>OY856412.1:500954656-502387156 GCA_963693085.1 Alisma plantago-aquatica | reverse complement strand
TAATCACAGTTACAAACAAATCTGTTGGAAAGAACCAATATGCAGATTCTAAGCTGGATTAGACATTATAAGTCCAATTATAGTCTAATAAGTTGCTTAAATGAGTAATACAAACTCATAAATTTACAAGAAACATACATTTAGGTTTCTACTTCATATTGTTTTTACCATACGCATAAGACACACATCTGCATATAAGATTATACATACAAAGATAGATTAATATGGGCAAATTTTAAGATAAATTCCAGTTCATACGTCATACGCCCACATATATGTATATATTATAAAAAATCCCCTCATTCAATTCTCTTGAGTTGTCTGTAAGGGTTAGGGTACACAATGTGTGTACCCTGTATATTTATAAAGAAAACAATTATGTAGAAGTCCTTCTAGAATAGGAAAATAACAAGTGAATATAAAGAACTTAAATAAAACACTATTTAACACTCCCCCTCAAGTTGGAGCATAGATATCAATCATGCCCAACTTGTCCACAAGAGAGCAGAAATGTTTCTTGGCCAGCAGCTTTGTGATGATATCAGCAACTTGGTCTTCTGAGCGAGTAAAAGGAGTGTGTTAATATATCTTTCTTTATGTCTTTATTTTCTATTTTTCATTACTGCTGTACCTATGTGCAATTTACTCCTTTATATAAATAAAGAGGAGAGCCCTATTGGGAACTCTCATGTTGCCTTGCGCAACACACACATTGCGACTGTTCCGTTTTACGTATTCCGCTAACATGGTATCAAGAGCAGTGTGATCGGCCGCTTCCGCTTCTCCTTTCTCCAGCGTCGCCGCCCTTCCTCCTCCATCCCAGCAGGGCCGCCGCCGTCCTCCACCTAGGGAGCCGCCGCAACAGCGGCCTCCTTCCCCTCTCGCTGCCGCCGCGCGGCAGGGGCAGGGCAGACGCCACCGCCGGCGCTGCAGCCCGTCGGCTAAGGGCTTCCGTCGCCCGTCTACTATCTCTGGACCTCCGGTAGTCTCCTCCATGCTACCGTAGGCCCGGCAGCCAAGAATCGAAGCTCCGTCTACGTTTTCGGCAATTTTTCAGCAACTTTTCGGCTAATTTTCAGAAGCCGAATTTGCTGTTTGGGGATTTCCGGTTGATCAAACGGCCATCTAAAGCCCTAACCGGAGGTCTCGTCTCTTCCAAAGTGCCTTCCTAATCACATCTCCTTCATGTGTGATTAGGAACCTCTCTCTCTTGAAGGCTGTCGATGCGTCAGTAACACATCCTCTATCCAGTTTCAGTTGTGACGTGTATCTCTCCGTCACGTGACGTGTATCTTCCCGTCAATCCAGCCTTCCTTGTGACGCGTATCATTCCGTCACCTATCCTCGTTGCATTATGGAGAATAAGATGTCCACCTATTATGGAGAGGTGTCACCTATTCCCATCAAACTCAACGGGAAGAATTTTCTGCTATGGATGAATGATGTTCATACCGTCTTGGAGTCCCGAGATAGGGCAAAGTTCGTTGATTCTGCACCCCTAGCTAGCATTGACAAAGACTATGCCGAGTGGAAACGTCTGGACAGCCTAGTGAAGACTTGGCTATGGGGCAGCATGGAACCTACAATTGCATCTAGGTTCATGTTTTACTCTACAGCCAAGGAGATTTGGGATGTCGTGAAGCAACATTATGCTCAAGAAAAGAATGCTCTTCGCCAGTTTATGATTTATGACCGTCTTTTTGCGGAAAGACAGGGTGATAAGCCACTTGAAGAGTATTTTGATGTGATTCAAGCTATTTCTCAAGAACTGAGCTACTATCATCCAGTGACAGTTGCTGAGCAGATTAAAGATCGAGACGACCTGGTCACTGCTAAATTTCTCTCTGGACTTAGCCCCTCCTTCGGTTCGGCCAGAAGTGTGATCCTTGTTTCAGACAAATTACCAAGCCTTGCAGAAGCTTACTCTAGGATTCAGCAGTCCACCTTTGAGTCTGCTGATTCTATTTTTGTTGTTCCTTCTGGAGATTCTCATGCTTCTATTGCAGCAGCAGTAAGAGGAGGACGACCTGCACCATCTGACAAATCTGGCTTGGGCAGAGGACGTGGGACTCGTCCTAGATGCACATTCTGTGACAAACCTGGGCATACTGTAGAAAAATGCTGGAAGAAACATGGGAGACCTGCTGCCCCGCCTGTTGGAGCTGCAAACTGTGCCACCTCGGAATCTTCAGCTATGGGTTCTAGTACTCCTGGCATCACTCTTACTCAGGAGGAATACGACAGATTTATTCAGGCAACTCAGCACTGGAACATGGGCGCGTCATCTACTTCGGCAGCTAACCTTGCGTCTACTGCGGGTAATCAGGCTACATCCTTTATGGCTTCTGGATCCGCAAATCCTTGGGTGGTTGACTCTGGTGCATCCCAGCACATGACTGGTATGAGGAGATTGCTCCGTTCACTTGACTCATATATTCCTCATCCATCTGTTACCTTGGCAGATGGTTCAGTGAGGAAGGTGGTAGCTAGTGGATCTATGTCTCTTACACCAGATATTGATCTGAAATCTGTTCATTTTGTGCCTGAATTTCCATTTAATTTGCTTTCTGTTGCCAAGCTGATTGACACTGTAAAATGCACAGTAACATTCGGGCCCTCTTGTTTTGTTTTACAGGATCTCAAGAGTATGAAGATGATTGGTGGGGGGCCTAGGAAAGGTGATCTCTACCTCTTCCCTGGTGATTGTCTACCTCACCATCCACCTCCTGCTCCAGTTGCAGCCGTCATGATGAGTGGTTCCCCCTTGCTGTGGCATTGCAGATATGGACATCCATCCTTAGAAAGCCTGAAGAAGTTGGAACCAGATCTGGCTCATTTGTCTTCTTTAGAGTGTCAATCGTGTCAGTTGGGCAAACATCATAGATTGTCATATCCTGTTCATGTCAATAATCGGGCTACTAGTCCGTTTGAGTTAGTCCATAGTGATGTGTGGGGTCCTGTTAAAGACCAAAGTTATAATGGCTTTAGCTATTTTATTTCCTTTGTGGATGATTACTCTCGCATGACATGGATTTATTTGTTGAAAAGTCGTGAGTCTGTGCTTTCCATCATTAAATATTTTCATAAAGAAATTCAAGTTCAATTTAATTGCAACATCAAGACTTTTCAATCTGACAATGCTCTCGAATATGTTCAGAAAGCGATGAATGAATTTTGTAGTTCGGTTGGGATGATTCATCATACATCCTGTCCTCACACCCCTATGCAGAATGGAGTTGCTGAGAAAAAGAATCGCCATCTTTTGGATGTTACTCGATCCCTCATGTTTGAATCAAATGTGCCTAAACGGTTCTGGTCTGAAGCCCTTCTCACCGCATGTTTTTTGATTAATAGACAGCCCTCCTCCGTTTTGCATGGACGCACTCCCTTCTCTGTTTTACGCCCTATGGATCAACCTTTTCATGTTCCTCTTCGGGTGTTTGGTTGTACATCCTTCGTTCATAATTTTGATCCTAAACAAGACAAACTTTCACCTAGGTCTGTTAAAACCTTGTTCCTTGGGTACTCTGGTACGAGTAAAGGTTACAAGTGTTATTGTCCTAGTTTGCGTCGTATGTTTGTTTCTAAGGATGTCACTTTTCATGAAACCACTCCATATTTTGCAAATTCTATGAGCAAGGGGGAGCAATTGAGTGAGAGAGTGCCACCCCCAATTCAAAGTGAGCGAGTGGCACCACATGTGCCGAGTGAGGGAGTGCCACCCATTATTATTCAGGACATGCAGCATGATGATGCACCTGTCATTCAGCCCTATTCACAGGTGTATCACAGGCGAGGTAGACAGAATCCAGATGAGGCAGCGACACCAGTCTCTGAGCTTCCTCCATCGTCTTCTACTCACGAGATTCCTGCAGAAGCTTCTGATCTTGATGTTCCTATTGTTGTCAGGAAAGGTATTCATTCATGTACTATTAGACATCCCATATCCAATGTGTGTTGTTTGTCCCACTTATCTACACAGGCTCGTGCATTTGCTGTTGGGATGGACTCAATTACGACACCAAGAAATCATTTAGATGCTATGAAGGACAGTGGTTGGAAACAGGCAATGCAGGTGGAAATATCTGCTCTATTAGACAATGGCACATGGGATCTTGTCGACTTACCTGCAGGAAAGAAAATTGTGGGCTGCAGATGGGTTTTCACAGTCAAACACAACCCTGATGGATCTGTTGAAAGGCTGAAGGCTAGATTGGTAGCAAAAGGCTACACACAGACATATGGAGTTGACTTCTTTGAGACTTTTTCTCCAGTTGCTCGTTTGAACTCTGTACGGATCCTTATATCACTTGCTACTACCTTTGACTGGCCTATTTTTCAGCTGGATGTCAAGAACGCTTTTCTTCATGGTGATCTCCAAGAAGAGGTATATATGGAGCAACCACCTGGTTTTGTTGCTCAGGGGGAGTGTCAGAAAGTGTGCAAACTGAAGAAAGCTATATATGGGCTAAAGCAATCTCCTAGAGCTTGGTTTGACAAGTTCAGTGTTGTTGTTTTACATATGGGTTTCTCTCGTTCCATGACTGATCACTCTCTATTTTATTCAAACTCTTCTTGTGGGTCTATCATTATTGTTGTCTATGTTGATGATATTGTGATTACTGGCAGCGATTCTACAGGTATATCACGTGTGAAGGAAGGATTACAAAAACACTTTCACACAAAGGACCTGGGGAAACTGAGATATTGTCTAGGGATTGAGGTTCTTAGATCCCATGCAGGTATAAACCTATCTCAGAGGAAGTATGTGCTGGACTTGCTACAGGAAACAGGCATGACTGATTCTAAGCCAGTATCCACTCCTATGGATTATCACACCAAGGAGATGGATGATGACACTGAGTATTCAGACTACAGGAAAATAGTTGGGAAGTTAATCTATCTAACTGTAACAAGACCCGATATTTCTTTTGCTGTAGGAGTGGTGAGTCAACATATGTGCACACCACGACAGTCACACTGGACAGCTGTATGCAGGATTCTAAGATATCTGAAAAAAGCTCCTAGAAAGGGAATCACTTACTACAAACCAAAGAGCTCCTCATCACCTTTGGTTCTGACAGGTTATGCAGATGCAGATTGGGCTGGCAATCAGATTGATAGAAGATCTACTTCTGGCTATTGCACTTTCCTTGGTGACCATTTGATCACTTGGAAAAGCAAGAAACAACAAGTGGTAGCGCGGTCTAGTACTGAAGCTGAATACCGTGCTATGGCACATGCATGCTGTGAATTACAATGGATCAAATCTGTCTTATCTGAGTTGAAGATTTCGATTCAATCTCCCATGACACTCAAGTGTGACAATCAATCTGCTATACATATTGCCAGGAATCCTGTCTTCCATGAGCGTACAAAGCATATAGAAGTTGACTGTCACTTCATCAGAGATCAGATAAAGAATGGCAATGTTGTGACACCATATGTCAAGTCTGAGGATCAATTAGCTGACATCTTGACAAAGCCATTAGGTCCAACAGTGTTCCAGAATTTATGTGGCAAGCTGGGCATCCACAATGTGTACACTCCAGCTCGAGGGGGAGTGTTAATATATCTTTCTTTATGTCTTTATTTTCTATTTTTCATTACTGATGTACCTATGTGCAATTCACTCCTTTATATAAATAAAGAGGAGAGCCCTATTGGGAACTCTCACGTTGCCTTGCGCAACACACACATTGCGGCTGTTCCATTTTACGTATTCCGCTAACATAGTGCAGATATGACCAGTCAGAATAGATTCTCTGATAAAGTGGCAGTCAACTTCAATGTGCTTGGTCCGCTCATGAAAGAAAACATTATTTGCAATAAAAATAGTTGCTTTATTATCACAGTGCATAGGAATAGGAGCAGAAGATCCCACATCAAGTTCTTTTAGAAGAGAGTGCACCCACAGAAGCTCACATGCAGTATGAGCCATAGCACGGTACTCGGCCTCAGCACTGGATCTAGCAACAACATTTTGCTTTTTCCTCCGCCAGGTAACCAGATTTCCACCAACAAAGGTACAGTAACCAGAGGTAGATTTTTTGTCTATCTCGCTTCCAGCATAGTCAAAATCAGAATAGCCTTCAAGAGAGCAATGGCCATGTTTTCTATAAAATTGACCTTTACCAGGAGATTTCTTCAAATATCGCAAGATATGACACAGTGCTTTCCAATGACACTGTCTAGGCTTGTCAAGATACCTACTAACAAGACCAACAGCAGTAGAAATATCAGTTCTAGGGACAGTCAAATAGATCAGTTTGCCAATCAGTCTTCTGTATCTTTTACTATCAGGATACAGAAGAGATTCATCATCATCCCAATTCACATTAGGATCTAGAGGTGTATCAGTAGGCCGAGCTCCAAGCATGCCAGTTTCCTGTAGAAGATCAAGAACATACTTTTGTTGTGATAGAACAACAACATTAGCAGCCCTAGAAACTTCAATCCCCAGAAAATATCTCAGTTTCTCCAGATTTTGAGTGACAAAATGCTTGCATAAATAGGCTTTAGTAGCATTAATTACAGAGAGATCACTGCCAGATAAAATAATGTCGTCAACATACACAATGAGAACCACAATAACAGAGGGCGTCTTTTTAATAAAGACAGAATGATCAACATGCAATCTGAGAAAGTCATAGGTAGACAGAATCTTGCTCACTTTATCAAACCAGGCACGCTGACTCTGCTTAAGTCCATAAATAGACATTTTGAGGCGGCAGACTTTGTGACTCCCCCTGAGCAACAAACCCAGATGGTTGCTCCATATATTATAGACCTCCTCTTGGAGATCACCATAAAGGAAGGCATTATTCACGTCTAACTGGATAAGAGGCCAATCCAGATTGATTGCCACAGAGAGCAGAACCCGCACAGAGTTTAGTCTGGCAACAGGTGAAAAGGTTTCAAAGTAATCAATACCATAAGTCTGAGTGTACCCTTTTGCCACGAGGCGTGCCTTCATTCGTTCAACAGTTCCATCAGGATGATACTTGACAATGTAAACCCAACGACATCCAACCGGTTTGCAATCAGAAGGAGGATCAACTAGATCCCAGGTACCTCTGTCAGTGAGAGCAGCCATCTCCTCAGTCATGGCTTGTGTCCAGGCCATACTCTGTAATGCATCATACACATTTTTAGGTATAGAGACAGTAGAGAGAGCAGCAACAAAATTACTAAAATGAACACTCAGATGAGCAGTAGAGACATAGTTAGCAATATTATGAGATGTACATGATCTAGTACCTTTCCCGAGAGCAATAGGTAAATCTAGATCAGAAGTTACCTCAGTAGGGGCAGGACCTTCTGAAGGAGAAGATTGGTTGTCAGTGGGGGGATCTTGAGCAGGAGTAGGCTGCAGCGGCCGATTCCTGCGTTGGCAAACAATGAGAGGAGGAAACATAGTCTCAGCAGGTTGAACAGCAGAGGTAGAATCACTAATAATGGGTAGAGGCGTTGCAATCAGATCTGAACTCAACATGTTCCCCTTAGTAGAGTAATATGGAGTATTCTCAAAGAAAACAACATCACTACTCGTGAACCATTTTTTATTAGCAGGACTATAACAGCGGTATCCTTTTGGAGTCCGTGAGTATCCCTGAAATATACATTTTTCAGCTCGAGGAGACAACTTGTCATGAGTAGGTCCAAGCACGCGAACAAAACAAGTCGAGCCAAAAATTCTCGGAGGTACAGAAAACAGAGGAAGATTGGGTTGTAGTACTTATATAGGAATCTTATTCCCAATGACAGAGGAAGGCATACAATTTATCAGAAAACAGGCAGTAAGAACCGCTTCTGGCTAAAAATGTTTGGGAACATTGGAATGCAGCATGACAGTTCTAGTAACTTCAAGTAAATGCCTATTTTTTCTTTCAGCAACACCATTCTGTTGAGGTGTATAAGCACAAGAAATCTGATGAATTGTACCCACAGAACGACAAAATAATTCAACATTTTTTTAACAAATTCCAATGCATTATCAGTACGCAGGATTTTAATAGGCATAGAATACTGAGTTTTAATTTTAGCAAAGAAGAACTTAATAGTAGGCAGAACTTGGGATCTATCTTTCAACAGAAATAGCCAGGTAGCACGGGAGTAATCATCAATGAATAAAATAAAATATTTATTGCCAGACAAACTTGGAACATGAAAAGGACCCCATACATCAGCATGCACCAAATCAAAAATATTTTTGCTACCAATCTGAGATTTTTTGGTAAATACAGTTCTGGACTGTTTGCCTAATTGACATGCCTTACACTGAAAATTGTGTGTGCCTACACCAGAAATAACATGTTTTAATTTATCAGCTGACAGATGAATGCCATTGTAATGCAGAAACAGAAGATGATAATGTTGAAGCCAGAGTCGTAGTGCCAATCTGTTTCAACTCATCCAAGTAGTAGAGTCCATAATGTCCTTCATGCCCCCCACCAATCTTCATCCTCGTGCGAAGGTCCTGAAAAACACAAGTACCTGGTGCAAAGGTCAGACTGCAGTTCAGATTGCATACAATTTACTGACATATAGTAAGTTAAGAGGAAAATTTGGCACATATAAAGCAGATCGCAGAAGGACTTGAGCAAAGATATCATAATGCCAGATACAGCAGATTTAGAACCATCAGCAAGCATAATTGTAGATTTAGAACAAGGCTTAGACAATTTATAAAAGAGAGAACGGTTGCCAGATGTATGAGAAGAGACTCCAGAGTCAATCACCCATTTGGTATTACCAGCACTAGAAGAAGAAGCACTCAAGAAGGCAGAATCACAACCAGTGTAAGTGGCCGCGTGAGCTCCGGATTGAGCAGCAGATGAGGAAGAAACACCAGTCCTCTTAAGCAGGAGACGTTCCACCTCGGAGCGGATGGACTTAGCAGTGGAGGCGGTCGAGGGAACAACAGAGGGTGTCTGAGAAGCACCCTCAGACGCAGCATTGGCCCACGCAGGTGTGTCATGTTTCTTCCAACATTTGTCTTCAGTATGGTTGTTGCGGCCACATAAGTCACAGTACCGCTGAGTAGCGGCACCTCCAGAAGTATCAACAGAGGAGCCACAGCCAAGTGACCCACGTCCCGGTCCAGGAGCAGAGGAACTGTTGTCCGGAGGTCGACCGCGACCCCTATCACGACCACGGCCAGACATAGCAGCAAGGGCAGTAGTGACACCAGTTTCGGAAGGCAGATCTGACGAGGAAGCCAACAGTTGTTGTAGACGCTGAAAAGCACACTCCAACGTAGGTAAAGGATCACTGGCGAGAATCTGGTCAACCACACCAGGATATGAGTCCAGAAGGCCGCATAGGAACTGGACAACCTAGAGTTCCTGCCGTTGTCGTTGCATCGTGGCTAAGTCAGTAGATAAGGGATGAAGATTCTCAAGCTTAGCCCAAACGCCTTTAAAGGTCGAAAAATAGTCAGCAATATCGGCCCCAGTGAAGTGCAGACATGACAGTTGTTTATTCAGGTCAAACACCTTCTTCGGATTCTTATTATGCGAGTAGGTGCTGGCCAGTTGATCCCACATCTCCTTGGCAGTTGGGAGACGAAGCAGAGTAACGTTGATGCGAGTTTCACTGCTGTTCAGAATCCACGTCATCACGGTCGAGTCATCCTTGACCCAGTCATCATAGATCTTTTTCTCCTTGAACTCAGCAGTAGTGGGCGGAGCAGGAGGCGGAGCCTCAGTCAGATGGGAATGCTTGCCTTGTGACTTTGCAAAGATCTCCATGGAGCAAACCCAATGTTAGTAGTTGCGCCCATCTAGCTTCACAGTAGTCACTTCACGACGAAAGTCCTCATGGGAGGAAACCATGAGGGAGACTAAGTCCAACAAAATCAGAGAACATCAGCAGGAGTCAGAACCGTCTAGATCCTCCGGCTAGGCGGCAGTAGGCAGATAGAGCAACTAGAAGGACCAGCTTACATGTAGACTACGCCGAGGCGCAACAGAGAACCCGACGGCTCAAGGGTCGACACGAGCAGATAGAAGGGGTAGGGCTCCGAAGACCCTCAACACAAACAGCCGGAGGCAAAAAAGATCATGCGGGATGCACTAGTAGGCCAGCCCCACACACGGAGGACCTCCGGCGGCTAGAGCACCTGCTCTGGTACCATCTTGAGTTGTCTGTAAGGGTTAGGGTGCACAATGTGTCTACCTTGTATATTTATAAAGAGGACAATTACATAGAGGTCCTTATAGAATAGGAAAATAACAAGTGAATATAAAGAACTTAAATAAAACACTATTTAACAAATGCCATGTCCGTGTCCTAAATTTTAGAAATTGACCGTGTCCCGTGTCCATGTCCGTGTCTAGAAATATGTCTATGCTTCCTTGCTCATGATGGATTGGACCACTTCTACAAGGCATGACATACCTACTTACCATTCTCTATAGATAGAACCCAGTAGCAGATACTATTAACAAAACATATATTGTGCTGCGCCCTTCTATTTTCTGAAAACCTGTAATTACTAGTATCTTGTTTCTATGAATGATAATATACCAAAACATCAATAAAAGTTGAATGGAGAATAATTTGTTTTCTTTTCTCAAGATAACCTGCTTCTTCAAAGCATCAAGTGTCTCCTCATTCAGATCATTACTGGCAGTTATAATCATGTCGCCAAATCGTAGTACACCAAATTCCTTTTCTATTGCTTGGAAGAACTTCCGAGCTTCAATGGATAGATATGCAAGATCTCCAGAATCCAGCCTGATTCCAGTAGCTTTGTACCTAAGTAGAGATATAAAAACTAAAATGGTCACAGAAAAGTGATAATAAAGAAAACCAAAGCAGGTCTCTACAAAACTAGCCAACTAAACTTTTATAACTTATCCAAACATGTGAGATAAAAAATTACAAGAGAGAAATAGATGTATGATGTGCTTATGGCTCACTTTTTCTTCTTAGAAAGGAAGCCAACCAGAACATGCCACAAGAAGACTATTGGATTTGGTACAAAGATGGGTCATCAAGAAGATGGAGGTAGGTTCAACTGACTGTGCTTTATTTTTTCTATGTTATTCAGTTTTCAAATGATAAATTTGGTACATCAAATAGGAAATAAATGGTACGGATGCCATGAACCTTCTAGGTTCATACCCTGGCAAAGCATTTAGAGTCATGAAAATGATAATTTCAGTTCCTTGATGTTTTCTAACCAGCATTTTCTCAAGCAAGGTTTTCATTTAGGATTTTAGATTTCTAAGGAAGACTGTCATCTTAACATCGTATAGTCACATGTGGGATTTGGGATCCTAAACCAGAAATGGAAGTTTTGAATATCAAGAATCATGTGGAAAATTCACTAGACAGACTAGATGGATTCCGCACACACTATTAAATGTAACAGTACCATAATTCAAATTCATGATTACTACAGGTATATAGACAGATTAGACGAATTATTAGAGATTCAAGCCATATTTGTACATAGCATATTGCCAACGGAAATTGACATATTATGCATTCATTTTCTAAAATAAAAAAGTAGGGTTAGCCTGGTCATTGATATTGGAAATGCCAGAAAGGATTAGGATTAGGTACTGACTGGCTATAAATGGAAGAACTACATAAATTCATTTCTTCATGACTATTTTTATCAAGATCTCAAACTCAATGTAAAAGATTTGTTTACGCCAGAGTTTGAACACTATTTAAGATGGTGGTTAAATACATATTGGGATCATTAGTTTCTAATACTTACCCAAGATCATTCAGTGCCAAAGCTACTGCACAAAAATTTGGGAGTCCACTCCTCATAACCTACAACCATGATTGAGAACATAAAATGATAATTGTCTTTTATACAAATAATACAAGAACTGCTGCTTAGAAAAGTAACCTAGAATTTTGCAGCAAGGTATTCAACTATAAATAAACATAACTTCAATGAATGCTTTTATCACACAATTCTACCCTCAAAAAGAGGGCAAATCGCTTTACATGTTTTAATGTCAATTAAAACATTTAAATGTAAAATTTACATGTTGCAAAAATTATGAGGAAGAGTTTGCCTAACAGAGTAACCCCTCAATACAATGTACATGGGACACAAAGTCACCAACTTCGTGACGTAGGACAAGCTCCGCCTCTATGCACTTACGAGCGCACATTTCGCCATGCTGTTAGTTAGGATTTATTAGCTTACTTTATTTTATTGTGTTTTTCCCTTGGTTTGAGCTTTTGTATAGTCAAGTGGCTTAGTCCCACATTGGCTATCGCCCACTTAGTCTTTCTTTTAGAAGCTTATATTAAGGCTCTATTGCGTTATTGTTTAGACACACTTGATAATGAGAATTATTCCCTTTAGTCATTTAGTCGTGCTTATTATTAGTTTAGTAAACTTATATTAAGTGGTATCCGAGCCTAACCCTAACCTTTTTTTAATTAAAACGAGAGGATAAATTCATCTCGCCTCTCTCGAGCAAAAACCAGCCACAAAACTACAAAAAGTGTCCCCATGTATACCCTCAAAAAGTATACCCTCAGTATGTATACCCTACTATATCTGTACGACTTGCGTCTCAACGGCCAAAACATCTCTATACACACAGTGATCCACTCCCTCTCTATCTAACATGCAGAGGCCAATGATCTAATCCGGAAGATGAAGCAGATTACTTTGTAGCAGGGGTGCCTCCACCGCTCGTACCCAAAACGCCATTGCAATAGCGGCAGCGTTGGCTTTCTTATGCACCTAAAGTCCCCCTATTATCCTATATTGACACCATGCTCGCAGCACTTCAATGCGCCCACATATCCGTCAAGGCATGGAGGACATTCCACACAACAGACTCACCGCTTCCCTGTTGTGGCACTCAAAAGAATTCACATGAATCCCTTCTGACATGCATCTCCTAAATCCGATCTCCAAAGCCTCTAAGAAGGCCTCCAGAAGATTTCGAAGTGCCCACCTGCTCCGCCATCGCCAAAACAACACATACTGATGACTCCCGAACTAATTCCCCATGAAGAATCTCTTACCTTCTCCTTCCCGCTTACTGCAGCAGAAGCCAATGCTCAGCTTAAGTTGGTTCCTAGTTGGAGCAAACCATCTCACCGTCGTCATCTGCATCCTCTTGCGGACTGAGATGGCAAACCAGTAACTCCGGAGCAGGCACTGTTGGGCTGGTGGGTCCTCCATAGTGAACATGACGCTCTTCGATCCCTCTTGTAGCGTGCGGATGATCCTCCTCCAAGCACCTTCGGTGGTTATAGGCTTGCCATCTAAGCGGCTAGCACAACGTTGGGCCCACAAAATCCAGCACATCGCCTGGTCGTCCCTCGCAGCCAACCGAGCAGTGAGCATCAGGAGGCATGTTCCCAGGAAACAACTAAGCGTTGGAGGACTCCACCCTCCCCTGACTCCCATGGGCCAAGCCCCATCAACTCTTTGGCTTTCTCCCACAAGTCAGCAACCATCTCTCCACTAAAGAATAGGTGCTCGAGGGATTCACAAGTCGGGCGTTTGCAACACTCACATCTCGAGGCAAGATGGATCACGCATTGTTGGACCTTGTCGATAGTGGGGAGCCCTCGATGCAGAATCTTCCATGCCAAAGCCCCGATGCGAGCGGGAAGGTCAGAGCACCACAGCCACCTAGTGTAGGTGTGGTCTGGGGAGATGGTCTGAAGCAGCTTCTTGGCATTGCGGAAGGAAAAGGCACCATCTAGGTTATCTTCCCAGATCAGGGTGTCGTCACAGAAGTTGCGTCTTACAGGGGCCGCCCTGAGCAAAAGGATTTCCTCCTCATCAATAAGTGTTGACACCCGCTGCCAATCCCATCCCCTTTCTCTATCGTGGATCTCCTTGACCCTAAGGTTCAAGTCAATAACGACGTCTGCCAAAGCATGCTGAAACATAGTGGTGTCACCCCATTGATCGATCCAGAAGCGACATTCACCTACCCCAATCAAAAACCGTGAGTGGGCTAGAACAGTGGGGAAGGACCCCCATACTTTCTTCCAGAGACTGGTAGCAAAGCTTCCTTTCTTAACAAAATCCAGCCTCCCAGGTGTCGGGCTAGAACCATGACTACGGTATTTCGCAGCACAAAACTTGGCCCACAAGGATTCACCTTGAAGAAAATCCCACGCCGCTTTGATAAAGCTAGCCTCCTGTATCTGGTACAGGCTGTAGATACCAAGACCCCCTTTCTCCAACGGCTGAGAGACCGTGCTCCACCCCACCCAATGTCTTCTCTGCTCACCTTCTCTAGATCTCCACAACAAATTAGCCATAAGGCGTTCAATCTTCTTAATGGTCAGTTTGGGGATGATGGTGGACATCAGCGCATAAACGGGCAGAGAAGCAAGCACATGTCTCACCAGAGTAGCCCTACCTGCGAAGGACAATAACTTAAATTGCCAGGCTGCAAGACATTTCTCTATTTTGTGTACCAGAGGTTCAAAATGCACTACTTTAGACCTGCCGGGGAAAAGGGGGAGACTCAAATACTTCATACAAGTGGTGCATCTGGTGAAGTTCATCTCCATCGGTGCTTCCTCGACCAAGCTCCCTTCATCGTCATGAAGAAAAAATTTTGATTTCCTCCAGTTGATTTGCTATCCCGAGCACTCCTCATATGCAGCCAGGAAGCTCATAAGCGTCCTAGGGGGAGTGATGTGCCAATTAGTGAAGAAGACTGCATCATCAGCGAAGAGAAGATGGGACGGAGAGGCACCACCTCCTTTGGTTTTAAACCGCCTGAAACGCCTAGCCTCCATTTCAGTCGACATAGTACGGCTCAACATTTCTTCAAAGATAATGAAGAGACTAGGAGACAAGGGGTTACCCTGGCGGAGGCCCTGTCGGCACTCAAAGAAGCCATCCGATCTTCCACCGACAGAGACAGTCATCCAGGAGCCAATGAAAGGGCTTAAGCATAACCAAATGGCTGCCTCACTGAAGCCTAACCTCGCGAGCACAGCCTGCAAGGCCCCCCAGCACACCTTATCATAGGCCTTAAGCATGTCAATTTTGACGATGGCACTGCCTCCCCTAGGGTTAACTCTCAGAATCTGCCTCAGCTCCTTAGCAAGCTTGATATTAGATCCGATGTCCCGTCCACACACAAAGGTGCCCTTTTCATTGGAAATGAGCCGAGCTAGCCAGGGGGTGAGTCTGTTCACCACAACCTTAGCAAGAATACGCATCGAGACATTCTCAATGCCAAGAGGTCTAAAGTCCCTCTCCAAACTAGTAGCCTCGTCTACCTTAGGAACAAGCACTAGGCGGGAGCAAAGAAAACTTCGATGCAGAGTTCCTCCTTCAAACCAAAAGTCGACCAGCTACAAGAAATCGTCTTTGATAACCGACCAAGCGTAGAGATAGAAATGTGTCGTGAAACCGTCAGGGTCGGGGGCACTGTCAATATCGAGTTTTGATACAGCTCTAAAAACCTCCTCTACATTAGGTTGAGCAAGGACATGGTTGTCTGCCTCATTAACAACCTTAGGGATGGACCTCAAGAATCGCTCCGTGAGGGCAAAAATGGGGGCAAGATCTGGGGAGAAAAGCTTGGAAAAAACACCCACATCATCCTGAAGAATGAACTCGCTATCATCAGTGATAGACCCATTGTCTCTGTGAATGACAAGCTGTCGTGGTCCTTCATGACGTGCTTTGCTTGTGATCTCCATCTTGGAGCCACTTAATCCTAGACTGCTCCTGCCAGAAAACCTCCTCTTCCTCTAAGGCATCACGAAGAGCTGATTCCGCTTCAGACAGAGCCGCACGCGTATCTTCATAGGGATATCGGTCCATGGCCAGCTGAAGAGTATTCACCATATCTTCCCTAGTGCTAACCTTGCGGTGGACGTCCCCAAAAATGTTCCAATTCCACCACTTGAGGCCAGCTTTAAGGTTTTTCTTCTTGGCGTAAAAGCGAAAGCTAGGATCGCCCCACCCAGACATGCTTCGATTATCCTGAATAACTTGCATAAGGCCCGGATGCTTCAGTCACATGGCCTAAAAACGAAACCTTCCTTTCTGCTTGATTGGGTTTACAACCGCTGCAAGATCGACCAACATGGGGGCATGATCGGAGTCCTCCATCCTAGTATGATGTGTCATTTTCAGCGTAATTCCCCAATCATGCCAACGCTCATTAGTGAAGCCACGATCAAGGCGTGCCCATTTCGTCGGCATGCCCCGTTAGCTATCTGCCCAAGTGAAGGCACTCCCTAAGAAGGGGATCTCCCTCAGGTCCAAAGCCGCACCCCAGCACCGTAAATCTGCCATCGCCCTGGCATCAGGCGCGCTTCCACCCTGCCTCTCATCCGCAGAGGTAGTAACATTGAAATCCCCACAAAGCACCCAGGGATGGTTATCCACCAAACCGTTCAGCTCCCCCACCTTCAACCAGAGACAACGGCGACGCTGCATCAAGCAACTAGCATACACAAAGGAGGCAAAAAAGCGACGCCCGCCTAGCCCCACCATCGAAATAGTAATTTGTTGCTCACTCACTGAGATGACCTGAGGATATGTATGTCTCTTAGCAAACACCCATATCTTCGCCGCCACGGGATCATTCGTGGCCACCCAATTGCATTGAGTACGCCCGCGGAAAAGAATAACCTGCTTGGCCCCAATAAAAGGCTCGAGCAGAGCGACAACCTGAGGTTTATGCTTCCTAACGAGGTTTCTGATTCGCCTCTTCGTCTCCTTGTTCCCCACACCTCTCGCATTCCACACAGGGATAGATTCCAAAAGCAAACCGTAGACCCGAAGCAAACAGCCCTGAGCCTGGCCTTACCGATTGCGCGGCCGCTACTGCAAGCTCAGTCCACATAGAAAGGGAGCGGACTTTCGGTCTATGGGCTTCCCTAACCCCCCGCCACGAACCTAGTACCCTTAAGGAAGAAGGCGTCATGAGGCTCGTCCTCAGGACCCCAACCCTCACCTCCCAAAGAGCTTAGGTGCGGCCTGGTCTCCCCTGTGGAAGACTCAGCCCACCGAAAGGTATCAGGTACCTCCTCTAGGAAATCCCCCAGGCAGGGGCTGTGAATACACCACCTCACTCCTTCACTATCCACCACCCATCTAGTACCTCCTGCAACGGCACGATGGCTATCCTCGATCCCAAAACCACACCCTGGGACAAATCATCCACCTCTTCATTGAGGTCGGGGACCCCTGCTGCGTTCGAGGCCCGACACCGATCCGAAGGCGCCCGACCATGAATTGTAGCAGGGTGCCGACTCCGAGGCCAAAGCCAGCAAAGGTGGGCCACCAGACGCCCTCAGGGCCAGATCGGCCGCAGTGAATCCCATGGATCGTCCCTCCGCAGTGATATTGTTATCCACACAACTCTCTTGTGTCGCCACCACCACGAGTGCAACGTCGAAAACTCCTTCGCATAAGGCCATCTTCAACCGTGTTGGGACAGACTCTCGAAAGGTTTCCACCAACGCCAGAATTCCAGTGTGGTCCCAGGGGCGTGCCCGCTAGGCTGCCCCACCCCAATCACTATATCATGATCTCGCAACAGTCTGTTGATGTCTTCTTGCCGCTACCCAAACACTGGAGTCCCAGCAAGCCACACCCACCTCCGTTGCACCCGTCGACCGAAGGCTATTTCCCTAGCAAGGTAAGCATGGACACCTAGAGCCTGAAGGGCATCCAAGCTAGAGGCCACCGCCACCTCTGCATCCTGAAGGCATGAGAAGGACACAAGGGCCCGATTAACACGATGGAGTATGTCGGTAGCAAGCGGCCAAAGTTTGTGAAGGTTGGCCTCCAAAGGTTGTCATGGCTTGGCTCCGGCCCAAGAGATTTCCACGGAGCGTTGGAGCCAGTCCAGGACAAAAGCCCTATGTGCTGCGGAGCACTGAACCTCCAGCAGCAGGGGGTCCGTCCTACGAGACAACAGCAATACCACCGCGGGATAGGGGTGGAGGACGTCGAGCACCCCGGGTTTGTTGCAAGGGTTGTTGGAGGTGCATATGAGGGCACGCACGCTCCAGATGGTCGCTCCTCTAGCAAGACCGACATCTCCACAGATTCTTGCATTGCCTCAGCCAGTGGCCGCGCTCTAAGCACCGGAGGCATCTGTCCGCCTCGAAGGAGTGGTCGCGACGATGATGCTCTGTCGGGCGCACGTCAGGTGGATGAGCCCTGTAGGAAGGCCACTCCACTCTGCTCCCGTCCTCCACCACACCTTCTGGCCTAGGAACCAACCGCCCCCTACGATAAGTGGTTGTGAACCACTTGCCCTAGCCACTAATCGGTCTCCCCTCCCGGCCCCCTTGTCCGATGTCCTCTCTCCCCTCAATAACTCAAGGCCCAACCCGCCCACCGAACATCTCCATATCGCTATCATAAGCAAACCTGACGTCGGTGCCTTCCAATCTCATTAGAGACGCCATCGGGAAACCACCAAGCAACCAACCTCCGGATCAACCAGCGTAGCTCCCTCACCACGCAGCCAAGCACCAAGTTGTGCCTGAGGAGAAAAAGCAGCTCTTTTCCGATGTGGACAAGAGCCTTGAGGTAGCAACCCCACGGTCGGGCGATTATGGGGCCAAGAAACGTGATGGAGAGAGAAAAGGAGCACTGCCGCCCAGTCGGCCACACCTATCGAAGCCCAGACGGGGTTGCAGAGCCCTAGGGTGACTCTGAGAGTTCAAAATTCAAAAATCGCCTCATGGATCCATCTGGCGGTCGTCGTCTGTGAGGGGAGCGTTCCACCCAGAGCCTAACCCTAACCTTGCTTAGGGTTTTCCTCCTTCCCTCTCCCCTACAAAAACTAGCAATCACCCTCCCTTGTCCTACCTAGCCGCCACCCTCTTGGCCTCTTCCCTATAAAACCTAGCCGCCACCCTCACCTGCTCTACCTAGCTGCCACCCTCTTCGAACCACCGCATCCTCTAGCCGCCATTGCAACTACTTCCAGCCAATTGTAGCAACGACAACCTCCATCATCGTCGTCGCTTCCAGTAGCAGCATCCGCTGCCGCCGCCACCTCTTGAAGCAGCCTCAACCAACAGCCTCTGTCGCTAGTAAGCAACCTGTCAAAATTCAATGGCAGTTGGAGGATCAAGAGGCAGATATAATGCTTCCTCGTGAGATATTTTGTTCAACTATATCAAATTAAAGGAGGCAATCAATTATCAACAATTCGGGTAAGATCTTTCAATTGTTTACCGTACTTTTGCTTGTCTACTGTAAATTTAGTGCACTCACAACAGGTCTATAGGGTGTGTTTGGTTCCCCTACTGGAAAATTTGCTAAGTCACACTTCTCGTGCAAGGTTTTCCCTTGTTCTGTGTGTCGCTTTACTTATAATTTTTCTATTCGCTTTAATTTCTTAGAAATAGTGTTGTGTTGCAAAACAAAGTTTTTTGTAGACACGTATATTTTTTCTTACATTGTTGTGCAAATCAAAATGCCTGGCAGTAGATGTAATAGCTCCATTTTGGAACCCAATCCACATGTCGTCCCTGAATCTTCACAACCTGCGTTTACGCTTGACACTCTTGGTTAAGGCGTCAATAACGTCATGACTGAGCTTCACGCCATTCACCAGGCAAACAGACTCCATGCTAGTCAACCCTCAGCACCTTACATGAGGTACGGGATGCCACCAAATCTCAAAAATGCACCAGAAAACCCCCTTAACCCTACTTGACTACAATTTTGTGTGTCAAACTCCATGAGACCCCTCAATACCATCACTATAGAGTTGTTAACCCTTTTACAAAACCTGATCCTTATTCATTGCACCCTACGCGGAACCACACCCCTATTAACCACCATATCATCGCACTAACCATTACGCAACGCAACTTGTTGGCCCCACAAGCGCACAATGTACGATGCACCATCACCATATTCCCCTCCACATATTCCATGTGCTCTGCAATTCGTTCCTGCAACCCATACCCCATCACCAACCATAGGCTCACCGCATTCTCCCATGGCCCCTCCTCTGGGACCACGTCCCCGTCCCCTTGGTCATGATGCTTTCATGCCCTCCTCGTGAACCTGTTTTACCCCCACAATCCTTACGATCAGAGTATCATTCGGGACCTCATCCACAACCTCATGACGACATCACCCGATGAGTTAAAATTGATGCCCCTACTTTTGATGGTAAACTTGATCCCGAAGCTCTTCTCACTTGTATAGCTAGTTTGGAAGACTATTTCGACTAGTATAACATGCCAACCGCCTAACGGATTATGTTTGCTAAGATGAAACTCGAAGGGTCGACCAAGTGATATTGGCAAGGTGTCCAACGCGACACGGAGCGTATTGGTCAACCTCTCATCCTCTTTTAGGGCTAGATAGAGACTAAGCCATGTGAGCACTATGTACCCTTCCAATACCAAAGAAAACTTCTTTCTGATTGGATGGCTCTTAGCTAAGGGTCATCATTTGTTCAAGAGTACATGGAACGGTTTAAAGAGGCTAAAAAGCATTGTGCTCACAATTATAGAAGACTGAATAGAATTGTATTAATTCAGTTAAAAAGGAATACAATGCATTCTCTTATATAGGATAAGAGAGGAGACATAAAACAGAGACGAGCAGTATGGGACAAAACAACACAAGTAATATGTAAGTGAGGCACATGCAAGGCACATGACACTAAGTGAAATATAAGCATATCTCTATACTCCCCCTCAAGCTGGAGCGTAGATCTCGAACATGCCCAACTTGTCTACTACAGTCTGGAAGCAAACCTTTGCTAGAATTTTGGTGAAGATGTCTGCTACTTGTTGCTCAGTACTGAGATATGGAGTACAAATGGGGCCAGATGAACAGTTTCTCGAACAAAGTGGCAGTCAACCTCTACATGTTTCGTCCTTTCATGAAATGTCGGGTTGCTCGCAATAAAAATAGAAGCTTGGTTATCACAAAACATCGGTATAGGACTAGAGTTTGATATGTCAAATTCTTTGAGGATGCTTTGAACCCACAGAAGTTCACATGCAGTGCGAGCCATGGCTCTATATTCTTCCTTTGCACTTGACCTAGCTACCACGGTCTGCTTTTCGGTACGCCAGGTAACTAGGTTGCCACCCACAAAAGTGCAATAGCTAGACGTAAATTTACAATCACATCGACTTCTTGCATTGTCAAAATCTGAAAAACCCGAGAGGTTGCAATGGCCATGCTTTTTATATAATAATCCTTTTTCCTGGAGAACTTTTGAGATATCTTAGAATATGACAGACAGCATCCCAATGACACTGCTGAGGTTTGTCAAGATACTTGCTTATGAAACCAACAACACAGCAGTAAGATCGGCCCGCATAATAGTGAGATATATAAGCTTTCCGACCAATCTTCTGAATTGGTGGTGATCAACATAAGATGGTGAGTTTTCATCATCCCAGACAGTGTTTGGATCTAGAGGGGTGTTGGCTGGTTTACAACCAAGCATCCTAGTCTCCTGCAGGAGATCAAGAACATATTTTCGATGGGAAAGACACAGTCTTGCTGATGATCTGGATACCTCAATGCCTAAAAAATATCTCAACTTTTCAAGATCTTTGGTGACAAAATGATTTTCTAAGTTTTAGTAGCCTGAATTCCAAAGATATCATTGCCAGATAAGATAATATCATCAACATAGACGATAGAAATGACTAGTCCGGCTGCAGTTTTCCTAATAAACACAGAGTGATCTGAGTGGGAACGACGAAAGCCAAAATTAATTAGAATCTGACTAAGCTTTTCGAACCAGGCACGAGGACTTTGTTTTAGACCATAGATGGCTTTTCAGAGTTTACAAACTCGCACGAAAGACTCCCCTTGAGCAACAAAGCCCAGTGGTTGCTCCATGTAAACTTCTTCCTGCAAGTCTCCATACAGAAAGGCATTCTTGACATCTAACTGAAATAGAGGTCAATTTTTGTTGACAGCAACAAAAATAAGAATTCTAACAGAATTTAATCTTGCTACAGGGGAAAAAGTTTCAAAGTAGTCCACAACATAAGTTCGTGTGTAACCCTTTGCCACGAGACGAGCTTTCAGTCGCTCAATTGTGCCATCTGGTTGATATTTAATAGTGAAGATCCAGCGGCAACCAACAGTAGAGCAGGTAGCAGGACGATCCACAAGTTCTCATGTCTTGTGATCAGAGAGTGCCTGCATTTCAGCCTCCATAGCTTGTTTCCATGCAGGAATAAGAAGAGCTTCTGCAGCAGTTTTGGGAATAGAGACAACAGAGATAGTAGTAGTGAAGCACGCAAAACTTGTATTCAGATTAGAAGATGAGCATAAATGACTAATATAATGTTTTTTGCAGGAACGAACACCTTTGCGATGACTGATAGGTAGGTGTAAGTCAGCGGTTACCTCAGGTGTATGATGATCTCGGGTTTTTCAGGGTTAGGGTGGGTACTTGAAAGGGACCAAAATTGCTGTGATACCATATAGAAGACTGAATATAATTGTATTAGTTGAGTTAAAAAGGAATATAATGCATTCTCTTATATAGGATAAGAGAGGAGTCATAAAATGGAGATGAGCAGTATGGGACAAAACAACAAGTAATATGTAAGTGAGGCACATGCAAGGCACATGACACTAAGTGAAATATAAGCATATCTCTATAACAATGATTCCAATTGGCGATCGGCTGCTAACTTTGTGCACCATTTGCACCCTAATATTAAATGAGAAATGGAATTATAACAATACAACTCCTTGGACAACGTGTTTCACCGTGCCTAAAGGATAGAAAGTTAGCAACAGTCGAGTGCTCACGGTCTTTCCTTTTCTCATTTTGGGCAACTCAATCGCTACACCAATAACCCCTTTACTACCCTGTCTCATTTTATCGACCCCATGCCTCAACCCCCTCACCCGAGTTCTTCAACCCCTTCCTCCAGTATGGGTGACGAAGTTCTGACCACCTCATCCCACCCTCCACGAGGTCGTGAATACTTTCACTACCACTATACAACTCACCTAGTCACCCGATGCCCCCGTCGTTCTCTATTCGTCTCCTCCAATTCTCCTGACACCACCCTTGAGGATGAGATTGAGTATGAAGAAGTGTTACTTACCTCCTAACCTTCCGATGATGATGCTGACTACACTTATGATTACGATCCGTCATATCTTCAGGTCATGCGTGTTCTGGATGCCCCTTTTAAGACAACGAATGGAAACGCACCACTCCCTTCCAAACCTTCTTCAAGCACGCTAGTAAAAACTACAAGCTACTCATTGATGGTGGCAGTTCTCAGAACATCATCTCGACCCATGGATTTGAGCGCATGGAGTTGTGCCCGGAGCCCCATCCTCAGCCACACAAGGTTCATTGGTTGAGCCAGATTAGCTTGCCCATCACCCAATGTTGCCTTGTTCACATTACTCTGGGTGTTTATTTAGACCACATTTGGTGTGATGTGTTGCCTATGGATGTTGTCCACGTCATCCTTGGTCGTCCTTGGATTTATGACTTGGATGCCCGTAATGAGGGACGTTCCAATTTGTATACCTTTCAAGCACAAAAGCAAACACATACGACTTTTTGTTAATCGTTTCAACTCTCCAAAAAAAGATCCCACACTAGACCATCAAACCTCAAAATCCCAATACTCTCTACACTTTGTCACACTCAGAGAGCTTGAAGAGGCCAATCAAGAAGTTGGATGCATGTATCTGATATACATCAAAGAATCCACACATAAATGTGATTTTCAATCCCCAAAACTTGTCTCCCTACTCGGCGAGTTCAAAGACATGACACCCACAGACCTCCAGAATGAGCTCCCCGCCTTTACGTGATATTTAACACAAGGTTGATTTGATTCCAGGGTCATCGCTCCCGAACTGACCTCATTACCACATGAACCCGACTGAGCATGTTGAATTGAAACACCAGGTACATGCCCTCCTACTCAAATTTTATTTGTGAGAGCAAAAGTCCATGTGTGGCTCCTGCTCTCCTTTCCCCCAAGAAGGATGGTTGTTAGAGAATATGTTTAGACTGTTGACCCATGAATAAGATCAATATCAGATATCGATTTCCTATAACACACCTTCACGGCATGCTTGATCTATTGACGGGATCCTGCTATTTCTCAAAGATTGACCTCATAGTGGCTACCACCGAATTTGTGTCAAGGAGTCTCATGAATGGAAGATTGTCATCAAAACCCCAGATGGATTATAAGAATGGTCGGTCATGCCCTTTGGCATGTCCAACGCACCAAGCCCCTTTCATGAGAGTCATGAACCATGTGTTGTGGATGTTCATTGGTAAAATTTTGATGGTCTACTTTGACAATATTTTGATTTCAGTAAAACCAAGGAAGAACACCTAACTCATCTTCAACTTGTTTTCAACAAATTTTGTGTTAAAAAATTGTATGTCGGTCAAGGAAGAAAATGTCCGATTTCGACGCCGTTTCGGTAGCCACAGAAACAGAAATTTCGATAAATTTCGACAGAAATTTCGACAAATGCATTCCTGGCATTTCGATGACCAAATGGTCAAATTATTTAGCGAAATTTTACCAGAACAATCTACTAGTGTAGATCTACTCAAATATGCAATAATATTTCATATTGGATATGTGAGGGGGTGGGGCTCCTCATGTGTGAGAGAAGGAAGCTGAACAATTTCGATGGCCATTTCGATGGAGATTTTGAGGTCAATTGAATGGCGAAATGAATGAATAGTCATCATAGTTTGCAAGCACAATATATAGGCTTAAAGACACAAATTTATGGAAACATAGCATGATCTAGGATGGTAGGACCTCTCAGTAGGATGACAGGATGTAGTACATAAACAATGTCGCGGTGGTATGTGAGTACTGAGGTTTATGCATCTAGTTGAACCATGATGGTTGTCATCCTCCTTGTTAATTATACCTACATATTGGCTCATGTTTTTTTTGTTTTATACAAGCATAGATATGTCTCACTGTTAATCTCCATATGCTTATAAGTGATAAAATACATATTAATGGATTACCTCAAGCTTTGTTCATCGTCGTGTGCTTTTGTAGCGAGAGCCTATAGGAGGCAACCATGTAGTTAGAGATGTGATTGATAATGGCATACATACAAAATATCTCGATAGTCATGCTAATTTTGCGCACTATAACATAAATCATGTGACCTCAAAAATGAAAGTTAGTGGGTCATCATAGTCATAGATATCACTCCCACACACATTTTTAAATATATCCTTTGTAGATCTTTATAGAAGTGAGAGAAATAGGAGAGAGAGGTAGAATTAGGTTAGGAAGAGAAGAAACATAACTTAGATTGCCCCTAACAGGCCCAAGGAATCACATAGTAAAATCTGCAGACATCGTACCCCATTTCTCGTAATAATAGATGTATTTTTCAAAATTTCGTTGAAATGCGGACCAAATGGGCCTTTTTTTCATCGAAATTTACCTAATTTCGTCGCAATTCGAAATAATTGTCGAAATTTAAATTTTTTCTGGCGAAATTCCCTACGTACAGACATGTAAGGCCATTTCTATGTCCGATCGTTGGCGGCATCGAAATAATTAGCGAAATTTCGCCAATTTCGACGAAATTTTGAACATTGATGCCGGTCTACTTCTCTAAGATATCGACCTTTTCCTTGGCTACTTTGTATATGTTACCGACATTGAGGCTAACCCTGCCAAAGTCAAAGCCATCACTAATTGGCCCACGCCCACTACAATCTCTTAGCTCCGTAGCTTTCACGTGTTGGCTACATGTTATCATCTCTTTGTCAGAGGTTCCAACATTGTTATGGCTCCACTCACTTAGTTGATGAAGTGCGATAAATTAGAGTGGATACCATCCACCACACAAGCTTTTGAGACTTCCATAACTGAATTGACTGAAGCCCATGTTCTTCGCCTTCCTGATTTTTTGCTTCCGTTTAAGGTATCATGTTATGCTTCTGATGTTGGCATTGCTGGCGTCCTGAGCCAATAAGTCCACCATATTTCTTTTTCAATGAGAGACTCAATGACGCAAAGCGTATATACTCCACTTATGATAAAGAATTCTACGTTGTTGTGCAATTTCTATGTCATTGGTAGCACTACCATCTACATCAGTTCATCCTCTGTCTAACCATCAGGACCTTCACTTCTTGAATCCCCAAAAGAATCTAAGTGGCTATTGTGCCAAGTGGTGTGAGTTCCTGCAGGAATAAACTTTTGTTCTCTGTCATCACTATGGTGTTGAGAACGAGGTCGCTGACGCTCTCATTAGTTGTTTAACCACCTTGCAGTCTGAGCGTTGAAGTTGTGGGCTTCAACCGTTTGAAGGAACAATACCCCACTTGTCCTAACTTTAGAATAATCCATTCGAGCTCCTTGGTAGCACACCCAACCGTGATTTATATTTCCCTCCACTTCTGTTCGAGATTTTCTCATTTTGGAATTACATGTTGTTGGCCTAGCTGGTCATTTAGTAGGAACAAGACCAATACTCTAGTCACAGATTTTATTGGCCTTCCCTACATCGTGATGTTGCTTGCATCGTGTCTCAATACCATACTTGTTAATTGGTCAAAACTAAAAGACAAAATATGAGTCTCTACACCCCTCTACCTATTCCCCATGAGCCACTGAAGGACCTGAATATGGACTTCATTCTAGGCCTTTCCCGCACTTCACGTGGCCACGACTCTATGTTTGTGGTTGTTGAACATATTCTTCAGATGGTCCACTTCATTCCTTGTAATAAGACTTCTAACGCCTCTCGTATCGCCCGTCTTTTGTTTATGAGGTAGTCAAACTACACGAACTTCCTGCCGCCATAGTGTCTGACCATGATGTGAAATTTGTTAGCTACTTTTAGAAGACTATGGAAACTTTTTGCCTTTGGTACCCACCTCTTCTGCCTTTCACCCTCATACTGATGGCAAACTAAGGTGGTTAATAGGAGCTTGGGTAACCTTTTGTGATGCCTTGTGGGTGGACGCTTAGTCAATTGGGAATTACCCCTACCTACTATTGAATTTGTTTACAACAGTTCCATTAACCAATCCACAGGAAAGAGTCCTTTTGAAGTTGTTCATTGTTACAAACCCCGACAGCCTATAGATCTCCTACCTATGCCCACCGATGCTCGTCCTTCCCACACTGCAGAGACCTATCCCTAGCACATTCATGATTTACATGTTGAGATTCGCCGAAAATTTATTTTCTTATAAAAACTATAAGCTTTCTACAGATGCACACCACAGGTTTCAAGAATTCAACATGGGAGATTATGTGTTAGTATGTGTGTGTCCTGAACGTCACCCCAAAAAATCTTTCAAGAAACTTCATTCCAGAGCATCAGGACCTTTCCAGATACTTAGTCTACAAGGACCCAAAGCCTATGCCAGTAGATTGGGGCATTAGTGTTGTATTAAATGTAGAGGATCTTTCTCCTTATCGTGGTACATTGAGCCCCCTCCACTACTGGTTGCAGCTTCTTCATATTGTCACAGTGCCTCACCGTCTTCAACAGCTCTACCTCCTATGCCTCAAATTCCTCAACAAGCGCTCAATCACATATGGCATCGTCCTTGAAGACCGGACATCATCCTGGAAGACCAAACCGTTCTCACCAACCAACGCGTCGTATGTCGTTTCCAAAAAGAAAATGATATTTTATACATGACCTAGACAACGATATATGTATTGGGCATTAGGACAAAAAATGGACCATGAAAAGTTATCAATATGTCGTAAGATCAACAAAAATAACATAGGGCGAGAATAAAACAAGGTGCAGAGCAAGGTGCACCCCCTGAGGCACCTTGACAAGTGTGCCAGTGATGACTATTGAATACATAAGCAATAAGGAGAACATCCTGACGAGTCTCACTAATAGAATGCATAATGAATAGGGATGCACGCTTAAGATCAAGCCCTATTGCAAACATAATTAAATTTTCCAAACCAAACTCGAGAAGACTGTCTCAAATAATAGATAGCATAGAGCATGCAACCTAGTGAGACTTAATGAGAGAGATATGTTATATTTCTTATGCTTTTATATGTATTTTTTATTACTTTGTTTCTATTTTTGTAGTAATATGACCTAAGTATATACAATGATAATTCTTAACTCTATGATTCTTAACAAAATATATGGGACACCTTAGCTCTGTAAATCTTACCAAGATGCTCAGGGTACCAATAAAATCTTGACAAGCACTCAGGGAATTAAAATCTAGTTCCCATGGTACCAATAATCAAATGGTAAGGCTTAGCTCTATAAATCTTGACAAGCTACTCAAGGTTGCCTCCATGTCTACTGCATCTTCTCAAGCAAACATTGTGCAACACACATGTGACTATACATGCCTTCAAGCTAGTTCATCTTGCATCAAAACCATTACCCACCTTAGACTATACATGCCTTCAAGCTAGTTCATCTTGCATCAAAACCATTACCCACCTTAGACGATGTCTATCTACACTTGGCTAGATCTATGTATGTTGCTGCTACAGAGGAGCCTACTGCGATTGTCATTTTTGGACGGGATCATGGTACTCAAGTTGTGGACAAGGAAGAGGACCCAATTCTATGAGTAGAGAGAATTCATCTCCAAACTCCTAATACTGCAATTTTTGCAAGAGAACAAATCACATAGAAGATAAATGTTGGAAGAAGCATGGTAAACCTAAGTGGGCCAATCAACCTTTGACTACGGAAGCTAATGGGGAATTAAAATCTAGTTCCAGTTGTACCAATAATCAAATGGTAACTCTTAGCTCTGTAAATCTTGACAAGTTGCTCAAGGTTGCCTCCATGTCTAATGCATCTCCTCAAGCAAGCATTGCTCGATAATCAAGTGACTATACATGCCTCGAAGCTACTTCTTCTTGAAAAGATGATGGGATCATTGATTACGGTGCTACTGCCCACCTGACTGGTAATAAGGAGCTCTTTCTATTTTTAAGGAAGTCTACATATCACCCTTGTTAATATATCTCTTTATATTCTATTCTTTGTAATTTCTATATATTGTTGGACCTCTATGTAATTTCTCCAATTCTATTAATAAAAGGGTGAGTGGTCTTAAACCCTCACACACGCTGCATTGCAAGCAACATACGTTCACATGGTATCAGAGCAAGGTTGCTAGGGTTCATCCGGACAGCCGCCACCTCTCTCTCTCCTCTCCTCCACTCCACGTCGCCGCCAGCCACAAGGCCAGCCGTCGGCGCTGCCCCTCCCGGGCAGCACCCAGTGCCGCCACCCAGGGTGGTCGCCGCTGTCGGCTTCTAGGAGCGGTAGCAGCAGCCGCCGGCTCAGGGCTGGCGCACCGGCGGCCAGCAGCCCCCGGTTCCTCCAGTTGCTTCCGAAGGCAGCGTCTACGCAGAACGGCTCATTAAAATTTCATACCGGAGGCTCCGTTCGTACGTAGGAAATTCCTAATCACATCTCCTCCATGTGTGATTAGGGAATTTTTGATTGGGGGTTGTGGATGCGTCAGGAACGCACCTAATCATTTGACGTGACGTATATCTCCGTCACTCTCTGTTCTTTTGTGACGTGTAGCTCTCCGTTGAATCATGGAGGACACCAAGGCATCTACTATCTACAACGAGATGTCGTCTATCCCCTCCATCAAGCTTAACGGGAAAAATTATCTCTTGTGGATGAATGTTGTCCATACAGTGTTAGATCCCCGAGATAAAGCAAGGCATGTTGACTCGGATCCTCCTGCTTCTACTGACAAAGGCTATGCTGAATGGAAGCGTCATAATAGTCTGGTGAAGACATGGCTATGGGGGAGCATGTTCCATGCTATTGCTGCTAAGTTCATGTTCTATACTATAGCTAAAGACATATGGGATGTTGTGAAGAAGCATTACTCTCAGGAAAAGAATGCTCTTCATCAATTTATGATATACGATCGCCTCTTCGCCGAACGACAGGGAGACAAGCCTTCAGAAGAATATTTCGGAGTGATCCAAGGTATTGCTCAGGAGTTGAGCTTCTATCATCCAGTGACTGTCTAAGAACAAGTCAAAGACAGAGATGATTAGATTACTGCAAAGTTTCTATCGGGTTTAAATTCGTCTTCCAGTTCAGCACGCAGTGTCATCCTCGCTTTTGACAAACTTCCCAACCTGGAAGAAGCCTACTCGAGAATTCTACAATCAAATTTTGAATCGGTTGATTCTACAAACTTCTCGCCTTCTGGAGATTCTCATACATATGTAGCCGCTACAGTTCGAGGAGGCCGTACAGGTATGGGACGAGGACGTGGAACACGTCCCAAGTGCACCTTTTGTGACAAACCTGGACACACTGTTGAGAAATGCTGGAAGAAGCATGGAAGACCTACTGCACCACCTGTGGTGGCAGCAAACTATGCAAGTACTGCTGAGTCTTCTGAGCTATCTGCATCAAGTTCTGGTTCTTCTGGCATCACACTCACAAAGGAAGAATATGATAGATTTATTCTGGCTACATAGCATATGAGTGTGGGATCTTCTTCTTCTGTAGCAAATCTGGCTTCTACCACTGGTAATCAGGCTACCTCCCTACTGGCTTCTGGTTCAACTTCTTCATGGGTGGTTGATTCTGGAGCATCATGTCATATGACCGGTATGAGGAGACTACTTCACTCCATTGACTCACATATTCCTCACAAATCTGTGACCATAGCAGATGGTTCAGTGAGGAGAGTGTTAGCAAGTGGATTTGTTTCTCTGACTCCTAAATTAATCTTAAATTTGTTCACTATGTGCCTGCATTTCCTTTTAATCTTCTCTCTGTTGCAAAATTAGTTGATATTGTGAATTGTACAGTGACGTTTGGACCTTCTTGCTTTGTATTACAAGATCTCAAGAGTATAAGGACGATTAGTGGGGGGCCTAGGAAAGGTGATCTCTACCTCTTCCACGGTGACAGTTTGCCTCGCCAAGTACCTGCTCCTGCTCTGGCTCTCCTTTTGAGCGGTTCTCCCTTACTGGGCACTACAAATATGAACATCCGTCGTTGGAAAGCTTGAGAAAGTTAGAACCTGAATTATCCCAAGTGTCTTCATTAGAGTGTCAGTCCTATCAATTGGGAAAATATCATGGACTGTCTTATCCCAGTCGTGTCAATAAACGGGCATCTTGTCCCTTTGAGTTAGTCCACAGTGATGTTTGGGGTCCTATAAAGACAAATAGTTATAATGGTTTCCGCTATTTTATTTCATTTGTGGATGATTTTTCTCATATGACATGGATTTATTTATTAAAAAGTAGAGAGTCTGTGTTATCTATTATCAAGCATTTTCATCAAAAAATAAAAGTTCAATCCGATTGCAATATTAAAATTCTTCAATCTGATAATGCCTTGGAATATGTTCAAACTGTTATGGCTGATTTTTGTAGCTCTGTTGGGATGATTCATCGTACGTCTTGTCCTCACACTCCTCAACAAAATGGATTAGCTGAGCGTAAAAATCGTCATCTTCTTGATATTACCAGGACTATTATGTTTCAATCCAATGTCCCTAAGAGGTTCTGGTCTAATGCTTTACTCACTGCCTGTTTCCTAATCAACAGGCAACCCTCTTCAGTGCTTCAAGGACGTACTCCCTTTTCTGTCTTACGTCCAAAAGATCAATCTTTCCTTGTTCCTCTCAGTGTTTGGGTGTACCTCTTTTGTCCACAATTTTGATCCTACGGCTGACAAATTATCTCCTAGGTCTATTAAGACTCCCTTTCTTGGGTACTCCAACACTAGCAAAGGATACAAGTGTTATTGTCCCAATCTACGCCGTATGTTTGTCTTGGGATTTCACTTTCCATGAATCCACACCATATTTATCGAGTGTTCCCAGTAAGGGGGAGCAATTGTGTGAAAGTGAGAAAGTGCCACCATCACACATCGATGAGAGAGTGCCACCTATCATTCCTGACTATACTGTCATTCAGGAAGAGCATCCAGCAGGTGATCCATTAATTCAACAATATCAACATGTTTATAGTAGACAAGGCAGGCGGGATCCAAAGGAGGTAGCGACTGCAGTCTTTGAGCCTTCCCCATCTTCCTCTACTCAAGAGATCTCTATAGAATCATCTGGCCTTGATGTTCCCATTGTTGTTCGCAAAGGTACTCATTCATGTACTATTCGACATCCTATTGCAAATGTGTGTTGTTGTCGAAATTATCCAAGCAGGCCCGATCATTTGCTCTTGGGATTGATTTTGTGGTCATTCCAAGAACTCATCTTGATGCTATGAAAGATACTGACAGGAAACAGGCGATGCATATGGAAATGTCTGCTCTTCTATAAAACAACACATGAAATCTTATTGACTTACCTCCAGGGAAAAATGTTGTGGGCTGCAGATGGGTATTCACAGTAAAACATAATCCAGTCGGTTCAGTTGAGAGGTTGAAGGCTAGACTGGTGGCAAAGGGTTATACTCAGACATATGAAGTTGATTTCTTTGAGACCTTTTCACCAGTGGCTCATCTGAATTCAGTACGGATTCTTATCTCTCTGGCTACTACCTTTGACTGGCCTCTATTTTAGCTTGATGTCAAGAATGCCTTTCTCCATGGTGATCTACAAGAAGAGGTGTACATGGAGCAACTTCCTGGTTTTATTGCTCAGGGGGAGTGTCAAAAGGTGTGTAAATTGAAGAAAGCCATCTACGGGTTGAAACAATCTCCTAGAGCTTGGTTTGACAAGTTCAGTGATGTTGTACTAAAGATGGGCTTCTCTCATTCTGTGACTGATCCCTCCTTATTTTATTCTAGCTCTTCTGTTGGATCCATCATTATTGATGTATATGTTGATGATATAGTTATCACTGGCAGCGATTCTATAGGCATATCACGTGTGAAGGAAGGATTGCAGGGACACTTTCATACAAAGGATCTGGGCAAACTGAGACAGTTTCTGGGCATTGAAATACTTAGATCTCATGTAGGTAATAATTTGTCTCAGAGAAATGTGTTGGATTTATTGCAGGAAGTTGGCACGAGTGAATCCAAGCTGGTGTCTACTCCTATGGACTATCATGTGAAGGAGATGACTAATGATACTGATTATCCAGATCCACGTTACTACAGGAAAATTGTTGGGAAACTGATATACCTGACAATTCCTCGCCCTGACATTTCTTTTGATGTAGGTGTGGTGAGTCCGCATATGAGCTCACCACAACAGTCACACTGGATGGCAGTCTGCCGTAATCTAATATATCTGAAGGGTGCACCCGGTAAGGGGATCACCTACTATTGTATAGACCCAAGACTCCTATGTCTACTCTCGTTTTTACTGGTTATGTAGATGCAGACTGGGCTGGTAATCTGAATGAAAGGAGGTCTACTTTGGGGTATTACACGTTTCCGGAAAATCACCTTATCACCTGGGAAAGTAAAAAGCAGAATGTTGTGGCTAGATCAAGCACGGAAGCTGAGTATCGAGCAATGGCTCATGCCTGTTGCGAGTTGCAGTGGATTCAATTTGTATTTCTGAGTTAAAGATTTCTGTTTCGTCTCCCATAGAGTTCAGATGTGACAATCAGGCTGCTATCTACATTGCCAAGAATCCAATCTTCCATGAGCACACTAAACATATAGAGGTTGACTGCCACTTCATCAGAGATCAGATCAAGAATGGCAAGGTGGTGACTCCGCATGTCAAATCTGAAGATCAACTTGCAGATGTCCTCACAAAACCATTGAGTCCAGCAACATTTCAGAGCTTTTACAACAAGCTGGGCATACACGATGTGTACGCTCCAACTTGAGGGGGAGTGTTAATATATCTCTTTATATTCTATTATTTGTAATTTCTATATATTGTTGGACCTCTATGTAATTTCTCCAGTTCTATTAATAAAAGGGTGAGTGGTCTCGAACCCTCACACACGCTGCATTGCAAGCAACATACGTTCACAACCCTCATGAGTGATTAGCTGACGGCTCTACTTCTATCATTGGGATAGACGATGAGACGAACGCTCCCAATATTCTTAAGTTTGTGTTATTTGTTCCAATATTCCCTTTAAACTTGATGGGTGTCAGTAAGATTACTAAGACTTTAGATTGTAGTGTCAATTGTTTTTGTATATTGTCTCCATGCAAGATATCACGACAAAAAAGACGATAGGTGGGGGATATAAAGGTGGAGATGGTTAGCATTAATTGCAAGCATCGCCAATTTCTCCTACTACCGCGCTTATTAGTCAGTCTACTTTGCTTCATTCATGGCACTTACGCCTTGGTCACCCATCTACTGCAAAGTTGAAGTCTTTATTTCCTAGTTTTTCATCTGAAAATTTTAAATGTCAGTCATTTCAACTTGGTAAACATCATCTTTTGGTGTTTCCTTTAAGTCATGATTGAAGTAGTTCTAGTTTTTTATTTGGTCCATTCTAATATATGGGGACCTCGTCCTACTAGTAACCATACAGGTGTGTGCTACTTTGTAAGCTTTACCGATGATTGGTCACTGCCACTTGGATTTATTTATTAAATTTAAAAGACCGCTCTAGAATCCTAAATGTTTTCTAAATTTTTGGAATAAGTAAAAGAGTCAACTTACTGCTACACCCAAGTTTGGCGGCACAAACAATCCTTCTAAATATGTGCAATGTGGTTTTCAAAAGGTTTGTATTTTTAAGGAGTTATCCATTAAATTTCTGGGCCCTAAAGTCTACGTCAGAATAGAGTTACTAATCAAAAGATGTTGCTTGCACTTTGATGATTGAAATGAAGGATCCCAAGTTTTATTGGGTTGATGCCATTCTTTTAACGCATTAGCTCATCAATCAAATGCCCTCATCTATTTTACATAAGAAAATCCCCCACGAAACACTATAACCCCATAAAACCATATTTGTGTTACCAACAAAAATCTTTGGTTGTCTCTATTTTTTTCACGATAACCAACTTGGCTGCTATAAATTATCACCTAGAGCTTATGTTGTTTCCTTGGTTATTTCCGTATGCAAAAAGGATATAAATATTTTGGTTCAGTTTCACGTCATGTGTATCAGTGCAGATGTCACCTTCTTTAAGGAGACCTCGTTCTTCTTTGAACATAGTCAGCAAGTGCTCCTACCATACCTCTTCATATCATGTTGTCTCCACTACACCTCCTTTTATTGACTTGAGTCTTCCACGCCTTCTACTAGTGTATGAGCAGCTGAAAAGACAAAGCCTACTTGAAGTATTCCCTACTATAGTTTCTCCTGAGACTGATGATCCCCTAGAAGTCAACAGAATAGTCCAGATTCCATTTTGCTTTCTAATATTGATCTAGTTGATGCTTTGAGAAAACAACAACGGGCTAGTGCAAAATATTACATTTCTCATCATGTGTCTACAGATCATCTAAATGCTCTAATGGCACTATTAACTGCTGCAAAATCATCCATCTTTGTCCCAAAATCTATTCTGGAGGCATTACGACACTCTGGACGGAAGCAAACTATGGATGAAGAGATGAATGCTCTTCAATCTTGAGGGGCATGGATTTTGTTGATCTTCCTAAGAATAATCTTGTTGGTTGTCATTAAGTATCCACAAGAAATAGTTGCCAGAACTATTGAGTGCCTGAAAGCTAGACTTGTTGGCAAAGGGTACACACAGGAATGTTGACTATATTGAAACTTTTCTCTTGTTGATCGCCTCAAGTCTATGTATTCTTATTTCTAATGATGTTTAGCAAGGTTGGCATTCTATCTTAGTTGGACGTCAACGCTTTATGTATGGAGACTTGCATGGGACTATTTACATGAAACAGCCTCCAAGGTATGTTTACCGCATGAGTATTCTGCAAAAATATGCCTTCTTAAAAAGGTTATCTATGCCTAAAGCATAGTCCCCGGACATGGTTTGACAAATTGTCCCTTCATCATCATCATCATCATTTAAGCCTCAATCCCAACTATGTTGGGGTCGGCTACATGGATCCTTCGATTCCATTCAGCTCTATCATGGGCCCTATTCTGGTTGAGATGTAGAGATTCAAAATCTCTCTTTATAAGCTCTTCCCATATTATTTTAGGCATTCCTCTTCTTCTATTTATTGTGCTAGACTCAATAGCATTACTTTGTATACGCGCATTAGTCGGTATGCGTTGCACATGTCTGTAGACTTCATACCATCTGAGTCGGCCCTCGTGCAACTTGTCCTCAATGCTCGCCACCCCCACTTTATCCTGATATAGTCATTTCTCAAGCGATCTTTTCTTGTATTCCCACACATCCATCTCAGCATACACATTTCAGCCATGTTCATCTTGTTGAGACCTTGTTTCTTCACCGCCCAACATTCACTCCCATAGAGCACGGCTGGTCGTATAGTTGTTCTATAAACTTACTTTTTAATCTGAGAGGGATCTTCCGCTCACATAATACCCCAGTTGCACTCCTCCATTTCAACCATCCTGCAATGATCCTGGGACAAACGTCATTTTGGACATCCCCATCTATTTGAATAATAGAACCCAAGTAATGAAATTTATCACATTTTGGTATATCTACTACGTCCAACTTGGCTCCATCATTCACAGTGCAAGATTGGATGAAATTACAATGCATATACTCGATTTTCCTCCTAGAAATCATCAATCCATTTGATTTCAATGTCTTTCTTCAACGTTCAACTTTATCATTCAATGATCTTTAGTTTCGTCAATCAAAACAATATCATCAACAAATAACATACACTAATAGATATCATCCTAAACATTCTTTGTCAACTCATCCATAACAAGAACGAACAGATATGGACTAAGTGTGGATCCTTGGTGTACCCAACTGCGATAGGAAAAGTTGGTGTCTCTCCTCCAGGAGTCATCACACTTGCAGTAGATCTATTATATATGTCTTTGATCAAGTCAAAGTATTGAATTGGCACACCTTTTTTCTTCAAAACCATCCACAAAACTTCTTTGGGTACTCGATCATAAGCCTTTTCCAAATCAATAAACACCATATGAAGATCTCTTTTGCTTTCTTTATACTTCGCCATAAGCCTCCTTATCAGAAAAATAGCATATGTTGTTGGATCTTGCAGGCATAAAACCAAATTGGTTGTTTGATATTTATGTTATAGATCTTAGTCTTTGCTCAATAATGCTCTCCCAAAGCTTTCATTGTGTGACTCATCAACTTGATACCTTTGTAGTTTGTGCAGCTCCGAACATCACCTTTGTTCTTGTAGATGGGGACTATAGTACTATTTCTCCACTCATCTGGCATCTTCTTGGTCTTCATGATCTTGTTAAAGAGCTTTGTTAACCACATAACTCCTTCATCCCCCATACTCTTCCACACATCAATGGAAATACTGTCTGCTCCGCATGCCTTTCTCATTTTCATCTTTTTCAAAGCATTCTTGACCTCAAATGGTGAAACTCGTCGCGTATAAATGATATCTCTTGTATTCATGTCACACGAGTCTGTAACATTATTTGCAGTATCTCCATTGAAAAGCTTATGGAAGTAATTTCTCCACTAGTTCTTGATATCATCGTCCTTCACCAACACTCTGCCATCTTCATTCTTGATGCATTTTACTTGACTCTAGTCTCTTCCTTTCCTTTCTCTTATACGAGCCATTATATATATATATATATATATATATATATATATATATATATATATATATATATATATATCTTTTTCCCCTTCTCTGGTGTCCAGCTTCTTATAAATATCATTAAAGTATCTAGACCTTGCCTCCTGAACAACCTTTTTAGCTTCTTTGAGTTCTTTCTTTGATTGCTTGTATCTTTGGAATGTGGCATCATCTCGAGATTTGGTCAAGCTCCTATAGATCTTCCTTTTCAGTTAATAGCCTTCTGTACTTCATCATTCCACCACCAAGTCTCTTTCTGTGGAGGCCCACAACTTTTGGACTCCCCCAATCTCAATATGATCATTCAATTTTTATCAAAACCGCTAGTGTTGCATTGTCATAGTCATTGTTTATGTAGATGATATCGTTTTGTCTGGTACTAATGACACATGGATTATTGATGTAGAAATATCTTATGCAACACTTTGTAACCAAAGACTTTGAACGTTTGTGGTATTTTCCTGGTATTGAGGCGGCACGCAGTAAGAACGAGGTCTCTTTATCTCAAAGGAAGTATACTTCCGATCTATTGATTGAGAATGAATGCTTGGATGCCAGTTTGCAGTCTCTACTATAGACCGGGCACATGATTATTGTCACAAACTACTCATGTATTAGAAGACAAATTTAGTTACAAAACTTGACTGGAAAACAGTTGTATCTTACCATTACTAGGCGTAATATATGCTTTCTTATCGGTATCCTCAGTCATTGGGAGGCAGCTTGTCATTTTTTGAGATATAAGAAGAATGCACTTGGCCATGAATTATTCTACAGAAGTAATGAGCACCTTAATGCGATTGGGTATTCTAATGCAGATTATGCAAGAAGTAAGTCTGAGTAAAGATCGACCTCTAGATATTGTAACCTTGTGAGAGGCAATTTGTTTACTTGAGAAAGCAAAAAAGAACATGTTCCCAGATCTAGTGTTGAATCTGAATATCATGCAAAGGAAACATGACTTGTGTGCTTTTGTAGATTAAGTTTCTTCTTGCTGACTTTGAAGTTCCTATAGGTTATGCCATTCTGATGTATTTCAAAATCGGGCAGCTACCTTCATTGCTAGCAATCATGTATTTCATGAAAGGACCAAGCATATTGAGGTGGATTACCACTTTCTATGTGATGACAATGACCAAGAAGATCACCACTCCGTTTTTGCCAACTAATACACAAACTGCAGATGTATTCACCAAGCCTTTCTCCGGGAAAAGATTTCCTGAATTATGCTACAAGCTAGGCATGATTTATATCTATGCTCCAGCTTGAGGGGAGAATTAAGACATATGATGTTTTTAGTATATTTCTTTATGTATTTCTTTCTTACTCTTTTCCTATTTCTGTAGTTTCATGTACATATAGGCCTAAGGACTAACGTAACATAAATCAAACCACTTGTAATGAGCATAAGCTAAGCCCATTAACTCTAACAAATATCATTATTTATACCTCTGACATGGCAACAACTACTTTTCTGTTTCAAACACAACAGCCGACTACATACATAAATGAGCTTTTCACCTCTACCTTTGTAATTGTAGTGGTTGATATTCGCAGCACCAACACTACCACTTTCCCCACCTAAGAGTGTGCCACTTGTCAGTTTTCCTGTAAGCATAGATGTAATCATGTTCCTGTTCAAATGGGGGGAGACAGAAATCTTCTGGTCATCATGCCATGTATTTATCTCCTTGTATACATATTTATCATGTTGAAAGTTGATTGTCCTATGGAACCAACTACAGCTCCAGCATAGCCCTGACCAGCTCCAAAATAAACCTCTGAATTCCTTTTCCTTTCTATCACTTGGATGGAAAAATGCATGAGGGGATCGAATTATTGTTTCAGTTATACAGTTCTATATTATTTTTTCATGAATCTACAACAAAGATTCCAAATAGTTACATGAATAGTCCGCATAATCCCAACTAGCAAACTTTTAAAACCCGTAAATTAATTACTAAGCTCAAATACTAAGACCATATCCATGAGTTTTCATTCCTACCAAGATGTCTCAGCCTACCAGATCAAGACAAGATCCTAAATTCGAGCATGATACAAGCACTTACAAAAAAAAACAGAATATTAAAGTCAGACGTGAGGAACTCACATCATATGTGTCAACAAGAGCTAAGAAGTTATCCGGAAATGCCATTGCATAGGATGTGAATGCTGCCAATTCGCTGTGATTAGTCTCACCAAAAACATCATGTAGATGACTTGTCCGCTACAAAAGATTCGATTAGCATACTTAGTACAGGAATAAATGGAGGAAAAAAATCAGAATCTTTTGAAGTTTGGACTTAAAGATTGATAAGCAAGCTGTTAACAAAGAATAAGTATGCCCCAAAGAAAACTCCAGAAAACAACTGAGCAAAATAATCCTAGAAAACAGATGGGCGAAGTGCAAATGCATTCATGACAAGTTTTCCTTGTTTCATGCAGTGAGATCAACGAGGTAGATCACAGCCAATATCTCTATCAAATCAAGTACTGATTTTTCTTTATTTATAAAAATCCATTATTATCTACACAAAAATCATATTGCAATGAACCTTTACCACAACGAACAAAAAATATTTTGTCGCTTTTTACCCCCCCCCCCTCTTCTTCCTCCTTCCAGATCTTGTCCACTGAACCATTGTTGCCACTGTCACGGTCACTCATTCACCGAGCCTTCTCTCTTGCCTCACCCCCCCCCCATTTCCTCTCAATCCTGGCCTCAGACTGCTGCTAAAAGCAACAGCAGCATATTAACTGCTTCTCCTGCTGCTGCTAGTGGCATCGTGGGGCTTGGAAGGGGCAGGCAGGGGGATACAAGAGGGGAGAAAGAAGGAGATGCAGATCCTTCACCAAACAGTCTCCATGCCTGCCACCGCCTTAGGCAGGTTGTCATATCCACAGGTGTTTTCTGCTGCAAGTACCAGCAGCAGGAGAGGTCTGGTGGGTGGTAAAGGCTTCCATGATAACAGATCTGCTGAACTGCATGGCGGCAAAGTGGGGGCTTATCTGGCAGAGGCTGCAGCTTATGGCCCTTCTCTTCCCTGACTCCTACTTCTCCCTTCCATCTTCTCTCTTGCTACTTCTATTGCTTCAGGTAGAGGCGGCATATGGTCTGGAAGGGGGAATGAGAGGAGAGGGAAGAATATGATTGCCGCATGGCATTGACCACAACGGTCTGACGAGCAGGGAGTTGAGAAGAAGAGGAAGAAAAAGGAGTGAAGACATCTCCAAAACACATGTACTAAAATATTGATCATAAGTATAAAACTGGTGATTGGCTATGTAAATAGATAGCAGTTGTGTTTGTCCTAGATTTGATAACTCAGTTAGAGGCCATGATTGATCTGGTATTAACCCGTAAGTGATAAATATAAAGTATTAGTATATATACTTTACTGTGCTGTGCTATTTCTTACTTAGTGTATTTTGGTTTTTGTCTATTAGCCTCTTGTACTTTTATCCCATATTGCTTAGTTCTACTCTATGTCTCACTCTCTTGTCTTATAAAAGAGAGAGCCATGTACTTGTTTTATTGATTCAATAAGAAGAATCCTTTAATATTTTAGATGGTATCAGAGTCACCCGATCCTCCCTAAACCCTAACACCCATGCCCACATAACCCTAGCCGCCACCCCTCCCTTTATTTTTTCTTTGTTGCCCCCCCCCCCCGCCGCCGGCCTCAGCCACCACCCCCGCCTCCTTCACCCCACAAGCCCCTTCCCCCCTCTCTTCCTTTTCCACCCCAACAGCCGCCGCCACCATCTCCAAACCCCTCACCAGCCCGCCGCCTCTTCTCCTGCCCATTCCGCCGCCACCACCCACCACTCAGCCTGCCGCCGCCATCCTCTCTCCCTTCAACAGCCCACCACCACCTTCCAAGCCGCAACCTCTTCTCCGCCATCACCACACCCCTCATTCATTATCACTCTCCCATCTCGTTGACCACACCATCCAATCCATCTCCTTCCCGTTGGTCTCCGGACATCTTCAGAAACTTTCCAGTTCTAGCACGTTGACGACGTAAATACAGTTTTGCTCTCTGCCTTCCTGCGCCTCATGGTGGAGTAATTTTTCCTCCATGTTGGCGTAGATTTTTCTATATTCCTTGTTGCCCCTACGTGGGTTCCTGAGATCCGATGCTTGGATTTCCTACTATTATCTTGTGTGCCCAGTCTTGGTGCTTCTAGATCTGCCCATTTATTGGGTTTTTGTTGTTGTCTGCTTTTGTTGACTGCTACGTCAACCTTCTGACTGCCTCCTTTTCCTGCCTGTGCCCTTTGTTCAAGATTGCCTCCTTTCCTCATGGCGTCCACAGATGTTCCCCGCAACTTGTGCGTCACCAGTGTCAAGCTGGATGGCTCCAACTATCACTTATGGGAAGCCTCCTTTGAGCTCTATATCAAGACCCAAGGGCGCTTCTCACACCTGTCAACCAAAGGTCCAGCGACTCCTGCTACAGATGTTGATGACAATACGAAACAGGCCTATGATCTTTGGTCTAAAGAAGATTATGGCGTCATGACCTGGTTGGTCAGCAGTGCAGAGCCCAAAATCAGCCAGTCTCTGCTCCGCCTGAAGACGGCCAAGGAAATGTGGGATCAGCTTTCCCACGTGTACTCTCACCCACAGAATTTGAAGAAAATATTCGAAATCTTCAAAAACTTGGCCAAACTGGAGTACTCTGCTACTGATTCTGTGGAGGACTACTATAATCAATGTTGTGCTGTCTAGGATGAGTTTGAGGTCTACCACCCCCTATCAGCAGATATTACTGAGATCCAGCGCCAGCGCAACGATTTACAGTTAGTCCAATTTCTTGTTGGCATGTCGTCATCCTTTGCGGGGGAAGTTGATCAGATCCTTTCTAGTGATCCTCTTCCTACCTTACGAGATGTCTCGAAGCGTGTGCAGCGTCTTCCCTCTGTCTCTCAAGCTCTTCCTGATACTTCTAACGGGACAGCCCATGTTGTAAGGACAGGAGACTCCTTCCGTGGACGTGGCCGCAGTCGAGGACGCGATCGTGGACCCTCTTCTACTAGTCCAGGACGGGGGTCTTCCTCCTCTACTGCTGACACTACTGAACAACGTTATTGCACCTTCTGCAAACGAACTAATCATAATGAAGACCGTTGTTGGATCAAACATGGAAAACATGTGTGGGCAAATCAAGTCACATCTGAACAGCCTGACATTGTTGCCATCTCTTCTGCTCTACCGTCTGCCGATTGGATCAGATTGGAATTTGAGAAATTGCTTCAAGCGTGTTTGGCCTCCTCTACTGAGACTTCCATTGATGGCATTACTGCTCTACTGAACAAGTCTGGTAAAAACACATGGGTGATCGACTCTGGTGCGACCTCCCATATTACTGGCAATCCTACCTTATTTTCAAATTTGCATAAAACTACTGTTATTCCTCCTGTTACTCTTGTTGATGGTTCACAAATGCATGTCTCTAGTTTTAGATAATATTTGTACTTCTGGCTGCCTACCTCTGCGCTCTGCATTATATGTTCCTAAATTTCCAATAAACGTATTATCTGTCAGTAGAACTGTTAAAAGCCTGCGCTGTTCTATAACGTTTGACCCGGATGGTGTTACTTTTCAGGATATGCGCACGAGGACGAAGATTGGTTCGGGCCATGAGGGACCAGACGGCTTATACTATCTGGATGTACCGAGGACTGCTGCGTTTCTGACTTCTTCTTTGACGTGCATCCAATGGCACTATCAGTTGGGACATCCGTCAGCGGCTAAATTGAAGCACATACTACCTGCTATATCTGATTCTATTTTTCATTATGAAACATGCCAGTTAGGCAAACAGACTAGATCTACCTTTTCAAAAAAGTTATGTATTGGCTCAAAACAGTCTTTTGATATAGAGCATGCTGATATTTGGGGCCCATGTTCTATTTCCAACGTTTCTGGTTTCCGGTACTTTATGAGTTTTATTGATGATTTCTCTATAACCACCTGGATATTCTTGTTAAAAGATAGTTCTAATATTCTTGATACTTTTACTGCCATTTTTTTTAAAAACGTACCCAGTTTAGTAAACCTATAAAAATCTTTCGCATTGACAATGCCCTTGTGTTCATGCAAGCCTCAGTCAGCCTTTTTTGTCGCAAACTAGATACCAAGGAAGAAAATGTCCGATTTCGACGCCGTTTCGGTAGCCACAGAAACAGAAATTTCGACAAATTTCGACGGAAATTTCGACAGATGCATTCCTGGCATTTCGATGACCAAATGGTCGAATTATTTAGCGAAATTTTACCAGAACAATCTACTAGTGTAGATCTACTCAAATATGCAATAATATTTCATATTGGATATGTGAGGGGGTGGGGCTCCTCATGTGTGAGAGAAGGAAGCTGAACAATTTCGATGGCCATTTCGATGGAGATTTTGAGGTCAATTGAATGGCGAAATGAATGAATAGTCATCATAGTTTGCAAGCACAATATATAGGCTTAAAGACACAAATTTATGGAAACATAGCATGATCTAGAATGGTAGGACCTCTCAGTAGGATGACAGGAGGTAGTACATAAACAATGTCGCGGTGGTATGTGAGTACTGAGGTTTATGCATCTAGTTGAACCATGATGGTTGTCATCCTCCTTGTTAATTATACCTACATATTGGCTCATGTTTTTTTTGTTTTATACAAGCATAGATATGTCTCACTGTTAATCTCCATATGCTTACAAGTGATAAAATACATATTAATGGATTAACTCAAGCTTTGTTCATCGTCGTGTGCTTTTGTAGCGAGAGCCTATAGGAGGCAACCATGTAGTTAGAGATGTGATTGATAATGGCATACATACAAAATATCTCGAAAGTCATGCTCATTTTGCGCACTATAACATAAATCATGTGACCTCAAAAATGAAAGTTAGTGGGTCATCATAGTCATAGATATCACTCCCACACACATTTTTAAATATTTCCTTTGTAGATCTTTATAGAAGTGAGAGAAATAGGAGAGAGAGGTAGAATTAGATTAGGAAGAGAAGAAACATAACTTAGATTGCCCCTAACAGGCCCAAGGAATCACATAGTAAAATCTGCAGACATTGTACCCCATTTCTCGAAATAATAGATGTATTTTTCGAAATTTCATCGAAATGCGGACCAAATGGGCCTTTTTTTCATCGAAATTTACCTAATTTCATCGAAATTCGAAATAATTGTCGAAATTTAAAAATTTTCTGGCGAAATTCCCTACGTACAGACATGTAAGGCCATTTCTATGTCCGATTGTTGGCGACATCGAAATAATTAGCGAAATTTCGCCAATTTCGACAAAATTTTGAACATTGCTAGATACTATTCACTAAACCTCATGCACTTACACTCCGCAACAGAATGGAGTTGTCAAACGCAAAAATGGGCATCTTCTTGAAGTTGCTCGCACTCTCCTGTTTCACTACCATGTTCCCCACTATTTTTGGCTAGAAGCTATTTCCACTACATGCTATCTTATTAATCGCATGCCATCTTCTGTTCTTGGCAGTCAAGTTCCATATCAAATTCTACATCCCGATGCTCCGTTGTTTTCTGTCCCTCAGATTTTTGGAAGCACCTGCTTTGTTAAAAATATGCGTCCTCGATTAACAAAACTTGATCTCCGGGCCATCAAGTGTGTCGTCTTAGGGTACTCTAGGACACAAAGGGTATCGTTGCTATGACCCGGTTACAAAGAAATGGATGGTTTCGGCTGAGGTTGTCTTTTTTGAACATATGTCATTTTATTCCTCTGCTGGCTCTGTCTTGACATCGGATTTATTTGCGGATACACCGCTACCGCTGATTGATGATATTGATTCATCAGATACCACTCTTGTTGCTGCTCCTCCACTGAAGGTTTATCAAAGAAGACCGAAGGCTTCAACTCCCTCCATGGTCCCTCCAGATCCTTCATCCTCGATGGATCTCAGGTATTTTCGGACTTAGACATACCTATCAGCTTACGCAAAGGCACTCAAACTTGTACACAACACCCCATTGGGAATTTTTGTACCACTACTCACTTGGGGACTAACTTTGCAAATTTCACATCTGCTCTTTCTGTTGTTTCTATTCCTAAGAATGCTTCTCAGGCTCTTAAGCATCCAGCTTGGTGTCAGGCCATGTTATCTAAAATGCAGGCCCTTACTGAACGCAACACTTAGCAGTTAGTTGATCCTCCTACTGGTTGTTCTTCTGTTGGTTGTCGATGGGTCTTTACGATCAAATATCAGCCTGATGGACTATTGAACGTCTCAAAGCTCGTCTTGTTGCCAAAGGCTATACCCAGACATATGGCGTGGATTACTTTGAGACCTTCTCACCGGTCGCCCGTTTGAACTCGGTTCGTGTACTTATCTCTGTGGTTGTTATTTCTGACTGGCCTTTATTTCATCTCGATGTCAAAAATGCTTTTCTATATGGTGATCTGCATGAGGAGGTATACATGGAACAGCCTCCTGGTTTTGTGCTTAAGGGGAGTCCTCAAAAGTCTGTCGCATGCACAAAGCAATTTACAGCTTGACGCAAAGCCCCGGTGCCTGGTTTGATAAGCTGAGCTCTATTCTTCAAAAATTCCAGTTTCGTCGTTCTTAGTCTGATCTTTCTGTATTCATCAAGCGAACCACTTCTGGTCTTGTTATCTTGATTGTCTATGTTGATGATATCATATTATCTGGGAGTGACCTTGTAGGCATTCAGGCTACTAAACACTACTTGGAAAATCATTTTGTCACTAAAGATTTAGGTACACTGAGATACTTTCTTGGGATTGAAGTTTCTCGGTCATCTTCTGGTTTGTGCTTATCTCAGCGCAAATATGTTCTGCATCTTCTATCTGAAATAGGTCTTCTTGGAGCCAAGCCTACCAGTACTCCTTTGGATCCGAACACTAATTGGGATGATGAGAAATCTCCCCCTTATCCTGATCACCATCAGTATCGTCGCATGGTTGGGAAGCTTATTTACCTTACTGTCACTCGAGCTGATATCACATCTGCAGTTGGACTTGTTAGCAGGTATCTCGATAAGCCCAGACAATGTCACTGGGATGTTGTCTGCCATATTTTAAAATATCTAAAAAGCTCTCCTGGGAAAGGTCTTCTGTATAAAAAACATGGCCACTGTAATCTTGTTGGGTATTCTGACTCTGACTACGCTAGGAGCAAGATAGATCGTCGTTCTACTTTTGGTTACTGCACGTTTGTAGGTGGTAACTTAATTACCTGGCACAGCAAGAAACAAACAGTTGTTGCTCGTTCTAGTGCTGAAGCAGAATATCGAGCCATGGCTCATACTACCTGTGAACTCTTCTGGGTCCGTGGTCTTTTGAAAGATTTCGGTATCTCTCATTCTAATCCTAATACTATGTACTGTGACAACAAGGCTGCTATCTTTATTGCCAGTAATCCTACATTTCATGAACGTACTAAGCACATTGAAGTTGATTGTCACTTTGTATGAGAAGTTGTCTTATCTGGTCAAATATCTACGCCTTATACACATACTTCAGATCAAGTTGCAGATATCATCACCAAGATTCTTCCGATGACCCGACTCACTGCTCTGATTGACAAGCTGGGCATGATTGATATCTATGCTCCAGCTTGAGGGGGAGTATTAGTATATATACTTTATTGTGTTGTGTTATTTCTTACTTAGTGTATTTTGGCTTTTGTCTATTAGCCTCTTGTACTTTTATCTCATATTGCTTAGCTCTACTCTATGTCTCACTCTCTTGTCTTATAAAAGAGAGAGCCATGTACTTATTTTATTCATTCAATAAGAAGAAGCCTTTAGTATTTTAGATAAAGAAAAATAGTTTGCTCTTTTGAGATCTATTACTTATAATTTGATAATGGTTATGTCATCTTATGACAGCAATGTTGATGCCCTTAGGTACATTTAACTATCAATGTTTTCTACCTAACTCTGATGGTTTAGGAAGCAACAAAGTTTGTTTTTACTTTTTTTGCATGGGGGGAGGTCGAACAGGGGAAGGTTGTTTTCTTGAATCATGTGGTTTAAGAGGCTTCTTTGTATACAAATGATGCTCAAAAACAATGAAAAAGTGAACTCTGGTGATAAAAATGGAGCTTTTACTAATGAGCTTTATTAATATATTTATTTATATTTCTTCCTTTATTTTGTGCACTCTTTAGTGTCTTGTCTTTTATCCCATATGGTGAATTTGTAATGAGGAACTTGTAACATCCTATATTTAAAAAAAATGGATTGGATGAAATTTCTAGGTTGAAAATATGTAGATTAGTGAAGAGTTAATAACATGAGGCTACTTTATGCAAAACTTCCATACAATTGAATTTCTATTGTCATAAACCTGAAACCAAGTGATGCATTGTTCCTATTATAATAATTTGAGACATTAAATCAAATACCAAGAGATTTCATATATATTTTATAGTTAAATACAATAAAGAATAATTTGGAATATTGAGGGTGATTAGTATGCCTATATTTGATGGTATCTCAAAATTTAGAGGTATATTTGATCTCAAACTTGAAATGTCGACATATGATAAGGAGTTAGGCGTAATTGCAAATTTTGGAAAATAAAGGATCATCCTACAATTTATTAAGGAACATTGAAATTTAAGCAACATTAATTTATTTGTTGATTTCTTATGTCCAACTCAAAAACCTAAGGCCGTAGTAATTATCTACATGTTAAGATGAGCCTACGGTTAAATTTTGGGATCAGTTGGAGATTGTTATCTTGGTCAAACTAATTGAGCAAGATAATGCCAAAAAGACATTTAAAAATAATTAGAAATCATGTTTGTCAAGCAAGCAAAAGATGGGCTCTTTTATGAGTCGTCCGATCCTAACCGGGGCTGAACCCGCGTGATCCCAACCGTTTGAAGGTCTCCTTCAAACTTCGGACTCCCCGCAAGCTGAAACGGATTTCCGTTTCCCCGATTTCCTCGATCTTCAGTAGATATCCTTGAAAACCGAGAGTTCCATTGCCTTTAGGACACTCCGATCCTTTTAAGCTCCCAAAGCAAACCCTAGATCACAGGTTAAACGAAACACCCAATCGCCTGCCATCATCCTCCTCCATTGGGTTCTTGCAGGCTTGGGGGTGTTTAGGGCCCTTAGACGTAGATGCTTGTGACTGAAACTTCAAATCGTCTTCAGGAACCCAAAGGATGGGTTTTCGGTGCATAGTCCCTCTCTTCATGGCGCTTTACCCCTCTTATCCTTCTCAATATTCGTGCCATGGTGGCAGTGTGGGATCACACCTCCTACATCCCAGAGCCCAGTAAATGGCTCTTCGGGACCGTGTGGAGGTGACGAGCTCAATAGAGGTTCTTCTTGCTTCCTGGTTTCACCAACTTTCGCGCTTGGTCGAAGATCTTTTGCTCAGACTGAGTGTTGGCGCCATGGCTAAACGAAGAAGATGCCAGGCGCGCTAATTACTAGTATGCCCCCATAGTTTTAATGATTATGTCTCGTTGCTTAGGATATTTCAGGTTTTGCGCTCGCATAATTTGATATCATACGTGTGACATCTTTAATCGTTGATTTACAATGTTGCCCCGTATCACGCCTATAGTTAGGAATGAATGAAGGGGCATTTAAGTCTTTTCATATTCTTTGTATAGAGATATGTTTATGTTTCACCGAGTGTCATGTGCCTAGCATGTGCTTCACTTATGTGTTTACTTTTGTGGTTTAGTCCCATATTGCTCACCTCTGTTTTTGTACCTCCTTTCTTATCCTATATAAGAGAATGCACTGTAAACCTTTTTACTTGTTAAATAGTGTTTTTATTTAGCTCTTTATATTCACTTGTTATTTCACTATTCTATGTGGACCTATATGTAATTGTTCTTTCTATAAATATATGGGGTTCACACATTGTGCACCCTAACCCTTACAGTCAAATCAAGATGGTACCAGAGCAGGTTCTCTAGCCGCCACCCACCCATGCACCGCCCCCCTCTGGCGCCCCCTACTGCCCGCCGCCTGCCGCCCACCCGTTGCCCGGCCGCGGCTCCTGCCCGCTGTTGTGCAGCCGGATGCTGTTGTCGCTGCCGCCTGTGGCCCACCCCGTGCGGGCTTGGCTTGCTAGCACCGCTCGCACTACTCCTTGCCGCCGTCGGCTATCCGTCTTGAGGGTCTCTAGAGCCCTCCTCATCTCTGCCCGCGTCGGCCCTTGAGTCGTCGGGTTCTCTGCTGCACCTCGGCGTAGTCTTTATGTAAACTGGTCCTTCCATTTCCTCCTCTGTCTGCTGTCGCCTAGCCGGAGGATCTAGGCAGTTCAGACTTGGCTGCTATTTTCTGCTATTGGACTCGGTCTCGATCATGGCTTCCTCCCATGATGATTTTTGTCGTCAGGTGACTACTGTGAAGTTGGATGGCGCAGCTATCAACATCGGGTCTGCTCCACGGAGATCTTTGCAAAATCCCAAGGCAAACACTCCCATCTGACTCAGAATCCGCCTCCTGCTCCGCCCAGTACTGCCGAGTCCAAGGATAAAAAGATCTACAATGATTGGGTCAAGGATGACTCGACTGTGATGATGTGGATCCTGAACAGCGGTGAAACTCGCATTAGCGTTACTCTACTTCGTCTCCCGACTGCCAAGGAGATGTGGGATCAACTGGCCAGTACATACTCACACAGCAAGAATCCAAAGAAGGTGTTTGACCTGAACAAACAGCTGACCCGCCTACATTTCACTAGGCTCGATATCGCTGACTATTTTTCGACTTTCAAAGGCTTTTGGGCGGAACTTGAGAATCTTCATCCGCTATCTACCAACTTAGCCACTATGCAGCGACAACAGCAAGAACTACAGGTTGTCCAATTCTTATGCGGACCTTCCTGACTCATATGCTAAAGTGGTTGACCAGATCCTTGCCAGTGATCCACTACCGACGTCGAAGAGTGCTTTTCAGCGTCTTCAACGACTGTCGGCTTCCTCGTCGAATCTGCCTTCTGATATTGGTGCACTACTGCTCTTGCTGCTATGTCTGGCCGAGGTCGTGGTGGGGTCGAGGTCGATCTCCGGACAACCGTTCTTCTGCTTCAGGATGGGGACGTGGGTCCCTTGGTCGTGGCTCATCTGTTGATGTCTCTGGAGGTGCCGCAGCTCAGCGGTATTGTGAGTTTTGTGGTCGCACCAACCACACTGAAGACAGATGCTGGAAGAAACATGGCACACCTACGTGGGCCAATGTTGCGTCTGAGAGTGCTTCTCAGACGCCTCCTGCTGCTACCTCGAGCTCCTCCACTGCTGAGTTCATCCGCTCCGAGGTGGAACATCTCCTGCTAGAAAAGATTAGTGCTTCCTCTTCTACTGCTGCTGAATCTGGAGCTCACGCTGCAACTTACACTAGTTGTGATTCTGCCTTTCTGAGTGCTCCCTCCTCTAGTGCTGGTAATACCAAATGGGTGATTGATTCTGGAGCCTCTTCACATATCTCTGGCAATCGTTCTCTTTTTTCTAAACTGTCTAAACCTTGTCCTAAATCTATTGTTATGCTTGTTGACAGATCCAAATCTGCTGTGTCTGGAATTGGTGATATATGCGCTCAAGTTCTTCTGAGATCTGCTTTATATGTGCCCAATTTTCCACTAAACTTGTTGTCTGTCAGTAAAATTGTACGTAATTACCGGGTACTTATGTTTTTCAAGACCTTCGCACGAGGATGAAGATTGGTGGGGGGCATGAAGGACCTGAAGGACTCTACTACTTGGATGATTTGAAACGAATTGGCACTACAGCTCTAGCTTCAGCATTATCTTCTTCTGTTTCTGCATTACAGTGGCATTATAGACTAGGGCATTCATCAACTGATAAATTAAAACATGTTATTTCTGGTGTAGGAACGCACAGTTTTCAGTGTGAATCATGTCAATTAGGTAAACAGTCCAGAATTGTATTTCCCAAAAAAATCTCAGATTGGTACCAACAATATTTTTGATTTAGTTTATGCTGGTGTATGGGATCCTTGTTATGTTCCAAGTTTTTCAGGCAATAAATACTTTATTTTGTTCATTGATGATTACTCCCGTGCTACCTGGTTGTTTTTGCTGAAAGATAGACCACAAGTCTTGCCTACTATCAAGTTCTTCTTTGCTGAAATTAAAACCCAGTTCTCTATGCCTATTAAAATTCTACGTACTGATAATGCCTTGGAATTTGTTCAAAAAAATGTTGAATTATTTTGTCTTTTGTGGGTACCATTCACCAAACATCATGTGCTTATACACCCCAATAGAACGGTGTTGCTGAAAGAAAAAATAGGCATTTAGTTGAAGTTACTAGAACACTCATGCTGCATTCTAATGTTCCAAGACATTTTTGGCCAGAAGCGGTTCTCACTGCCTGTTTTCTGATAAATTGCTTGCCTTTGTCTGTTATTGGGAATAAAATTCATGTACAAGTGCTACAACCCCATCTTCCTCTTTTTTCTGTCCCTCCAAGAATTTTTGGGTCAACTTGTTTTGTTCATTTGCTTGGACCGACTCAGGAAAAATTGTCTCCTTGAGCTGAAAAATGTATTTTTCTGAGATATTCACAGACTCAGAAAGGATATCGTTGTTATAATCCTGTTACTAAGAACTAAGAAGTGGTTTACGAGCAGTGATGTGGTTTTCTTTGAGGACACTCCATACTACTCTACTAGGGGGAACACGTTGAGTTCAGATCTCATTTCAGCACCTCTGCCTATTATTAGTGATTCTCAATCTGCTTTGCAGCCTGCTGAGACTACATCTCCTCTGATTGTTTACCAACGCAGGAATCGGCCGCCGCAGTCTACTCCTGCTCAAGACCCCCCCCCCCAAAAAAACAATCTTCTCCTTCAGAAGGTCCTGCACCTGATCATGTACTCATAATATTGCTAACTATGTTTCTACTGCACACCTGAGTGTCCATGTTAGTAATTTTGTTGTTGCTCTTTCTGTTGTTTTTGTCCCCAAAAATGTTCATGATGCGTTACAAAGTACGGCCTGGACACATGCCATGACTGAGGAGATGACTGCTCTTACTAACAGAGGTACCAGGGAATCGGTTGATCCTCCGTCTGACTGCAAGCATGTTGGATGTCGTTGGGTATACATTGTCAAGTATCATCCTGATAAAACTGTTGAACGCCAGAAGTCCCGCCTAGTGGCAAAAGAGTACACTCAGACTTATGGTATTGATTACTTTGAAACTTTTTCTCCTGTTGCCAGGCTAAATTCTGTGTGGGTTCTGCTCTCTGTGGCAATCAATCTGGATTGGCCCCTTATCCAGCAGGACGTCAAGAATGTCTTTCTTTATGGTGATCTCCAAGAGGAAGTCTATATGGAGCAACCACCTATGTTTGTTGCTCAGGGGGAGTCACACAAAGTATGTCGCCTCAAAAAGTCTATATATGGACTCAAGCAGAGTCCACGTGCCTGGTTTGATAAATTGAGCAAGATTATGTCTACCTATGGCTTCCTCAGTCAGATCTCATATTGATCACTCTGTCTTTATTAAGAAGACCTCCTCTGGTATTGTGGTTCTAATTGTGTATGTTGATGATATTATTTTATCTGGCAGTGATCTCTAAAGTTTCATGCTACTAAAGCCTACTTATGCAAGCACTTTGTCACTAAAGATCTGCGAAAGCTGAGATACTTTCTGGGGATTGAGGTTTTCAGGACTGCTAATGCTCTTGTTCTATCTCAAAGAAAATATGTTCTTGATCTTCTACAGGAGACTGGAATGCTTGGAGCTCGGACCACTGATACGCCTCTAGATCCTAATGTAAATTGGGATGGTGATGAATCTCCCCTATATCCTGACAGTAAAAGATACAGGAGACTGGTTGGCAAACTAATCTATTTGACTGTCACTAGAGTTGATATTTCTACTGTTGTTGGTCTTGTTAGCAGGTATCTTGACAACTCTAGACAGTGTCACTAGGAAGCACTGTGTCATATCCTGAGATATCTGAAGAAATCTCCTGGTAAAGGCATTTTCTATAGAAAACATGGTCATTGCTCTCTTGAAGGCTACTCTGATTCTGACTATGCTGGAAGTAAGATAGACACGAAATCTACTTCCGGTTACTGTACTTTTATTGGTGGAAATCTTGTTACTCGGAGGAGCAAGAAGCAGAATGTTGTTGCTAGATCTAGTAGTGAGGCTGAGTACCGGGCTATGGCTCATACAGCGAACTTTTGTGGATACAATCTCTTCTAAAAGAACTTGATGTGGGATCCTCTACTCCTATTCCCATGCATTGTGATAATAAAGCATCTATTTTTATTGCAAATAATCATGTGTTTCATGAGCGGACCAAGCACATTGAAGTTGATTGTCACTTCATCAGAGAAGTTATTTTGACGGGTCATATTTGCACTCTTTTTACCCACTCTAAGATCAAGTTGTTGATATCTTCACAAAGCTGCTAGCCAAGAAACATTTCAGCTCTCTTATGGACAAGTTGGGCATGATTGATATCTATGCTCCAACTTGAGGGGGAGTGTTAAATAGTGTTTTTATTTAGCTCTTTATATTCACTTGTTATTTCACTATTCTATGTGGGCCTATATGTAATTGTTCTTTCTATAAATATATTGGGTACACACATTGTGCACCCTAACCCTTACAGGCAAATCAAGATTACTCATCCAATATATTTCTATTCTGCACTCTATATGGTATCAAGAGCATGTTCTATCCCCCCGTGCAGGTTCCCACCCTAACCCTATCCCCCTCATGACCTAAGCCCCTTCCCCCCCCCCTCCTCTAGCTCCCCCCCCACTCGCCCTCTCTTCCCTCCTACTATTGTCCTCACCACCACCTCCTAGCCCGATCCACCTCCCCTTCTCCCACCAATCCAATCAACCATCACCCTTCTTATTTAAAATCCTACCTCCCTAACTCTACTCCTCTACGTCTTTGACGTCTCCGGACAGCCATTGTCATTGCACGTTGAGAGTCCCCCGGTTCTTTGACTTCTTCTGCCTACGCCTCATGGTGGGATCTTGATTCTCCTCATGACGGCGTCGGTTCATTTATCAGTTCCTCTGTCTGTAGCGGGTCTCTTCTGATCTGATGTATCAGATCTACAGTTATGCTCTACTGCCCCATAGCCGGTTTCTTCAGATCTGTTGATCTATGTTGTTGGGTTCTGCTACTGCTGCACCGGTTGTCTTTCCTACTTGTTCTGCTTCAGATCGGTTCACCATGGTCTCTGTTGAGCCGCCTCGTTCACTGTGTGTTACCATAGTTAAACTAGATGGCTCCAACTATCATCTCTGGTCGGCGTCCTTTGTCTTGTATGTCAAAGCACAAGGCCGCCATTCTCATATCACTATTGAACCCCCAGCTGCCCCTGCTGCTACGGCGGTGAGAAAAGTAAGCAAGCTTATACACAATGGTCCAAAGATGACTTCGGTGTTATGTCCTGGATTCTTAATAGCACCGAGTCGTGGATCAACTAGTAGTTACTCTGCCTTCATGATGCTAAGGCAATGTGGGAACAACTATCTCACGTATATTCTCATCAGCAGAATCCCAAGAGAGTTTTTGAAATTTTAAAAACTCTGGCCAAGAAGGAATTTTCCTCTGACACTTCTGTTGAGGAATCTATAATCAATGCTTTGCCCTCTGGAATGAATACGAAATTTATCACCCCTTAACATCCAACATCAAAGAAGCCCAGAAGCAGCGCAATGAACTGCAACCAATGAAATGAAAAACGGCCTGAGCGGCCGATTAAACGGCCGATTAATCGGCCAGACACCCAGCCCGTTCGATTTTTGCTAAAATCGCCGGTTAATTTTTTTGTAATTAATCGGCCGTTTTTTCCCTTTTTTGCCCGTTTTTTCCGTTTTTTGCCCGTTTTTTGGCCGTTTTTTGTAAATTTTTCTGTACAGCTGTAACTTTATATAAACTATATGGCCCCAAGTATTACTGACTATAATATATTAAACTTAAATATCCTATGATAAGCCTAGTCTAATAGAATGCATACTTGTATGCAAGTTGGGATAATAGGGTACTGTTGTAAAGTGTAATTTATACAAGTAAAATATATGTAACTATTATCTAATTTTAGAATGCATACTTTAGTTATTTGTACTGCTGTAATGTATGACTAATTGATGATATGCACATATAACAATAAGTTAAAAAGGTATCCAATAATGAGTCTATTGTTTACTGCTTAACTATGTAAACATGTGATGCAAAAATATTTCTGAATCATGTATGTGGAGTATTTTATCTATGTCAAATCTATTGCTTATTATATTATGGCTATAATTATTGTCTTATAGCTAAACTAATTGGGTGTTTTTACTGTTGGGTAGTGTGTTTAGAATCTTTATATATATATAAAAGTTCCAAAGAGTATAAGTATTTATATACATATATATGTAATTTTGTAAAAAATTATATAGGAAATTAAAACCCATTTTTTAAAAAATCGGCCGCTTAATCGGCCGCTTACCGCTTAACCAGTTACAAGGTGTTGTCCGCACGGTTACCGCTTAACGTTTTTTAAAACATTGACTGCAACTAGTCCAATTTTTGGCCGCCCTTCCTGCTTCCTTCTCTGGGGTGGTCGACCAAATTCTATCCAGTAACCCACTACCAACTCTTCGAGACGTCCTCAAGCGTGACTTCTATAGATATATTGTGTTACTGTGTTTTACTGTTTTACTTTTAGTCACATATTGCTCACTTGTACTTATGTCTCAACTCTCAGTAGCTATATTAGAGACTGTCATGTAACATGTTTTACTCACTGAAAAAACAATTCCATTCCTTTCTATATGGTATCAAGAGCAGGTTATCTGTTTCCCCGCCCATCCATCCACCCATGAAGTAAGCCCATCCCCCCCCGCCGCCCGACCACCCCCCCGCGCTGCTGCCCTCCCTACCCCGCCGCCCTCCCTGCCCTCTCTCCCTCCCACTGCCACCCCTCCTCTCCCTCCCCCCCCCGCCGTCGCAGCCTCCTCTACCAACCCCCCCCCCCGCCCGCCACCTCCACCAGCAAAGCCACCCGCCGCCGCCACCCTCCCATCGCTGCCTCCCCTCCCCACCGCCACCCCCCCCGCCGCCTCCTCCCTTCCTCTCTCCACCCTCCTAGCCTCTTCCCTTTCATCCCCTCCTCTTCCCAACTCTGCTCCGGCTGCCACTGGTTTTTACCTCTCTTCTCCGTCTACGTCAGGGTGATCTTCGTTTCAACGTTTGAACATCCACTGGTCGGCTAAGTTGAGAGTCTTTCGTCTCACCGTCTTCTCTGCATGCGCCTCATGCCGGCGTAGGTTTCTCTATGCATACTCTGCCCTTTACGGGTTTTCTGATCTGACTCGTCAGATCCCTGTTGTTGTTATCTGCCCTTTTGTGGGTCTCTGATCTACTCTGTTGTTGCGCCGACTACTGCCTCTTCCATGGCCTTATCTGAGCCTCCTCGCTCTCTGTGTGTCACCACGGTGAAGCTCGACGGCGGCTCCAATTATCCTCTGTGGTCGGCGTCATTTGTTCTATACATCAAAGCACAAGGTCGGTATCACCATCTTACGGCTGAGCCTCCTGTTGTTCCTATTGCTGATGCGGATGACAAAACCAGACAAAGCTATGCACAATGGTCCAAGGATGACTCTGGCGTCATGTCTTGGATCCTCAATAGTACCGAGCCCTGGATTAGCCAATCTCTTCTCTGCCTTCATGATGCTAAGGCTATGTGGGATCAACTGTCCCACGTCTATTCTCATCAGGAGAATCCCAAACGAGTTTTTGAAATTTTAAAAACTTTGGCGAAAAAGGAGTTCTCCGTTGTTACTTCCATTGATGACTTCTACAATCAATGCTCGGCTCTGTGGAACGAGTTTGAACTCTACCACCCCTTGACGGCGGACATCAAAATTGCTCAGAAGCAGCGCAACAAACTGCAACTGGTTCAGTTTTTGGTTGCACTTCCTGCCTCGTTTTCTGGTGTGGTTGACCAAATCCTGTCAAGTGATCCGCTGCCAACCCTTCGGGATGTTCTCAAAAGAGCCCAACGCCTGTCGTCCATGACTCCTACTCCTGCTGTTGAGCACCCTGCACTCATTGCTCGCTCTGATTCTGGCCGTGGCCGTGGCGGTCGCCCTCTTCCCTCGGGAGGTCGAGGATCATCTGCTCCTAGACGTAGTGCTCCTCCCGGCCCTCGCTACTGCAACTGGTGTGGCCGGGACAATCATACTGAAGATTGATGTCGGATTAAGCACGGCAAGCCCGCGTGGGCTAACCAAGCTGCTACAGAAACTGTTGCTGACTCTACCACTGACGCACCTGCTACTCCTGCAAACGCAGACTGGTTACGTACTGAGTTCGAGAAGATGTTCCAGGAACGTCTCGCACAGCTGCCATCCTCATCTACACCGGGACCCTCTGCCATGCTCGCTTCTCCATCATCTGGTAACAAACAGTGGTGCATTGACTCGGGTGCATCCACTCATATGGATGGTGATCTTCGTCTATTTTCTGTTCTGAATAAAACTGCTACTATATCCTTTGTTACTGTTGCAAATGGCTCCAAAATTGCAGTTCATAGCAATGACACGGTTCCTATTTCATCGAAACTGCAATTGCATTCTATTTTATATATTCCAAAGTTTCCTGTTAATCTGTTATTAGTCAGTAAGATGATAAAACAACTCAAGTGCTCTATTAAATTTGATCCTTCTGGCTGTGTTTTGAAGGATCTCCGCACGAAGACGAGGATTGGTTGGGGCCGTGAAGGACCAGATGGGTTGTACTATTTGGATGGACCTCCTTCTGCTTCTGCTATGCTATCTACTTCAGTGACGGGACTACAGTGGCACTTTCGCCTGGGCCATCCATCTGCTGCAAAATTAAAACATTTATTTCCTACTTTATCTGAGAACAGTTTTTCCTGTGAAACTTGTGTTTTGGGCAAACAAACTCGGTCTGTTTTTCCTGCTAAGAAAGTTATTGCTTCTAAGGAAATTTTTGACATTGTTCATGTTGATATTTGGGGACCGTGCTCAGTTTTGAGTCACTCAGGTGTGAAATATTTTATGACCTTTATTGATGATTATTCTCGAACAACATGGTTGTTTTTACTTAAAGGTCGAGATACTGTGTTGGATACTATTCGTACCTTCTTTGTTGAAATTCACACCCAATTTAACCGACCTATTAAAATCTTTCGTACTAATAATGTCCTTGAGTTCATGCAACAATTTGTTACCTCCTTCTGTGCTGCCCGAGGAACCATCCATCAGACCACTTGCCCTTACACTCCTCAACAAAATGGCGTCACTGAAAGAAAAAATTGTCACTTACTTGAGGTTGCTCGCACTCTTCTCATACACTACAAAGTACCCCATCATTTCAGGCCTGAAGCTGACTCTACGGCTTGCTATCCCATCAATCGCATGCCTTCCTCTGTTTTGAAAAATCAGGTCTCGTATGCCATGTTGTTTCCTGATAAACCCTTATTCTCCCTGCCTCCTCGTATTTTCGGGAGTACTTGTTTTGTGAAAAATCTTCGTCCTGGGCTCACCAAACTTGATGCTCGCTCGGTCAAATGTGTTTTTCTGGGATATTCCCGTACACAAAAAGGCTACCGTTGTTTTGATCCTATTAAAAAACAGTTGTTTGTTAGTGCGGATGTGACCTTCTTTGAGCATATGCCTTACTATTCTACTGATGACGCAACTTTGTCTGCTGATATTATGGCTACCACACCGTTACCGGTGATTGTTGGGGATTTACCGTCTCTTGATATGCCTAAAGAACGCCCATTGCAAGTCTATCAGCGCAGGTCAAAGAACCACAAGGCTTCTGAAGCCCCGGCCGAACCAAATCCTACGTCTGCGGATGATCCACCATCCACTGAGGTATTTTTTGGCCTGGATCTTCCTATCAGTTTACGGAAAGGCGTTCGATCATGTACTAAGCATCCTATCAGTAATTTTTGTTCATCTGACAGTCTCTGTGGTAGCTTTGCTTGTTTCAATTCTGTTCTGTCTGCTGTGACAATTCCTAAATCTGCCGAAGAGGCCCTTCGTATTCCTGCCTGGAAACATGCTATGGAGTAAGAAATGCATGCACTCTGTGATCGTCACACTTGGGATCTGGTTGAACGACCCTCTTCGTGCCATACCGTTGGTTGCCGCTGGATATTTACTATTAAATATCAACCCGATGGTACCATTGAACGCCTGAAAGCCAGATTAGTTGCAAAAGGTTACACACAGACATATGGTGTTGACTACTTTGAGACCTTTTCTCCAGTTGCACGCCTGAATTCTGTTCGTATTCTGATCTCTATTGTTGTCAATAAAGACTGGCCTCTGTATCAACTTGATGTCAAAAATGTGTTTCTTTATGGAGATCTTCAGGAGGAAGTATACATGGAGCAACCGTCGGGATTTGTTGCTCAGGGGGAGTCTGCCTTCAAAATATGTAAACTCAGAAAGGCCATCTATGGTCTTAAGTAGAGCCCGCGTGCCTGGTTTGATAAACTCAGTTAGATCTTAATTACTTTTGGCTTTCAGCAATCACAATTTTATCATTCTGTATTTATTCATAAGTCAGCAGCAGGGCTTGTTATTCTGATTGTTTATGTAGATGATATTGTTTTATCTGGCAGTGATACTGCGGGTATCCAGGCAACCAAACATTATTTGGCACAACACTTCATCACCAAGGATCTTGGCAAATTGCGATATTTTCTAGGTAATGAAGTTGCCAGATCATCTGCAGGAATCTGTCTTTCACAAAGAAAATATGTTCTGGATTTATTACAGGAAACCGGCATGCTGGGCTGCAAGCCAGCCAATACTCCTCTAGATCCCAACATGGATTGGGATGATGATAGCTCTCCACCTTATGACGATCGTCACCAGTTTCGAAGGCTGGTAGGCAAACTTATCTACCTGACGGTCACTAGAGCTGACCTAGCTGTTGTTATGGGATTCATAAGCCGGTATCTTGATAAACCCTGGCAGTGCCACTGGGACGCTATGTGTCACATCCTACGATATCTTAAAAGCTCGTCAGGGAAAGGTCTTCTGTATAAAAAGCATGGACATTGCAATTTGTCTGGATTTTCTGACTCTGACTATGCAGGAAGTCGATCTGATCGAAAGTCCACTTCTAGATACTGTACCTTTGTGGGAGGCAACCTAGTCACCTGGCGGAGCAAAAAACAAACTGTGGTTGCTAGATCCAGTGCCGAGGCTGAATATAGAGCCATGGCTCATACTGCATGTGAGCTTCTGTGGGTCCGTGGCCTTCTTCAAGAGTTTGACATTACTTATTCTAGTCCCATTCCTATGTTCTGTGACAACAAAGCCTCGATTTTTATTGCAAGCAACCCTACGTTTCATGAACGCACGAAGCATATTGAGGTTGATTGTCATTTTGTTCGGGAGAAAGTTCTTTCTGGACATATATGTACTCCATATATTGGCACTGACAAGCAGCTAGCGGATATCTTCACCAAGATCTTGCCTAAAGCTCCGTTTCAGACTTTGATTGACAAGCTGGGTTTATTTGATATCTACGCTCCAGCTTGAGGGGGAGGATAGATATATTGTGTTACTGTGTTTTACTGTTTTAATTTTAGTCCCATATTGCTCACTTGTACTTATGTCTCTACTTTCAGTAGCTATATTAGAGACTATCATGTAACCTATTTTACTCACTGAAAAAACAATTACATTCCTTTCTATAACTTCCATCTATGACCTCCACCCCTACAATCAAACACCCTACTCTGGCTGTTCGCACCGCTGAGTCCGGTCGTGGATGCAGTCGCGGCCGTGGTCGTAGAGGACGTCTCCCTCCTAACAGTGGACGCACATCTTCTACTGCTACTGCTACTGGTCGAGGAACCCTTGTTGGTCCTCGCTTCTGCAACTTCTGTGGCCGCGACAATCACAATGAAGACCGATGCTGGATCAAGCACGGTAAACCTGCTTGGGCAAACCAAGCATCTCCAAAGACTTCGACTGATACTACACCTGAACAGCCATCTGCTACGCCCTCAACTGAGTGGCTTCGCTCCAAGTTCGAGAAATTTTTTCAAGAACGCATGACTCAGCTTCCCTCTACGTCTGTTGTTGGATCTTCCGCCTTGCTAGTCTCTCCTTCTGATAGTACCATTATATGATGCATTGACTCTGGTGCATCGGTTCATATGGCCGGTGACATCAACTTATTTTCTGCTCTTACTCTATACTTTGTTTATCCAATTCAGTAAAAGGATAAAGGGTTTTATCTAGTTCCCCATTGACAGACACATGGAAATTCATATCTTTTTATTGGTAGATCCTATGGGATCAAGTTATATATGGTTTTGATCAGTTTTTCGAGACTTAGCTAATGATCTAGGTTTTAGAGCCTGATTTCACTTCGAGTTTTCCTTTTTAGCCAAGAACATGAAACCCTAGAAATCTAAAGTGAATGTAATTATTAATGAACGATTATTGAATGAACAGGGCAATTAGAGTTTCATCAACCCCAACAACATGATTAGGATTTATTCAACCTAAGAAAAGCAACCATGTTTTCTTAAGGAGAGGTAAGTGGTTCATGCCCATGAGTATTCATATTTATTAAGCTCGGTACCATTACATGTTTCTCATATATGGCATTATGATTTATGTGTTCTAATATTTTAAGACCTTAAGTAAGATATGCAATTAAAGTTTTCACACCTCCATGATGGTGTTCTCTCATATACCCAATATCTCAAGTAGAGAGATTTTGTTCAAAATGATTGGGATTCATGAACCAGGTTCATGAGAAAACAATAGGATCATATTCATATAAGATTTCTTAGTAATGATTCAAATTGATGAATAAGATTACAATATTGATATGTAAGCAAGATAGTCATAATTGATAATTTGGGTAGCTTTATATTTAAGATTTCAAGTAGAAATATGCTATTAAAATTTCTTATATGGTTTGAGATATGAGAACTAAGAAGTTATATAGATTTCATAGAATGATGATATCTAAGAGTTAAGCGCAACATAAGAATATAAGTTTTGAACATATTAAGACATGATCGAGTTTTCAAGATAAAAATCCATGTTAAGATCGGACATAATGAGATTTTAAATGGATGGAGTTATCTTGTCAGAAATCATATTTGAGATATTTCATACTTAAGTTACTTTCATATACTTAGTATTTCTATGTTCAGTTCAGATTATTTTCTTCAGCCTTTAAACTCAGATGTCAAATATCTGATATCAGAATTGTTACATTATATATTTCCTGTTTTACATAACCCGTTATTTGTTTTGCTATTTCTCTTCTATATGTGGACCTCTCTGTAATTCTCTCAGTTTTATATATATGAGGGTGCACACATTGTGCAACTCTGAGCTTTCTGAAAACCCTGACTCTGTCACATGGTACCAGAGCAGGTCGAAACCTAGCTGTCTCTCCCTCCCTCCCTTCTCTCTCTCTCTTCTTCCCTCTCCGTCCCCGCCCCGGCGCGCCCCAGCCCGCAGCAGGCGCTCCGGCCCGCCGGCAGCAGCTGCTGGCCGCCACGGCTGCGCACGGCTAACGCCGCCCGTGTAGGGGCAGCCTGCCCTCCTCGCGTCGTTGGTTCTCTCCCGCTCGTGGCTCCGTCTAGCCTCCTGGCTCGGTGTGCCGCTAGTGCTTGAGCAACATAACCAAATTTTTTTTTAGTTGTTCGCACAGCAGGTGCACTGCCGGGTGGCCACCTTCTACGGGACCACTGAGCCGCTTGTAGATCTGGACTAGTTTCGTCTTCAAGGGGAGATCAGCGAGTTGTTCGTCTGAGGGACAACCTTCTGTTTGTGTTTGTCTGTGCCTGCCTGCCCGTGCAGGCTTCGGCCTCCGGGTTTCCTGCTACGCTTCGGCGTCGTTCGTATGTGAGAGGTCCGTGGTGATTTTGTGCCTTCTTCTACCTGCATGACGGTGTAGTACGTCTCCTGCCTGTGCCTGCTTGCCTCTACCTGCCTTCCTGCCTGTCCTGATGGCGTCTTCTGGGGATGACTTCGGGAGAGACTCACGCCGTCAAGTGACCACTGTTAAACTTGACGGGCCCAATTACCAGCTTTGGGTGTGCTCCTTTGTGATATATGCCAAATCACAAGGGAAGTATTCTCATATGATCCGCACTGGTCCGCCTCAGCCTGCAGAGAACGCGGATGAAAAGGACGTCAAAGTTTTTGATGATTGGGTCCGTGAAGACTCGACTGTGATGACCTGGATTCTCAACAGCGCCGTTGAGAAGATCAGTGTCACTTTACTTCGGCTACCCACGGCGAAGCAGATGTGGGATCAGCTCGCCAGTACCTACTCTCACAGTCAGAATCCCAAGAAGGTCTTTGACATAACCAAGCAACTGGGGCGACTCCAATTCACGGGATCTGACATCTCCGACTACTTCTCCACCTTCACCGGCCTGTGGGGTGAGTTGGAGACTTACCACCCCTTGTCTACTGATCTGGTGACTATGCAGAAACAGCGGGCGGAACTACAGCTAATCCAGTTTCTGAGTGGCTTGCCAGAGTCCTATGCTGGCGTTGTGGATCAGATCTTGGCGAGTGATCCGCTCCCTACCTTGCAGAGTGCCTACAAGCGCCTCCAGCGCCTTCCGTCATCGACACCGCCTCCTCCAACTGAGACTGGAGATTCTACTGCCCTGGCTGCTTGGGCCGGGCGTGGTCGTGGCCGTGGTCGTTCCACTGATGGTCGTCCTCCTCTGGGTGCAGGACGGGGACGTGGACCTGGTGCTGGACGAGGAGCCCCTCCTGCTGCCCCACCTCCTGCTGCTGCGCGTCCTCAGCAAGGACAGCGCGTGTGTACCTTCTGTGGCCGATCTAACCATATTGAAGAAAAGTGCTGGGAAAAGTATGGTAAACCGGCTTGGGCCAATGTTGCTGCAGATTCATCTTCTACTGCTTCTGAGGGTGTTACTCTGACGCCTGAGCCAGAGACTATGGGAGCGACCGCAGACTACATTCGTGTTGAGGTGGAACGCCTCCTTCTTGAGCGTGTTGGCTCTTCGACTGCTGCTTCTACTAGTGGAGCACATGCTGCATACTCTGGTTATGATACTGCATTCCTGAGTTCCTCCTCACCTTCTACTTCTGGTAATACAAAATGGGTGATAGATTCTGGTGCCTCTGCACATATTTCTGGCAATAGATCTCTGTTTAAATCTTTATCTAAACTTGCCCGTAACTCATCTGTTATGCTTGCTGATGGCTCAAAGTCTTTGGTTTTTGGAGTAGGCGACATTGTGTCTCAGTTTTGGCTCAAGTCTGCCTTATATGTGTCTAGATTTCCTCTGAACTTATTATCAGTCAGCAAAATTTTACGAAGTTTAAAATGTAGCCTGAGATTTGTTCCTGGTTCATGTGTCTTTCAGGACCTTCGCACGAGGACGAAGATTGGTGGGGGGTATGAAGGTGTTGATGGGCTATATTACTTGGACCAATTACCGAGATCAGAGAAAGTTGTTGTGGTATCTGCTTTATCGGCTTCTGTTTCTGCACTGCTGTGGCACTACAGGATGGGACATCCATCATCAGAGAAGCTGCGTCATTTAGTTTCTGATATTGGCAGTTGTAATTTTCAGTGTGAATCTTGTCAACTGGGAAAACAAACTCGTACTGTGTATCCTAGACGTAGTACTGTGAGCAGTAAAAACATTTTTGATTTAGTTCACTCTGATGTATGGGGCCCATGCCATGTACCAAGTTTGTCTGGTTACAAGTATTTCATTTTATTTATTGATGATTTTTCTAGGACTACTTGGTTGTTTCTATTAAAAAGTAGGTCTGAAGTGGTCTACTATCAAGTACTTTTTTGCTGAAATAAAAACGCATTTTGATTTGCCTGTTAAAGTTTTCCGCACCGATAATGCTTTAGAATTTGTTAAGCAAGAAGTGGCGGTTTTCTATAAATCTGTTGGTACGCTATACCAGACTTCCTGTGCCTATACCCCACAACAAAATGGTGTCGCTGAGCGGAAAAATAGACACTTATTAGAAGTTACCAGGACGATCATGATGCATTCTCATGTGCCTCGCTCCTATTGGCCTGAGGCTATTTTAACTGTGTGTTTTCTGATTAATAGAATGCCATCGTCTGTTATTGGAAATAAGATTCCTATTCAGGTTCCGCACCCTTTTTTGTTTGATGTGCCTCCTAGAATTTTTGGTTGTACCTGCTTTGTCAGATTACTTGGCCCTACTTCTGATAAGTTGTCTCCTCGAGCTGCTAAATGCATTTTTCTTGGCTATTCTAGAACTCAAAAGGGTTACAGGTGTTACAATCCCAGTACAAGGAAATGGTTCACTAGTAGTGATGTTGTCTTTTTTGAATATACACTGTATTATTCTTCAGCAGGAGACAGCTTGCAGACAGACATTCTTACCCCTCCTTTGCATGTTATTTCTGACTGTGTGCCTGCCATTACTGACACTGTGAATACTGAAAATCTAGATCCTCCTTTTATTGTTTATCAGCGCAGGAATAGAGCACCTTCTACACAAGTACCCCCCCAAGACAACCAATCTTCTCCTCCAGAAGGTTCTGCTGCACCTGAGGTACATTCTGACCTTGACATACCTATTGCACTCAGAAAGGGTACTCGTTCCTGCACTTCTCATAGCATTGCTCAGTTTGTGTCTACTGCTCATCTGAATACTCAATCTAGCAATTTTGTATATGCTTTATCTGCTATGGTTGTACCTAAGAATGTTCAGGATGCATTGAAAAGTACTGCTTGGATATCTGCTATGAAAGAAGAAATGATTGCTCTTACTGACAGAGACACTTGGGAGCTGGTGGATCCACCTCCTCAGTGTAAGCCTGTGGGCTGCAGGTGGGTATATGTCGTAAAATATCAACCTGATGGTACGGTTGAGAGGTTGAAAGCACGGTTGGTTGCTAAGGGCTATACTCAGACATATGGCATTGATTATTTTGAGACCTTTTCTCCTGTTGCTCGCCTTAACTCTGTCAGGATTCTCCTATCTGTTGTTGTGAATCTGAACTGGCCTCTTCTGCAGCTTGATGTGAAAAATGCTTTTCTGTATGGTGACTTGCAGGAAGAGGTGTATATGGAGCAACCTCCTGGGTTTTTTGCTCAGGGGGAGTCTCACAAAGTATGCAGGCTTAAGAAGTCTATCTATGGGCTCAAGCAGAGTCCTCGTGCCTGGTTTGATAAGTTGAGCAGGATCATGATAGATTTTGGTTTTCTGAGGTCACAGGTTGACCACTCTGTGTTTACAAAAAAGACTTCAGCATGTATTACTATTCTTATTGTACATGTTGATGACATTATTATTTCTGGCAACGACTCTCTTGGTATTCAGACTACCAAAGATCATCTGGGCAAGCACTTTGCTACAAAAGATTTGGGCAGACTTCGGTATTTTCTTGGCATAGAGGTCTCTAGAAACTCTAATGCCCTGGTGCTTTCTCAGAGAAAGTATGTTCTTGATATTCTGCAGGAGACTGGTATGCTTGGAGCAAGACCTGCGGATACTCCTCTAGATCCCAATGTGAATTGGGATGATGATTCCTCTTCTGTGTTTGCTGATCATAAAAAATTCAGGAGGTTGATTGGTAAATTGATTTATTTGACTATTACTCGTCCTGATATTGCTACTGCAGTGGGTCTTCTTAGCAGGTACCTTGACAAACCCAGACAGTGTCACTGGGATGTTGTATGTCACATTCTGAGATACTTGAAAAAGTCGTCTGGCAAGGGACTTCATTATAAAAAGAATGGGCACTGTGTTCTTGAAGGGTATTATGATTCTGATTATGCAAGCAGCAAAGTTGATAGAAAATCTACCTCCGGTTACTGTACGTTTGTAGGACGCAATCTTGTTACCTGGAGGAGCAAGAAACAGAATGTTGTTGCCAGATCTAGTGATGAAGCTGAGTACAGGGCTATGGCCCATACTGCCTGTGAGTTGTTGTGGGTGCGTTCTCTTTTGAAAGAGTTTGGGATTGAGTCTTCTTCAGCCATTCCTATGCACTGTGATAACAGAGCTGCCATCTTCATTGCAAATAATCCTGTCTATCATGAGCACACCAAACACATTGAAGTTGACTGCCACTTCATCAGAGAATCTATTCTTGCTGGCAAGACATGCACTCCATTCACGAGATCAGAAGATCAAGTTGTTGATATCTTCACCAAGCTGCTGGCGAAGAAACAGTTCTGCACACTGATAGACAAGTTGGGCATGATTGACATCTATGCTCCAACTTGAGGGGGAGTGTTACATTATATATTTCCTATTTTACATAACCTGTTATTTGTTTTGTTATTTCTCTTTTATATGTGGACCTCTCTGTAATTCTCTCAGTTTTATATATGTGAGGGTGCACACATTGTGCAACTCTGAGCTTTCTGAAAACCCTGACTCTGTCACAAGAATTATGTTAAGTCCTCAGATTAAGATTTATCATATAATAAGATTGCATATATCAAAGTTCAGATTCATAGTTAGATTCAGTTTGGAATTAAAGAACAGAGATACAGATACAGAGATAATAGATCGGATTCATAGAGAGAAATTAAGAACAGATTCAGAGATAAAAGATTAAGATTTGGAATAAGAAATTAAGAACAGAGATAGAAATGACATTAAAACATTAATTATACATTATAGGATAAGTCCTCACCAGAGAGTCTCGGAACGATTCAGAGGGTGCAATGTGCCAAACTGTGGGTGTCACAGAGGACACGTTGTGCCAACAGAAGGTGCATTGCACCATAGAGGATACTTCGGTGTCAACAGAGGGCACGTTGTGCCAACAAAGAGTGCATTGCACCATAGAGGACACTTCGGTGTCAACAGAGGGCATGTTGTGCCAACAGAGGGTGCTTTACACCATAGAGGACACTTCAGTGTCACAGAGGACTTATTGTATAATGGTGGCCACAATCAGATAAAAGTTGTAAATAAAAGACACCTTAATTTAGAGCATGCACAGAATCTCATTTATAAGTATAAGAAAGAAATTAAGATAGAGAAGACATAACACAGGCCTTTAGCACAGGCCAATTCAGATACATAACCCAGGCCCAGAGTGCAGGTTATGTGACTTAGCACCTTAGTGCAGGTCATGAGACCCAGGTACCAAAGTACAGGTCTCTAGAGAAAAATCAGTAAAAAGATAAAAATTAAGTTAAGAAAGAAGAGATATTTATGTTTCAGATTTTATACAGAGTTTAATGTTGGTTTCATGTTTATAATGCTCAAAGAATTTTGTAATATCTTATTACTTTAGTTTTGTACATATAGAATACTCATGTCACTTATGCTAATAATCGTTTTTCCAATGCACGGTTGCGGACGAGATATCCGCATGTGAGAAGCAGAAGCAGAAGTAGCATTCAAAAGCTTGAAGCACAAGGATAGAACATGATAAGATCTGGTGGGGTGCCAACTATTAGATGATCCTCAAATTTATAGACTCGGCTATATGTTTCAATGTTTAGCACTTTAGAGTAGAGACTATGTTTCAAGATGAAGTTAGTTTTTCTTCAAGTGACAACTATTATATTCCTTTTGTAAGAAAAACCATGAGAATGTTTTAATACTCCAATTTTTGTGATTGATTATATTGTTGTTATGAATGCCAGTTTTATGTAATGCCCCTTTAAGTGCACAAGTTATGGATAACTCTATATTGCTTCTCCATGTGCATGTGAGTACTTAGGGAGGGTGTTACAGGACTCCTCCTATCCTATATAAGGAGGGTGCCTATTCTTGTATTGGTTACACAATTTACTGGAATCCTATTCTAATCTACATGGTATCAGAGCTTTTCGATCCTCCCTAAGCGCCCGCCGCCACCATTTCCTTTTCCGCCTATTCCCTCTCCGCCCGACAGTTCCATCTCTGCCTGTTTCCTCCCCGCCCTTCCCCGCTGGTTCCGCCCTTGCCCAATCGTCATCTCCTTGCCTTCCGCTCCGCCTATTCTCATTTTCCATTTTTTCCCGCTTTTTTCCCCACTGTTTGTCCTTTTTTAAAAATACTGCTGTATAGCTATAACCTGAAGTAAATTTTATGGTCCAAGTATTATTGGCTATACAATACTAAACTTATATACATTAAATATTCTATGATAAGTCGTTCTAATTTAAAATGCATACTTTGTATGTAAGTTTTGATATAGGGTACTGCTGTAATGTATACAATAAAATTACATGTAATTAATATCTACTTTAGAATGCATACTTTAATTAAATGTACTATTCTGATGTATGACTAATTAATGATATGCATATAAAACAATAAGTTCGTAAGGTGTCCATGATAAGTCTATCATTTACTGTTTAGCTATGTAAACATGTGATGCAAACTTTTTATTGTATTATGTATGTAGGGTGTTTTATCCATGTCAACTCTATAGTTAACTATATTATAACTATAATCGTTGTTTTGTAGTTGTCTTATAGACTATTTGGGTGTTTTATATTGTTGGGTAGAGTGTTTAGATATATATAAAAGTTCCAAACAGTATAGTATTTCTATAGATATGTGTGTAATTTGTGTAAAATATATAGGAAACTAAGACCCGTTTTTTCAAAAATCAGCCGCTAACCGCTTAACCAGTTACAAGGTGTTGTCCGCACGCTTACCGCTTAACGTTTTTTAAAACATTGCTAATCATGCTTCCCTAATTCTCTAAACCCAGCCGTCACCCTCCTCTCTACTCATAAACCTAATTGCCACCTACCTCTCTCCCTCCTTCCCTTTTTTTGTGGATACAGGGAAATGTCGTCATCTTCCATTCTCTCCTCACAACTGCATCTAGTGCCCATGGGGGGGTTGCTCTATTGTCGGTGTCCAAGGGAAGGCGTCCCTCCTAAGCTCCAATTATTGCTCCTTCACCACCGCTCATCTCAGCAGTTAGTTGTCCTCAAGCACTGCTAGGGACCTCCTCCGGCTCCAACACTCCACGAGAGCATCGGCCACGGTCACGATCCCCTAGCAAGTATTGTCGCCACATAGCAGCCAGTGCCAGTCCCTACTACAACATCCTTCTTTCTTCCTAGAGGTGTTTTTGTCCCTCAACAAGCAGGTCGCAGACCTGCTTCTCCTTCTTGGCCGCCTAGCCCAACAGGGGCTGATTTGTTGTGTCATTGCGAACGCACCCACTTTAAAAGGAAAGTTTGGAACATAGTAGAGTGATTCCAACGCTAGGGTAGATGAGATAGGAACTATGCTACATTGTTCCACTGCCTTGACAGATCCATCAACAGTGTGATGGAAATATGAGAGGCATGTGGGTCAAAAACGGAAAGAAGGTGAAGCATACCAGTCATGTATTATGTTGCATCAGATTTAACTATCCAAGGTAAATTAGTTATTATCATTGAAGTCCCCAAGTTATCTTGGTTGGAGGCCAAAATGCGGAAGTTGAATCTGGCTGCATAGTCGTGAGAAGAGGATGCTTAGTGTTCTGGTAGGAATAGAGAAGTTGTTCATATTCAGTACAAGATCGCCAATTAAGAATCAGCATCAGCTACTTGAGCAATATGAGTGGTGCATGTCCCTCTACCACAGCAATAGGGATACAAGTTCTTTTGGTAGTATTCATCCGCAAGTATGCCCTATGCAATTACCAAAGGTGCATTTTGGATGTTGTCCCAAACCATGTCTTTGTCCACAATCTACAGCAGCAACCCTAGCGATCTGAGAATATATATAGGAGCAAGAGACATTGGTAGATTTGAAGAGAGGATCTGATTGTTGCAGCCTGGCATGTGCCCTGTCAAGGGAAGGGAAGTAATTGACATTCAAGATGATATTGCAAACATGAGAAAAGTGCAGATGCAAGCCATTCAAGAACTGGTGATAAGCCATTTGCGTTGCTCAGTTTGAGCAATGGCAGTGATCGGCTGGAAAAGTCAAGTTGTTAGTCCAGTTGAAGAATAGAATCATAATTATCATATACAGACTTGTCTCCTTGATGTTGCTAGATATTGGATACAGATAATCTTTTCATGGGCGTAGTGGCGCTAGAAAGCCTCCCACAACTCCTTTTTGGGGTGTTGAATCATGTATTCCAAAGCAACTTAAGGCTCCATATTGTTTAAAAGCCAACTCTTCACTTGACAGTTGCCCTGCTTCTATTCAGGAGTATCCCCCAAGGTTCTTTCAATCAAGAGATTCAAGCACAGCATAGATAGCATTCATCCATAGCAAGTAGTTATGGTCATTGACAGGGTCAAGAGATTCAAGCACAGCACAGATAGCATTCATCCATAGCAAGTAGTTATGGTCATTGACAGGGGTGTATCCGGGGGGGGGGGGGGGGGGGGGGGGCTTTCCCCCCTCCCCTCTCAAGATTCTAATATAAATCTATGTATATTTAGAAGAAAACAATGTATTCCTGAAATATATATAAGCCGATGTAAAACAGAAGCACACTCAGCTGTTGTCCGGGTTGGTAGATGTGCGGCCATCTGAAGTCCAGGTCGCTGGTTCGACTCTTCGTTGTTACACATTTTTTGTTTTTACGGCCCTTAACATTTAACAATTGTGAATTGTATATATGTACAATAATTTCAAAAGCTTGTAGATGGCGAGCAGCTAGCCGAATGGCAGGTTCCAATATTTTTTAATTAGAGGTCACATGTTCAAATCTGTTGTGTATTTTTTGCCTCAGCCCCCCCTATAGCAAATCTCTAGATCCGCCACTGGTCATTGAGCTTGATTACCAGTTATAGATGATGGTTTGAACCCTCTCTCTTCATTTGGGGATATCTTTCCTTCAGCCATGATGTCAGATAAGAATTACCGGAGTGAAACACAAAAATGAGAGAGATGATATTGGCTTGAAGCAGCAAAAACTAGTTGGCCAGATTTTGTTAGTTTAGACAGCGGCAGCAGCTCAGCTCCCCCTAGCAGTTGCTTCCGCTGGCCACAGGCAGCAACGATGCAGTTGCTGCCGCTGGCCACAGGCGGCAACGATGACGAGGCCAGTTATTGTTGCTGTGGCGGTTGGCGGCTACTGCTCTCTTCTGTGTTGGTGGCAGCGTGAAGGAAAGGGAGGAAAGGAGAGAGGGGGAGGGGATAGGCGGCGGCAATGTTCAAAATATCGTCGAAATTGGCGAAATTTCGCCAATTATTTCGGTGCCGATGGCAATCGGACATAGAAACAGCAGTACCTCTTGTTACGTACGTAATTTCGCCGGTAAAATATAAAATTTCGATGGTTTTTTCAAATTTCGCCGAAACAGGGGGAATTTCGCTGCAAATTAGCTACTTATGGCTATTATTTCGCTGGCACGGGTCGGGACGCCGAACTGTGCCGCCGAAAAAGAAGACGACTGCTGCAGATTTTTACTTGGGCGATTTTGAAGGTTCTAAAGGCTATTTTGAGGGATTTTGAGGTATGTTTTCTTTAATCCTCTTCTTCTTCTCCCCCCCATCTAATGTTCTACCTATTCTCTCTCTCTAATCTCTCCTCCTACCATATTTCTCTCTCTATTCTCTTAGATCTAAGGTACTAGATCTACCAAAAATGGTGGATCTATGCATTAAATCCTTAAATGGTGTAGATCTAAACATGAATCCTACTAAATATCACTAAATCCATAACCTAAACCCGTATTACTACTAAAATCTAATCTTTTTTGCTTAAAAAAATCTTTTTTTAACATGGAATTGCCTAGATTAATGCTTATATTAACAATATATACTAATATTAACTTGGATTGTATACTTGTAGACTTGTAGTAACTACTAACTAGTAAGTTTTAATTGAAGTTGTAACTTGTAAGTTGTGATTTCCTTAATACTACTCACAATCAGATGATCAGATCAACATTGCTTCTGTACAGCCTGTCATCCCACCTAGATGTCCTACCATACTAGACCATATTTTCTTTGCATATGTTTGTGTCTTTAAGTCTATTTATCGTGCTTGCAAACTATAATGACTTAACTAATTCATTTCACTATCAAAATTGACATCGAAATCCCCATCGAAACAGTTTATCTTTCTTCACTTACTCATGAGGAGACCCCCCCCCCTAACATATCCAATATGAAATATTATTGCATATTTGAGTAGATCTAGACTAGTAGATGCTTCTGGTAAAATTTCATCAAATAATTCGTTAATTTGGCCGTCGAAACGCCAGGAACGCATCTGTCGAAATTTCTGTCGAAATTTGTCGAAATTTCTGTTCCTATGGCCACCGAAACGGCGTCGAAATCGGACATTTTCTTCCTTGGGCGGCGGCCATCTCTAACATCCAAATATAATTTAATTCCAAGAGAAATCTCAAGAGTACATATAAGGGTGTACAGTAAACAAAAAATTAGAGCTCAAAACCCACTGCAACAGGCTCGCATTCATCCCTACCTTCCATCTGGTCCAAGGAAAGATGGTCAAAGCAACCAAAAAAATCACTCATTCTATTAAATATTACAGATGACCAGACTGTGCCTTTATACTATCTTTAAATTAGCAATCCTGGGACAGATAAATAATTGAAACACTATCTGAATAGCGCATCACCAGTGTACCTGGATTCTGCTGAGCCAGCTGTGTACCAAAGCTACAAAATCCTCACACGTGCTTTTGCCATCTTGGCTTTTAAGACTCCTTCCCACAATCTCATCAGGGCTCTGCAAGAGAGTTGTATAATTTCATTTTCCATAAAGGATAAGTAATACATATGGTTAGCTTAGAAATAGCATAAGGGTGCTAGCTGTAAGGACTATTTAGTAAGATAATAAATATAAAACCAACATGATGCGCCTGCAGGAAAAACAGCCCAGAGGGTACTCAGTTGAAAAATACTAATCACATGACGGAGTGTGTAACCTACCGTAAAAGAACTAACAAATGCATGTGAATGTGTACCACGAAGCGGTATGCCATATAATTTTCCAGCTGCAACGTTGCTGTCAATAGCAATGAAAAGAGTTAAACAAAAGTGGCTAAGACAAGGACATAATATATGAAGATTTTAGTCACCTAAGTCAGTTTATAGTAAAATATGCGCACACTAGTAACAAAATTCAGTGACTTCTAGGGAAAGACATGATTTTACACAGTTTTTTGCTCAGATGAATATTTTTCCATATAAAACGTAGACTGATGATTTTCCCGACTTTTCACGATTTTGACGAACTTCCATAAATTTTCACAAGCTTTCACAATTTTTTTACAATTTCCTTGATATCAAACATTTTTCAAGTTAAATTACATGCAATGTTATCAGGACAGGACCGGTCATCAAAACTGTGAGGCTACTGCTTCCCGGTTAGCCGGTTCAACCGGTGACATTGACAATTTATAAAAAATAATATTAATATGCTAAAATATAGTCAATATAGGCAAAATATGAAATAGTTCAACTATGATGAAGGTATAAGTAGAATTCTTAGCTGCCCCAATATAGTCATAACGTCATACATCACAAAGTACAAATGTTCACACAAAATGATAACACAATACAATTCTAAACATAATTAGACCCTTTTACATCAGGTGGAGCGGAAGTTCTCATGAGAGTTGGGGCTGGAAAAATCAGTAGTGTGGGTTTTTAGCTGAAGTCTATGCCCAAAAATGGGTCACATGTTGAGAGGTGGGGGTGAAAATTATAGTCACTCAATCATGGGCTGAGACAGAAGTTCTGGTTAATCAAACCGGTGTAACCGATTAACCAGTGGACCGGTCAGTTCTAGCCGGTATGACCGACCATCTGAGTGGTTGGACCAGTATTAGTGGGTTAACAGGTGGGGGTTCCAGTTTACAGCCTGAACCGGATTTTGATAACATGTTAACAATTTTTTGGCCCTTTTATGACGTGACATAACCAAATCCAACATCATGCGTCCCCCTTCTCAGACCACACTACAAGTATACATGTTTCCTCTCTCCATCTTGCAAATCAATAGTCTCTTCACTATTTAGTAGTATATTCCATGTTAGGCACACACACGAATTTACATGTAGATCTGTATGTGCATACATATATATCATGTCTGTATCTACATACATAATATATATATCATATACATGCATACATACATATGTGTAAATATGTGTATATACACACAATATAGGTAGATGACTTGTTCTAAATTTTACAAATACTACACCAAATTTTGCCAAACATTAACGTTTTTCCTCAATCTTTCACAATTTTTCTTGGAAGGGCGACTTTTTCAAGAGAAAGTCAAAAAAATGGCGATCCCATATTTGTGACTGTGTGCCTGCCATCGTTACATGCAGTAACAATTATCAGCATGTAGTTTAATCCTTTTTGGAGGGTGAAAATACAATCACACAATATGTTGAGCTAATTTAGTTATTCCTCAGACCACTAGAACTGAGATATGATATATACATGTCTTTGTGACTGCCTCTCAAACAGAGAAACAGCTTTTTTGATACATCTCTGGTCACTGGATCCACTTCAAGAATCAGATTTCAAAATGAAAGGTTGATAACAGGACTGACCTTGTTGCATCAAAACCGCCCATATAACAATACTTTGATGCACTTATACCGCCATCTGGGCCCTGCAAGCAGAGAAGTTGAAGTTTTCAGCAATACCCTGACGCCTACATAGGCACAACCTTATCAGTTGGAGTCTATATCGGCACTGATGGGAGTTAGAAAGCAAACTGAGATACCTGAGCTCTGCGAAGGCCAAACTCCAGTAATGTTTTCGTCTTCCCTGCAACAGAGCGATGTCTGGCAGCATTTGTAGTCACTAGTGAGGCATAGTTCACCAGATTCACAAATGGGGTTTCCAAAAGTTGCACAACCTAAGGAAATGTATATCATATCCACATTTGTAACAGGTTTAGTGCCATTATAAGTATGTCTCACAGAGCAGAATGTGCATCATATAAGTTATTTTGAAACTAGTGTTACCTTATAATTGCATATTTCATAATTATTGAGGGCAAACCCATGTTGTGTCACAACCTTTAGTCCCTAACAGTTTGTCATATCATTTGCAATATTACAAAGACTATCCTGGCCTTCTGACTTTATATCAGCTACTTATGCTGACACGACACCTTGGATGGGCAAGTGCTTGCATTGCAATATGATGTAGCGTATTTGCTGACATTGTAGTGACATGGCGCATTCTTAGTTCAAAGTGGGAAAAATATTATGTGGCTTGAAGGTCCTGATTATATTGCTATATTACCAAAGGTTGTTGGTATTCGTCTAAATTATTTTTATCTATGAACACGCCATTTTTGCAGCCTTTTCCTAATACTATATATTGCTTGCACTATGACGAACAAACCGATCTTCTATCAAGCATGAGATAATAATTGATCATGGCAAAGATACGCCCTAGTTATAGTCCATGTGAGATTTCAATTCAGTTGGGGTCTATAATCTCAAAGTTCATGCCTACTCGTCATTAATTTCAGATCAATGCATGTGTAAACCTGATAAAGGAACAAATAGCTGCAACCTGACTCAAATTTTATTTAAAATCAATTTGCACATACATTTCGTTTGATCTTTAATTAAATATATATTGTATAAAAGCTAACGTAAAGGCTAGAAAGCCACATTGAAATCACTATCTTTGAACTTATATCAGTTGTATCGGTCACAATTTATCGCAATAGTCGATATTCACCATCTAAGTATTTATAACAACTGTATCAGACGCACTAGCAACACGACACTTTACATTCGAGATCACCTGTTATGTTAGCTAATGTAGGATATCACCATGCTATGTCAGCACCTAGACCTGTCCAAGATTCCAACGCATGCATGCCACATCAACAATTATTTATGGCTTAACTATTGATCCACAGGTGATACATGTAATTCAAGCTGAAAAGGGTGTGAAAGACTGATGTCATATGAAAACTATGTAACAAATGCGTTGCATAGGTTTGCAGTTGTTATGGAAACGGTAATTCACCCTTTTATTAACTATTATGTTGAGCAACTGATGGGAACTTACCGCGACAGGTCCCTCAACTCTAATCAATGGAACCTTGGGGAAAACAACAGAACCCTCTGGGACGGCATACACCTCAATGTTAGAACAATCAACTTCACAAAGATAATCAAAGAACCCTTCCTATAAAATAGGGCAGCATTAGTTAATTCAAAAATAACAAAGCTAGCAAAAGAGACCTATTTGAAATTAGAAAATATTGCACAAGAGGATAAATATTCTGCCAACCACACAAAACAAGGCAGGGCATCTTACAGCAGCACTGATATTCTTTTGACATGATGCCAAGCAAATTACAGACAAAATCCAGTTACAATGACTCGAAATTTTAAAGCTACTAAGGAATTGACAAATGAAAGTCGTACTTACAGAGAGAAGCATGGTCCTTGTCATATTTTCTCAGGCAAACTACTTCACCTATCCTTTAACAAAGTGTAAAAAGATGACAGTCTTACAGGGAGCAGAGCTTATATTGAAGCTTCATGTAGCCAGAAAAGTGGATGATTTTTCTGTTAACCATGTCCGTAAAAAAATATCGGCAGTTGCTTCTCCTCCATCATTCAATTCTTGCAAGTTGTGACATGGTTGATAAGAGTCGGTTGCAACTTTTTGGAGCCTTAATTCTACATGAACCTTGCATGTAGATCAGTAGCAGGTATTCAGGGTCCGAGGTGAGAGCAGATTGGGCAATGACTTCCTTATAAACAAGGCTTCTTTCAGTATTGCCCGGCGACTCTGCAAGGGTATATAGTCGTACAAGATGCCCACTGAGATACCCTAAAGTTGGGCTTGGAGTTGAACAGGTTGAAGGCCTTTGGAAGGTGGTAAAGGTATAAGAGAGGCATCTCATTTGCATACACTAAACCCAAACTAAGGGAATGACCACCTCCGAGTTCTTTAAGCTCAAGGCCGAGTTAAACACCTGGATTAAGAGCTCAAAGGATTGTCTATTGTGATGATACACAGGTTGTAGCACGTGGAGGGAAACCGAGAGTAAAAAAAACCTGTGATTTAATCATTGATTGATATCTACCAAAGAGTATTTACGAAATTATTGATGTGTTTATCACTGAATAAGAATGAAGACAAGTACAGTGCCCATGGCTCTATATTACCATGCTCAGTGATACAAGGCGAAACTGAAAGGTTAGTCGGTGAGATGAGAATAGCAGGGCTCGTCAAATTAAGCAACGACCCTTATTCTTCTTCAACCCTGCTAGTCAAGAACTACAACAGTTACTAGTTCAGTGTTAATTCCAGAGCATTTTTATGAGCACATTAATCGAGGATAATTACCCCACTACCGTCATCGACGAAATATTAAATATGTTTTTTGTGTCAATTACTCCTTCATGTAAGACATTTGGTCCATGCAGCTGGATTTTACCACCCTTGTGATCCATTTCGGTTGTGTCTGGTATGCATTATTTCACATGGGCTAGGACTTAAATCCCACACTTTTCACTTTTACTAATGTTCAAGTGATGTTAGGATTTTAGTCTAACATAAACACCTGTCCTACTCTAGTAGAACTTGTGAATACCGTTCCCCCAAGGTACTAGGGAAGTATATGTGCCTGAGCCCATCTCTCCATGACCCCGGCCCTCATGATGCAGGGTGGCTACCTGGAATTATCCAACATGAAACCTAATCTGAGGTTTGACTCTTTGAATGGCAGCACTTGAACCTGCTTCCACTCATAACATTGTGTATTTATAGAAGTGATTTCATATCTGCTTCTACAAAGAAGTGACAAAGTTGCTTCCTTACTTAACATAGCATGGGTGGTGGTTGTGGTGGCCAAGGCTCACTGCCAACTTGCTGGTTTTATTATCATACAAGGAATATTTGCCATTTCAGAATCCACCATCACTAGCAGGCGCTGTGTTCTCCAAAGGCGCCAACAGATGGCAAGGGCGACCAAGGACTTCTGCCAAGACGAACAGAGGACAGAGCAGGGGACCGCCACCAAGTTGTGTCCGTGTGTTGTTGCTGAGGTAAAAAATCATGGAGGCCATATTGGTCCTGCAACTTGTGGATGCAACATGGGGCTGACTGATTTGGTGAAAGCACGGTGGTGTGGGGATGAGGAGTTTGACATGGCTACGGTGGAAAAGGAACCATGTGCATGAACACACTACCCTAAAGGCTAAAGCATGAACTAAAGGCAGAAGGATGATTCCAGCAACAACGTCCTCAATGACGATTGAGACTGATAGACCAAGATGATGTTCACTGCAGGATGAAAATCCCATTGCATCCTAATGTAGGATGGGAAAGTAAGCATCCTCAGTGTTTTAAAAATCGGTCCGTGCGGCCGCATAGGTTCAGACCACCTACCGAAGAACCGCATACTGGAAATCCCTTTCAAAATCGGACCAGGCCGCATGATCGGTTGCACGGCCGCACGTAAGGCTGATTAAACCCCGATTTTCAGATAGACATATTCTCATTTCTTCTTTTTTACATTTACATTCATCTATGTTTGTTTAGATTAGATCGTAGTGCATGCTTCTATTTATTTAAGTTGTGATGATTGCATATTTGCATGATTGCATCCATTATTCTTGTAATTGTACTATTTAGATACAATTGTACAAATTGAATATGTCAATTCATGATTAATATATATATGTATATATATACATATAATAATTAATAAATAAAAAAATCCAAAACCGTATATACTTCCGCATATATTCCCGCATACCGCATATACTCTACAAGGTGACCTCTCCGAACGCATACCGCTTTTTAAAACACTGAGCATCCTATCCTACATATATATCGTCACATCCCTTTCTTTTGCAAATCCCATTCTACTCCTTACAAACCAACTATGACGTAATTGTGATTGTATTCCTGGCACAATATCGTTGTGCTTGAGCATAAAAGGATGAGAATGTAAGGTAGGTCGTTGAGATGCTACAGCAAGGGCTCGTCTTCTACAACCCTGCTTCTTGAAAGTAGGAAAGTTATGTTGATTATAAAGTACTTAATGAGCAATCACGCATACTCCATTTTCCATTATTAATGAACTGCTAGATGAGTTCATCAGAGCCCAATACTTCTTTAACTAAGACCTATGCTCTGTGTAGCATTAGTTCAAGGTCTTCCTCGACAACATTCTAGAGATGGCACTTCACACGCACAATCAAAACTATGCGTTCAGCTTTAGAAATGCACTCTCTATGTTTAATAATGAACTACTCTATGCTTATATTCATCCTAGTACTCTTTCACAACGTTCTATTATATAACAAGAGCTTGCAAGACCATAGCAAGCACCTTTGACTATGGTATGCCAAGCAGGGGAAGTGATTTTTTGCAATGGCATATGTAATGTATCTTAGCCATGTGTTGTTAGCAGAAGAACCCGTTATGGAACCATGTAAATTTAGGATCTCTTGAAATGCTCTATCTTATAATTGAGAAGCACCGCTAAGTTTTCATGGCCTTGCAGGTTATTATAGGAAATTTGTCAAGGGATTTGCAATATTGTTTGAGGTTCCATCACCCTTTCGAGGGATAGCTTCTATTAAGGAATCTTTCTCAAGCAGTCAACATAGGACGGCACTCATCACTTCTCTAACTCGTCATGGAACCATGTAAGTTATGGAACTCTTGAAATGATCTATCTTATAATTGAGAAGCACCGCTAAGTTTTCATGGCCTTGTAGGTTATTATAGGAAATTTGTCAAGGGATTTCCAATATTGTTTAAGGTTCCATCTAGGCCTGGCAGAAATACTGCAACCCGACCCGACCCGGCCCGACCCGACCCGAAAATTGGGTTTTTTGAGTTTGAAATAGGGTCCGGGTTTAAGTCGGGCAGACCCGAATCGGGTCTTTTAACTCTGGGTCGGGCCCAGGTTTGCCCAGTAAAATCTAAGGACCCGAGGGGAACCGAGTGTGGAGCAGCGGAAGACTGGGTATGGGCATGTGGCTCGAGAGACTAAGAGATGTGCGGCTTGTGTCCTAGCTACATACTTCCCTTACCGCTTAGTTACTCCTCGCTCGTTTGCGAGTTGCGGCTGCACAACGGCTGCTCAACTCAAACCCTAGGTTACCCCCTCATCCCTACCTCTCTCTCGCTCAAGATCATCAACCTAAACCTAGCCGCCGCAAGGCCCGCAACCTAAGGAGTTGGAGATCGCGATTGGGACTGCGACCCTGCAAGGAGATGAAGAAGATATCGAGACAAACAATGAGATCTAGAGATCGAGATGTTAGTAGTTGATCATCGCTTCCTCTGTTCCTCAATGGTGCGCATCTTCGTATGTTCGAGATCAAGATCGTGTCTTCTTCCTCTTCACCTCTCCGGTCTCCAGGTTTGTACCCATTTACGCCTCTGGTAGCCGTTTTCGTATCTCCCCCTTTTCGCTGGAGCTTTGCTCCCTCTTTTCATCTTGCTTTGCTTGCTACGCATGTTGCCAATCCACTGTGTTCCTTGCTACCATGATCTATATCTATTAGATGCATCCCTTCTCCCACCCGTCTATCTCCTCACTTATCCCCCAGAAGTTCCTCTTCCTCAAGCTGCATCCGTTCTTCTTCTCTCGCTGACGCTCCTGTATCTCCTCAGTCAACCTCGATGCAGTAATTATTTTCTAATAGATCAAGGTTACTGTTCTTACGAACTGCATTGACCCTATCCTGCTTCTTCACCAGGCTCAGATCTGCCCATCACCCGTCACGTGTGTTGCTCAACCGCTTCTAAGATCGATTAGTACCTCCTATGTTTACTTGTTTCTCCCCCATCATCAATCTATCTACAATCCGTAGTTTATTTTATTCAAAGTTCCACACTTTTGTGCTATATTGACTGACAGTATGAAACGAAACCAATAACAAGATCAAATGCAAGGTAGCCTCCTTTTTTTGCTGCACATTATTGTGGCTTTATTTTTTGTTATGTGTCGTGTGGGGTTTCTTGAACATGGTTTCTCATTAATGATGACGAGGGATGGCAATAACAGTACAGATGCTCTGGGTATTGCTTGTTTGGATGTGTGAGTTGAATAATCCGGTAGCTGCATTGTCTGTATAAACGTTGGATAATCAATATTATGTATCTGTATAAACGTTGGATAATCATACCAGTTTCAAACTTTTAGTATTTGGATAACTAGCATAACGTTGGATAATCATGTAGGTTTGTTGCTCTTTTTTCAGGAATGAAGAACTAACCAAGTTTGCTGACAAAATAAATTATTCCTGCAAGAGAGTGGCCAAGGGTTATCCATAATAACTAAACTGTTGAAGATGCACCTCTGGAGTAGCCCAAGAGTTCATTTTTGTTTGTATTTTGGTAGCATGCATTTGTAGCTGGAGATGTTAGTGTAAATTGCTGAAAACTTTTCTGATTCTTTATCGTCTACTTTGGCAGACTTGTTTGTGGTTGGAGATTCGTTTTGCACATTTTGGTTGATCTTGTATACATTTCAATATTTTCTGAAGAATGGTTGGCTAATTTTAGTTCTCTATTTATTGAATATGGTTGGTGATATGTGACCCCAAATGTTTGGTTGAATTGAAACGTAGTGATGTGAATGAAAGAACAAAAAGTATGAACAACTGTCCTTGCTAGATGTGTTTGAGTTAATGAGAAATTAATGTCTAATTTGGATGCAGGATGCATGAAGTCTTAAATTTGTTGTTAATTTTGCCTACATGTGACTGGATTTTTGCTAAGTATGAAAAAAGTCAAAAAGGTGAGTGAAGTTGCAAAAATTGTGGTTGTGTTTGTAAAAATTGCCAAATGGACGGTTAGAAATTAAAAATATGTTGATGAAAGATAGAGACATAACAACAAAATTCAGACATACGTTAAACAGTGAATCGCTAGTACAGGGAGGGTCAAGTCTATTTTCTTGGGTCGGGTCAAAAATGGGTCCAGTCTTTTGGGTCGGCCCGAAATGGGACAGGCAAATACTGGGCAAAAAATTAAATCTGGGTATTTCGGGTCTGGTCGGGTCTACACTTTCGGGTCGGGCAAAATTGGGTGGGGTAAATTTCGGGTCCTTTCTGTAAAAAAAATTCGGGTCGGGTCAGGTCTCGGATCGAGTCCGAGAAACCCGGCCCATTGCTAGGCCTAGTTCCATAACCCTTTTGAGGGATAGCTTCTATTAAGGAATCTTTCTCAAGCAGTCAACATAGGACAGCACTCATCACTTCTCTAGTGTTGGAACTTTCAAACTTCAGTGAGCCAATTGTACTCAAGCTTCAAGAAGATACTTCCATAAACTACTCTGGGGGCATTTAGGGACCAAAGGTGCATCCCATCACTCTTATAGAAAGACCAAAGGTGCATCCCATCACTCTTATATATAAAAAAAATGGGTCAGGTCAGGTCTCGGATTGGGTCCGAGAAACCCGGCCCATTGTCAGGCCTAGTTCCTCACCCTTTTGAGGGATAGCTTCTATTAAGGAATCTTTCTCAAGCAGTCAACATAGGACAGCACTCATCACTTCTCTAGTGTTGGAACCATCAAACTTCAGTGAGCCAATTGTACTCAAGATTCAAGAAGATACTTCCATAAACTACTATGGAGGCATTTAGGGACCAAAGGTGCATCCCATCACTCTTATAGAAAGGCCACAACTAATTGAAGGAGTTTATAACCATTGTAGGTGCTTGGCACTGAAAACTGACCATCAATTCTTGTTATGAATGTTAGACAATCATTTGCACACACCGATGCGAGGACGGAGAGCACTCAATCGATATGGTATGTATAACTGTTGAGAAAGATATAATGGGAAATACCCATGTGTGTGTTATTGATAGAAGGGCAAACCCTCTCCTATCAATAGGAAAGGATGTAAGTACAAGGAAGGGGGAAACCCTAATGGGCCAAGACACAATTGGGCCCATATTACAAATAGACTCAACTCAATTTACTATATACATGGACTCTCTAACACTTCCCCTCAAGCCGGAGCTTGAGAGAATCCCAAGTCAGCTTGCAAAAAAGAGAGTCGGACTAAAAAAAGAAGCAGAATAAAAAGATAAACCAAGCACATACTAGAATATTTCTCCCCCTCAATATTACAATAAAGCACTCAACATTCAAATACTCCCCATCAAGTAGATAATTCATAGCAGGTATGCAGGAGCTTCTCGGTTTAAAGGAAGTAGCATGTGGAGCAGTAGTAAACATCCACATGTAGGCGTCAAATTCTTCATCGCAATTGCTATGGTCGCAGCCCAGAGAGTTTTGGCTCAGGACAGTAGTCATCAATGAGCAAACAGAACATGGACAAGCCAAAGTGTTGGAACACAATACTAGAGAGTGTTGGATCATAGTAGTAGAAAGTAGAAGATGTAGCCAGATAGAAGACCGTCAACAAACTAGTACACCGCAGAGCAAAAATAAGGTCCAAGATACCAAAAGCTCCAAGAAACATGTAGAAGCAGAATCTACAGCACTTAGCATCAAGAATAGCATGAAGATCCATATAGATAGCAATACAAACAAATTGTTCTTCTCTTTCTTCATCTCTCCTCCATCTCTTCTCTTCCATCTACGCGTCTTCCTCTATTCTTCCCCTCACGCCAACCACAAAAAGAATTAAGAGAGCGATTGGAGTGGGAAGGCAAAAACAATGGCAGAAGAAATATATATGTAGACAAAAAAGTGGAAAAGAGTAACTAATAACACGAGTCGATGTGCTACATGACCCAATTATATAGATCCGGATAGGAATATTAAATGAATCTATGTGTGACCCGAAAAGGCAGATTGGTCTGGCCCTTAGGCTGAAAGATCTAGGGGGGTACATGGGCTCTGGCCTTGCGGTATTGGTTAAATCAAAAATTATATCCGATCAAGGACCCAATTAGCAATAGGCATATTGTATATGCAGATAACATAAGCAGATAATCATTAGCATTAGCAGTAGAAGAGGGAGCGTTAGTGGCAAAAGGTAGGCAACATGGGCGACTGCTATGCAGTAGGATAATGCGACAGCAGTGGCGGTGGTCGTATCAATAGCCGGGGTGGCGGAAGTGAGTGGTAGCAGCAGTAGCATGGCAAAGCGGTGGGAGAGTAGGGTTCAGTGCCGACAGGATAGCAACATCAAGTAGGGGGTGGTACGAGACGGTGGCAGGTAGGGAGGGTGTGGGTTGTTGGGCAGCCAAGGAAGCAGTCGGCGGCAGGTAGAGAAGAGGGTTGGGCTAGCGGCAACAACATTGGGTGGGTTTAGCAACGGCAAGGAGAGGGATTGGTAGGGGTAGCAGCAATAGGTGGAAGCTATAGGGTAGTGGGGAGAGCAATGAAGGGTTTATAAGAGACAGGAAGTGGTGGCAGATGCAACATGTAAAGAAGGTAGCGGCAGCAACAGGTAAAGAAGGTAGAGAGGCAGGGACGGCTATAGAATAAGTCCCTACATGCAGCAAAGTACTGCAAAAGACGTTGGCTGCCCGCAAGGGGCACTCCTCCTTTTTGTTGTCTCTCTCATGTATGACGTCGCAGGATTGGCTACTCTGATACCATGGTGAGAACGATATGATGGGAAATACCCCTGTGTGTGTTATTGATAGAAATAACCATGCTTGTGTTATTGATAGAAGAGCCTCTCCTACAAATAGGAAAGGAAACAAGTACAAGGAAGCGGGAAACCCTAATGGGCCAAGACACAATTGGGCCCATATTACAAATAGACTCAACTTAATTAACTAAATACCCAAACTCTCTAACAATAACAATACTCAAAATTCTGACTTATCTAGATTAAATCCAATATAAGTTCAAACCCTGGTTAAAACTCAAATACATTAATCAAACCCCAAGTTCTAAATTCAGCTCCAAATATACTCATTTTGATTTGCTCCAATTTGACCCACATGTTAATTCACCCTCATTGGAAACTGATTGACATAACTATTCCCAACAAATAGCAACTGAATAATGATTTAAAACCCTATTTTTTCTCACTTTGACATGCACACCCGAATTCACTTTAATGTGACCCAAATTGCGTAAAATAGGACTTTATTGATATCATCGGTTTGGAATGATATTGAGTGGTTCAACAATATTAATGGACACTAATAAAAGCAAAACATTTTAATTTGGATCACTATATAATTTCCTATCCAATAATTGCTCCAAATTAGACTTAAATAGGCACTAAGAAAAAATTAGTTAAAAATAATAAATGGCCCACATCTCATCTAGATTTAATCCCTACAATTTTCATGGGTAATAAGCAAGAATTCTTTGCTTCCCTCAAATTTTGATATGAGAATTCTTTTAGATTATTGTAATTGATTATCTAGCCTAGGAAACAAAATATAATCAGATATATACATGGCTTAATTGCTCAAAATAATTGGATATTAAGATTCCTCACCCTTTACTTGTCCTAGATATATAAGCTCATAATGTTTAGATTATCCTGGCTACCTCAAAAAATAATCTGGAAGATAATACTAGATAGATCAACTTAAAACCAAAAATATATCCCCCCTCTTTCTGTTAGTGGGAGAACCTTGTCCGAGTCGGACTATGGCTATCAAATGAAATGAATGGCTCTAGATTATCTTCCTTGCCCGAGTCCCCTTCTAAATGGGACTCTACAGTACCATTCACGTTCCTTCATCCAATCTTCCTCCCGGTTCAATATCATTCTTTGATCCCTCTCCCTTTATGTTCCTCACTTCCTTCCAATCACAAAGACCCTGACATAATGAGGTTTCATCTACCCTAGCCCGCAAACTATCACACCCCCATTACCCCTTTGAGAAGTCTTTAAAATAGTAAGCCATCATGTATATAAGAACGTCCCTAAACGATCTGGGTCCATACAAAAACACAGCCAAATTGTTCTATCTCCTTTGATCTTTTCTTTTTATATAAAAGAACTGTGCTACTCCTTCATGGCTGGAGGATTTGACACAAAGCTTGAGACCTCTGCATTGAGCTTTGAAGCTTCTCTTCAGCTCCACGACACCCCTTTGTGATCCCACACCACCAATTTAGCTGGTGAACTGATGGTATCCCTCTTTCTGCCCTATCTGAAACTATACTGGTGAATCGTACTTCAAGTAATACTGTTGAACCCCTATTTCAGCCGCTTTTTTCGTTGAGTTTGTTTGATGTTTTGGCTAGACCACTGCTTTTTTGTCTTTTCTTGCCCCTTGATTCCTTCGCCTATAACTGGCATTGGCGAAAGTCGCTGTTGAGCTTTTGGTTATTGAAACCCCTCGAGTTCTCTCTTGAACCGGGTGATTATGGGGAATGCTTTGAAAAACATCTTCCATTGAAGAAAACCCATGGAAACATGAGTTGGGTATTCATCCCTCGATATGTTAGTCTCATGTTCTTTGTGTTCCATGTTTTAAACATTTCAGTTACTAGTTTTCCTATTCTAGCCTCACTCTACTCTCATTGTTGTCACGAGTAGCATGGACATACTGATAATCTTTTTGTTTAAGTTTGCTTTTACAGGGTGGGTTATGACACTCAGCTAATGATTTGAGATGCCCTATTATGAATCTCAGTTTCATGTGTTGCGCATGGGAACATCTATTATTCAGCATTGGATGATGATTTGTAAATTTGAAAATGCCATGAATGTTCGAAAAATCATAATAAATCCATACTAGATTAGGAAATACTCGTTTGAAAGGTCTTTTCATGAAGAACCTAATTATATAGTTTACAATCATACCATAACAGACCCACTTTTTCACAAAGACCTAGGATTGTGGTCCAAGATGATTATAAATATAGAAATTGATCAATATTAGATTATCTATAGGTGCAATGGATCTGAATTAAGGGTAGGAGAATTAACTCGTCTTAGCTCAACGCAAGTACGTAATGCCTTTCATGCACAATAACTTGGTTGCTTGGTTGTATGTCTGTGTACAAGTTTATGCTTTCAATTCAAAGTTCAGTGACATGCAAGTTAATTTCAATGATGATAATGATGACGTTCTAAGTATAGTAAGAACTTGGTTTTTTCTTATATCATGTGGTCAATATGTTATCAGATTCTCATCATTAGAGTAAATTTATTAATAATGATTCATAATCATGAAAAGGAATCTAAAGTTCACGTAATGTTAAAGCTTCATATTTAAGAATAAGATCGTGTATGAATAACAAGATTCATGTTCAGGAGGCAGAAATCCTATAATGTTCAATGGGAAGAAATTCCACCATGATTAGTAGATCATATTTAGTCAAGTCAATTATAATGTTATTGAATAAGAATGAAATAGTTGTTATATGTTTCTTGATCACTTCTAAATCAAGGGTTTCCTAGAAATAAAGGGCTTTCTTAGCATCATGTTCCCTTGAGTAGGAAATTGTAGGGGGAGGTTCATATGGAAAGCATTTCAATTCAATTATATTATTCATGTAAATATATTCAAGAAACCACCAAGTCATGTTAAGTACTTTCTTTTTCAAATTACTTATTAATTTATCATATAGTGTTCAATATCGCTTACAGATAATATTGATTGTATGTGCATGTTCATGATACGAGATATCCCTACATCACACGAGCTAAGGAGGGTGAAGTGCATACTTCAAGCATAGAAAAGATACCCACAGCTAGTCGGGCATGGTGTCATTTATAATTCACGAACCTGACTTTTCATATTAGGGTTTTGTTCATAAGTTAGATCTTTTCTTGTGTAACCATGTGTTTGAAAGAGTTTAAGTATATTATGTTTCAAATATTAGATTTCCCTTTGTAAAAGAAAATGTTGTATGAATATTGTTAGAAAATAGTTTTCCTATTTTATGTTTCTCTTTACTATTTCCTATTCCTGTTGGGTCTACTATGTAAATAGTCTTTGTCTATATAATAAAGGAGAGTACACCCTAACCGGGTATCGTTTTGACCCAAATCCTCTCACATGGTATCAAAGCATATACGGCTGTTGCAACCCTAGCCGCCACCTCTTCCCCCTCCCTCCATCCGTCGTCGTCGGAAAAGCAGGACAACCGGCGAAGACTCTCCTCACCAGGCGGCCAGTCCTCCTCCGATCCGTCAAGACACGGTGGTTGTTTGAAGGAGAGGAGGAAAACCCCTCGTTCTATCCCAGAGAAGGAAGGAGGGGCACCTTTCTTCTCACCATCTTTCCTCTCCACGTAGTCCCCGTACGTGGATGAGTGCCCACATCTCTCGGGGTTGTTGATGCGTCAGTTTCGCATCATCAAGTGATTTCTGACGGCACTAATTCCTGTCACATCTCCCTGACGCGTCTTCCCGGGGTCATCCTCTCTCTGGCGCGTCTTCCCGGAGTCGTTCCTCATCGTTTGACGGAGCCAATTCCCGTCAACGTATACGTCCGCCGCCGCCAAACACGACGTGTTGCCGTTGCAGATCTCTACTCAGACGGCGCTGATTACAGAAGACACAACGTGTCTCATCACTGACATGGCGTGTCCTAGCTGGTGGAAGTTACGCCTCTGAATCTGGACACGGCGTGTCTCCTAGCAACACGACATGTGAAAATTCTATCAGAGGTCTCTGGCAACTCACATGGCGTGTGAAAAATCGGACATGACGTGTTGAGCACCTGAAGTATTCTACTGTCAACTTACACGACGTGTGGAAATACAGACATGTCGTGCACTACTCATACACGACGTGTTCTGTTCTTGACACGACGTGTCATTCACTCTTTCTGCTATCGTCTTCTTGATTCTTCAATATGGTTGATGCCAAGCCTGCTGCTTCCACTACAGTCGTCTACAACGACCAATCTCATATCACTTTTGTGAAGCTTAACTCACAGAACTATCTTCTTTGGATGAATGCTATCTATATTGTGCTTGAACCTCGTGAGAAGGTGGATATTATTGAGTCGGAGCCTCCTGTTGAAGGCAACAAAGACTACCCCACTTGGCGGAAAAACAACGAGCTGGTGAATTCATGGCTATGGAATAGCATGGAGCCTCAGATTGCGTCTAGATTCATGTTCTATTCTACAGCCAAACAAATTTGGGAAGCTGCAAAGAAACATTTTTCTCATGAGAAGAATGCTCTTTGTCTGTATACAGTCTATGACCGCCTCTTTGCAGAGAAACAAAATAGTCGCTCTCTTCAGGATTATTTTGGTACTATCCAGTCTATCTCTCAAGAACTCAGCTTTTACCAGCCACTAAAGACTGATGAACAGATGAAGGACCGAGATGATCTAGTAATAACAAGGTTTCTATCCAGCTTAAATCATGTGTATGCCTCAGCTAGGAGTGTTATTCTAGCTACGGACAAATTACCAAGTCTTGAAGAAGCCTTTGTACGAATTCAACAATCATCTTTTGAATCCTTCTCCGCCGCTCCAGTAGACCACCACACTAAGACTCAGGCATCTCTTGCCGCTGCTGCCAAAGGAATGAGACGAGGTGTTGGAGGCAATTGTCCAAAATGTACTTTATGTGGGAAACTTGGACATGTAGAAGAAAAATGATATTCTAAGCATGGTCGGCCTCCAACTGGAGCTGCACATTATACTATCAATTCATCTAGAGCATCTGCAGCTAGGGGTTCTAAATAGGTGCAGTCAAATGTCACAAACTCCAAGGAGGAGTATGACCGTCTTCTACAAGCTACTCAGCAGGCTTCCCTTATCGCCTCCGCCAATTTAGCTTCAGATGCAGGTAACCCGAGGACTTCACTTGTTGCCTCTCAACCATCCACTACATTGGTAGTGGATTTCGGGGCCTCCCAGCATATGATGGGTATACGTTCTATGCTTCTTTCCTCTAAATCATATATCCCACATTCCTCTATGACACTAGTTGATGGTTCTGTCAGAAGCGTCCAAGCCTGTGGCACTGTACAAGCATCATCTAATTTGACTTTACAATCTGTTCATTATGTTCCAGACTTTCCATTTAACTTAATGTCAGTTGCTAAGTTGGTTGATTCTCTGAAATGCTTGGTAATCTTTGGAGACTCTTTCTTTGTGTTACAGGATCCCAGGAGTTGGAAGACGATTGGTGGGGGATCTAGGAAAGGTGATCTCTACTTCTTTGAAGGTGGTCTCCCAGCTCACCAGATTCCTTCCACCTCATCCACCGTTTTCAGCTTCTCTCCCTTGCAATGGCATTGTCTCTATGGACATCCATCCCTACAGAGTCTTCAGAAGCTTGTCCCAGGCTTAGCCTCTATTAAATCGTTAGAGTGTCTGTCATGCCGGTTAGGCAAGCACCATTGCCTTTCTTTTCCGAGTCGCATTGTGAAACGCTCTAAGCGTCCTTTTGATTTTATTCATAGTGATGTCTGGGGTCCTGTTAAAGAGCCAAGTTATAATGGCTTTCGATATTTTATGTCTTTCATTGATGATTTCTCCCGCATGACTTGGGTTTATTTATTTAAGTCTCGCAATGAAGTCATGTCTGTTATTCAAACTTTTCATCAGTTAATAAAAATTCAATTTGATGCTCATATTAAGACTCTTTGTACTGATAATGCTCTTGAATATGTTCAAAAGGTTGTTTCTACGTTCTACAATTCTGTTGGCATGATTCACCAGACGACTTGTCCTTACACACCCCAACAAAATGGGGTTGCTGAGTGCAAAAACCGTCACTTGATGTCGTCGGTACTCTGTTGTTTCAAATGTCTTTGCCTAAGAGATATTGGTCTAATGCTCTTCTCACTGTTTGTTTCTTGATTAATCGTCAGCCATCTTCTGTATTACAAGGGGCTACTCCCTTCTCTGTTTTACGACCTGACGAGCAATCCTTTTCAGTTCCTCTTCGTGTGTTTAGATGCACTGCGTTTGTAAACTTGTTTGATCCACGAGCTAACAAGTTGTCTCCTCGCGCAGTTTGCATCGTCTTTCTGGGATATTCTCCCACACAGAAGGGATACAAGTGTTAATTATTGTCCTCGTCTTCGTCGTCTTTTTGTATCGGCTGACGTTACCTTTCATGAGTCTACTGCGTTCTTTAGTGACTCTGTTCGGAGTGAGGGGGAGCACAATACTGAGAGTGACTACATCTTTGAGCGTGAGAGAGAGCCACCTCTTCTCGTGCTATGTGATGAGAGTGTTATTAATATCACCCCACCACAACCAACGCCACCACCACCTCCACCATTGCCTCCATCCTTTCCCCTAGTTTACACCAGGCGAGCAGGGCGTCGCCAAGAGGATGTAGCGTCATCAGTCCAGCGGCATGCCTCCTCATCGTTTGCTACTCCTGAGGTACATGTTTCTACTGAGAGTTCTCTTGATGCTTCAGTTTTAGATTTACACATTTTAGTTGCACCTCGAAAAGGTGTCCGGTCCTGCACTATCCGTCATCCTTTGGCAAATGTGTGTTGCTTGTCTCATTTGTCAACTGTAGCTCGCACGTTTGCTCTTCAGCTGGACTCTACGGTTGTTCCTCATTCTTATGAGGAAGCAGCCTGGCATGATGGTTGGGTGCGCGCTATGGACAGTGAGATGGCAGCACTTCATGAGAACTCTACCTGGGACTTGGTGGATCTTCCTCTTGGCAAGTCTGTTGTAGGTTGCCGCTGGGTTTACACTGTTAAACAGAAACCCGATGGGTCTATTGACCGCTTGAAGGTGCGTCTGGTGGCAAAGGGGTATACTCAGACACATGGTGTTGACTTCTTTGAGACTTTTTCTCCAATGGCTCAGCTAAATTCTATGTGAATTCTTAATTCTGTTGCTACTCATTTTTCTTGGCCTCTTCTTCAGTTGGATGTCAAGAATGTCTTTCTTCATGGTGATCTTCTTGAGGAGGTGTACATGGAGCAACCTCCTGAGTATGTTGCTCAAGGGGTGTCAGAAGGTATGCAAGCTCAAGAAATCTTTGTATGGTTTGAAGTAATCACCTCGGGCATGATTTGATAAATTCAGTGTTGCACTTATACAGTTTGGGTTCACCCGATCTTCTACTTATCACTTACTCTTTGTGCATAAGTCTTCGAGTGGCACCATTATTCTAGTTGTTTATGTAGATGATATTGTCATCATCGGTGATAACTCTATTGGCATTCTACAACTCAAGACATGGCTGCAAACACAATTTCGGATGATAGATCTGGGTAATCTTTGATATTTCCTGGGCATACAAGTCCTACGTTCCAAGAAAGGAACAAATCTCTCTCAGTGAAAATATGTCCTTGACCTGCTTGCAGAGACAGGCATGACACAGTGTAAACCTGTCTCCACGCCTATAGACTATCATACCAAGACTTCTATTCCAGATGACAATGAGTTTTCTGATCCAGCAAAGTATAGAAGGATTGTAGGGAAACTGATCTACTTGACAGTTTCTCGGCCTGATATTTCTTATGTTGTTGGAGTGATTAGCCAGTTTATGAATGCGCCTAAGATGTCACATTGGATGGCAGTCACCTAGATTCTTCGGTACATCAAAGGATCTCTAGGGAAGGGCCTTACTTTACGGTGCAGAACTTCACACATACATCCTTAAAACTCACTGGATTCACTGATGTTGATTGGGCTGGTGATGTTGGAGATAGGCGATCTACTCCTGGAAATTGCGTGTTTATTGGGTCACATTTGGTGACTTGGAAGAGCAAGAAACAGAATGTGGTAGCACGATCCAGCACAAAAGTCGAATATCGAGTCATGGCACATGCTTGTTGTGAGCTACAGTGGGTTGTGTTTGTTTTGTCAGAAATGGGCGTTTTCGTTGAGACCCCTATTTCTCTCATGTGTGATAACCAGGCAACCATTCATATTGCTAGCAATCCGACGTTTCATGAGAGGACCAAGCACGTAGAAGTGGACTGCCATTTTGTTCGTGATTTAGTGTTCTCCAAGAAGACTCAAACTCCTCATTTTAGGACTAAACAACAAGTGGCAGATATCTTCACCAAGCCACTTCCATCTTCAGCTTTCAAGCATATGACTTCCAAGCTAGGCATGCATGATGTGTATGCTCCAACTTGAGGGGGGTGATAGAAAATAGTTTTCCTATTTTATGTATCTCTTTAATATTTCCTAATCATGTTAGGTCTACTATGTAAATAGTCTTTGTCTATATAATAAAGGAGAGCACACCCTAATCAAGTATCGTTTTAACCCAAATCCTCTCACAAATATATTTCAACTAATGCAAGTGTTTTCATTTACTTTATAGTTATATTATACATTATATGCGACATTCCTCCACGCTAAACCCATGTCTATGGACAATATGAGGTTTGCTTCTACTTGTGTGTATGTACTTCGAAGGTTGTTACATTATGACTATCAGTAAAATATTAGAAAGGCACGAGAAGTATAGTTGTGAATGCCCTTACATCGAAGTCCCAGTGAGGGATAGGTACGCTAATAGCATAGCTATGTCCGTTGTTTGCCTTGTTTTTATGCACTTTGACTATAATACATATGCAGGCCTTTGGTATGTACTAGTTGATTGGCAGGCAAATTGAATGAATGCCAATCATTACTAATTCAAGGGCAGAGTGTCGCATCCGTCGTTTTACCAAAAATTGATAAAAAAAAATTGTAGGCTTCATCCCCTCAAAGGTCACTAAGGATGTACTATAACACTTCATCATCCTTAGTTCTTGCGTTAAAATGAAGATTCATAGATTTGGGAATCATAACATTACTTTTCATAATTTTCTGGACTCTCTTGAGAAGCTCCACAGCCTGTGGTGCTAAGAAACCAAAGGTGTCCAATCCAAAAGGGATAAAAGCGTGTTGACTATCAAAACACGCTTTCTCATGCTTGACCTCTTTGGCTGAGGCAGCTTTAGGGGCATCCTGACCCACTGTAAAAGCCTCACTCCTCAATCCCACCAGTGGAGAAACTCATGTCAAATCCACACAACCCAAATCTATGGATGTAGTGTTTCAGAGGATTGGTTTTTCCATCCAAAAAGGACTAGCAACGCAGCTTGTTGCCCTCTTGTCTTCTTCTTCGATTTAAACATTATCTGACTTTTTCGTATATTAATGAATCATCAATGAAGATTCAATGTCATTGTGTGAGAAATAATTTTGATACCTATCAAAGGAGCAAGCACCTGACACTAGAGATCATTGCCAACATGACTAGTGGAAAAGTTGGCACTAACATAGCCATTTTTGAAGATATACCTCTCACCTTTTTAATGGATTGTATGATCATATTGTGCTTGAAATGGTCGATAAACTATCTACATACATGCAATTTGTTGTTGTATGACAACATATACTACTAGTAGGATTACATAGATCTTTTTAAAGGAAATTCTATGGCTGCAAAAATGTCATATTAGTTGATATCAAATTGGGGCAATGTTTTTAAAAACCCCAATCTAGGAGTTACTGAGATTCCAAGGTGTAATCTATAATTGAATTTGTGTTTACCATGTCCATGATGCATGGTGGCTTCTATGTTGTACATGCCCCCCCAGGCGTTGAAGGGGGGTCTCAACTCTGGGTGTCCAGACCCTTCAGTGCCTTACATGGGCACCAAGGGTCTTTTAGGTCCTATTTAAGTCATTTTAAAGTGGCAATTAACTTAGCGCTTGAGATAGATTAAAGTAGGTATTATAGGGTTAAATCATGTCAAATTAAGTCTGATTTAGTTTAAGTTTGGTCGTTTGGGTCAAATTAGGTATGATTTAGGTCTCACTGGGTCAAAGTATATCTATTTTTTGCTCCATCTAGGCCTAATTAGGAAAAACACGCATGCTTTTTCTCAATTAGGTCAGATTAGGGTAAAGTGGGGGAAGCTAGCTCTAATCATGTTTGATTTGTATAAATTAGGGCAAGTTAAGTCTCATTTAGCTCTAATCTTAGTCAAAGGTCTAATATGGGTCATTTGAGGTATGGTTTTGGTGCACTTAAGATTGACTTAGTGTAAAGAACACCAATAAACATATATGCAGATATATATAAATTATATGCAATATCATGCAATAGTTATGTGAAAAATAAAAATGCCTAGGCTGCTTGAGTTGTTGAGCACCCCTGTCCTGCAGGAACCGCCTAGACGCCTAGAAAACCTTGGGTAGATGAAAGCCTTAAGTAAATGCCAACACATGTAACTAAGATGCTTGTGTGCTACAAAACCTCGCAACCAGTTACACTACATTTTGTGAGTGGTATAGCAGTATAGTAATAACGTGATCTATGGTTGGACACCCTATAAAGTGACCTATGGGCTATGGCGGACCTTCGCCATATCTTCACGACACAAAGCAGGCTCAACTTTGATGCCCTTTGATCAAATATAATGTTGTGTTCTTAAGGCAGAATGCTACAAACAGATCCTTTACCACCCAAAAGTGAGTCTAGGCCGCATGAAAGCACAAGATAACATGCATATCTCTAAGCGCAAGTGGTTCATCAGTGGTTGACTCTAAAACAACAAACCCATAGATTTTGCTTCATGTTTGTCAAACATCTTGTTGATTGATAGTTGCTCACATTGGGAGAGCTGCATACCATTTGCAATTACCTATACCACCAAACACCAAGGGCACGCATGGGAGTGTGTAGAAAACCACTTGTAATTTGCCTCCAGACAAAACCATCCACCGTGTGTTTCATACTTCCAAGCTAAGCCTCATAATAGGTTGGTAACAGCATAGCCCCCTCTCCACCATATGGGAAACAGCAGTGGTGTCTTGTTCAATCTACAACTACCATTATAGCAACGTGTGTCCCAAGTTTATATGCATCCCAAGTATTCGAGGTGACATTAAGGTGACACTGTTTTCAGACATACACTACCACATAAGCTGATTTGATCTCCTAAAAGAATATACCGATGATGTATGTTGTAGGATGGCAATTGGGTGGCCATGCAAGTCTTACTGTAAGTGGGCCAGTGAAGCCATAACAAACATGTCACTGGTCTAGGATGAACCAGCACAAAGTATGGCATGGCTACTTCGGAGGGAGTTGTTATGGTCATATGTGCGAGTCTAACTAGTACGTCGTCCAATCGATTAATTAGAGTAGACCAAGCGGGAGTGAGCTGTGCTCCCAGATCCACATCCACATTGTAACCCACCTCGACACTTACAAAACTATGTGAAGTCTATTTCTTCTCTTCCATTCCCTCTCAGGGCCTTCCTTTCATGTTCCAATTACCCTTAAGCTCTCCTTACTTTCTTTGATTTTTCTCTTCACCATGGGTTACCTACCTGGTGGCTAGATTCAGGGAGTAAAGTTGCTGCAGAGCACATGTATCACCACTAAGCTCAGAGTTAGCAGTAATCAGATTGATAGCTACTTAATCTATCTCGTCCCACTGTTATATTTGTTTAGTTGTGATCACATGCAATCCAGAGCATTCGAGAGACAAATCACAAGAGTTTTGTGTACCTGCCAGTAGTCACTTAAACAAACCAAAAAAATGAAAGATAGGCTCAGGAACAGGGTACACGGGCGTTCCTCGGTCAGTTTTGGCGAACATGATTACTATTCAAGCTGCGCCAGATTCCTGCGGGGCCCCAGGCGGCGGCTAGCTCCACTGGATTGGCCGAATGAGTGGTGTGAAGTATAATATAGAATCAGCAAGGCACTGACATGGACAATGCATCCAAAAGGGAAAAAGGTGCAAACGCGAGAGGGATGTAGCATTTGCAGAGGGATACACGGTAGTGGGGCACGGAAAGATATAAGAAACCGTCCGTGTTCAGAACGGGCACGATTATATGTAGTCCAATGCACGATTGGAGTCACTAGCTGATGTTGGGTACCACTGCTACCAACAGCAAAGAAAGGGGGTGACGTGACGGAATCCGGGACAGAGCAATCATATATCGTCTCCAGGCGGTTTCATGTGCGGCAATAAATGATTATGAAGAAAAAAATAACATTACGGGAAGTGGAGGAGAGGAGGACGAAGAAGAGAAATTTAGAAGCTTGTCGTACCTCGCAGGTGGGCAAGGCGGAGCGTAGGAAGTCGACCTCGGCCTCGGAGAAGCGGAACCCTGCGATGAAGCGGACGCATTCCTCCAGGCCCGCGAACACCGTGTACTCCCCTCTGAACGGGTTCTTCCGGAAGAACAAGTCGAACCTGTGAGACGGAGACGGGAAAACAATCCAAATCAGTCACGGTCAACGTCCCAGTTCGTCTCCGTCCTCCTATCGCGATGATCGAGACACGGGAACGGGGCGACAATAACAAGGCGTGGCAGGGGAGATGAGGGCTCTCTGCTTACACGGCGCGGTCGAGGTGCTTCCCTGCCTTCCAGTACGCGTAGGCCATGGTGAACTGGTAGAGATCCGTGAGGATGGGCGTGACCATGGGGTTCGTCGGGCCGGGGACCGGCTTGGCCTTCTCAGTGGTGCCGCCGTTGGCCTTCATCGGACCGTTTGTAGTCATCGGCCTGCTGTGTGCAGCTAGGGTTTGAACGCGGGAGAGGAGGGGAGGGCAGGGAGGGCGGGCGAGGGGAGGGGAGGGGACAGGGAAGGGAAGGGATTGGATTGAACGGGAAGAGAGGGAAGACGACTGAGTGGCAGAGGTGTCCGAGTCCGAGAGGATTGGAGATGGGAGGCGGCTTTTGCGCGCGCGGTGTTCGAAAAGGTAGAGGATTGAGGTGGGGGGCCGGCAAAGTGGAGACGTGGGGCGGAAAGAGACTCGAGGTAAGACTGAGGTGGCCCGCGGCCGCCTAGGTGGAGTGGAGGAGGAGCCGAATCAAGTGATGACGCCTCAGATGGGTCAAGATGGCAGCGGAGCCGGGTGACCAAAGCGGACAACTGGGTGCTCTTGATGGTGATGGCCTGGCCGGCGGAGTTTTTCCAACTGGAAATTTCCTGGCTTCGGGATCCACGTACTGTTTGTTGTAGGCAAAACTTGGTTTGGTTGGTCGTTGGTTTAAGTACTTAGTGGGTCCCAACGAAATTGGTCTTTGTTTATATACATTGGTCGTTGGTTTAAGTACTTAGTGGGTCCCAACGAAATTGGTCTTTGTTTATATACATTAGAATAACAAATGTTGATTCAAAACAAAAGTGTTGAAGGACCGATTGATAACAAACATACTTACAGTTTCTCAAACCTTGAATTCTTCTTGCTAGATATTGTGGTTTCTACGTGTAATCCATCTACTACGTTGTCCATATGCCTTATATTTATTACCTTCCCGTTTTCCAATTTAAGTACCTAATATGTTATCTAGTAAAAGGCATCACATAGAATAGACAAATGACGATGAATTGTGAGGGCACTTTTTTTTTATCCATGAACACATGTCTTGCTAATTAATTCTCTACATATCGTGTCTAATTGACTCTAACAAGCTTGTGGTTCGATGATGTGTTGATCTTTGCGTCCTCCATTGGTCATCATACATTTATGCATTATAACATATCGAAATCTAAGTAAAGTTATCCACACGGCCCTTACCTATTAAATACTAATGCATTATAAAACATAATATTTTATACTTATGTAATAAAAAAGAACCCTTATCTATTAAATGACATAATGAACATTTCTAAATGTAGATATTGATATAAAAAGTAGAATCTACATGTTCTAATTAGTCTATGCATGTATTTTCATCTTAGTTGGAGATTTGTAGCTGACGTAAATGAAATAGGAAAGAAAAGATATTAAAATTACCCTAAATGATTAATATTTAACTAAATAAAATACAGTTTTATAATGTTTTTGCATGTCAATCGATGTCTTGGCTTTTTTTTGGAATATTCAGTGGGTGGACTCTTCTACGAATCAACATATGACAGTCGAACCAAAATGGGATCGTCTTCTACCTTGGTTTGACAAGGTAACTAATCAAACAATACATCTCTCTTTCCTAATGGGTTCTCTTCGTCTGGATAATCACTTTTTCTATTTTTAATTAAAGTAGAATCGCATTGTCCTTCTATCATACCCTATCTAAAAAAAGGAGAAGAAATAGGAGAGATATTCAAGAAATAAAGCTCTGTCCTTTTTTCAGTATTGAAACGTCACAAACAAGAAAGGAAAGGGTGTGTTCGGAGTCACCACCACGTGTTATGTGCAAAATGAGGAAAAATCGTGTCTATGAAACTACTAGGGATTCTGAGTGATTATCCTTGTTGTACATTAAAAAAGGAAAGTATAACTAGAGATTGGATTCGATGATCTAGTTAGTGAGAAAGGATTAGCATCCTCATCCCGCCTAATAAATCGGTATCAAGCACAGTTATGTGATGAAGGAGCGAGTGATTCATGATTTTTAATTGGAAAAAATCATAATTTTCCTTTTTGTTGTGGACAGGCTTTTAGGGCTAGAAATATATGTGTCTTTTCCATCATTTCCCTAAAAGTCCTAATTTTTAGACTTATTGTGGTCCTAATCACTTCAAGACCTCCCACGGTGGGGATCCATCATTGGCAAATAGGACCAATGTGTAGGACTTTAGAGGATGATTAACATATAGGTGCTTGTAGATACTAAATCTGATATTTTAAAATTAGTAAAAGCAACAGTAATAGAAAAAGTAGATAACAGATCAGATGTAGCAATAGATAAGGTCAAATGTGGCAGTTATAGATTAGAAATCATATATATAACAAATGCAGCAGTTATTGTGACATCCCGCTATCACACGGACAACAAAATACCACGTGAAAATGTGTGGAACTTCCATAAACGACATATTACCAAAAATACGGGTTAATTGAAGCTGATTGCGGAAAACAGATAAATAAAGAAACTATTACATCCAGATCCTTCTCCTGCAAAGAAACATGTTACATAAATATAAATAAACCTTGATATGTGTCCATAGTTCATAGGATCCAGCTGTCACATAGGCACAAAGAGTTCACCACCTGTTTATTTATAGAACAGGCCATACCAGGCCAACAACAGGATAAACAAAACTACATCAGCTATACATCATGAGAGTCGTCGAAACACTTCCAAGGACCTGAGAGTACAGGGATGACTCTAGGACTCTACTACCAAACAACCAAAACAGCAGCATATTTATCTCTTGCCTCCTATTGTTCTTCCTGCTGCTCGGCCGCATCCTCACGACCACCACCACATCTAGCACGGTCACCTAAAAAGGTTTAAAACCAGCGGGGTGAGACACACAGTCCCAGCGAGAAAAATAACCCCCGCCGAAACTATAAAACCTCAAAGGAGAGCTAGAACAGATAAAGTAGGTAACTGATATAAGCAGCTCATATATACGGCATAATGAACATAACTAGCTTACCAAGATATCCCGGAGGCATATAACCAGATATTTCTTTATGGAACATGATTGACAAGATAAGATTTATAAGAACTTATCACCAGATATGAGGAATGTACAAATAACTTGCAAGATATAACTAGTGCAACTATACATGCAAGGCCTCAACCAATGTTCCGTGTTTTGCCTTAAGCGATACATACTATACGGCTAGATTACAAATTTTATTATTCCCTGATGAAGTGAGTCGTACCGCTCAAATCCAACCTTCAGCTGCGAAGCCCAAAACTGGTGCCATACAAGGTCATTGGGAGAGCCGGACTCCATGACCTCACCCCTTTGTGGTCAGTGCATGATAACCAAAGCAGGACTGTAGTCTCTTGCTTGAGTGGCCTCACCACCTCAGCCACAGGGTTAGCTCACGCAATCTACCCTTTTATCTAGCCCACCCTTGGTACAAGTCACGGTGCTAATATACTTGAGCCACGGGCCAGTTCAGCGTGCTCCTTGAGCCATGAACGCATTCATACTCTATCATACTGAGCCATGGGCTTGTTCACCATGCTCTTATACACATCTTGAGTCCACAACCGTAGTTGCACTCTAATCCTCCTACTTTCGTCTAAGAGAAACCCCGCATATTCAACAATATGCGTTCCAGGTCATCCCGCAGGATAAACCCATTTCACCATCACCAGCTACTAACGATGATGGATCTATGGCCAGGGAAAAACTACATGAAATGTTCCACTGTAATTAATTAGTATGTTTTAGGTGAATTATTGAGGCAACCAGATTATAAAACATAAACAACATTGTGTCATACTACAACTGCCATTATCATATTGCCATGGGATCTCAATCCCTCATCACATAATACAACTGCCTCTCAAGGCTTCATCATCATACATCATCATCCTGGGATAGCAATCCCTCATCTCAATATCAAGGGATAAAACCTTGACTAGGCACTCAACTTTTATCAGGTCAACAGACCCTTTTCATCATACTGGTGATACAGGTTATCTCATCAACAAGGATTATCATCATTCAATGTTATACAAAACACATACACTTCATAGCTCTCACCTAGCTATGAATTCATTTGATACACCCGCATGGTTAGTATGCATATCAGGAGAGATAACTGGATCACCAAACATTAATCTTAGAGAACATAGTATTATTATCATGCCATTCAAACTTAGGGAGCATATGATTAAAACCACATCAATTATGGTGACATATGGAGTATAAAGTGGGATATGCATGTCTGACAATTAAATTAGTGTTATCAAACCGTGAGCATCCACTATGCCCTATATCTTATGAACACAACCATTATCTTATCATCTTACTTAAGTAATAAACATATCACTGGTCACAACCTACCTTTCATATCTCAACAACATCTTAACCAAAGATGCATGCTCAAGACAACACGTTCACCAACCTAGAGTTCCCGAGCTAGGCACATCCCTCACCAAAGGGGGTCACCTACCCTCACCAAAGGTGTGGCGGGCAGGGCACTAACCCTCACCCAAAGGATATCGGCCACAAGCATGACATGCACCCATGCACAAGGGGGTAACAGGCAGACTAGCACCCAAGGTGTGTCGTGCAGTCACGGGCCAAGAGTGTATCGTGTAACCAGATACAAGGGGATATCGTACAACCAGGAACCATGGATGTATCATGCACTCAGGTGCAAGAGTGTATCATGCAACCACGGACCAAGAGGGTGTATCGTGCAGCCATGGGTAGGCAGCACAACAGCCCTATCGGCCAAGACCCCTATCGCCCATTAGGGTTAGAGTTTCATATCGGGCAACTTATCATCACCATATCGCCCAAAGCCATATCACCTAAGATCATGGTACACTAGGTCAAAACCATAACGCCCAACAAGCACACTGTTGTTGTCTCTCAAATGACACCATGGCACCCGAGGTAGCCTATCGTCCAACTCGGTTAAGCACAACCATATCGGCCAACACTATGGTGCCCATCTAGGGTTTCCCTATCCAAGACTCATATCGGGCAAACCCAAAGCCAACCCATGTCACCCAAGGCACAAAACATGGATATCTATCAAGCATCATGTCAGCCAAAGGCATAACACCCACAAACACCAACTAAGGCAAAGGTCCATGTCAGTCAAGAAGGTCAACAGAACACCATCTAGCATATCGCCTAAGACTCATCCCTAGAAGAGGGATATCGGGCAGAACACATCATAAGGGTTTCGTGCAGGGGTTCCAAGACCATGACAGGTGGGTCATCTTCAACCTCAAGACAACCACCAAACCCTAAAAGATTAAGAGAGTTGGCTCACCTCTCAACAACCAAGTGAGAGGGGTTTTGCACAACTTCCATCACATATCGGGAAGCAAGGTGGGTCATCATCATAACGGCCAACCCACCAACCTCAACTAGATCAAGACCAACCAAAGGCTCACCTCTCAATTCCATGGCAAGAGAGGGGTGTTCCCAAGCAACTAGAGTATAGACTCACCTCTCAACGACTAAGGGAGAGAGGGGTTTTACCTACACCACTAGAGCTCAAGCTCACCTCTTCAAGACCAAAGGGAGAGAAAGGAGTTTTGCCCCAAGAACACACCACACACACCATTGGATTAGGAAACCCTAGGCTCACCTCTCAACAACCAAGTGAGAGGGGTTTTGCCTAAAGAATCCTAACCCAAAGGTTTGGCCAACAAGGTTCAAGAACACATCTAAACAACATAACCATGTCACCATATCCAACAAGATCAAGGGCACATACTAGAGCAAAGATATTTCCAACAAGATAAACATGGCCAATCAAGATAACACATATAGCATGCAACACAAAAAAGTAGTATAGCTAGGGTTAGGAGTTATGTAACCCACCTCAAGCACACTCCTCAAGCTCCAAAGCTCCAAGCACCAAGCTTCCAAGCTCCAAGGCACCACCAAAAGAGGAGAAGGAGCAAGACACTCTCTATGGTTCGGCTACCACTAGAGGAAGAAGGAGACTAGAGCTATGTCGCCCACCAAGGAGAGAGTATCGGCCAAGCTCCACTAAGGGGAAGTGTATCGGCCACTAAGGAAGAAGGAAAGAAACTAAAGAGCTAAAGGGATCCCAAGCTAGCAAAGAAGGGGGTATATAAGCAAGAGGGTTAAGTGGGCATCCACTAAGGGATAGCTCCACATGTGCTCGCCCAAACTGCCACTTGTCCAAGGGTTATGCCACATGCTAGCATCCCAAACCACTTGTCCATGACTTGCCACCTACTAGCAAGGCAACGACCACTTGTCCCAAGATGGTGACACAAACGAGGCTAGGTCAAGTGGGGTGTGTGTCACCCATCATGGTAACCCGACACACCCACCATCACCCTGGCCGATACACCTTCCTCGCCAATACACCATGGCCGATACAAGGCACCAAGCTCACCCTTGCCCGATACCAAGCCTCAACAAGGCAGAACAAAGCCCAACAAGGCTCAACAAAGCCCAAAGCTACTCAAGCAACAAGCCCAACCCATCCTCTCAACTCTGGAGGATGTAAGGAGAGAGAAAGACATCTCTCAATGTGACAAACTTGCACACCAACCCTAAAACTTGGGTAAATTGCAAGTTGCACCTCCACCTCTCAACAAAGCACAAACAAACCCTAATCACAACTCAGGTGATTAGCAAGCATCTCAACATAAGGTTTAGACAAAGCAAAGAGGGTAAGCCCAAAATGAAGGTCAGGGTCCTTACAAGCCATAAACCTCTACAAAGGGATTTTGCCCTCAAAATCCGAAGAGAAAAGTGAGGGATACTTCCTCCTCATCTCTTCCTCAAGCCCCCACATTGCTTCCTCAATGCCACGATGATGCCAAAGAACCTTCACAAGAACCAGTTCCTTCCTCTTCAGCTTCTTCACTCTTCTGTCGATGATCATTACTAGACCTTTTTCGTATGTCACATCTTCATCCAGCTCAACTTCAACCGGCTGTATCACTGTCTCTGTGCTTGGATGACTTTTCTTTAGCACACTGACATGGAACACTAGATGTAACTTGTGCAACTCTGACGATAGTTCTAACTTGTAAGCTACCTTGCCAACACGTGTTATTACCGAATATGGCCCCATATACCTGGGTGCCAACTTGCCTTTCCGACCAAACCTCAGAATGCCTTTCCATGGTGAGACCTTGAGATACACCTTGTCTCCCACCTGGAACTCTAGAGGTCTTCGGTGATTATCTGCATACGACTTCTGTCTGTCATGTGCCATTTTCAACTGTTGCTATATCAATTTGATCTTTTCTGTTGTTTGTTGCACTAACTCAGGACCCAAAAGTTGATACTCGCCAGACTCATACCAACATATAGGAGATATGCACTTCCTGCCATATAAAGCCTCATAAGGTGCCATGTCGATACTCTGTTGGTAACTATTGTTGTAGGTGAATTCTATAAAACTGAGATGCATGTCCCAACTACCTAGGAACTGCAAAATATAAGCTCGGAGAAGATCCTCCAAAGTCTGAATAGTCCTTTCAGACTGTCCATTTGTCTGTGGGTGGAAAGTGGTACTGAACCTCAATTGTGTTCCCAATGCTTTGTGCAGCTGTTCCCAAAAATGACTCGTGAATTGGGGACCTCGGTCGGAGACTATTGTTGTGGGCACACTATGCAAATGCACTATCTCATCCACATATATCTGAGCAAGCTTTTCTACTGTATATGTTGTCTTTACAGGTATGAAATGAGCAGACTTCGTCAACCTGTCCACTATCACCGAAATGGAATCATGATTCCTAGCTGTCCTTGGCAGACCAACTATGAAATCCATGGTTATATGATCCCATTTCCACTACGGTATCAGCATGGGTTGCAACGTACATGCCGGTTTCTGATGCTCAGCCTTGACCTATTGGCATATCGCACACTTAGCTACAAACTCAGTCACACCTCTCTTCAAACCAGGCCACCAATACATATCCTTTAGATTATGATACATCTTGGTGACACCTGGATGCATAGCATACATCGATGTGTGTGCTTCCTCGAGCACTAACTTCCTCAAATCATCAACATCTGGGACCACCATCCTGCCATGATAACAAACTAGTCCATCCTAAGACGCATGGAAGCCATCCAGCTTCTCGCTATCGAACTCTGATTTAATCAACTGAATTGTAGCATCTGTCTGTTGCGCTTCTTTGATTTGCTGCCTCAACGTAGGCTTTACTTGCATCCGTGCCAATAGTCCAGCCAATAAGGAGACTTCCAATTGTACGTTCATCTGCTGCAAAGAGACAAACATATCTCGCCTATGGCATACCAAAGAACTCAACTGTGCCTTCTTCATAGGAAGAGAAGAAGACTTCCTGTTAAGTGCATCAACTACCATGGTTGCCTTACTAGGATGACACTCAATAGTACAATCATAATCATTGATCAGCTCCATCCAATGACGTTTTCGCATGTTCAGCTCACTCTGCGAGACAATATACTTCAAGTTCTTATGATCCGTAAAGATCTGACACACTTCCCCATAAAGATAGTGTCTCCATATCTTTAATGCATGGACCACCGTTGCCAGCTCCAAATCATGTGTCGGATAACTCCCCTCATGTTTCTTAAGTTTTCGTGAAGCAAAAGAAACCACATGATCTTCCTGCATCAGCACACAACCTAAGCCTTTCTTGGAAGCATCACAGAAAACAACATAGCCTTTCCCAAGCTCTGGCAACACCAACACTGGAGCACTAGTCAGCTTTTCTTTCAAGTTTGAAAAGCTTGCTGACAACGATCATCCCAAACAAAAGGTACATCCTTCCTGGTCAACTTCGTCAATGACAATGCGATCACACTAAAGCCCTTTATAAACCTCCGGTAGTATCATGCTAGACCCAAAAAACTACGAACTTCAGTCGGTGTTTTTGGTTGCTCCCACTCCGCAACTGACTCCACCTTCTTGGGGTCCACTCTGACTCCTTCTGTGGATATCACATGACCTAAGAAAGTCACTTCCTTCAACCAAAACTCGCATTTACTAAACTTGGCATACAACTGATGCAGGCGAAGGAGAGTCAATGTTTATCGAAGGTGTTGTTCATGTTGTTGACTATCTCGACTATAGATCAAGATGTCATCTATGAAGACCACAACAAACTGATCTAGAAACGAACGGAACACCATGTTCATTAGATCTATGAAAGCAGCAGGTGCATTGGTTAGCCCGAACGGCATAACCACAAACTCAAAGTAACCATACCTTGTCCTAAAAGCTGATTTTGGTATGTCATCCGCCTTGATCCTCAACTGATGATATCCAGATCATAGATCGATCTTTGAGACACCGTAGCACCACGCAACTGATCAAACAATTCATCTATCCTCGGCAAAGGATACTTGTTCTTGATCGTGACTTTGTTCAACTGCCTATAATCTATGCACAGACGCATTGATCCATCCTTCTTCTTTAGGAATAGAACTAGAGCACCCCACGACGATGTGCTCGGTCTGATGAAACCTTTATCCAGTAACTCTTGTAACTGCTTCTTTAGCTCTATCATCTCAGCTGGAGCCTTCCTGTACAGTGTTTGAGCAACTGGTTGTGTCCCTGACACTAGATTGATCTCAAAGTCAATCTCTCGAGGTGGGGGAACACTGGGAAACTCATCGAGAAACACATCCCTAAACTCTCTGACAACTGACATATCCTAAAGGTTAGGACCCTTTGCTTTGGTATCCACAACATGAGCTAAGAATGCCTTACATCCTTACCATAACAACTTCTTTGCCACCATGGCTAATACTAAACACGTCAGAAGAATCTTTCTATCTCCCTAGAAGATCCACTTCTCACCATCATCAGCAAACACTGCTTGCTTGCTTGGAACCACAGTCTAGCACAACCTTATACCTCTCTAGGGTATCCATACCAAGGATTACATCAAATCCAAACATATGAAGTGGTATAAGATCCACTTGTATCTTGTGTCCTGAAAAAGATAGAACACATGGCAGACACACCTCTTGAAGCATCGAGGAAACATTAAGAGGGGTTTCTAACAACAAGCTATCTCTCTTACAACTAACAGGTAAAAGACAGCTATCAAGCGTACTACGGGCGATAAAAGAGTGTGTAGCACCCAGGTCAACCAAAACAAATACAAAGCAAGAAGAAGACAAATCAGAATGAAATAACTCCATCTGACCTGCCACCACTCGCGGGTTGACTATCGCCTCCGACTGACTCATAGCATAGAATCGAGTCATTGCTTGTTGTCCACGTCCTCTGCTTCCTTGAGCAGACGATCCAGCTTATGATGGTTGGCCGTGTCCTTGCCCTCTGACGCCACTAAACTATTGTCTATCCAGACCTTGTTGATTCTGTCTCAGTTGTTGCGTCAAGTCGACATCTCTCCTTGGGCAATTTGAATTCAAATGTCCGGTCTCTGTCCATAGTGATAACATGACTTGTCCTCTAACTGTGGCCTAGATGGCCTTGTCACTACTACTGAAGTTGTGCTGTAAGATCTGGATGGTGAATAACCATGCCCTCATCCTTTACTTGGTGACCACTGTGATGGTGCACTAAAACCTTGCCTCACGGAAGGTGCAGAAAACCTCGACTTCTTGTGGCTGTCAAACCTCTATTTTTGAAATTGAGAAAACCTTTTCTTAGTCATAGCCTCTCTCTTCTCTTGGACTGACCGTTCAATCCTTCGGACATACTCCACAAATGTGGCAAACCGCTCTCGGTTTTTTAAAGCAGCAGTAAGTGTCGATAGTTCAACACTCAAACCTTTCTCAAACCGTCTGATTCTCTCGTCATCTGTTGTCGTCATGTGAGGACAAAATCTTAGTAGGTCCATAAACTTGGCTTCATACTCGGTGATGCTCATCGATCCTTGGCGCAGACGCTCAAACTGGTTGATCTTCTCGTCTAGATAGGTCTTCGGGAAGTATCGACTTACAAACTCCCTTCGGAAAATGTCCCAAACTATCGCCTCTCTAGGCCGCTTCTCCTCCTCAATGGCCCACCAGTGGCCAGCACTACCTTTCAAAAGGTAGACAGCGTGCTTGACTTTGTCTGCTTCGGGGATGTCGAGGATCCGGAAGGCCTTCTCAAGACCTGTCAGCCACAGATCTACATCCACTGGATCAGCCGTTCCATCATAATCCAAAGCTCTGACTCGGTAAAGCCGCTCAAAGGTCTTCCCAATACCCAAAGATTCACCATGGGGAGTCTGTGCTCTTGGCGGAGGCACTGGCAATCTATCCATTATGTGATTCATCGTTGCCATTACCTATCCCATAAGGTGTTGGTAGACAGGGTTCTCAAGAATGGTTGGGTCAATTTGGGGGACCTCAGGCACCCGATCTTCATGTGTCTGCACTAGTGCTTCATTAACAGATGCAACATCACTGCTCTCAGCAGCATGTTCTTCATGATTTCCAGACATCTTTAAGCTTTATCTTCTACTGGGGGCATAAGGTTATTATGAGAAAATCTGGAAAACTCACAAGAACAGACACAAGTCTAGTCCTAAATCCCTATAGACTCAGCGAACCTAGGGCTCTGATACCAAAAACTTATTGTGACATCCCACTATCACACAGACAATGAAATGCCACGCGAAAATGTGTGAAACTTCTATAAACTACATCTTACCAAAAACACAGGTTAATTAAAACTGATTGTGGAAAACAGATAAACAAAGAAACTGTTACATCCAGATCCTTATCCTGCAAGGAAACATATTATATAAACATAAATAAACCTTGATATGTGTCCATAGTTCATAGGATCCAGCTGTAACATAGACACAAAGAGTTCACTACATGTTTATTTATAGAACATGCCATACCAGGCCAACAACAGGATAAACAAAACTACATCAGCTATACATCGCGAGACATCATCGAAACACTTCCAAGGACCCGAGAGTACATGGATGACTCTAGGACTCTACTACCAAACAACCAAAACAACAACATATCTATCTCTTGCCTCCTACTGTTCTTCCTGCTGCTCGGCCGCAACCTCACGACCACCACCACGTCTAGCACAATCACCTAAAAAGGTTTAAAACCAGCGGGGTGAGACACACGGTCCCAGCGAGAAATATAACCCCTGCCGAAACTATAAAACCTTAAAGGAGAGCTAGAACAGATAAAGCAGGTAACTGATATAAGCAGCTCATATATACTACATAATGAACATAACTAGCTTACCAAGATATCCCGAAGGCATATAACCAGATATTTCTTTATGGAACATGATTGACAAGATAAGCTTTATAAGAACTTATCACCGGATATGAGGAATGTACAAATAACTTGCAAGATATAACTAGTGCAACTATACATGCAAGGCCTCAACCAATGTTTCATATTTTACCTTACACGATACATACTATACGGCTAGATTACAAATTTTATTATGCCTTGAGGAAGTGAGCCGTCCCACTCAAATTCAACCTTCAACTGCAAACCCCAAAACCAGTGCCATACAAGGTCATTGGGAGAGGCGGACTCCATGACCTCACCTCTTTGTGGTCAGTGCATGATAACCAAAGCAGGACCACAGTTTCTTGCTTGAGTGGCCTCAGCCACAGGGTTAGCTCACACAGTCTACCCTTTTTATCTAGCCCACCCTTGGTACAGGTCACGGTGCTAGTATACTTGAGCCACGGGCCAGTTCAGCGTGCTCCTTGAGCCATGAACGTATTTATGCTCTATCATACTGAGCCATGGGCTTGTTCACCATGCTCTTATACACATCTTGAGTCCACAACTGTAGTTGCACTCTAATCCTCCTACTTTCGGCTAGGAGAAACCTCGCATATTCAACAATATGCGCTCTAGGTAATCCCACAGGATAAACCTGTTTCACCATCACCAGCTACTGACAATGATGGATCTATGGCCAGGGCAAAACTACATGAAATGTTCCACTGTAATTAATTAGTATGTTTTAGGTGAATTATTGAGGCAACCATGTTATAAAACATAAACAACATTGTGTCATACTACAACTACCATTATCATATTGCCATGGGATCTCAATCCCTCATCACATAATACCACTACCTCTCAAGGCTTCATCATCATACATCATCATCTTGGGATAGCAATCCCTTATCTCAGTATAAGGGGATAACACCTCGACTAGGCACTCAACTTTTATCAGGTCAACAGACCCTTTTCATCATACTGGTGATACAAGTTATCTCATCAACAAGGATTATCATCATTCAGTGTTATACAAAACACATACACCTCATAGCTCTCACCTAGCTATGAATTCATTTGATACACCTGCATGGTTAGTATGCATATCAGGAGAGATAACTGGATCACCAAACATTAATCTTAGAGAACATAGTATTATTATCATGTCATTCAAACTTAGGGAGCATATGATTAAAACCACATCCATTATGGTGATCATATGGAGTATAAAGTGGCATCTGCATGTCTGACAATTAAATTAGTGTTATCAAACCATGAGCATCCACTATGCCCTATATCTTATGAACACAACCATTATCTTATCATCTTACTTATGTAACAAACATATCACTGGTCACAACCTACCTTTCATATCTCAACAACATCTTAACCAAAGATGTGGGCTCAAGACAACAGGTTCACCAACCTAGAGTTCCTGAGCTAGGTGCATCCCTCACCAAAGGGGGTCGCCTACCCTCACCAAAGGTGTGGTGGGCAGGGCACTAACCCTCACCTAAAGGATATCGGCCACAAGCATGACATGCACCCATGCATAAGGGGATAAGAGGAAGACTAGCACCCAAGGTGTGTCGTGCAGTCACGGGCCAATAGTGTATCGTGCAACCAGATACAAGGGGATATCGTGTAACCATGGACCAAGAGGGTGTATCGTGCAGCCATGGGTAGGCAGTACAACAACCCTATCGGCCAAGACCCCTATCGCCCATTAGGGTTAGGGTTTCATATTAGGAAACTTATCATCACCATATCGCCCAAAGCCATATCTCCTAAGATCATGGTGCACTAGGTCAAAACCACAACGCCCAACAAGCACATTGTTGTCGTCTCTCATATGACACTGTGGAACCTGAGGTAGCCTATCATCCAACTAGGTTAAGCACAACCATATAGGCCAACACTATGGTGCCCATATAGGGTTTCCCTATCCAAGACTCATATCGGGCAAACCCAAAGCCAACCCATGTCGCCCAAGGCACAAAATAGGAATATATATCAAGCATCATGTCGGCCAAAGGCATAACACCCACAAACACCAACTAAGGCAAAGGTCCATATCGGTCAAGAAGATCAACAGAACACCATCTAGCATATCGCCCAAGACTCATCCCTAGAAGAGGGATATTGGGTAGAACACTTCATAAGGGTATCGTGCAGAGGTTCTAAGACTGTGATGGGTGGGTCATCTTCAACCTCAAGACAACCACCAAACCCTAAAAGATCAAGAGAGTTGGATCACCTCTCAACAACCAAGTGAGAGGGGTTTTGCACAACTTCCATCACATATCGGGCAACAAGATGGGTCATCATCATAACGGCCAACCCACCAACCTCAACTAGGTCAATACCAACCAAAGGTTCACCTCTCAAGTCCATGGCAATAGAGGGGTGTTGCCCAAGCAACTAGAGTATAGACTCACCTCTCAATGACTAAGGGAGAGAGGGGTTTTGCCTACACCACTAGAGATCAAGCTCACCCTCTTCAAGACCAAAGGGAGAGAAAGGAGTTTTGCCCCAAGAACACACCACACACACCATTGGATTAGGAAACCCTAGACTCACCTCTCAACAACCAAGTGAGAGGGGTTTTTCCCAAAGAATCCTAACCCAAAGGTTCGGCCAATAAGGTTCAAGAACACATCTAAACAACATAACCATGTCACCATATCCAACAAGATCAAGGGAACATACTAGAACAAAGATATTTCTAACAAGATAAACATGGCCGATCAATATACCTCATATATCATAGAACACGAAAAAGAAGTAGTATAGCTAGGGTTAGGAGTTATGTAACCTGCCTCAAGCACACTCCTTAAGCTCTAATGCTCTAAGCACCAAGCTTCCAAGCTCCAAGGCACCACCACAAGAGGAGAAGGAGCAAGGCACTCTCTAGGGTTTGGCCACCACTAGAGGAAGAAGGAGACTAGAGATATGTAGCCCACCAAGGAGAGAGTATCGGCCACCAAGCTCCACCAAGGGGAAGTGTATCGGCCACCAAGGAAGAAGGAAAGCAACTAAAGAGCTAAAGGGATCCCAAGCTAGCAGAGAAGGGGGTATATAAGAAAGAGGGTTAAGTGGGCATCCACTAAGGGATAGCTCCACATGTGCTCACCCAAACCACCACTTGTCTAAGGGTTATGCCACATGCTAGCATCCCAAACCACTTGTCCATGACTTGCCACCCACTAGCAAGGCAACGACCACTTGTCCCAAGATGGTGACACAAACGAAGCTAGGTCAAGTGGGGTGTGTGTCGCCCATCATGGTAACCCGACACACCCACCACCACCCTGGCCGATACACCATGGCCGATTCAAGGTGCCAGGCTCACCCTTGCCTGATACCAAGCCTCAACAAGGCAGAACAAAGCCCAACAAGGCTCAACAAAGCCCAAAGCTACTCAAGCAATGAGCCCAACCCATCCTCTCAACTCTGTAGGATGCAAGGAGAGAGAAAGACATCTCTTAAGGTGACAAACTTGCACACCAACCTTAAAACTTGGGTAAATTGCAAGTTGCACCTCCACCTCTCAACAAAAGACAAACAAACCCTAATCACAACTTAGGTGATTAGCAAGCATCTCAACACAAGTTTTAGGCAAAGCAAATAGGGTAATCTCAAAACAAAGGTCCGGGTCCTTACAGTTATAGCAGTTTATCGTTCTACATAATCTAGTTGGACATGTGGTGTCAGAGGAAATATCAGACCCCTAACCTTGCTTAAAGTTTTGAACATGTTTAATTACCATAATTCATTGATTTAAACTTAATATAACCTTTTGATATGTTTTGGTATCATGTGACAAGCTTATGTTTCAAATTTGGCCCAATTTGAACATTGTTTGTGCAAGTCGTGCAATTTTATGTACATTTTGGACTTTTATGCAATTTACCTGAATTTGAGGTTTTACTTGCAATTTGTAACATGCATTATAATCTTTAGATGTTTCCTTATCATAGTTGAGCTTTTTGATCCATGGGGAGCCTAGTTGAACCTTGGTTTGGAGGTATTTTCTTTAAGGGTATTTTAGGGTTTACCCCTTTATGGATGAGCTACCTTTAGGAGCTATCAACCAATTGTTTATTTGATTGGCTTGGAAAGCCAACAAATGATGGATAAGAATATCTCCATGAATGGTGGGATAGATGCTTGTGTGGTTGCTTGTATATCCATAATAGTTTAATGTCGTGGGCACATGGAGAGTTATTATGACACCTCAAGCTTTTCTCTTTCTTTATCTATAAGCCTTATATACTTATCCTTTAGCTCAAAAATGAAACCTTTAGATCTTATATTTTCCTCCTATCGAGAACTTTGTCTTTCACCTTCTTGGGGTCGAATAGACCACCCAAGGTAGAAGAATATAGCCAACCTTCTTGTTGGAGCATCTAGGATTTAAATCTACCCTTATCTAGGGTTTGCAAAGCTTCCTTTTGGTGATCTTGACCTAAACTAGTAAGTATCTCCTTCTCTCCTTCATTTCTTTTTCTATTCCTCGTCCTCCTACCTTCTTCCTGGATGGAATCTTGTTGTTGCATGGTAAAGTTTGCTCTAAAGCTCAAGGAACTTATCTTTCTTGCTTCTTCTATCTTAGGGTTTGCTCCTTTTGTGGAGAAAGGTGATACTTGGCCAAATTCAGACCTAAATCTAGGGTTTTTCACCTTCTTTGCTTGAATTTTCTTATTTATTGGACTCTGATCTTCTCCCTAGAAGTGAGTTTTATAACCTTGTTCACTTTTATTGCTTAGTACAAGCTTGATAACTCATGTTCTTGCTCTAAAATGAAGATCTATGCATATAAAAGTTATTCTTGCTTAGGATTTACAATTTTATGGTGTTCCTTGATTAGTTTGTAGTTATAAATGAACCTAAAATCATGTTCACAACCTTAATGAGGAGAGGAAGACTTGGTCCTTTCTAACATATCAACCAATGGTGCTAAGTACCTATCAAAGTGTAACATCCCTGACCTAGGTCATGCACTAACCCTATGTTTTTTGCCTAATAAAGTTGATTAGATACTTTCCCTTATATTTTGGAATGTAATTAATGCTTTTTAGGAACTTATATTTCAATTTCAGTCCTTTTTTATTAATGTTGAAACATTGTTTTGTTAACTTTGGACTAAGTGCAAATTACCCAAGTAGAGGGGTTAACTTGCAAATTGCACATGTTAAGATGTTCCTCTAATGTTGAGACATCATAAGAATGTATATGATGTGGTGGTATGGATTCCACAAGCTTGTATATCAAGATAAAGCTTGTAGAGCAATCCTTGTGCATTTAAACCTAGTTTTGGTGTAATGTGCAATTTACCCAAAACCTAGGGTTCAACATGCAAAATATCACATCTTGAGGGTCTCTCATGTTTCTTGGCATCAAGTAGATCAAATAAAATGAGAGGGGTGCCTCATTTGAATGATCATGGAAGAGAGAGAATCTTGATATTGAAATAATCAAGATTTAAGCACAAATGGCTCTTTAATATAACTTAATGCAAAAAGAAACATATTAATTAAGAAGCCTTCAACCCAAAGTTGAAGGATGTGTTTGTAATAATATGGACGAGCTTGTTCCATGCTTGGGCACCAAAAATATCTTGGTTGAGTGGAAGCTATTCACATTAATATAACACAAAGCAACATCCACTAAAAGGATGGATATTAATATACAACTTTTTAAGGTGCTTAATTTCTTTTCCATTAAACCTTGGATAATGGAGAAGTTTTGCAACGTATTAGAAGGTGGGTACGTGGCCAAAGAATGGAGAAAGCTTTGGAGGAAATTAGTTGGAATTAAAGAAGATAACTCTCTTTTTCTATTTTCCTTGAAATCCATATATATATATATATATATATATATATATATATATATATATATATATATATATATATATATATATATAAGTATCCTTTTTCCAAAACACTAAAAATGATAGTTTCCTTAGTTCTTTTCCTTATCACCTTGCTTTGGCCGACCAAGGGAGAGCTCTGGACCAGAGGAAGGATGACTAAACTAGCTTGGTAAATTTTGATCATCATCTACCTCAAATTCATGGTGGAAACCATAAAACAAGGTTAGATTCATGGTTTTCTTCACTTGTTTTCCTTTTCTAGCCATCTTGTTCATCCAAAGATTGAGGAACGAACCTTGGAAAACTATTGGAGATCAATCCACCACTAAAGCCGTGGATCTTGGAGCTCTAGATCAGTTCTAGAGGCGAGTTTTATAACTCTAAATCTTAAGCATTAGTATTGCACTCATTTCCATAAGAATTGTTGGTTATTCTTCTTCCTTAGATACTCTTGTGTGTTCTTGCTATAATTTCCGTGAAGAACAACACCTGTTCTTGGTTAAACAGAGGTAGACGAAGGTGACATCATCCTAGATAAATATCTAAAAGTTACTTTAACAAATGGTTGCTTTTGTTGCTCAAACGGTTTCCCAAACTATTTGGGAGCAAACGGTTTCAAACCGTTTGAATGTAAACGGTTTCACCTAAACCGCATAGAAGAAAATGGTCCAAGACTGTTTGGTGGCATTGACCAAGCGTTGACCATTTGGAGGACTGTTGAGAATAATGAATATTAATAACCTATCAATAATTGTTGATTAATTCCAATTGGTTCACCAACTAAAGGTCCAACAATCATCAAAACCCTAATCGGGTTAATTGTGTATTTGATAATGGAATAAGGTTGAAACTTGGGTTGAGAGACCCAAACAGTTTCAAAACCATTTGGGGATCACCCAAACGGTCTCAAGACCATTTGGTGATCACCCAAGACCATTTTGTGGTCTAGGGTTGGGTATGGTTGAGCAATTGAAGATCCAATGGTGCTAAGTTGAAGTACAATTAATTGTTGACTTGGTGATCAATCCAATGAGCTAAACCCTAATTGATGGACTTGGTTTTTGGTGTTGACTTGGGAAAATGGTCTCAAGACCGTTTGGAGGTCATCCAAATGATCTCAAGACCGTTTGGGGTTAGGTCATGACTAATTATATGATGGTTCAATGGTTTCAAATCATTTAGACTCACATTGAATTATGTTGAAGGGTCATCGATTCCAAACCATAATCCAATTGATTCAAGCCCTAATTGATTACCAATTGAGGGTCATTTGAGGGTCAAATCAGTTGAAGGTTGACCTAATTAACTCAATTGGATGATGGTGATAGGTCCAATTGATGATTGGTTACATGTACTTAATCGTTGAGGGGATCAACATTGGAAACCCTAATTCAATTTGATGGGTTAAGACCATAATTGGTCCTTGCGGTTTTGAGGAGGTTTGGACCAAATGGTCTCAAGACCGTTTGGGACCAAATGATCCCAAACCGTTTAGGTGCATGCGGTTTCAAAACCGATTGTGTTCATGCGGTTTCAAAGTGGAGTTCATGCGGTTTCAAAAGTCAACTATGGGCAAACGGTCTTCACCACCTACTTTACCAAACGGTTTCAAAGGTAGTCCAAGACCGCATGGAGGTCCAAACGGTCTTAGACCGTTTGAAGGTTAAGTGTGCAAGACCGTTTGAGGTCTGAGTTGGCCAAGATCGTTTGGGGTCTTAGGGGCCAAGATCGTTTGATGGATGATTAACTAAAACCGCATGGGTACTAAAAGTGGTTAAAGGACAAAGTGATTAGTTAGTTAATACATGATGTAATCAAAGGTGATCATGGTACTTGTATCTTAATGAGATAGTGTGATTTAAACCCATGAAGTAATTAAGCCTTAATGATTACAATGATAATGACTTAACTCATAATTCAATTCTCTTGCTTGTTGAGTTGACTTAACCTAATCAAGGCTAAAGTTAATATCACCTTATAGAGGATGAGAGAGAAAAGACTTATTATATGAATGTTAATTAAGTAATTGACTTCCAATAGGAATGAATATCTAATTAGGGTATGATCCTTCATAGTGAGATCATGAAACCCTAATTATGACGGTTAACGAATCTCAACCCTAATTGAGGATAATAATGGAAGTATCCCTAATACATGATGAAGGTATGATCTTAATTCATAATGATGACATGGTAAACCTTAATTCAAGGTACTTTGATGATCACTCCTACTTGAAATGAATAGTAAACCCTAATCTAGGGTGATATGATGTGAATAGTAAACCCTAATCTAGGGTGATATGATGTGAATAGTAAACCCTAATCTAGGGTGATGCGATGTGAATAGTAAACCCTAATTTCAAATAAGGTAAATAAGAACGTGTAACCCTAATTCTGGGCAATACTTTATAGCATGAAGCTCTAAGGATGGATAATAAAATGATGAGTCATTTATCCTATTTGAGCTAAGGGGATGATTAACCCTAATCGAAATGAAAAGGGAAACCCTAACCCTAGAAAGGGTATAGTGGTGTAACCCTTGAATAATGATGTCATAATTGGTTTGCAATATGCTGATATGAAATTGATGTATATGTTATCATATGTACTAATCATGCAGGTTTTATGAGATATTGAATATAGCCAGGTATGAGCTATGATGCTTTGTTTATTGAAAGTATTTTATGAGCTTTGTAAGCAATGATATGCTATGTTATCTAGTGAAAGGTAACAAAAGAGATTGATAGGCTGTAAGAGACATGTGAAATACCTGCATTGCAATTATCATGTTTACATTGATAGATGACTTGATGGCAATAAGTTACCTGTCAAAGTTGTAACAAGTATTTTGATGATCTCAGGGTTTGAACACCCATATTCTGGAATCATGATGAAGAGATGATAAGGGATTAAGTTCCCAATGTTGTTAAAGCTGTGAAATGAACTTGATAAAATAATACTCATTCTTTATAGTAATTGTTATAATGGCTTATGTATGCAAACATGCCTGATGTTAAAGGAATGTTGTAATGTACTTAAATAATCAAGTGAAATGATATCATGTAGAGCCCTGGCCATAGATCCATCATCGTCAGCAGTTAGGTGATGGTGAAACAAGTTTTCCTAAGGGAACTCCTGGAGAGCATACTTTTGAGTATGCGGGGGTAATGGGCGTGAATATCCTTACGCCCTAATGGAGGAATTGATGTGAGAATAACATTAAATCTCTCAATCCTTCATTATATGTATATGCCGGGATGATGTATCACTAATCTCCCGATGATTATGTTAATGCCGAATCGATGTGAGATAACAAGAAATCTCTCGATTGCAAAGAGAGTATAGCATGCCACTGCAACTCTAATAGCGAAGTTGCTAGTATATCCTGGAAATCTATTCATGGCAGAGACACGAGATGTCCTGCATGTTGTTCCTCACACTGATTGGGGAGGATGAGGTCATAAGAATCCGGCTCTTCTGATGACCTATGTATGGTACCGATTTTGATTTCACAATGGTCGGTTGGAGTATGAGTGGTATACCTCATCTCCTCAGGGCATAAGTATGATTGTAAAATGTAATCAACCATGTAGCATATTTGCTTAGGGTTGAATTACGAAAATCAATGGTTGATGATACATGGTCTATTATATCATAGTTGAATAAATGATATACATGTTCTTCATATTCCCTATTGAATAAATGACTTGCTGCTTTATCAAGTTATAACTAGAATGAACTGTATAGAGAATACTGCTCTACTTAGCTTAATCAATGACTTACCTACTGTTGAATATTTATAATTCTACTGTTCAGTGTTATTCTATTATCAGCAATAACAATGTTTCTGGCAGAGAGTTATATCTCTCGCTGGGACAATTTTCAATTGTCTCACCCCCATGGGATTCAACTTTTTAGGTAGACGCCGAGGAAGAAGAAACTCTCTAGTGGGTGAGCAGCAACAGCAACAACAACAACAACAAGGACAACAATGATCCTCAGGTGGAGACACTGTTTGTCAAGTCATGTATATATAGAGTCTTATGTGTCGTCTCTGTACTCTCAGGTCCTAGGAGTCAGTATATGGTTTGATATAGATCTGAGATTTTTGGCTTGATGCCTCGAGATTTTTGTATACTGCTTATGTACAGTTTAACTGGGCAGTCAATGTTATGACTCTCGAGATGAGATGATACATAGATGTACTGATGAATCAGAATGTAAATAACTTACTTTGGTTCTTTATGATAGAGTTTTATAGTTTGTGGATTTCTTTGCAAAAAGTTTTAAATTTTTAGTGATTTTCAGTAATTCTGCTGCTAATAATTTGCTTCTGCATTAGTTAATCCTGTTTTCACAAGTTGGATGCCACACAAAGGATGGCATATACTTAGTGTTTTAGGCTGATTTTCAATTTTATACATGAACCGATGCATGACCTTTTATTAGAACCAATGGAGATGTCTTTGTGGCAACTGATGGTGATGACCCATGATGACATCTGATAATGTTAAATGTTGGTCACACCTTAGTTCAGTTCTAAACTTGTTTGGGAGCTCAATGATTAATGGTTTAGTGCCCTAAAGATGATATGATCCAATGGCGATTTTAGTTCAACATCCAACGATGTTCGATGATGGTAGTATTGGCCTCATCAACTGATGATGGCATAATGTTTCACAACTGATGGTGGTTTAGGTTACCCCATGATGGTGTAACTATGTATTACGAGTTGCTTCAATTAAGCCTTAAACTAATGGTTTCTTTGGTTTTATGATCCAAGGGTTAAACCTACATATCAACAAATGGTTGTGAAATGTTAAACCTGATCCAATGGTTGTGAATGGATGCTTCAACATCAAATAGTTTAGAATGAAGTCTATTGTATAATGTTTTGGTTCTAATGATGAGAATTCAATGGTCAATACCCTTAAAATTGTAGTCTTACCTTTGCCCTTGGGTGGATATAATTGATAATCACCATAATGAGTTAATGGGTAAACCTAATGAACTATAGCTTGTTACACCTAATCCCAATGTATCTAAGTGATGGTGACTGATTATGAATAGCCCCCTTTAATGGTTTATAAAATAATGGGGTAATGTCTTATGGTGGTTGAAACCCTAGTATACTATAAATTTGATGGTTTCACCTTGAATTATGTTTGGATCCATACTTGAGGATAGTATGGAATTTGGTAATGATGCTTCACCTTGTGTATCCATGATTTGATGGGGGCTCCATGTGCTAGGGTTTGGGTATGAATGTTGATTTGTAGCATAAATGTGACTTATCTTGTTACTCCTAACCCTAATACCATTAGGTGACGGTGATTAAACATGATTAGCCTCATGTGAATGATTAATAAAATGATGGAGTATTCTTTTATTATTGTTGAAACCCTGGTATGCTATAAATCTGATGGTTACACCTTGATTTATGCATGGATTCATACTTAAGGAATGTATGGAAGGTGATGGTGATGCTTTATCTTTTCCATCCACGACTGTATGGGGATGCCATGAGTTAGGGTTTGTGTATGAGTGTTGAACTATAACTTCAATGTAATCTATTTTGATAAACCTAACCCTAATGCAAATAAATGATGCTGGTTAGTTATGCTAACCTTTCTTGAGTGATTAATATAATGATGGAATATCATTCCTAATGAATGATTGTAATTCTAATGTGTTAACTGGTGGACATCGTAGCTTTATGATTTATGCTTTCTTATGCTAAATTTGTGCACTATAAGTATGATGATGGCCAACCTTATAGCTTCCTTATATGTGATATAATAAAGGAATGCTCTTAAATGCTAAGATAACCCTGCAATGTTATCATGTGAACATTTGTTAGTTCTTGAATGCAATATCATGCTAAGCCTATGTATCACATGAATGGTGATGTATGTTGAGTGTTGCAATACGACATGGAAAGATAATGGTGATCTTAAAGGGAATGATATGATGGTCTTAATGACCTTATGACATGGTTGAGCCCTGAATGAGGTATAATCATCTTATGTTGACAAGGGTCGATATCATGTGATATTGTGCTAATGATTTATATCATGTGATAGTATGATGGCAAGTGTAGTCTCATGAATGTCAAGTGAAAAGTATCATGTGATGACAATATGAGGAATAATATGTCTCAAACATTTTATATCTTCTGAAACTATTATATAGCAATGCTTGTTATAGATGAATTAAGGTTTGTATGTCCACTTGTATGATTTATTGGGAGTGATTTAAATGGCCATGTGGGGAGTAGAAATGTTAGATACGAGAGAGTTCATGGTGGTTTTGGATATGGCAGCAAAAATGGAGAAGGAGAGAGGGTTTTAGATTTTACGGTTGCTATGACATAATTTTGGCAAACACCTATTTTAAGAAAAGAGAATCCCATTAGATTACCTTCAAGAGTGGGCACAATTTTAGCCAAATTGATTATCTCCTTACGAGGCGGGTGGATCGTAATATATGCAAGGATTGTAAAGTGATTCCTGGAGAAAAACTCACAACCCAACATAGGTTGGTGGTTTTAGATATTAACATGAATATCAATGAAGGCAAGCATAACAGAAACTAAGATAGCACAATCAAGTGGTGAGATCTTAAAGGAGAAAAGAAATTGAATTTTCATGATAAACTTAGCTAGGAGGTAACTTGGAACTTGGAGTATGATGTTAACACTATGAGGCATAACATGAGCTCCTGCATAATAAAAATTTCCAAAGAGGCTTTGGGGGAGTCCAAATGTTGTCGGCCTTCACAGAAAGAGACTTGGTGGTGAAATGATGAAGCATAAAAGGCTATTAAACTAAAAAGGGATATCTATAGGAGCTTACCCAGATCTCGAGATGATGCAACATTCCAAAGATACAAGCAAGCAAAGAAACAAGCTAAAAAGGTTGTTCAGGAGGCAAGGTCTAGATACTTTGATGAAATTTATAAGAAGATGGACATAAGAGAAGGGGTAAAAGATATATATATATATATATATATATATATATATATATATATATATATATATATATATATATATATATATATATATATATATATGGTGTGTATAAGAGAAAGGAAAGGAAGAGACTTGATTCAAGTGAAATGCATCAAGAATGAAGATGGAAGGGTGTTGGTGAAGGACGATGATATCAAGAACCAGTGGAGAAATTACTTCCATAAGTTTTTCAATGGAGATACTACAAATAATGTTAGAGACTCGTGTGACATGAATACAAGAGATATCATTTACACATGATGAGTTTCATCTTTTGAGGTCAAGTATGCTTTGAAGAAGATGAAAATGAGAAGGGCATGTAGACCAAACGATATCCCCACTAATGTATGGAAGAGTATGGGGGATGAAGAGTTATGTGGTTAACAAAGCTCTGTAACAAGATCATGAAGACCAAGAAGCTCCATATACAAGTACAAAGTTTATGTTTATAGCTATACAAACTACATAGGTATCAAGTTGATGAGTCACACAATGAAGCTTTGGGAGAGGATTATTGAGCAGAGGCTAAGATCTATAACACATATATCAAACAACCAATTTGGTTTCATGTCTGGAAGATCAACAAGAGATGTTTTTTCTGATAAGGAGGCTTATGGAGAAGTATAGAGAAAGCAAAAGAGGTCTTCATATGGTGTTTATTGATTTGGAAAAGGCTTATGATCGAGTACCCATAGAAGTGTTGTGGATGGTTATGAAGAAAAGAGGTGTGCCAATCCAATACATGGACTTGATCAAAGACATGTATGATATCTCTATTGCAAGTGTGAAGACTCCTGAGGAGAGACACCAACTTTTCCTATCATAGTTGGGGTACACCAAAGACCCACACTTAGCTCATATCTATTCGTTCTTGTTATGGATGAGCTGGCAGAGAATGTTCAAGATGACATTCCTTAGTGTATGTTATGTGTTGATGATATTGTTTTGATTGACAAAACTAAAGATAGATTAAATGATAAAGTTGAATAGTGGAGAGAGGCATTGGAATAAAATAAATTGATGATTAGTCAGAGCAAAACTGAGTATATGCATTGCAATTTCAGCCAATCCCATAGTGTGAATGATGGAGCCAAGTTGGACGGATTAGATATACCAAAATGTGATAAATTTCATTACTTGGGTTCTATTATTAAAATAGATGGAGATGTCCAAAATGATGTTTGTCATTGGATCACTACAAGATGGTTGAAATGGAGGAGTACAACTAGAGTATTATGTGATCGGAAGATCCCTCTCAGGTTAAAAAGTAAGTTTTATAGAACAACTATACAACCAACCATGCTCTATGGGAGTGAATGTTGGGCGGTGAAGAAACAAGGTCTCAACAAGATGAACGTGGCTGAAATGTGTACGCTGAGATGGATGTATGGGAAGACAAGAAAAGATCATTTGAGAAATGATTATATCAGGAATGAAGTGGGGGTGGCGAGTATTGAGGACAAGTTGCGTGAGGGCCGACTCAGATGGTACAAACATGTGCAACACAGACAGACTAATGCGCCTATATGAAGCAATGCTATTGAGTTAAGCATAATAAATAGAATAAGAGGGAGACCTAAATTAACATGGGATGAAATTATAAAGAGAGATTTTGAATCTCGACATCTCAACCAGAATATGGACCGCTATAGAGTTGAATGGAAATAAAGGATCTATGTAGACGACCCCAACGTAGTTGGGACTGAGGCTTAGATGATTATTATTATTATTATTATTATTATTATTATGATAACAATGATGATGATGTCCACTTATATGGTGCGATCTTAATTCACCCAATTTGGCAATAATTATTCAAGTGAAATTCTAATCATGTAGTGCCCTGTGCCATAGATCCATCTGAGTGTCAGAACTTGCCAGATGGTGAAACGAGCATTCCTAAGGGAAACTTAGAGCACATACTGTTGAGTATGCGGGGTGCTTGTCATCCTGAATCCAAGTGTTTAGGGAGGAAGACTGCGGTCATACTATCCCTCATTTGGAGAACAGTTGCGGTCGTGTCTCGATGATTACATATGTGATGAGATTGGAGGACAATTGTAGTTATACCTCGGATGGTAGGGTATGCGTACCCACCTCCTTTCACTAGTGTCGTGACTTGTACCAAGGACAAACTAGGGTGTTAGCAGCTTGACCTTATGTGCCATTGTGGCGGACACATACTGATCGGAGACAGAGAAGATCTTGGAGTCTGGCCCTTCCCTAGATCTTATATGGCACTAATTTTGACTTAGAAGTGATTAGTTGGATTTTGAGCGGTATCCTAAAATTCCTAAGGGCTTAATAAAAGATGTAATACATTCGTGTAGCATATATTTTTAGGGTTATACACAACACTTCATATTGGATGACAATCCTTATTTGTTCTTTTTACATATCTATGATGTTTAATGCATTAAAAAGGTAGTATATATGTGTATGATTGTGGACATGCTCATTCTATAGATGTGTACTTACAGTAGCCATGTTTAAGTTGATAGATATACTACCATTGTTGGCTATGATTATGCCATTAGTTATTACATGTTGTTAGTTGTGCTTATATTGTTAGCTATGCCTCTGTAATTAGAGATGCCTATAATGTTAATGGTGCTTATACACATAGTTGTGCTTATGTTGTTAGCTCTACTTATGTTGTAGATCTACCCGGCCTGTTAGACATGCTAATGTTGTTAGCTATGGTTATGCTGCTAGACTATTTCATGATCTTAAGAGCTGCTATGTTACTAAACTTGCTTATGCTGCTAGACTTATTCATGATCTTAAGAGATGATATGTTACTAAACTTTCTTATGATGTTAGTTACGCACTTGCTACTGAACTTCTTATATTGTTAATAGGGTAAAGGATGACAATATGGCTAATGATGATAAGTATTATATGCTCCTCTATGTATCTTGCTAATCATCATTGTTGCTAAGCATATCTATTATACTGGTTTGATCTATTTAAAGTATTTAATTACTTAACCTGTTGTAAACAATAAGTGAACGTTGAGAGTTATATCTCTCCTGGGACATGGGTCTCACCCGTGGGTCACCACATATTTTTAGGTGATCAACATCAACAACATCAGAACTGTGGCAGTGAGGAAGAAATATGGTGATGGACCTTAGAGAAGGTTGTTTAGTTGTCTAGTATGTCCTAGAGTCATCCCTCTACTCTCAGGTCTGGGCAGAATTTTTTTGTATATGGTGTTTCTAACGAATCAGGCCTTTGTTAGCATGTTAATGCTTGCTTATGTGGCATATACAAATAATGTTCTCCTGTGTATATATATGTTATGGCTAAGGCAATGGAACAAATTGTATCAAATTCTTGGCATAGTATAAATACAAGAAAGATGTTGGAATCTTATGCAAATGATTCTGAGCATGTGTTGATGTTGAAATTGGTTTTAATTTACCCTATTTTCTGGGTATGTGTTTAATTAGAGATTGATTGTGTTTAGTGTTTTGTGTAATCTCGTTTAGTGTAAAGGGTTCTCACAAGAAGGATCCTTTGATCACGGACAATACAAAAATAAAGAGAGAGGTAGTTGTTTCTCTGGCTACATGAGAGACAAAAGGGGCTTGGAATTCAATGGATATGGGGGTCTATTTATAGTTTGGGATTAGGGTTTGGGATTCTGTGAAGAACCTTCTGGAAGACTGGGTGGATCATCTTTATGCTCCACGTTTGGCATGCAGATTGAGGCGGTCCACCCACGTGGCACCAACAGATGACTGTGATCCGCCCGGGTGTCCTCCGTGTGAAAAAAGATTTTTTATTTTCCTAGTAATTCAAGAATTCTAGCAAAAAAAGAGAAAACTGACTCTGAATGATAAGTTGGATTTATCTCTTGAATTTGTTTTAAAAAGGAAATTGAAAAGGGAATATTTAATTTATGAAAATTCAACTGGGTAATTCATGAAAAGATAGTCTATTTAAGGTAAAACTGAGGAACAAATTGTACTTTTTATCTGAAAGATACTTTCTTTATAGAAGAGCCTGAACTGAGTGAAAGTGGGCAAAATGGATTCATTAAATGGGTGATAAAATGGACAAAAAGCGGATATGTGGAAATTGGGTAGGTTGTGGAACATAGTCTATCATTAACTAGATAATTGACACTAATGGTGAATTTATGTCGAGTGAGAAAAAATGGGGTCTCAATAGTTTACCCCTCTCAAGGCAAGGTTCAAGATAAGAGTGAGAAATGTAGGCTTGATCCAAGTCTGGTGGTCATTTTTGGTCGTAGAAGGTCAAAAAGGTTGAACTCATCAAATATGATTGACAAACCTCATGGAGGGTGGAAAGCGAGTGTGGTGTATCTTCCTTCTAAAGCTGAATTAGTGAGGAAAAGATTGGAAATAAATGATTTCTTCGTAGTAAGGACAAGCTTATGACTTAGATAGTTTTATGCATCTGATCCATCATCCGTTCCCCTAAAAGTTTGACAAGCTAGAAGAGCTTTATTGGTTGTGAAAGTGTCTCTCATCATTTTTCAGTTCTTGAAACTAGTGTACTTGATTTCCCTACTAACTTACACCTTAGAGAGAATAAGATGAATGTGAAAAGGTGAATGGTGTTTTGTAGTTTATCAATGAGACATGAATGATCAGGAGTCTGTCATTGTTGAAGATAGTGGAAACTGCTCTTCCTAAAAATAGATCATGGAGAAAAAGAGTAGTCATCCCCTGCCCTATGCATCTTTCATTTTTCTTTTAGAGTCGGGCGGTTTAGAATCAGGACTAGAACTATTAAAAGGCACGATGTGGGGATTTTACCTACAAGGATAGGGCTTAGATTGTTGGTGCTTTTGATTTTTAGACCAACTTTTAGATTTAAGGTGACTTTTTTACTAGTGAATGTATCAATTTGTTGTCTGTGTGTTTGAACTGAGATTTGTTCCATAACTTAGGGTTATGAGGTGGAATTGGCAATCCGAGTCAAGTCATGTTTGACAATTGTTAGAAGATGTGCTTGTGGAAGCAAAGTTGATAGCCTAAGTCACAATTCAGGATCAATCAAAAGGTTTTTCACTAAGAAGCCGTCTAGATTCTGGTCATTGGTTGTGAGTAGAGACCTTGAATGGGAAGATAAAATAGGGTCCATGAGCTTATTCATGACAAGGCTCATGGTTTAGTTTTAGGTCTTGGTCCAGGACCCAAACAGATTGGAAAATGAAGCTTTACGCTGGCTCAATTTAAGGCTCATGATCCGGGACCCTAGAAAGATTTGGAAATGAGGTATGATATGTTTTGGTTTTTGTTCTTGAGCTAGGAACTTACAAGATTATATGTTGCATTGTGTTTGGTTAGTTTAAGGTCATAGTCCATGTGCCAGATGTATTGAGAAATAAAAGTATGGTTGGATTAGTTTAGAGTCATAATCCAGGACCATGATAGATCATACGTAGATATGGTGAATATTTTAGAAGAATAAGATATTATTTTTGTTTTGGATTCAATATTTGACCATTTTTCATTTTTGGTAGTTTTTCTAAAAAATAGGGTTCTGGAAATTCTGTTGAAAATCTAGGGTACTTATTGTAAATTTCACATTAGTCTTTGTCTTTAAAAGAAGGGGAATGGGATGAGGTTCGAGCATCCTTCCCATTTCTTCTCTACTTGTGTGAGTTGCAGCGACGATGATTAGCTGAGGGTTTTGGAGCGATAGTGGGGCGAGAGGAGAGAGAAGTAGGCCCAGTGGATCACAGTGATCTACTAGCTTAGAGCCAACAAATTTAGGCGATCCTCTAGTTTTCGATGGGAGATCTAAGAGGCGATGTTGTGGCAGAGGGATCCCTATGGTGGCACTCTCTGATGATGTTTAGGTGTGGTTTCTAGTTACATCCGCCTCGGGGAAGGTATAGCTTTCATTTTTGCACTTTGGTTTGGACATTTTGGTTCTTAGTGGTAAAATATGATTTTTTGGTTTCTCGATGTTCTTCGCAGTCTGGAGGTTGAAGATGACCTGGATGCGCATTATCTTTTGTGATCCGATCAAATTTGTTATTTTGTCATTTTCTCCCCTGTCCTTTGTGTGATTGAGCTTATTTCAGGTGTTGTGGAAAGCTTTTGACATTGTCATCGGTGTGTTTCATATAGTTACTCGTGACTGGCATGAGGAGTATCCTCTTAAGCAAGATGGTTACAACGGCATGGGGACCGAGTTGTATCCACGGTATGTATCTACCACTTTGATATGTGATTGTATCTCTTCTATCAATATTCTGACTGAAGTCTTCCTTGAGCAGGCGTCATGGTGGTGCAAGCAGGATTGAAGTGGAACTGCTCCCTATTAAGAATTGCAACCATCATCTGGGCATGTTTTGAATGAATTTGCATCATCGAGGTCGTCTAGTGGGCAATGAGGTATAACTCAGAAACTTTGCTCATCGTTATTTTCTTTCTTCTTTGCCGAGCTTGAATCATGCTTTTTCACCATGTAATAATGATTTTGACTATGTGTCCCACTTTATTCCATTAGGGTATTTTATTTTCAAATATTTACTGGAGGACACGTTGGAATGAGTTGGGGTGCTTGTATGAGAGCTTGGTGGCGAGGATGATTTGTTGGAGATGATCAAATTCAGGAGCATTAGTCAGTGTGGGACCATATATAGATCATATCTCCTTCCTCTAATTGAGCACTTCCATCTGGAGACTAGTACTTTTTATTTCACCTTTGGCAAGTTGGTGATCACCCCAAGTGAGTTTGCCAGGGGTACTGAGTTAGGGTTTGGTGGGATTTCATTAGTGCTCTGTCTGGCTGATAAGAGTGGGGTTGCTACCACCTAGCTGGGATTCTAGGAGCGAACCTCAAGATACTGAGATGGCTCGAAGTATGAGTTGGGTTCACTTGGTTGAGATTTATCTTCTTTCATGAGGGAATCGACAATGTGCCAGTGATATGTTGTATGTAATCTTGCAGGTCCAAGTTTTCCATTTTTTCTTGATCATTGGTTGCTTTTTTAGCAACTATTTAGGGAATAAAGGATATGTTCATTAATTCTCGTTTCTTCTGGATTTGGATGTGGTTCCTTCTTTTGACTAGGGTGGCAGCCGTGCATGCCCATCTGCTGATGCACTTGAGAAGTTGTCTTGTTGGTGACTTCAAAGGAGAGACAGTTCGAGACAAAAAACTATAGAGGCGTTGTAGGCTTGATTGTGGTAAGCTTTTACCTATCTTCGTTAGCATTTTATGCTTCGATATATTTGTAGTAGATGATTTTATTTGACGCTTCTTTTCTTACAAATGTGAGCACTTTTTCTTGAATATACCCATCACTTTGAGCGGTCCAAAATTCCATTTGTATGTTTCTCTTCCTGCATGTCACCATTGGGTTGATCGTGCTAGTAGGGTGTCATATGAGCAGTGGAGAGGCGAGCTAGAGACAATGAATGTTTTTGAGGTATGTATAGTACTTTGTGTAACACCCTTGACCTGGGTTTTAGGATAACTATAACATAACTGATCTTGGACCCTACCCTAGAAGTTTGACCTTTTGGATGTAGCTAAACAAGGTTGAAGATAGATCTAGATGAGGTTTAGTATAACCCTAATGAGATAATGCATGTATAAATCACTCTAATGTAACCTAATGCTCTCACTTTGGTCTTGGGCCAATAATAGACACATAAAATATGTCCCATAAGATAATAATGAATTGTATAAAATTTTGTGCAAATAATCATACATAATTCTTTTGGTGATAATATTAACATAAATGGATGAGAAATAATGATAATAGTGAAATAATATGATAAACTAAGTAATATTGTGATATTAATGACCACAAATATTATTTATGACATAACCAATTAAAAGGAATCCCAAAAGTAGAATCTAAGTTAAGAATTGTGTTCCTTGGGTCCGAACTGTCTTGGGAGTCAAGTTTCACATTATGCACATAATAATAATTCATTTAGGAAAGTAAAGATCTAAGTTTTCCCCAAAATATCAAATAAAATAATAAATGACCCCCAAAGAGGAAAATAATCTTGGATTCATAATCTACATAATAAATATAGCCTTTGGGTGAATTTTCATCCAATTTGGAGAAAGTCTGCTTAAAAGGTGAAATCAAGAGAGAGAAAGTGTGTAGAACCTTCAAAATATTAAATAAATGATCAAATAACTCCAGCATATAAAATTGGTGGCAAATTCATATCCAACACATTAAATATGACTTGAACTTTCATAGCATTTGGAGAATCTTAAAGTCATTAATGCAAGAGGAAAGAGAAAATAGCATTTGATTTATTTAACACATTAAATGTTTCCAAAAGGAAAAACTAAGTGCATAATCAGAATCTACATGTCTTAATCATCCTATGTGCAAAATTTCATCCAATTTGAGATTTGTTTGCACCCTCAAATGAAGAGAGAGAAAATAGAAAATTTATTTCATTCCCACTTTAATCGGATGTCGATCTATATAAGTTTCTTATTTTTCTTTGTCATAATTTGAGTTGATCTCAGGTTTGACCTGGGCTATCCAATCTTTTGATCCAACGGCTATGGATTGTCTCCTACCCTGGGTAGGAGACTGAGGCACGCGTGAACAGTAGCGTCGGCTACTGTGTCCAATTTTCTCGTGATTCCTCCCTCAAGTCTCAACCAAATTTGGAAATCTTTAGTGTGTTGGATTCATGAGGAGTTTCTGCATCCATCAAGCCCTAACTCAGACTATGTGTTTCCTTTTTCATGAAAACCCCAAATCGTTGAGCCACTAGGCATCTCGTCTCCCAAGCTTACACCTCTTCTTTGACTCTTGCCTATAAATATAGGTATGCGGGTGTCCGTGGTTCTCTGTGCAATCGTTCTACGCCCCCAATTGATTAGTTCGTGGTTGCTTTGGCTTCTGAAAGTGGGTTTCTTCCCCTATGTTCATGACGCTGTTCTTGGGAAATCGAAGGTCTCCGCGAGCAATCAAACTATTGAGGTAGGTCCAGTACTTCCATTTCTTGCCTTTCTTTCTTTCGGATTTGAGTTTGGTGTCGAATCTAGGTTTTTCCCAATCGTGCAAGCTGCTGCTTGCAGGGCTTGCATCCATGGCGTGCGAGGGTGGGAGGAAGATGACCCCTCGTGGTTTCTCTGAATTTCCCTCATCACTCTTCTCTCTTTCGATTTCTCGCCAGGGGTGTTTTGGTCCTTTGCCTGGTCTCTCCTTCCCTTAGCGACTTCTTGACTTCATGGTGGGACCCGTGACTTGGCCGACATTCATTGGGCCAAGTGGTGTGGGCTCGACCCCTTCTCTTTCCCTCTCTTTCTCGCCTAAGCGGATTTTTAGATTTTTCTAATTGGTCAAGTTTCTAAAATACATAACTATTTATCTGTTGGGCCAAATATTACAAATAAATAGTCATTGGATTTAGAAAAATATGAGTTTTATAATGGTATGTTTTGTAACTAAAATCCCATGTGTAAATATGTGATTTTATGGATTTTCCTAAATAAGTAATAACTTGTAAAATTCATAACAAAATATTTAAAAGTAAAAAATAATAATGAAATATGTTTTAGGACTCATAAAAAGATAATCTAAAACATGGAGTGGTTTTGATAACCTAATTCACTAATATTAAAAATGTAATTTTTTAGGGTTTTGAATAATTAATGAAAATTGAACCCTAATTCTAAATATATGCATCATAGGTGTTTCAGAGACCTAGGCTTGGATTTAGGACTGTCTTTGGACTATTTGGATTATTTAATAAGGTGTCTTTTTCATCTCCTATTATTCTATATTGAGCAATTAACCTATATTCTTCTTTCTCTTGGTCCTATGGACATTAGCCTACACACTATCTTGTTCTTTTGGAAGTTATGCTTCATGTGAAGTATCTTTTGTTATTGATCTTGTGATCATGGATATTCTCTTAGACTCTTTTTCATATGCTCAGTGCATGATGGACTTATTTGATGATATGTGCCCACTTTGAGGTGGATGTATATGTTGCTCACTTGTATGGTGACTAATTTATAGAATATGACTATACTTTCTACTTGCCTCTACGTTTAACATGCTATGTGATTCAGTAGCACTAGAGTAGTATAATTGCTTTGGTTTTGGGTTATGCACCCTTTATGCTTTTGGGATGGAGGTTATGTGCCCCATACATGGGTTTCAAATTTATGAGGTTTGGCCCACATTTATATATATTGGGAGTTTGGTTATGTGCCATTCTCTATCAGGTTTCAAACTTATGAGGCTTGGCCGCCATTGTTATTTATATTGTTCTAGGGCTATGTTTATCTCACATGCATGTAGGATGATGATGGGTTATGTGCCTTGATTCCTTATATGCGCTTATGTGGCACTTCTTTATATATGTTGTTTTTATGGCAAGTATCTCTTTTTGTGATTCTTTTATCTTGATACCCACTTGGGTAGTACTTTTCTCTTTCATGGGAAGCCTTTATATATGTTGTCCTTTATTTCATAATATTACTCAATTTCCTATTTTGTACGCACATACCAGCCTTTGTTGATATTCCTTTTCTTCTCTCTTGATGGGGTATGCTTCCATCCCTAGGTGATGAACTTGGATAATATGGCATGAAGATATGGACATAGCTTAAGGAGTTAAAGCTTTGAGACAAAGTTGTTATGGTTTATACTTCCCTCAATCTTAGATCCATATGTTGTATCTTACATGTAAACCTATGTGGGAGATAAAGATATACTTTTGTAATCTCTTGAAGAATTGATAATAGTCATGTTTTATATTTCATTGCTAAACTTTGGTTGTTTAGAATACCATTAATAAGATTTGAAAATTTTACACCCACTCCATCATACATTTTTGGGTGTGTTTGGACTGGAGGTTCTATTCTTCAATTTTTTTGTAGGGAGTGGTTCCCCTAAGGGATCCCACTCCTTACAACATGGTATCAGAGCCCATGGTAGTCAAAATCTGATTATTTCAATTTTGTCTCCCTAATTAGAACCCTTACCTTGCATAGTTTCCCTCAAGGTGAGATGTTCACCCTAGAATTGATCTATGTTAAATATGTGATGAGGATTAGGAGATCTTACCCTATCATATAGTTTGATTATGATTTGTATCTCTTGATTCTATGAGGTTTGACTTGAGTATGCAACTAGGTTATGAGGAGGTAGTAGGATGAAGAGGTTTTGCTATGAAAAAATTGTGACTCAATTTTTGCATTGAATTTTGGCCAACTTAATTGTTTTACATTGCAATGTTGCTTATCTCCAAAAATTATTTTCATTATACTACTATATGTACAAAAAATTTCTCTAGTTTTCTCTATGATTTCTTGAACTAAGTCACAATGAAGATTCTTTGATGTATGGATGGCGAAACCCTAGAATTAGTTAGAATAGGATCTTAACCATAGTTTTGGCTTTGATGAAGTGACCAGGAATATGTGAAGTTATACAAAGTTGTAGTGTACCTACCCTTTGCACCCTATTAATTTTTGGATCTTAGGGTTGATAGGTTAGTGAAACGATGACTTAAAGCTCAAACCTAGTTGGTTTTGGCTTTTAGATGGATACATTGATATCATAAATCTCTAAAACATTCACAACTAAAAGTTATTTTGGTAACCCTAAATGTTGTTTACTTTGACTTGTTAGGTTAAACCTTTTTAAAGGGAGGAGAGTACTTGGTTGTTGATGTTTGGATCAATAGATTTCAAGGACGAAATCAGTTTAAGGTGTGGAGTGTTGTAACATACCAGATCTTGGACCCTACCCTAGAAGTTTGACCTTTTAGACATAGACAAACAAGGTTGAGGATAGACCTAGATGAGGTTTAGTATAACCCTAATGAGATAATGCATGTATACATCACCCTATTGTAACCTAATGTTCTCACATTGGTCTTGAGTCAATAATAGAAATATACAATATGTCCCATAAGATAATAATGAATTATATAAAACTTGATACAAATAGTCATACATAATTCTTTTGGTGATAATATTAACATAAATGGATGAGAAATAATGACAATAGTGAAATAATATGATAACCTAAGCAATAGTGTGATATTAATGACAAAAAATATTATTTAAGACATAACTCATTAAAAGGAATCCCAAAAGTGGAATCTAAGTTAAGAATAATGTTCCTTAGGTCCCAATTGTCTTGGGAGTCAAGTTTCACATTATTCACATAATAATAATTCATTTAGGAAAGAAAAGATCTAAGTTTTCCCCAAAATATAAAATAAAATAATAAATGAATCCAAAAGAGGAAAATAATCTTGGATTTGTAATCTACATAATAAATATAATCTTTGGGTGAATTTTCATCCAATTTGGAGAAAGTTTGCTTAAAAGGTGAAATCAAGAGAGAGAAAGTGTGTAGCACCTTCAAAATATTAAATAAATGATCAAACAACTCCAACATGTAAAATTGGTGGAAAATTCATATCCAACACATTAAATATGACTTGAAGTTTCATAAAATTCAGAGAATCTTAAAGTCATTAATGCAAGAGGAAAAAGAAAATAGGATTTGATTTATTTAACACATTAAAAGTTTCCAAAAGGCAAAACTAAGTGCATAATCAGGATCTACATGCCTTAATTAGCCTTTGTGCAAAATTTCATCCAATTTGATATTTCTTTGCACCCTCAAATGAAGAGAGACAAAACAAAAAAATAATTTCATTCCCACTTTATTCGGATGTCAGTTTATATAAGTTTATTATTTTTCTTTGTCACAATTTGATTTGATCTTGGGTTTGACTTGGGCCGTCCGATCTTTTGATCCAATAGTTGCGGATTGTCTCCTACCTTGGGTAGGAGACTAAGGCGCGCTTGAATAGTAGCACCGACTACTGTGTCCAATTTTCTCATGATTCCTCCCTCGATTCTTGACCAAATTCAGAAATCTTTAGTGCGTTGGATTCGTGAGGAGTTTATGCATCCATCAAGCCCTAACTCAGACTATGTGTTTCCTTTTTTGTGAAAACCCCAAATCCTTGAGCCACTAGGCATCTCAGCTCCCAAGCTTACACATCTTCTCTGACCCTTGCCTATAAATATAGGTATGGGGGTGTTCATGGTTCTCTCTGCAATCGCTCTATGCCCCCAATTGATTAGTTCATGGTTGCTTTGGCTTTCGAAGAGGGTTTCTGCCCCTGTGTTCACGACACCGCTCTTGGGCAATCAGAGGTCTCTGCGATTAATCAAACTCTGGTACTTTCCCTTCTTGCCTTCCTTTCTTTCAGTTTTGAGTTTGGCATCAAATTAGGTTTTTGCCCAAATTTGTGCAAGCTGCTGCTTAGGGGGCTTGCGTCCATGGCGTGCGAGGGTGGGAGGAAGATGACCCCTCATGTTTTCCCCAAATTTCCCTCATTGCTCTTCTCTCTTTTGATTTTTCACCAGGGGTGTTTTGGTCATTTGCCTAGTCTCTCCTTGCTTTAGCAACTTGTTGACTTGGCGGTGCGATCCCGTGACTTGGCTGGTATTCATTGGGCCAAGTGGTGCGGGCCCGACCCCTTCTCTTTCCCTCTCTTTATCACCTATGTAGATTTTTAGATTTTTCTGGTTGGTCGAGTTTCTAAAATACATAACTATTTATCTATTGGGCCAAAAATTATAAATAAATAGTCATTGGATTCAGACAAATATGAGCTTTCTAATGGTATTAGTTTTGTAGCTAAAATCACATGTTGTAAATATTTGATTTTATGGATTTTCCTAAATAAGTAATAACTTGCAAAAGTCATAACTAAATATTTATAAGTTAGAAAAATATAATAAAAATATTTTGGGACTCAGAAAAAGATAATCTAAAACATGACATAGTTTTGATAACCTATTTCACTGATATTAAAAAGGCAATTTTTAGGGTTTTGAATAATTAATGAAAACCTAACCCTAATTCTACATATATACATCATAGGTATTTTGGAGTCCTAGGCTTGGATTTAGGATTGTCTTTGGACTATTTGGATTATTTAATAAGGTATGTTTTGCATCTGCTATTATTCTATGTTGATCAATTAACCTATATTATTCTTTCTCTTGGTCCTATGGACAACAACCTACACAATATCTTGTTCTTTCAATTGGAAATTATGTTTCATGTGAAGTATCTTTTGTTACTGATCTTGTGATCATGGATATTCTCTTGGAGTCTTTTTCATATGCTTGGTGTGTGATGGACTTATTTGATGATATGTTCCCACTTTGAGGTGGATGTATATGTTGCTCACTTTTGTGGTGACTAGTTTATAGAATCTCACTATACTTTCTACTTGCCTCTACATTTAACATGCTATGTGATTCAGTAGCACTAGAGTAGTATAATTGCATTGGTTTTGGGTTATGTGCCCTTTATGATTTTGGGATGGAAGTTATGTGCCCCATACTCAGGTTTCAAATTTATGAGGTTTGGCCCACATTTATATTTATCGAGAGTTTGGTTATGTGCCATTCTCTATTAGGTTTCAAGTTTATGAGGCTTGGCTGCCGTTGTTGTTTATATTGTTCTAGGGTTGTGTTTATTTCACATGCATGTAGGATGATGATTATTGATGATGGGTTATGTGCCCTGATTCCTTATATGCACTTATGTGACACTTCTTTATATATGTTATTTTTATGGCAAGTATCTCCTTTTGTGATTCTTTTCTCTTAATACCCACTTGGGTAGTACTTTTCTCTTTCATGGGATGCATTTATATTTGTTGTCCTTTATTTCATAATATTACTCAATTTCCTTTTTAGTATGCACATACCAGCCTTTGCTGATGTTCCTGTTCTTCTCTCTTACTGGGGTATGCTTCCATCCCTAGGCGATGGACTTGGATAATATGGCATGAAGATATGGACACATCTTAATGAGTTAAAGCTTGAAGATAAAGTTGTTATGGTTTATACTTCCCTCTATCTTAGATCCATATGTTGTATCTTACATGTAAACCCTATGTGGGAAATAAAGATATACTTTTGTAATCTCTTGAAGAATTGATAATAGTCATGTTTTATATTCTGCTGCTAAACTTTGGTTGTTTTGAATACCATTAATAACATTTGAAATTTTTTCACCCGCTCCATCATACCTTTTTGGGTGTGTTTGGACTGGAGGTTCTATTCTTCAAATTTTTAGTAGGGAATGGTTCCCCCAAGGGATCCCATTCCTTACAATAACCCTAGAAGCTTTGCCTAAGTAAGTTGCTTAGAACATTGTCTTAATATTTTGAGAAGTAATTAAGACTTGAGAAGAGTTTATTTGTCAATTTTGAACTTATTTGCAAATTGTTTGTACCTTATATGATAAGTTTGGTAAAGATTGCAATTTACCCAAATGAGGGGTTTGTCTGCAAATTATCACCTCTATAATGTCTCTTCTCTCTCTTAACATCATCTAGAGGAAAGAGAAATATGGGGGGCACCTTGTTTGAGTCTTGGTTGAATGATAACACTCTTTGTGGTGAAAGAACCAAAGAAGTGTTGAGTGTTTTGAACCCTAGATGAGGTTGTATTGATCTTTGAAGTGTATATGGGAGTACCTATCGGCTTGTAAACCATCAAGGAGACCACATATTGGTTTGTTAACCTTGGAAAGTGTTCATGACGGGATAAGCAACTCAAGTAGGTGAAGCCTAACAATTTCCATGTTCCTTGTAAAAGTGGTATCAATTTGCGCATAAAGTGAGATTGGGTGATGATATCTTGTCAAGAAAGATACCCAAATGGCCAATATCATGCCTATGGATTATCCTCAAGAGTTTTGCATGACAAGATAATTATGATTGCACGAAATCACCATGCATGTACATGTGTCACTTAAGTTCACATAGTGATGACACATTATACACACTCTCTTTCATAAACCGCAACTATATATACCTATCTTTTCACCTCCTAGTAAACCTTTCAACTCCTTTACCATATCTTGCTTGGAGGACGATCCTAAGAGCTCAAGAAGAAAAAAAAAGGCTGAGCTTCTTGCCTAAGGTGAAGCCATGATCGTCTTCAACCTTGGAAAGACTATGTTTCTTGGATCATGATTCTTTCCTTCTCTTCTTTCTTCACCAAATTCCCAACTATGGCATCTTCTTTAATATAGAAGTGTTGTGATCATGTCTTAGACTTTTGATAAATCATCTTCAACCTTGGGAATGTGGAGCTTTGGATCTTGAATCCCTTGAGTTAATCTTGAGGCGGGTTATATAACTTGAACCCAATTTTATTATTATTCACCCTCTGTCATGCAATACTTGGTGATTCCTTTTCTACTTCACTTTTTCTTGTTTGATTGATGGTTCTATGAGTTTAATTGGATATATGGGGTTGTTGTCCATGAATTAGAGTAGTTATGGATGAAGAGTTTGAGCTTGAAGATGATGAAACCGATATGCACAAAACCGATATTGGTTTGTGAATAACCCTAACCCGATACAAGGGTAGAGACATGAAAACCAATACACATGAATACCTATCCTTTTGGTTTGTAAAATGAGTAGAACTATTGTCCTTTTAATTGTTAAACCTTTCACCTAAATGCTAAGAAGAAGGAAGGATGATATCTATGAGCTATCCAAGTCGAAACAGACATATGTTTGCACCATGACATGGATGATCGATATGGTCAAGTCCTAACCCTAAATTTGATACCTCACAATTTGATATCCCTTTTGCCCAACCCATGTGTGATGGACGACACCCTTAGCCTGACATACTTTATGAAAGTATGGGCAATACATTCTTTAAAGCCTTGGCCGATATACCAAGTAATGGTGAAGTCAATAGTTGGAAGAAAGTAAGGTGTTATTGAGGGTTCACCCGATACAAAAAAACCATGTAGGCCGATACCCTATATTAGGCAATGGCCGATACTCAAAGGGATAGCTAGGCCGATACCCTAGCTGATTTTGAATGGCCGATACACCATTTTATTGAGTAGGCCAATACCCTAGTTGAAGGTGAGGCTGATATCCTAGTTGAATGTGAGGTCGATATCCTAATTGAAGGTGAGGGTGATGTCATAGTTGAAGGTAAGGCTGATATCCTAGTTGATGGTATGGCCGATACCTTAGTTCATGATGTAGTTGACACACTAGTAGATAAAGTGGCTGATACCCTAGTTTATGTTGGATGGATGATACCCTAGTTGATTTTGGGTGGTCGATACCCTAATTGATGTTGGGTGGCTGATACCCTAATTGATGTTGGGTGGCCGATACTGTAATGACCCATTTTCAAATTAGTCATCTAATTAGGGTTTACTTGGATGATTGCATGCTTAACTAAGTTGATCATTGTTTAAAGCTTGATTAATGATGGTAGTTAAGTTTTGATGTTTTAAATAAAATGATAAGGTTTAATCATATTTTGATTCACATAATTAGGGTTAAGATTTGGAAACCCTAATCGGCCCAAATTAGGGTTTTAATGACATATGAATACATAATTTGATAAGTATAGTGTCTCACAAAATGATTTTTAGTATTTTATGTGTAACTCTGATTTAATTGAAATTTGTACATGATTTGTATATCTCAAATTTTAGCACTATTGAAAAATATCAGAAATTTTGAAGAATTTATGACTTGTTTGTCGGTCGAGTTTCAAACTCGACTGACCATATTTTTGTATTGATATAGTAGTGTGGTAATGGAATTTTATCTTTTTATTTTTATATTAAATTGATCTCAAATTTTAATTGGTAAGCTCCATTATAGACATAATATTAAATTTGTGTAATTTTTGGATGATGTTTGATCTCTTCAGAGAGGGGTGTCGGTCGAGTTCTGTGAAGGACAAACTCGATCGACCATGTTGCAGACTACAATATAGCAGTGCAGTATTTGATTATATTTATTTATTGGTAATTAAAAACGATCTAATTTTTTTATTTTTTTCTTATAAACTCCATTTCAGAAATTGGGTTAAAGTTTAATAATTTATGGACAATTTTTGAGTTATGAAAAGTGTTGTGTCGATCGAGTTAATAACTCATCCGACCAACCAGTCTGAGCAAAATAAAAATATAATGAATGACTTGTTTGAATTGTTCTAAGCACCTCAATTCATCTATATGACTAACCTAACACACAAGGATCTCTAATTACTACTCATTCTAGTCAAAGAAACTAAATTCTAGAGAGAGAGGAGAGATAGGGTTTTGAGAAGAGGAAGCGGTGGAGATGTTGACCTAGGGTTTCTTTATCCAAGATATGATGAAATCAAGTCAGTTAAGCTTCTTTGCATATAATTTCATGGTGAATATTCTCTCACATGTCAAGATTCCATCCCTACTATGATTTGATTCAAAATCACATCAAATCTCCCCCTTTTCTCACACTTTCTCTTATAATCCCAATTTCTAGGGTTTCCGAGTTGAGAGGAGAAAGAATTGGATTCATTTGGTAGAGTTTGATTGGATTTCCAAAAATTCAGAGGTTGATCTACGTTTTTAAGGTGCTTGGAACCTGAGGTGAGTGTTTTTCTCCCTCCTAAGATCTATATTCATGTTGAAAGCCTAATTCTATCCAGCTAAAATAATTAGAAACCTTGCTTGTATATGTATGTGATTGGATGTTAATTTGGAAAAGATATTGGAGGATCCAATTCTACTAATTTTGATTATTTCTCATTGATTGGAACTTGATTAGTTCTTGATATATTGATTGAGGATCCATGGGTAATCTTATGGGTAGATGACTATGCAACTTCATGTGAATTTTGCCTAAAAATCAGCCCAATGGCCGATATGCTTGGAATTGAATTGACATGTATAAAATCATATTTGAATTGTACTAGATTGTATTACACAAATGTATTGTCGAATGTTAATGGAATTAAATACAATATATGTATAAGGTTCAGTAAGAGGTGACCACATATCCTGGTTAGGTTTTGTGTTGAGGAAGTGCATCAAATGAGTCAATTAATCAATGTATACTTATGATTGATGAATGGAATATATGAAAATGGAAATTAGGGTTTCCATGTGTGTGAATAGCCCTAATGAACCTCTATTCATCATTATGAAATTACTTAGTGATATGGCTCTTATGATGTATTGAACTAAGGATGACTTCTTGAAAACCCTAGATGTTTAGTATTAAGACGAGTATGAATGATGAAGCTAGAACTTGTATATGATGTTGTAAATGTGATGAAATGTTGAATGTAAGTATTAATACTTAAACTAAATATGATGAGTTTTACTAATATGATCTAAGATTAATGCATATATTTTAGTACAATGTATGGAATAATGATTAGCCCTCATATGAATGTGGGTCCTTTTATACAAGTTACATAACAATGATTTGTGAAGGATGATCAGAGATTATGATGTAAGAAGATGCAACCTAAACCATTCTTTTAAGATAAAGTGATTAGTAGAATGAAGAATGATCACTATTGATTATGGAAATGACATTAGTAGTCAATGACATGGTATGCTTATCTAAATATAAGAGACAATATAAACAAGATGTACTTAATGCTGATTGCAAGTTAAAGATGAAACTAATGAAGTTAGTATGATGAGTATTTCATATTTTATTTTAATTACATGTGGCTTAACCCAAATTAAATTAAATATACTAAGAACTAGAATTTGATAAATGTTTAGTAGAAGAGAAGCATTGTATGTAAAGTGAATCAAGAAAGATTAGTCCAAATAATGTAATGAACATGAAATGAAAGAAGTTGAGACTAATGAATATAAAATGAAGGAAAAAGATGGGGATTAGTAGATGATTCTAAGAATGTAACTCTTACCCTAAAATGATGAGTTTGATGATGCTAGTGAATGACAATCTCAAATGAGGGATTAAGGGATGCACATAATTATAGTTGAATTCAACTAAAAGATAAAATTCAAGTATTTGTATTGATTTACAAGAATGTGTTCTTGAATTGTGACTTGTACTTTGAGAATGGACTAATAGTACAAACTTCAAATGATAGTCAACATGTGTTGATCAGTAACCTCATCTGAAGAATGTAAAATAAAAGAAGAAAACTAAGTCTGTTATGCATGTATATGCATCTATTGAGATTGGACGGAATAAGCATATGTTGTATGATAAATCTATTCTGAGTATGATGAATGATACATGATATCTATATGCTTTTACTATTTCTAGTTCTACTGCCTCTGCTAATATTTGTTAAGATCTGTGATATATAATGAACTGATAAGAAATATGTCGAAATTGAATTTAATATGCACTCCTTGCATTTGAGAAACCCTGATAAGGATAAATGTTGCATAGTGAGATTATGCCTAGGGCTGAAAGCCCAATAATGATGAAAAAATCTTGATGGGGTAAATGCTAGACAATAAGATTATGTCTCAGGCTGAAAGCGCACTGTTGATGATTTCTATGAGATGATGTAGAAGATATATATAATCATATGTGTTTCAATCTACATATTTATTGTACTTCTTGATTTGATCATTGTCCTTATTGATAAATGTAATCTGTTTCATGTTATTCTAGTAATGTGAGAATACACAGGCATGATATATGATGTTTTGAATTCTTTTAAGATGAGTAAAAGAGATTAATAACAAGTAAAATGATGGAACATCTAGTTAGGTGCCCTAAGAACTGTGAGTTTTCCCCGAGGATGACACTAGGGAAACAAAATGGATCTCCTTGTAGTAATCGATGAATTATGAGAAGGATTTCTAGAGTGTGGATCGAGACCTTAAAGGTTAGACCACCATGATTTAGGAGTGAGTCATATGGAGTATCTCTAGCCCTAAATCCTTACTGTGAAAGTCTATGTCAAGATGGAATAGACTCTGATGAAATGAAATATGTGAAATGTGAAATGTTGTGATATGTGATATATTATTTTGTTGGTTCCTATCTCGTGTACCCGAGATGAGGATGTGAGCCTCTTTAGGAAACCCTGAAGTGACCAGGGTCTGTTGTTGATATCTTAGGGTGGCTGGATAAACCCTAAGATAGTTACGGTGAGTCGTTGACACTAGAATTAGGCGTGACAACTTCTACTTGGTGAGGTACAAGCCAAGTAGTTTCAGGGAAAATGAATAAAAGATGATAAGCCGTATAGAACATGGTTTGAATGGTTGTTACATTCCTTGAACTGCTACTTCATGATTTGTCATTGTTGATTATGCTTCTTGTTGTGGAAAGTAATCATGTTTCTATGGACATTTTCCATTTCATATTACGATATGTCATGTTGATAAGTTATAAATGATGGGATTTATATCCATTCTGAATATGAGCTGGATTGCTTGCTATTTGATAGTATTGTTTGGTAGATATGTATTATGTGTACTTCAGCTTTAGGACTACAGGATGTGTTCCTGGTCCAGTTGGTGGAGTGTCACAAAGATAATGTTATTGTTATGTATTGATTCAAAATGCTTAGAACTTGAGTTATTTCTCATGTAGTAGGGTTCTTAATTTGAACTAAGAAGTATCTATTGATTTGTTCATAGACATGCTCTAAAAGATGTTTCAAAGTTATAATTGGTTTGAGTGATTACCTTATCTATTGGATTAGATTACCATTGTAAGTTAGATATGACTTATGATAGAACTGTCTGCTAGACTTTTCAATATATGCATGTTTCTGTTAAGTTTATTATACTTAATCTAATGATGATGCATGTACCTAACTTGAGTGGGAGGTATCCACCCACTGGGGCTCTATATGAGTCTCATGAGGTTGTTTCAAATGTTTTTAGGTATAATTCTATCCAGTGGAGAGGTCATGAGAAAGAAGATATAAATACCATAATCTAGATAGATTAGAATGTCCTTGTACTCTCTCTTTCTCAGGATGGGTTACAAACTAAGTTTGTTCATTAATGTACATCAATCTGATGTAAAGTGAACTGATATGAGAACAACATTTGATTCTGGTTTTAACGGAGTTGAATAAGATTTGTGATATCTAAATGTGATGTCCTTGATGTGACATTGGTTTGTGAATATTGTGAAAAAAGAAAAAGGAAAAATTTATAAGTGATTTCTTTATATTGTTTCAATCGCCTTTGTCGAGAATTCATTGATTTATTTCATAATCTGAATTTAGGTTTTGGGATTATCTCTAATGGTTGGTATATATGCTAATCAAAAGAGTGGGTCCTAACAGATACATAAGTTGATGGTATGGCCGACACACAAGTATATACTATGGCCGATATACCTCAAGCATCATACAAACAATACTACTCCAAGCATCTCTAAAATGATATCATTTGATATGTGTCTAGGCCGACACAAGTGAATGTGTCTAGGTTGATACAAAGATAAAAATGAAGATTGATACACCTTGATGAGTGTAGGCCGATACATCTAGAATACAATCAATGAATACATCATTGATGTAATGATATGGATACACTTTAATAAGTGTAGGTTGATAACCCTAAAAAATATTAAATCAATGTAATAAGAATGTTGGAGTTAATATCCTAGTAAGGATGAAAGAGAAACTTGTACTACTCACATGTGAAAGGTAATACTTCATGTTGATAATCAATTGATGATATTTGATGAAGTATACTTGAATAACTTATGGCAGTAATATAGCTCTTATGATGTGAATTAGGGTTGGTTGATAAATATGAACTTGAAAATCCTAAATTAGTTATAAGGGAAATCCCTAACCCTAATTATGAGAGGGTTGCAATTGGAATGATCCTCTTTTTGATATGGTCATGATATTTACTTGACATTGCATTTGTATGAAATCCTAACCATGCATGTATTGTGAGATGATGAACATAGCCATGTATGATCTATGATGATTTAGCATAATACAAATTATATAAGGCTTGTGAGATGTGTGATATACTTTTACTACATGTATGACTTACATGTGGGTCTGATGACCTAGAGATGATTGTTCCCTAGTGAAAGGTGACATTGTTCAATAATGATCTAAGGGTTTGATACCGAAGCATATGATCATGATAATGATAATGGTGAAGGGATGAAATTCCCAATAAAGTATTCAGGGGACTGAGATCCCAGGATAAGTGTAACAAGATATGTATCAATTGATATAAGATCTCTTAAAAATATGTTATACCTTTCTTTATACCATTTATCTACAATTCATGCTTGTAACTTGATTGATGCTAAAAGATGTTGTAATGCACTTAATTTATCAAGTGAACTAAAAATGTAGTTTCCATGGCCATAGAATCATTTTTTCAGAATTTGTTGAATGATGAAATGAGTTTTACTCAGAGCGCATATTTTTGAATATGCGAGGGTGCAAGATGAGTATTTCCTTACTTCCTTGAAACCCCAAGATTTGGCCTTGAGCCATTTGCCTAAAAAGAGTGCGGTTGTAGGTCGTAGCTCTAAAGCAACATTGGGATTGGCGGTAAAGCCATACCCTAAGAAGAGTATGAATACAGGCCATGACTCAATATATACAAGCAAGATTGACTGTAGGTCATACCCTAAACAGAGAACATGCTACATGCTGTATCTCTATAGTGAAGAGCCTCTATACGCCAGGCTGGCTAAAATGCAGATTGTCTCATAATGTCACTTCCACTCTCGTACTAACCGAGAAAGGAGAGGTCGTAGATTTTGGCTCTTCCATAAACCTATATGGTACTGATGCTAACTTTGCAGTGGTCAGTTGGAGATGGAAGGTATATTACCATCTCCGCAGGGCATAATAAGATGGATTTTTTAAAGATGTAATCAATCGTGTAGCATATTTGTTAAGGGTCATATACAAAAACATTGGTTGAAGTCTTGCTTTGTTGTTATACTGATTGGTTTATAACAGTTATACATGTTATTCATATTCCTTCTAAAACTAATTAAATGATATATTGCTCGGTTGTGGATATATGAACTAATAAGACATTGAGACTACTCTTCTCTGCATATAATCAATAGTTATACTATTTAATTCAATATAAGTTTATTCTACACTCATTCATAAAAGTTTAATTGTGATAATAATACTATTGGCAGAGAGTTATATTTTTCATTGGGACAAGCTGTCTCACCTCGTGGGTTCCACAACTATTTAGGTATATGTGCATGAGGGAATAGAGATCATGCATTAGAAGGCAGGTAGCAACAACAAAGACAACAGTGACAGCTTAGTTTGAATGTGTTGTTATGTTCCTTGTAGATATAGAGTCCTATGTGTCATACATGTACTCTCAGGTCCTTTAGGAGATAGAGCGTAAATAGTTTTATAATCAATATGAGATTTTGGCTAGTATGCCTCAATGCATAATGTTGCTTTTGTGTATATTTTGAGAAAGCAATTGTTATCTCATATCATTGCAAGGTGATGGAACAATGTATGTACAAAGTGAACCATGATGTATATATATGGTTTTGTTCTTTATGAAAATAGTTTCCTAGTAGTGGATCTCTTGGCAAAAAGGTTTTATTTTTTCGTGATTTTTGGTAATCCGTTGTTAATGATTATTTTTACTTAGTTTTGTGCGATTATGTTGTCAGTTGTATAGCGGTTGTCAAACTTTGGTTACTATATTATATTGTGTATTTGTACTTTAGCTGGCTCTAATTCCTCTATTTTTCCCAGATCTAATTCATGATCTTCTCTAGGTTTCAATGTGGCAAGGCGGGCACTTCTTGTGTAGCCTACTTTGAGGTGTTAGCTTTGGATGCTTTCCGAATCCAATTCAAGTCTTTGTCTGGGAGTTTGCTATATATGGGCAAGTATGTTTCTCATCTGTGGGCTAGTAGATGACACATCCCTTTTGACCCTCTTCCGAAGATGATCCCTTTTAGAGTCGAGATCTGTCAGGCTGCTCGGGAGCTGATGTCTGGGAAGACAATGCATGATGAGTACCTGGGGTGGTACTACACACACGGTCAGTCCATTCTCTTTTCTAAAGAGGGGTATGATCGGCTCTGTCATGATCTTCTGGTGATTTTCTGAGTCTGATGATGCTTTTGTGCCTACTTGCATTGTCTTTGACATGTATTTCTTACGGATGATTGATTATGATTCAGATGAGGAGCAAGATGACTAGGGGTATCAGTTTCATCGCCCACCCCCTCGTGAGGCAGTGTCATTTCCTGAGGTAGTTTTTTTTCCAGAGGCTCCGCCTTCTCCGTTAGTTGATATGGCTTCAATGGCTTTCGGGTTGCAACCCCATCAAGATTTCAGTTTTGGAGGCTCGTGTCACTTCCTAGGTGACTTTGGCTGGACCTTATCCTTCACTGAGACAGATGATGCTTTTGATGTTGTGGGTGAACTTTTTGGCTCAAATTTCCCACAAGGTTATGGGCAAAGTCAACATTTCATAGGATCTTTTGGTGGAGGGGGATTTTCTTATGACGCCCCCATTTTGAGTGTAGACCGGCCTTCAACTAGTGTGGGGGAAGAATTCTCTATGCATATATATGATGACTTGGTTGTCGAGGTGACTTCTGGGAGCTCATTTTTTGGTCATTGGTGGTCTACTAGTGGTATTTTCACAGACGTGGGTGGTGAGATTCATTCTTCTCGATCTTTGTTCACTAATAATCAACCTTTGTCCAATCATTTAACTAGTTGGCTAAAGAAGAAGCTAAAGAAATAGCTGCTTATCTTTAACATTTTACTCCATGGTGTATTTTCCTTTACTATAAGAAAAATCATGTATTAGTCATGCTGGTATTTTTAAACTCTTTTAAATTTTAAATACAAATTTGAGTTTGAGTTTAGAAATAGTTTGTGAGGTTTTATGATCTTCAATTTAAGATGAAATTAATGATCTTGATCTTTGGAATATGCTTGATGGATTGGCGTATTTCCTAAATCCATGTGTTTATATTAGTTGGCAGATCATGGTGATATATTGGACTAGTCTTAGAGTCATGCTTGTCTCAGGATGCGAGTCGGCATTGGCCGTGGATGTAGTATGATTCTGTCAGGGAAAAGGACATGGAGTCCCTATTTTTGGATATGAGTTTGACCTACAAATAGGGTTGTAGCCCTCATTTTTCAACACATCTTGTCTCCTACAACTTGGGATTATGGTAGAGAAGGAAATTTGGGAGATCCCGCTCTTGTGGCGTCCTTACATCAACTTGTATTTGGTGCACTATTGTATCACAAATATTTCTGAGATTCAAGAAGTGAAGTCAGAAAGTTTCAGCATGACTCATCATCTTCATCATCTGGAAGACATACATGAGGCAAGGGAGTTGGTGTCAGTGACGATCCACTTCTGGGATCCTCTTAGTCATATCTTTTGTTTTGGTGATGTCGTTCTGACTCCCACTTTGGCGGATGGGGCTAAGATCACCCGACTTCCTCTACATGACCAATGGCCTGTGGTGTCAAGGAAATCGAGATGGGCTACTAAGTTGGGGCATCTTCTTGGCGTGAAAAAATCCCAAGTAGCTTGGTGGTTGATTGGTGATGGAAACTTCATTCAGATGGGCTCCCTGTGGGGGTCGTTTAGGAGTGAGATGTGTTGTAACATGGCTTCTCTTGATATGCCTCACCTATGGGTGTATAATTTAATCATCCTGGTGGAGTTGTTCATTGGAGAAACTATCAAATAGGTGATGGTTGTTGTTTCTGGAGTTGTGGCCACTCTGTGGAGAAAGGAAATTGTCGTCCCTTTATTATTTGTTGGTCTATATAAGTGCTTGGATGAAGCACAACTGACTGGAAAGATAAGGGGACCCTTCTAAGTTTCATGCATTTATCTAGGAATGCACATCAGTCATACCATATTGATAGAGTTTTTGAATCCTCATTATAGCATGGCAAAGGAGTTTTTGTCAAAGTGTATTCAAGTGGGTGAGCACCTTTAGCTACATGGATACATGACTCATTGGCTTGCTAGTTTGAAGGCTACATATATTCGTTGGGGGTGGATGGAGTCCTACCTTGATAATAAGGATTGTGACATGACCATGTCTGCTTTTCTATGGTTGATCATCTTTACCGGTCTAGAGGGTTGCATGGAATACCACCCTGTGCTAGTGTTGTGTCAGATTAATCATCAGTAGTGTATGTATGAAGTTGAAGCTCTTCCTCCATTTTTCAAGAAACTGATGATAGATTCTCAAAATGTTCATCAGAAGGTGGCAAAAATGTGGTTGCATTGAAAGAGATTGACCTGGGACTCCTTCATAATGATCGGGACTTCTCTCCTAAGTACCCAACATGCATCAATACCTTTAGTGGTAGTGACTTGTAATCTTTCTAGAGAACCATAATGATGCTTCTTCTTGTATTTACATTGTTTTTCTATAATTTTTGTTGGCATAAAAAGCTAGAGTTATGTATTATTTTTATTTCTAGAATAAAAAAAATTATTCATGAAATGTAGTAGTTGTAGGGGTACTCCATACATGATGATTTGGATATGTATGTTGGACCAGAATCCATGAGGTGCATACAACTGTGAGTTTCTATTTTGACAATTCATCTGATTGGGACAATCTAGAACTTCACGTTTATGCATTTTTGGGTCTCTAGGGATAGTTGTAGATCTTCATATGTTGTGGATCACCTCCTCCTCATCTACCTACTTGCATGAAGTTGAAAGATTGAAACCTTAAGCACTTTAAGCTATCTCTCATCCTAATTTGATAGATGCTTCCTCCTTTAGAGCTTTTGTGATCTGTTCTATCATGAGGAGGGACCTCATCCTAGGGGGGAAGATGGAAGAAGCTCTATTGAACCTAAGTGTCACACTAAGAGCTAAAATCATGCCATGTAATGGTCGTGTAAGCGGAAAATCCCTACCCAATCGGGCCAAGGTGCTAGATGTTAGAGATAGCCTAATGGCCTTTTACTCCTGACATGTCTTAGAGTAGTGATCAACCACGAGCATATGTTTGTCTATTTGAAGTGCTTTCTAGGTTTTTGTTTTGTGGTGCAAAGAGAGGTATCTAGTAACACATCATTGCTACCCAAGTAAATGGAAATTTGGAGAACAACTTCAACCTACAATGTGTGATTGGTGTTATAGTGTTTGTATAATTCCTTTGTCACTCTCATCCAAATTAAACTTGAGGCATGGAAAAGGCATCCTCTTCAACATTCAATCTTTGTTCCTTGAACTAGAGCACACTGTTTGTGATAGATGTAAGCTCAATATCACATATTGACTCACATCTACATGTCTTGCTTTTCTCAATCTCTCTAATCAAATGGCTAGGATATCATAATCTTGTAGGAGGGATAAATCCCATCTACATCACTCATAGTCATCCCCATGTGTCACAGTGCATCCAATCATCACCTTTATGGAAAACCTTATTCAAGGTCTCGGTGGATGATGTCGAAGTACATTGAATGACATGTGACGAGTGTAGTAATTTCAGGTCTGATAACCACAATCACCACCAACACTATGAGAGATGACCCTAACTATCATGTAATGCTTTCCATGTGTCACTCTTGTGGGTCTTTTTGATAGACTATTCTCTAACAAGTATCTATGTGTTTGGTTTGATATCACATATCATGACTATTGAGATTTTGTCATCAACCAACACACACTCTAGTCTTATGTGCTATTATTGTCTATCAACCTTCCATAATAGAATCTGACTAGGGACATAGCAAGAATGTATATACCTTGACATCTCTATGATATCATTGTTTAGGTCATCAACCCAAAGACATAAGTCATTGAGTAATATCATTCTTTAGACATTTATTATGTTACATCATTATCTCATAACTGAATAAATCAGTATCAGTTGGAAGATTACCTTTATTATTAATCAAATCATTTACAAGTTATGCCATTACAATCATCATATGATTGGCTCTCTGGGCATACATACCAACAGACTCCCACTTGCACTAAGAGCCAATCACCCATGAATTTTATTCCAAGTGATCTAACATGACATCATGCTTCTGCTGCAAAAGTGCTTTTGTCAAGGGGTCAGCTACATTGTTCTCGGTTGGTACTCTGCAAATCTTCACTTCTCGCTGTATAATATCTCATATGAGATAAAAAGCCTTTGTATATGCTTGGAATGTTGATGTGATTTGGGTTCCTTGGCTTGTTCAATAGCTCCATTGTTGTCACAATATAGCTCAATTGTATTGTTGATGCTTAGAACCACCCCAAGTTATGAGATGGACTTCTTTATCTAGACAACCTTCTTTGTTGCATTCAATGCAACAATATACTCGGCGTTTGCTCTAGAATTAGAAATTGTCTCTTGCTTAGAACTCTTGCAGCTCACAGCTCCATTGTTGAGGCAAAACACAAATCTTGATTATGCTTGATAATCATATTTGTTAGTTTGGAAGCTTACATCAGTGTAACCCTTTACCGCCAACTCTTCCTATATGCCATAGACAAGGAATTGATCCTTAGTTCTTCTCAAGTACTTTAGGATGTTCTTCATGGTTGACCAGTGAGCATCACCTTGATCTGACTGATATCTACTCATCATGCTCAAGGCATATGAGACATTGAGATGAGTACACAACATTGTGTACATGTCATATCCAATTGCAGATGCATACGGAGTCCTACTCATGTGTTCCCTTTCTTCACAATAATTGGGGAATTGGGCTCTAGAAATGGCAACTCCATGAGACATGGGCAGGTTCCTCTCTTTGAGTCATCCATGTTGAACCTCTTCAACACTTTGTCAATTTATGTTCTCTGACTTAGTCCAAGAAGACTTCTAGATCTATATTTATAGATCTTGATTCCTAAGACATAGGATGCTTCACCTAAGTCCTTCATAGAGAGTGTATTTCCAAGCTAGGTTTTTACCATCTGTAAAGTAGGGATTTCACTCCCTATAAATGGTATGGCATATACATACTATATGAGGAATACCATCATGTTGCCACTAACCTTCTTGTACACATAAGGCTCATCTTCATTTAGACTAAAGACAAACTCTTTGATTGTTTCATCAAAAACAAAAATTCCCACTCTGAGATGCCTCCTTCAACCCATAGATTGACCTTTGTATCTTATAGACTTTATTTGCATCCTTTGGATTTATGAAACCCTCTGGATGTGTCATTTACACATCCTCGAGAAGATTCCCATTAAGGAATGTGTTTTTAACATCCATCTGTCAAATCCCATAGTAATGATAAGCTGCAATGGCAAGCATGATCCTGATGGACTTAACCATGGAAACTGGAGAAAAGGTTTCATCATAGTTAGCACCTTTAACTTGTCTGAAACCCTTTGCAATCAATATGCCCTTATAGGTTTGTACTTTACCATCCATGTTTGTCTTCTTATTGAAGTCACATTTGCACCCTATGGGGTTTACCCCTTCAGGTGGATCCACCAAGTTCCATACCTTGTTGGTGTACATGGAATCCATCTTAGATCTCATGGGCTCAAGCCATTTCTCATACTCTCATTCCTTAGTATCTTCTAGATAGGTTGTTGGCTCATCATCTATGACCAACTCACCACCTTGAGTCACAAGATGTCCAAATCTTTCAAGTTCAAGGTGTGTCCTACTAGATCTACAAGGTTCATGTGTTACTTGAAGAATCTGAGATTCCACAACAACTTGTGATTCTCCTTGTTCCTCTTGTACATATATTGGTTCAATGTTTTCTTGTTTATCTCGAACCTCTTTGAGTTCTACTTTCCTCCCACTGATTCCTTTGGAAATAAATTCCTTTTCTAGGAATGCAACATATTTGGCAAAAAAAACACTTTGTTGTTAGATAGGGAATAAAAGTAATATCCTTTGATTTCCTTAGAATATCCAACAAAATAACATTTATCAGATTTGGGTCCAAGTTGTTCGGGAAGTTTCTTTTTCACATAAGCTTCACAACCCCAAATCTTCATAAAAGACACATTGGGATGCTTCCCATACCATATCTCATATGGTGTCTTTTGAATCAATTTAGACGGTACTCAGTTTAGTGTAAATGTGGTGGTTTCAAGAGAAAAACCCTAGAATGTAGTCAGAAGCTCAGATAAACTCATCATTGATTGCACCATGTCTAGTAATATGTGATTCCTTATTTTTGATACACCAATATGTTGAGGTGTTCTTGGTGGATCCCATTATGATACAATACCACGATCTAGCAGATTGTCCTCAAACTCTCAGCTTAAGTATTTTCCACCTTGATTAGAATGAAGTGCCTTATTACTTTTGCAAAGTTGGTTCTATACTTCATTCATGAAATACTTGAACTTTTCAAGGGTAAGTGGCTTATGTTTCATCAAGTAACATAACCATACCTACTGAAGTCACTAGTGAAGGTAATGAAGTATTGATACCCACCTCTAACAATTGTTCTAAAAGGGCCGCATACATCAATATGTATGAGTCCTAATAGATCACTATCCCTCTCATTGTTACCAACAAAAGGAGCCTTAGTCATCTTTCCCAACAAATAAGATTCACATGTCTCTATTGATTCAAAATCAAAAGAGTCCAGATAACCATCGTTATGTAGTCTAGATATGTGATTCTCAATATGTGCCCTAAACGACAATGCCAAAGACATTTTTTGTTTGAGTTGTTGAGTTTTAATCTTTTGGTATTTACGTTATAAATATCTATATTTAGATCTAGCAAATAAATACCATAAGACATTGGGTCACTGTTGTAAAATATCCCATATTTAGAAATAGAACATTGACCATTCCTAATATGAAATTCATATGCATCCTTGTCCATACAAGATGCAGAAATGATTTTTTCTATTTACAAAAGGTACATAATAGCAGTTCACTAACTCTAATACAAGCCCTATGGGAAGAGATAAATTATAGGTTCAAACTATAGTGGAAACAACTCTTGCTCCATCTACGACTTGTAGTTCTATCTCACCCATTCTTAAAGGCTACTTCTTTTTAGATCCTACGTATCTGAGTATATGTGAGATAACATATGGTATCTAGTACCCAAGATGAAGAATTATATAAGTTTATCTCAATAACGTATATACATAAAGTGGGGATCTCTATCGCCATCGTCTTTTTTCTGAATGCCTTCAAGTACAAAGGATAGATACCTCTTGTACTTTTCTTTCTCCTTATATTGAGTGTTAAAGATCTAGATATATGCTCAACCTCATAAATATTCATGGCCTTGCTTTCATCCTTGGACTTCACTCTACTAATCGTCATCACAAATTTGTCCTTCTTCATTCTTGTTTCAGTATTAATCAGCATGCCAAATAAATCTGACAACGGTCCGGCCATAGTATTCAAGTGGTAACACTTAATAAAACGGCTACATGATTCAGTCAATGATTGCAGAATCATATTCATGGCCAACTCTTGGCTCAGAGAATCTCAATTCTTCTAGATGTTCCAGATGTCCAATCATATTGAACACATAGGTCGCTATTGAGTCTCCCTCTATCATCTTAAACTCAAAGAGTGACTTTGAGATATTGTACCTTTCTTGCTTTGTATAATTATGGTTCATGTCCTAAAGATGTGTTACCATCTCAAGTATCCCATGTCTTCACACTGCTCATGCAACTCATAGTTCATACAACTCTGCATAAGTGCTTTGTGTCTAAGGAATAATTGGCATGCTTCCAGTAAGCATCCACTTCATCCCTAGGCGCATCAGGAACATGTTTTTCTGCCACTGGTGTTTCTAGGAAATAGATCTTATGCTCATCATTGAGAACCCTTCTAAAAGTCCAAAACTAGTCATGGAAATTTGTCCCGTTAAGTTTGTCCTTCCTAAGGGCAGATCACAACAATGATTTGATTTTCATTTGATTCTACAAGAGAAAATTTGCATTTTGTCAAAACACTTTTGATTTGCTTTGATTTGAATAATATTTGATGATATTAAATTAGGCCTTTGATTAATTATCACTCCCATTAATTTTTTTAAATTGATAGCCCTTAGATATCAATTTGGAATATTGGATCGTACAACCTTCTAGTGAGTAAAGATTCAAAACAATTCAACTATTACTCGGCTAACGCCAACATCTATAATCAATTATTAAGGTAGGCAACTTTTGCCAATTGCATCTTATACAATTCTTAGATAGATGATACATGCAACTCTTTTCCATAGTCATGTACAAGCTTCTAGGTGCTTAATCTCATTAAGGATACCCAGTTAGGCATGACCCAAAATCCGACATGATAGTAATGCACACCGCTTGGTAGGCCCACATAATTACCATCACACTTCCATGAGATAGACAACACACCACGCTTGGCGTCCCCAAACATGTCGATCAAGCTTTTCATATGTGTTGCTAATGGTAAGCATATTAGACTTAATATGTTATTGAGGGAGTTTGTATTTATAAATACATATAGATATCCAATCATCACATATTATAGTATGTATCATATACATGTTATATCTCACAAATGTAAACATGCAATAATATGAAAGCGATGGTTATGGTCATTCTATTGTAATTCCTTAGAGCCATAATGAATTATACCACCTAGGGTCTACATCTCATGAAGAAACCTATTGCTATTGAAGATTTGTGCCTGCCAATCTAGGTTTATCAGTTCAACCCTTGAACTGATGGCTCGCCTCCTGACCGATCGGTTGGTTGTCTCCCCAGTCCTCTGGTCTTCAATCCACCATCTTATGGATCCTCCTCTTGACCTATTGGCCCTCTAGGTGATCGGTTTAGCTCCTCCTGTTGTCTGTCCTCCATGGTCCTTTAGTCGGTCGACTCGTCTTTTAAAATTGGCGACTTGTCTTCTTCATCGTAAAAAGAAATTACACTATCCTAATGCTATTACATGATAATAAAGAAATCTCAACTTACATTTGAGGGGAGAAAATGTAGGATAGAATAATACTTTTACAATTGGAAGATAAGATACATGCTCGATATGCTAACCAAAATAAATCAGGAATAAACAAATACAACCACCATTTGCAAAAAATTAGGGTTATTGGCCATAACCACGCTACACATCCACCATCAAACCGAACTTATAGGGTGACATGTGTAAATTGCATATATATATACCATATATATATATATATAAGTTTTGTATCATACATGCTATTTAATCAGATATGCACATTAATCAATTTAAGTATTTGCATCATATGCAATAAATAAATGAAAAACAAAAAAAATTGATCATATCGATTATCCCAAAACATAATAAGTTGGCATGTCTCTGATACCATTATAGGAAAATATGGCGGCAAAGCAGACAGTTGAAAAATAATATTTTAATTGCCATATTCCCCTTGTAGCAGTAGATCACGTCAGCAACTTTATAATGGAAAGGATGGTTTTGAGGATATACCTAGTCCTGGAGCAAGTTTAGCGACAATCTCCTCATCGTCTTGTGCATCTTTCTTCAAATCACACTGAAATAGCGTATACAAAAACTCCTAGTTGATTACCATGGACAACAACTTGATGTTGTTCTCCTAGCGGGAAAAGCTCCTCGCCTCTACAGTAGTCCAGACAGACCACCTGGAACTCCTGCCATTCTAGATGAACAGATAGGAAGGAGTTGTCCCTTTGCGTTGGTGTACTGGCACCAACTTGCTCTCCCATAATTGTTCTCCATTACTATCCCTACCTTTATCAGGTAAGACTTGCTCAGATTCTCTCGGTTATCACAACCAAAGAAAACAACAATTGTTAGAGGCAATTGAGTTGTATCCCTAGAAAGCCCCTAGTACTCCTCTATTTATAGGAGGGTTAGGGGTCAGGGTTCCCTCTTTGTGTGAGAGTGGAAGGAACCAGATTTTCATGAGTTTTTGCAACCTATGAGCAGTGAAATGATCAGTTCACTGGTGAACTGACTGGTTGGCATGCAAGCCAATCGGTTCGACCCTTGAACCCATTTTAATCATGTTTCCCAATCACAATTGTATTGGTAATTATAATTTGCTTAATGCTCAACATGATGTCAATACCAGTCCTTGATGCAATCGAATTGATATATGAATCAGGCGCCTTATCACATGAATTTATCATTTGATGACCTTTAGTCGATCAGTTCACTCAGTGAACTGGTAGATTCATGCCTTGGTTCATCTAGAATTTAGCCAATGCATTCCAGTCAACCTGACAGTACAACCAATCGGGTCAACACTTGTACCAGTTGGTTCAAACTCAAGTCAATCAATTGTTGTTTAAATTGAATACCTAAACACGTTAGTAATCAAGTTAAACATCATTCATGAATAAAATCATATTCCAAGTTTATCCTACGTGTGTGACCCTATAAGTTCCAATTTCCGTTGGCAATGAATGTCCCTAACTATTTTATGATATCGCAAGCAAAGAGCGGTATCTAGCAACACATCATTGCTACCCTAGTAAATGTGAGGTTGGAGAACAACTTCAACCTACAATTTAAGATTGGTGTTATAGTGTTTGTAAAGTTCCTTTGTCACTGATATCTCGATTGAACTCTAGGTATGGAAAAGTCATCCTCTTTAAGATTCAATCTATGTTCCTTGAACTAGAGCAGATTGTCTGAGATAGATGTAAGCTCAATATCACATATTGACTCACATGTGCATGGCCATGAATTTCTCAGTCTCACTAATCAAGTGGCCAAGTTATCATACTCCTGTAAGAGGGATAAATCCCATGTACATCACTCACAGTCATCTCCTATGTGTCACAGTGCATCCAATCATCACCTTTATGGCAACCCTTATTCAAGGTCACAGTGGGTGATGTCAAAGTACACTGAACGACATGTGACAAGTGTACTAATTTTAGGTCTAAGAACAACAATCACCACCAATACTATGAGATATGGCTCTAGATACCATGTAATGGTTTCCATGTGTCATTCTCATGGTGGGTCTATCTGATACACTATTCTCTAACAAGTATTTATGTGTTTGGTATGATATCACATATCATGACTGATGAGATTTTGTCATCAACCAACACACACTCTAGTCTTATGTGTTTTTGCTTTCTATCAGCCTTCTACAATAACATCTGACTAGGGACATATCAAGAATGCATATACTCTTGACATCCTATGATCTCATTGTCCAGGTCATCAACTCAAAGATATACATCATTGAGTAATATCATTCTATAGATATGTATTATGTTTCATCATTATCATGTAATTGAATAAAACATAATAATTTAGAAGATTACCTTTATTATTAATCAAACCATTTACAAGTTATGCCATTACAATCATCATATGATTAGCTCTTTGGGCGTACATACCAACAATTACTAACCAATCTTCTGCATTGTTGGTTATTAGAAAAGAGTGGTGAAGAAGCATCATCCCAATTTGTATTAAGATCTAGAAGGGTGCTAGTAGGTTTAGAACCAAGCATGCTTGTTTCTTGCATAAGATCTATAACATATTGGTGTTGTGAAAGACAAATGCCAGAAGAAGACCTGGAAACTTCAGTTCCAAATAAACATTTAAGTTTGACAAGATATTTCATAACAAAATGTTGTTCTATATTGTGTTTAGTAGCTTGAATGCCTTCTTTATCGCTACCAAATAGAATGATGACATCCACATACACAATAAGAATAATAAGCCCAAAACTAGTTTTCTTATAAAATTAGAAAGATTATAATGTGAATGTCAAAAATTAAATTTAAGAAGTGTCTGACTCAGCTTATCAAACGACACTTGTGGGCATTGTTTTGGTCCATAAATATCTTTCCCAAGTCTGCAAACTGTAGAGCTCTCCCCATGTGAAATAAACCTAGGTGGTTGTTCCATGTAGAGTCTTCATGTAAGTCATCATACAGAAAAGCATTATTAACATCAAGTTGAGAAAGAGGCCAATATTTATTCACATTAATAGATGAAAGCACATGTATGGGGTTATATTTAGCAACAGGAGAAAAGGTTTCAAAGTAATCTACCCCATATGTTTGAGTATATTCTTTTACAATTAGGCGTGCTATTAATCTTTTGACGGAGCCATCTGGCTGGTATTTGACAGTGAATATCCACTGAAACCCAACAATAGGGCAACCATGAGGGCAATAAACTAGATCCCATGTCTTATAATCACAAAGAGAAATATTTTCTACTTCCATAGCTTGCAGCCAAGTAGAATTTTGATGAGCTTGTGTAACAGTTTTTGTTATAGAAACCATTGAGATAGAAGCAGTAAAATAGGAAACACTAGCGCCTATATTAGTATTAGAGCAATAATTGCTACTTGGATGCGAGTGTAGGAGCGAACACCTTTCTATTTACTAATTGGAAGATGTGGATTGGAAGTTACTTGGGAGGTGTTTTGATCTACCAATGAAGAAGGAATTGGTTGTGGAGGGGCTATGGAGGGGACTGTAACCTAGGGTCTTCTCAAAGGAGGAGCAATAACCTCAACTTCATCAGGAGATTCATTTTCTACAACTTCAGGTAGTGGAGTAAGGTCAAGCAGGTCACTAGATAAGGTAGACCCTTGTTTAGAGTAGTAAGGTAGGTGTTCAAAAAAGAATACATTAGCACTAACAAACCACTTCTAATTGGCAGGATCATAACAATGATATCCTTTATGAGTTCTAGAATATCCCAAAAAGACACACTTAGTGGAGTATCAGTCAGTTTAGATATCTCGTGGAAAAAATTCTTAACTAACAAGTGTTTGCCAAAGATGCAAATGTACAAAAAAAGAGGCGCATTAGGATACAAAATAGTATAAGGTACTTGATTGTTTAGGATAGACGAGGGCATGTGGTTAATTAAGTAACACATAGTGGATACAACCTTAGGCCAAAAAGTCTGAGGAACATGATAGTGAAAAAGAATAGAACATGCTACGTCAGGAAGATGGTAGTTTTTTCTTTCAGTTACACCATTTTAGTGTGGTGCGTAAGAGCAGGAAGTCTGATGAATGGTATGCAAAAGAGAGCAACCAACTTCTGTGTAAATTTTAAGGCATTATTAGTTTCAAAAATTTTGATAGATTTATTTGCCTGAGTTTGGATTTTAGTGAATAAGGTAGTAGTAGTTTCTAGAATATTACTACAATCCATTAACAGAAAAAAGCCAAGTTTCCCGTGAAAAATCATCAATGAAAGTCATAAAATAATAGAATTATGAATGGCTAGTCACAAACTAAGGGGCCCATATACCAACATGAACAATATCAAAGAGAGTTTTAGAAGTAATCTCCTTTTCCCTAGGAAACACCATCCTAGTTTGTTTTTCAAACTAACATGATTCACATCCAAATTTTTTATCATGTATCTCATGAAATAAACATCAAAAGGATATCCCAGATGGTAGTGCCATTATAGACCAATCACAGAAGATGATAACAGAGCAGTAGTAGATTGCGTCCCATCTAGGTAGTATAACATGTTGGTCCCTCATGTCCCGAACCAATCCTCATATCCGTATAGAGATCCTAAAACACACAACCTTCATGATCAAAAGTGATTGAGCACTGAAGGCTCTTAACAATTCTACTGACAGAGAATAGATTAGGTGGAAATCTTGGAACATATCAGACTGATTTTAATAGTAGTCTTTTAAATAAAGATATAGTTCAAATTCCATGTACTATAGACTTGGTTCCATCAACCATTGTCACATGAGGAACTTGAGTTGCTTTCAACAACATAGCAAAAAGTTCAAATCATCCATATATATGATCGGACACTCCCGAGTGGATGACCCATTTATTTTTACCATAAGTAGTAGGAGATGCAAGTAAAGTAGAAGGGCCTCCATCTTGAGTAGGTGTTTATGAGGATAGATGAGTTTGGAGGAGTTTTTAAAACTATGAGCAAATCCACTCAAATGTGGGCTGAGTAGAACTTGAGGCAGTAGCAGTTGAAGCTTCACAAGCATAAGCAGAGAGCTGGTTAGCCCAGGAAGGTGTACCATGCTTTTTCCAGCAACGATCCTCATTGTGGTTTGTGCACCCATAGAAGGTGCAGAAGTGATTATCAGTAGAAAGTTGATGTTGATCTCATCCAGATCCAGAAGGTGGACCACATCCAGGAGTACTAGAAGCATGACCACCTCAACCACGACCACAATCATGTCCACATGACCAGAGTCATGGGAGCAGACGACAAGAACTGAGTGATCATAAGTAGTAGTAGGTAGTAAAAACATGGAAGGAAGGTGTTGAACACACTTGAGAACATCCCTTAATGTGGTTAAAGGATCACTAGATAAAATATTTTCAACAGTACTAGAGAAAGAATGAGGGAGTCCAACCAGGAACAAAACTAACTGAAGTTTGTTGCATTGCCCCAAAACTTCTTGATGTCAGAATAAAGAGGATTATATAATTCATATTCATCCTAGAGTACCAAGCATTGGTTGTAGTAGTCTTCATCATATCCATCAGTTGCATACTCCTTTTTTGCCAAATTCTTGATGATTTCAAAGACTTTCTTTAGATTTTATTGATGAGATTACACATGGGATAGTTGCATCCCACATGGCTTACGCATTTTCAAAGTGAAGGAGAGTCTGACTAATCATCAATTCAAAACTATTCACCATCCTGTCATAACTATGGAATCATCTTTGGTCACTAAGTATAGGCTTGCTTGGTTTTTTCATCAGCTGCAGCATCAAGAGGGATTTTAATATCATTAGAGATATGGGAATAATGCCCTTGGGATTTGACATATAGTTAAAAGATGTCGACCAAAGATGATAGTTTGAGTCATCAAGTTTCACAGTCGTAACACACAAAGACCAAGGAGGATCAATAGTCTCCATAGAAGCTGGAGTGATGATGCTTATAGAGAAGAAGTAGTAGTAGTAGCAGAAGCAACAGATCACGATCAGTAGATCTGAAAAATCCACATAGGGGCAGTAGATAGAAACAACAAATTGGGATCATTAGATCTGAGAAACATGCATAGGAGTAGTATAGAGAAGTAGCATGTCTAGATCAATAGATCTAAGAAACCTACATAGGGACAATAGGGAGAAATAGTATATCTAGATAAAAAAATATGAGAAACCCGCATAGGAGCAGTAGAGAGCATAAGCAAAGGCCTATGCTACAACGGTGTGAGATTTACTCCATGTGGCGTAGGCAAAAAAAGGTGTTAATTTTAGCTCTTCAACTTGCTATTTTCAAATTAGCTGGAAGAGATCAAGAGGAAGAGAGGTGTAAGGAGTGGAACCCAAAAGGGGATCTGCTCCCTACTTACCAAACCAAACATCAACATATTTTTTTTACAAAAGGGATGATAACCGATTTATTCAACATGTATGTATCATAACACCAAAAGTAGCAGTGGAACTTAAAGATGTATCTTACCATTACAAAGCTTGTTATCATCACTGTCCTTCAATACGTAGGGTGAGATAAAAGAAAAACTAATTATACATAAGACTAGCTGAGGATCACCTAACAACTTCAAGAAAGTCTCCCACAAGGTTTAAGTCAAACTTGTTGAGGTCCTAGCCCAACATGTTTGTCTCATCCTTGACCTAAATCTATGGTTGTAAGCATACCCCAACAAAAAGAGAAAGGTATATACATTTAGGAAAATGATGGTATGTGCATACTAAATATGAGATTGAACAATTTTTAGAGTAAAGGACATCAAGTACAGAATGCTTCCCATAGAAAGATTAGTTATACCCAATCAGACATAAAAGAAATTGATTTCCAAACAAGAGATAAAAAAATGAATTACTTGCCATAAATAAATAATAAAGTTGTGCCACATAAGCACAAATCATGAAATTAGGGCACATAACCCATCATCAACGTGCATGCATGTGAGATAATCATAGCACTAGAACAATATAAAGACAATGGAGGCCAAGCCTCATAAACTTGAAACCTGTTAGAGAATGGCACATAACCAAACTCCCCAATATATAAAATGAGTGGGCAAAGCCTCATAAACTTGAAACATGGGTATGGGGAACATAACCTCCATCCTAAAAATATAAGAAGGGAACGTAACCCAAAAACCAATGTACTTACACTACTCTAGGCTACTGAATCATATAACATGCTTAATGTAGAGGCAAGTATAAAGTATAGTCAACATAAACAAGATTTGTCACCACATAAATGATAATATAAGCAACCACCACAAAAGTGGACAAAAAGAGCATTCATCGCCAAGTAGGGTTCCTCATGAACAAAGTATAGGATGGAGTCCAAAAGAAAGTCCATCATAATAAATTGATCACAATATCAGAAATAAATAAGCTTTTCAACAAGAAATATGTTCTCAAAAGAGAAAGAATTATTTGTGTAGGTTGATTGTCCATGGGAACAAGAGAAAGATGATTTGGGTGTATTGCTCAAAAGGAATAATGTGGGATGCATACATACCTCTCTTAAGAATCTAAACAGTCCAAAATCAATCCTAGACCCCAACCTAGGTCTCCAAAGCACCTATAATGCATATATGTAGAATTAGGGATAGGTTTACATTAATTATCCAAAACCCTATAAATCACCTTTTTAATATTAGTGATTAGGTGATCAAAACCACGCCATATTTTAGATTATGTTTTTCTTATTTCAAAACATTACTTTATTTTTTGACTTATAAATTATTAGTTATGAAATTTACAAACTATGACCAATTAGGAAAACCCATCAAAATGCATATAATTATTAATTTGGATTTAGGCAATAAAACTAATATCATTGTATATATAATATTTTTATGAATCCAACCACTATTTATTTGTAATTTTTGGATAAATAGAGAATCAGTTATGATTTTTAGAAAATCAAACCAATCAGAAAATTTTGAAAAGCCAAGTAAGCAAATAAGCTTCGCGAGAAAGGGAGTGGTGGGACTGATTTGCTGACCTGGCCCAATAAGATGTGGTCGTGTCAGCAAGTCAGCCACTCAGTAAAGCTAGTGAAGCCGCGTGAATCAAAGTAGACAAGGTGTGAAAAGATGAAACTACCCCTAGATGAGAAAACAAGAAAAGAAGGAGAATAGAGGGTAGATTTGGGAAAACATGTGCATGTTTCTTCCCCTACCTCTGCTCGTGCCATGGTTTTAAAGCAGCCAGCAGCAGTCCGAGCAAAATTGGATGAATTCACAATTTACAAAGACTCGATGATTTGATTCCATTGAAACGAAGATCAAGATGCCACAGACTCATCAGAACTATCAATTTAGATGTGGGTGCCTCTGAGAGAAGGAGAGGATATCTACAAACTCAGAGTGCAAAACTAGGTCGGCCTCTATGAAGTAAGAGCAAGTAGAGAAATTGATGTGAGAGGAAAGTTTGGTAAGGTGTAGTGGAACTAGGGATCTAGTCCCCTATTTATATGGTTGAGTTCTAGGGTAACTCCACTTTGGCCGTGAGATCTAGGGTCCCAAGCTATTGGGTGTTTCTCAAAACTCTGTCGATATGTTATGAATTTGGCATATATTTGTGCAAAATTCGATCAGGAAACCAACAGAGAAAAAAATCTCATTCGGAGATGAATCAAAGAGGGAGAAAATCCAAAAATACGAGTAGCCCAAAACTAGTATGATTCCATTCTCAGCTCGAGCTAGGAGACGACTCCTGAGCCATCCAATCAGGGGCGAGTGAACCCTGATTGTTTGTTCATGTGGAAAAAAGGAAAATTAAAAGAAATAAGGTGTGTGACAGATTAAATGCTTACCTAATTGAATTCAAATAAAGTGAAGAGTAAATTATGTAATTAGTTCTCTCTCTTCCAAAAAGGGTGCAAACAAACTCCAAATTAATTGAAATTTGACATCTAAGTTAATTCAAGTATCTAGAATTTGAATATGCAATTAGATTTCCCTTTTGAAGACTTTTGATTAATTAAATGAGAAAATCTCATTTTCTCTTTCATCGTGCATTAATGGCTCTAGAATGCTCCACATTTGATGAAACTTCACCCACAAGTTGCATTAAATATGTTGGATACAAGTTTGCCTTTAATTTCACATGACGAAGTTGTTTGTTATAGTAAATAATGTTTTGAAAGTTCTACACACTTTCTAACTTCATCTTTTCACCAAATATTTTCTAAATATGATGAAAATTCACCCAAAGGCTATTTTTAATGTGTAGATTATGAATCTAAGATTATTTTCCACTTTTAGAGTCACTAAGTACTTTATTTCATATTTTGAAGGAAAATCACATTTAATTTCCAAATAAAATTGATATAATTATTATCATCCCAAATTTGTGAAACTTGGCCTCCAGCCATAACATATCTAGAGAATATAAATATGAAGTTATTCTTATACAATTAGTCTTCCTTTTATGAATTTTAGCCCATTACTATTTACATTTAACATATTATTTCATCATTAGTACCATCATATTACCACCAAAATGATGTATGTCATTTTTATGCATGAAATATTATACATTTATCTTTTATCTCATTTAGTTTATGAATTCTATAGTTATTTGGATAATGTAACATTTTCTCTTAATTATGAGTACATAGTTCTCCTATGCATATTATCTCTTTTATCATCATACCTTAATCAACACTATTTCATGTGACATATTTTATGTATCCTTTATTGGTATAGAGATTAATTACGAGAGCATTAGGTCATATTTGTTTTCATGCTTATATGTTAGGGTGATTAACTGTTATTAGGTTTATCTTTATACTTGTTTAGATAAGCTCAAAGAACTAACGTCTTTAACCTCTTAACCTTGGATAGGATAAAGTTCTAGGATTTGGTATGTTACAACATACCACCCCTTAAAGGGATTTCTTCATCAAAATCTAAGCATCCATATCTAATAAACAACTATATACCACCCCTTACAAAGATCCGTCCTAATAAGTCATGTCTTTTAGATTTGATACTTTTGGATTCTTAGCACCAGAAGCTGTGGATCTTATGAAGAGGGTCCAAAAAGTTATGAATAGTAATGTAATGACTCCTAAGTGTATGGATGTAGTGATTCAAAGTATAGGTTTTGCCATCCAAAAAGGACTACCAGCGCAGCTTGTTGCCCACCTGTCTTCTATTTCGATGTAAAAAATCTATTGTTGTCCTTTCAAATTACAAATTTATTTTTATTGGATATTTTTTGACCCATAAGTCAAGCAACTATATGGGTACAAGGATATCCTTAAACACTTCCTTTCATACATCCACAAAGTTATCATGCAAAAATGAAATGTAACTTTAAAGTCTAACAATGGTGCTATGGGTTACCTTCAACATGATCATCATCATAAACTTCTTGGCCATCTAAAGCAAAGATCCTTCCAACACACCTTTCCATAGGTCTCCCTTTATTGCTATTGCCATTATTTTGAGGAGGTACTTGAGGTTGTTGTTGTTGTTGAGAAGGTACATGTCCATTATGAAGTTGGGGACATTTAGGGAGACTATGTCTAGGTTTATTGCAATGATGACATATTACTGGAGTGCCATGCTGTGGTCTATCTTTATTCCCAACATGAGAACACTTCCCTGGAGTATGATTTCCGCCACACCTGGAACATATATCCTTCTTCTGATCATCATTAGAAAACTTCTTCTTCTTATCAAGCTCCATAGGTTGAAATCTTGGGTAAGATTCTACAGCCAAAGCTTTATCAACCATATGCTGAAAGGTCAGGGACAGTTGTAGAATAAGAGCACGATCCACATTGTAGTTTAGTCCTTGGAGATATAGGTCAGCTCTATGTTCTGCACTAAGTCTAGATGCATTGTGTTCAAGCAACAAAAACTTTGGCAGACACGAATAGGGAACCTTGCTTCAAACTATAGAATTTTTCATACTTCTTCTTTAGTGCAACATTGCATATGTACTTCCCACAAAAAATCACCAAAAACTGCTCCCAGGTCATGGTAGAGATATCACGAGTCCTTGCTATCCCATTCCACCAAACTCAAATGGGTCCATCCAGAACATATGAAGCAAACTTGAAATTCTAGTGTGAAGGACATGCCATACCATCAAAAGTACGTTCTATGGCTAACACCTAGTCATCAACTTTATCGACCATCTCTATTTCACCTTCACCCTTGAAGTAGGTGTTGTTTATGTATGCCCATATATCCAATCATGTGATGATTGTAATGGCATCATGTAAAAGCGATTTGATTATTAATGAAAGACAAGATTCCAATTTATTCTATTTAATTCAGTTATGAGATAATTATGTAACTTTATAAATGTCTAGATAATAATATTACTCAATGATGTACATCTTCAAGTATTAGCCTTGTCGAAAAGAGATCATACGGATGTTAAGAGTACATATACATATTCTCATTATGTCCCTGATTGGTTATTATTGTGGAAGGTTGATAGATAACAATAATACATAATATCAGAGTGGGCGTTGGTTTATGACACAATCTTGTGAGTCATGATATGGCTATATCAAACCAAGCACACATATACATGTTAGAGAACAATGTATTAGATAGACCCGTTGTGAGACTGATACATGAAAGCCATCTTTATGGAAGTCATAGTCAGCTCTCATAGTGATTATGGTTCTTAGACCTAAAATCACTGCACTCAACACATGTCGTTGGGTACACTTTGACATCATCAAACGTAGTCCTGAAACATGGCTTATTATAATGGTGATGATTGGGTGACTTTGACACATGGGGATTGACTGTGAGTGATAGATATGGGATTTGTCCCTCCTATGGGAGTTTGATGTCTTAGGCCTCTTGATTAGTGAGACTGATAAAAGCATGGCCATGTGCATGTGAGTCAATATATGATATTGAGCTTACGTATATCTCAGACAGTCTACTCTGGTTCAAGAAACAAGATTGAATAATAATGAGGGTGACTGCTCCATGCCTCTAGTTCAATTTGGACATCAGTGAAAAAGGAACTATACAAACACTACAACACCATACATAGATTGTAGGTTGAAGTTGTTCCCCAATTTTTCCATTTACTTGGGTAGAAATGATGTGGGACTAGGCACCACTCTTTGCTTGTGATGTATTAAGTTGTTATGGACGCTCACTGCCAATGTAATATGGGACCTATAGGGTCACACACATAGGTCTTGACCTAGAAGAGGAGTTCAAATCTCGAATGACAGTTGAATTAAGTGCTAAAGTGTTTAGGCATTTTATTCACACAACAAACAAGATGACAACACTGCCAAACGCCCATCTTAAGTGTTGAGATAAGCATCTGGAAGTGCTAAACTACGTCTCAAGAGTTGAGATGGGCGTCTGGGTGTCAGGATGGTTGTGAGTTTATTTGGCCAAGGAATGAACCGACCCAACCAAACTGGCTTGACTCAGCTCAACAGACGACCGTCTGGGTGAACTGAGATGGTCGTCTCGCATGGGCGATGTAACATCCCTGACCTGGGTTATGCTTTAACCCTAGGTGTTTTGATTAAGAAAGATGATTATATGATTAATCTCATCTTGTGAAAAGTAATTAAGGCTCAAAAGGAACCTATGTTTCAATTTTAGTCCTGTTTGAACAATGTTGAAGCAATGCTTGCTTATTTTGGACTAAAGTGCAAATTACCCAAGTTGAGGGGTTAAATTGCAAATGTTGCATGATAAGATGTTCATATGATGTTGAGACATCATAAGAATGAATATGATGTAGTGGTATGGTTTCCACAAGCTTGGACACCAAGATTAAGCTTGTAAAGCAATCCTTGTTCATTAAAACCTAGTTTTGGTGTAATGTGCAATTTACCCAAAATCTAGGGTTCAATATGCAAATTACCACTTCAATAAGGTCCTTAATGTTTCTTGGCATCAGGTAGATAAAATAAAATGAGAGGGGAATCTCATTTGAATTAAGTTGGAGGAGAGAGAATCTTGATATTAAAATAATCAAGATTTAATCCTAATTGAAACCCTAATTCAATTTAGGGAAAAAATGAATGTATTAATTAAAGGGCCTTCAACCAAAATGTTATTGGTTGATTTTGGTTAAGGATGGACGTTCTTTTTCAAAGATAAGGAATGAAGATATCCTAAGTAGGTGAAACTCCACTCACCTTATTATAAAGAAAAGTAATATCCACTCACATATGGGATATTAATATATTAAGCATTAAGGTGCTTAATTTGCTTTTCTTTAAATCATGGATAATTGAGAGGAATATGAGGCAATTAAGATAGCCTCGTCCTTAAGGATTTTGAGGGGAATTTGAGGGGGAAGAGGCGGCCATGTTTTTGGAATTAAATGCATTTTAATAATGCATTTTCTCTCTCATCAATTTCTTTATAAAAGTGCCTTTTCCAAATGAATTGAAAGGCTTTTTCGGCCCTTTCTTCTTCCTTTGCTTTGGATGAGCTCAAGGGGACTTAGAAGCAACAGGAGGACGAGCTCAAACCTGTTGGTAAGCTTCTTGACCCTCGTTCTTCATGATTTCATGGTGGAAATCGAAAATAAATTATGGATTCCTTCTTATTTCGATCTCCTCTTCAACCCTAGCCAACTATTACAATCAAAAGCTTGATGACGAGCCTAGGGGGAGTTGCAAGAGCTTCATCCACCATTAATGGCGTGAGCTTGGAGCTTTGGAGCTCAATTGGAGGCGGGTTTTATAACTCAAACCCTTAAACATTGCTATTGCATCAATTCTCTATGCTTTGTTGATTGATTTCTTCAATTTGATACACTCTTGTTTCTTTGCTGCAATTTCCATCAAGAACGGTTGCTGTTCTTGGTTGTTCGAAGGAATGGGATTATGACATCATCCTAGATGCTTATCCAAAGAAAATTACCAATCCAAATGGTTTTGATAGCTATTCCAAATCATTTTAATTTGATTGGCTATGCGGTTTCAGCAAACCGTTTAAGGGAAAACGGTTTCAAGACCGTTTGATATGGTTGACCAAGCGTTGAACGTTTGGGAATCTTGTTCCTAATTATGTATACTAATGACCCTCCAAATTTTAGGGGCTAACTCTAAAGTAATCGTGAGTTGAAGGCCAATCAATTAGGCAAATCAAATTGAATTAAATGCTGATTTTCAACCTGATTAACTGAACCTGTTTGGGAAAACGGTTTCAAAACCGTTTGATATGGTTGACAAAGCGTTGACCGTTTGGGATTCCTGTTCCTAATGATGTTTTTTAATAACCCTCCAAATTTTAGGGGTTAAATCCAAAGGAATCTTGAGTTGAAGCCTAATCAATTAGGGAAACCTAATTGGATTAAGTGCTGATTTTCAACCTGATTAACTTGACCTTTTTGGGAAAACGGTTTCAAGACCGTTTGGTGGAGTTTACCAAGCGTTTAACGTTTGATATTCCTGTTCCTAATGATGTTGTTTAATGACCCTCCAAATTTGAGGGGTTAACTCCAAAAGAATCATGAGTTGAAGGCTAATCAATTAGGCAAACCCTAATTGAAAACAGTGCTGAAATTCCAATGAGTTAAGTTGAGATTTTGGGTTGATTAGCCCAAACGGTTTCAAGACCGTTTGGGGATCACCCAAATGGTCTCAAGACCGTTTGGGGATCACCCCAAGACCGTTTGGAGGTATGGGGTCAAGTATAGTTGACCAATTGAAGGTCCAAAGGTACTAATCATATTGCAATGTAGTGCTGATTTGTTGATCAACTCGATAGACCAATCCATGATGATTTTTCACTAGAATCCAAAGGTTGGATGGGCCAAACGGTCTCAAAACCGTTTGGAGCTCATCCAAACGGTCTCAAGACCGTTTGGTGGTCACCCAAGACCGTTTGGAGGTCTAGGGTTGAGTATGGTTAGGTATTTGAAGGTCTAAAGGTACCAAGCTGATATACAATTCAATGCTGATTTGGTGATCAATCCAATGACCCAAACTCTAATTGGTTGACTTGGATTATGATGATATGATGGGCAAACGGTCTCAAGACCGTTTGGATGTCATCCAAACGACCTCAAGACCGTTTGGGGTCAGGTCATACCCAATTTGGATGATGGTTCAATAGTTTCAATGTAACCAATCTTGCATTGATTAGTGTTGTTGAATCATTGATTCTAAACCCTAATTCAATTGAATGAAACCCTAAATGATGACAAATGGAGGGTTAATTGAGGGTCAAATCAGTTGAAGGTTGACCTATTAAACTCAATTGAAGTATGAGGGTAGGTCCAATTGATGATTGGTTCCATGAATTCAATGATTGAAGGAATCAACATTGAAAACCCTAATTCAATTGGATACCCTATGTAATGGAGGTCCAATGTGATTGAATCTCTTGAGAATCAAGATGATGAATGATCCATTGATCCAATGTTGATTAGTAATGATAATCAAAGAAGGTACAAAGGTTGAAACCCGAATAGTACCTAATGGATTAGTGCCAATTAAGGGATGAATTAATAATTGCTTATAGGGTCAATGACTTGATACACTATGTTAATCATAGTTGTATGTACTCAACTGAAGGGTGATATGACCTATTCAAGTTGAGAAGTTTATAGCATGAATTCATACATGAATATGATTCATGTGGTGGTTAAGAGTTATGATCCTTAAGTAAAGAGATCATGAAACCCTAAACATGAACATAAACCCTGATTGACAGGGTTATTGAACTCAAACCCTAGTTGAGGGTGTATCCATGTGAAACCCTAACTGAGGGTGTATCCATGTGAAACCCTAACTGAGGGTGTATCCATGTGAAACCCTAACTGAGTGTGTATCCATGTGAAACCCTAATTGAGGGTGATTTCATGAGAAACCCTAATTGGGAATGATTAGCAAACCTTGAATATGGGAAACGTGATATGAAACCCTAATGAAGGGTGATGCTATATGTAATCCCCATTCTAAAGAAGGGAGATGGTATGTGAAACCCTAATCCTTAATGAAAGAATAGAATTCATACTTGAATATGATTCATGAGGTGAACTTTTGTAGCACGACCGTGGTAGCTTCACTTTGCACGACCGTCCAAGGTAGTACGGCCGTGGTGGCTTCCCTTTGCACGGCCGTTCTTGACTACACGGCCGTGGTGCACTATGCTTGACTTAGAGTTGATTTGAAAGTGACCTAACATGGTCATTTTGTTAATTCCCAACTTAAGGATGAGAGATAAACTCATACCTTGTGATGATAATCAATTAATGATACATGATGAGAGTAATAAGTATGAATGAATACTTATGATATCAATGAATGCTTCCAGAGGAGGGTAGCAATGAATTAGGGTTGGAGTGATAATAAAAATATGAAACCCTAATTGATAAGAAAGGAAAATCCTAACCCTATCTTTGGGTAAAAGGATGAAAAGCCCCAATTGATGGTAAACCCTAACCCTGGTAAGGGAATAGTGGTGTTACCCTATATTGCATGATGTGTTGTGAACTTGATAAGTCTATTATCATGTGTGACAATCATGCAGGTCTCATGGGTGATGATCATAGCCAGGTATGAGCTATGATGTCTAATTGATAAGAGTTGATTGGCCATATGTGCCATTATGTTTTTGTTACTTAGAAAGAAGTAACAAAATTAGTATGGGCTTGTAAGCCTTGTGAATAAAGTTGTTACCTAGTGAGAGGTGACAAAATGTGAATGGACTTGTAAGCCTTAAGAATAAAGTTGTTGCCTAGTGAGAGGTGACAAAATGTGAATGGCCTTGTGAGCCATGTGAATAAAGTTGTTGCCTAGTGAGAGGTGACAAGATGTGAATGGCTTTTGAGCCATGTGAATAAAGTTGTTGCCTAGTGAGAGGTGACAAGATGTGAATGGCTTTTGAGCCATGTGAATAAAGTTGTTGCCTAGTGAGAGGTGACAAGATGTGAATGGCTTTTGAGCCATGTGAATAAGTATATGATGGAAGTGGTACATGTCTCTTTATAGCATTTGTCTGAATAAAATATGTTTGAGAACTTGACTGATGCTAAAAGAATATGATAATGTACTTAATTAATCAAGTGAAATCTATTCATGTAGTGCTCTGACCATAGATCCATCATCGTCAGGAATAGGTGATGGTGAAACAGGTTACTCCGCGACATATCCTGGATTTCGTATATTTTTGAATATACAGGGGTCAATGGGCGAAAATATCCTTACGTCCTCTTGAAGTGATTTTGAGGAGGTAAATAAGAAACCTCTCAAATCCTTCATGAATAGGTCGGGATAGATGTATCACTAATCTCCCGATGATTTGGGCCAGATGCTGTACACATCTCCCAAGGTTAATATCAGATTGATGGAGATAAACATGAAATCTCATGATCGCGAAGAGAGAGTAGCTGACACTGCCTCTATAGTGAAGTTGCCAGTACACCCTGGCTAGCTATGTAGTAGAGACACGAGATGTCCTGCAGGTTCTCTCGCACTGACCGGGAGGCAGTGAGGTCATGGGAACCCGGCTCTTCCCTAGACCTATGTATGGTACCAGTTTTGACTTCGCAATGGCCAGTTAGAGTATGAGTGGTATACCTCATCTCCTCAGAGCTTAAATATGATTGTAAAATGTAATCAGCCGTATAGCATGTTTTCTTAAGGATTGAATACGGAGATTCATTGGCTGATGTTGCATTTCTTTATGCATTCCTTAGCGGATAAATGTTATTTATGTTCCTTTATATTCTCTGCAAAGTAGATAGATGAAATACTTATCTACCATGGGTATATGCAATGCTCTCCTTGAGAATAAGAGATTATCTTATTCTGTTCTGTGATGAATAATTCTGCCTGATATGGTAAAAGTAACCCCTGCTCAGTTTTAATTTAATAAACTGCAATAACAATGTTTTGGCAGAGAGTTATATCTCTCGCTGGGGTAATTTTCAATTGTCTCACCCTCGTGGGAAACATTTTTAGGTATGCATGGGAGGCAAGGTAGGAATTCCCTAAGATCAGAGAAAGAGCAGCAACAACAACAACAACAAGGATAGAAATGAGATCTCAGGTGGAGATATTGTCTGTCAAGTCATATAGATAGTAGTCCTATGTGTCGTCTCTGTACTCTCAGGTCCTCGGAGTTTTAAATGATTCAATCGGAGTTTTGGCATAGTGCCTCAAAGTTTTTATACTGCCTGTGTATATTTGTTAGCAGAGCAGTCAATGTTGTAATCCTTAAAAAGGAATTGTACAGGCTGTGTACTTGTGATCCAGGATGAAATGGAAACACTTTGGTTCTTGGTTAAAGAGTTTTTCTATGAATGGATCTCTTTGCAAATGGTTTTAATTTTTAGTGATGTTTGGTAATCCGCTGCAACTAATGATCGCTTCCGCATGTTTTATTATTGTTAATGACACTTGTTATCTTAATGATGGCGGGTGTCGTTACAGGCGAGATGGTCCAGTCTGGTTGGGGAAGGTTCTAGATGTTTCCCTATTTGTTTTGCTTGAACAATACTTGTTGCATAAGGAAATCTATGTCTAACATTGATGGGAATTGATTTTCCAAATTTGTGTACAATTGGGAAACTGTGAAACAACCCTCTCGCAGTGCAAGACAACCATCTTTCATGTGAGATGACTGTCTGGCTTTGCCAAATGGTCGTTCCGGCTGTCGCGGGTTGCAAAGTTTCTAGAATTGTTGCAAAATTTTGATTTCTTCCGGTCCTTTACACTCCTACACATTAATCATGTACCGGATAGCAACTGGGAACCCTGACCCTGGCCTCTACTATATATGTTATAACCTCAATTTTCATAAGTTTGGGTTGAAATGTAATTTCTCCATTAAAGATATATGAATATGAAAATTGTATGATTTGAGTTCTTTGTATGGATTTCTTTGCTAAGTGACTTCTATATGTGTGGCTTTGTGGGCCTTGTTGCTTAATGAGCCCAATATCAAAAAGGGAATAAAAGATGAAAAGAAATCCTTAATAAAGGAAATTGAAATGATATTAATGAATGTTGTAGAAATACCTAGAAGGCTAAGAGTTTGTTCATAGTGAGAGGATTTTGAGTTCCTAAGGTTTCTTGAGTTATAAGGAATCCAAATAAAGAAGATAAAAGAGGAAGAAAGAGAAAATATGAATAAACTATGCCTAAATAAGTGTTAACTTGAATGTGAAGAAAACCCCTCTTTCCTTTTGAGTTTGGGACTCAAACTTGGCACTTGTCATACGAGTAGATAATGTCAATACAAAGTTTCCCTTAAAGTTTTGATGAAAAAGGATAAAAATAAGGAGTTATGGATTTTATAAGATTCCTAAAGTGAAAGTATAATCTTTTGAATAAATGAAATGTCACGATTTAATTGGGAATAGAATTTCAATTTATTGATAACACAGGCAATCTGGACCCTTGATCTCGCGATCTGGCTTGATCTGATGGCACTGGGTCGTCGTCAAGATCCCAGTCCGAGAGGGAAACATGTTTGATTTCCTTTCGATCTTTCTTGATCTCTAATGCACGAGAGGAGCTGGAAACTTGACCATCAAGTTCGGGAGTCTTTCTCGAATCGAACAACCCCAACTTTGGGGGACTCTTGAGCGGAGGTCATGTTTTCCCCAATTGGAATTCCATCATCAACCCTGCCTATACATGGGGGTATTCTGCGGTATCATCATCTTAGCAAACCCATCCCGCACGTTCGAAAGGAGTAGATGAACTCGCAACCGCCCTCATTTTGAGAAATCGTCCTGACCTACACCATGGTCTTGGAGCAGCTCTCATCAGCGGCAGAATAGAGCCATTCTGGCGGAGGATGTTGGATCCTAGATGGGTGATTAGATGCTCTAGAGGGGGTGAATAGAGCTGAATGCACTTAAATAAAATTCATTAGACCTTCAAGATATATCACAAGATAAGGTTGCTAAAAATGTAATTTGAGTGCAACTAAAACATGCATAGCAAGGATGAGAGAGATTGAGAAAACACAAGAGGACAAGCTATTTAGAGTGGTTCCTCACTTTAAACTAGAAGTGAGTCAGTCCACTTACCTAGAGAGGTTAGCCTCTAGGATTTCCTAACCATTGCAATCTTATATTCATTCATAAGACTTATAATACATGACCACCAAAGGACTTACCTATCCAATACAAAGAGTCTTCAATCTTACCAAGGACTTACCCACTTTTCAAGAGTCTTCCGCCTTCTTCCAAGGACTTACCTACTCTTGCACAAGTCTTTAGCCTTCAAGGAATTACCCACACTTCTTGGATCTTCCGCCTTTGACTTCACCTTCACTCGGAGAAGCTTCCACTAAGGACTTACCCACTTGAGCAAGGAGTCTTCTGCCTTCACCAAGGGCTTACCCACTCTAGCTCCAAGTCTTCAGGCTTGATCTTCACCAAGGGATGCCTTCCCTTGTTCTTCTTCACCTCTTTTAGACAAGAGAGAGAACCTTCATCTTCATGGTTGAAATGAGTGATAGGGAGGTGGTGGAAGTGAGAGCCTCACAAGATATACATGTAGGACTAGCTCTCATATAGATTTCCTACTCACTCTAACAAATGTAGCAAGTGATTAAGCTTAGAGAGAGAGGAGGAGGTTGTCGGAAGCACTCAACTATAGAATAGGAACCTCACATAGAGTTTGCATTGAATGCTCAACCTTGGAATGAAGCCCAAGGGGTCCTATTTATAGTTGGGGATGCCTCTTAGCCTTTGGGAACAATTGAGAATGAAAACTGGCTGTTTTGTGGCTTGCAACAGATATATTTTCACTTGTTGCAACTCCACAACGGCTAAAAGCACTTTTCTGTACTTTTTCGTACAGTGCAATTGGTCGAGATTCTATAAGGGTAAGTCGATCGATAGAGTAAAAGACAAAGCTGATATTCGGACCATCAATCGAGTTTGTCCTAGGGAAACTCGATCGACCAATGAAAATCAAATTGGTCAGTTACTCCATTGGTCGAGTTCTGTGAAGTGTAAACTTGACCGATCAAAAGTCATTTTCAAGATCCAATCAGGATCGGTTGAGTTTGCAACTCACAGAACTCGACCGATGAACATCCGGATGTGAATTTTGGAAAATGGCTTTTGAGTGCTTAAACATTCGATCTAAGTGCTCCTGATTTTTTCTAAGCTTAATTACAAGTCATACAATCATTACAAGTGATTTACAACATGATTCTAATGGATTTACATCATATTACAAAAATGTGCACTTGTATTGACTTTGACTTGTCTTTTCTCCAATTTGATATGCGCAAGTTAGGGCATTTGGAGTGTGTCTATACCTAATCTAAAATCACTCAAGTAGAGACATTAGACACCAATATGTGGAATGGTTAGTCATCATCAAAACATGGGTTTAGTAAATTTAGACGTGAGTCAACATTGACCTAATTGACCTTGAGTCAACATTCTCCCCCTTTTTGAAGATGACAAACCATTCCATAAATGTATTGAAAGTATTTAAGTAAATTCATACCTTTGGAGAAACCTAGGGGTTTCAATAGAATTGAGTTCATATGCTCCCCCTCAATTGATTCTAGTGGAGTTCTCATACTCCCCCTCAATTGATGTAATTTCTCCTGCATGGTTAACTTTCATAACATTTATAGAATACTATGTCTTCTATTCATATATGTTCTACACATATATGTCTTCTCCGCTATACCTTCTCCCCCTTATATGGACTTACTTCTCCTCTTCATGTAAGACATGCCTTCTCCCTGTTTTATCAAAAGAAGACATACCTTTCTCCCCCTTTGTCATTTCAAAAGGTGGGGGTATGAAGAAATAAGAAACACCACTTGTTAAAGGAAAGGAGATAACAAAAAGTTATATAGGGAGAGTAGAAAAGCACAGATAGGGGCTTGTCCAAGCATAGAAAGAAAAGCAAGTTAAAGCATATACTTGAACAACCCAAAAGGCAAGATAAAGTGTTGCAGAAAAACAATAAAATGCAATTTTGACCCTCAAGATGACAGAATTTGTCCAAAAAGTACCAGGGCTCATGGTGAGGCAATGAGCCTTGCTCAGAAGGTCGTTTCTGCATAAAAAACACTATTCTTGCAACAAAAACTGAAAGTGGAGCAAAAGCTGTATGAAATCCAAAAATGCTCCAATTTCTACATACAATGTAGCTTTATGCACCCTGCATCACAAGTTGGGACTACTAGTAGGATCTAAATCATAATAAGATATACCAAAAGATACACAAGATAACGCAAGCTATGAGTAAATGTAGATATATATCCAAACAAAAGAGATATGCAATTTTAGAAGAATGAAAGGATATAACTCACATAAAAATATGCATCATTACCAAAGGATGATTACCACTAAGAACCTCAAGGTTGTATCAAAACAAGATATACACCTAGATAGATATAGAAAGTTAGAGTACAACGGAAGCAATTTTAGACACAACCAAGAGATCCAAAGAGATCGTCATCAAAACCTGCAAAACAACTGAAAGCAAATAATTGCAACATACATATATACCAATTTAGAGCAATTAGAGAGATAGAGTTGTATGAAAGATAGGCAATTTAGAACATGGCAATATGCATATATAAAGGTACCAAATGAGAGTGCCAAAGAATAAGGCTATTGGTTGAGAAAATCTAGTTGAGAGGGAAATTCTCATTCAATAAGCCAAATGTATATTCTATGCACAGAATTATTGGCCGAGTTATGTGTATTGACAACTCAACCGATGACAGCTGCTGGCAAGACCCATTGGTGCCTATCGTTTGAGTTTTAAACAAGACAAACTCGACCAAAAGAGCTACTGTCAAAAAGTACATATTTTTCATAAAAACATATTTAAAGCATTGCTAAAAACACAAACCATATCTAAACATGTCTAAGCAATTTGGTAATGCACTATAGAAGCATTAGAAATAGTTTTTGAGCAAGAGTGTGAAGAGAATCACAAAATACCACTTTTGACTCAAAAACCATATGTATAGTGCACACCATCTTGACAAAACAAGTTAGGATTGGTTATAAGCAAAAAAAACATTACCTTTGTGCTTACCATTGCTTTTCCACTTGTTTTCACCTCATACACATCTCACCTTTCTTCTTTCATGTGGATTGACAAGTCAATTTGCAATTCAATAGCTCAAGTCAATCTATTTGCAAGTACCTACAAGAAGAAAGATGAAATGGTCCCCAATCATGTTTTGGGGTCCGGAGGGGTTAGCTTAGCAACCCAAGTCCTTTTGCTCTTGGGTGCTTTCTTAAAAGGACAACAAGTAGAATAATGACCAATTTCATTGCAATAGTTGTATGTGCCCATAGTCTTGGAACTAGAGGATTCTCCCTGGAATATTGGAGGTCCTTTACCTTTGTTGTTCCTTTGACTACCATCATACCCCAAACCATGTCTACCAATTTGTTTGGTAGTATGGTGTAGGATGTCATTAAGATTCTTTTTAACAACTAAGAATCTTTGCAAAGAAGATCTCAAACCATCATTATCATGCATACGAGAAGTAATAGTAGAAGACAAATGATTGATATTATCTCTAGCATGCAGAAGATCATTTTCTCAGCCAAGAGCTTTAGTTAAATAAGAATCTCTATCAATATGAAGAGCAGCAACATCATTTTCTCTACTAGTAGAACTAGAACAAGATTAATGCACATTGATTTTAGCAAGCAAGGAGGCATTTTATGTTTCTAATTCTTGCAAAACAAAATATTTGTCCTTGTTTTTAGATTTAAGAACATCAATATCATGCATGAGAGAATCAACAATTAAAGTATGCTCTTCATTTGAACTAGGCATAAGAGGTTGAGCTTCTAGAAATCTAATCTTATCAAGCAAACTAGAATATTCAAGTTTAAGAGAGTCTACTTGGCTAAGACAAACATTTTTATCATCAAGCAAGCAAGAATTAGCATGTTCAAGACCATCTAGTTCTACATGCAAATTATCAACAATTCTAGCAAGCTTTTTCTTTTTCCTTTTATAAGACTTAAGAGCGCACAAGTATCATGAATAATAGCAATCAAAGATTCTTTATCTAAAGAGTTTAGATTTACCTCACTTGAGTCTTCACATTTTTATGCCATAAGAGCAAAATGGCATTCTCCTTCATCACTAGAGCTTGAGATTGATCCTTCACTTGAACTTTCACTTGAGCTTGACTTAGAGGAGTCACGTGAGCTTGAGTGTCATTTCTCCTTCTTCTTGTACTTCTCTTCTCTTATGAAGATGGGTCTTTTTGCCTTATGGACAATCTTCCTTGTAGTGACTCTTCTTTCCACATGTGAAGCACCGGATGGAGGAGGACTTGACTTTGTAGAGTTTACCCTTGGAGCACATGGCATCTTCTTCAACTTGAGAGTATGGAGAGGCTTGATCAACAATAGCCTTGATTTGAGCCTTCTTCATTCTCTTGAGTTCTTTCTCTTCTTGTCTTTCTACTTCCTCCCTCTTGTCAAGTGTAGCTTCATGTTCTTGTAGATTTCCAATGAGCTCTTCAATAGGAATATCCCTAAGAGACCTTGCTTCTTCAATGGAATTCACCTTGGGTTCCCACCTCTTGGGAAGAGTTCCAAGGATCTTTGAGTTGATCTCTCCACTAGACATAGGATGACCTAGAACCGCAACACCATTCACAATGGTGTTGAGCCTTGAGTACATGTTGGCTCTCCTCTTTTCCCATCTTGAAGTTCTCAAGCAGCCCTTTGAGCATGTAGACTTTGCTTTCCTTCACTTGATCTGTCCCTTCATTAGTGATGCATAACTTTTCTCCATACCTCATAGGTTGTTTCACATGAAGAAATCCAGTTGAACTCGATGGGGGTCATGGAGGCATAGAGGATGTGCGTGGCTCTAGCATTCAAGGTTACTTTCTTTAAGGTAGCTTCATCCTATTCTTCAATCTTTGTCTTTGGTAGCATGTATGGGTTGTTCACCATTTGCCACATCTCAAGACTTGATCTTTGGATGTAGAATTGTAGCCTTCTTCTCCAATAGAGGAAATTGCTCCCATCAAAGAATGGTAGGCTGATCAAGTATCTCCCTTCATGGTAGTCACCCATCTTCTCCTACTTGTAGAAGTATGCTTGGAGAAGCCCACTCTGATACCAATTATTGGATCCTAGATGGGTGATTAGATGCTCTAGAGGGGGGGTGAATAGAGCTAAATGCACTTAAACAAAATTCATTAGACCTTCAAGATATATCACAAGATAAGGTTGCTAAATAGGTAATTTGAGTGAAACTAAAACATGCATAGCAAGTATGTGAGAGATTGAGCAAACACAAGAGGACAAGCTATTTAGAGTGGTTCCTCACTTCAAACTAGAAGTGAGTCAGTCCACTTACCTAGAGAGGTCATCCTCTAGGATTTCCTAACCATTACATTCTTATATTCATTCATAAGACTTATAATACATGACCAGCAAAGGACTTACCTATCCTATACAAATAGTCTTTAACCTTATCAAGGACTCACCCACTTTACAAAAGTCTTCTGCCTTCTTCCAAGGACTTACCTACTCTTGTACAAGTCTTCAGCCTTCAAGGAATTACCCACTCTTCTTGGATCTTCCGTCTTTGACTTCACTTTCACACGGAGAAGCTTCCACCAAGGACTTACCCACTTGAGCAAGGAGTCTTCTGCCTTCACCAAGGGCTTACCCACTCTAGCTCCAAGTCTTCAGCCTTGATCTTCACCAAGGGACGCCTTCCCTTGTTCTTCTTCACCTCTCTTAGACAAGAGAGAGAACCTTCATCTTCATGGTTGAAATGAGAGATAGGGAGGTGGTGGAAGTGAGAGTCTCACAAGATATACATGTAGGACTAACTCTCTTACATATTTCCTACTCACTCTAACGAATGTAGCAAGTGATTAAACTTAGAGAGAGAGAGGAGGTTGTAGGAAGCACTCAACTATAGAATAGGAACCTCACATAGAGTTTGCATTGAATGCTCAACCTTGGAATGAAGCCCAAGGGGTCCTATTTATAGCTGGGGATGCCTCTTAGCCTTTGGGAACACTTGAAAATGAAAACTAGCCGTTTTGTGGCTTGCAACAGATATATTTTCACTTGTTGCAACTGTAAAAGAGTGAAATCACCCCTTTACTAAAAATTTGAAGAATTGACATCCATTCCAAACACTCTCATAGGTATGATGGAATGGGCATAAATTTTCCAAACTTATTAAACATTGGTATACAAAAGACCATTAGAAAGCAGCGGAATAAAAAATAACTAACTATATTCAATTTCATAAAAGGTTTACAAAAAATACATCAAATTCTCCCATTAGGGTTTACATCAAGACACACAATCAAGATCTAGATAGAGGGAAGTCTAGACTACTACAATCTTGTCTCCAAGTAACATCTCCATCAACCGAGTCCAAGCCAAAATATAAGATCTTCTTTGTCTTATCCATCACCTTGCTCAACACCTGGGTGGTTGGGAAGGCACCTAGAAAAAAGGGAAAGGAAAGAAAAGTATGTGTCACAAAACTAGTCTAGGATATCAAGATAAGTAAAGCAAATAAAAATAGGTTAGGGTTCATCATATGATGAAGATAATAAGAGTATGAGGCTATATATCAAAGAAGCTTGCCATTAACAATTATATCAAAAAGGATTTGCATGTAAGATAATTATGTCTACCTAACTAAGTAGGGTTGAGGCACCTACCGAACCTCTATCCTTAGGTGAGGGGAGAATAAGACATTCCCAATCACCTACAATATTATGGGGAGAATAAGACACTCCCCAGGGCGATTATTTACATGACCTTTGTGGGTGGTTGTACATAAGTACCACTACTTTATTTTAAACAGAACATAAATACACATGCTAGAAAAAGTAGTCATGGCAAGAATAATTATATGAATCAATAAGCATGGCAGTGGGGTACCAAGACCCAAGAATAATGTTCCAAAACTTATTTATGAGGCAAGTATAGCAAAAGATTCAAGAGTATATGAAATAGGGTTTAATAAAGCCTCCTTATAGAAAAATAGGTTAAGGCACAATTATTCCCAACTTAAGGTGTAAATGCACATACTTCTATTACTGATATCAATTACTAACTTTCACCACTTTAATTGAGTCCAAGTTCCACTTTGCCTATTTTCAATGTATTAACATGTATTAGAGTACATAGTGCACATTAATATATAGAAACCCTAATTTTTGAACTTTTTAGAAAAATTCGGATTTAGCTTTTGAAAATATCACCAATGAACTTATTAGGTTCTCCTGATCAAGAAAACATATTTTTATGTTAGTTTTGGAGTTATGATGATTAAGATGTAATTATTATGGATTTTATGAATTAAATTCATTTTACAAAAATCACCCTTCGTAAAACCATGAAATCAGACCTTAAAAATATTTTTATTAGATAGATATTAATTTTCCAATTCTAAAAATATTTATTTGTCAAATTTGGATAAGCGGTTTAGAAGATATGAATTTTTCAATACTGACCAATAGGAAATTGCCTCATCATCAAATCGATCGGGATAATTGAAGAGAGAGGGAGAGGGATAAAACACCATTTGACCCAAGATCAGGTTTTAAGTTTCTTAGATAACCAAACTAGAGATTCTTGAGAAGATAAAATAGCAAGAAACCAAATCCTTAGAAGAACATGGTAAAAACTAAAAAGAGATGGAAATCATCGATTATCAACATAGAAGCATGGGTTTTAAGCATGTACTAAGCAATATATGAGAATGGGGTTAACAAAACTTGCCTCTATGAATGTAATAAGGTTCAAACAGAAAGGATTCTGAGATTAGAAGGTCTGGTTGCTCTAAGACAAGCTCCTTTCTTGAGCAAAGATCACCTTCTCCACTTTAGAGGTGCAAACCCTAGCAAAAGAGCATGGATATGAGGTGTTTTAGGGTTTTAGGTGGAGTTTTACCATGTATGGTCATGGTTCCGACCTAGAAGAATGTGTAAGGAAGACTAACAGTATGAAAATAGGGAAGGAAGGGAGGGAACTTACTAGTTTTGGTCAAAATTACCAAGGAGGAGCTTTAGAAACCCTAATAGAGCAATTTGGAAGCCCTATGAGCCTTCTTCACCAAGGTAGGCTCCCTCTATTACCTTGGGACAGCAACTTCGTGGACAAATACAAAAGGAACTATTATCTAAGCTAGAGGAAAGAAAAGGAGAGCAAGAGTTTTCGAATTATGAGTTGGGAAGGGGTATACATGGCTATATATAGAAAGAGGTGAAGCATGAGGTGTCTTAAGGGACTTTCCATGTGTCTTTAGCCTAGGGCTTGATGGCCATGCAAGAGGACAGCTCATGGACTCTTCTTGGATATCGAAACATAGTCCTAAGAGCCCACAGATCTTTCAAGGCCATCCCCACCATTTTTCAAGAAAGAAATAACCTCATTGGTTGATAACTTTTAAAGATAAGCACCTTTATAAAGAGGGTAATCCCTATAATGCCCTTGGAAAGAAATACCATCAAACCAAGGTGAAACTAGGTTCTCCAATGGTTTAAAATCTCATTAATGATAAGGGAATATATAAGGATTAAAATTCAGTTGATAATTTGCAAAGAAAACCTCCCAATTGGGTAAATTGCATAAAAGTCCAGAATGTACCTAAATTGCATAACTTGCACAAACAACACCCAAATCGAACCAAATTTGAAAATTAGCATCATTGTATGTTTTCAAATCATAAAAAAAGTTAGATTAAGTTTTAGAGCACTTAATTATGGTAATGAAGCTTTCACTGAGGTATTTGTGCACAAACCCTTATATTGGTACAATTAGTGAATAAATGTTCATTAAACCACTATAAATTCCACTAATTAAACATAAATGACATAAAGGATATAAATGATAGGGAAACTTGGGAAAAAGGTTTACATGGAGATTACATCTAAGATTCATTATGTTACAACACTCCACCCTTTAAAAGGATTTTGTCCTCGAAATCTCAAGCAAAAAGAGAAGGGTGAGTACGTAACATTTCATCTCTCAACTCCCAAGTGGTTTCTTCTAGACCATGATATTTCCACAAAAAATTTACCAGCCCAATCTCTTTGTTCTTCAATTTCTTTACTTGAGAGTCAAGAATCTTCATAGGTAGCTCTTCATAAGTCAGATTCTCATGTATCTCCAAAGGCTCAACAGTAAGCACATGAGAAGAGTCCTTCACATACTTCTTTAGCACAGAGACATGGAACACATTATGAATCTTATCATAGGAAGGAGGTAAGGCTAAGTGGTATGCATAATCTCCAACCTTATCTAAGATTTCAAATGGTCCAACATAGTGGGGACTCAACTTGCCTTTAACTTTAGATCTAGCAATAGAACGGATAGACTTGATTTTCAGAAATGCATAGTCACCCACTAGGAAGTTAACATCGGACCTCTTCTTATCAGCATATATCTTCTTTCAGTCTTAAGAAGCTTTCATGTGTTTCTTTATCAACTGCACCTTTTCTATCATCATTTGCATGTCATCGGTCTTCACTAGAGAATGTTCACCGACATCATCCCAATGCAAAGGTGAACGACATGGTCTACCATAGAGAGCTTCAAAAGGTGGCATACCAATACTAGCTTGGTAGCTATTTTTGTAAGCAAACTCAGCTAATGACAGATGTCGATCCCATGCACCACCCCAATCCATCACACAAGCACGAAGCAAGTCCTCTAGAATCTGAACAGTTCTCTTAGATTGACCATCAGTCTATGGGTGGTAAGTAGTACTGAAACGCAAGTCAGTACCCATCTCCTCCTAAATCTGACCCCATAAATGAGAAGTAAACTTTGGGTCACGATCAGAAACTATTACCTCGGGTATTCCATGAAGGCGTACGATCCACTCAACGTACAACTAAGCCATATCCACAACTTTGTAATTGGTTTTAAAAGGCAAGAAATGAGCAGATTTTGTAAGTCAGTCAATAACCACCCAAACAGCATCATAACCTTTCTTGGACTTGGGGAAACCAGTAACGAAGTCCATTGTGATTTTCTCCCACTTCCATTTTGGAATTTCAAGAGGGTGAAGAAGACCACCCAATCATTGATGTTTGATCTTGACTTGCTGACATGTCAAGCACTTCGCTACGCATAGAGATATATCATTCTTCATGTTCTTCCACCAGATGCTTCGTTGTAAGTCCTTATACATTTTTGTTGTACTAGGATGAATAGTGTACTTGGACCCATGAGCTTCACTTAGAACCTTCTGTCTCATATCACCAACATTAGTAATCCACAACCTTTGTTTGAAGCGGACAACACCATCCACTCCGACAGAGAAGTCAGATTGTGGTTTCTCAGTTAAAGCTTTCATCTCCTCAAGCTCAGAACTCTCCAACTGTACAGCCACAACTTCTGAGATCTAGGTTGGTGTAACGGTCAAGCTGGCCATATGAATACATAACTTGTCTTCATCCATTGATTCAACAAACTGAGGTCTCCAGCTAGCCATGTTCAAGGTTTTCCCATACTAAACATCTCGGAGAAGCACAAACAACATCCTTCTTGCGACTTAAAGCATCAGCTACGACATTCACTTTACCAGGATGATAGGTAATGGTGAAGTCATAATCTTTAAGATATTCCATCCACCTATGTTGTCACAAGTTCAAATCCTTTTGAGACAATAGATATCTCAGACTCTTGTGATCAGAAAATACTTCAAACTTTTCACCATAGAGATAGTGTCGCCAGATCTTCAAAGCATGAACTATGGCAGCAAGCTCCAAATCATGTGTAGGCCAATTAGCTTCATTAGGTTTCAACTATCGAGAATCATAGGTGATCACCTTTCTGTCTTGCATCAAAACACACCCTAAGACTTGTCTGGATGTGTCGATGTAGATGACATAGGGTATGCCCTCAACAGGCAAAGCAAGCATGGGAGCAGAAGTCAGGCTCTTATTCAACTTCTGAAAACTGTTCTCACATTCTGGTGTCCAAGAGAACTTGACCTCCTTTTGTGTCAGCTTGGTTAAAGGCAAGGGCAACTTAGAGAAGTTCTTGATAAACCTTCGATAGTAACCTGCTAAGCCAAGGAAACTACAGATCTCTAAGGGATTCTTTGGAGCTTTCCATTTGGTCACAACTTCTACGTTTGTATGATCAATAGCTATATGTCCGGTAGAAATCACATGACCCAGAAACATCACTTCCTTTATCCAGAACTCACACTTTGAGAATTTTGCATAGAGTTGATTTTCTCGTAGTGTGTTGAGTACAATATGTATATGCTCGTGATGTTGCTCTAACGTCTCAGAATAAACCAAAACGTCATTAATAAACACCACCATGAACTTGTCAAGGTATGGGCGGAACACTCGGTTCATCAAGTCCATGAAGGCAGTAGGGGCATTTATCAAGCTGAAAGTCATGACCATGAATTCGTAATGCCCATAGCGAGTTATGAATGCTGTCTTTAGTACATCATTGTCCTTCACACGCATCTGGTAGTAGCCACTTCACAGATCCATCTTGGAGAACACAGTGGCTAACTTTAGTTGGTCGAACAAGTCGTCAATGCGAGGCAAAGGATAACGGTTCTTCACCGTCACTTGGTTAAGCATGCGGTAGTCCATGCACATCCGCATCGAACCATCCTTCTTCTTCACGAATAGGATAGGGGCTCCCTAGGTGAAACACTAGGGCAGCTGAAGCCCATGTCGAGAAGCTCTTCTAGTTGCTTCTTTAGTTCGGCAAGGTCAGTAGGGGCCAAGCGGTAAGGTGGCTTCGATATTAGTGAAGTTCTAGGTACAAGCTCGATGGAGAACTCCACCTCCCGAGTTGGTGGTAAACCAGGTAACTCCTCGAGAAAGATGTCCGGGAAGTCATTCACCACATCTATGTGGTCGAGAGAAGGAGGTGTAGCCTCAAGGACTATAGAGGCTAAGAAAGCTCTACACCCTTGCGAGACTAGCTTTTCAGCTTTGATGGCGGAGATAACAAATTGTTGATCTTCTCGCTTCCTACTCTTGACACACAATCTTCCCTCAATGGGATGTGACAAACTAACCTTTGATTCTTCACAAAACAAAATATCTTTGTACTTCTTCAACCAATCCATTCCCAGGATGACATCAAAGGCAGTCATGTCAAGTAAGATGAAATCTGAGGGAAACATTATACCAGATATATAGAGGTCCATGGTCGGAGTTTGGAGATATGAAGAGCAGACCTTAACACTAGGGTTTTTTACATCTAATATATGATCCATATACTCAGATTTTATTTCTAACATAGAAGCAAGTTGACATGATATGAAGGTATTGGATGAGCTAGAATCAAATAGTGCCTTTATAGGATGCATATTAAGATGCAAGGTACCTTCAATAACTTCATTATCTTCACATGCTTCCTCAACATTGAGAGAAAACACTCTCCCATTCCTCCTCTCCACTGGCGGTCGCCTCAGGTTTTGGTTGATGTTGTTGTTGTTATTATTCCGCAGAGGCGGATTCTGCCTTGGCTATTGCGGCTGCTGGGCTTTATTTTTTCCTTGCTGGAAACGGGGGAAGAGTGGTCGGATATGCCCAACTTGGCCACACTCATGGCAGGTCAGAGGAGGCCGGTTGTCTCTATGAGCAGGTGCATTGTTGGCAGGACATCTCCCTGGAGGATGGTGGCGAGAGCACCTATTACACCGATCACGTCCATGATTCTCATTCTAGGTAGGGGTCTTCCTCTTGTTGTTGCTATAGCCATTACTGTGTCCATAGGATTGGAATCCTGGGTAGGACTCGATGGCCAGGGCCTTATCCACCATCTGCTGGAAGGTGAGTGGAAGTTGTGGAATAAGACTTCGACCCACTTGGTAGTTTAGGCCATCCAAGAACAATGTTGCCCTTCTCTCGGCTCCAAGGTCAGTGGCATAGCGTTCCAGAAGTAGGAATCATTGGATGTAGTCAGCCACACTCACGGTTCCCTGTCTGAGGCTATAGAACTCGGCTTCCTTCTTCCTTAAGAAGGCAAGATAGATGTACTTCTCCCTGAAGAGCTTCAGGAACTGGTACCACTCCATGGTAGAGGTGTCTCGAGTGCGGGCGACACCATTCCACCAGACATATGCCGGTCCGTCCAGCACATACGTCGCAAACCAAACTTTCTAGTGAGGAGGGCATGCCATACCCTCGAAGGTCTGATCCAAAGCCAACACCCAGTCATCAGCTTTATCCACCATGTTGTGTTCACTATCACCTTTGAAGTAGGGTGACTGCATCTTTATGAAGTCAGTGAGGGTGAACTCCCTCGGCTTGTTGGCATTAGAAGCCACTGTGTGGAGCTTCCCCATCATGGTGGAGAGCACCTGGCGCAACATTTTCAGCTCTTGCTCTGGTGTGAAGGAGGGGGTGCCCAAAGTAGCAGGGTTGACCATACTATGGTCGACATGAGTCACAGGAGTGTTTTCCACATTGGAGTCATTAGGGTTTGACTCCTTTCCCTTGTTCCTAATGTCAAACAAGTCACCTATCCTGAAAGGTAGGGTTAACATATTAAGTTCCCATGAGTATTTGAATCATATATGAAAAAGAATAGAAGCATAGATGAGAAAAGAATATCTAGAATGATATTGCCTAAAAGCATACTATTTTGGGCAATTCATATCAGCTCTGGCCAGGCCGGTATCATATGGGCATGGGAGTCCTCATAAACCAAGCTAGTGGTGCGGAGGAAAATATTGCCAGCCACCAAAACCCTGATCCATTCTAGACACCTTTGCTTCAACTTCATGTCCTAATAGTTGCCTAAAGGCTCTGATACCATGTTGTAAAAGAGTGAAATCACCCCTTTACTAAAAATTTGAAGAATTGACATCCATTCCAAACACTCTCAGAGGTATGATGGAATGGGCATAAATTTTCCAAACTTATTAAACATTGGTATTCAAAAGACCATTAGAAAGCAGTAGAATAAAAAATAACTGACTATATTCAATTACATAAAAGGTTTACAAAAATACATCAAATTATCCCATTAGGGTTTACATCAAGACACACAATCAGGATCTAGATAGAGGGAAGTCTAGACTACTATAATCTTGTCTCCAAGTAACATCTCCATCAACCGAGTCCAAGCCAAAAGCTAAGATCTTTCTTGTCTTATCCATCACCTTGCTCAACACCTGGGTGGTTGGGAAGGCACCCAGCAAATAGGGAAAGGGAAGAAAAGTATGTGTCACAAAACTAGTCTAGGATATCAAGATAAGTAAAGCAAAGAAAAATAGGTTAGGGTTCATCATATGATGAAGATAACAAGAGTATGAGGCTATATATCAAAGAAGCTTGCCATTAACAATTATATCAAAAGGGATTTTCATGTAAGATAATTATGTCTACCTAACTAAGTAGGGTTGAGGCACCTACCAGACCTCTAACCTTAGGTGAGGGGAGAATAAGACATTCCCAGTCACCTACAATATTATGGGGAGAATAAGACATTCCCCAGGGCGATTATTTACATGCCCTCTGTGGGTGGTTGTACATAAGTATCGCTACTTTATTTTAAATAGAAGATAAATCCACATGCTAGAAAAAGTAGTCATGGCAATAATAATTATATGAATCAATAAGCATGGCACTGGGGTACCAAGACCCAAGAATAATATTCCGAAACTAATTTATGAGGCAAGTATAGCAAAAGATTCAAGAGTATATGAAATAGGGTTTAATAAAGCCTCATTATAGAAAAATAGGTTAAGGCACAATTATTCCCAACTTAAGGTGTAAATGCACATACCTCTCTTACTGATATCAATTACTAACTTTCACCACTTTAATTGAGTCCAAGTTCCACTTTGCCTATTTTCAATGTATTAACATGTATTAGAGTACATAGTGCACATTAATATATAGAAACCCTAATTTTCAAACTTTTTAGAAAAATTAAGATTTATCTTTTGAAAATATCACCAATGAACTTATTAGGTTCTCCTGATCAAGAAAACATATTTTTATGTTAATTTTGGAGTTATGATGATTAAGATGTAATTTTTACGGATTTTATGAATTAAATTCATTTTACAAAAATCACCCTTCGTAAAACTATGAAATTAGATCTTAAAAATATTTTTATTAGATAGATATTAATTTTCCAATTATAAAACATATTTGTTTGTCAAATTTGGATAAGCGGTTTAGAAGATATGAATTTTTCAATACTGACCAATAGGAAATTGCCACATCATCAAACCGATCGGGATAATTGAAGAGAGAGGGAGAGGGATAAAACACCATTTGAACCAAGATCAGGTTTTAAGTTTCTTAGATAACCAAACTAGAGATTCTTGAGAAGATAAAATAGCAAGAAACCAAATCCTTAGAAGAACATGGTAAAAACTAAAAAGAGATGGAAATCATCGATTATCAACATAGAAGCATGGGTTTTAAGCATGTACTAAGCAATATATGAGAATGGGGTTAACAAAACTTGTCTCTAGTAAGGTAATAAGGTTCAAACAGAAAGAATTCCAAGATTAGAAGGCATGGTTGCTCCAAGACAAGCTCCTTTCTTGAGCAAAGATCACCTTCTCCACTTTAGAGGTGCAAACCCTAGCAAAAGAGCATGGAGATGAGGTGTTTTAGGGTTTTAGGTGGAGTTTTACCATGTATGGCCATGGTTCCGACCAAGAAAAATGTGTAAGGAAGACTAAAAGAATGAAAATAGGGAAGGAAGGGAGGGAACTTACTAGTTTTGGTCGAAATTACCAAGGAGGAGCTTTAGACACCCTAATAGAGCAATTTGGAAGCCCTATGAGCCTTCTTCGCCAAGGTAGGCTCCCTCTATTACCTTCGGACATAAACTTTGTGGCCAAATACAAAAGGAACTATTATCTAAGCTAGAGGAAAGAAAAAGAGAGCAAGAGTTTTTGAATTGTGAGTTGGGAAGGGGTATACATGGCTATATATAGAAAGAGGTGAAGCATGAGGTGTCTTAAGGGACTTTCCATGTGTCTTTAGCCTAGGGTTTGATGGTCATGCAAGAGGACAGCTCATGGACTCTTCTTGGATATCAAAACACGGTCCTAAGAGCCCACATATCTTTCAAGGCCATCCCCACTGTTTTTCAAGAAAGAAATAACCTCATTCGTTGATAGCTTTTAAAGATAAGCACCTTTATAAAGAGGGTAATCCCTATAATGCCCTTGGAAAAAAATACCATCAAAACAAGGTGAAACTAGGTTATCCAATGGTTTAAAATCTCGTTAATAGTAAGGGAATATCTAAGGATTAAAATTCAGTTGATAATTTGCAAAGAAAACCTCCCAATTGGGTAAATTGCATAAAAGTCCAGAATGTACCTAAAATTGTATAACTTGCACAAACAACATCCAAATCAAACCAAATTTGAAACTTAGCCTCATTTTATGTTTTGAAACCATATAAAAAATTATATTAAGGTTTAGAGCACTTAATTATGGTAATTAATCTTTCACTGACGTATTTGTGCATAAACCCTTATATTGGTACAATTAGTGAATAGATGTTCACTAAACCACTATAAATTCCACTAATTAAACATAAATGACATAAAGGATAGAAATGATAGGGAAACTTGGGAAAAAGGTTTACATGTATATTACATCTAAGATTCATTATGTTACAGCAACTCCACAATGGCTAGAAGCACTTTTCCGTACAGTGCAATCGGTCGAGTTTCTATAAGGGTAACTCGACCGATAGAGTAAAAGACAAAGTCGATATTCAGACCATCGGTCGAGTTTGACATGGGGAAACTCGACCGACCAATGAAAATCAAATTGGTCAGTTACTCCATCGGTCGAGTTTTGTGAAGTGTAAACTCGACCGATCAAAAGTCATTTTCAAGATCCAATCAGGATCGGTCGAGTTTGCAACTCATAGAACTCGACCGATGAATAGCCTGATGTGAATTTTGGAAAATGGCTTTAGAGTGCTTAAACATTCGATCTAAGTGCTCCTAATTTTTTCTAAGCTTAATTACAAGTCATACAATCATTACAAGTCATTTACAACATGATTCTAATGGATTTACATCATATTATAAAAACGTGCACCTGTATTGACTTTGACTTGTCTTTTCTCCAATTTGAGATGTGCAAGTTAGGATATTTGGAGTGTGTTTATACCTAATCTGAAATCGCTCAAGTAGAGACATTAGACACCAATATGTGGAATGGTTAGTCATCATCAAAACACGAGTTTAGTCAATTTAGATGTGAGCCAACATTGACCTAATTGACCTTGAGTCAACATTCTCCCCCTTTTTGAAGATGAAAAATCATTCCATAAATGTATTGAAAGTATTTAAGTCAACTCATACCTTTGGAGAAACCTAGGGGTTTCAATAGAATTGAGTTCATATGCTCCCCCTCAATTGATGCTAGTGGAGTTCTCATACTCCCCCTCAAGTGATGTTATTTCTCCTGCATGGTTAACTTTCATAACATTTATAGAATACTATGTCTTTTATTCATATATGTTCTACACATATATGTCTTCTCCACTTTACCTTCTCCCCCTTACATAGACTTACTTCTCCTCTTGATGTAAGACATGCCTTCTCCCTATTTTGTCAAAAGAAGACATACCTTTCTCCCCTTTGTCATTTCAAAAGGTGGGGGTATGAAGAAATAAGAAACACCACTTGTTAAAGGAAAGGAGATAATAAAAAGTTATATAGGGAGAGTAGAAGAGCATAGATAGGGGCTTGTCCAAGCATAGAAAGAAAAGCAAGTTAAAGCATATACTTGAACAACCTAAAAGGCAAGATAAAGTGATTCATAAAAACAATAAAATGCAATTTTAACCCTCAAGATGACATAATTTGCCCAAAAAGTACCAGGGCTCGTGGCAAGGCGATGAGCTTTGCTCAAAAGGTCATTTCTGCATAAAAAATACTACTCTTGTAGCAAAAATTGAAACTGGAGCAAAAGATGCATGAAATCCAAAAATGCTCCAATTTCTACATATAATGTAGCTTTATGCACCCTGCATCACAAGTTAGGACTACTAGTAGGATTTAGATCATAGCAAGAGATACCAAAAAATACACAAGATAAAGCAAGCTATGAGTAAATGTAGAGATATATCCAAACAAAAGAGATATGCAATTTTAGAAGCATGAAAGGATATAACTCACATACAAATATGCATCATTACCAAAGGATGATTACCACTAAGAACCTCAAGGTTGTATCAAAACAAGATATACACCTAGATAGATGTAGCAAGTTAGAGTACAACAGAAGCAATTTTAGACACAACCAAGAGATCCAAAGAGATCATCATCAAAACCTACAAAACAACGCAAAGCAAGTAATTGCAACATATAGATATACCAATTTAGAGCAATTAGAGAGATAGAGTTGTAAGCTAGATAGGCAATTTAGAACCTGGAAATATACATATATAAAGATACCAAATGAGTGTGCCAAAGAATAAGGCTATTGGCTGAGAAATTCTAGTTGAGAGGGAAATTCTCATTCAATAAGCCAAATGTATATTTTGTGCACAGTGTTATCGATCGAGTTATGTGTATTGACAACCAGACCGATGACAGTTGTTGGCAAGACCCATTGGTGCCTATCGGTCGAGTTTCAAACAGGACAAACTCGACTGACAGAGCTGTTGTCAAAAAGCACATATTTTTCATAAAAACATATTTAAAGCATTGCTAAAAATACAAACCATATCTAAACATGTCTAAGCAAGTTGGTAATGGACTATAGAAGCATTAGAAACAATTTTTGAGCAAGAGTGTGAAGAGAATCACAAAATACCACTTTTGACTCAAAAACCATATGTATAGTGCACACCATCTTGACAAAACAAGTTAGGATTGGTTATAAGCAAGAAAAGCATTACCTTTGTGCTTACCATTGCTTTTCCACTTGTTTTCACCTCATACACATCTCACCTTTCTTCTTTCATGTGGATTGACAAGTAAATTTGCAATTCAATAGCTTTAGTCAATCCATTTGCAAGTACCTACAAGAATAAAGATGAAATGGTCCCCAATCATGTTTTTGGGTTCGGAGGGGTTAGCTTAGCAACCCAAGTCCTATTGGATCTTTGGTGATTTCCTAAAAGGACAACAAGTAGATTAATGACCAATTTTATTGCAATAGTTGCATGTGCCCATAGTCTTGGAACTAGAGGATTCTCCCTGGAATATTGGAGGTCCTTTACCTTTGTTGTTCCTTTGACTACCATCATACCCCAAACCATGTCTACCAATTTGTTTGGTAGTATGGTGTAGGATGTCATTGAGATTCTTTTTACCAACTAAGAATCTTTGTAAAGAAGATCTCAAATCATCATTATCATGCATAAGAGAAGTAATAGTAGAAGACAAATGATTGATATTATCTCTAGCATGCAGAAGATCATTTTCTAAGCAAGGAGCTTTAGTTAAATAAGAATATCTATCAATATGAAGAGCAACAACATCATTTTCTCTACTAGTAGAACTAGAACAAGATTCATGCACTTTGATTTTAGCAAGCAAGTAGGCATTTTCTATTTCTAATTCTTGCAAAACAAAATCTTTGTCCTTGTTTTCAGATTTTAGACCATCAATATCATGCATGAGAGAATCAACAATTAAAGTATGCTCTTCATTTGAACTAGGCATAAGAGGTTGAGCTTCTAGAAATCTAATCTTATTAAGCAAACTAGCATTTTCAAGTTTAAGAGAGTCTACTTGGCTAAGACAAGCATTTTTGTCATCAAGCAAGCAAGAATTAGCATGTTCAAGATCATCTAGTTCTACATGCAAATCATCAAAAATTCTAGCAAACTTTTTCTTTTTCCTTTTATAAGACTTAAGAGAGTCACAAGTATCATGAATAATAGCAATCAAAGATTCTTTATCTAAAGAGTTTAGATTTACCTCACTTGAGTCTTCACATTTTGATGCCATAAGAGCAAAATGGCATTCTCCTTCATCACTAGAGCTTGAGCTTGATCCTTTACTTGAATCATCACTTGAGCTTGAGTTGGAGGAGTCACTTGAGCTTGAGTGCCATTTCTCCTTCTTCTTGTACTTCTCTTCTCTTCTCTTGTGAAGATGGGTCTTTTTGCCTTGTGGGAAATCTTCCTTGTAGTGACCCTTCTTTCCACATGTGAAGCACCGGATGGAGGAGGACTTGCCTTTGTAGAGTTTACCCTAGGAGTACATGGCATCTTCTTCAACTTGAGAGGATGGAGAGGCTTGATCAACAATAGCCTTGATTTAAGCCTTCATTTCAGCCTTCTTCATTCTCTTGAGTTTTTTCTCTACTGGTCTTTCTACTTCCTCCCTCTAGTCAAGTGTAGCTTCATGTGCTTGTAGATTTCCAATGAGCTCTTCAATAGTAATATCCCTAAGAGACATTGATTATTCAATGGAAGTCACCTTGGGTTCCCACCTCTTGGGAAGAGTTCTAAGGATCTTTGAGTTGATCTCTCCACTAGACATAGGATGACATAGAACCGCAACACCATTCACAATGGTGTTGAGCCTTGAGTACATGTTGGCTATCCTCTCCTCCTTTCCCATCTTGAAGTTCTCAAACATCCATTTTAGCATGTAGACTTTGCTTTCTTCACTTGATCTGTCCCTTCATAAGTGATGCATAGCTTTGTCCATACCTCATAGGCTGTTTCACATGAAGAAATCTGGTTGAACTCGGTGGGGGTCATGGAGGCATAGAGGATGTGCATGGATCTAGCATTCAAGGTTGCTTTCTTCAAGGTAGCTTCATCCCATTCTTCAATCTTTGTCTTTGGTAGAATGTATGGGTTGTTCACCATTTGCCACATCTCAAAACTTGATCCTTGGATGTAGAATTGAAGCATTCTTCTCCAATAGAGGAAATTGCTCCCATCAAAGATTGGTAGGCTGATCAAGTATCTCCATCCTTGGTAGTCACTCATCTTCTCCTACTTGTAGAAGTATGCTTGGAGAAGCCCGCTCTGATACCAATTGTTGGATCTTAGATGGGTGATTAGATGCTCTAGAGGGGGGGTGAATAGAGTTCAATGCACTTAAACAAAATTCATTATACCTTCAAGATATATCACAAGATAAGGTTGCTAAATAGGTAATTTGAGTGCAACTAAAACATGCATATCAAGGATGAGAGAGATTGAGAAAATATAAGAGGGCAAACTATTTAGAGTGGTTCCTCACTTCAAACTAGAAGTGAGTCAGTCCACTTCCCTAGAGAGGTCAGCCTCTAGGATTTCTTAACCATTGCATTCTTATATTCATTCATAAGTATTACAATAAATGACCACCAGAGGACTTACCTATCCAATAAAAAGAATCTTCAACCTTACCAAGGACTTGCCTACTTTGTAAGAGTCTTCCACCTTCTTCCAAGTACGTACCTACTTTTGCACAAGTCTTCAGCTTTCAAATAATTACCCATTCTTCTTAGATCTTCTGCCTTTGACTTCACCTTCACTCGGAGAAGCTTCCACCAAGGACTTACCCACTTGAGCAAGGAGTCTTCTGCCTTCACCAAGGGCTTATCCACTCTAGCTCCAAGTCTTCAGCCTTGATCTTCACCAAGGGATGCCTTCCCTTATTCTTCTTCACCTCTCTTAGATAAGAGAGAGAACCTTCATCTTCATGATTGAAATGAGAGATAGGGAGGTGGTGGAAGTGAGAGCCTCACAAGATATACATGTAGGACTAACTCTCATACAGATTTCTTACTCACTCTAATGAATGTAGCAAGTGATTAAGCTTAGAGAGAGAGGAGGCGGTAGGTAGCACCCAACTATAGAATAAGTACTTCACATAGAGTTTGCATTGAATGCTCAACCTTGGAATGAAGCCCAAGGGGTCCTATTTATAGTTGGGGATGCCTCTTAGCCTTTAGGAACACTTGAGAATGAAAACTAGTCATTTTGTGGCTTGCAACGGATATATTTTCACTTGTTACAACTCCACAACGGCTAGAATCACTTTTCTAAACTTTTCCGTACAGTGCAATCGGTCGAGTTTCTATAAGGGTAACTCGACCGATAGAGTAAAAGACAAAGTCGATATTTAGACCATCGGTCGAGTTTGTCCTGGGGAAACTCGACCGACCAATGAAAATCGAATTGGTAAGTTACTCCATCGGTCGAGTTCTCTAAAATGTAAATTCGACCGATCAAAAGTCATTTTCAAGATCCAATCAGGATCGGTCGAGTTTGCAACTCACAGAACTCGACCGATGAACAGCCTGATGCGAATTTTGGAAAATGGCTTTTGAGTGTTTAAACATTCGATCTAAGTGATCATGATTTTTTCTAAGCTTAATTACAAGTCATACAATCATTATAAATGGTTTACAACATGATTCTAATGGATTTACATCATATTACAAAAATGTGCACTTGTATTGACTTTGACTTGTCTTTTCTCCAATTTGAGATGCACACGTTAGGGCATTTGGAGTGTGTCTATACCTAATCTGAAATCACTCAAGTAGAGACATTAGACACCAATATGTGGAATGGTTAGTCATCATCAAAACACAGGTTTAGTCAATTTAGATGTGAGTCAACATTGACCTTGAGTCAACATTCTCTCCCTTTTTGAAGATGACAAATCATTCCATAAATGTATTGAAAGTATTTAAGTCAACTCATACCTTTGGAGAAACCTAGGGGTTTCAATAGAATTGAGTTCATATGCTCCCCCTCAATTGATGCTAGTGGAGTTCTCATACTCCCCCTCAATTGATGTAATTTTTCCTGCATGGTTAACTTTCATAACATTTATAGAATACTATGTCTTCTATTCATATATGTTCTACACATATATGTCTTCTCCACTATACCTTCTCCCCCTTATATGGACTTACTTCTCCTCTTCATGTAAGACATGCCTTCTCCCTGTTTTGTCAAAAGAAGACATACATTTCTCCCCCTTTGTCATTTCAAAAGGTGGGGGTATGAAGAAATAAGAAACACCACTTGTTAGAGGAAAGGAGATAACAAAAAGTTATATAGGGAGAGTAGAAGAGCACAGATAGGGGCTTGTCCAAGCATAGAAAGAAAAGCAAGTTAAAGCATATACTTGAACAACCCAAAAGGCAAGATAAAGTGTTGCAGAAAAACAATAAAATGCAATTTTGACCCTCAAGATGACAGAATTTGTCCAAAAAGTACCAGGGCTCACGGTGAGGCAATGAGCCTTGCTCAGAAGGTCGAATCTGCATAAAAAACACTATTCTTGCAACAAAAACTGAAAGTGGAGCAAAAGTTGTATGAAATCCAAAAATGCTCCAATTTCTACATACAATGTAGCTTTATGCACCCTGCATCACAAGTTGGGACTACTAGTAGGATCTAGATCATAATAAGAGATACCAAAAGATACACAAGATAAAGCAACCTATGAGTAAATGTAGAGATATATCCAAACTAAAGAGATATGCAATTTTAGAAGAATGAAATGATATAACTCACATAAAAATATGCATCATTACCAAAGGATGATTACCACTAAGAACCTCAAGGTTGTATCAAAACAATATATACACCTAGATAGATGTAGAAAGTTAGAGTACAATGGAAGCAATTTTAGACACAACCAAGAGATCCAAAGAGATCGTCATCAAAACCTGCAAAACAACTGAAAGCAAATAATTGCAACATATAGATATACCAATTTAGAGCAATTAGAGAGATAGACTTGTAAGCAAGATAGGTAATTTAGAACATGGCAATATGCATATATAAAGGTACCAAATGAGAGTGCCAAAGAATAAGGCTATTGGTTGAGAAAATCTAGTTGAGAGGGAAATTCTCATTCAATAAGCCAAATGTATATTCTATGCACAATATTATCGGCTGAGTTATGTGTATTGACAACTCAACCGATGACAGCTGCTGGCAAGACCCATTGGTGCCTATCGTTTGAGTTTCAAACAAGACAAACTCGACCGAAAGAGTTGCTGTCAAAAAGTACATATTTTTCATAAAAACATATTTAAAGCATTGCTAAAAACACAAAACATTTCTAAACATGTCTAAGCAATTTGGTAATGCACTATAGAAGCATTAGAAATAGTTTTTGAGCAAGAGTGTGAAGAGAATCACAAAATACCACTTTTGACTCAAAAACCATATGTATAGTGCACACCATCTTGAAAAAACAAGTTAGGATTGGTTATAAGCAAGAAAAACATTACCTTTGTGCTTACCATTGCTTTTCCACTTGTTTTCACCTCATACACATCTCACCTTTCTTCTTTCATGTGGATTGACATGTCAATTTGCAATTCAATAGCTCAAGTCAATCCATTTGCAAGTACCTACAAGAAGAAAGATGAAATGGTCCCCAATCATGTTTTGGGGTCCGGAGGGGTTAGCTTAGAAACCCAAGTCCTTTTTCTCTTAGGTGCTTTCTTAAAAGGACAACAAGTAGAATAAAGACCAATTTCATTGCAATAGTTGTATGTGCCCATAGTCTTGGAACTATAGGATTCTCCATGAAATATTGGAGGTCCTTTACCTTTGTTGTTCCTTTGACTACCATCATACCCCAAACCATGTCTACCAATTTGTTTGGTAGTATGGTGTAGGATGTCATTAAGATTCTTTTTACCAACTAAGAATCTTTACAAAGAAGATCTCAAACCATCATTATCATGCATATGAGAAGTAATAGTAGAAGACAAATGATTGATATTATCTCTAACATGGAGAAGATCATTTTCTCAGCAAAGAGCTTTAGTTAAATAAGAATCTCTATCAATATGAAGAGCAGCAACATCATTTTCTCAACTAGTAGAACTAGAACAAGATTAATGCACATTGATTTTAGCAAGCAAGGAGGCATTTTCTGTTTCTAATTCTTGCAAAACAAAATATTTGTCCTTGTTTTTAGATTTAAGAACATCAATATCATGCATGAGAGAATCAACAATTAAAGTATGCTCTTTATTTGAACTAGGCATAAGAGGTTGAGCTTCTAGAAATCTAATCTTATCAAGCAAACTAGAATTTTCAAGTTTAAGAGAGTCTAATTGGCTAAGACAAACATTTTTGTCATCAAGCAAGCAAGAATTAGCATGTTCAAGACCATCTAGTTCTACATGCAAATTATCAACAATTCTAGCAAGCTTTTTCTTTTTCCTTTTATAAGACTTAAGAGTGCACAAGTATCATGAATAATAGCAATCAAAGATTCTTTATCTAAAGAGTTTAGATTTACCCCACTTGAGTCTTCACGTTTTGATGCCATAAGAGCAAAATGGCATTCTCCTTCATCACTAGATCTTGAGCTTGATCCTTCACTTGAACCTTCACTTGAGCTTGACTTAGAGGAGTCACGTGAGCTTGAGTGCCATTTCTCCTTCTTCTCGTACTTCTCTTCTATTCTCTTGTGAAGATGGGTCTTTTTGCCTTGTGGGCAATCTTCCTTGTAGTGACCCTTCTTTCCACATGTGAAGCACCGGATGGAGGAGTACTTGTCTTTGTACAGTTTACCCTTGGAGTACATGGCATCTTCTTCAACTTGAGAGGATGGAGAGGCTTGATCAACAATAGCCTTGATTTGAGACTTCATTTCAACCTTCTTCATTCTCTTGAGTTCTTTCTCTTCTTGTCTTTCTACTTCCTCCCTCTTGTCAAGTGTAGCTTCATGTGCTTATAGATTTCCAATGAACTCTTCAATAGGAATATCCCTAAGAGACCTTGCTTCTTCAGTGGAAGACACCTTGGGTTCCCACCTCTTGGGAAGAGTTCTAAAGATCTTTGAGTTGATCTCTCCACTAGACATAGGATGACCTAGAACTGCAAGATCATTCACAATGGTGTTGAGCCTGGAGTACATGTTGACTATCCTCTCCTCCTTTCCCATCTTGAAGTTCTCAAGTAGCCCTTTGAGCATGTAGACTTTGCTTTCCTTCACTTGATCTATCCCTTCATAAGTGATGCATAACTTTCTCCATAACTCATAGGTTGTTTCACATGAAGAAATCTGGTTGAACTCAGTGGGGGTCATGGAGGCATAGAGGATGTGCATGGCTCTAGCATTCAAGGTTGCTTTCTTCAAGGTAGCTTCATCCCATTCTTCAATCTTTGTCTTTGGTAGTTTGTATGGGCTGTTCACCATTTGCCACATCTCAAAACTTGATCCTTGGATGTAGAATTGAAGCCTTCTTCTCCAATAGAGGAAAAATTGCTCCCATCAAAGATTGGTAGGTTGATCAAGTATCTCCCTCCTTGATAGTCATCCATCTTCTCCTACTTGTAGAAGTATGCTTGGAGATGCCCGCTCTGATACCAATTGTTGGATCCTAGATGGGTGATTAGATGCTCTAGAGGGGTGAATAGAGCTGAATGCACTTAAACAAAATTCATTAGACCTTCAAGATATATCACAAGATAAGGTTGCTAAATAGGTAATTTGAGTGCAACTAAAACATGTATAGAAAGGATGAGAGAGATTGAGCAACCTATTTAGAGTGGTTCCTCACTTCAAACTAGAAGTGAGTCAGTCCACTTACCTAGAGAGGTCAGCCTCTAGGATTTCTTAACCATTGCATTCTTATATTCATTCATAAGACTTACAATACATGACCACCAAAAGACTTACCTATCCAATACAAAGAGTCTTCAACCTTACCAAAGACTTACCCACTTTGCAAGAGTCTTCCACCTTCTTCCAATGACTTACCTACTCTTACACAAGTTTTCAGCCTTCATGGAATTACCCACTCTTCTTGGATCTTTCGCCTTTGACTTCACCTTCACTCGGAGAAGCTTCCACCAAAGACTTATCCACTTGATCAAAGAGTCTTCTGCCTTCACCAAGGGATTACCCACTCTGGCTCAAAGTCTTCAGCCTTGATTTTCACCAAGGGATGCCTTCCCTTGTTCTTCTTCACCTCTCTTAGACAAGAGAGAGAACCTTCATCTTCATGGTTGAAATGAGAGATAGGGAGGTGGTGGAAGTGAGAGCCTCACAAGATATACATGTAGGACTAGCTCTCATACAGATTTCCTACTCACTCTAACGAATGTAGCAAGTGATTAAGCTTATAGAGAGAGAGGAGGTTGTAGGAAGCACTCAATTATAGAATAGGAACCTCACATAGAGTTTGCATTGAATGCTCAACCTTAGAATGAAGCCCAAGGGGTCCTATTTATAGTTGGGGGTGCCTCTTAGCCTTTGGGAACACTTGAGAATGAAAACTAGCCATTTTGTGGCTTGCAACAGATATATTTTCACTTGTTGCAACTCCACAACATCTAGAAGCACTTTTCTACACTTTTTTGTACAGTGCAATCGGTCGAGTTTCTATAAGGGTAACTCGACCGATAGAGTAAAAGACAAAGCCGATATTCAGACCATCGGTCGAGTTTGTCCTGGGGAAACTCCACCGACCAATGAAAATTGAATTGGTCAGTTACTCCATCAGTTGAGTTATGTGAAATGTAAACTCGACTGATCAAAAGTCATTTTCAACATCCAACCATGATCGGTCGAGTTTGCAACTCACAGAATCGACCAATGAATAGCCTGATATGAATTTTGGAAACTGGCTTTTGAGTGCTTAGACATTCGATCTAAGTGCTCCTGATTTTTTCTAAGCTTAATTACAAGTCATACAATCATTACAAGTGATTTACAACATGATTCTAATGGATTTACATCATATTACAAAAACGTGCACTTGTATTGACTTTGACTTGTCTTTTCTCCAATTTGAGATGCACAAGTTAGGGCATTTGGAGTGTATCTATACCTAATCTGAAATCACTCAAGTAGAGACATTAGACACCAATGTGTGAAATGGCTAGTCATCATCAAAACACGGGTTTAGTCAATTTAGACGTGAGTCAACATTGACCTAATTGACCTTGAGTCAACATTCTCCCACTTTTTGAAGATGACAAACAATTCCATAAATCTATTGAAAGTATTTAAGTCAACTCATACCTTTGGAGAAACCTAGGGGTTTCAATAGAATGGAGTTCATATGGTCCCCCTCAATTGATGCTAGTGTCGTTCTCATACTCCCCCTCAATTGATGTTATTTCTCCTGCATGGTTAACTTTCATAACATTTATAGAATACTATGTCTTCTATTCATATATGTTCTACACATATATGTCTTCTCCACTTTACCTTCTCCCCCTTACATGGACTTACTTCTCCTCTTGATGTAAGACACGCCTTCTCCCTGTTTTGTCAAAAGAAGACATACCTTTCTCCCCTTTGTCATTTCAAAAGGTGGGGTTATGAAGAAATAAGAAACACCACTTGTTAAAGGAAAGGAGATAACAAAAAGTTATATAGGGATAGTAGAAGAGCACAGATAGGGGCTTGTCCAAGCATAGAAAGAAAAGTAAGTTAAAGCATATACTTGAACAACCCAAAAGGCAAGATAAAGTGTTGCAGAAAAACAATAAAATGCAATTTTGACCCTCAAGATGACAGAATTTGCCCAAAAAGTACCAGGGGTCATGGTATTCCATGAGCCTTGCTCATAAGGTCGTTCTACATAAAAAAAAATACTCTTGCAGCAAAAATTGAAACTGGAGCAAAAGCTGCATGAAATCCAAAAATGCTCCAATTTCTACATACAATGTAGCTTTATGCACCCTGCATCACAAGTTAGGATTACTAGTAGGATCTAGATCATAGCAAGAGATACCAAAAGATACACAAGATAAAACAAGGTATCAGTAAATGTAGAGATATATACAAACAAAAGATATATGCAATTTTAGAAGCATGAAAGGATATAACTCACATACAAATATGCATCATTACCAAAGGATGATTACCACTAAGAACCTCAAGGTTGTATCAAAACAAGATATACACCTAGATAGGTGTAGCAAGTTAGAGTATAATGGAAGCAATTTTAGACACAACCAAGAGATCCAAAGAGATCATCATAAAAACCTACAAAATAACTCAAAGCAAGTAATTGTAACATATAGATATACCAATTTAGAGCAATTAGAGAGATAGAGTTGTAAGCAAGATAGGCAATTTAGAACATGGAAATATGCATATATAAAGGTTCCAAATGAAAGTGCCAAAGAATAAGGCTCTTGGCTGAGAAAATCTAGTTGAGAGGGAAATTCTCATTCAATAAGCCAAATGTATATTATGTGCACAGTGTTATCGGTCAAGTTTTGTGTATTGACAACTCAGCCGATGACAGCTGCTGGCAAGACCCATTGGTGCCTATCGGTCGAGTTTCAAACAGGATAAACTCGACCGAAAGATCTGCTGTCAAGAAGCACATATTTTTCATAAAAACATATTTAAAGCATTGCTAAAAATACAAACTATATTTAAACATGTCTAAGCAAGTTGGTAATGCACTATAGAAGCATTAGAGATAGTTTTTGAGCAAGAGTGTGAAGAGAATCACAAAATACCACTTTTGACTCAAAAACCATATGTATAGTGCACACCATCTTGACAAAACAAGTTAGGATTGGTTATTAGCAAGAAAAACATTACCTTTATGCTTACCATTGCTTTTCCACTTGTTTTCACCTCATACACATCTCACCTTTCTTCTTTCATGTGGATTGACAAGTCAATTTGCAATTCAATAGCTCAAGTCAATCCATTTGTACCTACAAGAAGAAAGCTGAAATGGTCCCCAATCATGATTTTGGGTCTGGAGGGGTTAGCTTAGCAACCCAGGTCCTATTGCTCTTGGGTGCTTTCCTAAAAGGACAACAAGTAGAATAATGACCAATTTTATTGCAATAGTTGCATGTGCTCATAGTCTTCGAACTAGAGGATTCTCCATAGAATATTGGAGGTCCTTTACCTTTGTTGTTCCTTTGACTACCATCATACCCCAAACCATGTCTACCAATTTGTTTGGTAGTATGGTGTAGGATGTCATTAAGATTCTTTTTACCAACTAAGAATCTTTGCAAAGAAGATCTCAAACCATCATTATCATGCATAAGAGAAGTAATAGTAGAAGACAGATGATTGTTATTATCTCTAGCATGCAGAAGATCATCTTCTAAACAAAGAGCTTTAGTTAAATAAGAATCTCTATCAATATGAAGAGCAACAACATCATTTTCTCTACAAGTAGAACTAGAACAAGATTCATGCACATTGATTTTAGCAAGCAAGGAGGCATTTTCTGTTTCTAATTCTTGTAAAAAAAAAATCTTTGTCCTTGTTTTCAGATTTAAGAACATCAATATCATGCATGAGAGAATAAAAAATTAAAGTATTCTCTTCATTTGAACTAGGCATAAGAGGTTGAGCTTCTAGAAATCTAATCTTATCAAGCAAACTAGCATTTTCAAGTTTAAGAGAGTGTACTTGGCTAAGACAAGCATTTTTTTCATCAAGCAAGTAAGAATTAGCATGTTTAAGATCATCTAGTTCTACATCCCCCATTCTAGCAAGCTTTTTCTTTTTCCTTTTATAAGACTTAAGAGAGGTACATGTATCATGAATAATAGCAATCAAAGATTCTTTATCTAAAGAGTTTAGATTTACCTCACTTGAGTCTTCACGTTTTGATGCCATAAAAGCAAAATGGCATTCTCCTTCATCACTATCGCTTGAGCTTGATCCTTCACTTGAATCTTCATTTGAGCTTGAGTTGGAGCAGTCACTTGATCTTGAGTGCCATTTCTCCTTCTTCTTGTACTTGTATTCTCTTCTCTTGTGAAGATGGGTCTTTTTGCCTTGTGGGCAATCTTCCTTGTAGTGACCCTTCTTTCCACATGTGAAGCACCGGATGGAGGAGAACTTGCCTTTGTAGAGTTTACCCTTTGAGTACATGGCATCTTCTTCAACTTGAGAGGATGGAGAGGCTTGATCAACAATAGCCTTGATTTGAGCCTTCATTTCAGCCTTCTTCAATCTCTTGAGTTCTTTCTCTTCTTATCTGTATACTTCCTCCCTCCTGTCAAGTGTAGCTTAATATTCTTGTAGATTCTCAATGAGCACTTTAATAGAAATATCCTTAAGAGACATTGTTTCTTCAATGGAAGTCACATAGGGTTCCCACCTCTTGGGAAGAGTTCTAAAGATCTTTGAGTTGATCTCTCTACTAGACATAGGATGACCTAGAACTATAAGACCATTCACAATGGTGTTGAGCCTTGAGTACATGTTGGCTATCTTCTCCTCTATTCCCATCTTGAAGTTCTCAAGCAGCCATTTGAGCATGTAGACTTTGCTTTCTTCACTTGATCTGTCCTTTCATAAGTGATGCATAGCTTTTCTCCATACCTAATAGACTGTTTCACATTAAGAAATCCAGCTGAACTTGGTGGGGTCTTGGAGGTATAGAGGATGTGCATGGCTCTAGCATTCAAGGTTGCTTTCTTCAAGGTATCTTCATCTCATTCTTGAATCTTTATCTTTGGTAGCATGTATGGGTTGTTCACCATTTGCCACATCTCAAGAATTGATCCTTGGATGTAGAATTGAAGCCTTCTTCTCCAATAGAGGAAATTGCTCCCATCAAAGATTGGTAGGCTGATCAAGTATCTCCCTCCTTGGTAGTCACCCATCTTCTCCTACTTGTAGAAGTATGCTTGGAGAAGCCCACTCTGATACCAATTGTAGGATCCTAGATGGGTGATTAGATGCTCTAGAGGGGGGTGAATAGATCTAAATGCACTTAAACAAAATTCATTAGACCTTCAAGATATATCACAAGATAAGGTTGCTAAATAGGTAATTTGAGTGCAACTAAAAATGCATAGCAAGGATGAGAGATATTGAGCAAACACAAGAGGACAAGCTATTTAGAGTGGTTCCTCACTTCAAACTAAAAGTGAGTCAGTCCACTTACCTAGAGAGGTCAGCCCTAGGATTTCCTAACCATTGCATTCTTATATCTATTCATAAGACTTACAATACATGACCACCAAAGGACTTACCTATCCAATACAAAGTGTCTTCAACCTTACCAAGGACTTACCCACTTTGTAAGAGTCTTCTGCCTTCTTCTAAGGACTTACCTACTCTTGCACAAGTCTTCAGCCTTCAAGGAATTACCCACTCTTCTTGAATCTTCTGCCTTTGACTTCACCTTCACTTGGAGAAGCTTCCACCAAGGACTTACCCACTTGAGCAAGGAGTCTTCTGCCTTCACCAAGGGTTACCCACTCTAGCTCCAAGTCTTTAGCCTTGATTTTCACCAAGGGTTGCCTTCCCTTATTCTTCTTCACCTCTCTTAGACAAGAGAGAGAACCTTCATCTTCATGATTGAATTGAGAGATAGGGAGGTGGTGGAAGTAAGAGCCTCACAAGATATACATGTAGGACTAACTCTCATACAGATTTCTTACTCACTCTAACGAATGTAGCAAGTGATTAAGCTTAGAAAGAGAGAGGAGGCTGTAGGAAGTACTCAACTATAGAATAGGAACCTCACATAGAGTTTGCATTGAATGCTCAACCTTAGAATGAAGCCCAAGGGGTCCTATTTATAGCTGGGGATGCCTCTTAGCCTTTGGGAACACTTGAGAATGAAAACTAGCCATTTTGTGGCTTGTAACAGATATATTTTCACTTGTTGCAACTCCACAACGGCTAGAAGCACTTTTCTGCAATTTTCCGTACAGTGCAATCGGTCGAGTTTCTATAAGGGTAACTCGATCGATAGAGTAAAAGATAAAGTCGATATTCAGACCATCGGTTGAATTTGTCCTGGGGAAACTCGACCGACCAATGAAAATCAAATTGGTCAGTTACTCCACCGGTCGAGTTCTGTGAAGTGTAAACTTGACCGATCAAAAGTCATTTTCAAGATCCAATCAGGATCGGTCGAGTTTGCAACTCACAGAACTCGACCGATGAACACCCTGATGTGAATTTTGGAAAATGGCTTTTGAGTGCTTAAACATTCGGTCTAAGTACTCCTGATTTTTTCTAAGCTTAATTACAAGTCATACAATCATTACAAGTGATTTACAATATTATTCTAATGGATTTACATCATATTACAAAAATGTGCACTTGTATTGACTTTGACTTGTCTTTTCTCTAATTTGAGATGTGCAAGTTAGGGCATTTGGAGTGTGTCTATACCTAATCTGAAATCACTCAAGTAGAGACATTAGACACCAATATGTGGAATGGTTAGTCATCATCAAAACACGGGTTTAGTCAACTTAGACGTGAGTCAACATTGACCTAATTGACCTTGAGTCAACATGAGAGTTACGAGGAAGAAATTGGGAGGTGGACTGAGTTCGAGAGGATAAGGTGGAGCCGATGACGGTCTTAACTCACATGTAAGTGAAGCAACGAGTGAAGTCAATTGGCAAGTTGATTGGCTGCTCGCATGAAGAGAAGGCCTGAGGTTGAAGACGACTGTCGGTGAAATTACGTGTCTGCCCTCGCGTACGCGTTGAAGAGGTAAGGGCTTTTTAGTACTTTTGTGCATCTCTTTTGTTTTGTGAGCATGCGGTTGTCTGGGGCCCAGATGCCCAGGTGTCGTGAGCTGATTGGCTCCGGCCTAACTCGCTGGCGCGGGTTTAATAAACCCAAAAATACACATGGCTTTTCCTGAATGGAGGAAAAGGGTTTTTCTTGTAAATAACATAACTAATTATGGGAATATCAGATGAAAATAATTTATATATGAAAGTTGATTAGAAAAAAATGTAGAATCCAATAAAAATGGAATTGGAGCCTGATATCACTTATAGTTCTAAAAGTACATAAAGTTACCACTTTTAATGCATTGAATTATGGTAAAACCCTAATTTGAGATGGAAATCAAATTTAATGCCTCTTTTGGTTATTTTGAGTAATATTAACCTATTGGGGATAAAGGAAGAGTTAAATCCGAAAAAGATGATATTATGTTTATTTTGGGGTTTATACACATGATTATGCACTGATGGACTTAGAAACCCTAATCTAGGTGTTAATGGTTTCTAATGTGATATATTTCGAAATTCATCATATGAAAGTTATAATAGGGTGATCCTAAGCCTATTAGGTGATAGGAAGATGTTAATATGGTAATTAGGGGTTTGCACCTAGTTTTGCTATTTTAGGGTTTTGTAGGTATAATAGTGAAAAGTTGTAGATAAACCCTAATGAAACCCTAATCTGGATTAGAAACCTTAAGAAGCAATTTCAAGTCAATTAAATAGATTCTTAAAAAGTGTGTAGTAAATAGGTTACATATGCTTTTTAGGATTCTGTGCCTTTGTGTGGTTGAATTGCTAGCTTGGATTGGATTGCTTGATTGGTTGGAATTGCTTATTTCTTGTGAATTCTCCTGATCAGGTATGTGGTTAATTATGAGTACACGCCTTAGTTTCTCGGAGGTTTCATGATGTTTTATCGATTGCAGTGAAAATAACTATTGGCTTATTTATTTTTGCAATCTTTAAAGTGAATATGACTATCACAATTTAATATATATATGCAACTGTCTTGAACCTACATACCATCTATGGATGTATGATGCAAGACCAAGCCCCTGAGGGAAGGTTTGAGGTGGTCAAGCCCTGGAGGGAACACCATTGGGCACCCAGAGAGGTGACCCCAGGTACCAAGCTCAGGATGAAGAAGGTAGCCTTAATGTCCCTTGCAAGGACTGAACCCTAAGAGAGGGTATCCCAGAGTATGAGTAAAAGTGGTTGAGAATTCACATTAAAAACGTAATTGTGTATTGTTAACAACTACTTGATATGACTAGGTTGTTAGAAACTTATGTGCAATATTTTGTTTGTCCCCACATATCAGTATATTCATTTATACTGACCGACATTTTATTTGTCGGCGTTTTAGACAATAACTGAAATTGGACAAATAGTAAAGTGGCACATGTGAAGATTAAAATTAAAATAATAATGAAATATTTAGGTAGATAGAATTCTACTACGAGTAGAAGTCCCAGATACCTAAATTTGAAGGTATGTTAAAAGAAAAATTTTATTCCAATTTTCAGTTTAGTCTTTAGTAGAATTTATTAATTATTTTTTATTATTTGCAAAATCACTAATCCTGTTTTGGATTAATGCCTCTGACTTCTTGGTCTCCCTTAATTGGGGGTTACCGGGGAGTGGGATCGTTATAATATATAGAGGGATACTGGGGTTTCCTAGAATACAACACAGACAACTGAGAATCCGTTCCTGTGACAATTGTTGTCCTCACTAGTTGTGATAACCACGAGAGCTCATACAAGTCCTACCCGACAAGGGAGGGATAGCCACAGGAGAGAACAACTGAGAGTTGTTGTGGGAGAGCAAGTCAATGACTAGTACACTGACAGAGAGAGACAACTCCTTCTTGATCATTCTAGCAGGACGACATGAGTTCTAGGTGGTCCGTGTGGACTACCATAGAGGCAAAAGTTGTTATTTGCTGCTTGGAGGACAATGTCAACCAATAGTTCATGACAAGGGGATCTATTGAGGAAGATGATGTTCGTAGTTGTAGTCCATGGTGCAGAACAGAGGCGTAGCAGTCAGATGTGTCCCAGTACAACTAGGATTCAGAGTTGCGTATCTACAATTATGAGGATTGTCGATGGACTTGCTCCAGGACCAGGTATATCACATGAACTATCCTTCCTACATTATAGTTATTCACGTGATCTATTAATTATGGGGAATATGGTAGATAAAATGTGAAGTTCTGCTGCCTTCTATGTACCATATTTCCCTATAGTTGTATCACAACCAACATCAATTTACTATATTACGGGATAATCGATATGATCAGATTTTGGTTTTTTTTGTTCTGTTATTTCATGTGATGTGAATACAATCTTGTCAAATTCAAACACCACGATAATCTCAAACTAATATATATATATATATATATATATATATATATATATATATATATATATATATATGTGTGTGTGTGTGTGTGTGTGTGTGTGTGCAATTTACACATGTCGCCCTAAAAGCAATTTTGATGGTGGATGTGTAGCGTGGTTATGGTCAATAACCCCTATATGTGCATGGTTGTATGTGGTTGGTTTATCCATTTATCTTGGTATGTGTATCGAGCCTTTATCTGATCTCCCCATGTAAAGTTAATTCTTTCCTACCCTTTCTCCTCTTGAATGTAACTCGACGTTTCCCTATAATCATGTAAAAGTAGGATAGTTTACTTTCCAATTATGATGAAGATGAAGGCATCCCGAAGAAGAGTCGACCAACTGAAGGACCTTGGAGGACATGGTGGACAAGTTAGACCAATCGCTTGGTGGAACCAACTGTTCCGATGGAGGAGCCAGCCGATGTTGGACATAAGGACCAGACGATTGGTGAGATGACCTAACAACCAGTAAGGAGGTGAGCCCATTGGTTCAAGGGTTGAACCGATCCACCCAAATTGGCAAGAATGGATCTTTATCAGCAACAGGTTTCTACATGTGATGTATACTTAGATGACGTAATCACTTGTGGCTCCAAGGGATTACATTAGGACTAGTCATAACCATTGCTTTCATTTATTGCATGTTTTCATTGTGGGATCTATCATGTATATGGTATGTACTATATATGTGGTGATTGGATAAAGTATATGTATATACTTATAAATATAAACTCCCTCAATTAAAATATTAAGTCTTAGATGATTTCCAAAATGACACACATGACAAACTTGATCAACCAAGCGTAGGTGACACCAAAGCGTGGTACATTGTCTATCTCGTTGAAGTGTGATGGTAATGATGTAGGTGCTTCCAAAGCGGGGTTCATTATTATCGTGTCAGTTTTTGGGTCAGTATATATGGTGATTCTTAGAGTGTCTAAGCCCAGAAGCATGCAAATGTTTATGGCAAGGAGTTGCACATATCATCTATCTAAGGGTTTCATATGATACAATTGACATGATGGCCTACCTAAATAGTCAAGTTGTGGGCGATCAGCCAAAGCTGACTCATGACTTGATGAAATATAGATCTTAGCCCACTGGAATACTATATGCTGCAATATTCCAAATTGATATTGAGGGCTATCAATTTGAATAAAATAGTGGGAGTGATAATAATTATAGACCTAATTAATATCGTCAAAAATTTCAAATCAAATCAAATAAAAAATGGTTTTTGAGAAATGTAATTTTTTTCTTAGAATAAATGACGAACAAATCTAATTTGTGATTGGTCCTGAAGAAGGACAAACTTGACGGGAGAAATTTCTATGACTAGTTTTGGACTTTGAGAAGGGTTCTCAAATAAGAGTTCAAGCTCTATGTCCTTAACAAACCAATGCCTGAAATACCTCCTCCTGATGCACCTAGGGCACAAGTGGATGCTTACTGGAAGCATGCCAATGATGCCTTAGATATAAAGTACCTTATGCTAAGATGCATGAGCAATGTGAGGACATGAGTGTTCTTGAGATGGTGACACATCTTAAGAAGGTAGCACTTGGTCTTGATAGGAAAGAAAGGAATGCTATCTTAAAGGTGATGCTTGAGTCAAAGCTGACAGAGGGAACCTCAGTAGAAGAACATGTGCTCAATATGATTGGACGTGTATATCTTCTTGAGAGATGGGATTCACCTTGAGCTAAGAGTTGTCTATAGATATGATTCTATAGACTATGCCAGAATCATATAGTCGTTTTATTGCATGTTACCATATGAGTAATTCGTCTGGGCAGATGTCATAATTACTTGCCATGTTGATTCATGTTGAAGCAAAAGTGAAGAAGGACAAGCCCGTGATGGTGATCAGTAGGGCTGAGTCCAAGGATCAAAGCAAGACTGAGAAGAGTTTTGTGGTCAAGCCTAAGTCTAATTCTTCAACAGTCAAGATAAGGAGAAAGAAAAGTACAAGAGGAACTCAACCTTTATACTTGAAGGATTTCAGGAAGTCGAAGATGGGGATGGTGATCTCCACTTCAGGTATATACGTTATTGAGATAAATCTATCTACTTCATCGTCATGGGTACTAGATACCAGATGTGGATCTCACATATGTTCTCATATGCAGGATCTGAAAAGAAGTAAGCCTTTGGGAAAAGGTGAGGTGGAACTATGAGTTGCTAATGGTAAAAGAGTTGTAGCCAGAGTAGTTGGAATCTATAGTATATCTCCACCTACGGGGCTTATAATAGAGTTAAAGAACTACTATTATGTACCTGCCATAAATGGAAACATCATTTTTGTATCTTGTTTGGACAAGGATGCATTTGAATTCCATATTAAAAGTGGTCGATGTTCTATTTCAACAGATGAAATTTTTTATGGAAGTGCCCCTATGTCTTATGGTCTTTACTTGTTAGATCTTAAGACAAATTTATATAATGTTAATACCAAAATACTAAAACTCAACAACTTAAACAAAACATACCTTTGGCATTGTCGTCTAGGGCACATAAATGAGAATCGCATATCTAGACTCCATAAAGATGGTTATCTGGACTCATTTGATTTTGAATCATTAGATACATGTGAATCTTGTTTGTTCGGCAAGATGGCTAAGACCCCTTTCATTGGTAATAATGAGAGGGCAAGTGATCCATTAGGACTCATACATACTGATGTCTGTGGACCTTTTATAACTGCCACTAGAGGTGGGTTTCAGTACTTCATTACCTTCATTGATGACTTCAATAGGTATGACTATGTTTATTTAATGAAACATAAGTCTGAAGTCTTGAAAAGTTCAAGGAGTTTATGAATGAAGTACATAACCAACTTGGTAAAAGTATTAAGGAACTTCATTCTAATTGAGGTGGAGAATACTTAAACCAAGAGTTTGGGGGCCTTCTTAGAGCCCATGGGATTGTATCATAGTGGATTCCACCTGAAACACCTCAGCATAATGGTGTATCAGAAAGAAGGAATCACACATTACTGGATATGGTGTGGTCCACTATAGCAAAAATACCCATTAGTGGCTTTTATTCCAGTGGCTTTTCTAAAAAAATGCCACTATCTATCTAATATAGTGGCATTTGTAATTTAAATGCCTCTAAACCACATATTATGGAGTTTATAGAAAAGACTTACCTATTAAGGCATTTTATAATTAATTAGTGGCATTTCAAAATTGCCAAATCAAATGAGTGGGCTACAATTAGTAAAAAATTTATGTTCTCGCGTGGCTTCCCCGACATGCAAAACGGTTCCTCTTCTCCATGCGTTGGACATAGACATTTACTCCCGACATTTGCTCTGCTCACAGAACCCGCGAAGTCGACCTAGCTAGCCTTTTCACCCTAATCTACCAGACCGTGGACGCTACCTGCTGGAACGCTCTCTGCTCTTCTCCAAGGTGTTGGAGACGTTGCCAAGGGTTGGAGGGGACACCGAGGAAGAGATCAGTCTCCCAACTTGCCGGTGAGGATTGCGGCATTTTGCCACCCTGCTGCTTTGACGCGCGACAGGTAAGTACACCCCACGAAATAATAAACACACATGGTCTTTCCCATCCATTCTCGCAGTTTCCATTCTATCAAGGTATATATGATAATCAGTTTATGAAGATAGTCTTGAAATATGACGATTTCGTTGTTTTATATCCAGCAATCACTTCCTTAATCGTTTATATCAAGCCATCGACCATCCTTTTTTGTTAGATTTAAACTTGGATTATTTTACAGTCTTGAAATATGATGATTTCATTGTTTTATTTTACAGTGTCACATTAGTTTTGGTTATGCATACAAGTTTGCTAAATGTTAGTGTATTCATATAAAAATGTGTGTATTGTTGTATTAAATTGTAAGGAAAATGAAGCATCCACTTTTTAAAAAGTGGTCGCTTAGGTGCTCATGTGATGTCTGCACATCTCATGTATCTTTGTTTGTAAATCATTAACGAATAGGCAAGTAATGTATCCTTACCTAGGCCACCACCTTCGGTGGGTTGGCGCTCTCTGATGAGAACAGGGGTTCCCACCATTGGGCTAATGAAGGGGAGAGATACTGTTACGACCCCACCTCCTGATAACCCCCAATTAAGGGAGACCGAGAGGTCGAAGCCGCACACATAATTTTCGGATCAAGGTTCAACAATTAATTGATAACAATTAATAAATTTTACTAGACTAAACTGAAAAGCTGTAATAAATAAAACTTTTGCATACCTTTGAAAATTTTGGAATTCTAAAACTTCTATCCAGAACTCGGGCTAACTAACTAATCCTCCTTGGACTTTAATTAGTGTATTTCACAATGTGTCAAATTTCTATTTGTCCTTTTTGTTTTGTACCTAAAACGCCGACAAACAAAACGTCGGTCAGCCAAAGCTGGTATGTGGGGGAAATCACTATTCATGCAATTATCTAAAACAATGTATAACATCCAATTATCATTTAACAGACAATGTTACATTTTAAATATAACAACGTGATCCATGTGTCCCATATTCCCTTTATACCCCTCATGACTTCACCTATCAAGTGAATCAATTTCTAGGGCGGAGTCACATGGCACTACACGTAGGTAGCCCACTCCTTAACTCATGGTATGCTAAGAGTCTCATGGCACTACACGTGGGTAGCCCAGTTTCTAACTCATGATACCCTAGACCTTTCTCTAGGTTATCCTTAACTTTTGCATATCCATAGGGGTGGACTCGGATCTAGCTTGTTATACATATATAACCATAGTGATATTCATAGTCACTTTATAGTTGCATGAATTGAAACATCCAACAGTTATTTCAATCATTGAGGAAAACGTCGATAAAATCCTCAGAAAACTAATCGGTATAGTCATAAGCGTAGCCACATACTTCTTATTGCAGTTTCAGATATAGAATCAAAATTGAAGAGAGAGAATATCCAAGTAAGCAAGCAAAGGCACAGAAACCCTGAAATAAAAGTACAAGTTTACTTTTATTAATATTTATCCAATATCATCATGTCCCTTAGGGTTTCTATCCAATTTTAGGGTTTTCTTAAAAATTAGGGTTTTGCTTTCATTTTCAATTATTACGAACCCTAATTCATCCAATCCACTTAAAACCTTTAAATTATCTCCTTTTAACATTCCTAACAATTTTTAGGATCATTATTTAGCAATTTATCGAAATAACAAAGTTTCCTTCTTCTTTTACCCTAAATTAGGGTTTTCATGTGCATTATCTTTCACTCATAGTCATAAACCCTAATTTAGCCATATTTGCAATTAAAGCGGATGAAAACTTCATATTATTAATTAACATGTTACTAACCCTCTATTCAACCCATTAGGTTACAAAGAATCATCTTTTATATGCAATTAGGGTTTCCAAATAACTTGAAAAGCATTTTACTAGCAAATTAAAGTACTTTTGCAAAACGAACTGGAATTAGGTGTTACAATCATTTTTAACAGATTCCTTGTAATTTTCTACCCAACTTTCATATATAAAGTTTCTCTTTTCGAGATTCCTAGCAATTACTAGGATTTTAGCAAGAAAAATCATTTATCTTGATTATTAGGCAAAGAGAAGGATTTACCAAAAATTTGGTAGCCGCTTGATCTGTGGACCGGTGGTCCACTTCTCGGATCTGAGGGTTCAGCCTAGCGTGCGCCTAACTTGAGCCTCTCTTACGCGGGAGCATTGGATCGGACTGGAGTCCACCGTGGACCGTGATCGGAGGGTTGGCGCTTCGTCGTCTACCTCTGCTCTTGAGCGAGGTCTCGTGGTCAACTCGGTAGTTGACCTTGAGCTCTCGGCCACCCGCAGAATAGTCGAGGATCCACGAAGCTTCTCCGGTGCCTTGCGAACTTGCTGCTGCCTTCAATTTCACAATCACACCCAACCTTCACCTCTAACGCCTCGCCAGAAGGTCGCCGCCGAGATGCAAGTCGTGGAAGGGGTCTATCAGGCTAGAATCCTCAATTGGGAGTATGGTTCCACTCGTCTCCGCACTCCGCAGCCAATGGAACAGATTGTGGGTTTGCTGGTGTTCTCGCGATGCCCCCCTTATATAGGGCTAGGACCTAGGAGTCCAGAGTTTGGGGATTCCATTCCCTACGAGGATTGCCCATAAAACTTGGGTCTAAAGTAATCGCACAACTCTCCTGGACTCATAGGAATGGATATCTCATTGATTCCTTGCCACAAATTTGCAAAAAAAGAAAAGGAAATTTCCTCCTAAACCAGTGAGAGTCCCTGACTCATCGGGATCTAGACGATGAGCCGGGTCAGTTGGATTAAGATCCAACGGCCCCAATCGTCCGCGTTCAACCAGGAAAAGTAAAAGAATTTCCAATAAAACAAGGAAAGTCCTTATTTAAAGATAACTTGAAAATTTAATAACTCCCAATCCATAAGTCCTTTTGGCCTCAAATTTTAAAGGAAAGTAGTTTATATGTTTATCTCTCATTGTGCAAAAATTGGAGTCATTATCCCAAGGAAACGAGTCCTTTACTTCAGTTTCAAGTTATCCCTTATTTAATGGTATTTTCCACATATTCTTTATTTCCTTGGCCATTATTCAATTATTTCGGGTTCCTTGAACCCCAAGGATCCTTTATAATACGAAAATCTTATTAGGGGAAATTATCTTCTAGCCTTTTATCACTTTCAACCATTGTCTTATATATTCCATTTTCCCCTTGTATTCTTTTATTAAATGGAATTCCCTTTTTCATTTTTTTTAAATGGGCTTAATGGCCAATAAGGCCCATCAAGAAAGCATGCAAGGCCATTATATACGAAATTCATTCAAAACAAACCATGAAATCACACATTGGTCTTGTTTATTTATTTAGAAGAGATTTACAAATCTCATTACATGTATTGGAAAATGAGGTTATAACAAATACTCGTCTTTATGTATGTAGGAAGAGGCTAAGGAGAGAATAAGGTTTATGAGATGGTCATTTCTTGTGCAATATTCTAGGATTCAGAAATGTCTAAGGAAGAATAAGACCTTTGTATAATTACTTATAGTATACAAGTTTTTTTGGGTGTGGTTTCTTCAATTTTCCTTTGATTACCGTAAACTTGAATGGTCTATATTCTTCTGCACTACCAATTGACAAAAACCTTCACCATCCCTGAAAATTAGGGTCTTTAAGCAACAATGAAGCAAGATACCAAGGGCATGCAGATAAGTTGATATTAACACTAAGCTATGATTGCACAAAATGCAAGGGTTCCATTGTGGAACAACAATAATTTGTTCTCTGCCATAGGAAGTTTGGTTTGCCCTCTTGATTTCTATATTGAACGAAATTGCATGGCTTCTATGCAGTGATGTTTACATAATGGTTGATTCATGTTTTTTTTGGAGTGTATATCTTATCTCAGTACTGCTTTAATGTAAACACATTGCATTGTGGTTACTTCAGTTCCATATCCTAAATCAAATTTTGTCTTTTGATGGCATGTTCTGTTACTCAAGAAGTTTATAGCCAATTATACATCTTTACTATATATGTACTCCAACCTCTCGCCTTGGGCCAGGAACCATCAGTTGGCTGGCACACCAGTTCCTCCAAGTTCTGGGTCTTCTACACTCAGATCTTATACAAGTTATACACTTGTATGGTCCCTGACCAGGTTTCATCAAACTAGATAATGATGTTGTCCGTTCTCTAATGGGTTCATTCCTGTCGATGTTGATAGAAACCATGGGAATATGTTTATGGACTACTTGCTTTACTTTAAAAAATATATTGCTCTATATTTTGTAAATTTATACTACTTTTTTTTGAAAATTTATAATATCGTTATATATACTTACAATTGTTAGTACTTATATTTTGCAGTCTCTGTTCACCCACAACAGTCACTATGGCCTGGGTGTCTACCGCCCGCTCCTTTTCCCTAAAGTAAAAAAGTTGGACATCACCCTAGACGAGCGTACACTTGCACAACTCACCATTCCCAGACATTGGCATCATCTGGACGGAAGACGCTACACGGCTGGTCAAATGACCTTAAAGTTTGGGAACTTGACAAATGTAATCGAGGTTCAGTATGATGGTGACGACAATCTGGTATCCACAGCCAATTGGCGTGGGTGGAGTGGGAGAATGGGAATTGGTCGTACGGACCAGGTTTTGCTTTGTCCGATTGGTGACAATACCATACATGCTTATATACATAACTACAACAACAGTTTGCCTTCTCACCTGAGATGGTATATGCACGAGCCAGACTGTACCGTATCTGAGGAGACGTCATTCGATGAATTCGGCATGCTTGAGGTGCAATCCTTGCCCATTGGTACCACCTTGTACCCCATGACCATCAGTTCAGATTCGTCTTCTAGCGACTCCATCCTCGACACATCATCATCAACAAAACGGACACGTCACAGTCATAACGGCCGTCACAATTGTTGATGATTTTTTTTAACTTTTAAATTAGGAAATAATAAAAAAATGTAATTTGTGTTGTATTACTTAATGAACATTAGTAATCAATCAAGTATTGTGAATTTAAAGTACCCAATGTGATCTTGATGATGGCTTGCAAATGTTTTTCTTTAGTGTGGTTTTGAGTGATGTTTTTCTTTGAGGATTGCCTCAAAGTGATGTTCTACTTTAATCCTTATTATAACTATGTTGTTTGTATGACAAACTTACTCATAAATGTTATATTTTTTATTATTTTTAAGAATGGATAATTGTTGGATGGCAGAGGATGACCGAACGAGTAGTAAATACATTATATGTTGTTCAATTTTGTTTTAAGTGTCTTCATTTTTGTGTGACTTGATATACTCAGGATGAGAGAATAGTTAAGTGGCAGCTTCCATAATAAGATAGCTATAAGTAATGATCAGAACAACATCATTGACTCTTGTACGGGGACTCATTTACTTATCATTACTCCACAAGGTTGTTGGAAAGCTTTGAACCCGTCATCCAGTAATCGCTCCAAAAAAAAAATTAGCTTCCCTTCCACCTAATGTTCAAAATGATAGACCAAGGAAATTCAATAACACTGTTGCTAGCTCTGCTGTTACAAGAACACCTTGTGATGGACAAGGTAATCATATCATCGCATTTATAGTGTTGCATTTAATGATATATAATTTCTATATATGTTGTATGCTTTATGAATGAATGCTTAGGTCAAAGACATCGACAACGGGTGCCTAATGGCAATGCTTCAGTGTCCAATCATTCAAGAAGAGTAGACAGTAGAGCTACCAATAGTCAAAATAGCCATGCATTTCATGATCACATGGAGCAAAATGGCCCATCTGATCACCATGATGAGTTGTTAAATGCTACAACAACACCTTCTGATGGGCCAGGTAATCAGTTAATTCATTGCATATATAGTGTTGGCTTTAGTGATATATAATTTCCATTTATGTTGTATCCTTTATGAATGAATGCTCAGGTCAAAGACATCGACCACGGGTGCCTAATGGCAATGCTTCGGTGTCCAATCATTCTAGAAGAGTAGATAGTAGAGCTGCCAATAGCCAAAACAACCATCCATTTCATGACCACACAGAGCAAAATGAACTTTCTAATCACCATCAAGAGTCGTTGAATGCTACAACAACACCTTCTGATGGGCTAGGTAATCAGTTAATTCATATCATTGCATTCATAGTGATGCATCTAAAGATATATAATTTCCATTAATGTTGTATCCTTTATGAATGAATGCTCAGGTCAAAGACATTGACCCCCGGTGCCTATTGTCAATGTTCCCGTGTCCAATCAATCAAGAAGAGTAGAGAGTAGAGCTGGAAATAGCCAAAATAGCAATGCATTTCAAGAAACCATGGAGCAAAATGATGTCTTTGATCACCATGATGAGTCGTTGAATGCTACGCCAACACCTACTGATGTGCTAGGTATTCGGTTTATTCATATCATTGCATTTATAGTGCTGCATCTAATGATATATAAATGAATGCTTAGGTCAAAGACATCGCACACGTGGCCGAACACAATGTTCGCAAGTCTGGAAAAGAAAGCCCGATGATCAAATTCCCATTGAGATAAATCAATTTGGACAATCAGTGGGTAAAAACCAATGTCACTTATCAAGTTTTTTGAAAACCATTGCAAGAGATCCCAATCTTTGTCCATTAAACTATGAGGATTGGAGACAATTTCCAGCAAATAAAAAAGAATCCATATGGAATTTTGTGAAGGCACAATATTAAAATTTATTTTTAAATGGTTAAATGAAACTTCTAATTGATATCCTTATTGTCGGTAGAGTAAATTCATGATGGACATATAATTAAAGGAGTGGACAATGAAGAGACTATGAAAGAAATGGAAGGACCACAAGTGGGAGTTATGGAAACTATACTTCGTAGAAGATAGTCCATATGAACAACAACTTGAACAAGTTGTTCCCCGCGTGGAAACGTCTCAATGGAAATTTCTTATGGATTACTGGAGGAGCAATAAAGGAAAGGTAATTTTTTGTATCTATTAATTGATATTTAATTTACCTCACAGATAATTACTATGGATAATACTATAATTTTATTTCACAGAGGAAGTGTATAACTAACAAGACAAGCAGAAATTTTCAAAAGGTTAGCCACACAACAGGAACCAAGTCATTTGCTTGTCTGAAACATGATGTAAGTTAGTCAATATTATGATCCAATTGGACAATTTGCAGACATCTGTTTAAATGATGTTAGCAATAACCTTGTTTGACTGATATAGTTGGAGAAGGAAACAGGCGGGGAAGTTGATCCCATTGAGTTTTTTGAGAAAACTCATCGTAAAAAAGATGGGAGCATAGTTGATATTGAATCCACCAAAATTTTGGTACAAGGATTCCTATCCTATAGTATTATGTTACATTTACTACATGGAAACATTTATATGTTTGGTATAAAATTCATCTCCTATGTTCTGTTGTGTGTAGGAAAAAAAATTTGAGGTAGGTGACGAGCTGCGAAGAAACCAACTTGATATTACTTCAGCTAAAATTTATAGGCAGGTTATGGGAGAAGAGAGAGAAGGATATGTTGGTGGTTATAGACTTGGACCATCACCTTTTGATATCTGGGGCAAGAACCGTAAATCCCGAGAAGCTGATGAAGTGCAAAGAAAGCATTTCCAGGATCAGCTTGAACAACAACAGATGGAATTTGAAGCTAAAATTCAAGAACAAAATGCAAAAATAGAGCAGATACTAGCCTTGTCTAGAGCAGGAAACAGTCAATCAGCACAACATGTACGCACTGGCCAGGTATGAATACATTTTATACGAGATGTGTGGTATCAATTATTTTCCATGTTGAATTTTGATGGCCTTATGACAAAGATAAAATAATTGTGCAGATCGGAATGAGACATTCAACAATTTATAAGGGACAAGTATGTTTGTATTTGTGTAAATTGCACATCATTCTATGTTTATATAATTTTTTTATTTAAATTGTATTTTGTTTATAGGAAGTGTATGTGTTGAGTATCACAGATGCAGATGATAAAGTTGTAATCGATTGAGTATCTGAGGTTGACCCCTAGCAAATGGTGGGAGGTGCAATTTTAGGCTCATCATGTGTTGGTGTTTATGTAGAAGTTGTGGTGATGGCCAACGAACCTCTAGTCAGACCTTCTGAGCAATATCAACATATGGATGAAGTTATTGGTGATGTCATAGCATGGCCGAAATCACATTTACTGCCAAAGTGAGCATATAATATTGCTTATAATGTGACATAATTGAAAACAAAACTAGTATCTAAAGTCGTTTCCATTTGTTGCAGGTCATGAAGTGTAAAGATAGATAATTGCATTCTTGCATAGTGTGTAGAGAGATGAAAGCTATAGTTGTGTTTCTTTGGTCCACTTTTTTATTAGTACATAACAATCCATATACTTTTGTTTCATGTCCATTGTCGTAGACAATGTTGCCAAATGACAATCCTATTTTGCTTTTAGCTATGAGCAGTGTCTTACCTTCTTGTGTGTGACATTTACACAACATATTTTGTTTTGACCTGCTGAATGTGAATGTCTTTTTTTGCTTCCTAAGTCAATAGTTCTCTGTAGATTTTTCTTTCATAACTTGATCACATGTTGCATGATAGCTTACTAAGTCAATATTTCTCTGAAGAATTGTGCATTTTGTACCTTCCACAACAAACAACATGTCACTGCGTAAAAGGCCAGTTTTTGGAGATCAGAGGCCATTCTCGAGAGCTAAGGTTGTCAACTCATCTCTTGTGAAAGGCTTCTGCTCAACTCTTGTGAATGGCCTTTAATCTCCAAGAATAGAGCTGTTGTTAGGACTCAAAAATGGGATTCCTCACCCTGGAACTGGTCTTATAGGCAATCCAACAAAATGGTACATCCTTACATGTTCTTGATGTATTGCAGCCTAGCCAAATTAGTATCTAAAAGTAGTATCTAAGGTAGTATTGCATCCTAGCCAAAGTGGTTTTTAGCTATGAGAAGTGTTTTTGGAATCTTGTGTGTGAGATTTACACAACATATTTTGCTGTGGTGATTCGCCTCAAGATGGTTTGTGGTTGAGCTTCTATGATTGCTCAATATTTAGGCTATTAAGATGTCTGAAATGTAACTGAGATATTTTAGTCGCATGCTTCTATGTGTCCTAATTTCTCTAGAGAGGTACAATAAGTCATTTTCAACATTTCCATGGTATAACAAGTCATTTTCAACATTTACATACTCTGCTTTGGTTAAGAAGTCAAGGAAGAAGCCTCAAGAGATAATGGGTGCTCTTAGTAATATCGGTTCCTCCATGTTCCCTTAATTGTTAAAACAACATCTACAATAATATCCTTTATGTAACATGTGGTTGTGATGCAGGCCCTAAAAGCCAATAACTATGGTAAGGATCCTCTGCTAAGATCATGTACAGAGAATGACCTTAAATATCCAAGTACATAGCTGCTGTTAAGACTCAAAAAGGCATGTTTTTGGAGATTAAAGGCCACTCTCGAGAGCTAAGGTTGTCATCTCATCTCTTGTGAAAGGCTTCAGCTCAGCTCTTGTGATTGGCCTTTAATCTCCAAGAACAGAGCTGTTGTTAGGACTCAAAGATGGGATTCCTCAACCTGGAACTGGTCTTACATGCAATCCAACAAAATGGTGCATGCTTACATGTTCTTGATGTATTGCAGCCTAGCCAACATTGGTTTACAATTTTGCTTTGGGTTGTTTTAAGGATTCTTGGATAAGGTATATTTCACTACTTCACTTTGCTTTTTTTCAGTTGAAGGGGATAGTGAATCTGTTCTGGAAACTCTTCTTGCTTATCAGGGGATAGTGAATCTATTCCTGGTGGCCATGTTAGTATAGATTTGAAGACCTGAAGCCTCCTGCTGATCTACATAGTCAACTTGCATGTTTTGTTGTTAGTTGTTTATTACATGTGGTGGTTGCCATGACTGGTGATGGTGTCAATGATGCATCTGCTCTAAAAATGGCAGACATTAGTATTGCCATGGGAATTGTTGGAACTGAGGTAAGTATATTTTCTATATGTCAATTTGTATATCTATCTTCTTGTCTTTTAGTAATTATTATCGATAATGATTGTTTCTTCTCTTTTTATGTGTCAGTCCAGGTTACCAAGGAGGCTTCAGACATGGTTCTTGTTGATGATAACTTCAGTACAATAGTTATTGCAGTTGGCGAAGGGAGATCTATCTATAACAACATGAAGGCCTTCACCAGGTTCTGCTCTTATTAATCATTATATGCTTTCTTACCTTACTAAAAATCTTTCAACTTATTATGTATAGACTATAGTTTTGTGAGAACCCTGGACGACATTGAGTTTGATAACCATCTTTTGCTTTTACATAACTGTCAGCTTTGCACCCTTTCTATCATGTGCTTAGTTGTGTGCTTAGTTGAATGTCTACAGCTTTGCTGCATGACAAACTCTATTTAGCTGACATAATGTGAATGGTACAGTTGAAATTATCACCATTGTCGAACTTATTAGGAAAGGTGAGAAGGTGGGTTCTTCTGAGGCTACCTTTCTTGCCAAGCTTGGCATCAGGCCCTTCTCATATGGACTGGTTGTGCTGTCAGTTTATGATAGTGGATCTGTATTCAGCCCTGAGGTCCTTCACCTTACTGAAGATGACCTTATTGATAAATTTGGCAATGGTGCTATCTTCCCTGATACTATCTTAACAACATGCTAGTGTTGTATGTGTTTTTGTCTTACATTTGCATGCAAGTGCTCAACATTTTGCTCACTTCATTGCAGGATCCTAGCAAGTTTGTAGTTGTCGCTGCCCCTGTTGCTGCTTCAGTCTATGCAGTTGCACCTGCTGCTTCTGCTGCCAAGGTGGAAGAGAAGAAAGAAGAACCTGCTGAGGAATCTGATGACCATATGGTCGTAATGCTATCACTGCAGCTGAGAAGAAGGATGAACCTTCATTGCAGTGTAGTTGGTCTACTCCTGTAGAAGCTCACAACTACTTGGAATGCTAGAATGAAGTTGTATGTTTTTGTAAGAAAATGAGTTTGTATTCCTTTGGGGGGTCTCCAAAGTGCAAAATGAGTTGTTATCCAGTTAGTGTTCATGTCTACAATATGCACCATATATAGTCATATGCAATGATGTTGTATTCAATACAAGGGGCAAGGTAAAATGTCCTCCCCATGTAATTGTCATTTGATTAAAAATGAAAAAGTTCAATACTTCTGGAATGTGTTCGGCTTCAATTGGCATTCAATTAGAAAACTTGATCATGAACTACAAATTGACTGACTAAAATCCATAAAAAATTAGTAATGCATAACTATATGTCATTAGTGGATTTTTTCATAAGCCACTACATTCAATCAAAACCGTTTTATACAACAACATTATACAAAATAGTGGCATTTGTATAAAAGCCAAATGATGGATAGTAGCTTTTCTATAAATTCCAAATGATGGTTTAGTGGCCTTTATGGGGCATTTATTCGAAGCCACTAAAGACAAACATTTAGTGGATTTTATAACTTAAGCCACTATCTTCCTAGTGGCATTGGCGCTAGAGGCATTTTTTAAAATGTCAACAAATGCCGCTAAACATGTTTACTGGTTTTTTTTTCCAGTGGAATTTCTGAAAGGCCGTTGATGTGAATGTTTGCTATAGTGGTCGATGATGAGTTTAGTTGAGCTTACAACTACCTTTTGGGGGTATGCTCTACAAACTGTGTGTTTACATTAAACTGAGTACTATCTAAGTCAGTTCAAAAGACACCATATGAGATATGAATTGGGAAGTGTCCCGATATGTCTTTTATGAGGATTTGGGGATGTGAAGCTTATGTTAGCAAGATGCTTCTTGAGAAGCTTGGTCCTAAATATGATGAATGTTATTTTGTTGGATATCCTAAGGAAACTAAAGTATATTACTTTTACTCCATATCTGAGAGCAAAGTGTTTGCTGCCAGAGATGTTGTATTCCTAGAAAAGGAATTTATATCCAAAGGAATTAGTGGGAGGCAAGTAGAACTCGAAGAGGTTCAAGGCCAACAAGAAAACATTGAACCAATAGATGTACATGAGGAACCTAAAGATTCAGAAAGTGTTGTGGAATCTCAAATTCCTCAAGTAACATAGGAACCTCATAGATCTAATAGGACACACGTTGAACCTGAAAGATTTGGATATCTTGTGACTCAGAAGGGTAGTGATTTGGTCATAGATGATGAGCCAATATCCTATAAAGATGCTACAGAGGGACCAGAGTTTGAGAAATGGCTTGAGGCCATGCGGTCTGAGATGGAATCCATGTATACCAACAAAGTGTGGACTTTGGTGGATCCACCTAAAGGGGTGAAGCCCATAAGGTGCGTGTGGGTCTTCAAGAAGAAGACTGACATGGATGGAAAAGTTCAAACCTATAAGGACATATTTGTTGCAAAAGGTTCCAGACAAGTTCTATGTGTTGACTATGATGAAACTTTTTCTCCAGTGGCCATGGTTAAATCCATCAGGGCCATGCTTGCTATTGCATCTTATCATGACTATGAGATTTGGAAAATGGATGTTAAAACCGCGTTCCTTAATAGGAATCTTGTGAAGGATGTGTATATGATACAACCTGAGGGGTTTATAGATCCAAAGTTTGCCAATAGAGTTTGTAAGCTACAAAGGTCAATCTATGGATTGAAGCAAACATCTCAGAGCTGGAATCTTTATTTTGATGAGACAGTAAAAGGGTTTGACTTTGCTCAAAATGAAGATGAACCTTGTGTGTACAAGAAGGTTAGTGGGAGCATAGCGACATTCCTCATATTATATGTAGATGACATTATTGATGAGGAATGACATCCCTACTTTACAAAAGGTAAAGACTTGACTTGGAAATACATTCTCTATGAAAGACTTGGGAGAAGCATCCTACATCTTGGGGATAAAGATCTATAGAAATAGATCCAGAAGACTTCTCAGACTAAGTCAAAGCACATACATTGACAAAGTGTTGAAGCAGTTCAGCACAGAGAACTCAAAGAGAGAAAACCTGCCTGCACGCCATGGTGTCCCCATCTCTAGAGCCGAATGTCCCAATTATTGTGAAGAAAGGGAACACATGAATAAGATTCCATATGCCTCAACAATTGGATCAATCATGTATACAATGTTGTGTACCACTCCAGACGTCTCATATGCCTTGAGCATGATGAGAAGATATCAGTTAGATCTAGGTGATGCTAACTGGATAGCTATGAAGAACATCCTCAAGTACTTGAGAAGGACCAAGGATTAGTTCTTGGTCTATGATAGAGAGGAAGAGTTGGTGGTAAAAGGTTACACTAATGCAAGCTTCCAAACTGATCAAGATGATTAGAAGTCATAATCTGGATTTGTGTTCTACCTCACCAACAAAACTGTGAGCTAGAAGAGTTCCAAGCAAGAAACAATTGTTGATTATACAATAGAGGTTGAGTATATTGTTGCATCTAGAGGAGGTTGTATGGATCAACAAGTTCATCATAGAACTTGGGGTTGTTCCAAGCATCAACGATGCAATGGAGCTATATTGTGACAACAATAGAGCTATTGCACAAGCTAAGGAACCCAGATCACATAAGCGCTTAAAACATATACATAGGTGGTTCCATCTCATATGAGAGATCGTGCAATGTGGAGATATAAAGATTTGCAAAGCACCAACTGAAAGCAACGTTGTTGATCCCTTAACGAAATCACTTTCATAGCAGAAGCATGATGGACATGCAAGGTCACTCTGAATAATATTCGTGGGTGATGATTGGCTCGAAGTGAAAGTGGAAGTTTGTTGGTTATGTATTCCCATAGAGACAATCATGTGATGATTGTAATGTCATATCATGTAAAAATGATTTGATTATTAATGAAAGGCAAGCTTCCAATTTATTATATTTAATTTAGTTATGAGATAATGATGTAACATTATAAATGTCTATAGAGTAATATTACTCAATGACATATGTCTTCAAGTATTAGCCTTGTCAAAATGAGATCATACATATGTTAAGAGTACATATACATATTCTCATTATGTACCTGATCAGTTATTATAGTGGAAGGTTGATAGACAATAATAATACATAAGATCAGAGTGTCGGTTGGTTGATGATGCAATCTTGTGAGTCATGTTATGAATATATCAAACCAAGCACACAGATACATGTTAGAGAATAGTGTATCAGACAGAACCACCATGAGACTGACACATGGAAGCCATCTTTATGGAATTCATAGTCAGCTCTCACAGTGATGGTGGTGGTTGTGGTTCTTAGACCTAAAATCACTGCACTCATCACATGTCGTTGGGTACACTTTGACATCATCACATGCAGTCCTCAGACATGGGTTGTTATAACAATGATGATTGGGTGGCTTTGACACATGGGGATTGACTGTGAGTGATAGATATGATATTTGTCCCTACTGTGGGAGTTTTATGTCCCATGCATCTTGATTAGAGAGACCGAGAAAAGCATGGCCATGCGCATGTGAGTCAATATATGATATTGAGCTTAGATATATCTCAGACATTCTACTATGGTTCAAGAAACAAAATTGAATAATAATGAGGGTGACCACTCCATGCCTCTAGTTCAATCTAGACATCAGTGATAAAGGAACTATACAAACACTACAACACCATACATAGATTGTAGGTTGAAGTTGTTCCCAAACTTTTCCAACTAGGCACCACTCTTTGCTTGTGATGTCATAAGTTTTTATGGACACTCACTACCAACATAATATGGGACCTACATGGTCACACACATAGGGCTTGACCTAGAAGAGGAGTTCATATCTCGAATTACACTTCAATTATGTGCTAAAGTGTTTAGGCATTTGATTAAGGCAACAAACAAGCTGACAACACTACCAAATGTCCATCTCAAGTGTTGAGACGGGCGTCTAGAAGTGCCAAATGGCCATCTCAATAGTTGAGGCAGGCGTAGGGGTGTCAGACTGGTTGTGAGTTGAATTTAGCCAAGTAACGAACTGACCTGACCAAACTGGCTCGACTCGGGTCACCAGACGACCGTCTGGGTGAACCAAGATGGTTGTCTCACCTGGGCAATATGGTCTAGTTTGGTCGGGGAAGGTTCTAGATGTTTCCCTCTTCATTTTGCTTGAGCAATACTTGTTGCATAAGGAAATCAATGTCTAACATTGATGGGAATTATTTGCCAAATTCATGAACAACTGGGAAACTACAAAATGACTGTCTCGTGTGTGCGAGGCAACCGTCTGGATTTTCCAAATGGTCATTTAGGCTTCCACAGGTTGCAAAGTTTCCAGAATTGTTGCGAAAATTTGAGTTCTTCTGGTCCTTTCTACTCTCGCACATTAATCTCGTACCAGATAGCAAATAGGAATCCTAATCCTGGCCTCTTCTATATATAGAGGGGTATTGGGGGGCTACATATAATACAACACAAACAACTGAGAATCAGTTCCTTTGACAACTGTTGTCCTCTCTGGTTGTGGTAACCATGAGAGCCCAGGCAAGTCCTACCTGACAAGGGAGGAATAGCCACAAGAAAGAACAATTGAGAGTTGTCGTGGGAGAGAAAGTCAGTGACTAGTACTCTGACGAAGAGGGACGACTCCTTCTTGATTGTTCTAGCAGGATTATAGGAGTTCTATGTGGTCCGTGTGGACTACCATAGAGGCGGGAAGCCATTGTTTTCCGCTTGGAGGACAACATCAACTAACATTTCGTGACAAGAGGAACTATTGAGGAAGATGACGTTCATGGTTGCAGTCTATGGTGCAGACTAGAAGGCACAACAGTCAGACACGTCCCAGTGCAACTAGGATTCAGAGTTGTGTATCTACAATGACAAGGATCGTAGCTGGACTTGCTCCAGTACTAGTTATATCCCATGAACCATCTTTCCTGCATTATAGTTATTGACGTGATCTATTACTTATGGGGAATATGGTAGATAAAATTTTAAATTCTGCTGCCTGCTCTATACCATATTTCCCTATAGTAGGGTGGTTGCACCTTCATGAATTCCATTATTGAGTGCTCCTTCGACTTATTAGGCACATGTGGATTGTTCAGCTTCCCTGCCATAGATGTGGTAACAAGTTGTCTATGCAGGGAGGGCTAACTCTTTCTCAAGAGAGATGACTATGCCTGCATTAGCAGCAGTAGTGGTTGAGGTTTCCTAACCTACTTATGGTCCACTTTCGATTGGAGGAGTAACTTGAGTCACCGGAGGGGTAAAGGGAGGATCCATCATTGGCATCCCAAACATAGGGTTCTAGGGTGTCTCATACCCAAACTAGTTGTCAACAAATGATTTATCTCCTGCCTAGGGTTTTTCCTGTACAAGGCAAGGGTGCTAGGTATAAGCAACCTATAAAAAGGTAAATATCCTAAGGGAGACAAGATTGAAATAGTTAATTAACCGACATCCAATGGCTCTGATACCATGCTATAAGGAGTGGAATCTAAAAGGGGATCAACTCCCTACTAAAATAAAAATGCAAACCTCCCAAACCAATAATAGCAACATAATGTTTTTGCAAAAAGGATGATAACTAATTTATTAAACATGTATGTATCATAACACCAAAAGTAGTCACAGAATTTAAAGGTGTATCCAACCATTACAAAGCTTGTTATCATCATTATCCTTCACCATGCAAGGTAAGATAAAAGAAAACTAACTAAACATAGGACTAGCTGAGGATCACCTAACAACTTCAAGAAAGTCTCCCATAAGGTTTCAGTCAAACTTGTTGAGGTCTTAGCCCAACCTAGTTGTCTCCTCCTTGACCTAAATCTGGGGTTAGAAGCATACCCCAACATAAAGGAGAAAGGTAGACACAATCAGTAAAATGCTGGTATGTGCATACTAAACACGAGATTGAATAATTTTTGAAGTAAAGGACATCAAGTATAGAATTCTTCCCATAGAAAGATAAGGACTACCCAGTCATGCATAAAATAAATTGATTTGCAAACAAGAGATAACAAAAGGAATTAATTGCCATAAATAAACAATAAAGTTGTGCCACCTAAGCACAAATCATGAAATTAGGGCACATAACCCATCATCAACCTGCATGCATGTGAGATAATCATAGCACTAGAGCAATATAATGACAATGGCGGACAAGCCTCATAAACTTAAAACTGATAGAGAATTGCACACAACCAAACTCCCCAATATATAAAATGTGTGGGTCAAGCATCATAAACTTGAAACCCAGGTATGGGGCACATAACATCCATTCCAAAAATATAATAAGGGCACATAACCCAAAAACCAATGTACTTACACTACTCTAGGGCTACTGAATCACATAACATGCTTAATGTAGAGGCAAGTATAAAATATACTCAGAATAAACAAGATTTGTCACCACATAATGATAATATAAGAAACCACAACAAAATGGACAAAAAGAGCATTCATCACCAAGTAGAGTTCCTTCATGAACAAAGTATAGGATGGAGTCCAAAAGAAAGTCCATCATAATAAATTGATCACAATATCAAAAATAAATAAGCTTTTCAACAAGAAATATGTTCTCAAAAGAGAAAGAATTATTTGTGTAGGTTCATTGTCCATAGGACCAAGATAAAGATGATTTGGGTGTATTGCTCAAAAGGAATCATGTGGGATGCATACATACCTCTCTTAAGAATCGAAACAGTCCAAAATCAATCCTAGACCCCAGCCTAGGTCTCCAAAGCACCTATAATGCATATATGTAGAATTAGGGATAGGTTTACATTAATTATCCAAAACCCTAAAAATCACCTTTTTACTATTACTGAATTAGGTTATCAAAATCACATCATATTTTAGATTATATTTTTTTTATTTTAAAACATATTTTACTTTATTTTTCTGACTTATAAATTATTAGTTATGAATTTTACAAACTATAACCAATTAGGAAAACCCATTAAAATACATATAATTATTAATTTGGATTTAGGTAATAACGATTAGATAGATAAACTTTTTCTGAATCTAACAACTATCTATTTGTAATTTTTGGATAAAAAGAGAATTAGTTGTGATTTTTAGAAAATCAGACCAATCAAAAAAATCCGAAAAGCCAAGTAAGCAAACAAGCTTTGCAAGAAGGGAATGGTGGGACTGATCCGCTGACCTGGCCCAAATAGGAGGCATCCATGTCATCGAGTTAGCCATTTGGTCAAAGGCTAGTGAAGCCTCGTGAATCAAAATAAACAAGGGGTGAAAAGATGAAATTACCCCTGGGCGAGAAAACAAAGAAAAGAAGGAGAATAGGGGCTAGATTTGGGAAAACATGTGGGAGTTTCTTCCCCTACCTCCACTCATGCCATGAACTATTCACAATTGGGTGAATCCACAATTCACAAGGACTCTAAGATTTGAAGCCATAGAAACAAAGATCAAGATGCCACGAACTCACCATAACTATGAACTTGGATGTGGGTGCCGTCGAGAGAAGGGGAGGAGAGCCGCAAACTCAAGAGGGCAAAACTCGATCGACTACTATGAAACAAGAGCAAGCAGAGAAATTAAAGCGAGAGGAAAGTTGGGTAAGGTGCGGCGGAACTGGTAAAGTAGTCCTCATTTATATGGTTGAGTTCTACGGGAACTCCACTTTGGTCGTGAGAACTAGGACCCCAAGCTATTGGACATTTCTCAAAACTTCACCGATAGGTTATGAATTTGGTATAAATCTGTGCAGAATTCGATCAGGAAACCAATAGAGAAAAAATCTTGTTCGAAGATGAATCAGAGAGGGAGAAAATCCAAAAATACTAGCAACCTGAAACTAGTATGTTTCCCTTCTCAGCTCGGGCTAGGAGACGCCTCCTGAGCCGTCTGATCAGGGGGTGAGTAAATCTCAATCGTTCATTCATGCAAAAAAAGGAAAACTAAAAGAAATAAGGCTCATGACAGATTAAATGCTTTCCAAATTGATTTAGAATAAAGTGATGAGTAAATTATGTAATTATTTCTCTCTCTTCCAGAAAGGGTGCAAACAAACTACAAATTAATTGAAATTTGATGCCTAATCTAATTCAAGTATGTAGAATTTGAATCTACAGTTAGATTTCCCTTTTGAAGATTTTTGATTCATTAAATTTGCAAATCTTATTTTCACTTTCCTCATGCATTAATGGCTCTCTGATTATCCAATTTTGATGAAACTTCACCCACAAGTCACATTATATATGTTGGATATGAATTTGCCTTTAATTTCACATGTTGAAGTTGTTTGTTATATTAATTAATGTTTTAGAGGTTCTACACACTTTCTCTAACTTCACCTTCTCACCAATTTTTTTCCAAATTGGATGAAAATTCACCCAAAGGCTATTTTTAATGTGTAGATTACGAATCTAAGATTATTTTCCACTTTTGGAGTCATTAAGTATTTTGTTTCATATTTTAAATGAAAATCACCTTTTAATTTCAAAATAAAATTGATATAATAATTATTATCTCAAATTTTTGAAACTCGGCCTCCAAGCCATAACTTATCCAAAGAAAATGAATATGAAGTTATTCTTATCCAATTAATCTTCCTTTTATGAATTTAGCCCATCATCATTTTAATTAACATCTTATTTCATCATTAGTACCATCATATTACCACCAAAAGACTATATGTCATTTTTATGCACGAAATATTATATATTTATCTTTTATCTCAATTAATTCTATATTTATTTGGATAAGATAACCTTTTACCTCAATTATGAGCACATAGTTCTCCTATGCATATTATCTCTTTTATCATCATACCTTAATCAACATTATCTCATGTGACATATTTTATGTATCCTTTATTGGTTTAGATATTAATTGTGAGAGCATTAGGCCATATTTGTTTTCATGTTTATATGTTAGGGTGATTAACTACTATTAGGTATATCTTTCACTACTACAGAAATAGCATTCAGTGTCGCTTTTCTGGGCGTCGGTTATTAAGGAAAACCGATGCCTATCATATAAGGCGTTGGTTGTTTAAGCAAACCGACGTCTATATTCGAAGACCATCCAGACACGGGTACCGCTTTGTATTCAGCGTTGGTTGACAATAACAAACCGACGCCTAAAAGCTCCCGCGAAATCTAATTTTCGAGCGAAAAGAAAAAGTGTCACATACAGCGTCGGTTATTTAAATAGCCACCGACGCCTATGTGTGATGAAACTTTGCGCAAAAAGTGTCACTTTCAGCGTCGGTTATCTGTTGATAACCGACGCTGAAAGTGGTTCCCGCCAAACCATTTCATGAAAATATCGTCCAATTGAGCGTCGGTTGTTTCAAACAACCGACGATAAAGTTGTTTAGGCGTCGGTTGTGACAAACAACCGACGCTATAGGTGAACTTTATATCCTGCGATCACGCGACTGTTCCCCTTTCTTCTATTTCATCGCCTAAACAACTTTAGCTCCCGCCGCAACTGCTGTCGCCCGACCCTCCACTCCGCCGCACCCCTCCACGACAGTGCCGCCGCGCCGCCTTCTCCGGCGTAGCCTTCTCCTCCGGTGCCTCCACGCCACCTTCTCCTTCGGTGCCAGTGCCTCCACGCCGCCGCCGCCAGGACGACAGAAGCTGCTCTCCACCGCCGCCGCGCCGCCGCCAGGGTTTAGGGTTGCTAGCTGCTTCTCCGCCGCGCCGCCGGTTCGACCACAGCTCCTCTCCACCGCCATCGCCCACTCTGTGCCGCCGTCTGCAGACCACATCTCTTCTCCAGACCGGTATGCCCTCTTCTCTGTATTTTATTAGAGCTAGGAGGCAGAGGTTGCGTGTTAGTGAATGAAGTCTAAGGCTCTTTCCTCTCTCTCAAGCTCATGAAATGTGATTCTTACTAAAATATGATGATGGGACAATTTTTTCTCTGCCATAGTTGAAATTTTCCTACTTGAAAAGGTCAACTTACCGAAAAGAATGCTCTTCTACCTTTTATTTTAAAGATGCATTCTATATACAATTTCCCTGTACCCACAATTGCTGATTAGTTTTCTTGTACAACTGGATTCTTCAAGGAAATAGCTACAGCTAGATAAGATCGTGTACACTCTATATTTTTTCCCATCCTTTCTACAACTGGATTCTTCAAGGAAATAGCTACCTTGGGTCTTTATAGGTTATTTTAATGTTGTCCGAAGGAATTATGAAAAAATTAGTAAACAACCTCCTACAAAAAAGTCTATGCAGGACTTTAACATGTGTGTTATGAATTGTGGATTGTTGAGTTAGAAATGAATGAACCCATCTTTGCATGGGACAATCATCAAGAAGGGAAGAATTTCATTACATCTAAAATTGATAAAGTAGTTTACAATGATAAATTCCTTGATATTGTTTCTAATTTTCATAGGAAAGTTGATAAACATGTACATGCAGAAATATGGTTATTAAACCAATGGTTATAACATATAATGTCTAGTAAAGATTCCTAGACCTTTTCTTTGAAACTATTGATTTCTTGATTTATGATTTAATAATGCTCTGTTGATTAGGATTAACCATGTTGCCTGTAGTTTATAGACATTTATTATATATAAGAATGACAACATATGTATTTGTTGGCCTAGAAACCCATCCAAGATTGACTCATTAGGAGTAAATCTTGGATAGTCCCCGGTTTGGGACTGTTCTTGAACACCTAATCTCACTTAGGATGTAAGTGTATAATGTGTATTGGGTTTTCGAGAAAATTTCGGTAGCATTTCCCCGTTTGTTCTCTAAGTATATATGTACTTAGAGAACAGCGGGGAAATGCTGCCGAAATTTTCTTGAAAACCCAATACACATTATACACTTACTAGTGAGATTAGGTGTTCAAGGATGGGATAGGTGGTACATATTTATTATATATAAGAATGACATCAAATGTGTTTGTTGGCCTAGAAACCCATCCAAGATTGACTCATTAGGAGTAAATCTTGGATAGTCCCCGGTTTGGGACTGTTCTTGAACACCTAATCTCACTTAGGATGTAAGTGTATAATGTGTATTGGGTTTTCGAGAAAATTTCAGTAGAATTTCCCCGTTTGTTCTCTAAGTATATATGTACTTAGAGAACAGCGGGGAAATGCTGCCGAAATTTTCTTAAAAACCCAATACACATTATACACTTACTAGTGAGATTAGGTGTTCAAGGATGGGATAGGTGGTACACATTTATTATATATAAGAATGACATCACATTATACACTTAGGTAGGATGTAAGTGTATACCCTAATCTTTTCCTAATATATACTTGTTTCCTAATATATACTTGTTTTCTCTGATCATAGAATGGATAGATCATGGATGTCCATTCGTAATCGTTGCACCCCAGAGTTTATATCTGGTCTTGATCAGTTTATTAGATTTGCCGAGGAACATAGGAAAAAACCTACAGATAGGTTCTACTGTCCATGTAGGCATTGCGGTAACAACTTGAAAGTCAACACTGGTGAGGAAATCAAAAGTCATGTCATGTGCAACGGGATTGTACAAGGCTATACAGAATGGCACTGACATGGAGAGATTTCAAAATCGAAACCAGTAGATGTCGATAGCAGTGCTTGGGTGGAAGAAGAAATTGCCTCCAATGACGTAAATGTGAACGAACCAGTTCCAGCAGACATCGTTGATGTGATGCTGGATAGTTGTAGGGTAGAGCACACCGATCCACCTCCTATCTTTAGAAACATTGTGCATGATGTTGAGATACCGTTATACACAGGCTGTGCTAAGTTTACGAAGCTTAGCGCTGTGTTGAGATTGTATAAGTTGAAAGCTAACAATAGATGGAGCGACAAAAGCTTCACTTCATTGTTGACTTTGTTGAAATAAATGCTTCCTGAAGGAAACGAGCTGCCAATCTCAACATACCAGGTAAAGAAAATGTTGTGCCCAATGGGAATGGAGGCCAAGAAGATACACGCATGCCCGAATGATTGTGTATTATTTCAAAAGGACTATGTAGATTTGAAAGATTGTCCAAAATGTGGTGCGTAACGGTATAAATTGACGACTTCGGGGGAGTCCAAAACTGGTTCTCCTGCCAAGGTGTTGTGGTATCTACCTATAATATCACGGTTTCAATGCTTGTTTGCAAATTCGAAAGATGCGAAGAATTTGAGGTGGCATGCAGATGTTAAGAAAAATAATGATGGGATCCTGCGACATGCGTCTGATTCCCCACAGTGGAAGAAGATTGATCTATTGTACCCCAAATTTAGTGAAGAAGATAGGAATCTAAGACTTGGGCTTTGTACAGATGGGATGAATCCGTACGGGACATTGAGCAGCCAACATAACACTTGGCCAGTCATGCTTGTTATATACAATCTTCCTCCCTGGATGTGTATGAAAAATAAGTACGTTATGTTGTCATTGTTGATATCGGGCCCTAAACAACCCGAAAATGATATCGATGTTTATCTTGAACCTTTGATTGATGACTTAAAGAAACTTTGGGCTGAAGGTGTGATGACCTATGATGCTTCAGTAAGAGAGACATTTCGTTTGCACGCTATGTTGTTTTGCACTATTAATGACTTTCCAGCATATGGGAATTTGTCTGGATATAGTGTCAAAGGAGCTAAAGCGTGTCGTATATGTGAAGAAAATACTGATTCAATAAGACTAAAACATGGCGGCAAGACTGTATATCTTGGTCATTGAAGGTTTCTTTCAAAATTCCATCCATATCGTAGGAAGTGCAAAGCATTCAATGGATGGAATGATGAACGGAGTGCACCTAAACCTATACCAGGGGATGTTGTTTATGAAAGAGTAAAAGACATTGTCAATGAATTTGGTAAGAAATCACAATGTAATATGGCCACATGGAGTGACAATTCTTCATTCAAGAAGAAGTCAATATTTTGGGATCTTCCTTATTGGAGTTCTTTGACAGTCAGGCATTGTATCGATGTAATGCACGTTGAGAAAAATGTCTGTGATAGCATCATTGGTACTCTGTTAAATATACCAGGTAAGACTAAAGATGGGATAAAATCCAGACTGGACCTACGTGAAATGGGAATAAGGTCAGAATTAACAGAATTACGTGAAATGGGTAGTAAAATAACATACTTACCTCCCGCTTGTTACACGTTGTCTAGAAAGGAGAAGAAAACTTTTTGTGAATGCTTGGTAAATGTTAAGGTGCCACATGGTTACTCATCCAACATCCGTAGATTGGTATCAATGAAAGATCTGAAGTTGATAGGTCTTAAATCTCATGATTGTCACACTCTAATGCAACAAATATTGCCCGTGGCAATTCGATCTATATTGTCGAAGCATGTAAGGTTTGCAATTACCAGACTTTGTTTCTTTTTCAACAGTCTATGCAGCAAAGTTATTGACCCTGATACTCTCGATAATTTGCAAAGAGAAGTGGTTGTTACCCTATGTCAGCTTGAGATGTATTTCCCTCCTTCGTTCTTTGGTATCATGGTACATCTTGTTGTCCACTTGACTAGGGAAGTGAAAATGTTGGGACCAGTTTTCTTGCATTGGATGTATCCCTTTGAACGATACATGAGCATTTTTAAAGGTGATGTTCGAAACCGTTATCGGCCTGAAGGGAGTATTATTGAAGGTTATGTGGCGAGAGAGGTTATGGATTTTTGCAATGACCTTATCAGTGGTAATGACACTCCTGATAATGACAAGAATATTGAGGAGGGCAAAGGAATTTTGGGATCACGGGTGAAAGTAATCAGCCGTGAGCAGTTGGAACAAGCTCACTTGTATATTTTACACAATATGGACGAAGTGAGTGTTTATATCGAGGAACATACCAATTTCATAAAGAGACAACATCCTCGAGCAAGTTCAATGTGGCTTGCTAGAGAGCATAATAAGACTTTTACTAAGTGGTTTGAAGATAAAGTCTTACATCAACTATCTCAAACACCAAATGATATTACAGAAACTATCAAATGCCTCGCCTTTAAACCAAAACCGAATGTTATGTCTTATGAAGGGTTTGACATTAATGGATTCACATATTACACAAAGCGCCAAGATGATAAGAGTGTCGTCCAAAATAGTGGGGTCACTCTTCAAGCGTCGACTATGTACTTTGCAAGTGCAAAGGATAAGAGTCCACGTGAAGCTAAAATGTCATATTACGGTGTCATTGAGGACATTTGGGAGTTTGACTACATAGATTTCAAAATTCCGCTCTTTAAATGTAATTGGGTTGATAACACCAAAGGAGTTATAGTGGATGAATTGGGTTTCACTTTGGTGAACTTTGAAAAGATTGGCGAGAAGGGTGAACCATTCATATTGGCATCACAGGCGAAACAAATATTCTATATTGATGATCCTGCGAATGATAAATGGTCGGTTGTTCTTCATGGTAAAAGACAATTCATTGAAGATCCTATAGATGAAGAAGAGTACTATGATAAGTATGATGACTCCAGTCCATTCTCAGTTGGGTTGCCAACTCCACAAAATATTGAAGCTAATGATGACTTATATGTGCACGGAGATCACAATGAAGGATTGTTAATTGATAAAAGATCACAATTTTAGAGACATGTATGTTTATACAAATGCTAAATGTTTGCCTTTTTCTAGTTAATACAAATGCTAAATGTTTGCCTTTTTTTAGTTAATACAAATGCTAAATGTTTGCCTTTTTCTAGTTAATACAAATGCTAAATGTTTGCCTTTTTAATGACATTTTCAGATGGCTGACCATGATGAGCATGATATCCATGATGAGCATGAAGTCCATGATGAGCATGTTGTCCATGATGAGCATGGCGAGGATACCAATGTAAGTTCTAAAAACATATCCTGTTTTTCTATAAAATTCATTATCTTCTAGTTATGTCATATATCCTATATTTCTATATTGGGCTAATTCAGTGTGTTTATTTTTGTCAAAATTTAGGTTGATGATGCACATGTATACACTGAAGCACTGGAGCAACTTGATGCGCAGCACCAAACACTTAACAAGAAAAGGGGCATCACTCTGTTGAAGAAGTTAATAGCGCTAAGTGGCAGTGGATCCAAATTGGTTGTGGAGTTTGATAATGGAGGAAATGCAATTGGAGTGAACCGCAATAATTTTGTAAACTATCTTGGGTGTACCACTTGGAGCCATTGTGGTGTTAAGTATGATAATTGGCATAAAGTTCCTCAGGGGAAAAAAGACTTGATATGGAAGGATTTATGCGTGAGTTATTATTATTTGCAATTCTATTTTGTAGATTACAAATTCTATTATTTGCAATTCTATTTTGGATACTAGTTAATAACATTTCTATTTTACAGAATCTGTTTGCATTGGATGAGAAGTTGTATCGTAAAAGTGTGATGCAACGCGCTGGAAAGATGCTTAGGAATTATAGGACAAATCTGAACAGAGAATACATAAAAGAGGGTGATAAGAAGAAGAAGTCAGCCTTTGAACAATGGAACTTCTTGGACAAAGAAGATTGGGACAATTTTGTTGCTTCAAGAAAATTTGAAGAATTCAAGGTATTAGGCGTCACTCCCAATTTAATTAATATACATTGTATTCACCTATTCAAGATTAACATTTAGTGCTACTAACCAAATAATTAATGTGCATACTAACTAGGCCCTCAGTGACGCACAAAAAGCAAGGCGTGCACTGAATGTGCATGACCACACTATGGGTCCAAAAGGCTATGCAAGCGTTCGCCAAAGACTACAGGCGGAGTCTGCGGCTACTCAGGAGTCTGCTGCTACTGAGGAGTCTGCCACACCCATGCCTCGCCATGATATCTGGATAGCTGGGAGGCAAAACAAGAAGGGTGAAATAAAGAAGCCCGTAACTACTGAGGCAGCTGCGAAAATGGTAAAATACAACTCTTAGAGCAATCGTTTGAATATTGATTATTTGTTAACTTACCAATTTCTGTTGATGGTGATTAGCGGGAGCTGCACGAGCAGAGGAAACAAGGCACGTTCATCCCTCAGGGCACACAAGATGAATTGACAGTTGCTCTGGGTAACCCAGAGCATCCTGGACGTGTTAGGGGTGCAGGCGCTGGTGTGGGCATCAAAGCATTCTTTGGGCCATCCCAGCGCAAACCCAGAGCGGGACTTTCACAAGAAGAGGTAACCTATACTTTTTTTAGAATGTTGCTGCAAAAGGAAATTCAATAATAAGAAGCTAATGTTTCTTTTATCCATGTATAGGAGAATAAGAGAGTCGAGGATATAGTTGCTAAGAAGGTCAACGATGTAGTTGCTGAGAAGGTCAAGGAAGAATTGCTGCGGTGGCGGGCATCTCAGGCTTCCAATCAGCCTATGGCGACCCACTCTTCTCCTGATGTACAGACTACAAGTAATCCTGTAGACCCACCGCCTAACACGTCTGCTGTAAGTATGGTTTATGACATTGTAGTTAGTCTTTTCAAGTTGTTATTTTTCAAGATGATATGTATATATGTATAATATTCTTTACGTAAATTTGTAGGCATTGAAGCCATGCCGCTTAAGAATGCAAGACTACGTTGTTGCAGAGGCGCAGGCTTACCTGTCCCTTTCTGGGGCAATGTTTCACGGGACTCCAATGCCACAGGGCTACGTTCGTGTGAGCCCGATACGTGTGTTACCCGATTGGAGAGAAGCTACATTGCCATATCCCCACCCGGATATTGATACACCTGCTGATGCAGAAGGCGGGGTCATATTGTGGCCCAAAGCAGATGTCGTCTACACTACTGAAATTATAAGATAAATTTACATTGATTTAGACTGTTAATGTGTATACATGATGTCAACTGATCTGAAATTATATATACAGGTTAAAAAGAAGACACCATGAGCACCTAGACCTCTACCTCCACTTCCCGCATTACCAACTTGGGTTCCAACTGACCTAACATACCCGTTAGGTCATGCTTGTAGGGGAATGACATGTTGGCTACGGGCACATAATATACATTGCCCGATAATTGTTTCTTTAGATGCAGATTATGCAGGTCAATCATACGATAGCTCTTTATTTATACAAGATATTATTGAGTTGTTTATGTATGATTGGCTGAATACATCAATGATAAAGACATGGATAAGGTGAGATCTTGTTTATACATCCGTATACCTTGTGTAAGATCCGGTGATCTGGTTTCTTATATATTAATGCATACGTAATACATGTTTTGCAGCTACTTAGTCGAAGATCATTGCAAACAATTGGCATTTGATCATGTGGGATTTTTGATTCCATCATTGATTAGTATGGTAGCTAAAGACCATGATACTATTCAACAATAATGTATAGATGCTTTTACAATTTTTGGTCAGCAAAAGAAGACGATAATAATAGCTCCATTCAATGTCAAGTAAGTTTACTTTATTTATAATTTGGACTTAAGAAAATTCCATTTTTATTGTGCATTTTGAGTTATTAATTGTTAACTTTTTACCTCTAGCGGTAAACATTGGGAGTTACTAGTTATTGTCCCCGGGACGTTCACTGTTTATTATCTAGATCCCGCGGGAAGTACATTAAACACTAAAATTGGACACGTAATGAGAATGCCATTATTCTGGTGAGAAATATTTCATTTTTGTATATGTTAACATCTCTTATTACATTACTATTTACTTATGCAATTTACTGTGTTATATTAACATATAGGGGTTTAGATGCATTCAAAAAGGCTGGAGGAACGGTCCCAAGGAAAAAGAACCAGCCAATAAATTGGCAGAACGTACAAGTAAGTTCCCGACTCCAATGTATATATTATTGATGTGAATTGTGCTTAGTTGTATTATTTTGTATGTTTCAATTTATAGTGCGCTACACAAGACAATGGCTGGGCATGCACATACTATGTGATGCGATTTATGCAGATGATTATCCGATATGCCGCATTGGACATCGATACCATACATGAGGTATTATATATAGTCTCATTAGTTAGTATGAAATATATCAATCTTATTTTTATATTATTACTTATATATATACATCATTCTCTTTGCAGGTGTTTAAAACTGACAACGCTACAGGTAAACGCTTAAAAAATATACATGCTCCATATACGATGGAAGCATTAAATGAAATAAGAGAAGAATGGGCAAAAGCCATACAAGCAGTGGCAACTGTAAGATATAATTGGGACGTTGATAGCGATAATGAATGATACTTTGTAAATGAATATTTCTGAATGTTAATACATGTATTTGAATATTTCTATATGTGTGAATGTGAGAATTGAATTGATGTCTGAATGTATCTACTTGTGTGAATTATTTTTTGTGAATTTTGCAGGTTTGTGGCCTGTTTGTAGGCTGATATCAATGGATGTCGTAAACCTACAGTTCAGAAAACTGAACTGTAGGTTCTCATCCTGCTGACCAGCCACAGCAGGCCTGCAAACTGATATAAAAAATAGATATAGGCGTCGGTTATTTACAGAAAACCGTCAGCAAAGACCTACAGCGTCGGGTTTTTGCAAAACACCGACGCCTAATGTGGCCACAGCCGTACAGGAAATGGCGTCGGCTATTCGTGCCAAACCGACGCCTATTTAACCTATAGGCGTCGGTCTTTTAGTAGATAACCGACGCCAAAAGGGTTCGCGCCACATAAAACGGCGTCATCTAGGACACTTTCTGCGTCGGTCTTTTAGTAGATAACCGATGCCGAATGTGTCCTAGATGATGCCGTTTTCTGTGGCGCGAACCCTTTTGGCGTCGGTTATCTACTAAAAGACCGACGCCTATAGGTTAAATAGGCGTCGGTTAAAAAATCGACGCCGAAGTGTTCGACCTTTAGCGGCGCCCACATAGGCGTCGGTCGGAAACTGACGCCAAAGGGGGTTAAACAACCGACGCCAAAGGCTATTTCTGTAGTAGTGTTTACACTTGTTTGGATAATCCCAAAGAACTAAGGTATCTAACCTATTAACCTTGGAATAGGATAAAGTTCTAGGATTTGGTATGTTACAAGAGGTCTATGGGGTGAGGTCAGGAGTGGAGGTCGATGAGGGGTGGAGGTCAATCAGGTGGAGGTCGATGAGGGGTGGAGGTCAATCAGATGGAGGTCAATTGGGTGTTTGAAGTTGAGGAGGTGGTAGAGGTCGATGGTGCTGAGATTGATGGTGTGGATGTCGATGGATGAAGGGAGGTTGATGGGGTGGTGGAAGTTGAAGATGTGCTGGGAGGTCGATATGGGTAATAGTCCATGGGGTTGGAGGTTGATGGGTGATGGAAGTCTATTGGTTGGTGGAGGATGATGGAGTGGTGGAGGTAGGTGGGGTGGTTGACGGAAGGGGAGAGAATAATATGTAGAATTTATGGGGATCGAACACGTTTGATACCATATCGAATAAGAAAGCCTTTATTTGATTTTTTTTAAAACAAATATACAACACTCTCTTTTATAGGATAAGAGAGTAAGTGAGAAATAGAAGTAGGCAATATTGAATAAAAAAAGGCTAAAGACAAGACCAATCTAAAGCATAAGAGAAATATGAAGCAGTAAATCCTATTTACTCATTATCATTATAGAAAAAGTAATAAAGAAAAGCAACCATACATATTGGAGGGAATAACATCATGTCCCCTCACCAATCTCATTTTCTCTCTCTTTCTATTAAGCTAGAACCATATTTAATTTTTGACACAGAACTGAACATATTTGCACAATCTTATTAATAACTCATGATATATAATGATTTATAACTGACTAGGACTTAGATCATCTAAGTTTGTCAAACTAAACTTGTATCCATACTACTTCCAATTTATATGTCAACATTCAAACTCAAAATTTTCTTGAATTAATATAGTTAAAATCTAAATATTTTTTCTAAGTTGGACATAGTCAGATTCATGGTTCATACGTAAATTTATGATCTAACAAAAAACAATAAGGAGAATTAGAAATTAAAAGTGTGAAAAACAACAACTTTTATCTAAGAAAATTTCTAAACATAAACAACAACTATAATCAATTACAATACAAAGGAAAGACAATAGTAAGAATGAAAAATTAAGAGCATCAACAAATTCATGTATACTCATGTCAAGCACTAAATAATGAATCTTGATATCTTTTACAAAGTGATAAATCTAAAATTGAATTTTATATAAAGAGATATACCCCAAACCAGAGTCAAATTTGTAATATTTGACTCAAATGCATTGTTTGAAACTTGGCAGAGTTCACACATTCAAAGAAAAATTGAAAGGACTTGCAATACGCCAATTCACATGAATCAAATTATAACTGATTGCGATAAAAAACAAGCTATAAATATAAATTAAAAGTATTACAATGTAAAAATATTACAAAGTTGGTAGCAAATTGATAAGAATAAACGTTAAGGAACATATTTTAAAAAAGTGTTCGAAGAAGACAGTCATGCAAAGTTATATAGATAAGGAGATCAGTTTGTTTTAAGAAAGAATTGAAAACAAGTGTAGAAGTTTAAGTTGGTAAAACAAAGTTCATATCTACATCCATATAAAGTTACAAAAGCATCTATTGGGATAAGCATATGTTGTGCACCAGAATATTGATAAGAACTATAATGTGGAAATTTTTTAGATGCGTTAAAAACTATAGAAAATTCACCTATATGATAGCTGCCTTATACTTAATCAACCTTGTACCCACTAGCCGCGAAAATGAAAAAAAAGCAAGCAAGAAAGGCAAAAATAAGCAAACAAAACAAAAAAACTTAACTTTGAAGGAAAAAGAAAAGAAAAAGATGATGTATATATTTATGGTCTTATTTATCTTTTCTAATTCATAATCATGAGAAATAAACAATTCCAATTTTCCTTGCAAGAAGCGTATTAATAGGGCTATAAATGAGTAAGATATGGTAGGATAGGGTAAAGACTTACCTACCCGTGTCAAATTTGCGCGAACAAGTATAGTGATTACTTTTTTAGAAACTTTTACTCTACCCTTACCCACACCATTTTACCCACATGATAAATAGGTGGGATAACAAGTGAAATGATAAAGCAACATGACGATAGGTATACAATATTTTTAACAATAACTTCTTATGATGTTCCCTATAGAAGAGGCTATTTGAAACTTATTTTAGTCAATGATAGCTATATTTTTGGTCATATTAAACTAAAATAATAATATTTAACCTAATATTTTTCCTAAAAGAAGGCATAACCTTTTTAATGTATTCATTTTTCTCTCAATCGATGACAGAAAAGGTGTGACACACTACTCAACGTCTATTAAGGCCTCGATTGTTATAATAGTATGAATTAAGAAAGTTGGCTAGACATTAATATATATATTAGAATATAAAATATGATTAATTCAAATTTATACTAATGGAAAATTCATAAAACAGGTAGGACAAAGTTTATCTTTTACCCTATCCTCTTTAGACACGGATAAAGTAAGAAAAGAATAAAGAATGGTGGGTAAAAAATATGCTTACCATCAACCTATCGTGCGGATATGAGTGGTGGGTAACATGCAATATGCTACCATTTAAGTAACACCAGGAACGAAAGTGTGACTCTCACGTGCCTCCGCCCCTCCACTACAGGTGGGCTTTTTTCGTCGTGGGCCGGAACTCTACAAGAGGTAACGGATCGTCCAGCTAATTACCCTAACAAACAATCACCCAAACTCCGAGAAGTGAACCCACGGTAGGGATTGCATCCAAAGAGCATATTATAACTTGTGCCTTTCTCCGTCCCCTAGGGTTTCCTCCTGCTCGTGGCCGTAATCGTTTCTGTTCTCTGCCGCCACCCCGACCTTCGGCGTCGGAGTTTGCTTCAACCATGGTAAGGATCGTCGACGATATGCTTCCGCTGAGTTCATTTTGAATACGCATCCATGACCTCTGGGTCCCTTCCCATTTCTCTTCCCAGATCATTTCGAAGAAAAACCGCAATGAGATCTGCAAGTACCTCTTCAGGGAGGGGGTTTTGTACGCGAAGAAGGACTACAACCTGGCCAAGCACCCGGAGATTGATGTCCCCAACCTCCAGGTCATCAAGCTCATGCAGAGCTTCAAGTCGCGGGAGTACGTCCGCGAGACCTTCGCCTGGATGCACTATTACTGGTACCTTACCAACGACGGCATTGAGTTTCTCCGCACCTACCTCAACCTCCCATCCGAGATCGTTCCCGCCACCTTGAAGAAAGCCGCGAGGCCGACACCATCGCGTCCCATGGGAGGCGGCCCACCCGGTGACAGGCCCAGGTAATTACATGCTGTGTTTTGGCTTCGTGCTCCTTGCTAACGTTTTCTGTGCATTGCGGCTTTTACAAATTGCTTCAACATCGAATATGCTCGTGCTTCCATGGATGTGTACTTAATTCTTATTGGCCTGGCCTGCTCTGCATACAGGGGTCCTCCGCGCTTTGACGGTGATAGGCCAAGGTTTGGTGACAGAGATGGCTACCGTGGTGGCCCTCGTGGAGGTGATTTCGGTGACAAGGGCGGCGCTCCTGCTGAGTTCCAACCATCGTTCAGGGTACTGATTTTCTTTTCAATTTTTCTTAAACTTACTTTTTGATGTTTGGCTGATGAGTCCTATTGACATTGGCAAGGCGTCGCCCAAAGTCGCCATACTTAGAATCCGAAGTTATAATTTAAGGCTTGTTACAGAATTATTTCGTATCATACAACGTTACATGCTAAAATAAACAGTAACATATTTTTTTTGCACTGGAGTTGTCACTTTAGTTTTATGCTGTAACAGATGTATTATTTTAAGGATTACAAGCAAGTTTATCATACAAAAACAAAGCGATAGTACTATTGTAGAGCTATCCTTTTACATTACTGTAGTACAACCCAGTGTTAGTATTTACTGTACATCATTAGAGTATAACGTTAACGGTTAACATTTTACCATAAAACATTAAACTACCTTGTCTATAATTTCATACACAAATCATTTATATTGTATAGTATCATTATTACTACTTGTATACATTATTTATGCATAATGATAGTATATGTGTACAAAAGAAGACCAACCTTGATAAAGTTAGAAGCTGGTGATATTTAGATGGACAGAGGTTGGGTCTCTCAACTCCATGGGGCTGCCTTTGTTAAACGGTCATAATACATCTCCACATCTCCAGCTTGTGCCGGACTTCCAGGACGACGTGTCGGTCAAGACCGCCGAAGACGGATCTCTAGCTACGCAAGCGGCCACGCACAATATGCAGAGCCCGCCCCCACGTTGTTAATGTTTGTTGTATTTCTGTTACTGTAACTCCGATGTAACTCCGATATCTGTGAACCCATCCGTTAGCCAGGGCTCTATATATACATGTATTGTAACCTAATTCAATTATGAAGTGTGATACAGGCGTTGGACTACTAATCCTTCTCGCATCCTATTTCTATCAAAACTTCAATATGGTATCAGAGCCTACGGTCTCCTCTTCTTCTACCTCCCCACCGTGCCTCACCGTCGACGCCTTCCCCTCCCTGCCCAACGTTCACCAGGTCCATCACAACGTCTCTATCAAGTTGTCCTCCAACTATCTTTTGTGGAAAACTCAATTCATGCCTCTGCTCTGCAGCTTCGACTTGCTCGACTTTGTTGATGGCACACCACCCTGCCCACCTCCCACACTACCTGCTGTTGCTCCCACCTCCCCACCCTCTGCACCTGCATCTCCTGAATCCAGTTCTCTCTCCACTTCCACCACTAACTCCGCCTGTGCTATTTGGCACCGCAAAGACCAACTAATTAAGTTGGCTGCTTGCCTCCTTAACGGAGGAAGTCCTGACGGAGGTTGTCGGATTGAAAACATCGTATGATGTCTGGCATGCCCTCCATCTCGCCTATGGATCCCCGTCGCACACTCGAATTGTGCAACTCAACAATCAGCTTCAACAACTCAAGCAAGCTGACAAGTCTGATACTGCATACCTTTGGCAAGTCAAACACCTTGCCGATCAACTCGCCGCTGCGGGCCACCCCCTAGCCCTTCCGACGTTCAATGCAATCCTCTTCAACAATCTCGCGCCTGATTTTAAGGATATTGTTGCCTCGTTGGCATCCCGGGCAGAACCCGTCAGCTACCCTGATCTGACCACTCTCCTGGTTAGTCATGAGATTCGACAACAACTCGCTCAACCCAGCCTTGTCGCAACAACCAACGTCGCACATGCCTCCTGTGCACCCCTCCCTGCGGCGCCGGCGTCTCGTGGTCGCGGCTGCGGCCGCTCCCACCCTCACCGTCCATGCCCTGTCTGCGGTGGTGTCGGCCACAACGCCTACCACTGCCCCTACGGCCACAAGGCTCAGCGTGTCCGTCCGCCGCAAGCCCACTAGGCCACCGCTGCTGGCCTTCTACCAACTCTCCGTCTTCCCGCTGCTACTCCAAATTTCCCCTATGAGGAGTGGTTTCACGACACTGGTGCGACCCATCATGCAACGCCGGACACCCGCTCATTTACTCACGTCGCTCCCTACACCGGCAATGATCGTTTACATGTCGGAGACGGTGCAGGTTTGCCTATTCACCACATTGGAAATTCTGTGCTTCCTTCTTCTTCTGGTCCACTCAAACTCACCAATATACTTCATGTTCCTTCCTTAACTAAACCTTTGCTTTCTGTTTCCTGTTTTACTCATGATAACAAATGCTTTTTTGAGTTTCACCCTTATCATTTCCTTGTTAAGGACACTTGGACACGCCAACGTCTTCTTCACGGCCGCACCAATGACAGACTCTATCAGCTCCGCCCTTCCAGCCAGCTCCACCCTCCCAGCAAGCCAGTGGTCCATCTCGCGGAACGCCCATCTTTGGAGTGTTGGCATAGGCGCCTTGGTTATCCCAGTCTTCCAGTTGTTCGTCGAGTGGTCACGTCCCAACAACTACCGCTTCGGCCATCGTCTACCTTTCATAATTGTCAGTCGTGTCTGTTGGGTAAATCAACCCGTCTTCACCTTCCCCCTACAGCTACACGTAGTGTTGCTCCTTTAGATCTTCCGTTTCTAGATATATGGGGTCCCACCCCAATGCTTTCTTCTAGTGGCCATCATTACTTTTTAATAATAGTGGACGATCATTCCAAATATTCTTGACTGTTTCCTCTTTTTTGCAAATCAGATGTACTTCAGGTTTTTCAACATTTTCACAAACTAGTCGAACGTCAATTGAGCACCATTGTCAAAGCAATTCAGACTAATGGGGGAGGAGAGTTTCGTGCCCTTACTCCATATAACACTCAACACGACATCATGCATCGCTTCACATGCCCGCATACTCATGAACAAAATGGTGGTGCTGAACGAAAAATCCGCCACGTAGTTGACACTGGCCTTACCCTTCTTGCCCAGTCAGATGTACCACAAAAATTTTGGCAATATGCTTTTGAAACAGCAGTATACCTTATTAATCGTCTGCCTTCCCCTACCCTTAACCACTCCACTCCCTACCACCTGTTTCACAAATAGACGCATGATTACCACTTCCTCAAAACATTTGGTTGTGCCGTTTTCCCCCTCATGAGACCATATAACATCCATAAATTTGATTTTCGATCTAAGCCATGCGTGTTTCTGGGCTATCCAGACCATCACCTTGGCTATCGTTGCCTTTGATCCCAGCACTGGGCGCATTTACATTGCTCGCCACGTCCAATTTATTGAAAGCTCTTTCCCCTATACAGCCATCCCCCCGCACCCAACTCCTTCCTCCACCAACCCACACACACAACCGTGGCTTTCCGTCACACACCCAATTTCCCAACTCAATCTCCTACCTACTCCACATGATCCTCCCACCACTGCGCCACAGTCCACTAACCCGCTGTTGGCTGCTCCTACTGCTACGATACCGCCTCTGCCTTCCCCTCCTCCCACTGCTGCAGCCTCCCCTACACCATCACCACCACCCGCCTGGCCTCGCCCTCGGTTGCTTCGCAGCACTCCTGCAGTGGACTACCGCCAGCTTGTTGGTCTCTGACCATCTAAACAAACCACCACTAATCATCCCCTTCCCACAGCTCTCCTCGCGCACCACTATTCCCGCTTGGCATACTGCCATGCCTGACGAAATCAATGCCTTGATCACAAATGGTACATGGACGCTTGTTCCACGTCACCCTTCCATGAACGTGTTAGGGTGTAAGTGGCTATTTCGCAATAAATACCATGCCGATGGCTCCCTTGCTCGTCACAAAGCGCATCTTGTTGCCAAAGGTTACCACCAACAAGAAGGCATTGACTACCATGAAACCTTCAGTCCTGTTGTCAAACCTACCACCATTCGTGTCGTTCTCACCCTTGCAGTCTCCCAACGGTGACCCATTCATCAGCTCGACATTGACAACGCTTTTCTCCATGGTGATTTATTCGAAACCGTCTTTATGTCCCAACCACTCGGTTTTTCGGACGAACTTTACCCAAACCACGTGTGTCGCCTCCGCAAATCCATCTATGGCCTTAATTAATCACCACGTGCATGGTTCTCCAAATTAAGCCATGCCCTACACGCATATGGGTTTACCTCATCCAAAACAGACACAACATTATTTATCTACCACACCCATTCTGACACCATGTATGCCCTTGTCTATGTCGATGGCATCCTCGTCACCTCGAACAGATCCACCAACATTGACCACCTCATATCTTACCTTCGCAATCAATTTCCACTCAAAAATTTAGGCCGTCTACACCACTTCCTTGGCATCCAAGTTCAAGCTACCTCCTCCGACCTACTTTCACAACAAAATTACATTGTCGACTTGCTCCACAACACACACATGAGCGATGTAAAACCTCTCACCACACCCATGTGTTCCACCACCAAGCTTTGTAAAAGTGGATCTCCTCTCCCTGACCCAAGTCTATACCGCCAAACAGTGGGTGCTCTACAATATGTGACGCTTACCCGACTCGACATCTCATTTGCTGTCAATAAAGTATGTCAATAAATGTCACATCCAACTACTGAGCATTGGTCAGCTGTTAAGCGTATCCTTCGTTATCTCAAGCACACCATTACCTTGTCTTTGACCATCACTACATCATCATCCCTCTCCCTACAATCCTTCTCTGATGCGGATTGGGCAGGATGTGTTGATGACCGAAAGTCCTCGGGTGGCTATGTCATTTACCTTGGCAACAAAATTGTCTCATGGTCTGCACGTAAACAACAAACAATGTCACGTTCTTCCACTGAGTCTGAGTATCGCGCCCTTGCCAACACTACCGCAGAACTACTTTGGCTCCAAGCTCTTCTTCATGAGTTGCATCAATCACCCCTCAAGCCTCCTACCCTGTGGTGTGACAACATTGGCGCCACATATCTCACTGCAAATCCTGTATTCCATGCCCGCACAAAGCACATTGAGATAGATTTCCATTTTGTTCGTGATCAGGTCGCCGAGGGAAACCTACAGGTTCGCTACACCTCCACCAATGATCAGGTTGCAGATATCATGACAAAGCCTTTGCCTCGTCAACGCTTTGTATTACTTCGTGACAAGCTTCGTCTTGCACCAATGGAGCGACTCGCTTGCGTGGGCGTGTTAAACGGTCCTCATACATCTCCACATCTCCAGCTCGTGTCGGACTTCTAGGACGACGTGTCGGTCAAGACTGTCGAAGACGGATCTCCAGCTACGCAAGCGGCCACACACAATACGCAGAGCCCGCTCCATTATTGTTAATGTTAGTTGTATTTCTGTTACTGTAACTCCGATATTTGTGAACACATCCGTTAGCCAGGGCTCTATATATACATGTACCATAACCTAATTCAATTATGGAGTGTGATACAGGCGCTGGACTCTTAATCCTTCTCGCATCCTATTTCTATCAAAACTTCAATAGCCTTTTAGCAGTAGCTCACACTACAAGTTGAGGCCGCCACTCAATTGGGGAAAGAGGGCTTCAAATGGCTTCTTTCTGTGAAGATCACCGAACATGATCATAATGGTCTTTCTTAGTGGTTGTGGGTGCGACCGTCTAGGTGTGCTTTGTTTGGTTGTTCACTCACTTATAGTGTAAACAAATATGCTAAAATATTTTTCTCCCTGGTACAAGGTGATTTTTTACACAAAGACCTAATTCTGGGAAAACCAATTACAGTTTGCTACCAGGGTCAGAATAGGCTGTTGTGATACATTCCAAGGGGAAATTATCAAACGTGATGATGTGCTGTTTGAGACCTAACCCCACACTAGCCAAAGTTTGAGCTACATTGTTGCCTTCTCTGTTGACCTGGCAGAAATTGAATTGAAGAATATTCTCTGACGTTATCAACCTCATTTAGCATTTGCATCTGGGGGCCACAGGCTCAAAGCCTCTTGTCAAGCTCACTATCTGTAGATAACTGCAGACAAGGCAGATTTGGAATGTACCTAGTCAAAACCCAGCTGGGCTGCTGTTTTGACGCCAAACAACAGGGTGACGCTCTCCTCAGCTTTAACTTCCCAGTCCCATTTAAGGGTTGGATAACTGCAGATTTGGTAGATCCAAAATGTACCTACTCAAAATCCAGCTGGGCTGCTGTCTTGGCACCAAACAACAGGGCGTAGCTCTCCTAAGCTTTAGCTTCCCAATCCCATTTAAGGGATTCTGGCCGCCATGGCAACAGAAACACCATTGTGTGGTTCTTGCACACCATGCCACACCAAAACTTAATAAATTAATGGTTCTATGTCAAAACTGACATTTCTGACATATGTTAATGTTATTCTGCCTAACTTGTTCAAATTGCTAGCTAAATGGGTTAATTCTACGAGGTGGCTATGTGTTGACGTGTACCCTAAATTTTTGAAGCAGACAGTTTCTCTTTTTCAACAGAAATATATTAAAACTACACATGATGTCCATAATAAAGGTTTATTTTGCGTTAAGACCGACTCTGGAGCTTTGTGCTGTGTGTGAATTTATTTGCTAAAAAATATTCTCCTTTATGCAAAGCTGTTTCTTACAGCAAGGCCCAATGAAATTAACGGTTTTGTAACAAAATGACACTTGTGACGACATGGTTAAATTCATTTTGTTTGGTTTGTAAAAATTGCTGTTACCCTTGGTTTATTTAATGAGGCTACTTAGACATGAACAAAAAATGTCAAAGCAAATGGAGTCTGCCACAAATTTTTCATTTACATAGACTCTTTCATGTTTATCTGAGTATTTAGGCTGCATGTGATATTCAGATAAATTACTGCTTTGAATGTTTATAAAGAAAATGATATGAAGGCTATCTACTTGAAGCAAGGCTAATGTTCTGACAAGGGCGTTCTTGTTTTTTAATGACTGTTAGGTAAACTCACCTGCAATGCGTTGGTCGAGTTTCTGTTCTGACCACTCTTAGATTAACAAAAAACTGATAGTACATAAGTAACTCTTCCTTTGTTGCATAGTTGTTAAAGTAAGACCCTTGTAATGTCTAATATATGTGTTTACCTTCAAACAGGCTCCCGGCAGCAGACCTGGTTTTGGACGAGGCGGTGGTGGCTATGGTGCTCCTCCTTCCTCTTCTCTGGAGTAAAAACAACATTAGGACTTTAGTCAGCCCTGAAAGCATCAGATATCTGCATTTGTAGTCTTTTCTTGTTTAGAAAACTTGTATCTGCTTGGGACCACTATCTGTTCCCTTTCTTATTAAGATGTTGCTTTGGCCTGTGCAACTGTTGTTTTTATTTTTGCCAGTTTTGGAATATCAAGGATATGTGGGTTGATCTTTCCCAGAAGCTGCATTCATAATGACAAGAGAGTTAGTTGAAGTCTTGTTTGTTGTTTTCCATTTTGATGTAGTTTTGTAACACGATGCCGATATATGAAAAAGTCAGGTTTTTAGGTACTCAATAAAATAAGACAACAGTTAAAATGTACTAATAACTCAAATGCTTTATTGCAGCCTCCTGACTACCTTTGTCCTAATATCTTTCTGGCTCATTTTAGCTGCTGAGAAATCATATAATTGGTTGCTTTTTCAACGATCTTTATCATTTTCTATATTTAACCATCACAAGAATGGTAAATTGTTACTATTTGGAGTTCAACTCTTCTATGAGTAATTGAGTTCTAACGTCTTAAGCTTTTAGAAGAAAAAAGCGACTAAGACTTCCAATCTGATACTAATCGCTGAATGATATCTTTTCTTATGTTTTAAAAAGCTCTCAGGTGACTGCAACTGCATAATGGCCTAAGCCCTGTAGGTTCTTATCAAGGACTTGTGTGCCCGGCCAGGCGTCCAAGTGCCTGAATTTTTGCCGACAAACATACTTAGGCTGTTTAATTGACTGCCAAAGTCGCTATGGTCTGGCTCTTGTGAAATAACATATTTACGTACTAGGTGCAGCAAAACACTATATTTATATAATGCAACTTATTATGTTTTAGTTGTATATGTATAATGAACAATGACTATATTACCATGACAACTTTAATGTATGGTGATCACTATCAAGTATAGTATCCAATTATGTGTGTTGTGTAGAAAATATGATCGTTGTAATTGTAGAAGTATACATACATACATTTAAATATGTATGATGTTTGTAGCTACGCACACTGAACAATGTCTCAAGTAAATTCATTCTTATATGTTACTAACATGCTTGAATATTAACTTGTGATTGAAGCCCAAGTTGTAAAAAGAAGAAAAATGAATGATTGGTTGTTTGCTTTGTTATAATTAGTGTACGTGCTGAAAATGTGCCTTAGTGGCTGTAAGGTCATGTTGGGTTGCCTGTAGCTCCACACTTTTACAAGAACTTGTTGAAACTCTAGTTAAGATGAAACTTTTAAACCGTCACTGTCTTCATGTAGTATTGAGAAAATGATAAGTCTGCTTGGACTATGATGAACAAATACAAGAGTTTTTTACTTTACATGCAGCTTGTTAATGATGATTACATGTTCTTAGTTGATGCCTTGATGTGCCTTGTGTTTTGAGGTTGGTGCAAAGTGATCTTTCTATTATCATTATGCCAAAAAAAATATAATCAATGCGAGAGTTAGACTTATTTAAAGTACAACCAAATCATGTGACATTGCTTGTGTGCTCTCTGACATAGGTACATTTACACAAATGCACACTTATGCATCCAATTGATAGATAAAATGCGTTTGCAGCAACTATAAGGATGTCCATGTTAAATACAACAATGATATAATGGAGTTGTCAGGCAACAATGATGTAATGAAGTTAGGCAATTTATTCAGAATTTTTAAATATGATATGACTTGGATGTATACAGAACATTTTGTAACACTTTTCTAGTTATATTTACAAGTATATGCTCTTACAAACAATAGTAATATTAGTAGTACTCCTTTCAAGTGCATTATTCATAAAAGTGATTGTAGGCTGTCACCAAGTGTCGCAAAATCAATTCCTATTAGTTAGTTGGATGTTAGTATTCGTATCCATAATACTTTCGTCGTTGAAAAGATGGATATCTAGTTACTTGTCCTAGGAATACAAAAAACATGATTGAAAGCATAGAAACAAATGGAAAAAACTCCAAAAATTAGGTAGACAAGGTGGTTCTAGGATACATGGTCTACGTAATGGATTGAGTCACTTGTAAGGAAGGTTGTCTCCTAGATGGTATTATTGCTACCTATAGGAGGGAAAAATGACTGATCGACTAAAAGTGTATACATACGTGAGAAAACAAGTTTGAAACTTTGATTGCATGGATGTTAAATAAAAGTAGTAGTATGGGAGTCATTATTCTTAGGTGCTTGTATCATGTCCCAATAAAAGAGTGGGGTAGTGTGATGATCCTACATTATGACATGACACTTTACCTTGTCATAACTTTAAGTTGGAGGATCATATCCTTTGCTGCCTTCCCTAAGAGAAAATGAAATAGAGGCCCTTGAATTTAAACTTACCACTGAAAAACCACTAGAAGGGGGGGGGGGTGAATAGGGTTTTATGATTATTTTAAAGTAATTTAACTCAAACAACCACAATTGAAATAATAAGGAGACAAGGTGGTTAGAGTGGTTCCAACCTTAGCAAATACTAAGGCAGTCAATCCACTACCAGGTTGCTTACCCAACTGAGATTTTGAAAGTATTAAATTTTATTACCTCTCAAGGAATTTACATAAATATTACAATACTTTCTACACCCTTTGGACAACCTTCACCTTGAAGTAGTTGCACCAACCTTGAAGCAACCTTCTTGAAGTAACTTCAAGCTCCCCCTTGAAGTAACCTTCCTCTTGAAGTAGCTTCCCGTTGCAACAACCTTCTAGAAATAGTCCAAAGACCTCCTTCTTCACCAAGAAGATCAAACCCTCTCCAATCTGCAGCCTCCAACCCTAGGAGTAGCAAGGAGAGTACAAGCAATAAGAAAGAACAAGAAAGGAAATGGAAATTACAATTACTACTTTGAAGCACAAGGCTTGATTTGCCTATATCAAGCGTATAGATCTCCTAACCAATGAATATTAAAGTGTAGGTTTAGTGGATAGGAGATGCTAGCCTATAGGACACGAATTTAGAGCAAGGGAAGTGAGTAGCCAATGCTAGTGTTGCTCAATAGCTCAAAACAGATTGCCAATTGCAAGTATGTAAGCTCAAGTATTGCACAAGTGTACTTTGGGTGTCCTATGGCTTGTCCTATTTATAGGAATGGCCTATGGATGCTTAAGGACGTTCTTGACACTTTCTAGGGGGTTCTAAGTGCTCAACTAGCCGTTAGGTATCCATTAGTTGCACTAACAACAACTAGTTAATTAATTATGAAAAGTGCAGACAGAGACATTCTCGGTCGAGGAATTGTCGATTGAGATCCCAGTCGGTCGAACTTTTATCGACCGAGGGACTGTCTGGAGTCAAGTGTATATAACGTTCTGATCCAACTCCCAACTACTTTGTCTGCTGTGTCTAACGGCTACCTGGGTCATTCTTGGTCGAAAAATTTGTCGACCGAGAGTGTCTCGGTCGAGGAGTTTGTCGACCGAGAATGACCCTATTTCAATGTTTTGAACTAGATACTAAGTGTGTGTATGAGTGTGCAGTTGTGACACTATTGAAGGGGATGACCTATATAAGTGTTGTGATTGGCTAAGGAAGATCTAACGCTTGATTTACATGATGTCTAAGTACTTGTACATTATATATTTGTACAAGTTTTACAATTGATTACATTCATGAAATTAAAGCAATTTAGCATATAGATCTTCCAAATATTTGTCATCCACTTTATTCCTGCAACACTCAAGTAGCACGTTAGATCGATAAGAATGAAATGTTTGTCATTATCAAAACAAAGGGATTTAAATGATGTCCATTTAGCCAACAATCTCCCCCTTTTTGAAGATGACAAACATTTCCAAAATATAAATCAACTAGTCTTTAAAATGAGTTGAGTTTCATACCTGAGATTTACTTTGTGAATTTCTTCTCTTGTTTATGAAATGTGTGCTTATTATTCCCAAAGAAGTATGAAACATAGAATCCAATCCTTTAGGGAATATAGCAACTTTTAATGTTAGGCCAAGGGATTATGAAACTCATTGATTGAGTTTTTCAAAGTTACCATTTTAAGATTTACATTTATTTCTCCCCCTTTGTCATTTCAAAAAGATATCCGTTAAAACTAGAAAAACTCCCCCTTAATTTGATATCCCTCATAAAAAGATAGCCATCAAATCTTTCGAAAAAGATGTCCATTTGAAAGCCAAACAATAACACGATTAAAAACGTTTTTAAGAGGCACAAATATTAAAGAAAACATCTTCTAAGGAAGTGATGAGTAGTTGCTTCCTTATTTTGTTAAATTGGTCTAGTGGAAGCGGTTTTGTGAAAATATCAGCCAATTGATCTTCCGTTTCAACATGATGAAGGGATACATGATTCTTAGAGATATGATCCCGTAAAAAGTGATGACGGTTTTCAATATGTTTAGCTCGGCTGTGTAGAATGGGATAATGTGCTAAGTTTATAGCGCTTGTGTTGTCACAAAAGATAGGCGTAGATGAAAAAGTAAAGCCATAATCAGTTAACACTTGTTGCATATAGAGCACTTGAGCACAACAAGATCCGGCTGCCATATATTCAGCTTCAGTTGTAGAGAGGGCAACCGTATTTTGTTTCTTACTAAACCAAGATACTAAGACTCTTCCTAACAAGAAACAACTACCACTAGTGCTCTTGCGATCAAGTCGACAACCAACGTAGTCGGCATCAGTATAAGCTTTAAAATTCAAGGATTGTCCTTTAGGATATCATAAACCATAACATGTGGTGCCGGCTAAGTATCGAAAAATCCATTTGACAGCTTGAAAGTGAGAATGCATAGGCTGTGATTGAAATCGAGCACAAAGACCAACTGAAAACATGATGTCCGGTCTAGAAGCGGTTAAGTAAAGCAAACTACCAATCATGGCTCTATATAAGGAATCATCAATAGGTTCCCTATTTTCATCCTTATCAATTTTAGTAGAGGTAGCCATTGGAGTGGTGGCATGTTTGCACTAGTTCATCCCAAAACGTTTTAAGAGTTCATTTGTGTACTTTTCTTGGCTTATAAAAATCCTGGCATGCGTTTGTTTAATTTGAAAACCAAGAAAGAAAGTTAGTTCACCCATGAGGCTCATTTCAAATTCTTGTTGCATAATATTACTGAATTGTTTGCATAATGATTCATTTGAAGCACCAAAGATAATGCCATCAACATATATTTGAACAACTAGAAAATCAGATGCATATGTTTTGAAAAATACAGTAGAATCTGAATTTCCAATAGAAAAATCATTATCAAATAAATAGTTCTTGAGCCTTTCATACCAATTTCTAGGTGCTTGTTTCAAACCATAAAGTGCCTTCTTAAGTTAGTATACATAGTCACCTTTGTCCGATATTTCAAAACCTGGTGGTTGGGCAACATATACTTCTTCTTGGATTATCCCATTGAGAAATGCACTTTTTACATCCATTTGAAAAAGTTTGATGTTTTTGTGTGCATCTATAGCTAGTAACATTCTAATTGCTTCAAGTCTTGTTACTGGTGCATATGTTTCATCAAAGTCTATCCCTTCTTGTTGATTATATCCTTGTGCTACTAGCCTAGCTTTATTTCTTACCACTTCTCCTAATTCATTTAATTTATTTCTAAAAACCCATTTAGTTCTAATAATGGTTTTATCTTGTGGTTTAGGAACTAAGTCCCATACGTCATTTTTAGTGAATTGGTTTAATTCTTCTTGCATTTCCATTATCCAATAGTCATCTTTGAGAGCTTCAGTTACCTTTTTAGGTTCAATTATAGAGACAAATGCCATATTTGCAACATCTTTAAAAGAAGAACAAGTTTTGACTTTATCATTTGGATTTCCAATGATTAATTCTTGAGGATGATCCTTAATGAGTCTAGGAACATGTTGTGTTTCAACTTGGTGATCACTAGTAGTGTTTTTGTCATTATCACTAGGTAAAGATAAATTTTCTAATTGATGAGTAAGATCAATTACTTCAAGGTTTTCAGATCGTGGCTCTTCATGAAAAGAGATGTGAATTGATTCCTCAAATTTTTTAGAAATAGTGTTGTAAACTCTAAATGCTTTGCTAGAGGTAGAATATCCCAAGAAAAAGGCTTTATGTGATTTAGAGTCAAACTTGTCTCTATCCTCTTTTGTGTTTAGAATGTAGCATGTTGATCCGAAAGTATGAAAATAGTCAACCCTAGGTTTCTTATTATATATGATTTCATATGGTGTTTTCTTCAAATAGGAATGAACAGTTACTCTATTTAACACATAGCAAGCTGTGTTTACCGCTTCAGCCCAAAATGTTTTAGGTGTATTATGTTCGAGCATCATAGTCCTAGCCATTTCTTGTAGTGATCAATTTTTCCTTTCAACTATACCATTTTGTTGTGGAGTGCGTGGAGCAGAAAAATTGTGAGTGTAGCCTTGAGATGTGCAAAATTCTTCAAATAAATGGTTCTCAAATTCTCCACCATGATCACTCCTAATTGTACATATTTTGTTTTGTAATAGATTTTCAATCTTGGAACAAAATTTAATAAAAACTTGAATAGTGTCATCTTTGTTTTTAAGAAAGTGTACCCATGTATATCTACTATAATCATCAACAATAACAAAACAATATCTTTTGCCACCAATAGATTGTGTCCGCATAGGTCCAAATAGATCCATATGAATGAGTTCTAGGGATCTACAGGTGCTAAGTACATTTTTGGATTTAAAATAGGTTTTTGTTTGTTTACCAAAAGTGCATGGTTCACAATTTTCAGCTTGATCAAAAGATAAATTAGGCAAACCACGAACAAGATCATATTTAACTAGCTTTTTGATAACATGTGAACTAGCATGACCCAATTTTCTATGCCATAGTTGTAAAGAATTTTCATTTGTAAGTAAGCATTTTCCAACTACAGATTTCATAGAGTTAGGTCTAAGAATATAAATATTTCCAACTCTTTTTCCTTCATAAACAACATTTGTAGTATTTTCTATTAGTAACTTGCAACAATTTTTGTTGAATAGAACATCATATCCACTATCACATAATTGACTAACACTTATTAAATTATGGTGTAAGCCGTCAACAAGTAAAACATTCTTTATTTCAAGATTTGTACCAATATTACCTATTCCAACAATTTTACCTTTACCATTGTCTCCAAAAGTGACTGTTCCACTTTTCTTTTCTTCAAAAGTTTGAAATGCCTCCTTGTTTCCGGTCATGTGTTTGGAACATCCACTGTCGACCACCCAATCCTACATTAATATGTAGGTTTTGGTACCCATGTGATGGTCCGTTATGGTTAGGTACATTTAATTACAAACTGAAAATGTTTTAACAAAGAAAACTGATCAAAACCTCATTCGGTCGACAAAAGTTCGACCGACAAGTGTCTCGGTCCACCAATTTGTCGATCGAGAAAGTTGCTGTTTTATAGATTAGAACTGAATAGGAGCAGGAGTCTGTTCGGTCGACCATTTTTCGATCGATTTTTGCTCCGATCGATTATTTCTCGACCGGAATAGTTTCTGTTTCACAAAGATTTCTGCTGTATATTTTGGTATGTCACATGCATTTGCTCGGTCAAAGTTTTCTCGACCGAGAGTATCTCAGTCGAACTTTTTGTCGACCGAAAATGTTTCTATTTGTTTCAGTAATCTGTTTATATCAGTTCTAAATTTAAAACAATACATGAAGCTATTTGTTTAGTTGAGATAAGATATTTTGATTTTCAAGAGTAAGCATTAGATCATATCTCAACTAAATTACATTCAAGTTTTCTAAGTTTGAGGTTTAGGGACCCAAACTAACTCACAATCCTTCTTCTTATAAGGGCATGAAAAAGAGTAATGTCCAAGACGTAGACAAAAATGACAAGAAATAGAGTCAATTTCATTTCTTTTTCTAGGATTTTGAATTGTAGTTTTAGGTACAAACATGGTCTTAGTCTTAGATGCTTGAGCTCTTTTTGGAACATATCCCAAGCCCCTTCTTCCATTGTAGCTAGAGGAATTTTTTAGAATATTATCAAGAATGTCATTTCCCTTTAAACCATTAATTTCTCTTTGTATCTTAGCAATCTCATCCATCTTCTTATTTATATCTATTATTGCTTTATCTAAATCAGATAATAGAGAGTTTCTTTCCTTAACAACATTATCATAATCTAGATGATTACATAGAATAGGTTGAGTCTGAAAATTGTTTAGTTTAGCAAGCAAATCAACTTTTTCTTGAGAAAGAAGATCATGGTTTGTTTCTAAAGTAAGTAACTTTCTATTACAATCATTTAAGGATGTTTGCAAAGACAAAATTTCAAGAGAAATATTGTTCTTTTAAGAAGAAAGATCATTTAATCTAGCATATAATTCCTCATTTGTTTTGGTGACCTTCTTTAGTTTCTTTTTGCAGTCAACATATTTGTCATGAGTTTCTTGTAGACTAGCAATTAAATCTTCTTTAGGCAAATCAAGAAGGCTTACTTCTTGGGAATCGTCATCATCTTCTTTTGCCATGAGACATTCCACCTTCTCTTCTCCACTTTCACTCTCACTTGACTCATCCCACGCAGCTTTATAAGCTTTTTCTACCTTCTTTTTGTGTGAGCTTTTCTTTCCTTTCTTTGCTTTAGGGCATTCATTTTTGAGATGTCCTTTCTTTCCACATTCGAAGCACCTAGGAGGGGAAGAAGAAGAACTAGAAATGTTGTTAGATCTAAATCTTCTATATTTCTTACCATTAACAATTAGGGCTTCTTCTCCTTCTTCTTCACTTGTTTTATCACTTTCTTGGGTGATGATCTTTGAAGCTTTTAGAGCCACATCTTTCTTTCTTCCTTGTTGTAGTTCACGCTCTCATCGTTCCTCTTCCTCTAAGGTTGCCGATGAGTTGCTCCATCCTTAGTCGGGTGAGGTCATTTGCTTCTTCAATGGCAGTCACTTTGGGCTTGTACTTGGGAGGAAGTGATCTGAGAATCTTAGACACCTGGTCTTCCTCACTAATCACTTTGCCTAAAGCAATCAAACCATTTACAATAGAAGAAAAATTTGCATACATTTCACTAATAGATTCATTTTGATCCATACGGAATTGTTCAAATTTATGTTTAAGCATTCTGATTTTAGAATTCTTTACTTGAATAGTTCCTTCATATGTTATAGAAAGTCTATGCCATATTTCATAAGCCGTTTCACAATTTGATATTTTATTAAACTCACCAACGGAAATTGAACAATAAAGTATACTTACAACCTTTGCATTCATTTGGGCAGACTTTACCGTATTAACATCCCAATTTGCATACTCCGTTTGAGGAAGTTCATACATGGTAGATACCATTCTCCATAAGTCCCAACTGATTCCTTGGAAGTAAAATTGCATCCTCCTCTTCTAGTAAGTGTAGTTAGTTCCATCAAAAGCTGGAGGTCTAGCCACGAGTGTTCCTTCCAAGTTGAGGTTGTTGAGCAACCCATCACCCATTCTTCAAGACTTTGTTAGAGTTCCTTGTAGCCCTGCTATTATACCAATTGAAAAACCACTAGAGGGGGGGTGAATAGGGTTTTATGATTATTTTAAAGTAATTTAACTCAAACAACCAAAATTGAAATAATACGAAGGAGACAAGGTGGTTAGAGTGGTTCCAACCTTAGAAAATACTAAGGCATTCAATCCACTACCCGGTTGCTTACCCAATTGGGATTTTGAAAGTATTAAATTTTATTACCTCTCAAGGAATTTACATAAAATTACAATACTTTCTACACCCTTTGGATAGCCTTCACCTTGAAGTAGTTGCACCAACCTTGAAGCAGCCTTCTTGAAGTAACTTCAAGTTCCCCCTTGAAGTAGCCTTCCTCTTGAAGTAGCTTCCCGTAGCAACAACCTTCTAGAAGTAGTCCAAAGACCTCCTTCTTCACCAAGAAGATCAAACCCTCTCCAATCCACAGCCTCCAATCCTAGGAGTAGCAAGGAGAGTACAAGCAATAAGAAAGAACAAGAAAGGAAATGGAAATTACAATTACTACTTTGAAGCACAAGGCTTGATTTTCCTATATCAAGCGTATAGATCTCCTAACTAATGAATATTAAAGTGTAGGTTTAGTGGATAGGATATGCTAGCCTATAGGACACGAATTTAGAGCAAGGGAAGTGAGTAGCCAATGCTAGTGTTTCTCAATAGCTCAAAATAGATTGCCAATTGCAAGTATGTAAGCTCAAGTATTGCACAAGTGTACTTTGGGTGTCCTATGGCTTGTCCTATTTATAGGAATGGCCTATGGATGCTTAAGGATGTTCTAGACACTTTCTAGGGGGTTCTAAGTGCTCAACTAGCCGTTAGGTATCCATTAGTTGCACTAACAACAAATAGTTAATTAATTATGAAAAGTGCAGACAGAGACATTCTCGGTCGAGGAATTGTCGACTGAGATCCCAGTCGGTCGAAGTTTTATCGACCGAGAGACTGTCTGGAGTCAAGTGTATATAACATTCTGATCCAACTCCCAACTACTTTGTCTGCTGTGTCTAACGGCTACCTGGGTCATTCTCGGTCGAAGAATTTGTCGACCGAGAGTGTCTCGGTCGAGGAGTTTGTCGACCGAGAATGACCCTATTTCAATGTTTTAAACTAGATACTAAGTGTGTGTATGAGTGTGCAGTTGTGACACTATTGAAGGGGATGACCCATCTAAGTGTTGTGATTGTCTAAGGAAGATCTAACGCTTGATTTACATGATGTCTAAGTACTTGTTCATTATATATTTGTACAAGTTTTACAATTGATTACATTCATGAAATTAAAGCAATTTAGCATATAGATCTTCCAAATATTTGTCATCCACTTTATTCTTGCAACACTCAAGTAGCACGTTAGATCGACAAGAATGAAATGTTTGTCATTATCAAAACAAATGGATTTAAATGATGTCCATTTAGCCAACAACCACTTCGGGGTTCATGCATGCCCTAACCTTAGGGATAAGGTTTGGGTTTTTTGGAAAGAGAAGCATGGAAGAGAGCTCTCTTGAGTACCTGAGATCTAGAGTTGCGGACCTCTATATATGGAGAACGAGTGCTCATATTTATCTGTGTGGGGCGGTTGGTTAGGATTTGAGAAGTGGCAAAATTTGTCTTAATCATGATTATTGAAATTTGTCCACTTAATACTTTAGAATGCATTTGTTGGATGTGTTGTTGTGCATTTAAGGTTTTAACAACTAGTTAACGTTTAAAAAAAGTGTGTTATCATGAAATTTAAAGAAAAGTAACATGTGTTGCCAAACATTAGCTGAGCACCCACAATCTTTTCAATTTTTGTCTTAGGATAAAGTTTGGTTGAAGGTGATAAAGTTTTCTATTGCTAAAAAAGGTCATGCTTTAGTGAGAAACCTCTATTGGCATTAGATGATAAGATTGACATCAATATGTTGTTGGAGATAAATCAAGGTATATGCATATGGGCACACCTTTCATAAACACCCTTTCTTGATATTTGGTTTTCTGGATGTAGGTTGCTAGAATATAAAGTGTTCTTGGGATTTGTTGGTGGGAATGAGTTTGTACCTTGAGGTTAGGATTGTTAACTCAAAGTGTAAATTGAATTTCCCTTATTTTGATGATGACTGAACCATTCCACATTTTGTGTCTAATGCTTCTACTTGAGTGTTCTCAAATTAGATAGACTCACTCCAAATGCCTACACTTGCAAGCCCTAGTTTTGGAGAAATCAAGCTATACATGCAAGAACATCAAGATTCAAGAAAAGATACTTTTGCTTGAGATCTTTGATAGAAAGTCACTTGTAATGGTTATATGACTTGTAATTAAGCTCAAAAGTATAATAGAAATAATCAAAATGAATTAATTGTGCATTTAACATTACTTAAGTTTCTCCAAATAGGCACTATCATCAATCAAAAATTTTTAGACATAACTCAGCCGACGGAAGTAATAGTAGCTCAATTAATGTTATTGGTCGAATTCATAACTGATAAGAATTTCAACCGATGAACAAAAAGCTCATGTTCATATTTCTTTGTCGGTCGAGATACCTTGTTTGTCAGTCGAGAATTATTTGTCATCGAATGAGATACCTTGTTTTTTATCTCAAAATACTCGACAGAATTGCAAAGTGAAGAACCCATTAAAGAGAGGCTAAAAGGTGAAAATATATTCGTTGGACACTTCCAATAACATATAGAATTTGTTTTAAGTGATTCTGATGGCTAACATGCATCCTCAACTATAAATAAGACCTCTTGGGCTATATCTCAATGATTAGCCAAGCACCATGAATGTCTCTATATGATAGTTGAGAGAGAAAGTGATCACTTGCTACATCATGAGAGTGAGTAGGAAATCGGTAAGAGAGCTAGTCCTACATATATGTCTTTCATGTCTTTCAAGGCCTCACTTCGCTACCTCTAGTTTATCTCTCCCATAATAATGAAGATTCTCTCTCTTAGTGAAGAGAGGAAAAGAAGATGGGTAGGAGTCCCTTGGTGAGTTGCTTCTCCTAGGTAAAGATGAAGTCAAAGGCTGAAGACTCTTGGCTAACGAATAGGTAAGACCTTGACAAAGGCGGAACATCACCGACAAGGGTGGGTGAGTCCTTGGAAAATGTTGAAGATTCTTGGTCAATGATGGGTGAGCTCTTTGTAAGGCGAAAGAGTCCAAAGAAAGAGTAGTTGAGTCCTTCATAAGGTTGTTGGCTCACTTGTTCGGAAAAGGGAATCTAGTTTAGCCTTTAATATTAAAAAAGGTGATCATTTGATGTAACTCTTATAATAATATAAGGAGTGACTCAAGGTTGAAAATGTAAGAACCCTGACTTGTGTTTTGGGATAAACCTATTTTTTTGCTTTATTAAGTTCTTAGAACCTTTCTCGAATCCTTTGAGACACTTTTAGAGCTTGTGGAGAGCTTAAGATTTCAGTTTGAGCTTGTTTGGATGATGTTTGTTCTTTATGTGCTCGTTTTGGGTCAGATTGTAGTTTACCCAAAAGTGAGGGTTATCTTGCAATTTTCCATACCTAATGTGTACCTTCCCTTCCTTGGCTATATGAGGGAGAATGTGATGCTATTGGAGAGCCTTAGTTGAGCCTTGGATGAGTGGTGACATCTCTTGGGGTGACTAGGGTTTCTAGGGCTTCGTTTGGTGTCGATCTTGTGAGCTTGGTATGAAGTGTAGTGACCTTTGTCTTGACCTTGATGGTTGTTTTGGGTGTGTCTCGACCAAGACACCTACCTTGTCTTGGTTTTGTTTCAACCAGGATGGTATTGGAGTGGTTGGGTCGAGATGGGTTGTCCTTTTGTGATGTGTCTCAACCTTGAGTGTTTTAGTGACCTTTTGTCTCGACCTAGACAAGTTGCTTTGGTGTTATCTCGACCTCTTGATGTGTCACAACTGAGACCAATGTGTCGGTGACCTTAAGAGGTCGATACCCAACATTGTTTGTATCACCATTTTGTGCATGCATGCATATAGTGGTTGCATGTTGGTTTCTTTTATGGACAAGTGTTTCTTTGGCGCCTTTAGGTGTTGACACCTCATCTCCATCTTCCCTCATCCTTCATGTATATAATCCCTCTCTTCTTCAAGCATGCATTCTTTTCGGCCCTCTTTCCTTCCTCCCCTCTTGTGGCGACCTTGAAGATTTGTGGAGCTAAGGAGTGCTGATCTAGTTGCTTTGGTGGTCGATCAATCTTCCCTTGGTGCTTGTGCTGACTTTTGGATCATCTTCTTCATTGGTAAGTATATGCCTTTCTTTGGTGGCATTTTCTATTGATCTTCTACCTCATCTTCTTCTCATTTTCTTGGACTTAGACTATGAATTATCCATGGTGGTCATCTTGAGAGAAAACTCCTCATCACAAAGGGTCGGAGACCATGTTTTGACAAGGTGGTACCTAAGTGTGAGGAAGTTTTATCCTCTTTCTCACTTATTCTTTTAGTTCGGCCTAGGATTTCTTGCCCTATTTTCTTGAGCTATCTTTGACCTTGGTGTCTTCTTCTTCTTGAGGTGATCTTGTGGTGGGGAGTTGAGCTTTTGGTGGAGCTTCATCATCATCCTTGGTGATCGTTATCTTGGATCTTGTTCCTTCTCTTAAGGCGGGTTATATAACACTCTACCTTCTCTATTATTGCACTTTTCTTAATTGCATGCTGTTGTTTCTCTCTCTAATTCATAATCCCAAACATGCTAATTGATGATATTATGTTCTAAAGCTTGAACGATGGTGGTTATCATTCTTGGTTTGTTTATAATCTGAAACCCTAATTCTTGGTACCCTTTTTGGAGATGTTGATGAGATGGATGGTTTTCTCCTATCTTTGGATCTTGGTTTTGATCACATGGATGATGTTCGTGGACCTTAGAGTAACATGGAATTTAGGTTCTATTTTAGAGGTGTTGCACGTGAGTTATCTCTCTCTTAAATGAGACTTTTCATTATGTTTCTCATAGTGCATGTTTTTGAGTTTTTGGTGACTGTTTTATATGAGGTTTTTCCTCCTTAATAATGATGGTTTTCCATGGAGGTTATCTCCTATTTTGTCTATGATTAATTTCTATTTTAATCGAGGTTTATCTCTATTTTGATGTTGGCTAAGTGTTGTTAGAGTAGTTTGACCTTGGTGGCCGCTACACCATGTTCTTGTCTTGGTCGAGACATATGTGTGGTTCATGGTCGAGACCTATGTTGTGGTTTTGTTTGAGGTGCATGTTTTTGTCTTGGTCCTGACTCTTGGTTTTGTCTTAGTCAAGGCATACTCTTGTGTGGTTGAGACATTTGGCTTGGTGTTGGTATATACACCATGTTGGTTGATGGTCGAGACACTAAGTTAGTAGTGGTCGAGACTCTTGATTTTGTTGTGGGTCGAGACATGGGTTTTAGTCATGGTCAAGATGCTTGTTTTGTGCATGGTCGAGACACCTACCTTTGTGGTGGTCAAGACATGTGTTCTCATTTTGAGGTTGGACACCTAGATGGTTTATGGTCGTAAACATGTTTGCTTGGGAGGTCGATACATATACACGTTACATGGTCATAACACCTGCATAACATAATGAGATGGTACGCATACACATGTACATGATGTTGATACCTAGTGTTGTTGACATAATGCTCTAATGATTTTTAATTAGTGATGCTATAATCCTAGTATGCTCCAAGAAAGTGGGAGGTGATGATATTAGGGTTTGGTGCTTGAATAATACTATGAAACCCTAATCGGTTATACGTGTAACCCTAACCCTAATGTTAGGAAATATGATGTGCTTGCCTCATTTGAAGTGGTTATCACATTATGATGTTTTATCTCTCTTATTTTGTTAGTGTTAAGTGGTCAGTGAAGGCCGGAATGAGGACCGAAAGGTGAAGATTTTTTAGATGTACCTTATGCATGATGCCATTTTGCTGACTTATCTCAATGAGATCCAAAGGTATTGTTGCTCAAGGATGAGCAAGATTCAGCTTAGGGGAGTTTGATGCACGGGTTTTGAGTCGCTTTTACAGGCTGATTTTATATGTGTTTTGTACAATTATTTGTCATTTCTTTGTTTATATTTGCATAAATCACTATTTTGGTCCTGTACACTCTATTTGCATCGAATCGTGCTTATTCCATCATATTTATATGATTTTATACATTCTATGGACTTATATTCAATTTTCTACAATTTTCATGTATATTATGCATAGTGCAGAGTCGGTGCCACCGACGTGGCATTAGTGACCAGGCAGAAATTGACCAAAGGAGTCAGTAACACTGACCACTAAGTCGGCACCACCGAGATAAAGCTTTAGCGACGGAGGCGATCACCCAGACGAGTCGATGGCATCGACCCCACAGGTCGATGCCACCGAGTTAGCTTCAGTAAAAAAGGGAGGAAACTCGCCTCATCTCGGTGCCACCGACATTCCAGTCGATGGCACTGACTCAGCCAGAGATTGACAAAGGCCCGATACCATCGGTGCCACCGACTCTGTCAAATTTCAGCAATCTAAATCGGCTGCTCGATCCAACGGTCCACGTTATTTGGTACCGTAAGTGACCTAGGACAAAAATGGAGGATGGACAGACCTAGAGGGGGAGACCACGTTGCACCGCATGGCAGCCAGAGAAGAGAGGGAGAGAAGCACGGGGCCGAAGGACAACAACTGGACGATTCGAGCACCTCCAACGGACGTTTCTGCTTCCAGAAGGCTGTAGAATGCGCGTTTCTCGAGGAGGATCATCCAGAGCACCATCTTTCCAGGGGTTACACTAATCTCTTTCATGTTTCCCACGTTTTTATTCTCTCCTTCCATGTATTTGCAATTGAAAACCATGTGGGGTTAAACCCCTTTATTTCTTAGGACCCGGGAGTAGCCCAGGGAACCACGGTATCGACTTTTACATGATTTAATGCAATTTTCCCTCCTAATTCATGGATATTTATGCGTGTGAATGAATGTTCTTTTTTTGATTGATCACCTTCATTGGAAATCTTAGGCGAATAATTAATCTAGAAGGAGAAATTAAATTCCTGAAACCCACACATAAACACTATTTTACACATTCTTTGGTAAAGATAATGCACGGGTAGTGGGAAGATACCTAGAGATTGAACGTAAAGCACTTGATCTAAGATATAAATTACCATAGACATAGAATTGGCTTAGAATTAGGTAGTGAATTGTACCGTGAAAGCGGGCAATTCTCGCTACAAGCTTTTTTATTCAGGAAGAGGGTAAAGTATATAAAAGTCAGTAAAAGAAGATACAACGGGGATCCCCGGTAAAACTGTCATTCCTGAGGAATTCCATCTCTCGTGGCTCAACCAAACCATTTTTTATTTTAATTTTCTCTTGTTTTGCTTTAAAACATGATTCTCTCAAATTTTATACCAGCTTAGCTGATCGTACTGTAGTTAGTAGTAGTCACGGAGACTACGTCTCCATGTGTTCGACTCGGGCCTCACAAGGCATGTATTACGCAATGCGTACACTTGCATTTAGATGTACATAAAATATGTGTCAACGTACATAAAATATGTGTCACCTCACAATAGGCATAAAGCCTTCACCAGGTCATAGGATCCATCACATCAATATGATCTCATCATATCTCATCAAGACTTGTAACCATCACCCTATATCATATAATCATCACCATAGCATACACAAGCCATGGTATTCATTTCACCTACAAGGTTATGATAAACTCGTTCGGTTCATACTTGGTGCATCGTGTGATCTCCTATTTATGTTGCCCTTTTTCTCTACCTACCATCTAGATGGAAGCAGTTCTCCTGATAGATAATGAATGAGGAGAAAATCAATTGAGTGGCATACCAATAAGAGCAACGGGTGGTTGGAATGGGTGGCTGTGGAAGAATCATGAGCACATAAAATCATTCATGCAATCAAAATTATGATAAGCCTATGATGATGATAATTTTATAAAATGCTCCTAATGCCAAATCATTATGGTGAAATGATGCATGCAACTATTATTTCATCTCACGGTAAGACAAAATATCTACAAAACTACATCATGTACTAATTCTTCCTTATGATATAGGTAGGACTATGCCCTTTTCCCCTCACTTTCTGAAACTCTACTCAATTCCATTTTTATTTATTTTTTTCAAGCCCCCTTTCAACATGCTATTACGGGCTTCCACTTACACTACATTTATTTAAAATCATGACACTATTTTTCTTCTTTATTTCAAGGGTATGTGCAAAGTCACTACCTTCTTATGTTTTAGAAGAATGCCTAGGACATGATGATACTATATGCTTTATGTAATGCAGTTGTAACTATATGAACAAAGATGTTATGCAACTAAATGACATGCACCAAAATTTTTTGTTGTGCATGTTTATTTTTCTATATATTTATTTATTTTTTCACTAATGCAAGCAAAAACAAACAACTATTATGCAAGGTCTATTGTGCAATGTAAATGCAATAAAAAAGAAAGAATGATAATATGTACTTTATCCTCTTATGGTGGGGTGTAAAGCAGATGTATGCGGTGGATAAGATCACACAACTAAGAGATAGAACCTTCAGAGAAAATCATATGTCCCTCTCTAATGACCTGTGTACAGGGTAATCACAAGATTTCTTTCTTGAATTTGAATTTAAGGTCACATTAGTGTTTGATCAGTTCATGCTCAACACTCCTTGTCAATCACTTTCTTAAACAAATTAGATGGACATTTATGCTTTAATGTCCTAAAGCTGACTTACTCAATCACTTCCCCAATTATGTGACTCGATTACTCACAAGATAGGCTCACAAATTATTTTGAAATTTACTCATTTTTCATGTGCCCCCAACCCCCAAAGATTGATATAATCAAATGAAACCATGTATTTACCATTCCACATATTACACTAGATAGCTTGTGGATCCTACAAATTGTAATAAACCTAGAAATAAAAACAACTAAAATTTTCAAAAATAAAACATCATAAAGAAAAACTAAGATAAAAGGTTGTTCCAGCACCCCCTAAGCTTGAAAATTACTATGGCCTCATAGTCAAAATTCCAACTTAAGAGGTTGAACAGCGGTACCATTTGCTCTGAAGGGTGGAGGAGGTGGATGGTTGGAGGCTCATTTGACCAAGTTGTGCTTGATAATCTCCCTCTTCTCAGTGGCACCGACTTGGAAGTTTGGAAGTCGGTGGCACCAACTTTACCTTCCCAAAGTCGATCCAATCACTGATCCATCCAAGTCGGTGGCACCGACTTTGTAAGTTCTGCCCACTTCCACACACGAATCAGGGTACCATTTTTACAAAAAAAAATACTAAAAATTAAGGAAAACTAAGTGCATAAAATTAAAAGAACATAAATAAGCAATCTAAAAGTTGGGTTGCCTCCCAACAAGCACCCTTATTTAATGTCCTAGGCTTGACATGAGGCATATCTTCAAATTGGGTTGTCAAGGGGTGGCTCTGATGATTCATTTGGATGCTTAAATTTCACTTTATCATCACCAATCCCAAGTGTCAAGTAACCTCGCCCAATAATAGTGATCACATCAGCCGTAGCTTGGAATGACCTTCCCAATAGCATCTCAGATCCTTTCATCTCAGGCATATCCATGACCACAAAATCTACAGGAAATATGAACTTGTCTACTTTGACTAGCACATCCTCGCATATAACCTGTGGCTTTACAATTGATCCATCATCCAACTCAATTGTCATATAGGTTTTTGTTGTCTTCTTCAATCCCAACTTCTGAAAAGTATCAAGAGGCATGAGGTTAATGCTTGCCCTTGAGTCACATTGTGCTTGTGGGAATTTATGTCCACCTATAGAACAAGGGATGTAGAAACATCCTGGATCCTTCCTCTTTCTTGGCATCTTTCCTTGAATAATAGAACTCACCACTTCATCAACACAACAAAAATCTGTATCTTTGATCCTCCATTTCTGGTTGATGATGTCTTTCACGAATCTTCCATACGTAGGGATTTGCTCTATAGCTTCCACCAGTGGGATGTTGATGTGGAGCCTTTGGAAGATCTCAAGAAATTTCCTAAAGTGCCTTTGCTCCTTCCCCAGCTTCAGACTATCCAGGAATGGCACACTTGGCTTCTCTATGCGCTTGTGCGGTGGAACATAAGGAACTTTGAGGGTCTCCTCCCCTAAGCTTGCTTCAACACCACCTTCTGAGATAGAATTTGACACATCTTCTGTGGATGGCACAACTTGTGGCTGCTTCTCTTTGCTCGTGGGTGTCTCCTTGTTGATTGTGGCTATTCTACTATGGAGTAGAGCCTTCACCTGCTCTTCCTTGTGTGGTGTTCTGTACCCTTCCGGTAGTCCATGCAAACTATAAGGGTATGGAACTTTGGGACATATTCCATATCTAGCTGCATGACGTTCCACTCAGGTATCTCCTCAATAGGGGGCTCTGGCTCCTTGCTGACTGAGATATATTTAACATATTGATGTTGTTGCACAAGTGCTGCATTCCCAGTAGATTCTTGCTGAATGAGCTTCTTCATAGAAGCCGTCTCCTCCATGATTTGAGAAATTTGACACTGTATGCTCTATATCTGTGCCCCATGGCTTTGAAGAACCTGCTGTGTCTGTCCCATGAACAACTCATTTTGATGGAGTAGTTTCCTCAACATCTCAATGGTACTATCTTCTTCATTGTTTCTGTACCCCTGCTACCTCATGTACTTGATCTTTTCTGCCTCTTCTTCTTCTTCTTCCTTCTGATATATCTTCTTAGCAATCAAATCAAGTTTTTCATTTAACGCATTGATTGCCTTTGACTCTGCATCAATCTTGATTTGCTTTGGGCGTTCTCTCTCATTACCCCAGGATTGGTTTTTAGCCATGTTCTATAGTATCTCCTAGCACTTAGATGGTGAGTTATTAAGAAAGAAACATGTGCCTGCACTGTCTAGAATGACACGTTCATTGTGGTTGAGACCAAAGTAAAACATCTTGACTTGGTCCTCCTGATCTATCCCATGATGAGGGACTTTCCTAAGCATGTTCTAAAAATGCTCCCAAGCCTCAGAATAGGACTTAGCTGCTTGCTGTTTGAAATTGTGGATGTTCTTTACAAGCTTGTTTGTCTTTTCAGGAGGAAAGTACATTTCAAAGAAGACCTCAATCATCTGATCCCATGTCTCAACAAATTCCTTTGGCAGGTTGTATAACCATTCTTTTGCCTTGTCTGCCAACGATGATGGAAACAACTTCAGGTAAATAGCTATCTGTGGAAATTTATCCACTTTCACCATGTCACAACACTCTACAAAGTTGCTTATGTGTGCCACTGGGTCTTCATGAGTATGCCCGTGAAAAGCCTGTGACTTGACTAGTGCAATCAGCCCTGGATCAATCTTGAATTCTGCCACATTCACTGATTATTTCTTGATCGGGCCCAACTGAGAAATCAAAGAAGACGCCTTGATCATCTCCCATATGGTCTTTTCTCCAGCTGCTGCTCCGTCACCCATTGTTTCTTTACTAGTACCTTGAAATTTCAAATAACAGTGTATGAACCGGTACTAATAATTGAGAAAGATAAATAAGATTTGCAATTCAGTTCAAAAGATTAAAATAAAATTACAAGAAAAATAAAAAGTGGCCTAGAGTGGCCGACCGCATCACTCGTAGTGTTGAGAGCTTGCCGTCTCCCTGAAAACGACGCTAAAACTTGACACACGTACGTTGACATGTATTTTACATACATCTAAACGCAAGTGTACGCGTCGCGTAATACATGCCTTGTGAGGCCCGAGTCGAACACATGGAGATGTAGTCTCAGTGACTACTACTAACTACAATATGATTAGCTAAGTGGGTATAAAATTTGAGAGAATCGGTTTTTAAAGCAAAACAAGAAAAAATAAAAAAAAAATGGTTTGGTTGAGTCACAGGAGATGGAATTCCTCAGGAATGCCAATTTCACCGCGGATCCCCACTGTATCATCTTTTACTGACTTTTATATAATTTACCCTCTTCCTGAATAGAAAGCCCATAGCGAGAATTGCCCGCTTTCACGGTACAATTCACTACCTAATTCTAAGCCAATTCCATGTCTATGGTAATTTATATCTTAGATTAGGTGCTTTACGTTCAATCTCTAGGTATCTTCCCACTACCCGTGTATTACCTTTACCAAAGAATGCGTAAAATAATATTTGTGCGTGGGTTTCAAGCGTTTAATTTCTCCTTCCAGATTAATTATTTGCCTAAGATTTCCAATGAAGGTGATCAATCAACAAAAGAACATTTATTCACATGCATAAATATCCATGAATTAGGAGGGAAAATTGAATTAAATCATGTAAAAGTCGATACAGTGGTTCCCCGGGCTACTCCCGGGTCCTAAGAAATAAAAGGGTTTAGCCCCGCATGGTTTTTAGTTGCAAATACATGGAAAGAGAGAAGAAAAACGTGGGAAACATGAAAGAGATTAGTATAACCCCTGGAAAGACAGTTCTCTAGATGATCCTCCTCGAGAAACATACGTTCTGCAGCCTTCCAACAGCAGAAACGTCCGTTGGAGGTGCTCAAATCGTCCGGTTGTCATCCTTCGGCTCCGTGCTTCTCTCCCTCTCTTCTCTAGCTGCCGTGCGGTGCAACGTGATCTCCCACTCTAGGTCTGGCCATCCTCCCTTTTTGTCCTAGGTCACTTATGATACCACATAACGTGGACCGTTGGATCGGGCGACCGATTTAGATTGCTGAAATCTGACAGAGTCGGTGGCACCGACGGTATCAGGCCTTTGTAGGGCTGTAAATGGGTACGGGTAGACCTGCGGACCCACAAATCCGGACCCGTCACGGGTCTAATTTTTCATACCCGCATACCCTTGGACCCGTATACCCTTGGACCCGCATATAAGCGGGTCCAATAATGGGTATGCTTGGACCCAGACCCGCTAGACCCGTGTACCCGCTATACATAAGTAACTACTAAAATAATATGTTATATATCATACTTTACTAGTCTAATTAATATAATTATTGAGATTATATCCTAGTCTAAGGTTGAGACTAGTCATATAACTAAGAATTAGCTATTCTAGTTACAATAACGAACATCATATGTAAACTTAAAATCAAAATGTCTACTAATCTACATTACTTTCTACATAAATTAAATGTTATGATCATGACTACAAATATGTAAACAATTACTCAATTAATTTTATTGTATAGAATATAACATTGTCTAATATAACTATTACATTTTAATATACTATATGATAACAATATCTTGTTGTGTTAAATATATATAACATAGTCATTTCTCTTACATAAACAATATGATGTTTTATAGAACCGCTTACCCACATACCCACACCACATACCCGCTATTATTGTGGGTACGAGTATGGTGCATGTCCAAGTTTTGTATTATGCGGGTCTAGAACCGGAACCGGACCCGCTAAATTAGATGGGTATGGGTATGGGTATGCCCAGACCCACACCGTACCCGCACCGTTTACACCCCTAGGCCTTTGTCGATCTCTGGTCGAGTCGGTGCCATCAACTAGAATGTCGGTGGCACTAAGATGAGGTGAGTTTCCTCCCTTATCACTGAAGCTAACTCAGTGGCACCGACCATTGGGGTCGATGCCATCGACTCATCTGGGTGATCGCCTCCATCGCTAAAGCTTTGTCTCGGTGGTACCGACTTAGTGGTCAGTGCTACCGACTCCTTTAGTTGATTTTTGCCAGGTCACTGATGCTACGTCGGTGGCACCGACTTCAAGGGTCAGTGGCACTGACTCTGCACTATGCATAATATACCTGAAAAATGCAGAAAATTGAATATAAGTCCATAGAATGTATAAAATCATATAAATATGACGGAATAAGCATGATTCGATGCAAATCGAGTGTACAAGCCGAAAATAGTGATTTATGCAAATATAAACAAATAAATGACATATATTTGTACAAAACACATATAAAATCGGCCTATAAAAGCAACTCAAAACCCATGCATCATCAGGTGATATCCTCTAGTGATATGATTGAGGGATTGATATCCCCCAATGATGTGACATTGGTGATGGCCTTGTGAATGGCAGTGCTACAAGTATCATGTGGTGATGATATGACTATTTCACACCTTATACGTTTTATATCTTCTGGAGTTGCACCAATCTCTTATCTTTGTAGAGTTTGTTTTTGATTTGTACACTGTAACTTGATTGATGCTAAAAGGCACACAATTAGCAAAACTAATAAAGTGAAATCCTAATCATGTAGGTTCCCTATGCCATAGATCCATTCCAGTGTTAGTGTTATTGTTGGATGGTGAAATGAGTTATTCCTACGAGAAACTTGGAGCACATATTTTTGAATATGCGAGGGTGCAAGTCGAGTATCTCCTTGCGTCCATAATTATAGGTTGTGTGAGACAGCCATACGTGAGCTGATCTCCTTATGATATGTGATAGGTAGCAACATAACTATATGTGATGCCTCTTTTTAGAGTGATCATGCATGAGCATGTTCTTCTAGCATAGTTACTTGTACCAAGGTGGGCTAGGTGTTATTATATTTGGATGGCCATGTGTGAGCCAATCCTTCATCTTGACTATATGTCGCTAATGCAGTTGACTGATATATCTCTGTGGTGTTTTCTCTTGTACTGACCAAGAGGTTTTGAGGAGGTCGTGGATTTCGACTCTTCCATTAACCTTGTATGGTACCGATTTTGACTTAGCAGTGGGTGGTTGAATTTGAGTGATATGTCTCAAATGCTCAGGGAAATAATAAAAGACGTAACACAACCATGTGGTGTACTTGCCTAGGGCCAAATGCCAATAACATTGGATGTTCTCCTTGCCTTATCTTTGTACTGATTTCTTGAATTATAATGTAGTAAGAGAAGTCAACTGTTATACATGTTCTTCATATTCCTTCTTAGAATATTAATTTTTCTACTATTCATTGATAACTCCCTAGTTTTTCTTAATTTGCTTTATCCACTAGAAACATATTGTTTAGATGAATCTGCTCAACATGCTAAGTATTTTATGTATATGTTTAGTTATCTGTGCTTTAATAAATGTTGGCAGAGAGTTATATCTCTCACTGGGACATTTGGTCTCACCCCGTGGGTTTGCACATCCTTTATGTGGTCGTGCACAAAGAGGTAAAGATCGTGTAGCTGAGGAAGAACAACAACAAGAGAAGTAGATGATAAGGTTGAATGTGCTGCTAGTCTTTTGGTGTTAGAGTCGTAGACGTCGTCCATGTACACTCAGATCTTCGGGGTTGTTCTCTATGTGTTTTGTGGTTATGCTATCAATATGAGGTTTTTGGCTTGTGAGCCACATATGTAAGATATGGCATGTGTATATGTATAAATGTGAATAGGTATCTCATATAACAGATTGATGACAGGAATGATAGTGTGCAATAATGTAAGCACCTTGTGATATGATATGTAATGTATGTGGCAGACTTGTAGACTTATATTTGATAAGTTTTTGTCTTATGGTGTTTTTTGAAATTGATTTTAATTTCCTGTTGTTTTTTGGTACTCCACTTAGTTATAATTCCGCATTAGGTTCTGAGTAATCTCGTTTGTGGCTTGTCACGATGTCACAGTTTGGTTGGTATCAGAGCTTTAGGTTTGTCGAGTGTACAGGGACCTAGGACTAGGGTTTGTGTCTATTCTAGTATCCTCTAGTCTATCTTATAGTGACTTCTACTTATGTAGAAGAAGGAGAATAGTAGAAACAATGTCTGGAGAACACAAAGAACACCCTGCATAGAGCAGTGTTGCTGCACCCATAGGTGGTGCAATAGATCAGGTGAGAGAAGATTGGGTGCCTGAGGTACCCCAGTTTGACCTAGCCATGGTGGAAAACCCTGCCTTTCAATCCTTGTTCGGGCAATTGATAACCTCCCATTTTGCGATGTTATCTTACTAGTTTTCCTCAGTTCTCCATACTCTTTCTTAAATAAATTAGACACAATCTTTAATTTTCCACTTTATTGTAAATATACCATCCGAATAGCTTTTCCCCTTTTATTTCTTACAGAAAAGCACAAAAAATTTACAAAAGCTCCAAACGGTCCCAAGACCGAATGGACACCGAACGGTCCCAAGACAGAATGGACACCAAACGGCCCCAAGACCGAATGGATACCAAACGGTCCCAAGATCGAATGGATACCAAATGGTCCCAAGACCGAATGGACACCAAACGACCCCGAGATCGGATGAACACAAAACGGTCCCAAGACCGAATGGACACCAAACAGTCCTAAGACCGAATGGACACCAAACGGTCCCAAGACTGAATGGACACCAAACGGTCCCAAGACCGAATGAAGGCCAAACAGTCCCAAGACCGTGTGAAGTCAAACGGTCCCAAGACTGAATAAAGGCAAATGGTTCCAAACCATGAGGACTCAAACGGTTTCCAAACTGAGAGAGTCCAAATGGTCTCCAAACTGAGAGAGAGTCCAAACGGTCTTCACGACCGTTTGGGCCCAAATCTCCCAAACCGTTTGAGTTTCACTCAAAGCCTATAAATAAGACCCAAAGGGTCCTCACAAAAAACGGAAGTTTTCAGACGTCCAAAGGCTACCTCTATTGTTCCAGAGCCATTCCATCCTTCACCCACTGCCCTAAGGCTACCGGTCTGAGATCCATACTCCATCTCCAAGCTACTTTCTCTCTCATCGACAAAGAAGGTGGGAAGAGGAGGATTCATCATCAAGCAAGCTACAAAGTGTGAAGATCATTGCTCTCTCTCTCTCTAAGGGGTCGACCTTCCTCCCTCCTTTGTGGAGATGACACACTCTCTCTCTCTCTCTCTTCTCACCCCCTTCTTTGTTCTTGCCATGAGTGAGTAGTCTTATACACTAGGGTGCGGGGAGTAGCCCCGCTACCCATGTTTTCATTTCATGCATTGTAATTCTTGAGTTTGTAATAGAAAAACACTATCTTTCCAGTTCAACATCAATTGTTTAATGAATGATAGTTGCTTGATCACCAACTTGTGTTATCTATTATCTTTTAGTGAAAATTGTCTATGTTTGTACTTCTAGATTTGAATATCGACTGTTTGTTGGTTCCAGATTGTGTGTAGTCACCATACGTTTGGTTCGGTATCTAGGAGCGTTTCTCAAGAAGTGGAGTAAACTCACCTCCATCATTTTACTTTCATACTATGAAATGGAATCAGTTGACGTATGAAAGTACAACCTTGATAGGTCGAGGAACACACTTTGTGAGGGGAGTGATGCAAAGTAAGTGACTATTCATCTGCGGATGGCTGGCATTGCAACACTTCCACATTTCTCATAGTTAGTTATCTGAAAGGAGGCTAAGCCTACAAAGATACTAGATGTTTAGACTCTTTTCTTTGCAAGCCATGTTATTGTGATGTATGTTTTGATCCATGAGTAGTGGTGGCAAAAGACGATCACACCCTAGTGGTTTCTTAACATTGTTTACAACCTTAAATTTACCTTCGTGCTTACTTTCCTACTTTTACTTTACTTGCACTTAGTTTAAACAATCAATCCAATTCTTTGATCTAAATACTGACTTTTAAGGAGTTAAATGAAATTCTAACATTTTCCATCTTGTTGATCTTAACAAGACCATTGTCTTGTGGATTCTACCCTTAACTATACTACGATAAGACTTCCACGTATCCTAGCATACGTGGGTGGAGTTTTTAATCTAGTATAAGCAAGGCTAAACCTAAAAGATTTACTATCTTTAGGATTTTTAGTAGTGCACGCAACTCCATGCAAGTGGAAGCTCCATCAAAAATTGGCACCGTTTCTGGGGATAATGGAACATTTTAATTTCATTTATCATCTTGCTAGTTGGTTAGGGGTTTACACTTTTTCTTTAAATATTACTCCATATTCTCTCAATTTCATCATATCTCCTTCATCATCTGAAAAGTGTGTTTCTTCCTCTACTCAGGTAGAAGATGTGTATGCAACCATCACATAATTTTAGATTCTCCTCTGATCCAAAGTACAACTCTGAGGTAGAGAGAAGTTTCCACCGCCGCATTAGACTTAATCGTCAAAGAGCCAGACAAATGGCTGAAGATCAATGCCAAGATGCACTAGTGATGGAAAGGGTAAATGCTGCCATAGCAGCCCAGCGAGCGCAACTCATCGCCGACACGCGCACCCAAGTTCAGGCTGAAGTACGGGCTGAAGAGCAAGCCCACATCCATGCCGAGAATGAAGCAGCTAAGGATGCTGCTCAACTGTTGATAAGAAGCAAGCAACTAAGGGACTACGCTATTCCTAAGAACTATGAAGACAACCATCCAGTACAACCACCACTCATTGACACTCCTAATTTTGAGATTAGGACACAATGGATCCAAATAATGCAAGGCATCTCATTCTCTGGAAGTGGCGGAGATGACTGCATGGACCATTTGAAGAGGTTCAAAGCTCTTTGCAGGATGGTACCACAATATGGAGCAACCATGGACGCAGTCATGCTTAGACTCTTCAATTTCACCTTGTCTGCAAGAGCACTAAGCTGGTACAATTCTTTGGACGGGGAGCCAATCACCACCTGGGCTCCCTTAGAAGAGAAGTTCTTGGAGAAATTCTTCCCACCTTCACTAACCTACCAAATCAGAGGGAAAATCAACCAATTCCTTCAACTACCGGGAGAGTCACTGGCTGACTCATGGGAAAGGTTCAAGGAACCCTTGAGGAAGTGCCCTCACCATGGAATCTCAAAAAATCAACTCATAGAAACTTTCTGTAGGGGAGTAAGTGATGAAATTAAAAAGTTCTTAGATTCCTCATCTAGAGGAAACTTTATGAGACAGAACTACGAAGACGCCTGGAGAATCACCACTCTCAGAGCAAAAAATCAATCCAACTGGGGGAGGGCGACCACAGGAGGAGTTCTAAAGATTTGTAAAGTTGAAGAATCTATGGAAATGAAAGCCATAACTGAAGCTTTGAAAACCATAGCCAACAAACAACAAGCCCCCAAAGCATCATTTGGGGAGTATGACAGAAAAAGAACCCCCAACAAGATAAAGCAGCCACAGGAACTTGCGAGGCCTGTCATGCATCATATCATCCCACATTGTCATGTGGTCTCCTATACAATGTAATGATGGATTTACAACCACCTCAACCACAGTATGAGCCGATCATTGAACACCCTAAGGATCAGATGCCAGAACAAGTAAATTCCATTCATTCCATACTAGGACAAGCTTACTATAATCCAAATCAACCAAGAAATCATCCTGGTTTTCAATATGGAAATCCTACGGGAACTGCTAACCCACAACATCAAACACAAGGTGGATCCTCCAACAGACTACCACAAGGATTTCAAAGCAACTACAACCAAAATCAAGGGAATTTTAGAAGCAATTTCCAGAGATCCAACTACCCAAGAAATCCCTCTGGATACTACCAATATACTCACCCTCCTCTGCACCTGCAATTACAACAAACTCAGCTGCAATAACTGCAACAACCTCAATTGCCAGCACCTCAACAACAACCACCTCAAGGGCAGAAACAACTCACTCAATTCCAACAGAAGAATGCCCCACCACAACAAACTGATGAACTGTCCTTGATAAGGCAAATGCTACAATCATAGAAAACCATGCTGGCTAACCAGCAAGCTCAGCAAAAAGTTGTGGAAACTCAGTTAGCACAGATAGTAGCTCAGATAAAACCTCCAGTGGGCACTTTCGCTGGCCATCCAGAAGCAAATCCAAGACACGATCAACATAGACCAGAATAATTAAGCGTTGTTACAACAAGGTATGGTCGTGATCTTATTGAAGCCATCTCAGATAATCAAGAAGACATGGATGAAACTGAAATCATCCCAACAGAAGAATAAGGTCAAGAAGCTGAAGAAAGGAAAGAAAAGGAACAAGGTCCTAAAGAACCAGAGGTTCCATAATATAAGCCAATGATACCTTATCCTGGCAGGCTAAAGGAAACCAGACTAGACTCCAGATTCCAGAAATTCAAAGAGGCAATGAAGAAACTTTATGTTGATATTCCCTTTCTCGATGCCTTATCTGAAATCCCAGCCTGGTCCAAATACCTGAAGACCTTGCTGTCAAAGAAATATATGACAGAGGAGCATGAAACTGTCAAGCTAGCCCAAACCACTTATGATATCATTTTGAATAAGATTCCAAAAAAAAGAAGGACCCTGACTCCTTTGGCATACAATGCTCTATTGGGAACACTTCTTGTAAAAAGGGATTGGCTGACTTGGGTGCCAACATATCAATTATGCCATTTCCATGTGCAAAAGATTGGGGGTTTACAGACTTGTTGCCTACAGCAATGACCATCCAGCTTGCCGATTCCACCATTACTGCACCCCTGGGAATCATTGAAGATATTCTAGTAAGAGTGGAGAGGGACTCTTATGTCCCTTGTGATTTCGTCATTATGGATATAAAAGAAGACCTAAGGTACCCGATAATTTTTGGGAGACCCTTCCTTGCCATAGCTAGAGCATTAATTGATGTCGAGGCTGGTATAATTACATTGAGGCTGGGTAAAGAAACTGTTCAATTTAGGGTTTTCAACAGCCTGAAGAGCCCTAGTATCCATGAAGAGGTTTTTCTTCTTGAAGCTATTGATAAAATGTCTCAACTCAAGCAAGAAAATCTAGAACCAGCAGATGCCCTAGAGGACGCTCTAATAAATCCAAAAGTTGAATTTTCAACCAATGAGCTAGTTCAGCAATGCCTGCAATACTTGGAGCAAGCTGACAAAGCCCCAAAAGCCACTTTTGAAGAACTAAAATCTGTCTTCATATTAGAGACAACAGAAGTACCCAAAGCTCCAGAAATGAAAACTCTACTAGCTGGGCTCAAACATGTCTTCGTAGATGAAGAAAAATTATGTCCAGTTATCATTAGCTCCTCTCTGATTGATGACCAGGAAGAAAGGCTTCTCATTGAACTAAGGAAGCACAAGAAAGAAATTGGGTACAAAATGACTGACTTAACAGACATAAACCCAGCTCTATGCATGCATAAACTACCTATGATAGAAGAGTTCAACCCTCGAGGGAGTACCAGAGAAAACTGAACCCAAATCTAAAAGAGGTAGTTCACCTCAAAGTTCTTAAACTCTTGAAAGCGGGTATTATCTACCCAATTTCTGACTCTCAGTGGGTTAGTCCTGTCCAAGTGGTCCCTAAAAAGGGGGGAACCACTGTTGTCCTAAATGATAAGAATGAACTAGTACCTACAAGGACCGTTACTGGTTGGAGAATGTGTATTGATTATAGAAAATTGAACAAATCAACAAGGAAGGACCATTTTCCCTTACCCTTCCTTGATGAGGTCCTCGAGCGGCTAGCCCACCAAAATTTTTCTGCTACCTCGATGGATATTCTGGGTTTTACCAAATCCCAATTCACCCCAAAGACCAAGAAAAAATGACATTTACTTGCCCTTTTGGAACATACGCCTTCAGAAGGATGCCCTTCGGGCTATGCAACGCACCCACAACCTTCCAAAGGTGCATGACTGCTATCTTCGCAGGATTAACCGAAACCATTATGGAGGTGTTCATGGACAATTTTTCAGTATACGGAGACTCTTTTGATAACTGTCTGCTCAACCTAAGTAAAGTCCTACAGAGATGCGAGGAAACAAACCTTATCCTAAACTGGGAAAAATGTTACTTTATGGTGACCGAAGGTGTTGTCCTCGGACATCGAGTAAGCGAAAGAGGAATCGAAGTGGACAAGGCAAAAATTGATGTCATCTCAAAGCTATCACCACCCAAAGATATAAGGGGAGTGAGAGCTTTCTTGGGTCATGCCGGGTTCTACCAGAGATTTATCAAATACTTCTTGAAAATAGCGAAACCTATCACATACCTATTGACCAAGGATGTTGGTTTCAACTTTGACCATGAATGCCTGCATAACTTTACAACCTTGAAGAATGCTCTAATCTCTTCTCCCATTCTGAGAGCACCTGACTGGTCACAACCTTTTGAGATAATGTGTGACGCTAGCGACTACGCTATAGGAGCGGTACTGGGGCAGATATTAGACAAAAAGCCATATGTAATATACTACACATCAAAGACGCTAGATGAGGCGCAAAAGAATTACACTACCACTGAAAAGTAATTCTTAGCCGTCATCTACGCTTTCGAAAAATTTCATTCTTACCTAATTGGATCAAAGGTCGTAGTATATACAGATCACTCCACCACCAAATATCTTATTCAGAAATAGGATGTAAAACCCAGACTCATCCGTTGGGTATTGATGCTGTAAGAGTTCGATCTTGAAATAAAAGACAAGAGTAGAGTGGAAAACGTCATCGCTGACCACCTAAGTCACATTGAGTCTCAGGAGGATGACAATGTACCTATCTGAGGCTCCCTCCCTAACGATCAGCTTATGAAAATTACCACCAGATTCCCCTGGTATGTCGACATAGTGAACTATCTGGCTACATGAATCATCCACCCCTCCGCCTCTCACCACGATAAAAAGAATTTTCTCCATGATGCTAAACAATACTATTGGGACGAACCCTATCTTTTTCGTCTATGTGCAGACAGACTTTTCCGTCGCTGCATACCAGAAGAGGAAATTACTCTTGTCTTAGAGAATTGTCATTCTGGCCCCACTGGGGGACACATGAGTTCGAAAAAGACCACTCTAAAAGTTCTACAATCGGGTTTCTTTTGGTCAACAATAGCACGAGATTCCTATGATTTTGTAAGATCGTGCAATAAATGTCAGCTTTCTGGCGGTATAACTAAAAGGAATGAAATGCCTCTCACTTTGTGGCAAGAAATCAAACTTTTTGATGTTTGGGGAATAGACTACATGGGTCCCTTCCCGTCATCTTATGGATTCTCTTACATATTGGTCACTGTGGATTATGTTTCGAAATGGGTAGAAGCTATACCCACCGTATCCTGCGATTCCAAGCCAGTCATCAAGATGTTCAAAGATATCATTTCCCCAGATTCAGAGTCCCCCAAACTATCATATCTGACGGAGGGACCCATTTTCTGGAAAGAAGCTTTGAAGCCCTACTAAAAAAATATAGAGTCAACCATAAGGTCGCCACACCTTACCATCCACAAACTAGTGGCCAAGTCAAAGTTTTGAATAGACAACTAAAAGCAATTTTAGAGAAAACAATCAATAGACATCATACCGACTGGTCCACCAAGCTTCCCGATGCCCTTTGGGCTTACCGCACAGCTTATAAAACACCGATTGGAACAACCCCGTTCTGACTGGTATATGGGAAATCATACCATATTCCAGTTGAACTGGAACATAAGGCATGGTGGGCCATTAAACAACTGAATTTTGATTTTAAAAGCGTTGGTGAATACAGACAACTCCAGTTATAAGAACTTGAGGAGCTTATAATGACAGCCTACCATAGTGCCATAATCTATAAAGAACAAACCAAGATGTGGCATGATGGCCACCTCAAAAGAAAAGATATTGCTATCGGAGATAAGGTCCTCCTCTTCAATTCTAGACTTAAGATGTTTCCTGGAAAGCTCCGCACGAAGTGGTCTGGACCATTCACAATTAAACACATCTACCCCACTGGAGCAGTCATCATCCTTGACAATAATGGGGGAGAACGGACCGTTAATGGCCACAGATTGAAGAGATACTACACACCAGTAGACAAAATTCCAAGACAGACTATCGAGATCCATGATCCCTCAACATTGACATAACCAAATTGAATTTTCGTCGAGCCAGCGATGTAAAACCCAGGCGCTACTTGGGAGGCAACCCAAGATCTGAGTATCAACATTTTTATTTTGCCTAGTTTTTTCTAATCTCTTCATTTGATTTAGGTTTATCATCTTTAATCTGAAAATATAAAATTCACATAAATAACCAAAACAAACATAAAAATATAAAATCCATTTAAATCTCAACATAATAGGTTCAAAACCGTTTGAGCTCAAATGGTCTCGAAACCGTTTGGTCCTAAACGGTCTCGAAATCGTTTGGAACCCAAACGGTCCCAAAACCGTTTGGAACCCAAATGGTCTCAAAACCGTTTGCCCTTGGGAATTTGTAACACCCCCCAAATCCTATATATATAACCCCAACCCTCCCTTTTTCCTCTTCTAAAAACTCGAACTCCCTAAAGCCTCATGCGAGCACTGTTTCATCCCCTCTGTTTCTCACTCCCACGCAACTCATGACGCCTGCTCTCTCTGCCACCATCTCTGATGACACAGCCGTCTTCCCCGTGTGTTTTCAAAGAGTTTTTCATCGTCAGCGTCGTCGTCACACAACAAGGTAAACCAGCAGTTCGACACCATCACCACTGCCATCTTCTCCGTCACCACACCACGCTTCACATCCACCTTGTTTTCACCGTCGCCAACACTGCGTCACCGACGGGGTTCTCGTTAGCCTCCGATGCGTGTGTCGCCGCCTTCGTTTGCTGCTTTTGCCTCCTTTTCAACAATCAACCGTGCTTCTGGATGCTTCACCTTCCTCATGGTCTCGCCTCAAACGGTCCTAAAACTGTTTGGTGCCAAATGGTCGTGATACCATTTGAGCTTGAGACCGATTGGACCCAAATGTTCCTAAAACCGTTTGGTGCCAAATGGTCTTGAAACCATTTGAGCCCGAGATCATTTGGACCCAAACGGTCCTAAAACCGTTTGGTGCCAAATGATCTTGAAACCGTTTGAGCTCGAGATCGTTTGAGCTTGAGACCGTTTGGACCCAAATGGTCCTAAAACCATTTGGTGCCAAAAGGGTCTTGAAACCATTTGAGCTCGAGACCATTTGGATCCAAACGGTTTTCTCTTTCACTCTTCGCTTAATAAGTGTATCAAATGTTTTTGCAAAACCATTTGTTATCTTTTACACTAAAACCTAAAAACATTAACACATACATAATGTAACTTTTTCTTTTAATAAACTTGTTATCTTTGCAAATTCAAATCCTTTTAACACACGTTTTTTTGCTAAATTTTCAGATATGGCATCACCCACAAAAGAAGCCACCGGAACTGATGACGCTCCTTTCTGGACAAGGGAGCAACTGATGGAAGACCGCACCAAGCTCTAGAAGATTGTAGACATCTATGACAAGACTGGAAAGGTCCCACCAAAAGTTAACCTGCTCACGAACATGAATGAAATTTACCGCATCAACATGTGTTTAACCGAGGAGCCTGTCCAAGATAGAGAAAAAATTTCTTAAAGTGACAAAGGCTCGGAATACGAGCCAAATTCTGAGGATGAATCCCCGACCACAAAGTCCAAGGGGAAGAGGAAGGCCCAAGAAGTTGCCACAGAGCAACCAACAAAGAAATGGGCAAGGAAGTAGGTCCATCCCGCCACTACAAGGGAACAAATCTTGGCAGGATACATTCCATCAACCACTACCACCACCGCCATTACCACTCCTGCTACGACCACTATTCCTATTTTTTCCACCATCACCACTACAACACCACCACCAACAAACCTATTCATCCACACCCTCCCATCATTCAAGAAAACACTGAAGCAAACAAAGTACATCTATTCCAACGTACTGAAGAAGACGGGGATCTATGATAGAATCCTCACCTTGCTTGACAATGCCAACCTCGCAAGACTCTATTTTATTGTAGAGAATTCTTATGTTGAGCCAACAACTGAATTTTTCACCTTCCTCCATAAAGAAGCAGTGGACATAATGGACAGATCAAGAGACAGAGGCAACCGCAGGCTGGTCACCAAACTCTTTAGCAACAGAGTTGTCATAACTGAAAACCTACTCAATGAAATCTTTATAGACAACAAGGAGCAGTTGGAAAAAGCCAAAGTTGTAGGCATTGAAAGCTCCCAGTTCAACAAGCATATCTTCTGGAAATCCCTGACAGGGATCCCAACCTATGAGGCAAAGACCTTCAAGGCCTCAAATATTCATTCTGGGTTGGTGCACACACTACATAAAATCCTCACAGGCGCACTCTTCCCCAGGACAGAGGGCGGGAATGTTAGCATTTCCCATCTTTTCATCCTCTGGTCCATCCTTAATGGGTTTCCGGTCAACATAGGACAACAACTGATACACAAGCACACAGCTTATGCCCTCGGGAAAGAAGTATGTGTCGGAGGACACATAACCTCAATTCTAAATTATCTCAAGATGGACAGACTACTGCCCAAATGCACAAAGATCAAGGGCGACATCCTTACCAATGAGTAGACTTTAAAGAATTCATACATCATTTAGGAAAAAGATGCTAGGATACACTACATCTTCTGTCCCACAGTAAAATCTTCTAGGACGCTGCTTCCTCTACTGGAGCTCGCAAATTACGACAAAGATAAGCTTCTCTTCACTAAAGAGGATCTTACTAACCTCCTCGCATCGGTCCAAGTAGCAGAAAATAAAGAAAAGGCAGGTCAGACAGAGCATAGCATCACCGCCCCGACAGCTAGAATAACAAAAATCCCGGTAAAATGACCATAAAAAGGGCATTTGCAAACGCAACAGCTGTCGGGGATGCCGACATCAAGACCAAATCCAGAAGCAGAACCTCCTCTCCCTGAAGAACACATCACCACCTCATCACTAGACTCCTTCATCATGAGTCTCAATGTTGAGCTTACCTCCACCACCACCCCCACCACGCTACCATCCTCCACCATTCCACAATCCACCACCCTCCCATCTTTCTCCATAATAATTCCACCAACAAATCCCTTCCCCACATCCACACCTCCACCCGCATCCTCCGCCTCAATCCCCTTCTCATAGGGCATTCCATTCACAGCAACGCCTGACCTCGCTTTCACCTCATTCGCCTCCACCTCATTCGCCTCCACCTCCATCACTTTCCCATCGACATTTACAGATCAACCCTTTTCTCCCAGAATGTCGCCACCCTTTGCATCCGCCACCACCCCGAAACCACTGGTGACTCCATCTACAGTCACCACGCAATTCGCGGGACCATCATTAGAGTCTCTTTCGCAAGACACTACCACCCTTCCACCCTGACCCCAGCCATCCCACCCGTCCTTTTTTGGGGTCCCTTTTACAAATGTCAGTGAGGAATTCAGACATCATGTCTAGGCTATATGCCGAGAAAGATGAGCTCATTTTTCTAGCGGGAGATATTCTAGTCATGGCAGATACCCTCCGTGAAACTGTACAATTACAAGGATCCCTATCTGTGAGCCTGATGACTGCTTATCAATATCTCCTCAGACGGAACCATCCTACGGTTTACATGGCATCAACTTACATGAAGGATGACCTTCTCAAGTTAAAGAACTTCAGAACCACAGAGGCACTTATCTCTTTTCTCCAGCATACAACTCCAAAGTTCATTATGCTCCCTTTCCTTCATTTAGAGCATTGGATGTTAATGGCGACAAATCTTCCTGAAGGAACAACAATCATCTATAACAGTTCCGACAGCCAATTCGATCTAGATCAAAAATAGTATGATGTGATAGCAAAGATGCCCACAGAGGAGGTAGCAAAGGAGTGTGCCGACAAACTACATGATCTTTTAAGCAAACACACAAGGGCATACGATAAAGAACACTTTCATCGCCCCGCCTTCAGCCAAAGATGCCTCCAGCAGCTTTGAGAATCAAACGACTGTGGTTTCCACATCCTCTACTGGATGTACACCCTCGTTGTTCTTGGAAGACCCGTAGAGGATATGACAGATGTGGATTACCGTGCTCTACGTGGAAAGTTCACAGCTAATCTTCTCCGAATGCATGGAGCTAACAAAGGACTAACAGAAGCCTAATGCCCTTGTCCATGTACTTCTCAACCTATCACTTTGACACTCTGAGGACAGAGTGAGTGATAAGTTAAGGGGGGAGGTACACTGGACAAGGGTGAGGTACCATTTTTCAACCCTTCTCCCTCTACTCTTTTTTCACTCATGTTTCATCTTTCTTTTCACATTTAGACTCTTTCAGTATTTTTTTACATAAGTATAACATCACTCTTGGAAAAGGTCACCCCCAGCTAAATTTAGAATCAAAGTAGTCCTCAAAAAGCAATAATAGAAAAGGCATCTAGGCATGTAATGGAAAATTAATAAATTAGTTTCATACCCAATTTCCATGCTTTTGCTTCAACTCTACTCCAGACTCTCCACAAGTTAACATCATAGCCAAAGCTAGCCAAAACTCTCCCAAGAATGGGAGGGAACCAGGTGAAATCCAAATCAAGGAACCTCGCAAGTGGACCACCAAGTACGAAACCAAAATAAGTGCATGTCAGGAGACACCAAGAATAGTTTTCTTCTTTTCAAAAGAGGCCTGGCAGCCCAAACAAAATCCCTAAATATCCAACTCCTAAGCTTGTGAGTATAAGAATAAAAGCCAGAGTGTTGAACTCATCCGGCCGGTCCATTCAGCTGCCCTCACAAAGGCAGATGTGTCGCACACGGTAATGAGATCCTAAGGTCTCTGAATATATGAAAAAGCTGATAAAGGATTCGCCCGACCGGTACATTTAGCTGCCCTCATAAAGGCAGATGTGTCAATCCTAAAAGTTTAGATAAACCCTCCCCCACTAAAAGGGGGAGTTACACATCGGCCTTTAGCCAACCCTCATGCCTATCTTAGTTTCCAGTAGGTTTTTCAAAGAAGTATAAAACTAATTGGAGTTGAAAACATGCACATAATGCGACCAAGAGAAAGGTGGTCCCAATGCAAGCTACGCGATAAGGAAGAAATATGAGATCCACGCAACTCCCTATACCCAAAAGAGTTAGTGCAAGCAGAAGCCCGATAAAACTCTAAGAGATTTCTGGTTTAGAATTGAAGCAAGAGTATGGAAATCTTCACTAAATAAAATCTCTTCGCCACTACATGCCTTAGCTCTATCTAGCTTGAGTACAGGCTAGACTCTAAGTTAGGGGGGTGATAACCTCCCATTTTGCGATGTTATCTTACTAGTTTTCCTCAGTTCTCCATACTCTTTCTTAAATAAATTAGACACAATCTTTAATTTTCCACTTTATTGTAAATATACCATCAGACTAACTTTTCCCCTTTTATTTCTTACAGAAAAGCACAAAAAATTTATAAAAGCTCCAAATGGTCCCAAGACTGAATGGACACCAAACGACCCCAAGACTGAATGGACACCAAATGGTCCCAAGACCGAATGGACACCAAACGGCCCCAAGACCGAATGGACACCAAACGGTCCCAAGACCGAATGGACACCAAACAGTACCAAGACCGAATGGACACCAAACGGTCCCAAGACCAAATGGACACCAAATGGCCCCAAGACCGAATGGACACCAAATGGTCCCAAGACCGAATGGACACCAAACGGTCCCAAGACCGAATGAAGGCCAAACGGTCCCAAGACCGTGTAAAGTCAAATGATCCTAAAACCGAATAAAGGCAAACGGTTCCAAACCATGAGGACTCAAACGTTTTCCAAACTGAGAGAGTCCAAATGGTCTCCAAACCGAGAGAGAGTCCAAACAGTCTTCACGACCGTTTGGGCCCAAATCTCCCAAACCGTTTGAGTTTCACTCAAAGCCTATAAATAAGACCCAAAGGGTCCTCACAAAAAAGGGAAGTTTTCTGACGTCCAAAGGCTGCCTCTATTGTTCCATAGACATTCCATCCTTCACCCACTGCCCCGAGGCTGTCAGTCTGAGATCCATACTCCATCTCCAAGCTACTTTCTCTCTCATCGACAAAGAAGGTGGGAAGAGGAGGATTCATCATCAAGCAAGCTACGAAGTGCGAAGATCGTTGCTCTCTCTCTCTCCAAGGGGTCGACCTTCCTCCCTCCTTTGTGGAGATGACACACACACACTCTCTCTTCTCGCCCCCTTCTTTGTTCTTGCCATGAACGAGTAGTCTTATACACTAGGGTGCAGGGAGTAGCCCTGATACCCATGTTTTCATTTCATGCATTGTAATTCTTGAGTTTGTAATAGAAAAACACTATCTTTCCAGTTCAACATCAATTGTTTAATGAATGCTAGTTGCTTGATCACCAACTTGTGTTATGTATTATCTTTTAGTGCAAATTGTCTATGTTTGTACTTCTAAATTCGAATATCGACTATTTGTTGGTTCCAGATTGTGTGTAGTCACCATATGTTTGGTTCGGTATCTAGGAGCGTTTCTCAAGAAGTGGAGTAAACTCACCTCCATCGTTGTACTTTCATAATATGAAATGGAATCAGTTGACGTGTGAAAGTACAACCTTGATAGGTCAAGGAACACACTTTGTGAGGGGAGTGATGCAAAGTAAGTGACCATGCATTTGGGGATGGCTGACATTGCAACACTTCCACATTTCTCATAGTTAGTTATCCAAAAGGAGGCTAAGCCTACAAAGATACTAGCTGTTTAGACTCTTTTCTTTGCAAGCCAAGTTATTGTGATGTATGTTTTGATCTATGAGTAGTGGTGGTGAAAGTCGATCACACCCTAGTGGTTTATTAACATTGTTTACAACCTTAAATTTACCTTCCTGCTTTCTTTCCTACTGTTACTTTACTTGCACTTAGTTTAAACAATCAATTCAACTCTTTGATCTAAATACTGACTTTTAAGGAGTAAATAAAATTATAACATTTTCCATCTTGTTGATCTTAACAAGACCGTTGTCATGTGGATTAGATCCTTAACTATACTATAATAAGACTTCCACATATCCTAGCATACGTGGGTGGAGTTTTTAATCTAGTATAAGCAAGGCTAAACCTAAAAGATTTACTATATTTAGGATTTTTAGTGGTGCACACAACTCCACGCAAGTGGAAGCTCCATCAGCAGTTCATTGCAACGATGATGCACGTGGTAGATAAAATGCCTACACCACAACCAAGGGATGCTGTTCCCAGTGCTGAATCTCTGGGCTCTTGGAAGACCTTTGAGAGGCTAAGACGTGTAGGGGTTGTGGATTATGCTGGTATGGTAGATCCAACGGATGCAAATATTTGGTTGATAGAGTTGGAGAAGGCCTTAAATATCCTCAAAATCCCCAAGACAGACTAGGTGAAGTATGCTATATATCTTTTAAAGGGGAGTGCTGGACATTGGTGGGCCATTGAAGAGGAGAAGAGGCTTGATGCTGCTATTGGTTGGGAGGAACTCTGACATGAGTTCATCAGTCAGTACTTTCCTCAGACCTATATGGATGAGAAGATATCTCAGTTTGAGAGGATCCGATAGGGATCCATGTCAACCAATGAGTATGAAGTGAAGTTTATGGAGTTGTTGAGGTTTTGTCCTCACATGGATGCTACAGATCAAGAGAGGATCTGAGGCTTCGAGAAAGGGTTGAGTTTGGAGTTGTCAACCCCAGTGGTTGCTTTGGAGAACCGTGAGTGATTTTCCATGTTTGTGGATTCAGTTCGGAGGATAGAGAGGTTAATGGTTGAGAAGTGAGAAGAGCGACAAGAACAGACTGACGCAGTATCAATGACAGTCTTATGGATGCTTTAAGAAGCCTAGGTTCTCAGCACCACAAAGGTCAAGTGCACAAAATCAATGGTCACCAAGTAGAGGCAGAGGCCACAATCTTCCACCAATAGGAGCCCACAATACAATGTCATTATTAGTGACAGGGCCATATATGACATGTTATGAGAGCAAGACTTGCTACAAGTGTGGAAAAGCTGAGCATACAAGACTGTATTGCCCTGTGAAGGATGATGAGGTGACCCAACAGCCAAGGCAGAGTCAGTAGGGCTCACAGAGGTAGTAGTTTAGCAGTGGTGGAGGTTGAGGACATGGACAAGCATCACATGCTAGTTCTTCTGCATAGGTCAACAAAGGATGGGGATGACACCAAGCAACAACTCGATTCTATGCCATGAGTCAGCCAGAAGGAGTGGTCAACCCACAAGTAGTGATAGGTCATATTGAGTTATTTCATTCTGATTTGTCTTCTTCTTGCTTTATATTTATTTGGTTGACCCAGGTGTGGCACACTCTTTTGTCACTCGAGAAGTGATTAATAGTTGTTATTTGCCTTTTAGTCATAGGTGGGATAGTATTCACTTAGAAACCATGTTGATTGGTTCCACCAAGTTGCGGGAGGTGTGTCCTTCCCGTCCTTTCTTTTTCAGGGCATAACATTCAAGTGGATCTCATACCACTTGATATGCATGGATTCAATGTGATCCTTGGAATGGACACCTTGGAGAAGTATCAGGTGGTCTTGGACTGTAGTTCCAAGGTGGTGACATTCGTAGATGGTGATGTGACATGGATCTTCTAAGGAGATAGGAAGATTCTTCTGATGTGTCTGGTGTCATAAATGGTGGCAGAGAGGTTGATGAGGTAAGATGACAAGGCATTTTTGGCACATGTGGTGGATACTAAGGTGAGAAATCATAGTATCCAATAGGTTCCCATTGTCTGTGAGTTTGAAGATGTTTTTCTAAATGAGTTCCCTGGTGTTCCCCCAGCCCGACAAATTGACTTTGAGACCAACCTAGTCCTGGACACGCAGCCGATAGCTCAGACACCGTACAAGATGGCTCTATCTGAGATAGAAAAGTTGAAGAAATAGTTGTAAGAGCTGCTTAAAAAAGGTTTCACTAGACCGAGCACGTCTCCATGTGGTACTCCCATGTTATTTTTAAAGAAGAAATATGGATCCATGAGGCTGTGTATAGATTAGATACAGTTGAACAAGGTGACGATAAAGAACAAGTATCCCTTGCCACATATTGATGATCTTTTTGACCAGTTATGAGGTACTACAGTCTTTTCCAAGATAGACCTCAGGTCAGGTTGTCACTAGTTGTGGATCAAGGTGTATGACATACCTAAGTCAACTTTTAGGACTCAGTATGGTCATTTTGAGTTCATGGTTATGCCGTTTGGGCTAACCAATGCACCAACAATGTTCATGGACTTGATGAACAACATGTTTGGACCGTTTCTTAATTAGTTCATGGTAGTGTTCATAGATGATATCTTGATATACTCCAAAGACAGTCAACAACATGAACATAATCTTTGTCAGGCGTTGACCGTATTAAGACAACGTTAGTTGTACACCAAGTTTAGTAAGTGCGAGTTTTGGCTGAAGGTGGTGTCTTTCCTAGGAAATGTGATATCTATTGAGGGTGTTCATGTGGACCCCAATAAGGTTCAATATGTGCTGGAGTGCGAACAACCAAAGACAGTGACAAAAGTTTCTAGTTTTTTGGGCTAGGAAGGCTATTACAGGAGGTTCATCAAGAACTTCAGCTCAGTAGCATTACCCCTAACGAAGATGAAGAGGAAGGATGTGCCTTTTGTCTGGAATGACCAGTGTCAGTGTGCCTTTTAGACATTGAAGGAGAAGTTGATAAGTGAACCAGTGCTAGTTTTGCCTGAGCAAGGGAAATGATATGTAGTCTTCTATGACACGTCAAGGAATGGTTTGGGTTGTGTGCTGATGTAGGAGAAGAATGTGATATATTTTTCTTTGTGACATTTTAAGAAACACAAGGAGAACTACCCAACCCATGATCTAGAGTTAGTTTTTATGGTTCATGACTTGAAGATATAGAGACACTACCTTTATGGTGAGAAGTGTCAGATCTTCACATATCATAAGAACTTGAAGTACATCTTTTCATAGCAGGAGTTGAAAATGAGGCAGTAGTGCTGGATGGAGCTAATCAAAGACTATGACTACACTATTGATTACCATCCAGTAAAGGCAAATGTTGTGGAAGATGTGCTAAGTAGGAAGTTCTCTTCATCATCGTCGGTGGAGAAAACATAGTTGTGTTCCTTGGTGTACCATAAGCAATACATGTTGGTCTCCTTACATTAGATGAATGTACGACTGGAAGTTTATTTGTTAGCTAGGTTGTTGGCACAGTTGTAGGTGAAGCTTATGTTGATATAGTAGATCAGAGAGGCATAATAGAATGATACTGTGATATAATAGATATGAGCATAGTTTGGCAGCGAGAAGCGTGATGTCTTACACAAGGCAAAGGATGGGACAGTGTGTTACCACAACATAGTTATGATTCCTAATGTTGATAATATGAGGAAGATGGTTCTGGAAGAGGCCCACTCTTCAATGTGTGTTATGCACCCAGGTAGCACCAAGATGTACCATATAAAGGATTTGACGATTTGTATTGGTGGCCTAGCTTGAAGCATGATGTGACTCAGTTCGTGGCCAAGTGCGCAATGTGTCAGCAAGTTAAAGTGGAGCATGAGAAGCTTGTACGGACATTGCAACCATTGCCTATACCTTAGTGGAAATGGGATCATGTTATGATGGACTTTGTGGTTGGTCTCCCAAGGACAACCAAAGGTCATGATTCCATTTGGGTCATCGTTGATAGGTTGACCAAGTTAGCATATTTCCTTCCTGGAAGGCAACATATACAGTAGAGAAGCTCACTCAGATATATGTTGATGAGATCATCCACATGCATGGTGTTTGAGCTACTATCATGTGAGATAGAGGTCCTAAGTTTACAAATCTCTTTTGGGAGCATTTGCACACAAATTTGGGTACGCAGTTGAAGTTTAGTACTGCTTTCCACCCACAGACAGATGGTTAGTTTGAGAGGACCATACAGACCTTGGATGATCTGTTGAGAGCTTGCGTCTTGCAGTTTTTGGCAGTTGAGATGTGCACCTCAACTTAATAGAGTTTGATTATAATAATAGACAGCAGAGGAGCATCGACATGGCACTATATGAGGCATTGTATGGGAGACATTGTAGGTATCCATTATGTTGGTATCAGACATATGAACATCAGCTTCTTAGTCTTGAGCTTGAGTAGCAGACAATAGAGAAGACCAGAGTGATTCAAAAATAGTTGAAAGTAGCCTAGTATAGACATAAGTCATATGTTGATAATTGCCATAGGTCCTTGGAGCAGGGTGTATCTCAATGTCTCTCCTTTGAAGGGTGTCTTGAGGTTTGGGAAGAAGGGTAAGTTGGCTCCCAGGTTTATGGGACCTTACCCTATGGTGGAACATGTTGGGAAGGTGGCCTACAGGTTGGAGTTTCCTCCTGAGTTGCACAGGTTGCATCCAATGGTCCATGTGTCCATGTTGAGGAAGTTCCACCCTAATACCGATTTAGTGCTTCAGCTAGTGGAGTTTGAGTTGAAAGAAGATATGTCCCACGTGGAAGGCCCTTTGCTGATCCTAGATAGGGGGATCAAAGAGTTGAAGAAGAAGGACATAGTGCTGGTAAAGTGTCTGTGGCATCACTGTGGCATTAAAGAAGCCACATGGGATCTTGAGGAAGAGACTCATAGGAAGTACCTGACTCTTTTCGGCGAGGATTTTTACGGTAAAATCCTTATTAGGGGTTTATGGCTTATAAGGCCCCTGACCTATGTTTTGGGATAACCCTATTTATTTTTATTGATTAATTTCTTAGAACCTTTCTCTAATCCTTTGAGATGCTTTTAGATCTTGTAGAGAGCTTAAGTTTTCAATTTGAACTTGTTTGGATGATGTTTGTGCTTTATGTGCTTGTTTTGGGTCAAATTGCAATTTACCCAAATGTGAGGGTTATCTTATAATTTGCCACACCTAGTTCGTACCTTCCCTTCCTTGGCTACATGAGGGAGAATGTGATGTTATTGGGGTGCCTTGGTTGAGCCTTAGATGAGTGGTGGCATCTCTAGGGGTGACTAGGGTTTCTAGGGTTTGGTTTGGTGTCGACCTTGTGAGCCTAGTTCAAGTGTAGTGACCTTTGTCTTGACCTTGATGGGTATTTTGGGTGTGTCTCGACCGAGACACCTACCTTGTCTTGGTTATTTTCAACCAGTATGGTCTTGGAGTGGTTGGGTTGATATGTGTTGTCCTTTTGTGGTGTGTTGATGTGATGATTTTGAGTCGCATTTATAGATTTGTTTGATATGTGTTTTATGCATTTATTAGTCATTTTCATGGTTAATGTTGCATAATTCAATCACTTTGGTCTATGCTACTTCTTTATGTCAAATCCCCCATATTTCAGCATTTTGAGTATTAATTATCAAAAATATACATTGTGTGTGGACTTATGTGGTTTCGTGTGTTAATTTTAGGAAAAACAAGTATCTGCTACCGTCGATACCATCGACGGTGGTCGATACTATCGACACGACCATATGCGCACAACCGCAAGGACCAGAAGAAAGTCGATACTATCGACAGGGATGTCGATGGTATCGAGATACCATCAGGTTGCGAATGAAAATGAGGTCGATACTATCGACACAAAGTCGATACCATCGACCCAGGAGGCTATAGTGACGGAAAAGGACAACAACCGACACCTTAGAGTGTCGATACCATCGACCCACATCGATGGTATCGAGATGACATCAGGCACAAAGACAAAAGAAAAGAGATCTGCCGCTATCACACAGGGTCGATACCATCGACCTGCGTCGATGGTATCGACATCGTCAGATACTTGTTGGCTTTGTAATGATCTAAATCGGACGGCTGTGGTTAATGGATGACCTAATTGTGGGATTATACCTAATGACAACGCCCAAGAGAGAATCATCACGTCATTAGCTGCTGTACACATCCCAGAGAGAAAGGAGAGAAGAACGGAGCACGAGAGCACGCCCCAACCGATCTGGACGCTGAAGAAGATGATTTCCACCACCGAAAGGTGGGAGAACGCATATTCCACACCAAGGATCGCTTGGATCTTCTCCGTTCAGGGGTTTAATCACTAAATCACATTTTTCTTCATGTTTCCCGTTTTCTTCTCCACGTTGTACTCTGAGATGAACATGCGGGGCTAATCCCCTTTGTCTTTAGGACCGGGAGTAGCCCGGGAATTCATTATATGATGATTTTATCATAGTAATTCATATCTTATCTCTTAAATCCGTGGTATAATTTCGTTTTCTCAAATATATTGTTATGCTTGATCACCATAATAATAATCTAACGCCCTTAATTGCTTTGAAAGAAGAATTAATGGTTGAAAAGAGACGGAATTTACATTAATTGATAAACCCCTTGAACAAGGTGGTGTAAGATTGATGGTGGATACCGAGAGGTCATTTCTAATGCACCTAGTTTAGGGTATAGGTTACTACGACGGTGGAACCGACCTAGATATAGGTAGTGAATTGTACCACGACAGTGGGCAATTCTGATTTCAGGCCACTACCCGGATAGAGAGATAAAATTGAGTAACTATATAGAATTTAATACAATGAAAACCCGCGGTGAAACCGCAATCCTAAAGATCTCCTTTTGAATTGATTAAACCAACATTTAATCAATTGCTTGTTTTGTTTTATTTTTATTTTCTTTTAATTTTAACAACAACTCACAACTTTTTAATCGGCTTAGCTGATCGCGAGTTGTTAGTAGGAGTCTCCGACAATTTCACGTATCCCTGTGTTCGACTCGGGCCTCACAAAGGCCTGTATTACTTCGACGCGTTCACTTGCGTTTCTACGCACGATAAAATTGCGTCAAGTTTTTGGCGCCGTTACCGGGGATACGGCGAATTGTTGGCACTACGAGTGCTACAAGCGGCCACTCTAGGCCACATTTTTTTATTATTTCAAAAATTCATAATCTATTTTCTAAATATTTGCAATCGTCAAGCACTGTACTAAATTTAATTTTTCTATTTGTAGGTACTGTGCATGGTGAAGACGCGTAGTACAGACTACATGAGACAAGCACCAGAGGTTCCACTAACGGGACCTGACGACGAGGAAGGCCTCAATCAAGACCATTTAGAAGAAACAGATTCAGAACCTGAACAAGAAGAGATGGACGAGCCACAGACAATATGGGAGAAGATCAAGGCTTCTTCCTCATCCGCTTCCAAAGGGCCGATCAAGAAGCAAGCGGTGAATATTCCGACATACAAGATTGATCCGGCTTTAATCAACTTGGTGAAGTCGAATGCTTTCCATGGGCTTAAAAATGAAGACCCCATCGCGCACATAAGTCAATTTGTGGAGAATTGTGACATGATAAAAATCAACAGATTTCCACAAGATGTGCTCTACTTGAAGCTCTTCCCGAGTTCTCTAGAGGGAACTGCACGCGAATGGCTACACAACTTGGACGATGAATACATGGAGTCTTGGGACCACATGGTGGAGGTTTTCTTCGAGAGGTTCTTTCCGCCCGAGAAGACCAATGACATGATCAGAAAGATCCACAACTTCACCTAACAAGCAGGAGAGACCTATTCTGAGACCTGGGAAAGGTTTCAGATCATGCTCAGGAGATGCCCGCATCACGGGCTTGATAAGGAGACACAAGTCAAGATCTTCTATTTTTCTCTCTCCGAGCATGATAGAAGCAACCTCGATTCAGCCGACTCTGGATTTTTCTTGAATAACACGGACACAAGATGTTGGGAAATCCTAAAGAACATGGCTAAGAAACAATCGTGGGGCGAAAGAGGCGCCGTGGAGCAGGTTCGAGTGGCAGGTGAATCTAAAGCAATCAAGGAGCTGAATGAGAAGATGGATCTCCTCGCAAAGAAACTACTTGCAAAGGAGGATACTGAGTCTGAGGATGAGGCTCAAGTCAAATTCATGAGGCAGCAGCAAGGCTACAGGAATAACGACTATTCATGGAGGAAAGACAAGAAGTTTTCTTGGAAGGATCTAAATAACTTCTTGCAGGATCTGGACGCTAAACCCCAACCAGTAGTGGAGGATAAGAGCACAGAGTTGCTCAATTAAGTGATAAAGCAAAATCAAGAGCTCATGACTACTTTCGGCCAGCAAATAAAGCAACAAGGGGAGTTTATGAACCAATTTGGGCAGACACTGCAGAGCCATGGGGCTCAAATGAGGACAATAGAGACATCGATGGCACAAATGGCTGCAGAGATAGCCAGTTTGAAGAAGCCGGCGCATCCAGGTTTTCCGGGTAATACTAATATTCCAGGAGGAAACCAGCAGGCAAAGGCCATCTTGCTAAGAAGTGGCAAGAAATTGTTAAATCCTAGGGCCGATGAAACAAGCAAACCCCAAGCGGAAATTGAAGGTGAGGCCATTGAGGAGCTGCCCGCACCGGTTACAGAACCAGTTGATGACACAGCCGTGGATGATACTGAAGATCCTATTGCAGAGGAGGAGGAGCCTCAGAAAAAGACACCCTATGTGCCACCACATCAAAGGGCATAGGCTGTCCCGGTCCCTTATCCGAACAGTGCTAAGGCAAGGAAGGTAGATACCCAATTCAAAAAGTTCTTAGACAGTTTCAGAAAGCTTTCAGTCAACATCCCTCTATTGGAAGCTATTGAGCAAATCCCTTCTTACGGGAAATTTCTGAAAGACATCATCACCAAGAAGAGAAAGATTCCGGATACAGAGGTTGTTGTACTTAAGGAGCAGGTGAGTGCCTTCATCATGGGCACATTGCCACCAAAGAGGCAAGATCCGGGTTGTTTCAACATTTCTTGCTACATCGGGAAAGTCAAATTTGGTGAAGCACTATGTGACTCAGGGGCGAACATTAATTTGATGCCCCTTTCTACATTCAAGAAGCTGGGATTAAAAGAGTCACGACCAAGCAACATGACTATCCAATTGGCTGACAATTCAGTGGTAAAGCTGTATGGGATTTGTGAAGACGTGCTAGTGAAAGTGGATCGATTTGTATTTCCAACATATTTTGTCGTCATGGAGATGCAAGACGAACAAGGCAATGAGCTACTTCTCGGACGACCATTCCAAGCTACAGCTGACATGATACTTGAGATGGGGAGAGGTCATTTGACCTTAGGTATAGCCGATGACCGATTTGAGATGGTCATGCCTTCCAGCGTCACTTCACCTAAATCCAAGGAGCAATGCCACATGGTAAAAATTTTTGATAACAATATCTCACTTTGTCTAGGGAAGCCATTTCTAGATATGGCTCATGTAATGACCAAGGTGGACAAGGGGACTTTGGCTGTAGACATCATGGAGCAGACCAAAGTGGTATCCCTTTGCAAGGCTGTAGGGTTCCCGAATGATGAGGATGAGGACATTCATCCCTCTAAGGAGGATGATGCTATAGCAAATTCAATTTTTGATGCATATCCGGAATTACCACTGGAGGCTTGTTTAGTCAATATCACTCATGATTGGATGAGAAGCAAATCACTTAAGGAGTGTGCCAAGATGCTTCAAATGTTTCCATGCTTCTATGCTAGGTATTATGAAGATTTAGGCGAACTTCCCCCACCGCTTCAATCATCCTTAATCAGCCCGCCGGAGTTGGAGTTAAAGCCACTGCCACCGCACCTCAAGTACGCCTTTCTAGCTGAGGAAGACAAGTTACCTGTCATCATTTCTGCATATCTGAGTGCGGAAGAGGAGGACCAGTTGTTGATAGTGATGAAGAACCACCGGGGAGCATTTGGGTGGTCTGTTGCAGATATCAAGGGGAATTCCCCTACTTTATGTCAGCATAAGATTCAGCTCGAGGAGGGAGCCAAGCCGGTGATTCAACCACAACGTCGACTGAATCCGAGCATGATGGAGGTTGTGAAGAAAGAGGTGATCAATCTTCTCTCCGCAGGTATCATCTATGCGATTTCAGACTCGACATGGGTGAGTCCCACGTAGGTAGTCCCTAAAAAGGGGGAATAACTGTTACTCAAAATATTTTAAATGAACCTGTTACCACCCGCTTGGTAACCGGGTGGTGAGTTTGTATAGATTACCGATGTCTGAATGCCGCTACGCTAAAGGATCATTTTCCTCTTCCGTTTATTGATCAAATTCTAGAGCGCTTAGCCGGCCGATCACACTTTTGTTTTCTGGACGGGTATTCGGGGTACAATCAGATTTCGATTGATCCTAAGGACCAAGAGAAATCTATTTTCACTTGTCCCTATGGAACTTTCACGTATCACTGCATGCCCTTTGGATTATGCAATGCACCAGCAACTTTTCAGCGTTGTATGCTCACCATTTTTTCTGATATGGTAGAACGCTGTCTAGAGGTCTTTATGGATGATTTTTCGGTTTATAGTGCTTCTTTTGATGAATGCCTTTATAATCTGGATAAGGTGTTACAAAGATGCGAGGACACACATTTGATCCTCAACTGGGAGAAATGTCATATGATGGTGAGTGAAGGGATAGTGCTGGGACATAAGGTGTCCAACAAAGGTTTGGATGTACATCCGGTAAAAATTGAAGTAATTTCTAAATTACCCCACCAAATTCGGTAAAAGGGGTAAGATGCTTCTTAGGCCACGCCAGATTTTATCGTCGGTTCATAAAAGATTTTTCAAAAATTGCCAAACCTCTATCCAAGCTTCTCGAAAAGGATGCCGTTTTTGATTTCAATGACAAATGTTTACACGCGTTCAATGTGTTGAAGGAGAAATTGATTTCTACACCGGTTGTTCAAACACCAGATTGGACTAAGCCGTTTGAACTCATGTGTGATGCATCTGATTTTTCTGTAGGAGTTGTGTTGGGACAGCAGGTGGACAATAAACCCACCGTGATTTTTTATGCCTCTAAGACTTTGAATGATGCCCAACTAAATTACACGACTACTGAAAAATAATTGCTTGCTGTTGTTTTCGCTTTCGAAAAATTTCGGCAGTATTTAGTTGGATCGAAAGTAGTAGTTTGGACTGACCACGCCGCTATTAAATATTTGATGGAGAAAAAAGATGCAAAACCTAGATTGATTAGGTGGATTTTTCTCTTACAAGAATTTGATATCAAAATCAAAGACAAGGTGGGGATTGAAAATGTTGTAGCAGATCATTTGTCTAGGTTAGAGATGGTAGATGAAAAAGATTTACACATACCCATAACCGAGACATTTCCAGATGAACAACTTTTGAAAGTCAATTCTAAAGATTCGTGGTTTTCATATATCGTGAATTATCTTGCTTGCAGGATCATCCCGGATGATTGGACATATCAAGAGAAGAAGAAAATTTTCCATTCTCTATGGTATTATTTTTGGGATGACCCCATTCTTTTGAAGCAATGCAGGGATGGTGTCCTATGCAGGTGTGTACCTGAGGTGGAATACGAGAGTGTTCTTCGTCATGGCCACACTCTACCTACGGGCGGACACCATGCGAGCTCTCGTACGGCTGCCAAAGTACTGGAAAGTGGCCTATATTGGCCTACCTTGTTCCGAGACGCCTATGAGTTCATGAGGCAATGTGATTCCTGTCAAAGAGCAGGTAACATTTCAAAGAGACAAGAGATGCCCCTAAATGTTTTCCAAGAGGTTGAGGTATTTGATCTATGGGGTATATATTTCATGGGACCCTTTGTGTCCTCAAATTCGAATTTATATATCCTTTTAGCTGTTGATTATGTGTCAAAGTGGGTAGAAGCAATACCCACAAGGACTAACGATTCTACTGTAGTGTGCAGGTTCGTTAAGGAAAATATCTTCTGCAGGTTTGGAGTGCCCCGAATGATCATTAGTGATGGGGGTACGCACTTTAAGAATCAAAAGTTCTCGGCACTATTGAGGAAATACGGGGTCAAACATAACATTGGTACCCCGTATCACCCGCAAACTCAAGGACAAGTGGAGGTCTCCAATCACGAAATTAAGAAGATCTCGGAGCGTACGGTGGCTTCTACGAGGAAGAATTGGAGTGCCTTACTACCGGATGCATTGTGGGCATATAGGATGGCATACAAGACACCTATAGGCACCACGCCTTTTAGGTTGGAATACGGTCGAGCCTGTCACTTACCGATGGAGTTAGAGGACAAAGCACACTGGGCGTTGAGAAAGCTCAACTTGAGTTATGATGAAGCGGGGAAGAAGAGATTACTTGAATTAAATGAATTGGATGAGCTGCGAATGACTGCATATGAGAACTCTCAAATATACAAGGAGCGCACTAAGTTGATCCACGATCGCCACATTCAGATGCACACCTTCAAGAAAGGAGATCGTGTACTTTTGTTCAATTCAAGGCTAAAGTTGCATCCCGGGAAGCTAAAATCCCGGTGGAGTGGACCATTTACGGTGGAAGAGGTCAAACCACATGGCGTAATCAGGGTGCACGATGGTGAGACTACATTTTTGGTGAATGGACAAAGATTGAAGCTATATTTTGGTGAAGATTACACGAGGAAGGTGAATGAGGTCAAACTCATTTCACTTTCGGATGCATGATGTGCTTTAAGTCGTCTAGCCTAAGACGTTAAATAAGGGCGCTTGTTGGGAGGCAACCCAACCAGTGGTATTTTAGTTTAGTTCATTTACATTCATAGTTTGATTTGTTTAACTTAGTTTGTAGTGTAAAAAAGATACCGTGATCATTTCCTACATGTGCAGGGCTGAGGCAGAGTCGATACCATCGACCCTTGCGTTGATGGTATCAACCATGGTACAGGTTGGCGACTGCAGGAATCGCACTGAGTCGATACCATCGACGGCCTCATCGATGGTATCGACATACCAACAGGCAGATCGCAAGAAGAGGTCGATGGTATCGACATGGCTGTCGATACTATCGAGATCTCTGAAGATTTTTAGAAAAAATCGTCTCAGGAAAGTCGATACCATCGACGGGCGGGTCGATGGTATCGACACATTCATGCAAAGAAGGCGGCGGCCGGGCCTCGTGAGGGTTTGCCCTAATCAGAGAGTCGATACTATCGACTCGCGTCGATAGTATCGACGTGCCACGTCAACGATCCGCGAAGAAAGATCAACGGCGATCGCAGCAACTAAGAAGTCGATCCGGGGGATGGGTCGATACCATCGACCCACGTCGATAGTATCGACACGTCAGCAATCCGGGCCCCACAGATCCATCCATCGACGACTGTCGATACTCGCGGAGGTACGGATCGTGTTACTCGAGTCGATACCATCGACTCGCGTCGATACCATCGACTCACGTCGATGGTATCGACGGGCAGACAGTAGCGCCAGCCACGACTATATATGAGGAGTATTTGCGTCAGATGACATCACACCTTCAGTGCAACTCTCCTTCACTTGTGCCGAGCGTGTTCCAGAGCTATCTACGCCCGACGACAAGCAACACCGAGCAAAGTTCTTCATCGAGAGGAGATTCACTTCTCCGATCTTCACCGAGCTCCCTTTCTATTCTCCTTACTCTTGCAATCATGGTGCACGTAGCTGGTGCGTCGTCTTCACGCGTGAACCCGATGGACATCCCGAAGTTCGTGCCACCTTCGACCGCATCAGTTGCACGGTCGCGGCTGATTCATCCATCCGCGGAGGTGAAGAAGATATACGAGGAGATTCTAAAAAGGAAGATTGAGCCGACCCGTTATGTTGAACGGGAAACCATCCGCAACCTCGGGTTCGAAGCGAACCTTGACTACGTACTGAAGGGTCAGGCCCGACACACGGGAAGACGGCCTGACGAGCTGGAATTTCATGCAGATGGCCATCCGTTCTTCAGCGAGTGGCCCACGTACAAGGAATTGGTGGCTGAGTTCATGGCGTCATTGGACATCTGCGTCGTACCCAATGACGTCATAGCCACCGACCCTGAGTGGATCAAGGGCCGGGTGTCCTTCCGACTGTTCAACAACGACTATACCCTTACACTCTGGCAGTTCAACAAGATTTTCAACTGGAATCACTCGCAACATGATTACCGACGACCCGACAACCGCACCGACTATGATGCCATCTTCGCCGAGCTGGTGACGGTGCCGCCAGGCAAGTCAGTGAGCTACCATAATGCTACGGTAGCTGATTTCGAGCACCCTTTCGTCCAAATACTACACCGGATGCTCAGTTCTACATTGTTTGCTCGGGGTGATTTGGCCCTCAACAAGTTTCAGGAGACAGACTTATTCTTCTTGTATAAGCTCCTGAAACGTCAAGAATGCAATTAGGGAGCCTTATTTTTGCAGAGAGTTTTGGCGGTGAAGAGGAGTACACGGAAAGTGCCAATTCACTTTGGCGGGCTTATCACCAAGCTAGCCTTCTACCTTGGGTTGAATTTCCAGCAACTTACTCCTCTCTCCACCAGGAGCAAGGTGAACTTGCAACATCTGCACCGCTCCAACCTCATACTTCTTCGAGATGGTTTGGCGTATGCGCACTGCCACGTCAACCATGATTACCAGGAATGCTCGCTTCCCGATCCAGTCTTCAACATCGAAGGGGCACAACACTTCCGATGGCCTATCATAGCCATCGCCGACTCCGATGAAGACGACGGCAACGACGACGACAACGATAATGACGACGAGGCTGAAGAGGAAGAGGAGGCTTTCACACCTCTTTGGGCACGAGTGGCACCACGGAAGCATCCTCAGATGCATCCAGGTGCATCTTCATCATCACAGCCTCCGCCACCACCACCGCCCTCACAACCAAGCGAGGATGCCTACTCGATGCAGGGCATGTATGCTATGCTGCAAGACATATAGCAGACACAACATCATCACATGGCGATGTAGACCGGTATTCAAGACACTACAAACTGGTTACTGGACAATTAAAGGGCAATGTTCGAGAACGAGCGTCTTCTCCTCGACAACCAACAACAAATTCATGATCGGTTGCAACAGATGGAGATGCAACAACAGTCCTTTTACGACCACTATTGGAGCCAAAATTACTTTGGAGGCTATCCACAACCTCCACCTAGGGCCCAGTTTGATCCGAGCTTCCAGGGGGAGTATCCTTCTTGGGACCCTACGGCTCCGCAGTACCCGCCTCCACCTGAAGAGTAAAAGCGGTATCTCTGTTCCAACCTTTAAGGTTGTTTTTGACTATGAGGCCATAGTCGAATTCAAGCTTAGGGGGGTGTTGGAACAACTCTATCTTTATTTCTCTATTTTAGTTTTATTGCTTTTGTTTCTTGTTATTTGTTTCGTGCACTCTTAATTTGTCTGTAGGATCCACATTCTATCTAGTGTAATCGTGGATGTTGTTAATCTTGAGTCATCTCAGTTGCATGTGCATGGAATTAAGGGGAAAACTAAAATTTTTTTGAGTGTTCGCAAGCTTGAGTGTTGTTTAACTTTGATCACTTAACTTAGAAAATGATTGGTTTTGTCAACTTTAAAACAGAAAATCACAACTGTATATTCCTAAAGATTCATGAAAGTGGACAGAATTGGTTGTTTGAGCCTAAACTGACCAAATGATAATGAGACTTTAATTTGAAGTAAGAGAGAAAAACCTCTTAACTATTACACAGGTCAGTAAGGAGGGACACATAATATTTTTCAAAGGTTCAGCCAATTAGTCTTGTGATCTGTCCACTTCATTTTTTTCACAATCCACCAAGATTTGGAAGTAAAGTATGGTTTTAACCTTTTTGATTGCATGGCATGTAGACAGGACTTGCATTGCAACCACCTTCATATGTTTTGCATGAAAAATGAAAGAAAAAAAAGATTAGAATAGGTATACATGCACATTACCCTTAGGTGCATGTCATGTAGTTGCATTCATAACTTTTATGCATAAAGTATATCATGTACCTCATTTATTCTTTGATGGTGAATTAAATTGTTCCATACCTTCTAAATAGTGCAAATATTTGAGTTATGCAGAAAATATAAGCACAATAAAGTATTCATTGTCAATTATGGATATAATGGTTTGAAATGAAAAAAAAATTCTGAAATTGAAAAAAAAAGTTATTTTGAAGCAACTAGAATAAGAAGGAGAAAGGAACATAGTCTCACCTATATTTTAAGATGAGTGAGTACATGATGTAGCTTAATTAGATATCCATCTCATTTTGAGATGGATTGTTAGTGCATGCATCATTCCACCCAATCTTAGGCATTAGGACATTTTTCATGTGCATTTGCATCAGTTAGGGCATTTTTATTTTATGCATGTTGAAACCGTATAATGCTTCCACTTCTTCCATGAGCCACCCATTCCATCCACCCATTGCTCGGATTGGTAGGCCACCGTGAATTTCTCCTCACTAGTGAATATCAGGAGAACTGCTTCCATGTAGATGGTAGTTAGGGCGAGCAACGTAGTATCGGAGATCACAAGATGCATTAAGTCTGGACCGGCGAATTTTATTATGTTAACTACCTTATGTGATAGTGTTCATCAGTTTTGAGGTTAATATCTTTTATGGATAATTATTGTCGCCTTTAGGGTAATTATCATTCTGTAGTTAGCAAGGGCCGTATGCGAATGTCCGGTGGGAGTCATATGGGATGTTTGTTGTGATGCTTTGTTCTTTAGTTGACTCTGGCAATTCTATTCTAAGGGTTAGTTGCTCGAGGGCGAGCAATGTTAAAGCTTAGGGGAGTTTGATGCGATGATTTTGAGTCGCATTTATTGATTTGTTTGATATGTATTTTATGCATTTATTAGCCATTTTCATGGTTAATGTTGCATAATTCATTCACTTTGGTCTATGCTACTTCTTTATGTCAAATTCCCCCTATTTCAACATTTTGAGTATTAATTATCAAAAATATACATTGTGTGTGGACTTATGTGGTTTCATGTGTTAATTTCAGGAAAAACAAGTATCTGCTACCGTCGATACCATCGACGGTGGTCGATACTATCGACACGACCACAGGCGCACAGCCGCAAGGACCAGAAGAAAGTCGATACTATCGATAGGGATGTCGATGGTATTGAGATACCATTAGGTTGCAGACGAAAATGAGGTCGATACTATCGACACAAAGTCGATACCATCGAACCAGGAGGCTACAGTGACGGAAAAGGACAACAACCAACGCCTTAGAGTGTCGATACCATCGACCCACGTCGATGGTATCGAGATGACATCAGGCACAAAGACAAAAGAAAAGAGAACTGCCGCTATCACGCAGGGTCGATGGTATCGACACCGTCAGATACTTGTTGGCTTTGTAATGATCTAAATCGGACGACTGTGGTTAATGGACGACCTAATTGTGGGATTATACCTAATGACGGCACCCAGGAGGGAATCATCACGTCATTAGCCGCTGCACACATCCCGGAGAGAAAGGAGAGAAGAACGGAGCACGAGAGCACGCCCCAACCTATCCGGACGCTGAAGAAGACGATTTCCACCACCGAAAGGTGGGAGAACGCATATTCCACGCCAAGGATCGCTTGGATCTTCTCCGTTCAGTTGTTTAATCACTCAATCACGTTTTCTTCATGTTTCCCATTTTCTTCTCCACGTTGTACTCTGAGATGAACATGCGGGGCTAATCCCCTTTGTCTTTAGGACCGGGAGTAGCCCGGAAATTCATTGTATGACGATTTTATCATAGTAATTCATATCTTATCTCTTAAATCCGTGGTATAATTTCATTTTCTCAAATATATTGTTATGCTTGATCACCATAATTATAATCTAACGCCCTTAATTGTTTTGAAAGAAGAATTAATGGTTGAAAAGAGATGAAATTTACATTAATTGACAAACCCCTTGAACAAGGTGGTGTAAGATTGATGGTGGATACCGAGAGGTCATTTCTAATGCACCTAGTTTAGGGTATAGGTTACTACGACGGTGGAACCGACCTAGATATAGGTAGTGAATTGTACCACGACAGTGGGCAATTCTGATTTCAGGCCACTACCCGGATAGAGAGATAAAATTGAGTAACTATATATAATTTAATACAATGAAAACCCGTGGTGAAACCGCAATCCTAACGATCTCCTTTTGAATTGATTAAACCAACATTTAATCGATTGCTTGTTTTGTTTTATTTTTATTTTCTTTTAATTTTAACAACAACTCACAACTTTTTAATCGGCTTAGCTGATCGTGAGTAGTTAGTAGGAGTCTCTGACGATTTCACGTATCCCTATGTTCGACTCGGGCCTCACAAAGGCCTGTATTACTTCGACGCGTTCACTTGCGTTTCTGCGCACGATAAAATTGCGTCATGTGTCTCGACCTTGAGTGTTCTGGTGACCTTTTGTCTCAACCTAGACAAGTTGCTTTGGTGTTGTCTTGACCTCTTGATGTGTATCGATCGAGAACAATGTGTTGGTGACCTTAAGAGGTCAATACCCAACATTGGTTGTATCACCATCTCATGCATGAATGCATATAGTGTTTGCATGTTGGTTTCTTTTGTTGACAAGTGTCCCTTTGGTGCCTTTAGGTGTTTACACCTCATATCCATCTTGCTTTCCTCCTCCTTAATGTATATAATCCCTCTCCTCTTAAAGCATGCATTATTTTTGGCCCTCTTTCCTTCTTCCTCTCTTGTGGTGATCTTGAATCTTTGTGGATCTAAGGATTGCTGATCTAGTTGCTTTGGTGACCGATCAATCTTCCCATGGTGCTTGTGGTGACTCTTGGATCACTTCTTCCTTGGTAAGTATATGCCTTTCTTTGGTGGCATTTTCCTTTGATCTTATACCTCACCTTCTTCTCCTTTTATCAGACTTAGACTGTGGACTATCCATGGTGGCCATCTTGACAGAAAACTCCTCATCACAAAGGGTCAGAGACCATGTTTTGACAAGGTTGTACCCAAGTGTGAGGAAGTTTTCTTCTCTTTCTCCCTTCTTCTTTTGGGCTGGCCTAGGGTTTCTTGCCTATTGGCTAAATTGGACATTATTATCCCTTTATTTTGATGATGACAAACATTTCTTTCTTGTGGTTTTAACTTGCTATTTGAGTGTTTCAGGGAAAAGCATATAAGGTGGTGGATAGCGAAGACTTGGAAGATCAATTTGCTAAAATTGCTTTATTTTCATGATTGTAATCAATGTAAAAACTTGTACAAGTTTATAATGTACTAGTACTTAGATATCATGTAAATCAAAAATTTAGATCTTCCTATCCACTCAAAACACTTAGATAGGTCATCCCCTAAGATAGTATCACAGCTGTACATTGATACACACACTTAGTAAATGAATACATTGAATCAGGGATATTCTCGGTCGATAAAAACTTCGACCGAGACACTCTCGGTCGATAAAGTCCTCGACCGAGAATAGACCCTCCTAGACGTTAGACTGAGTTAGAAAAGTGTTTGGGAGTTGGAATCAAACATTACAATATATTGACTCAGACTCCCACTCGGTCGACAAATTCCTCGACTGAGAGACTCTCGGTCGATAAACTTCTCGACCGAGAAAGGTTCTGGACTATACTTTTCAGCATTAAACAACTAGCCGTTGCAATGTAATTGGTGGACACATAACGACTAGTTGAGCACTAAAAACACCCTAGAAAGTGTCTAGAACGTCCCCAAGCATTAGCAAACCACTCCTATAAATAGGACAAGCTATAGGACACCCAAGGTATCACTTATGCATACAATTACACTTGAGATTCAATATTTGTGAGAAACAAGCTGAGCTTCACTTGCAATCTATTCTACATTAGTGTCCTATAGCTTGGTATCTCCTAGCCATCACACTACCATGTTCATTCACAGTGGATAGGAAATCAATACACTTGATATAGGATCAAAGCACTGTACTAAATTGGTAACATTGTTTCTTTCTTCCAATCTTGTTCCCTTTATTGTGTTTTGTTCTCCTTTGCTACTCCTAGGTTGGAGGCTGTGGAAAGGTGGTTGTAGGAGCTTCTTCGGTGGTGAAGGTAGCTCGGCATGACTTTGGACTACTTCTAGAAGGTCTCAACGGGAAGCTACTTCAAGGAGGAAGGCTACTTCAAGGGGGAGTTTGAAGTTACTTCAAGTGAAGGCTGCTTCAAGGTTGGTGAGATGACTTTGGGGTGAAGTCTGTCCAAAGGGTTGTGAAGGTAGTTGTATCTTATGTAACATCCTTGCGAGGTAATAAAATATAATATGTTTTCAAAATCCCAATTGGAAACAATTGGGTAGTGGACTGACTCCCTTAGTATTTGCTAAGGGTGGAACCACGCTAAATGCCTTGTCTCCTTCTCCAATATTTTTGTGATTATTTGTTGAATTAATTTTAAAAATATCATAAAACCCTATTCACCCCCTCTAGTGTTTTTCAATTGGTATTAGAGCAGGCTTCAAGGATCTCTAATCAAGTCTTGAAGAAAATGGGTCATGGGGTACTAAATAACCTCAACTTGGAAGGAACACTTGTAGCTTGGCCTCCACCATTTGATGGCACCAACTACAACTATTGGAAGAGGAGGATGTAATTCTACTTTCAAGGGATCAGATGGGATCTCTGGAGAATGGTTTCAAATGTCTACACTCTTCCTCAAACGGAGTATGCTACATGGGATGCTAACACGATAAAATTAGTCCAATTACATGCAAAAGCTGTAAGTATCCTTTATTGTTCAATTTCCGTAGGTGAGTTTAATAAAATATCAAATTGTGAATCTGCATACAAAATATGGCATAGACTTTCTATCACTTATGAAGGAACTATTCAAGTAAAGAACTCCAAAATTGGTATGCTTAAACAAAAGTTTGAAAAGTTTCGTATGGAACCTAATGAGTCTATTAGTGAAATGTATGCAAAGTTTTCTTCTATTGTTAATGGTTTGAATGCATTAGGTAAAGCCGTTAGTGAAGAGGATCAAGTGTCTAAAATTCTTAGATCTCTTCCTCCTAAGTACAAGCCTAAGGTAACTACAATTGAAGAAGCCAATGACCTCACTTGACTGAGGATGGAACAACTCATTGGCAACTTAGAAGCACATGAGACAACATTGGAGGAAGAAGAAAGATTGGCGGCTGAACACAAAAAAGAGAAAAGAAAGGACATTGTATTCAAAGTATCATCCAAGATTAGTCATGACACAAGTGAAGAAGATAGTGAAGAAGAAACTCTCATTGTAAATGGTAAACAATATAGAAGTTTTAAAACTAACAAAACTTCTAGTGTTTCTTCCTCTAGGTGCTTTGAATGTGGCAAAAAGGGACACTTAAAAGGTGATTGTCCTAAACTTAAGAAGGGAAAGAAATTATCTCACAAGAAGAAAGAAAAAGCCTACAAAGCTGCATGGGATGATTCAAGTGATGATAGTAAAGATGGAGAAGAAGAAGTAGAGTGCCTTATTGCTACAACAAATGAAGAAGAAGATGAGGTAAGCCTTTTTGATTTATCTAAAGAAGAGTTGGTTGCTAGCATTGAGGAATTACATGATAAATATATTGATTGTAAAAAGAAACTAAAAATAGTTATTAAAACTAATGAGGATTTGTATGCTCAATTAAATGATCTTTCTTTCTGAAAAGGAAAGTATTATCTCTAAAAATTCTTCCTTGAAATCATCTTTTAAAGATTGCAATACAAAGTTGCTTACTCTTGAAACAAACTATGATTTTCTTTCTCAAGAAAAGGTTGAATTTCTTGCAAAACTAAATAATTTTCAGACTCAACCTATCCTATGTACTCATCTAGATTATGATGCTATTGTTAAAGAAAGAGATGCTTTATCATATGATCTAGATCAAGCAAAGTTAGATATCAAAAAGAAAATGGATGAGGTGGCTAAGTTACAAAAAGAAGTTAGTAGCTTGAGAAATAATGGCATTCTTGATAAGATCCTAAAGAATTCTTCTGGTTATAGTGGAAGAAGAGGTTTAGGATATATTCCAAAAGAAAACTCTTATCAACCTAAACCTAGGAGAACTCAAGCGCCCAAGACCAAGATCATATTTGTAACCAAGAACATAACTCAAAATCTTAAATAGAGAAATGAAATTGACTCCATTTTTTGTCACTATTGCTTGCGTCTTGGACATTATTCCTTCTCATGTCCTTACAAGAAAAAGGATGTTGAGTTAGTATGGCTTCCAAGACCCCAAACTAAGCAAAACAAATATGATTAAGTTGAGATTTGACCTAAAACCTCATTTGAATATCTTAATGTCTTATTTCAACTAAATAGAATGGCACCTTAGCATATTACAATGATTTAAGCTCAAACTAACATAAAAAAATTGCTGAGAACAAACAAAAATAACCTCGGTCTACAAATAGTTCGACCGAGGGAATACCTGTATCAAAACTGAAATCTGCTGTAAAAACAGTAACCATCCCGGTCAAAAAAGAATTTGACCGAATAAATATCCGGTCAAAGATTAGTGGACCAAACCTAACACTATTTTAAATGATAAATAGCAACTCATTTGATCGAAAAGAACTTTGACCGAAACGAAATCGGTCGAGAAATACTTTGATCTACATAAGCTCTGCTGAACATGTTAAATTGATTCAGTTTGCTATCAAAATACCTAACTAAGATGATTAGTGGGATTAAAGAAAACATTTTGAAGAACTGTGAGACAAACTTGTCAAATCAAAACATTTTGGTAGTCTTGCATCATAACTCAATAAAATTGTAATGTATATGATGTTTTTACCCAAATTGATGAAAATAAAGTTGCTTACAAAGATAAATGATGCTATTGCAATTGGATATGCTTTCTTGCAAAAATAAATCAATATGGCATAGATTGCAAGTTCATATATTTTCAATTGCTATTTAAAAGGATATGATCTTATACATGGTTTGCCTAAAAATATATTTCTTAGCCAATCTGAAAATTATGAACCATGTTGCTTTGAGAAAACTTCATAAATGGAACTTATGGACTTGTTTCTATTGTTTTTCATAGCTCACAACCTTGCAAATAGAGATGATGTTATATTCATGAAATGTTTTCTATAAGATCGAAAATCAAATACTCTACTTGCAATTTTGTGAAATAAAACTTTACATGATAAATTTCTCTAAGTATTTAAATTATATAGGAATTTCAAAGCTATATTTCTTGCAAATAAAACTCTCTTAAATTTTTTTAAAGAAAAGACATACCTTATGATCATGATTGAGAAAAGTTTAAATGGGAAAATTAGTGGAATAAGAGGTCTTGCTTAGAATAAAATTATTTCAATATTCTATCTAAAGACTATTCTAAGCAAATCAAGAGCAAGACACCATTTCAAAATCAATTAAATTAAGTTATATACAAACTTGATCCTAAGCTATAATCTTTCAAATTGATATAAACTCTTTCAAATTGGTATCCACATGTTACATAAAGGCTTTATATTCAATCAAGTGGATCATTGTGAATGCTTAAACTGGAAATCTATAGAAATACCTCTCGATTGAAAAAGAGTTTGCCTGAGGGGCACCCAGGTTGAAGTCAAGGTCGACCTAAAATAAGCTGGACAAAATGCTTAATTGTAAATCATTTCTTTGCACTAAATCTTAGTATATTGATCTGAAACTCGTTCATCATATTGAAAACAAGATTTTAGTGCAAAGCTCTCATAAAAGTTTAACTGAAACTCTAATACTTATTATGACCTTAGAATTATTAAATTATCTTGATTATAAGATTTAGGGGGAGCTCACAAACTTTGTAAACATTGATCAAATCAAACTTAAAAAACTAGCCATGACCTTAGGATTATTGAATTATCTTGGTCTTAAATGGACTCTCTATATCAATATGGGCTTAACATCCCTCATTATTGATTAGAGATATATTTCTTGATTCTACTATGTTGTAAAAAAATCTCATATCATTTTTAGGGCTTAACATCCCTTGTAAAATGGATGAGAAATCAATACATATATCCATCAAGAGCCTAAATGGGTCTCATATCAATTCAGGGCTTAACATCCCTTGTAAATGATTGAGAAATCAAAACACATATGCCATGAACGTAAAAGGATCTCATATCATTTCAAGGCTTAACATCCTTTACAAATGATTGAGAAATAAATTGTGGCTAAATTTGACAATAAGTGGTTTGCATTAATATTAATCCCTTGCTTTTAAAACTAAATATCTTATTAAGGGGGAGCATCAAAGCATAAAATTAAGGGTGAATACTAAAAGTCATACTTAATGTTTAGCTTGGTTATCTTTTTGAAATGACAAAGGGGGAGAAATAATATAAAATCAATAACATAAAATACAATGAGTTTCATAATCTCTCGGTTAGCACATACTTGCACACAATTCACAAACAAGAGAATGGCTACAAAAGGTAAACTTCAGATATGAAACTCATATGTTTTATATTTACTTGATTTATATTTTGGAAATGTTTGTCATCTTCAAAAAGGGGGAGATTGTTGGCTATATTGGACATTATTATCCATTTATTTTGATGATGACAAACATTTCTTTCTTGTGGTTTTAACTTGCTATTTGAGTGTTTCAGGGGGTTTTGGTCATGGTTGAGATGCTTATTTTATGCATGGTCGAGACACCTGCCTTCATGGTGTTTGAGACATATGTTCTTGTTTTAAGGTCGAGACACCTAGATGGTTTATGGTCGTGACACATGGTTGTAATACATGCATAACATAATCAGATGGTACACACACATGTACAAGATGTTGATACCTATTGCTGTTGACATAATGCTCTAATCATGTTTAATTAGTGATGCTATAATCCTTGTATGCTCCAAGAAAGTGGGAGGTGATGAGATTAGGGTTTGGTGTTTGAATAATACTATAAAACCCTAATCATTGATACGTGTAATCCTAACCCTAATGTTGGGAAATATGATGTGCTTGCCTCATTTGAAGTGGTTATCGCATTATGATGTTTTCTTTCTCTTATTTATGAACCCCTAACCTTCCAGGTGAAATGAATACCATGTCTTGTGTATCCTAATGGTGATGATTATATGATACAGGGTGAAGTCTATATGTCTTGATGAGATATGATGAAATCATATTGATGTGATGAGTCCTACGACCTGGTGAAGGCTTGATGCATATTGTGAGGTGATATCCTCTAGTGATATGATTGAGGGATTGATATCCCTCAGTGATGTGACATTGGTGATGGCCTTGTGAATGGCAGTGCTACAAGTATCATGTGGTGGTGATGTGACTAGTTCACACCTTATACATTTTATATCTTCTGGAGTTGCACCATTCTCTTATCTTTGTAGAGTTTGTTTTGGATTTGTACGTTGTAACTTGATTGATGCTAAAATACACTCAATTGACATAACTAATAAAGTGAAACCCTAATCATGCATGTGCCATGTGCCATAGATCCATTCCAGTGTCAGTTTTATTGCTGGATGGTGATACGAGTTATTCCTATGGGAAAATCAAAGTACATAATTTTGAAAGTGTGGGGGTGCAAGTTGAGTATCTCCTTGCATTCATAATTACATGTTGTGTGAGACGACCATGCGTGAGATGATCTCCTTATGATATGTGATAGGCAACAACGTATATGCATGTGATGCCTCTTTTTCGAATGGCCATGCATGATCCTGTTCTTCTAGCACCATTACCTGTACCAAGGCGGGCTAGGTGGTATTATATATGGATGGCCACATGTGAGCCAATCCTTCAACTTGACTATATGTCACTATTGCAGTTGACTGATATGTATCTGTGATTTTTTCTCTTGTGCCGACTAAGAGGTGTTGGGAAGGTCGTGGATTCTGGCTCTTCCATTGACCTTGTATGACACCGATTTTGACTTAGCAGTGGTCAGATGGATTTGAGTGGTACGACTCAAATCCTCAGGGAAATAATAAAAGGCATAACACAGGCATGTAGTGTACTTGCTTGAGGTCAAATGTGAATAACATTGGATTATCCCCTTGCCTTGTCTTTGTAATGATTTCTTGAATTATATGGTAGTAATAGTAGTCAACTATTATACATGTTCTTCATATTCCTTCATATAATATTAATTATTCTACTGCTTAGTGGTAACTGCCTAGTTTTGCTTAATCTGCTTTATCTGCTAGAAACATATCATTTAGCTGAATTAGCTCAAAATGCTAAGTATTTTATCTACTTGTTTAGTTATCTGTGCTTTAATAGACATTGGCGGAGAGTTATATCTCACACTGGGATGTTTGGTATCACCCCATGGGTTTCCACATCTTTTAGGTGGACGTACATGAAGAGGTAGAGATCGTGTAACTGAGGAAGAGTAGCAACAAGAGCAATAGCTGATAAGGTTGGATGTGATGCTAGTCTTTTGGTGTTAGAGTCCTAGACATTGTCTCTATACACTCAGGTCTTCATGGTTGTTCTCAATGTGTTTCATTGTTATGTTATTGATACGAGGTTTTTGGCTCGTGAGCCACATATGTAAGATATGACATGTGTATATGTATAATTGTGAACATGTACCTAATGTAACATGTTGATGACATGAATCATAGTGTGCAATGATGTTAGCACCTTGTGATATGATATGTAATGTATGTGGTAGGCTTGTGGACTTATATGTGATAAGTTTTTGAGTTATGGTGATTTTGTGAAATCAATTTTAATTTTCTATCTTTTCTGGTACTACACTTGCTTAGTTATAATTTTGCATTGGGTTTTGAGTAATCTTGTTTGTGGTGCGTTGGGGCGTCACAAAAAACCCTAGAGATTGACCCCTCTAGGTAGTGGGATACATCCTTTGAGTTGAAACAACTATAAATAGTGCCTTCTCTTATGAATTGTTCAATCTCTCTTTCCCTTTCTTTTCATTCTTGTATTATTATCTTAGGACATATTTTGAAGGTCTAATGAATTAAGTGGTTTTATCTCCCTCTTGAGCCCACTATAGGTCCAAAAAGGATACCACACGATCTCTCTGGCGTCTTATTTCTTAAGCTAGGTTGTTGGAGATAAATCTTATGCATCAGTTGGATAAAATAATTTGCCATTGTGGATATAAGGTATGGATCATGATCTCTCGTTCAAATTTATTCTTTACTTCCCTTAGGATAAACTCAGGTAACTTAGGTTACAACATCATTCATGATTCATCTATTTTAATTAAAAATATATGAATGTATGAATTTATTAGTATCATTTAATTTATGTTCCATAAAATGGATAAAATCATTAGTTTGAGTTAGAATTTGACTACAAAAAATCTTCAGATTTCAGAGAACCAAATATGGGGAATCAACCACTTGTCCCTCTTAAGACGAGGTTTGAGGCATGGTTGGTGAGTCCACCCATGATGAGGAGTGATGTCCTGAGACGGATGAAAATCATTCTAGTCATATGATGTCACACTAATGGTATTTTTATATTGTCTTGATGTTCATGAGTGGACTTATTGGTTGACTCAAATAGTTCCAAATGAGCATGACTTTGGTAGCCCCAATAAGGCTTGAAGTAATGCTTACCTTGGTAAGGTTTCTAGTAAGGCTTACAATGGTGCTTACCTAAAAAAAGGTTTGAAGTGATGCTTGTCCTAATCATGCCTAGACTGACATTTAACTTTCTGATGTTTGACACAATTCTTACCTCTGTAAGGCTTGAAACAATGCTTACTACAATAAAGCTTGAATGGTATGTATTGGTGGTATTTTCTATTATTTATTTTCCCTTGTATTAGCTAATTGGGCTTACTCTCCTGAAGCCCATGAGTGTTAAATTAGTTTATGTTATGTTGTGTCTCATACATCATACCTTGAGATAATACTATATATATGATTCTCTGTAAACCCTGATGCTCATAATAAAGATTTCTCTTCACATGGTATCAAGAGCAGTTGCCCAGTTTAAAAAAAAGACCCTCCTTTTTTTGGGGTCATTCTTCCTTTTCTTCTTTCTCCTCCTCCTCCTCCTCCTCTTATTCATCTCTCCCCACGATCACCAGCCACCACCCACTACACCCTCCATGTAAAGATCTAATTCTTATAATGGAATATTTATAAAATTGCATTAGAAAATATAAACAAATATTTTTACAATCATGCTTTACATCAGAGGTGCAGACACTTTATATAAGATTACATAATTCAAAATTTGATTCCTATCTGCTCTTTAATAGGAGACAAATCTTGCATGTCACTTGTAGGTCTTCTCTAATCACCTGTCCATGTTTTCCCTGAGGGAACAAAAACCAGACATGGGCCCCAATAAGGAAAATATGGGCCAAAAAAGCTGGTACAAAATTGATATTTGGAAAGTAAAACAATATGAACATATCTATAAAGTTATGACAAAATAAAAAGGAACAAACAACATAGGTAACTATAAAAAGGTAGTAATGGGTTTTCAAATTCAATAAGATTCAACATTCAATTTTTGAGATTAGTAATCCAATTTTTAAATAAATAGCACATGTCAATGTGTCATTGTTGGGGAAGCCATATGTTCTCTCCATGGATTATGACAACACACCAACTACACTTCCCAACATACTGAGGGAACTCAAGTCCTTCTCTCTAAGTAGAGTTGTGGGAGCATTATTCCACTAAACTACGACACTAGCTTGCCCTTTTTGATGTTTAAACAACATGCTACTATTTATTAGGATTTATTGGTGGCTTTAAAGGAGGAGGGATAAGGTTTACAAATTTTTTTATACAACCAACCTATCTAATTATGCATGCAATCAATGAGGGAAATAACTTTCCAAATAGATATATAATTTTGTACCTTTATATCAAAGTATGGAAAATTGTGAGTTCTAAGTGTTCAGCTCCAAGAATTCAAACAAAACAAAGAGATCTAAAAATGTATAGGAATATGTGTCACTATATGGCTTGGAATCAAGTTATGTTTATTTTACTTAGAATTTAGGTTTTCTATCTTCCATTTGCAGTCCATATTTTCCCATTGCTATCCATTTCCAACTAGTTTAAATATATAATTAATGTTAGTTAGCTATTTTATTTTCTCTAGATTAGATCCTAAAATGTTTGTATATCTCTCTCTTATATGAAATATAGTTCCATTTAGTCATTAGGTTCAAATATATTCTTTATCAAAATATGCTTGTTAAGAATATAGTGTTTTAAGTCCTACATACACTCATATGAGAAAAATATTTTTTATTGTAATTATTGGTACAATAATATGTAATACATCATAATACTACATTAAGGTAATGGGATCAATTGTATTATCATTATTATTTACTTATCCATTGATATAATTAGCAAATGAGATTATCAATATAATTCTATATTTTTCTTTACTAGTAGCCTTACCGGTCAGATCAACATCCTTCACTATGAATATTTGAGTATTCCTACAAGTACTAAGTATCGAATTAGGAACTAGGACTGCACTCTCTTTCCCATGATCCATCTTTGTTGAACTAATCTTAGCATGTTGAAATTATTCATTAATGTCATTGATAGAGTCTACTTTTCCATTCACATTTACATGATATTTCATACTCTAGGATTATATACCAAGTGAAATGTCATTCATGGACATATACTTAGGATTATAAATCCAAACTATGATTATGTAATCCATTATGACCTTAATATCATATTACCAAGTATATGATTTTAGACTTAATACTTAGGTAGTAGGGTAAATGGCTAAGGGTGGGTTACAACTAATTTGAATGTATGAATATCACAATAGGATTTGATTTAATTACTATGTTAGTTGTTGATTTCATGTATCACATATATATCAAAGGAACAAGAGAAAGGGTGTTACCTACCAACAGATAGGAGAAATATCTTTGTTTCTAGTTCAATGTCCAGGGAAAAGTGTACGAAAATATGAGAGATGAGTTTAGTGGCAAGAGGACAGGATCTGTAACGGCCGAGATTAGAGCAAGGAGCATATTAAGAACGGGCAGGGTCTTTTTAGTTCCGGGCACAGAGAAGGCATCAGATTGTTTTAATCTATCCATATTTCCCAAAATAGCAAGATCACGTAAATAAGTATGCAATGGAAAGGATGATTTAACGAGTTCATACCTGGTCTTGGAGCAAGTCCAGTGACTATAACTCATTGCATTAGTGCAATACTCCTTGTTGCACTGGGACTTGTCTATGACAACTCCTGGTCTCCACCACTAACAACATATTTGGGATGACATCTGCTACAACTCCTCCATGGATAGTTGGCTGGCATTGTCCTCCTAACAACACCCAAAGGACTCCTACCTCTGTAGTAGTCCACACAGACCACCTAGAACCCATGTTTTTCCTATATAACATATAGAGAGGATTCGTCCCCTTCTATTCTCATACTAGTCACCAACTTGCCCTCCCATACCAACTTTCTTTCCAATAGTTGTATTTCCCTCACTGTCTCTCCCTAGTTGGGTAGGACTTGCTGGAGTTCTCTCAGTTACCACAACCAGAGAGGACAACAACTTGTCAGAGCAACTGTTGTTCTAAGTTGTGTATTTAGAGAAGCCCCCAGTACCCCTCTATTTATACAAGGGGTTAGGGTCTAGGTTCCCAGTCAGTGCGGGAGTAGAAGGGTTCGAAATTTCTATGAATTAATTAGGATGTGATAGGTGAATCAATCAGTTCACTAGTGAACTGATCGTCTGGTCAGTGAGCCGATCGATTCACTCAGTGAATTGGTCATTTCACATGTTTCCCAAATTGAAATGGAATTTCCAATTCATTTCCAATTAATGTCCTACATTAACTCCTTGTAAGCAAAACAATCAATATTCTCATAAATCGGGAGAATCACCAGAACCTTTGGTTGGTCTAACCAAGCCGATCAATTCATCAGGTGAACCGATTGTCTCACCAACCTGGGCCAATCAGTTCAATCAGTGAGCCGATTAGTTGGTGCCCTGACCTTTGCAAAATTCAACTAATTCAATATCCAATCAACCTGACACTCTAACCAGTTGGTTAAACACTTGAACTTGATGGTTTTGAGTCTAGTGAGTTAATTGGTTGTTTAATTGAGTACATAAACATATTTAGTAATCAATTTAGACATCATTAATGGATAAACTCCTATTTCAGGTGAGTTCCTATGTGTGTGACCCTATAGGTCCCATATTACATTGGCAGTGTATGTCCATAATGATTATGACATCACAAGAAAAGAGTGGTTCCTAGTCACACATCATTTCTACCCAAGTAAATGGAAAGTTGGAGAACAACTACAACCTACAATCTATGATAGGTGTTGCAACGATTGTATAATTCCTTTGTTGTTATCCAGATTGAAATCGAGGCATGGAATCATCACCCTTTAGTTGTTCAATCCATGTTCCTTGAACTAGAGCAGATTGTTTGAGATAGATGTGACCTCAATATCATATATTGATTCACATATGCATGCACATGATTTTCTTAGTCTCACTTATCAAGTGTCCAGGATATCGTACTCCCGTAGGAGGGACAAACCCCATATATATCACTCATAGTTATCCCCATGTGTCATAGTGCATCTGGTCATCACCTTTATGTCAACCCTTATTCAGGATCACAGTGGATGATGTCAAAGCAAACTGAATGACACGTGATAAGTGTAGAAACTGTAGGTCTAAGAACCACAATCACCACCTTCACTATAAAAGATAGCTATGACTACCAAGTGTGGTTTCCATGTGTCACTCACAAGGTGGATCTGTCTGATACACTATTCTCTAACAAGTATCTATGTGCTTGATTTGATATATCATATCATGACTAATGAGATTCTATCATCAACCAACCCACACTCTACTCTTTAGTGTTGCTGATGTCTATCCACATTCCACAACAACATCTGACTAGGGACATAATAAGAATGCACATATTGTTAACATCCATATGATCTCATTATTCAAGTCACGTAATTGAAGACACACATCACTGAGTGATTGTCATTCTTCAGACATTCATTGTGTTTACTCATTATCTCATAAATGAGTGAAATAGAGTGAATTGGAAGCTTGCCTTTACTATTATTAATTAAATCATTTATCTAATATGCCATCACAATCATCATATGATTGGCTCTTTGGGTATACATACCAAAAAAATCCCTTTTACACATAGAGCCAATCACCCACAGATCTTATCCTTAGTGATCTGAACATGTCCACCATGTTTTGTTGTGAAGTGCTAATCCAATGGGTTAACAACATTTTTCCATAGTCAGTATATTGCATGTTCCTTATCTCTTCACTGTACGATCTCTTACATGAGATGGAACTACCATAATATGCTATCTGATATTCCTTGCCTAACAAGTAGCTCCATTGTTGTCACAATATCACTATTGTATCATCAATAGTTGGAATATCTTTAAGTTCATGTATATGAACTTGTAGATCTATATAGTATCCATTTCTTCATTCATAACACCAAGATACTTAACTTCTATTGTAGAATTGAATTATTGGCCCGTATTTCAGAACTTTTCCAACTTACAACTCTTTTCTTAAAATTAAGCACACAACTTTGCCATCTTGAGAATTCCTTGTCATTTTGGAAGCTTACATCAGTGAACTCCTTACACTCAACTCTTCCTTATTGCTATTGTCTAGAAACTTATTCGATAGTGCTTCTCAAGTACTAATGGATGTCTTTAAATGACATTCCAATGACCCTCATTCAAAATGATATCATCTTGTCATGTCCAATACATACAAGAATATGGGATGAATACCTTTACATAGCATGCATGATAGATCCAATTGCTATTGCAGATGGCATCTTATTCATGTGTTTTCACTCTTCACAAAAATGAGAACATAGAATTCTTGAGAAAGTAATCCCATCTTTATGAACATATTCTTTCTCACTAAATCCTTTACATTGAAATCTTTCAACATCTTGATATTATATGTACTCATAGTAAGGTTATGAAACTTTCAAGAACTATCTCTATAGATCTCAATCCCTATCTTGTAGGATGTTTCACCTAATCCTTCATTGCTGAAGGTATTTTCCATGCCATATCTCAACATATACATTGTTGACATATCATTCCGCACCACTATGTGGAATATTCACATATGATCCTAATAAAATCTTTTGTAATCATAGATTTCATCTTTTATCTTGATTCAAGTCATACTCTTTGACTATCTTATCAGTTCAAAAGATTTCAGCTCTGAGATGTTTGTTTTAATCTTTCATTGAACCTTGTAGCCTATAGACTTTATTTACACTGATGAAGTTATAAAAAATTTAGGGTATGTCACATACACATCCTTTTTGATATTCATTTTAAGGAATGAGATTTTAAGCTTCATTTGCCAAATCTCATAGTTTATTGTAGCTGCAACAACAAGCATGTCAATTGGTGAAGGAATTTCTTCAAATTCAACAATTTGAACTGACGTGAAAACCTTTATAACCAACTTCTTCTTTTATGTTATCTATGTAGGTCTTTGAAAGGAAAAACCTCAACTTCACCCTTTGGGTTTTACCCCTTCAGGTAGTACCACCAAGGTCATACCTTGTTAGTTTACATGGATTCCATAGTGGGCTTGGACCATTTCTCATATTTTGATTCTCAATAGTTTTAGTTGATATGTTGGCTCACCATCTCATGACCAACCTATTTGTGTTGTTGTATTTATAATATTTCAATCTCAGATTTGTTCTACTAGAACAATGAGGTTCTGTGTTGCATGTCAAACTTGAGATTCCACAACAATTTGCGATTCACACTTGTTCTCACTATACCTCTCTATTGAATCTTTGGAGTACTCATTTTATTCCCACTAATTCTTTTGAATCTTAGTTATCCCAGTAACAAAGTACTTTTGTTATTCGATTGGGATCAAAGGCATATTCAATAATTATGGTTTATGTATAAACCTTTTGAGAAATTACTTTCTTTATATAGGTTTCAATCCTGAAGACATGTTGGTATATTCCCATACTACATATCTCATATGGTGTCTTTTGAACCATTTTAGAAGATATATTTTTTTATTGCAATGCATGTTTCTTTTAAGAAAATTAGAAGATAGGATTAAATGATCCATCATGATGTGAATCCTTCTCTCTGATACATCATTATGTTTCAGATGGAGTTTATTGTGATACACTATCACATTCTCTCCAGAATGTCCTCAAACTATTCCTATAAAGTATTTCAACATTTGATCATATCAAAGTATTTTGATACTTTTAAGGAAGTTGTATACATCATGTATGTAATCTTCTTGAACTCTTCTAGAGATTTGTATTTTACTGAGTGCATATCACCATATCATCAACAAATATTATGAAGTATAAATAACTATTTGGTAGCATTTATTCTATATGATCTTCATACATAAACATGTATAAGTTCTAATAGGGATTTTATCCTCCCACTACATCTAGTGAAGGTATTTTTTCATACTACTCATAATTGAAATTTGCATGTCTCTTATTGGTTCAATAACCAAAAGAGTGTAGATAAACAACAATATGGATTCTAGATATGCATTTCTTATATATGTGACCAAGATAACAATGCTAAAGATTGCTTTGAGTTATCAATAATCCCCTTTTGGTATTTATGTTATTAACAAAAAATATAAGATATTTTGCAGTGTACCCACACAAGATGATATCTTTGAAATAGAAGCATTATCAACTCTTTATTTATAATCATCCTTGCCCATACAAGATGCATAAAGTAAATGTTTCTATTTATTGTCATCATGAAATAGTAGTTTGACTAACTCTATTACATGTCCTGTGGGAAAAGATAAATTTCAAAATGTAGACTGAAGTTGCATCAACTCTTGCTTTAGCACAATCCTTCTTTTGTCCTTTCATAAAGACTGTACTTCTTATTAGATCCTACACATCAACACATGTCAGATTTACATCCAATATCATATACCTGAATGAATAAATATTTAAATTTATCTTACAACATTTGTACATGAGGTTGAGTCCTCTACCTCTTACTTCTTCTTCTTTATTTCCTCTAGGAAGAGAGGGCAATTTATCTTCCAGTGTCCATCTTGGTGGCGGTGCTGACACTTGCCTCCCTTTTACTCCTCATTTTGCCTTGAGGTCTGAAGACTTGGGCTTTTAGGTAGCTTTAGAACTTTACTTAGCTTTGCCTTCACCTTTAGAATTTCCCTTTGTCATGCTGATCATCATCACCGACTTAGGATTGTATTTCTTCATTTGTGCCTCAACTGTTCTCAACATGTCCAAAAACTCTGTCCATCACTTGTCAAAGTCATTCATGTTGTAGTTCATGAAAAATTGACTATATGACTCTGACAGAGATTGCATAATCACATTAATGACAAACTCTTGACCCAACAGGAATCCCAGTCATGATAGGTTCTCTACATACCCAATGAGATTGATCACACGGGGACCTACTAGATCTCCTTCTACCATGTTACATTTGAAAAGTGCCTTTGAGATATTATATCTCTCTTGTCTTGCCTGATCTTGGAACATGTTTCTAAGATGTCTGACCATCTCAATAACATACATGTTCTCATATTGTCTCTGTAACTCATAGTTCATAGAGCACAACATTAGGCACTTGACATTAAAAACATCTTCAATATTCTTCTTGTAAGCTCCCCTTTCATCCTTATGGGCAATGGGAATAGGTTCTTATGGCTCTGGTGTCTCTAGGACATAGAGCTTACACTCTTGAGTGAGAACTATTCTCAGCGTACTGAACCAGTCATGGAAGTTGTTCCCATTTAACTCATCCTTCTCAAGGAGCGATCATAGAGAAAAGGTGTTGTTGTGTGTTGCCATTTGATTCTATGAAATAATTTGCAATTATGTCAAAAACTCAATTTTGATTTGATTTGATTATATTTTGAAGATATTAACTAGGTCTTTAATCAATTATCACTCTCACTATTTTATTCAAATTGATAGCCCTCATATATCAATTTGAAAAATTGCAGCGTGCAACCTTCTTGTGAGCCAAGATCCAAAATAGTTCAACTATTTCACGACTGACGCCAACGTCCATAGTCAATCATTGAGGTAGACAACTTTGTCAATTACATTATATGTAAGTATTGGATAGATGATATGAACAACTCTTTGCCAGAATCATCTGTATGTCTCTAGTGCTTAATCTCATTAAGGACACATAATTAAGCCTGGCCCAATAGCCAAAACGATAGATATGTACCCTACTTTGGAAGAAACTACATATGTACCATCACACTTCCACAAGATGGACGACACACAATGCTTTGGTGTAACCTACACTTGATCGATCAATAATTTAATGTGTGCTACTAATGGAAAGCATCTTAGACTTAATATTTTAACCGAGGGAGTCAAATTTACTTATACATATACATTATCAAATCACCACATATACATAGTACGTATAATATACATGCTATATACCACAACATAAACATGCAATATGAAACATTAGCAATGGTTATGGCCATACTAATGTAATTCCTTGGAGCCACAAGGAATTACTACCACCTAGGTCACCATCTCATGTATGAACCTACTGTTGGTGTAAATCTATATTTGCTAGTCTGGGTTGATCGGTTCAACCCTTGAACTGGTCATCTCACCTCTTGGTTGGTTGGTTGGTCTCCAGACATGACTAGTTGGCCTCCTGTCCAACCGATGTATGGACTCATTCCAAACGGTAGATTAGACCCACCAACTGGTTAGTTTGCTCCTCCTTCAGTTTGTCCTCCTTGATCCTCCAGTAGGTGAACTCATTTGACGCGGATCGTCATCTTCTTCATTGCATCAAAAGAAACTATCCTATTTGATAATAACTTATTGCATTGTAAAGAGAAACCTCGAGTACATTCGAGGGGAGCAAAGGTAGGAAAGAATTAAATTTTACATTGGGAAAAGAAGGTAGAGGCTCGAAATGTAAAATGAGATATAACAAAAATAAAAGAACCATCCAACCACACACAAATTTTCAGGTTATTGGCCATAACCATGCTACACATCCACCATCAAAATTGCTTTTAGGGCGACATATGTAAATTGCACACACACACACACACACACACACACACACACACACACACACACACACACACATATATATATATATATATATATATATATATATATATATATATATATATATATATATATATATATATATATATATATGGAGTTTATTGGATGCCCACGCAGGTACTTTGGTATTGCTACCCGTGCCTTGGAAACACGGTGGCAATATTGTAAATTGATGCAATATTAGTGCCAACTACTCCCGTCTCTAGCTATGTCTCTCGCTTCAACAGTGGCAACTCTGTCGTCCTCCTTCTTCTGAGTTCTCTGCCCTAGTCCAAGCAACGGACCCAGTGGCCTTTTCGTTCCCAATTGACATCGCCGTCCTCATCCTAATGACTCTTGTCTGTCCCATATCTACGGAGGTACTTCAGGTTTGCCCCCTTTCGCTGTCTGTCCCTTTTTTCCCCCGTACCCTAGGGCACCACCCACACCGTCCTCCCCCAAATCTCCTCGGGTTCATCCTCCCTTCTCCGCTGTGCCACACTAATGGCTTCCGCTAAGGTCACCCTCCACAGCTTCGATGATGAGGAGTTCAAGATCGGCGAGGAGGTCGCCATGGAGTCGCAGACCATCAAAAACATGATCGAGGATGACTGCGCCGACACCGCCATCCCTCTACCCAATGTTACGGGCAAGATCCTCGCCATGGTCGTCGAGTACTACAAGAAGCACGTCAAGCTGTCGTCCAAGCCTGCAGAGGACCGCGCCACGTCCGTCGAGGAGGATCTCAAGGCCTGGGACATGGACTTCGTCAAGGTTGATTAGGCCACACTCTTCGACCTCATCCTGGTTGCAAACTATCTGAACATCAAAACCCTCCTTGACCTGACTTTCCAAACTATGGCAGACATGATCAAAGGCAAGACCTCAGAGGAAATCTATAAGATTTTCAACATCAAGAACGATTTCACCCCAGAGGAAGAGGAGGAAGTACGTATGGAGAACCAATGGGCCTTTGAGTGAAAAGAAAAAACAATCATGTCCTTGGGCACCTGCGGTGGTCTTTCTTTGAGTTGGACATACTTGAATAGCTTATATCTCTTTTAACTGCTTGATAGTTTCTCCTCCTCAACCTCAGTCAGTAAAATAGACAGTTGAGATGGCACCTCTGATTTGAATCAAGTCTTGTTTCTATTCCTATCTATCAAGAGGTTACCAAAGATGTTCATGTCTTCATGTTGAATATGTAACAAGGCTTTCATTAGTTTCTGTTCATGCTTGCCCAGACTTGTGTCTGGAAAATATACTTCATAAATTTGTTGGTTTGATCATCGTGTTACCAAAAATCGCCGCAATCGCAAATTATTTACCTTTGTGTACCGATTTGGTTGAGCATTCCTGTATGAATTTTAATTGGAAGGATAGGTGGGAACCTCATTAAAAAAATTTGAATATTGTATATCCATGTCAATTTGTGATAGTGCAATGCGTCTGTAAGAGTCCAGCTTGGAGACTAATATTGTATATTCAAGTCAATTTGTGTTTTCGGTGTTACTTTTTTGAAAGAGAGACAATATTTGTTACATGCAACATGTTTGATGTGAATAAGGAGGCCAACAAATACATAACTATATCCTTTCATAATTCAGAAGTAGAATCATTTTTATTTTATATTCTTTATTGGCTGGTGCAACTAATCTCTTCTTACATATACAAATGCTATCTATATATTACAAAACTTCTGACTTCATTACAATTTGCTTATATACATTACAAAAGAAGTGACCATATTACAGTATGTAGCTTCTTACGTGTAAACTTTCTAAGCGTACAATTTGTACATTTATGTACTTCAATAGTTAGATCAATAGTTTGCGTAATATGATCATTCTATTTCATGTGAGTCTTATGAATTTATTATTAAATGATGAATGGTTTACAATCTATGTCTAGACGAATCAAGATAGGACGTTGTATGCAGTATAGTTGTGAAAGGTGTCCTTTCTGTAAGTCCACCAACAAAGACAATAATTGATAGGTGTATGTACCTTAAAGGAAAATGGTACCTGTATGTAAAATAGAAACATTTTGTTGTTTGCTACAACCTTAATTGATGATTGTAGCATATGGTCTTTAATTTGTTTGCTCCTACTCTTACTGGAATCAGTTTCAGACAATGGTGGTTCTGCCTATATCTATGGTTGTAGTCCAATCAATAGCTTTAGGTCACTGCGATATGTGTCTTTGTCATCAGCATCATTGAAGAATGAGTCGTCAATGCGAAGCATTCTAAAGACAACACTAGATTCGTTGAGCATGTTTAAAGATTAGAGGACCACGAGCTACTCTTTCTATCTCTCAAATCATTCTCGTTTAATGATTATGTATCGTCAACATTCAGTAAAGAGATTGCTCATCTCTGTAATGGCATTTTGACATGTAGTCGGGAAGTACCACAATATTTTATTAAGGAAATACTATGTGCAACTGGATGTTGTATGTCCTCATGTCACTGTTTTGGTGGATTCCATTGAATTTTAGTTAAAGCAAGCATACAATCCATATGAAACAATTATCTATATAGAAAGAATAAACTATAATATGTTTCGAGGAGCAATCTGTAAAGACCCATGACTATGGCGCCCATCAAGGTCAGAACAAATATAATATGCATGATTAAATTGTAAGGTGAGTGGTTATATTGTTGTACATAGAGAAATTGTAACATACATGATGAAATAGTAAAGTGAGTGGATATTTTGTAATGGATATAAAGAAACCATAATGTATAAGAACAAATTATAAGGTGGGTGGATATTTTGTAATGTGCATAGCAAATTTGTAATGTGCATTATTAAATAGTAATGTAGGTGGACATTGTGTAATGTATATAAGGAAACCATAATTTGTAGGAACAAATTATAAAGAAGGTGGATATTTTTAATGTACATAGAGAAATGACTATCCATATTGCAAACTGACACCTACATTACGGTTGACTCTTGCCTATTACTGTCCATATTACAGATGGCACTTTCTTATTACAATATGAGTATCTATATTGCAAATCTGTCTCCTACATTATGGTTGGCTCTTGCCTATTACAATGTGACTGTCCATATGGCATATGACACTTGCTTAATACAACATGACTATCCATATTACAAAATTGTCACCTACATTACAATTGCCTCTTGCCTATTACAATGTGACTATCCATATTACAGATGACACTTACTTATTACAATACAAGTATCCATATTACAAAATTATCACCTACCTTATGGTTGGCTCTTGCCTATTATCATGTGACTATCTATATTACAGATGACACTTGCTTATTACAATATGAATATCCATATTACCAAACTATCATCTACATTACGGTTGTCTTTTGCCTATTTCAATGTGAATGTCCATATTACAAATGACACTTGCTTATCACAATATGACTATCTATATTACAAAACTATCACCTACATTATTGGTGGCCCTTTCCTATTACAATGTGACTGTCCATATTACAGATGACACTTGCTTATTACAATATGACTATCCATATTACAATATGTCACCTACATTACGAACTCTTGCATATTACAATTGACTGTCCATATGCCATATGATACTTGAAAATTACAATATGACTATCCATATTACAAAATTGTCACCTACATTAGAGTTGGCTCTTTCCTATTACAATGTGATTGTCCATATTACAGATGATACTTGCTTATTACAACATGACTACCCATATTACAAACTGTCACCTACATTATAGTTGGTTCTTGCCTATTATAATGTGACGATCCATATTACAGATGACACTTTCTTTTTACAATATGAGTATCCATATTAAAAAATTGTCACCTACATTACAATTGCCTCTTGCCTATTACAATGTGACTGTCTATATTACATATGACACTTGCTTATTACAATTTGACTATACATATTACAAAACTGTCACTTACATTACGGTTGGCTCTTGCCTATTACAATGTGACTGTCTAAATTACATATGACACTTGTTTATTACTATTTGACTATACATATTACAAAACTGTCATAAAATAAAACTATAAAGACATAAGACACATATGCAATACACATAAAAATTATAAGTCGGAAGACATTGATTGCAACTACCAAAAAATAAAATAAAATTAACATCATTCTGTACTGAACTAAATATATTGGTGTATTTATGTATTTCATGGACTCCTCGATCATTTTCATAGAATGATGTAGCTCACATTCACAAATCATATATCATCTACATACATTTTATGTTAACCTCCTAAGATTAATCTCTTGTCCTGTCAGACATGCATCGAATAATGGTTCCTTTGCAAGTTAACTAATCTCCTGTAATGAGCCAGCCCAAAGTCAAGCAAAAAATGCAGCAGGTAGAAGACTAAACTTTGACAGTGGTAGTACTCCAATCATCCCAACTGGAAGATTAACCTCCTGAGATTGACTCAACCGACCACATGTGCACCTCCACCATGACCTAATCCCAACGGGTGGGCTCTCTCTTTACGCATTTTGCCAAACACATCATGTGCAAGCGTACCAAACTTCATGTCAAAGCTTTACATCTCTTCACTTGTAGTCCAGCGATATCAAACATATTTAATAAAGAACGAGATGAGGAAGAATCAGTTCTGGAAATCCTTATGCAGCTGCCAGGACTTGTGGAGTATAAAGGATGAAGGGGAGAAGGGGGTTATGGGTGAGGCATGAATCAAGGCTCGGATGGCAGTCACAGAGGTAGAAACAAGAACATGTCCTTCTGGTCTATCTCTCGAAATCCCCATCCCTCAATCGATCCAACACATGTCACCCAAACTCTATGAGATAGAGCCTCATTGACAATAATAGAATCAGGTGACACATTTAGGAGATCTCGACAATTCTTCTACGACGAACTCCAGTTCAAATTCTTAAACGAACAAAGTCCATTTTGATGACTCCAGCGCACTAGAGTCCGATCTGATCGTGCACGTTGGATCCTCATCTGAGTAATCAGAGAAGATATATTCCTTTTTGTGGTGAAAATATTGTGCCCATTAAAGCAACACCCTCTCATCGGCCGGTACGGCAGGGGGATCGCGTCCGAGGTGTCGCCTAAAGCCCGCTTGGGAGTGTACAAGGTGTGCTGGAGCGCCGGGTGCTTCGACTCAGACATCCTCGCTGCATTCGACGCCACTGTAGCTTATGGTGTTGATGTAATCTTGCTCAGTGTTGGTGGAGTTGTCGTGCCGTACTACTTAGATGCAATCGCCGTCAGCGATTTCCCTGCTGCAGAAAAGGGTATCTTTGTTGGTAACAATGAAATAATGGAACTACAATTTGCTGAAGGTAGAGAAGGAAGATGGGTTGGTTGAGTTAAGTTGTGCGGGAGGAGGATAAAGTTATTGTGATCAATCAATTGGGATATCATCCATGTCCTCTTGCCGTCGGAGCGGAGGTTCCGATGAAACAAAGTCTTTCTTTTTACAGAGAGATGACGGAGTGGCAATAAATAGTAAATACTCGACTTCATTTGAAACCTGAACACGGGTAACGAAATGTAGATACCCACACGGGTAGTGAAAACAAACTCACATATATATATATATATATATATATATATATATATATATATATATATATATAAGTTTGGGATCATATGTGGATTTAGATCGAATATGCACATTAAGTAGTTGAAGTATTCACATTGTATGCAATAAATAAACAAAAAAACCAAAAATCCTATCATATTGATTATCCCAAAATATAGTTGATTGACATGGCTCTGATACCAATGTAGGGAAATTTGGACACAATGAAGGCATGGATTTTTGTAACTATCTATATGTCCCATAGTAAGATCGTTTCAATAACTATACAATGGAAAGGATGATTTAATGAGTACATACTTGGTCCTAGAGCAAGTCCATCGACAATAACTCACTGCAATAGTGCACTACTCCTTGTTTCACTAGGACTCGTCTGCATCAACTCCTAGTCTCCACCACAGATAGTAGATTTAGGATGACATCTGCTATAGCTCCTCCACTGACACTAGGCTGATGGTGTCCTCCTAGAAGCAACCAAAGGACTCTTGCCTCTATAGTAGTCCACGCGGACCACTTAGAACCCATGTCGTTCCTATAGAACACACAAAGAGGAGTCGTTTCCTCTTATTGGCATACTAGTCACCAATTTACTTTCCCAAACCAACTTTCTTTCCAATAGCTATCTTTCCCTTATTGTCCCTCCCTAGTTGGGTAAGACTTGCTTGGGTTCTCTTAGTTACCACAACCAGAGAGGACAACAACTTGTCAGAGCAACTGATGTTCTAGGTTGTGTGTTCTGAGAAGCCCCCAGTACCCCTCTATTTATAGGAGGGGTTAGGGTCTAGGTTCCCAGTCAGTGTGGGAGTAGAAGGGTTCAAAATTTCTATAAATTAATCACCCTACAATAGATGAACTGGTCAGTTCACTGGTGAATCAGTTGCATGGGTAGTGAGCCGATCGATTCACTCAGTGAACCAATCATTTCACATGTTTCCCAAATTGAAATTGAGTTGCCAATTTGTTTCCAATTAATATCCTACATTAATTCCTTATACAAATCAAATTGCACAAGTGAATCGATCAACTTGGACAAAAAGAGAAGTGACTTAGACAAAAAGAAACGAAGTGACTTAGGATTCTCATGAATCATGAAAATCACCAGAACCTTCATTTGGTCTGACTAAGTTGATCGGTTCATCAGGTGAACTGGTCATCTCTCCATCCTAAGTCAAATAGTTCACCCAATGAGCCAATTAGTTGGTGCCATGACATTTGTAGAATTCAAATAATTTAATATCCAATCAACCTGACACTCTAACTAGTTGGTTCAACGCTTAAACTTGATGGTTCCGACCCTAGTTAGTTAATTGGTTGTTTGATTGAGTACCTCAACATCTTTAGTAATAAATTTAGACATCATTCATTGATAAAATCCTATTCCAGGTGAGTTCCTATGTGTGTGACCCTATAGGCCCCATATTATGTTGGCAGTGTATGTCCATAACAAATTATGACATCACAAGCAAAGAGCGGTGCCTAATCACACATCATTCTTACCCAAGTAAATGGAAACTTGGAGAACAACTTCAACCTATAATTTGTCATAGGTGTTGCAGCAATTATATAATTCCTTTCTCGTTGATATTTGGATTGAACTCCATGCATGGAATCACCACCCTTTCAATGTTAAATCCATGTTCCTTGAACTAGAGCATACTGCCTGAGATATATGTGACATCAATATCATATATTGATTCACATGTGCATGCACATTCTTTTCTCAGTATCGCTTATCAAGTGGCCACGTATCATACTCCCATGGGAGACACAAAGCCCATATGCATTACTCACAGTTATTTCTATGTGTCATAGTGCATCCAATCATCACCTTTATGGCAACCCTTATTTAGGATCACAATGGATGATGTCAAAGCACACTAAATGACATGTGATAAGTGTAGTGACCTGATGTGGTTTTTACTACACTAACAAACTCACTTAGGGCTGAAATCCCTAAGTTTTTACTAAAACCTTATGCAATAGTACCACCTGCAAGTAGACGAGTCTTATCATAGTATAGTTAAGGATCGAATCCCAAGGGACAACTTTTTAAGAATCTTTCTAGTTGAATCCGGATCGACTAAGACTAATATTTAGAACAAAGAGTTGATTTGGGTTTAGTTAAACTAATTTCAAGGAAAGTAAAAGAGCAGGATTAAAACTGAGTTTAGATTAATGATGGGAATCACTGGGGTACACATGCAAACACTTACAAAACACATCCATGCAAGATACAACTATCCAAATGGAATAGCAAACCCTCCATTAGGAAATAGAGTTTGCATAAGCATCTCCATGGGCTCGATGTCTTGTTACCCACGGGTCACACACTTACTACTCCAGAGATATCCCTTCAGAAGTTCTCATATGGGCATCAACCATGTTAATCGATATTCAAATCCTAAGTATTGAAGTTCTCGCAACAAAGGAATATAATAGATCATGCAAGGTAGGTGATCAATCCACAAAGCATGCATTAAATGATTAACAATGTAATGGAAAGTTATATACAAGCCATGGAATTTTATAATATGAACATGTAAGAACGGCTAGCGGGGCTAGTCCCCACACCCCAGTGAAATGGAATACTCTCTCCTCATGATAGAAACAAAAAGAACAAGAGAGAGGGAAGATTCCGCCATGGTCATGGTGAAGAAGATGATCACAACTTGGTTGAGAAACAATCTTTGACATGTTGGAAAGGCATATCTGGATGAGGAGGGGAAGAACACCAAGACATGTGAGGATGATCTTCTCTCTCCTTCTTACTTCTCTTCTTGTGATCTTGCTCGTAAGAGATGGAGTGGGATATGGATGACGGATGAAGGCACTACAGATATAAAATCCCACCACTTTCATGGCTAGGAGATAGATCTTGATGGGGTGGAGATGGCAGAGTAGCAAGGACACCATGGATATAGTCTTTGGCAATAGGGATCGTCTTCCTTGGCTGGGTATAGAGTGAGAGCCTTTTGGTGTCGTGGAGAAGAAGAGATGCCTCAAATGAAGGAGGGAGTCATCTATTTATAGGTGTAGATCTGGAGTGCACTGACTTAGATGTCATGGTCACGACCTTTAGCATCGGTCGAGGTACTCCTCGACATGACCTTGCCAGGTGTGTGCCCGATCGTGCTGAGTTGTACATGCAGTTGAGGCATTTTGTGTTGTTTAGGTCATGTGGGCCTCGGTCGAGGCGACGCGCCGTGGTCGAGGTCTTTCCCGCGGTCGAGCTGATTGCACTGCAGTTGAGGTGATCTTCTTGGTTGCGGTCAAAATCACGACGGTTTCTTCTCGGTCACGGTCGCGCTTCCTTGACCTTGGCCCAATTGTGCAGAGGTGGGCCCAGTCGTGCTGAGTTTTGGTTGAAACTTCATCTTAGCCATGGTCATGGCCCTTTTTAGATTACGATCGAGGCCCTCTTTATGCCACGATCGTGATCTTCCTTATGTTGCAGTCGTGGCCCTTTTGGAATAAACCCACCTCCACTAGGGGTTGGGGGGGTATTTTTATGGGTCGATGGGACTGCATCAATGAATCCTCTGACTGATGAGGATGCTTTTTGATGAAGGAACTGCCCATCAAAAAAAGGGTCCAAATTATCGAAAGTTTCTTGGGCCCGCTAGTCAGTTAGCGGGACCACCGTCTCCTACATAGTGCATTGCTTAATACTACACTCAAGATGAGTGGACTTGATCAAAACTTTAAATAATCATCTGAAATAGAGGAAAATTGTATATGAGCAGATGCAGGGCGCATATGAGAGCTTTCAGTGCAAAACAAGGTCAAAAATGGCAACAAAAACTAATATGAATATGCATTCATCACGACTTCAAGTCTAAGAATTACAATCACCACTTTCACTATGAGAGATGAATATGACTACCAAGTGTGGTTTCCATGTGTCACTCTCAAGGTGGGTCTGTCTGATACACTATTATCTAACAATTATATGTGTGCTTGGTTTGAATACCATATCATGACTAATGAGATTCTATCATCAACCAACCCACACTCTAGTATTTAGTGCTGCTGCTATCTATCTGCCTTCTACAACAACATCCGACTAGGGACATAATAAGAATGTACATACTCTTAGCATCCATATGATCTCTTTATTCAAGTCATGTACATGAAGACATACGTCATTGAGTGATTGTCATTCTTTAGAAATTCATTGTGTTTCCTCATTATCTCATAATTGAGTGAAATAGAGTGAATTGGAATCTTTCCTTTTATCCTATATCTGATATGCCATCACAATCATCATATTGTTGGCTCATTGAGCATACATAACAACAAAAAAAGCATCACCATCAACCTTCCTCCACCTAGACACAATTGTGATCTTGCTGGAACAAGTTTAAGGAAGTGGCACCCCATGTCATTGATTACTATTAATTATGTAATCCATTATGACCTTAATCATATTACCAAGTTATGATTTTAGACTTAATACTTAGGTAGTAGGGTTAAATAGCTAGGGGTGGGTCACAATGGATTTGAATGTATGAATGTCACAGTAGTATTTGATTTAATTACTATGTTAGTTGTTGATTCATGTATCACATATATGTCAAAGGAACAAGAGAAAGGGGGTTAGTTTACAACATATAAGGGAGACATCATTGTTTCTAGTTTCGTATCCAGGGAAAAGGCGTCATCATCAACCTTCCTCAACCTAGCCACAACTATGATCTTGTTGGAATGAGTTTCAGGCACGGGTACCCCAATTCATTCATTCCTATTGAGAGTGTTTCATATTGTAAAGGTCCCCACAAGATGCAGATTCAAAGTGGTGACAATTTTGTCAGATGGTGATGTGATTGGGTAGATTTGATGAGGGGGATGACCATGGCAGAGGGCCCAGTTCTGGATTGTGAGTATCTTGCTAGTTGAATAGGTTGCTTTAGGATTTTTGCAGAGATCGAGGAGTTATACACTGAAGGAGTGGAAAAGATAAAGAAGCAGAATCTGGCAGAAAATTTGAGTTTGCAAGTTCTTCTATTTGGCATCAAGGGGACATGGTACCGTCGAGTTCCATGTGTTGCAGTGCATTGGACTTGGCCACCATGGTCATTGTAGGTTTGTGGCAGTGTTTGCTGTTTGCAAGTGGTCACAGTCGAGTGTGAAGAATTTGAGGAGTTGAAAAGGGGGGTTGTGAAGAAGAAAGGAGGAGGTGGAGGCAGTGCTTGTAGGGGTGTTGTGGTTGCTTGTTGGCAAGGGGGTATGAGTTTGGGTGGTTTGCAGGTATATCCTTCCCTAGTCTACATATAACTGACAAGAAAGTTTCTAGGGTTTAGAAGAGGAATGATACCTATGAGTTTAAGGATTATATGACCAAGGTTCCTATTGTGTACAGTTTTGGAAATTGGAGAGAAAGGACTTGATTTTGTGATTGGTACATTGAAGGATGATGAGAAAAGGATGTTTTCCTTTTTCTATAACCGGTGGGAGTCCCAATGAGAATGGACAGAATGATTGGGTTTCTGGTGATGACAATGAAGGGGTGACTAGGAAGCTTATATATAGATCTACAATGATGCAGGTTTTGTGGATGTATGGCACCCAGGTGTTACCAGAAGGATGGAGGCGTAAGTGATTTTTAATGGCATAAAAGTTAGATTTATGACCGAGACTTGTGATGGTCAATGGGAAAGATGCTAAATTGCAATTGCCTTTCAATATCCAAAAGGATTACAACCCTCACCTATAAATGGGAGCAAAAAAATGAGGAAGCTCATAGAAAACCCTAATGGGCATATTATACTTAGGCCCATATTACATAAGACTAAGTGAAAAGGAAAAGTAGAATTAAAAGAATAAAACAACTAAAGATAAATATATATATTAATACCCCCTCAAGCTGGAGCATAGATATCAATCACGCATATGAATATAAATGGGTAGGGTATTACCCATTTACCCACTACCCATACCCAGTAGGGTATGGTAAGGGTAAGCATATTTTTTACCCACCACCTGTTTAACCTTCACCTGCTTTATCCACATCTAAAGAGGGTAGGGTAAGGGAGAAGCTTTACCCTACACACTTTTAACCATTTACCCATCAGTATAATTTTTAATCTATAATTTCATATTCTAACATATGTATTAATGCCTACCAAAATCCCCAACAAGCAACACCACTACTTTCTCAATTTGTGCTGTTATGATTCCAAAAAATTTACTAGACAATGGATAGCATGAAACCACCTTTTATAGTGATATACCTAAGAAAAAAAATCCATTCATCAATAAGAGATAATATACTAAAAATTTTAGGCCTTGTTTTTAGCAAAAAATATTGGATAAATATTACTATATTTTGCTGTATATCAAAAAAATATTACTATCAAAAGTTAGTTTTAAGAGTCTCTTTTGTTTGATGTAGGGAATATCATATGATTTTCCAGTTAAAAATATCTTATACTATGTTCATGTTGTTTTACCATTTCACCCTTACCCTACCCATTTACCCTACAGGGAAAAGGGTGCATGTAAGGGTAGGGTAAAGGTTTCTAGGAAAAGGGTAATTACCCTACCCGCTACCCACATCTTTAATGTGGGTAAGGGTAAGGGTAGGACTTTACCTTACCCTACCAATTTTCAACCCTATTCATGCCCAACTTGCAAAATAAATATGTGACTCTTTTTCCATAGCAAGGTTTCATAAAAATATCTGTCGTTTGCTCATGTGTAGGCAAGAAAGGGGTAGTGATCTTCTTAGTCAACACAACATCTCATAGAAAATGGAAGTACACCTCAATATGCTTAGTCCTTTCACAAAAGACATGATTACTAGCAATGAAGGTAGAAAAACTATTATCACATTAGATCAGAATAACATGAGTAAGGGAAATCCCAAAGTCAGACAAAATGGATTTGATCCATAATAGCTCACAAGTAGTATGTGCCATTGCATGATACTCATATTCTGCACTGAATCTGGAAACAACATTTTGCTTCTTACTTCTCCAGGTAACCAAGTTATCCCCTACAAATGTACAATAGCTAGAGATGGATCTCCTATTATATTTACACCCAACATAATCACCATTAGATATCCAATCACATCTAGATTCCCATATCTTTTGTAGAATAGTCCATGTCCAGGTGCATTATCTAAATATCTCAAGACTCGACATACAACGTCCCAGTGACACTGCCTAGGACAATCCATGAATTGTCTAAGAATAGCAATAGCAAAGAATATATTTGGCCTAGTAATAGTAAAATATAAAAGTTTTCCAGCCAAGCATTTATAACAAAATTTATTTGCTAAGAGCTGAGTAGATTCTACCCATATATCACAAGCTTGATCCATAGGAGAGACAACACGTCTACAGTTAAGTATTTGAATTTAAATAAGTCAGTCCATAGTATACTTTCTCTATGATAAAGATACTCCATCCTTGTTGCGTGCTACCTCAATTCCAAGAACATATCATAGATGCCCAAGGTCTTTGGTTACAAAATGTTTTGTAAGATATGCTTTTATAGCAGCAATTCTAGCCACATCACTTCCAAACATGATGACATCATCCACATAAATAATAAGAATAATAACACAAGAAGTAATGGTTTTGAATAGAGTGGTCACATTGAGACTGTAGGAAGTCAAATTCATGCAGTAAAATGGATAACTTGTCAAACCAAGATCCTGGACTTTGTGGAGACCATAAATGGCTTTCTTTAGAAGACATAATTTCTCAGAATGCTCCTCCTGAGAAACATAACCTAGAGCTTTTGACATATATACAGTCTCTTGTAAATCTCCATATAGAAAATCATTCTTAATATCTAGTTGATGTTAGTGACAACCTTTATTAACAGTGATAGACATCAAATTGCAAACAGAATTAAGACGAGAATCTGGACAAAAAATTCCAAAGTAATCAATTCCAACTTCTTGTGTGTATGCATTAGCAACAAATCTGACCTTGAGGCGTTCAACTGTCCCATCAACAAATATTTCACAGTAAAAACCCATCGACAGCTAACATGTTTACTACCTAAAAGGAGATCAACAAGCTCCAATGTCCCACAAGAGTGAAGTGCATCCCTCTCCTAATCTATGGGTTGTTTCCATCTAGAGTGTAGTAGTGCCTAATGAACATTCTTTGGAATAGAAATTGTAGATAGAGTGGCAGTAGATTGAGCCATGGAAGCATTCAAATGATTTGTGGACACGTGTTGAGATATAAAATATTTGGCACCAGATCATCTCCCTTTCATAATGTAATTGAAATGTCAGAATCATAAGTTGTAATAGAGTTAGTAATATTACCATTTTCTTGAGGTGGATCATCAGTCTTAGAAGATGTCAAAGTAGAGGATACTTTAGGTAGAGGTGAAAACATAGTGGGGTTAGGAATGGGCACAGTTGAAAGTGACACTTGATTACTAGGTTCAGAGAATAAAGATGTATCTTGAAAAAAGGTTATGTTCACATTGACATACAAATGATGTGAAACAAGATCAAGAAAATTATACCCCTTTTGTGTACGAGAGTAACCAAGAAAACAACAATAGAAAGCACGAGTTGATACTTTATCATTCCCAAATTGGCGATTATGAACAAAGCATAGACAACCAAAAACTTTTGGTAGTAAAGAAAGGATAGGTTCATGGGGATAAAGAAGGTTATAAGGAATCCCATTTTGAAGCACAAAAGCAGGCATTAGATTGTTGAGATAATTGGCTAAAAAATTGCATCATCCCAATAAAATTTAGGTACTTTCATTTCAATTAGGAGAGTGCGGGCTACATCAAGAACATGCATATTCTTCCTTTCGGCAACTTCATTTTGTTATCGGCTATAGGGACAAAGTTTGGTGAATAATCCCCTTGAAAATACAAATATTTTGAAAACCATGTTGCACATATTCAAAAGCATTACCAGTGTGGACAAATTTAGTAGTAGTAGAAAATTGAGTTTTTTTATCTCATTAAGAAATTTAGTGAAAACATCTAAAACTTCAGAGCAATCTTTTAACAAATAGATCCAAGTAATAAAAATGCATCATCAATAAAGGAAAAAAGATACCTTACACTAATATAATTAACAATGTGACATGGTCCTTAATTATAAGAGTGAGTTAAGTATTGGACTCCTAATATTATGACGACAAGGAAACACTATTTGATAATATTTTCCAAGCTAACAAGTCTGACATGAAAAGTTCTCAGTAGATAAAGTTGAAAATAAACACTTCAATTTGGAAGCAGAAAGGGTGACCAAGTCATAGGTGCCATTAATGAAGGGAGATAGACTGGGCCATACGAGTAGTAGTAACAAAATTTTATGAAGTATATGAGTAGTACAAACCATATGCTCCTTCATAGCCCCACAAATTGTCTTCTTTGTCCTAAGATCCTGCATAGAGACGATGTAAAGAAATAAGGTTACACTGCAGTTTAAGGTTTTGGTAATTTTACTAACATACATCAAGTTTAACTAGAATTTAGGCACAAACATGACATGTTTGAGAAGATTGTGGTTCACATCTCCTCTTCCAACAATCAAAGAAGTGATCCCATCTTCCGAAAACACACATGGATGTCAAGTAAATTTTTTTAGGTAAGTAAACAATTTCTTATTACCAGTCATATGAGCTGTAGCACCCAAATCAATAACCCAATCATCCTTGGATGAAGAGGAAGAATCTTGAAGACATGAGGGTCACCTGAGTATTTAGAAATGTTTGCTTGAGGAGTAATAGGAGAAACAGAAGCAACCTTGATCAATTTTTCAAGGTTGTAAGAACTCAGCGTTACCATTTGAGGATTAATAACATGAGAAACATGGTAGAATCTCCATCAACATCAGTAGTATTTGGAATTTCAGGTTTCCCATGCATTTTCCAACATTTTTCTTCATTGTAATTGGCCCACTTGCAGAAATTACAAAATTTGGGTTGGATTGAGGAAGAAGAGGATCCTCTCTCACTATTGTTGAGACCTTTTCCATGACCACGACCAAGATTACCTTGTTTGGGAACAACATGGGCTGCAGGATCTTCAGAAGTAGGAGTAGAAGATATAGAGCGAGATAGTCACACATAGAAATCACCTAATTTTGACAAGGGTTTAGAGACAAGAATTTACTGACAAATAACTTCATAACTAGGAGGTAGAGATGCCAAGAATTGACAAAGTTGTATTTCCTCTTATTGCTTTTGCATCTTGACAAGATCAAATGATAATGGGTGATGAAGCTTGAGTTCACCTCAAATCCCTTTAAAGGTGTCTAAGTGTGAAGCAAAGGCCAAGTTACTTCAAGTGTAAGGGAATGCAAATATGTGTATAGATCAAAAACTTGAGATGCATTTTTTTCCTAGAATAAAATTGATCAAGATGATCCCATGCCTCCTTAGCAGTGTTGGTGAAGTGAAGATTAGTAGAAATATGTGATTCATAGCTATTCAGGATCCGGGAGAGAACAAGTGAGTCATGTTCAACTCACTTTTTAAAATCTATTTTCAATTTCTCAGAAGCTTATTTCATAGCCTTCTCCTTGTCAGATGTGTCTTTTTTTGGTGGAGGTAGATCTATCAGGTGTTCTAGTTCCATAAGGAGTAATCATAGATCTAAAATGAGCATGCCCATAGGACATAGTTTAAGACATTAAATTTTACAAAAGTTACACACTTGGGGTGTGATTTGGACATCCCAATAGCCGAAGAAGATGGCCCCATAATATACCAATACAAGATATAATGGAGAAGTAAAGGAAGAATAGAAACAGGGGCAGATAGACACTGACATGTCGTGTCAGGAAGTAGACACGCCGTGTCACTTCCAACAAAATAGAACAAGAAGTATCAGGAACTCTGTGTAACTTTCAACATATTTCAACAACGACCCATTTACTGGAGTAGCTTGTGTGACACACTGTGTAGGTAAGACATACTCCGTGTGGATACCAAAATAATGGATTTTGCCCAGAACAAGTTCCAAATAGATGGTGAACCCTATGGATCACCAAGGGAAATAGAGATATGTTGGAGAGATCCAATCATATATGGTAATATATGAACAAACACATATAGGAAGTGATCATAAATGACCACAAAAGGATGGCATATGGCTTTCCAAAAAACCAATCTTTAGGGCATAAGACCGATGGAAAGATTGTAGGCAATCTTCTTAGATCCTCTTGTTGGAAAGAGGATAGGGCTAGAGAAGAGACTATACATACCTTTGTGTATCAGAAGTGGCGGAGAAGGAAGAAGATGATGAGGGGGGATAGGGGGCGAGATGACGACAATGTTTCCTTGGAAAGGAGAAGTCTTGAGGAGGCTATTGTTACAACCCCAATTTTTGGGTTCAATTGGTGAGAAATGTAATTTCTCATATTTAAGATAATTGAACCAATAATGATATAATTTGTTTTGAATAAATAGATTTCATTTACAATAGCCTTGATGATTGTGTTGTGGGCTTTATTGGCTATTAGGCCCAATAACAAGGAAATGAAGAAAGGAAATTCAATTATTTAATTAGTAAATGAATAATTAAGTTTCTGAGAAAAGAATGAGATGGAAACCTCTAGAAGGCAAATCCAAAGAGGGATTTCATGCCTCTTGGGTTCCAAGGAGTCCAAAGTTGCAAAGAAAAGGCAATAAGAAAAGAAAAAAATTAATTAAGTATTTCTTTACTAAGAAAGAAATTGAAAATAATGGTAAAATGTGGAAAACAAGTGAAAAGAGGTATAATTGAGTTATCCTTGGTGGAATTTCGTATCCCAAGGATTCCTAATGATAAAAGGAATACCAATGAGGAAAATAAAAGAGAAATAAAGAGAAATCCTCAAAAAGAGATATTTTCATAAGAAATAAACATGATAATGAGAAATAATGCATTTAGATGCATCTAGAAGGATAATGAGAATCCAATAAAAAGGATTTCGAAATAATAGAGTTTCTTGGGATCCAAGGAGTCCCAATGACGAAAGAGGAAAGAGAAAATACCCATAATAGAAAATAAGAAGATAATGTGAATATACAATTAATGAATGATTATGTGGTATTGCTAAAGAGGAAGTATTTTCTATTAAATGAAAATAGAATTTCGTGCCATTAGAATAAAGGGCAAGTACTAAGAAGATAAAAGAAGAGATTTTCGAAATCTAATACCTAGAGAATAAAGATTATCAAAAGAATTAGGAAAGAGAGAGAAACATGCTTCCTAATTAAGGAATTGAATTCCTATTAGAAGAGGGATTGGTTGCTTCGTGGGAAAGCACCCTAGGGCGTTGCTACACTCCCCCATATAAGGGGTAAGACCTAGGGGCAAGTCCAGGAAAATACCAAGCACTCTTCTCCCTCCTTCTTCTCCTTTTGTCCAGAACCCTAACGATGGAGGTATAACCCTATCCCTGGAGATGAGGGGCCGTGGAGAGGCTACAATAGGGCCGTGCTGCTCCCACGAACTCAGGGGAAAAGCTCGGTAGTCTTTCCTCCTCACTGGCCGTGTGCAACAGTGGCCGCACTGCTGCAAGAGGAGCTGCACCTTACTGACTTTGCGTGCGGGTGACCGGCCAGCTTGGCCACAGATCCGAGGCGCCTTGTGTGCACAAGAGTAGGGTGGAGGCTAGGGAAGGATCAGTCATGTCCTTCAGGACCAAAATCGGGGAGCCCAAGCCGTGCCTAGGGCTGCAGGCGGTGGCCAATTCTTACGTCGAGAGGTTGAAGGCAACCTGCTGACCATTGGATGGTTATACCCTCCGGGGGTATGAAGGCCGGGGAACTTAAGTGGGGGTAGTTTCGTCATTGGATTATGTTTCCAAATCGCGTGAGCGTTGCATGCATGAGGTGACGTGGTGACTTCTAGTTGGTCCAAAAAGGTAACTTTTGCAAAATTCATAACTAAAGATTGGTAGCTCGAATTAGTATGAATAAAATATGAGAATTGATTAGGAGAACGAGAGGAATCCAATAAAAATGATATTAAAGATTGATTCCATTCCTAATTGCAAAAGTATACTAAGTTGATGAAAAGTGCTTTAAAGATAAGTTAAAAACCCTATTTGTGAGTAAAGGTTGAATCTAGTATGCTTAATGGGTTAATTGAAGTATTAATAACCTGTTGAATGATAATGTTAGATTCGAACCTGATCTAGATGTAAAATTGCATGATTTAGGGTTTTTACCCCATATGAGAATGATTAAGCATTTAGAAACCCTAATTTAGGGTAAAAGAGGATATGATCATATTTAATTTGAAAAATGTGAAAATATGTTGTTAAATGATGGTTCTAAGTTATTTGAATATAAAAGTTCCTAATTGTGGATAGGTACCCTAAATGTAGTAATTATGGGTTTTCTAATGGATAAAGATGGAATTAATGACAAATAGAGTTCATATGTGAATTCAATCATAATGAACTTTGAATTGATGATAAATGCATATAATGATCTTGTCATGGTTTAAAAGGATAAAAATAGTAGCTTTAATGTAAAATAAGCTTAATGAACTTAATTAATGGTTAATGGTGCCTTTAATCCAAAAATAGGGTTATATTTTGTTAAGATAACCTTAATATTGAAGGATAGATGAGATAATTAGGGTTAAGATTAATAAAAAATTAAGTGAAACCCTAATTGCAAAGGAAACCCTAAAATGGATACGGAAACCTTAGGAAGCGATTTCAAGTTGAATAGAAAGAATCTTGACAAAGTGTGTAGTAAATAGAGTACATGTGTTTTTCAAGATTCTTGATGATGTGGTTGAATTACTTGCTTGGATTGCTTTCTTGGTTGGAATTGATATTAACTTGAGAAATCTACTGAACATGTATGTGGTTACACTTATGAATAATCACTTTAGTTTCACGGTGATTTCTGAATGTATTTATCAGTTGCTTGAAAATAACTATTGGATGCCTTTTATTTCATGCAACTATAAATTGACTATGATTATCACCATAAATATACATATAACTGGCTAGATCCGGGTCCACCTCTGTTGCTTTGAAAAGGCTAAAAAAAGGGGTAATCCTAGAGAAAGGTCTAGGTTACCGTGAGTTAGAAACTGGGCTACCACATGTAGTGCCATGAGACTCTTTAGCACACCATGAGTTAAGGAGTGGTATACCTATGGGTAGTGCCATCTGACTCAACCCTAGAAATTGGTTCACCTGATAGGCGGATCATGAGGGGTTTAATGGGGATCTACCATAAGGAAGGTAGTATCCAGGTCCACTGTAGGGACATCACAGAGGATATGGTACTCATGGATCGCAGAGTTATATTTAAATTGTAATCTTGGTTGTTAAATGATTAATTGAATGAATACATTGTTAACATATTTGCATGATTATTGTTGCCCCCACATACCAGCTTCGGTTGACCGACGTTTTGTTTGTCGGCGTTTTAGGTACAAAGCCAAAAGGACAAATAGTAAATTGTCACATTGAGAAATACATGAATTGAAATACAAGGAGGATTAGTTAGAGTAGAAATTCATATGTGGATAGAAGTTTAGAGATCCAAATTTTCAAAAGGTATGCAAAAGTTTATTTTCTTACAACTTTCCAGTTTAGTCTGTTAAAATTTAATAATTGTTCTTGGTTAATTGCCGAACCTTTGATTTGGAAATTATGTGTGCGGCTTCGACCTCTCAGTCTCCCTTAATTGGGGGTTACCGGAAGGTGGGGTCATAACATTTGGTATCAGAGCATAGGTTCCTCACTTAACCATTAATAATTATTAAAAATTTCAAACTCCATAGGACCCAAGGGAGTTATTAGAGGATTATCTGAAAGACGGAGGTGTCTAGAAAAGGATCACGACCGGGGGTTGGTAATATTTTACTCCGCACCGCTAGTCAGAATACAAGGACTCCCGGATCCGTGTGACTGCCTGGCCAAAGTCTCAGGTTATGATTCGAAATAAGATACCTTTAGGACTCTCTCATCTTGTTCATCCCTCCTCAACTCAAATTGTATTAAGGACCTTACGGATTAGGGGTTTCTCTCTTCTCCTCACCCTCTTGAGGTCTGGATAAGGTTGATAAGGTTTAAGGAATCCTCCACCAAATTAATGAAAAGCATGTAAATAAGATGTCATGGACATAAGCTTAATATATTAAGCATAAACTAAAGGATAAATACATTCTTAGGTCGTATGACATAAGTTGTCATGCCCTCAGAAGAGACCTGAGGTTAGACCTTCTTGTCAGGAGGATAAATAAAGAGATTTAGTCTTGGAGATAGAGATATCCATTACAAGTAGAGACCTGACACATCCTCTGAGGATGATGTTAACCCTAACCCTAACTAAAGGTTAGAGAGAGATGGCATGATGAGTTAGACCAGGTGTTTGGATGGACATGCCTTGGATGACCTAGTACCTCTGGTGACCCAACCCTAGGAAGGGTCGTGCATGTTAGAGTGAAGGATAACTCCTTCATTGATGAGGTTAGAGAAGAACCTATGGAAACCCCATGAGCTTATATGGGCATAATAGGCACCCAAAATGTATCAATAGTGCGAGCAATAGGTTGAAACCCCGGCTGTGAGAGTTTGATGGATAGCTTATGTGATAAGCATAAGGGCTATGGATAACCTTGAGCGAACATAAGTTGAACATAGGCTTCATCCAGGTAGGGTCATGCTTTTGAGGTTGATCCTTCATGAAGAGAGGACCTCTAATGGTGAGGTTGGTTGTAGGGTTAGCTCGAGAGAGAGAGAGAGCAGGAAACCAAGAAAGAAGGTTGGAATCCTAGACTTTGTGATATGAGGAAAAGTAGGGAGTTGATGATGTTGCGACCTAAGTGGATTATAGTGGTTGCCTCATGCATGATCCCTGGAGGCTGATGTTATCTTGGTTGCCTTTGGTGGAACCAAACCCTAAAGAGAGGATGGGGCTTCTGGAACCTATGTGCCTATGGTATAAGAGCTTACCTGCCGAGATGAGACAAAGTGTGCCTTAGACCCTGAGGAGGTTTAAGTATCAAGTTGTGAGGCCTTGTACCTTGTTGGTTGTCCTTGAGGAGGACTCGACCCTGATGTGTTGCTTGAGTAGAAGGATGACATGGAGTGCATGCCATGCCATATACATGTTTGAGAGAGCGAGCATGCAGTTGGACACCTAAAAGTGAATCTAGGGTTCCTAGGCCTAAGAGGGTAAGTGGTGTACCTAATGCTCATGATGAGAGTTGAGTTTCTATAGATGCGAGCATGGAACTTCTTATGTTGAGAGGAAAGAAAAAACCCCTTAAGTTTAAGGTATGTTTGATGAACCCCTCACAGCTAAGTTGATGACAAAGGAAGGTATGATCTTGATCCAATGCTGAGGAATGAAGAACAAGTATGACCTAGCATGACTAGTCAGTGGTCCGCTTGTGCCTTAGTAGGATTAATCATGCTCATATGGATATAAACCCTAAGGATGTTGTGACTTTGTTGTCAAGAGTTGTAGTTTCCTCCTATCATGGGAGAGGTACCCTTTGGTAGGGTGTATATCAGTTTTGTTGGTTTAAGTTAATCTAAAGAGGTTTCATAGTATCTTGATAAGCTAAGTGAAAAGTACATGGTATGAGAATGAACCTGTAGACTCATAGATATCCATCTCTAAGTGCATGAGGATGTGTTACTATGGAAGTAACCGGTATGGGGCCTGACCAAGGTAGGCAGGTCACCATGGCCCCTATGAAAGGATGAATGTCAACCCATGTATACAAGGAGAGATGATGAAGGCTTGGGTAAGGTTCTAAGTTGGACATGTACTATAAATGGAATCCTAAGTCTATCCTAGGGCCGGGTAGGTATAAGACCGATGGAAGTAGGAGTTTCCTAATTCCCTAGTTGCACATGACCATATGGTCGAGAGGTAATAGCTATCATTGTCTGAGGGCCATGTGTTAGGAGATTAATCACCTTCATGAACTCATGGGACCCAAAGGGTAGATGAATAGGGCACTCTCTGGATGCATAAGGGAAGAGGGATGACCCCAAAAGTGTCGGAACTCTCATAGACCTAGAGGAGATGACCAAGGGATGTGTATAGGTTCGAGACCAGTTTTTCATAAAAGTAACTTAGATATCAAGATGATTATGAGACATAAGTTGCACGTTTCAACTTAGATTTGAAGGTGTACTGGAAATGTGGGAGGTACCATCTCTAATCATGGAACAAGAAGAACTTTGTATTTGGACTGCCGCCAAATGCTTATTTCCTCTTATTATGGGAGTGAGAGATAGGACAGTACGCATGCCATACACCAAGGATAAAAGATGATTTGAGTTGGAACGTTGCTATGAGGTATGAGGACATAGATGATAACATACCCTTTTGGAGTGAATAATACATGGATGGTTTACAAACAATAAGAGTATTAAGGTAATCATCTTGTGAGGATGTTTTGAACATGAGCTATGTGGAATTTGCAAGTGATACAAGGTTGAATTAAAAAAAAGAGGATGAGCTCAGAGTTTTCTCGATGAAGATAGACTTAGAGCTGAGATGAGATAATAAGTGTAATATATGGAGGTGTATGTCATCAATATTACCTAATACCTAAGGATGTGAAGTGGTAATGGATGCTCTGATTGAGATATATCTGACTAGTTTGGCTAGAAGTTAGAAAAGGTTGCTAGGCTAACCCTAAGATTGAGAAAGAAGATATGTTTGGCTAACACGCAGATGTAATAAGATCTGTTGAATAAGTTAGTGGTTGTTTGGTTAGTCAACCCAATGTATTGATATAATGAAAGGATGGTGATAGAACCTCAGATACATCTCTTTGGATAGGAAGGTGATGAAACCCTGATTAGAGTGGTTTAGGGTTTCCGAGGTATCAATCTTGGGGAATCATGAAATGCAGGAGATCATGATACACCTTGGTACTACCAAGATAGTAAATGACAATAGCACTTTGGATGCTTAAGATGAGACTGCATGTGGTATGTTGCCATGCATGACAGAAGGTGAAGGATGAGCACCGGTAACCCAGTGCATTGATATAGAGGATAAAGAGTTTCCGAAAGGAGAAAGGGAGTTCATCACTATGGATGTTGTAAGTCTCCCCTGGACCAAGGAAGGTCGAGATGCAATATGGTTTATGGTAGATCGCCTTACCGAGATGACATGAGAAAGAAAGAGTTCTGTCAAGGGACAAATTTGGTTGAACTACCCATGAGAGAGATGGTTCAACGACACCATGATGCGAGTTAAAAGGTTCTTGAGTTTGACCTAAAGGTTCACTTCCATAAGGAGGAAGTAGGTACATGAAGGACTCGATGTTAGTATAGTTCATCACCCCTAACTAAGGGTTAGTATGATCCAGACTAAGAGGTCTGATGGGAGCATGTGTGCTCGTTCAAGGTGATACATGGAGATAGTTCTTGTCTTCTATAAGTTGTGATGATAACCACCATAGCCAATATCGGGATTTAAAGAAGCTCTATAAGGGAGGCTGTGTCGGTCACCACTTCAGTAAGATGATGTTGGTGAAAGGGCCACATGATGGTTAGAAAAGGACCATAGTGCGTGTAGATGAAGTCGCTTTGATTGTGCAATGGCTGAAAGGAGCCTAGAGACGATGAGAGTCATGAGCAGATGCAAAGTAGACTGACATGCAATTCACTGTGGGGGAATATGTGACATGAAAATCCGACCCCTATGAGCTATAGCTAAGAAAGCTGAGTCCCCGATACATGGGTCCATTGAGATGGATTGGTGGAGAAGGTTAACCTTACCCCTCAGGATAAAGAAATGTGTGATGAGTTCTAGGTGTCCAATTGAGAGCACTATGTGAGGTACCCAAACCATGTGCTGAGTAATGAACCTAGTGAGCCCCAAGGGAGGCTGAAATGGCCCGAGTCACCTGTGCAGTTTATAGACGCCAGGATGAAAGAACTCAGAGAAAAGAATATGTGATGATAAAGGTTCTTTGGTAGCACCATGAGTACGGTAAAGCCACATAGGAGCCAATGATGGACATGGAAAAGTCTTATCCTGAATTGTTTATTTGCTTGATAAAGAATTTTGAGGACAAAATTCCTATAAGAGGAGATGGATGTTACAACCCCAATTTTTGGGTTCAATTGGTGAGAAATGTAATTTCTCATATTAAAGATAATTGAACGAATAATGATATAATTTGTTTTGAATAAATGGATTTCATTTACAATAGCCTTGATGATTGTGTTGTGGGCTTTATTGGCTATTGGGCCCAATAACAAGGAAATGAAGAAAGGAAATTCAATTATTTAATTAGTAAATGAATAATTGAGTTTTTGAGAAAAGAATGAGATGGAAACCTCTAGAAGGCAAATACAAAGAGGGATTTCGTGCCTATTGGGTTCCTTGGGTTCTAAGGAGTCCAAAGTTGCAAAGAAAAGGCAATAAGAAAAGAAAATATTAATTAAGTATTTCTTTATTAAGAAAGAAATTGAAAACAATGGTAAAATGTGGAAAACAAGTGAAAAGATGTATAATTGAGTTATCCTTGGTGGAATTTCATATCCCAAGGATTAATAATGATAAAAGGAATACCAATGAGGAAAATAAAAGAGAAATAAAGAGAAATCCTCAAAAAGAGATATTTTCATAAGAAATAAACATGATAATGAGAAATAATGCATTTAGATGCATCTAGAAGGACAATGAGTATCCAATAAAAATGATTTCGAAATAATAGAGTTTCTTGGGATCCAAGGAGTCCCAATGAAGAAAGAGGAAAGAGAAAATACCCATAACAGAAAATAAGAAGATAATGTGAATATACAATTAATGAATGGTTATGTGGTATTGCTAAAAAGGAAGTATTTTCTATTAAATGAAAATAGAATTTCATGCCATTAGAATAAAGGGCAAGTACCAAGAAGATAAAAGAAGAGATTTTTGAATTCTAATACCTAAAGAATAAAGATTATCAAAAGAATTAGGAAAGAGAGAGAAACATGCTTCCTAATGAAGGAATTGAATTCCTATTAGAAGAGGGATTGGTTATTTCGTGGGAAAGCACCCCAGGGCGTTGCTGCACTCCCCCATATAAGGGGTAAGACCTAGGGGCAAGTCCAGGAAAATCCCGAGCACTCTTCTCCCTCCTTCTTCTCCTTTTATCCAGAATCCTAACGATGGAGGTATAACCCTATACCTAGAGCTGAGGGGCCATGGAGAGGCTACAATAGGGCAGTGCTGCTCCCACAAACTCAGGGGAAAAGCTCGGTAGTCTTTCCTCCTCACTGGCCATGTGCAACAGTGGCCGCACTGCTGCAAGAGCAGCCACACCTTACTGACTTTGCGTGTGGGTGACCGTCCAGCTTGGCCATGGATCGAAGGCGCGTTGTGTGTGCCGGAGTACGGCGGAGGCTAGGGAAGGATCAGTCATGGCCTTCGGGTCCAGATCGGGGAGCCCAAGCCGTGCCTAGGGCTGCAGGCGGCGGCCAGTTCTTGCGTCGAGAGGTTGAAGGCAACATGCTGACCATTGGATGGTTATACCCTCCGGGGGTATGAAGGCCGGGGAATTTAACCGGGGGAAGTTTCATCATTGGATTATGTTTCCAAATCGCATGAGCGTTGCATGCATGAGGTGACATGGCAGCTTCTAGTTGGTCCAAAAAGGTAACTTTTGCAAAATTCATAACTAAAGATTGGTAGCTCAGATTAGTACGAATAAAATATGAGAATTGATCAGGAGAACGAGAGGAATCCAATAAAAATGATATTAAAGATTGATTCCGTTCCTAATTGCAAAAGTACAATAAGTTGATGAAAAGTGCTTTAAAGATAAGTTAAAAACCCTATTTGTGAGTAAAGGTTGAATCTAGTATGGTTAATGGGTTAATTGAAGTATTAATAACATGTTGAATGATAATGTTAGATTAGAACCTGATCTAGATGTAAAATTGCATGATTTAGGGTTTTTACCCCATATGAGAATGATTAAGCATTTAGAAACCCTAATTTAGGGTAAAAGAGGATAAGATCATATTTAATTTGAAAAATGTGAAAATATGTTGTTAAATGATGGTTCTAAGTTATTTGAATATAAAAGTTCCTAATTGTGGATAAGTACCATAAATGTAGTAATTAGGGGTTTTCTAATGCATAAAGATGGAATTAATGAAAAATAGAGTTCGTATGTGAATTCAATCATAATGAAATTTGAATTGATGATAAATGCATATATGATCTTGTCATGGTTTAAAAGGATAAAAATAGTAGCTTTAATGTAAAAGAAGCTTAATGAACTTAATTAATGGTTAATGGTGCCTTTAATCCAAAAATAGGGTTATATGTTGTTAAGATAACCTTAATATTAAAGGATAGATGAGATAATTAGGGTTTAGAATAATAAAAGATGAAGTGAAACCCTAATTGCAAAGGAAATCCTAAAATGGATACGGAAACCTTAGGAAGCAATTTCAAGTTGAATAGAAAGAATCTTGATAAAGTGTGTAGTAAATAGAGTACATGTGTTTTTCAGGATTCTTGATGATGTGGTTGAATTACTTTCTTGGATTGCTTTCTTGGTTGGAATTGATATTAACTTGAGAAATCTACTGAACATGTATGTGGTTACACTTATGAATAATCACTTTAGTTTCACGGCGATTTCCGAACATATTTATCGGTTGCTTGAAAATAACTGTTGGATGCCTTTTATTTCATGCAACTATAAAGTGACTATGATTATCACCATAAATATACATATAACTGGCTAGATCTGGGTCCACCTCTGTTGCTTTGAAAAGGCTAAAAAAAGGGGTAATCCTAGAGAAAGGTCTAGGTTACCGTGAGTTAGAAACTGGGCTACCACGTGTAGTACCATGAGACTCTTTAGCACACCATGAGTTAAGGAGTGGTCTACCTATGGGTAGTGCCATCTGACTCAACCCTAGAAACTGGTTCACCTGATAGGCAGATCATAAGGGGTTTAATGGGGATCTACCATAAGGAAGGTAGTATCCAGGTCCACTGTAGGGACAACACAGAGGATAGGGTACTCATGGATCATGAAGTTATATTTAAACTGTAATCTTGGTTGTTAAATGATTAATTGAATGAATATGTTGTTAACATATTTTCATGATTATTGTTTCCCCCACATACCAGCTTTGACTGACTGACGTTTTGTTTGTCGGCGTTTTAGGTACAAAGACAAAAGGACAAACAGTAAATCGTCACATTGAGAAATACATGAATTGAAATACAAGGAGAATTAGTTAGAGTAGAAATTTATATGTGGATAGAAGTTTAGAGATCCAAATTTTCAAAAGGTATGCAAAAGTTTATTTTCTTACATCTTTCCAGTTTAGTCAGTTAAAATTTAATAATTTTTCTTGGTTAATTGCCGAACATTTGATCCGGAAATTATGTGTGCGGCTTTGACCTCTCGGTCTCCCTTAATTGGGGGTTATCGGAAGGTGGGGTCGTAATATCTATCCATTCTGTTCTAATACCATATTGATTACACCTATCTTTTCAATATCTAAAAGGAGTACAACCCTCTCCTACAAATAGGAGGGGAAATAACAAGGAAGCACATAGAAAACTGTAGTGGGCCTATTATACTTAGTCCCATTTTGCATAAGAATAAGTGAAAAGTAAAAACAAATTAAAGGAATAAAACAACTAAATTTAAATATATATCTTGATAAAAGAAGAAACAATAATTGAGTTCAGAGAATGGGTAACGACAATGAGGACCATTCCCTAGTGAGGAGTCCTTGTGGCAACTAGACTCTAGAGTTTATAATAGTGTTGGGGTTCTTAACATGCTAGATTTTTGGAACTAAATCTATTTTTAGTTATGATTCATGATATTTTAAAAAATCTGAGCCCATTTGCATATTTATCTCTCACTCTAAATCTCAATTGATTATGTTGGTCAATCATCATGTTCTTTTATACTATTAAGTCACCTTTTAAATTTCTTATCTCTAAATGACATTCTTCCTCCTAATTTGATAAAATAATTGCAAGACAGTCTTTGAATGTATCCTCATGAAAAAACTTGGTCCCGTTTATAATAATTCAAAATGTTTCAGTCAAAATATATCACATAGACCTTACATGATTGCAATATCCTTAAATTGTAAAATATTGACCTTGGAATCAATGTAAAAGACTCATCATAAAAGTATATGTTAATAGACATTCATTATGAGAACAATTAAGTAAGAAGTATCAAAATCACAAAAATAACTACTATATTTTAAAATATGTCTTACTAGGAATTAAATGTTGGTTTCATAACAACTGGAAGTTAATAATTCATGAAATAATTAATAAGAAGAGGTATAAGTAGTAAATACCTGAAAATTAAATGTCTTAGTAGGGAGAGTGTGTCTCCCTCTCGATAATGCTAGTGGACGGTTACAAAAAGGAGTGATTGCTCCTCCACATCCAAGGTGACAATGGTTTCTACACATGCCCCTACTCCTATACTAGAAATAGATGATTACTACTCGTCTTGAAGCCTCTGCACAATGACTGATCCAAAAGCCATCGCTGGGGCCTTACATCCATATTCATCAACAATTATTGCTGTTATGGCCTAACAAAAGTCCATGTTCTTCCTCCTTTGAGACCGGGGTGCCATAAACCCTGAAAGCAAAACCACTCCTTTGATGATCTCTCAACTCCAGTTGAACACCACCTTGGTCGTGCCACATGTGTACATAAGAAAAATTAGTAGTCAACATATGTGACCTTTAGACCTTCTCACTGGCATCATAATGCCATCATCTTCATTATCTTAGTAACAGAAGACATCATATGAAACATGATTGCACCAGTTATAATACTTAGTAATCACCTCATATTTCAACAAGAAACAATGAGCCTCCATGTATCCTCCCTCCATCTTCAACATCTATCTATAAAACCTTAGAACCCCCTTCTCCATTGATATTTTAACCCCATCCTAGATGAGCTACGCCACAAACTTGCAACCCAACTAGAAATGTCCTGACCCCAATTCCCTACTAGATCATCCATCACCGATGTGGAAATCCATAGAAAATTGGAACCCCAGAATATCTAACGATGACCCCAACAGGAATGGACTAAACATAAGAGAAATCCTCCACTACAAGGCCTCTAGTCCAACCTACAAAAAACCAATAATAGTTGGTGGTCAACCCTCCAACCCTAGAACATCTTCATTGGCCCACCTCCTTTTTCATACAACCAGTTGAACTCCTCCTTGACATCTATTCATCTTCACCTCCATCTTTGCAACCCAAATCTTCTATGACCATCCCAGAGCACCGTGACCCCAACTACTGCTGCGATTGGTGGCTGGTGATAAGTATAGATAAAATCTCCCCTTTGGAAGCCACACAACAACATCACTATGGTTTCTCATGTTTCCTAAATAAGTCAAATAGAATACCAATTGATTTCAAGCCAAAAGTAACCAACATTATTCTAGATTTGTAGATCTCCCTCTTGTTTCACCTGGAGTCAATACTTGAAATTTTTTCATCTTGGATACACTCAATTCAAAGGTGCGAAACTTCTATTTCTATTTGGAAACTTATTTCCTACATTGGTTGCATGCATGATTAGATAGGTTGGTTTGGTCTAAAATTGATTTTGTGCCTTAGCTTACCTATTTGAAAGGCCACCAACACTTGCTTCTAGAAAATAGTAGCACAATATATAAACGTCAAGAAAATGTAGGCTAGTGCCCTTAGTTTAGTGGAACTACTCTTCCACACCTCTGTGCAGAGTTCTAGGACATAGGGTCCCTCATTATTTTGGGAATTTCAACTGGTGTATTGTCATTCTCCATAGGAGAGAAGACATGGCTTTTCCAACAACTAGACATTGACATGTTCTATCTATGAAAATTGAATGGCTAAACTCAATAATTGGATGTTGAATCTTATTGAATTTGAAAACTCATTGTTGTCTTTGATACTTGCCTAAATTGTTTATTCCTTTGCATTTTGTTATAAAAATCCCTTACAAACGATTTTGTACCAGATTTGCTAACCCATGTTCCCTATTTGGGATCCATGTGTGGTTTTTTTACTCTGGGAATTCATCAATATGTGATGAAAGAAGACCTAGAATAGATGCACAAGATTTTTCCACAGTTGAAGAGTAGATAGGAATCCATGCCTACTTTTATAATTTTATGTAAAATATTTTTCTATATTTTTAATGCAATTTTGCAAATAATTAATCATCAGGATCCATTTTCTACAACATGTATAAGAGCCTATAAATAGTTGACACTCATGCATGTATAAGAAATTAGGGCTTGTTAGAATGCAAATGTAATAGATATTTGACAATAAACCCTAGTATCATTGACTCAATTACTGGGATATACAGAGACTACAAGAAACACTAAGAACCTAGGATATGGGGTATGTACCTTAATAGAAAGTTATGTAACATACCTAGCTCATATCCTAGTTCTTAGACTCCCCTAGGTGTAGATTTACTCAAATATATTATTTAGGAAGAAGTGTTTAAGACACATATATGTAGATTTAGAATATGACCCTTGGAACATCTAATCACCACTATAAGTATACAAATCGGAAAAGTACCTAGAGTTCCTCTTTACTTACGTACAACCACAAGTAATTACAAAAAAAAGAGTGAATAAATATAGTAAACCCTAAAATGGCAAATTTATTATAATTGATGACTTCCAAAAAAGAGTGAATAAATATAGTAAACCCTAGAACGACAAATTTCTTATAATTGATGACTTCCAATTGGAACAGTGAAATATTTGTAAGAGGGATAGATAATGTTCTCTAATTGTTTTAATTAATACAGAATAAATCATCACCATGTATTAAGAATGAGCTGAGGTGTCTAAGAAAGGATTTTAAGTGAAGGTTCTAGCATAATTACTCTCAATCCACTTAGGTGGTGGTGGGGTTTCCTCACTCTACATATCGACCTAGCCAAGATAATTTCAACTACTTGGGGAAAATCCTATACTCGAATAATTCAACTCAAGTGAAGAAAACTAAGATTCAAAATTACTTCCCATTCCATAATAAAAGAATTAAATAATATAATGTGATAAATATTAGGACCTCTAGATTTTGAAACTCCCAATTTAGGGTTATATAAAACTTTGAATAGTTTATGGTTATATTGATGTAAAACCCTACTCATAGAAGTTAGAGAAATAAAAAAGTGAGTTTATCTAAATTTTTGTCCCAATAGAAAAATAACATAGAGATTAATGATAACATTATTGAGTAAAATTTGATAAAGTTTTAAACTTGGCTATGATAATTATAGTTTATCTAATAATTTAGTGGGGTAACACAAAATTTTGATTCTTAAACTAGAAATGTATACATGAATTTGGAGGAATTTTATAGGCTAGGCATCACTAAGTGCTTAAGTGACTCTTTAGATGTTTCATAGAAATATAAATTCTCAAACCATATCGAGTAGTTGGGATGATAGAGTAATATTCATTTAAATGTATACATGAGGTGAATGTGACTTAGTTCTTGCATTGATTTTGTCCATGTTTTTGTTCTATGTCGAAAGTATTCCCATAGAAAATGATTTACTTTATAATACAATATGTATAAAAAAAGATGATTTTTAAGGAATTTATCGATGATTTCTTGAGCCGAGTTACAATCAAGGAGGTATGAGGAAAACATAGAGGGGAAACATAGAGTTAGTGAAGGAAATTACATTGTAGTTGACATGCCTATTTAGATTTCCATTTAAACATTTAAGGGGTGGAGAATAGTACCATATTAGACTAGTGATACACCAATTTTGAGGAAAAAATCCTCTTTAAGAGGTGAAGAGTTGTTAATACTAGATTTTGGGTATTAAATCTATTTTCAGTTATAATTCATGTTGTTCTCCAAAATTTGAGCCCATTTGCAAATTTGTATCACTCTAAAACTCAATTGATTATCTTGGTCAATTGTTATTTTCCTTTATACTAGTAAGTCTCCAATTAATTTTGTTATCTCTAAATGAAAACGTTCCTTATTATTTGAGAAAATATTTGGGAGATATTTCTTGAATGTATCCTCATGAAACAACTTGGTCCTATTTACAATATGCAAAATGTTTGAGTCAAAACATATCAAATAGACCTTACATGAATGCAATATCCTTCAATTGTAAACTATCGACCTTGAACAATTGTTTTGATGTATCATGGAAATGATTTTGGATAGAAGAACAAACTAATTGTCTATGATGGAACAAAATATCTCTCATCTTTCCCTTGAATAGATTATTCTTTTTGATTTCCAAATGAATGTTCTTTTTTTGCTTTGAGAGATGCACTAATTTTTTGAATCTGGTACCAACATGTATAATCCCCCCCAGAACAACATTCTCTTTGAGACCTTTCAACCAATCATATTAATATAAAATACTCATCATATAAGTGTATTTTTTTTCTTGATGAATCCATGTTACAACCCAATTTTTGGGTTCATATGGTGGGAAATGGAATTTCCCCAATAAATGTATGATTATGGGGAATGATGTGAACTATATGTATTAAATGGATTTGCTTTGCAATATTTCCTTTTTGCATATGATTTCATGGATTATAATATATTAATAAATCTAACATGATTAAAAGGAAAAAGAAGAAATCAAACAATGCAATATTAAGAAGGAAATTTTAGATAATGAGGAAGAGATAAGAAACATGTGGAAATATGGATAATGGGATATCATGGATGAGATTTTGAATCCACAAGGTTGGTAGTGGTAAAAGGATTTCACACATGAATAAATAATCATGAATTTAGTTATGGTAAATGAAATAATTATCATGGTTCTAAAAGAAAATAAAATACATGGTGCTGTAGGATAATTAAAGGGATAATTATCTTGTCAAGAGAAGCAACACAATGTTTAAGGCATCATGAGTAATATTTATAATTTGTGTAAATTTGGAATAAAAAGAAATTTCTTTTAATGTATATGTATTGTTGGCATTTTGGAAATACCTTTCACATAAAAAGAACTCCCATACGATAATGGTAACTAGCTACCTGCTTGGAGGGCAAGTATTGTATATTGGACTATCTCAACCAAATCCATATTTATAAAATAGGATGGAAATAGTGTTGGTTGTATCTTTCCTTATATGTTAAGGCCACTAAATCCAAGTATGAAAGAGGGAGGTTTCGTTGTACATGGAAAGGAGAGATGAGAATGAGAATCTATATATATGTATGCGTAATGCATGATTTAGAAACTGCCTTCCCTCTCCTACATCTCCCTTCAGACTCCTCAATGTCCAGTTATCCCTCTTTGATCTCGACATTATGGATTGATCGATGATGCCTTCAATGATACCCTGACCTGGAGGAGATCGAGTGTAGCTCTATGTGAAGATCTGTTTACCATGGGATGTGTAGAACCTGAAGAGGACAACAACCCTGAGCGGTGATCCCTTGGAAACTGACTTTTCTACTCCTCCTTCCATCTACCATGGGAGGGCACCTACACAGATTCTTTTTCATGGCCCAAGGCATGTAGCGGTGGTCGTCCAACATCAAAGGACCTTGAACTGCAATGCCCCTCTCCTACGGAACCTCAGTGTCAGGCTAAGGTCTGCGAACCGCCACCCAAGATGTCTGCAGCTCACCTAGTACCCAAGGGAGAGTGTCTCCCTCCGGGTGGCTCTACCTGGAGGCTAGGAAGGCAGTTGACCTCTATGGCTGGATGGTGGCACCATGCGGCCAGAGGTAGAGAGGCCGTCGGGGGGGGGGGGAGTTACATAGATGGAGCACTGGAGTCCCTGTGTCAGACAGGGAATCACCCTAGCGCGAGGAGGAAGGAGGAAAGAGGCAAAGACCGAATTTCCCCTAAGAACGTGTTTTTGATGCAAGGGTGCAGGCATCTTTCCACCTAAGCCGACCCAACAAATAAAGGAAATAATCACAGATGACGTGTCAAGTCCTGCTTGGTTTAAGTAAGTAAAAACTTATGAAAATCGTATCTAATTAATGGTAGCTCGGATGGATGCATATAATATATGAATTTTGCTCAGAATAATGAGAGGAATCCATTAAAAATAGTTTCAGAGCCTAATTCATCTTGCAATTTGAAAAAGTAGTTGAAGTTATCAACTTTAATGCATTAATGCTTAAGAAACCCTAATCTATGATGATTAATGATTTGGGAAGGGTTATATGGATGTTTAAAGTTGATATTAACCTATTGATTACAAAAGTACACATTAGATCTAAAAGGATGATCTTTATGTGTAGTTTGATTAATTTAAGGTTCTATATACATGAATATGCTTTAATGGGCTTTGAAACCCTAATCTTGGTAATTATGAATCTTAATGGCTTTATCTATTCAAATCCATGAATAAAACTGGGATATGATGATTTTAAGATATTTTGAGTATGAAAGTTCCTAATTATTGATAAATACCCTTAATTTGGTAATTATGGTTTCTGAGTGGATCAATGTGGAATTAGTGATAAATAGGGTTCTTATATGTGAATTGAACTATATTGAATTATGAGTTGTTAATCTAGAAGAAACAGTATGCTTGCAATATGTTGTTATAGTTAATTGCACGATTATTGTTTTCCCCACATACCAGTATATTCATTTATGCTGACCGACATTTTGTTTGTCGGCGTTTTAGGTACAACATTGAAAAGGATAAATAGTAAAGTGGCATATTGTGAAAATAAGAAATAAAGTGCAAGGAGGATTAGTTAGAATAGATTCCATATGTGGATAGAAGTTAGATATCCAAGTTTTTAAAAGGTATGCACAATTTTATTTTATTCCAGCTTTTCAGTATAGTCTTGGTAGAATTTAGTAATTATTATTGATTATTTTTTGAACCATTGATCTTGTTAATTGGGATAACGACTTTGACCTTTTGGTCTCCCTTAATTGGGGGTAATCGGGAGGCGGGGTCGTTACAATCCAACTCTTCTATTGTTTTTTTTGTAATTTGTAACTTTATAAGTAAAGACTATGCACAACTTGGGGATACAACCATCTGTCAAGAAAGCTGAACAAGACACAACCATGGAAAGAAAGAAAACCTATAGACAAAAGCCTCGTGTGCAAGAAAAATAAAAAATATGATAAAAGGACCTCGGGAAGAATCAATCTATTCAGAGAACAACTTAATATCATTCAAAATAAACCTCCATAGTTGTTGTTCACTTCTCCCACTTCCTTAGTGAATTCTATCATTTTGTTCCCTCCATAACCAATGTAGAATATAGAGGCATGTTATAATCTACAACTTAATTTGGAAAATACACAAATCTTCAGCAGAACAAGGAGACACTAGCACACCCTCATATATAAGAAGCATACTCACAGTTGAAGAATACATGTCAGATACGCTCCTCACTATTCTTGTAAAGGAAGCACCTAAAATCCAAGATGATGCCTAGATGTTTAATGTACCTAGATGTTAGGACCCTTTGATGACCAATTTTCCAACCTAGAATCTGAAAACTTCTAGGACATTTAAATTTCCAAAGCCATTTAAAATAAGGTTTAGGATCACTTCCTTGGTAATTACCATTCATATAAGTATATGCTAATAGACATTAATTATGAGAATAATTAAGTAAGAAGTCTTATAATCATAAAAGGGTTTTGATTATGTTTAAAAATTTGTTTTACTAGGAACTAAATATCTGCTTAAGGATTCATAACAATTGGAATGACATAGTTGAAGTTAACAATTTGTGAAGTAATTAATAAGGAGGGGTATAGGTGGCAATTACTACCACATTAAAGTCTTGGTAGCGAGTGCACATCTTTATCTCGATAATGCTGGTGGAATTTACAGAAAAGAGCAATTGATCCTCCACATTCAGCGCAATGGCCGTTTCTATACAGACCCCTACTCCCACACTAGAAATGGTTGAATCCACCTCATTTTTGAGCATCTACACAACGTCTGATTTGATAGACATCACTGGTGCCTTACATCCATCTTCATCAACATTTACTACTGTTAAAACCTAGAAGAAGTTCATGTTATCCCTCCGACCAGGCTGCCATAGACCCTGAAAGCACAACCACTCCTCCAATGACCTCTCAACTTTAGTAATTCACCACCTTAGTCATGCCACCTGTGCAAATCAGAACAAAGTACTAGTTAGCATGTTGTCAAGATAGTGTACCTAATAACTCAAGACAAGCAACCATTAAAGATGAAGACTTAGAGACACAACAACTAAATGCCTCACAGTAGTTAATGATTCATGATAGTCAATGTTCTCAGTCATTTCTGCATGTTTCATTTACTTCTACTAATCGTCTCTTCATATGCCTAATGTCTGCTCCTCGCCAAACCCTACACGAGGAACCTTGTATAACTAAGCCATTGTAACGTGATGTTGTTCACGGCGATTAAGTGAATGCAATACCCTTTTCACTCATGATACTCACACTTAACGTGATATCAAAGCCCCTCTAACTATCCTCCACTCTTCCCTTATTCTCATATTCTTGAACCTATCTTCTCTGACCAGACCTTCCCCTTGCCTCACTGCAACAACCTAACCTGATGGCCACAGAGACCTCAACATCCTCCACTTCTATCTATCCCTACCATGTAGGCCTGAATATCTCTAACTTCTTGACAATCAAACTCAACCTTGACAACTGTCTTCTATGGGAGTCTCAAGTGAAGAATCTAGCAGAGTCCTGCTTCCTTGAAGGTTTCCTTGATGGCATTGAAGTTGCTCCTCCTTGCCTCATTCCAGATGCCGATGGTCTACCAGATGCCAACCCAAGGCACAAAGCCTAGACACACATAGATCACCTTCTCAAAGGATGGATCTTGAGCTCACTGACTGAAGAAGTGATGGGTAACATCTTCGGATGCACTACATCTCATGAAGTTTGGTCCACTCTAATGAAGAAGTTCTCAGAATCATCCCAATCCAAAGAGTTTGAACTCAAGTGTCAGTTGTGAACCTTCACCAAAGGGTCTGACTCTCTCTCAGACTATCTCTGGAAACTCAAGACCCTCTGTGAAAAGCTCAGTGCAATATGCTATGTTTTTAGTGATCAAGAGAAGGTCTTTACCCTCTGGAATGGTCTGGATGGAAATGAATATGAAGGCTTTGTCATTTCAATGCTAAAGCCACCCATTCCTTTGTATGATGACCTCATTCCACTTCTGCAAGAATTTGAGAGACGAAGATCAAGGAGGTCATCACCTTCCCCTCCTGTTGTGTTCTACATCAACAAAACCAGAGTAGATAACCACATCACCTTCAATCGATAGAAGTTTCACAACCACACTAACCTTTCTGGTCATGTTCGCCCTTCATCCCAATGTAGGGGACACCATCAATCTAGTAGCTTTGTCTAAGGTGTGCTCGACAGTGGACTAGGGAACCACACCACCCAATTCAATCCTCAAAGAAGAGGATCTACCACCTCTACCAATGCCAATAACAACCAGTATAACTCCTCACCTCTAGTTTGTCAAATCTGTGACAAACAAGGGCATACAGCTCTAAGATGCTGGCACATGTATGATAATAACTTTCAAAACCAATATGTGCCCTCCTCACTTGCAAAGAACATGAGTGATACCCTTATGACACTTCACCTTCATGAGGTTGACCCCTCTGCTTGGCACATCGACTCTGGTATTATGGATCATATAGCCCAAACCTCAGGCACTCTTCTCAATCTTCGCATATATAAAGGGTCAAGTATGATCATGGTTGGGAATGGTAACTTTCTACCAGTTTCTCATACTAGTGACACAACTATAAAAATCCTTACCCGTATTCCACTAAATGATGTTTTTTAGTTCCTGAGATCAAGAGAAATCTTGTCTCAGTTTTAAAGTTACATCTATGTTGCCTTGATATGTAATCTGCACTGACAACTCTGTTATTATCAAGGACATCAAGACTCATCACGTTCTCACTTAGGGAATATGCAGTGATGGAATGTACATCCTACCATCATCTATCTCAAGGAATTTCTTCACAAATCACTGTGCCAAGGCCTCTAGTGAAGTAAAACATCACAAGCTTGGACATCTTAGTCAACTTGTTCTTTAACATCTTGTTCAAAAAGGGATCGTTACAAGAACTTCCAATTTTAATACAATTTGTAACATCTGTGAGCTGAGCAAGAGTAAGAGATTTCCTATTCAATACCAGCATTCCAAGGCAATCCATCCTTTTGAACTGTTACATTGTGATGTTTGGGGTAAGGAATCTATGCCTTCAACCCATAACTTCCTTTACCATGTTATGATCACTGACGATTACTCTCGGTTCAGTTGATTTTTTCCTGTAAAGAACAAGAGTGATTTCTACCTTATTTTATCTTCTTCTGCAATATGATCAAAACACAATATGGTCTGCATGTCAAAGGGTTACAGAGTGATGGAGGTGGTGAATTTCTCAATCATCCACTTTGACAGTTCCTATCTGGTTCGAGCATTGTTCATCGAGTCTCATCCCCACACGATCCTTCTCAGAATGGTATAGCAGAGCGAAAACATCACCATGTTATAGAACTAGGGATTGCGATGATGTTTGAATCCCACTTACCTAAGTCACACTAGGCAGAAGCTTTCTCCATTTCCATCTATATCATAAACAAACTACCCACATCCCTACTACATATGAAGACTCCTTTCAAAGTCCTCCACAACAATAGGCCCTCCTACACCCATCTCCACACCTTTGGAAGTCTCTGCTACCCTTGTCTATGCAACTACACCGCTGACAAACTTGATCCCCACTCTTTACCTTGTGTGTTCATGGGCTACATCACTCATCACAAGGAATATAAGTGTCTCCACATCCCATCCCAGTGCCTCTATATCTCCAAACATGTTGTTTCAATGAGGATGTATCTCCTTTTGCCCCATCCGTCCCTTAATCCACCCCTAAACTAAGACACCTCTCCTACTCCACCTTTCTCTACATTGAAGTTGATAGTAACTGACCTCCTCTACAGTCTGTCCCAAACACCGCCACCCCCACCACCTCTCCTTCCAACTCTGCTCTCGATGTTTCCTACACCCAAATTACCTCAGTTGATCCTACTACTCCCGACCTTCTCGATATTTACACCCATTGAGACATCCCTTCCATAGGTACCACCTCTCCTCCTACATATCTCCACTCTTCCATGAACCAAGACGCTTCCTCCACCAATCCAAACTCAGAGTCTAGTCCTCTTCCTACCCCTTCTAGCAATCGTCATTCCATGATCTCCTGAGGAAAATATGGTGTCCAAAAACCCAATCCCAAATACACCCTTCATTCCACACTACTACCTTTCACTCCTCGAATCGTTACCCATGCCCTTCATCATCCTGGTTGGAATCAAGCCATGTCCACTTAACTTTAGGCCCTCCATCAAAAGAAAACCTGGACCCTCATTGCAAGAGACCCACACATGAATGTTATCGGGTGCCGCTGGGTCTTAAAAACCAAATTGAATCCCAATGGCACTCTGGATCAGCTCAAGGCTCACCTAGTTGCCAAAGGGTATAGTCAAGAATAGGGCATAGACTACACTGAGACTTTCAGACCAGTTGTGAAGGCTCCTACAATCAAAATTGTTCAATCAATTGCTATTTCCAGAGGTTGGGACATTCAACAACTTGATGTGTGCAACACCTTCCTCAATGGCACACTTGATGTTGCTATTTACATGGAACAACCTTTGGGATTCATGGACGCTACACTTCCCCATCATGTCTGCAAACTTCACAAAGTTCTCTATGGGCTCAAATAGGCTCCTTGATCCTGGTTTCATCGCATCCATACCTTCCTCTCTAAGATGGGATTCTATTCCTACACCACAGACTCTTCCCTCTTTGTGCTTTGCACCCAAAACACACTGATATACCTCCTCCTCTATGTCGATGATATACTTATTACTGGTAACTCGTCCATAATCATTAAACATATCATTAGCCAACTTGAATCTGAATTTTCCCTTTGAAATCTGGGGTCTGCTCACTACTTTCTTTGCATCCAAGTTGAACACTACCCTCTTGGTCTCCTCCTTCATCAAAACAAGTATGACCTTACAATTTTGGCCCGAGAAAACATGCTACACTACAAGCCTGTCTCAACCCTAATATGCACTTCATTCCTACATGACTCCCTTCGCCATCCTGGTGACCCCCTCATTGATACTAGTTCCTATCGTCATATAGTCAACTCTCTTCAGTACCTTACATTCACACAACCTGACATTACCTATGGTGTTAACCTAGCCTGCCAATTTCTCCATTGTCCCACTACCACTCATCTCCACTTAGTTAAGCGTATCTTACGTTATATCAAAGGCACTGTCTCCATGGGTATTCAAATCTTTCATGACTCTTCCCTTCCATTCATTAGTTTCTGTGATGCTGATTGGGTCGTCTAGCCACTCACCAGACACATCACGAGTGGATATTGCATCTTCCTGGGACTTACATGTGTGTTATGGTCCTCCAAGAAGCAGCCCACTATTTCTAAATCTAGTGCCGAGACTGAATATCGCTCCCTGTTGCTCACTATTGTGGAACTCACCTGGTTCTTCAAACTACTCCAAGAACTTCACTTGGAACATCAACAACTAGAAACTCTTTACAATGATAACCTCAGTGCTTCCTTGCTTGCATCCAACCCAGTTCTTCATCCCAGAACTAAACACATCGAACTAGACTACCACTTTATATGGGAAAATGTAGCACTTGTCCACATACTCACCAAGTTTGTCTCCTCTAGAGACCATCTCACTGACGTCTTCACCAAATCTTTCCACAAAATCCACTTTAGGGCTCTCGTTCTCAAGTTGGGCCTATAATTCTCCCAGTCCCAACTTGTAGGGGGCTGTTAATATAGTGTACCTAATAACTCAAGACAAGCAACCATTGATGATGAAGACTCAGAGACGTAACAACTAAATGCCTCACAATAGTTAATGATTCATGACATTCAATGTCCTCAATCATTTCTACATGTTTCATTTACTTCTACTATCCGCCTCTTCAAATGCCCAATGTCTGCTCCTCGCCAAACCCTACACAAGGAGCCATGTATAACTAAGCCATTGTAACATGATGTTATGTAAGAAAATTAAGTGAATGCAATACACTTTCCACACCTTCTACTCACACTTAACACATGTGTGTGACTTCCAGACCTTCTCAATACATCATAATGCCATCAACTTCATTATCTTAGTAACACAAGACATTAGATTGAAACTTAATTGTGCTAGTTAGAATACTCATCGATCACCTCATATTTCAACACTAAACAATGAGCCTCCATGAATCCTTCCTCCATCTTCAACCTCTATCTTGAAAACCCTAGAACTCCCTTCTCCATTTCTATTTTAACCCTGCCCTAGAATCACTACACTATAAACTACAACCCAACCAATAATGTCACGATCCCAATCCATACTAGAACATCTGTCACCGATGTGGAGATATGTAGATATTTAGAAACTAAAAACATCTCATGATGAACCCAATAGGAATAGACTGAATGGGAGAGAAGTCCTTCACCGCAAGGCTTCCAATCCAACCTACAACAAACCAATAATAGTAGGTGGTTGACCCTCAACCCTAGAACATTGCCGTTGGCCCATCTCCATTGCCTTACAATTTGCTGGACTCCTCCCTGTTATATTTTCTTCTTCACCTCCACATCCACAACCCAGATATGCTACAACCATCCCAGAGCACCATGACCACAACCACCACCTACTACTACAATGATAGATGACAATCAGTATTGACAAAATCTTTGCTCTAATAGCCACACAGCAACATCACTGTGGTCTTGCAGATTTCTAGAGAATACACTACAATCAACTTCACAACTTCAGTCAGAGGTACCTCAACCCTACACTTCTCATCAGTTCAATTTGACCAAGGATAATAAGCACACAATTAACAAACCAAGATTATATCTAGACCGTGACATATATAAAAATCTACAATATTGAATAAAATGCATAGGGATATACACATCGTCACACATTTGATTGATTTAATACATATGTAGGCGTATATGTATGACCATATGATAGATAATATGGAGAACATAATGGATAGTTAATTTCCAATCATTATAACCCATGTTTTAGACTATATTCTTCAATAATTGACCTCTACATCGACTATTCTTATAAATAAGTCATACAATGGGAATAATCATCTTATAAAGGGACAAATATGGGAAATCAATTTAATGGATTTTTTTGCCTTCATACTATTCATATAGTCCTTCTAAGAACCTTACATGTATATATGAGTATAATCTTGTGGATTCCACACCTGTAATGGACACTATGACCTGAGGATGTGACATATTGGAGTATAATTCATGGATTATAAATATTGCGAGCATGATAGTTATTTACAATGTCATATGTTATTACACATACAAGGATTACTATAAATGTGAGTGAAATTGATGATTTTAGGGTGACATATATACTAAATTACCTGTGTTAAGAAATCAAATCCTAACATTTGATGGATCTATAAAATGTACATATCCATGTGGTTCTAATTTGGATGAATTGATACATGTAAAACATATTACGTGTGTATATATTTTGTTAGCATAGACTTAGTTTAGGTAATAAATGGGTAGAAAAATGTATGATATTACTCTATTATAAATCCATCTAAATCCTACTTGTGTTTGGTAACATAATTGAGATCTATGCATATATGACTACTGTATATTGATGTATGTTGCATTAAACCCTAGATATCCCTAATAAGGGTATATTAGTAAATAAAAATAATGGATCCTAGTGACTAAATGGAATTATATTTCAAAATAACATTTTAGGATATAATTTATAGAAAAGGTAATATGACAACCGTTTTTGTAGTAATATATATATATATATATATATATATATATATAACCTAGTTGGAAATATAAAACTAATATTGATGGGAAAATATGGGATAATAATAAACTTAAATGATAAAATATTAATCCTAAATAATTAAAATTGAATACTAATTGATTCCTAGCCAATATTAACCAAGATCATTCTAAATTTATAGATCTCCCTCTTGCTTTCTCCTTTGAGTCAATAGTTGAAAATTTTGTATTTTGAATGCGTTTAATTTGAAGTAGCTAAACTTCTTTTTCTATTTGGAAAGTTATTTACCTCATTAGTTGCATGCTTGACTAGTTAGGTTGGTTGGCCCAAAAATTGATTATGTACCTTAGCCTACCTATTTGAAAGACTGCCACCATTTATTTTTGAAAAATAGTAGCACAATGTTTAAATGTTGAAAAAGGGCAGTCTAGTGCCCCTAGTTTAGTGCAGTTACACTTACACGTCTCTGTGCAGAGCTAAAGGACATAGGGTCCCTTAGTATATTGGGAATTTTAGTTGTTGTGTTGTCATTCTCCATAAGAGAGAACACATGGCTTCCCCAACTACTAGACAATGACATGCACTATCTATGAAAATTGAATTATTAGTCTAAAAAATGGCTAGTTGAATCTTATTGAATTTGAAAACCGATTGCTACCTTTTGATAGTTGCCTACATTGTTTATTCCCTTCTAGTTTGTTATACAATTCCCTTGCAGATAGGTTCATATTATTTTACTTTCCAAGTATCATTTTACCAACTTTTTTGACCCATGTTTCCCTTGTTGGGGTCCATGTGTGGTTTTGTTTCTCTAGGAATTTGTATATAGGTGACTAAAGAAATCCTAGAAGACATGTGCAAGAATTTCCCACTATTGATGAGTAGATAGCAATCCATGCCTAATTTTATAATTTATGTAAATCTTATATGACTCTATTGTAAACATGATTGTACAAAGATTTGTTTAGACTTTTTGATGCAATTTTGTAAATATTTGATAATACGAACCATGTATTTAAATGGTTAGTTAATATGGGGAGGATGCGAGGGTTTGTGATTTATAGGTCAGATGGTTCAGAAAGTCACTGATGTTGTTATCTACTATTTTAGGGCTCTAGGGTTGCTGGTTGGAGAAGAAGCTTCTCTTGTATACTGTTGTCATGATTTCCTTAATTTGGTAACTTAAGGTTATCAAATTGGTATTTTATCCCCTTTATGCTAATTATATCCCTATGTTATGACTTGTAAATGTAAACCCTAATGGTTTTGAGATTTTGACCATGGGTTCGATTACTAGTAAATACATTCCCACCAACATTAACCCCTCTATGATGAATAAGTTAATTATGGTCACCATGAATATCTATATTGTAAATCCTGATCGAATTAGTATTTCATATTGATTCCAAATCCAAATAGATTCAAGTATTCAAGCATGGGTTCCAAATAAGTTTTATTGATCAAGATGAAGTATAATCACAATTTAGTACTTGAAATCCATGAAAATTCAAAAAGGAATAAATATTAATGGAGACTTATCAATAAAGGTATTCAGGAGAGGCAATCATGCAAAATATCTCAAAGTAGATTTAGTACCCAAAATCCAATATGTTACACTCTCCACCATCAGCCACCGCCCACACATGATGCTCGACCGCCCACGACGCGTGCAGAGTGCAGTCGCTGGCCGCAAGGCTGGAAGCCACGTGTTAGTGCACCACCATAAGACTATAGCCCGTAAGGCTATTGCCCATGTCAACCACCATTGTGGCCCTCTATCCAGGTGGTGATTTTCAACAACTTTTTTTTTACCATTGTCTGTGGAGGATATCTATCCCCATTATCCTGATCTTTAATAGGAGAGTCATAGGTTATTTTCCCCAATGGAGTTGCACTTGTGGCCTCTTAATTGGGTGTTTCCTAGAAAAATAACCTCTGTGACTGGTACTCCTCCTCTTCTCTGTCACCCACCAGATCTTCTTGGTGGCATGTTGATCTTGGCGCAAAGGAGATTTTTTTTAAAAATAAGGTTGTAAAAGCTTAGATTCTTCCTTTCATTTTTATTTCCTTCCCATGTATTTACCCTACATACATGGGTGAGTGCTGATGATTATTAGGGATCTATTATCTTCTTCCTATCATAATACTTCATTATTGTGATAATGCTTACATCCGTGCTTCTTTTCGACCTTCTTCTCTCTCACTGTGCATTTTACCATTGATTTTTCATATTCTCTATTGTTCTTTCGATGTGCTATTGTGATATATTTCTCCACCATTGTTCTACGACTTTGATATCTTTCTCCAGCGACATCATACTAGTGTGCCTTTTCATCCCATCTAAAGGAATGACTGACATAAAAGATTCATCTCACACCATTGTCTATAGTGATAGTGCCCCTCTCTCCATAATCAAGTTGAATAGAGATAATTACCTACTATGGATGAATTCTATCCAAACAATACTAGAGTCCAGAAAAAGGTGAAATTTATTGAAAAACCTATTGAGGAAGACCATGAACAAGAACAAGCCAATAAACAAGTCAAAAGCTAGCTATTAAACAACATGGAACCTTTGATTACCTCTAAGTACATGTTTTATAAAACTACAAAGGAAGTGTGGGACGCTGTCTATTGACGCTACATACAGGAAAATAATTCTTTGAGGTTTTATAAAATTTGGGACACATTAATTGGTGAAAATATAGGTGATAGGACCCTTGATGAATATTTTGATTCTATTGTCAGCTTGTGTCAGCAACTTGACTATTCAACCCGTCTCTTCAGAGAATCAAACCAAAAAGTAGATAGATCTTATTACAACCAAATTTCTTACTGGTATTCATCCAAACCGTGCTCTAGTCTATAACACATTCTTGGTTAGTGACAACTTTCTCACTCTAGAAGATGTTTTCTCTCATCTCTAGCAATCTGATGTTTGCCACTTATCTTCTACTCCACCATAATCACAACTAGCAATTGTTGCTATTGTTCATCAATGAGTACATGTCCATGGATGCCCCCAGGCAACAATGCACTTTATGAAACAAGTTAGGCCATTTGGAGGAGAAGTACCATAAGAAGCACTATCATCTCTATGGCAACGATCATAACATTGGGACTACCCATGGGTCAGAAAATCAGTCTGTTACCATCTACTTAGTTGAGTATGAGCAACTCTTATAGGCCTCTCAGTAGGCTCCTCCAAAATCCATAAAATATGGGGATTTCATGACTATGCAATCTGCTATGATATCTTTGGTGGATTTGGCCTCTAACCAATGTAATGACAGGACCTCCATAGTGGCATCTAGCTCTCCTTGGATTGTTGACTTAGGGGCCAACAAACATATGAATGGTATGAGACACCTTCTTTCCTCCACTGAACCTCATATTCCTACCTCATATGTCACTTTGGCAAACGGGTCCATTAAAATGGTTAAACAATGTGGTACTGTTAATGTCTCACCTATTCTAAAACTCCAATCTATTCACTGGATTCCTCATTTTCACTTTAATTTAATGTATGTTGTTAAGTTAGTTGATGCCTTTATCTGTAATTTCATCTTTGATAGCCATAGTTTTGTGATGCAAGATTCATAGACTTTTTAATTGATTGGTTTGGGTTCTAGATCCGGTGACCTTTATTACTTTGGTGATGTCATTTCATCTTCTATTCTTCTTGTGAGCAAACCTCTTCAGATTCATAAACTTAGGGTCATTCCTCTCTTGAGAAGCTAAATCACATGGAGTCCTATTTATCTAGTTTAAAAAGTCTCCTATGTGACTCATGTGAGTTTGGGAAGCATCACAGGAGTTATTTATCTACAAAAACTAGTCTTTGTTCTAAATGCACCATTAATTTTTTTTTGTAGTGACATATGTTGTCCCTTTCACACCACCTATTTTAATGGATTGTGTTCTTTCATTACTTTTGCTGACGATTTCTCTCATAATGCATGGTTATATCTGTTGAAATCCTATGATGAAATGATTGATGTTTTCCATAATTTTTTTTGGTCGACAAAAAACTCTGTTGCTATTAAATGATACCAAAACTTTAGGTACAAAGGACCACACCCCCTAATCCTCTATAAGGATTACCAAAGAAAACACAAAAAAAAAACAATCCCAAAGTCTTACACAGAAGACCTCAAATAGAAAGAAAAAACCAAACAAAAAATACACCAAAGCCTTCATACAAACAAAAGACTGGCCTGCCAGCAGCCATCTCAGATGAGGAGCTCCACTATCATTATGCTTACCCACAAATTGTGCAAACTCAACTTTGATGGGAAAATGACTGTCAGCTAATGTCTGTACTAGGGCATATAAACATATTTAGATATTGGCAAGTCTAACCATCAACAACATCCACATTAAGTGATCACTGGAACTATCTCTTGTCATCAACCTATTAACTAACACACATCTTCAATACTTGAATCAACAGAATCAAACACCAGTGGACCAGCTCCTAGGCCTCCCCCCAACTGGCATTAAAAACATGAACTGAAGGTGTGGGCGAAGGATCTAGGATTGAACCCCCAGACATCAACCAGTAGATTAAGAATCTCAGAGGTGAATACTAAACAAAACCGAAGCCAGAAAATCAGCATGATAAGGTATGGGGTCAGCCCCCATCCTTTTTCTTCTTAGGAGATTTTTTCCTCTTATTAGGCCTAAATTTGCTAAAGTCTAACGAATCAGCCTCCCATGGATCATAATCCAATTCAATATTCGAGTATATATTAGACTCTTCATCATCTTCAAATAACTTCTCCTTTTCATGTTGGAAATCCGTGGAGAAGTCACTACTGTTCCAAATTCTGTTGATCTTCCACGAGGAAGAACTCATCTCTCCTCTACTTCTCCTACTTAGCTCCAGTTCCCAGTCAAGTTTGAGGCTCCCAGTGCATACCACCGAAGAAGACCCAACCATATCAGGTTCTAGATCGTAGAGAGGGAGGTGAGGCTTGTGCTTTCCGACTCCAGAAAGAACCACATCTTCAACCTATTGAGCAATGGATTCGTGGAGAGCATCATCCGCTACAGTTGGGTTGTCAACATGAACTTCTTCCTAACTCGAATCTTTGTTCTCTTGACCTGCCATGGAAAGCTTCTTAGAACTCTTCTTGGCATTGTCTCAAGCACCTGATGACTTCCTCAGCCGGACCTGAAGGTCGTTCTCTGGCAGAGCTTTCCTTGTCTTCTAAGGACAGGAAGGAGCATTGTGACCAAATCTCTTGCAATTAGGACAGATCGCAAGTTTTGTGACAGTATCGATCTTCAGAGTCTTGGGCAGCAAATCAACCTCCACCATCATTTCCTTGGGTAGCTTGGAGTCGTACTTCATCTCGATGCAGACACGGGCATCACCAAGGCACCCTACAACAACTGAGAAGTCATCAGAATCCACAAGTCTCCCAATGGTGCTCGCAACACTGGAAATGTGCTTGTGAGTCGAAGGGATTCCCAGATTCTCTATCTTGAACCATATAAGGACCTGGGTGAATGAGAGGGGTTGAAGGGGAACACTCGGTTTCCATGAATGAGCCACAATCAGTGACTCATGCATAAACCATGAAGCTTCATCCAAGACCCTGTCTCTTTTATTTTGAGATGGCATCTTCACGATGAATCCCTCCCTCTCCTCAAAAATAACCTCTACGGGGCCACTAGGTCGCCATTACCTTCGGATCCAGCCTAGCAACTGGCCACCGTATGGCTTCCTACTGAAGAATCTGATAGTGATATAGTCCCCCCAATCGGGCATGATACTGTCTTGGCTGGAGATGGAGGCGCACCTCTTCCCATCCTTGACTATCGGCTCGATGAAGTCCATCATCTTGACCTCAACCTCACAACGGCCCAATATGCTACACTGCAACCAATCAACAAGTTGAAGCGAGGATGGAATCCTTTTGGAACTATAGGCTGGAGTATTGGAAGGGAAGGCGGCAGCAGACACTTGAGGTTCCTTGTCCTTGTGCGGCGGAGCTGTGGCTTTGTCCAGGGAAGAAGAGCCTCCATCCCCATTTGCCTCTAATTGGCAAGATGGAGGAATCGATGATTCGGCGGCATGATTTCCACCCCCTCTGCCGCCAGCAGATCACCCACACCCTTGCCCCCTTCCTCCCCCTCCACGACCCATCTTCCATAATTTTAATAAATCCATTGAAAAAATTCAGACTGACGATTCTTTGAAATATATTTCATCTCAGGTATCTTTTCCTCCTAGAACTAGAACTTGAAAGATCTAGAGGGGGGTGAATAGAGCTTTTGGTACTTTTAAAAATCAACTGATAACATGAAGCAAACAAGGATGAGGAAACAAGGAAGACACTTTGATTTAGAGTGGTACAAACCTTTGAATCAAAGGTTGTCAGTCCACTGCCCAATTGTCTCCAATTAGGATTTTGAAAGTGATTTATTTTATTTACCTCACAAGGATGTTACAACAAAATACAATCACATTCCACCTCCTTGAAGTAGCCTCAACCTCCTTGAAACAACCTTCTTGAAGTAACCTCAAGCCCTTAGAGCAGCCTTCATCACCTTGAAGTAGCTCCACCACCTTGAGGTAGCCTTCACCTAGAAGTAGCTCCAACCTCCTTTGAAGCATTCTTCTTAGAGTAACCTCAAGCCCTTGGAGAAGCCTTAACCACCTTAAAGTAGCTCCACCACCTTGTGGTAGCCTTCACCTAGAAGTAGCTCCAACCTCCTTTGAAGCAGCCTTCTTGAAGGAACATCAAGCACTTGGAGAAGCCTTCACCTTGAAGTAGCTCTGATCATCTCCTTCAAACAACCTCTGACCCCAGTAGTAGTTAAGGAGAACAATAATACAATACAAAAGAAACATATTGGAAGAAAGAAACACTTATCCAATGAAGTATAGCATCTTGATTTGTATATTAAGTGTATAGATCTCCTATCCACTTAATATGGATGTTGCTATGTGGTGGCTAGGAGATTGTAGATATATGACACAACTTTAGAGATCAAGCAAGAAGATAGCAATTGATTCTCAACTTTGTTTCTCTCTAGAATGAATGCTCAAGTATAGCTTGTGTGTCCTAAGGCCTCTCCTATTTATAGGAATGGTTTTCAAATGATTAGGGACATTGTAGGAAGTCTCTAGAGTGTTCTTAGTGCTTAACAAGCCATCAGGTAGAAAGTAGTTGGGTTGTAATGGTCAAAATGTTTGAGTTTAGAAGAACAATCCAGAACCCAGTTTGGTTGACAAGTTTTTCAACCGACCATGTCTTGGTCAAGAATTTCTTTGACCGAGCCTAAGTTGAATGCAAGTGTATTCCAACAACTATACTCAACTCCCAACCACTCAATCTAACGATCAAATGATTTGGACTGAGGATGTGTTCAGTCAATAATAATTTCAGTCAAAATTGACTTAGAGAACAAATGTGTACAATTTCGACCAATGATCTGAGTCCTCGACCGAGAGTGTCTCAGTCGACTAGTTCCTCGACCGAGAGTGTCACTATTGCAAGTTTTTACACCACCTATGAAATGATTTTTTTGATGAAGAATAATGACTCTAATATCTAGGGGGATCTTAAATAAGGGTTATAAGTGGATAGAGAAGATCTAATGCTTGATTTACATGATATATACGTACTTGTACATTATATATTTGTACAAGTTTTTACATTGAGTACAATCATGAAAATATTAAACACTTAAGTGCATTGATCTTTGACTATCCACTTAGTACGATCTCCTCTTATTCTTGAACTCTAAAATACTCAATTAGCACGTTAGATCCACAAGAATGAAATGTTTGTCATCATCAAAATAATGGGTATGCTAATGTCCAATTTAGCCAACAATCTCCCCCTTTTGAAGATGCCAACCATTCCTAAAATAAAGAAAAATATTTGTAATGAAATAAGTTTCATACCCATGACATACTTGAGATGAATAAGTCCTTGAAATGGTGATTTAGCACCAATTAATTTCAAGCCAAGAGATCATGAAAACATTTTAAATATTTTACTTTATTTTATTTCTCCCCCTTTGTCATTTCAAAAAGATCATGTGCAAACCAATAAGACTCCCCCTTAATTGATTACTCCCCCTTAATTGTTTACTTAAAAAAGAATGTCAAATTTAGCCACAATTCAAGAACCAACATTAATTTCTCAACCACTTACAAGGGATGTTAAACCCTGAAATGATATGGGATTTCTTTAGGCTCATAGTGGGATAAATAAATATATCTCTACCAGAATATAATGGATGTTAATCCCATATTTGTGTAGAGAATCCAATTAATAGCAAGATAAAAAAGATATGCACATTATATTCATGAATTTTGTGATCCCCCCTAATCTCATAACAAAAATGATCTTATTAGTATAAATATACTTTAAATCATAAGTAACTTTGAAGACAATAAATCAAGTAAGGCTATGAATCAAGTTTTATGATCTTTTAAACAATTTTAATTCTTGCACAATTTTCAATTAGCAATTTCTCTCATTTTAAACATTTGTAATGAATTAATCATAACTAGCAATTTACAAATTTAGTATACCAATGTTGAGTGCAAGTGGATGATTTGATTTACAAATAAGCATTTATGCAGACTTATGTTTGGTCGACCATGAATTCGATCGGGGCACCCATCGGTCGATCTCCTTGTCGACTGAGAGGCAGTTCTGTAGAATTTTAGAACCTACAACTTATCTAGAATGATCAAGATATAACCTTTTCCTCTATATTAGCATAAGTGACCAATCAACTTTCTTTATGCATATTCAATCATGTTTCAAGTCATGGGTTTAAGCAACATAGATTTCATTCTTTTATAACTCTATTAAGAAACCAAATTTTGCTTCTATTTGAAGAGTTTGATGTCCTTATCAGTGGCTAGAATAACATACGAAGGGCCTCAAGTCTAGCATTAGATGCATAAGTTATATTAAAGTCTATTTTCTCTAATTATACCCTAGCTTTATTTAGTTTATTTCATCATGCTCATTTAGTTCCAATGAATGTTTTTCCTTTAGATCTAGGAACCGAATCTCATACATTATTTTGCATAGAGTTAAGAGGTTTACTATTATTTTTAGTTTATCAATAAACATTATGTTTTCTTATGAATCATAACCATTTTCATACCAATTCTGATGCAATTCTATGATCAATATCACATTCAAACTTATTACCTATGCCAATAGTCTTACCTTTGAAATTTTTTCCAAATGTGACCAATAATCTTACCTTTTCTCCAAGTTTATGAAAAGCTTCCTTGTTTTTGGTCATACACCTTTTTAGAGAAATTACTATCGACCATCCAAACCTGAAAAGTAAGAAATTTTTGGTGCCCATATAGTGGTCCTTTTGGTTATGAAAGATTTTCATTGAGTATATATGAATCGGAGTGAAAAAGCATTATATAAATGTCAAGTATTGATTTTGAGTGAATGACTTAAATAACAACAGTTTCTGACAGAACAATTTTTGATCAAATTTGTTTTTTGACCGAAAAGCATCTCGATCAATCTCCTTGTTGACTGAATATAGTTATGCACACTTTATCATAATATGTACTACTTCTAGTGTGAACATGATATTTCTTATTCCATTTGTTTTATTCCAAATAACACATTTAATCAATCAACTACTCAAAGATATACAAGTTGAAGCTTATTTTAGTTGAGACAAGGCATTATGAAATAAAAAATGAAGTTTAGGTCAAATATTAACTAATATGTCCAATATTTCTAAGTTGCAAGTTTTAGAACCCAAAACAAGTCAACATCCTTCTTTTTCTTGTATGGAGAAGAAAATGAATAGTGCCCAAAACATTGACAATAGTGACAACAAATAAAATCAATTTCATTTCTCTTCTTGGCATTTTGGTTATGTGCTAGATTGTATTTATGCACATACAAGATCTTTGATTTGGTTTTTTGGGGTTTTCTAGTTCTAGGCTTTTGGAAACTTTTCTCTTTAGGTACAAAGCCTAGACCTCTTCTTATAATTTGCCAAAGGTGTATTCCAAGATTTTATCAGAATATTATTGCTCTTTAGACTATCAACATGTTTTCTAATTTAGTAATATCATCAATTTTCTTTGCAATATCTAATTTTTCTTTATCTAAACTTGAAAGAAAAAAATCTCTTTCTCTAACAATGATATCATGATTCAAATGAGAACATAGAACATGTTGAGTTTGATGATCATTTATCTTAGCAAGAAATTCAACCTTTTATTGAGAAAGAAGATTATTGTTGGTTTCTAGAGAAAGCAACTTGATATTGCAATCATTAATAGATGATTTCAAGGTGTCTTTTGTAGACATAAGATTTTGATTTTCAGAAGTAAGATCATACAATTTATCATGCAAATCATCATTAGTATTTGTAAGCTTCCTCAATTTCCTTATAGAATCAACATATTTATCAAGGAGTTCTTATAAACTATTAACTAGCTCTTATTTAGATAAATCAAGAAGACTTATCTCATTTTCTTCTTCATCTGTTGTTGCAATTAGACAACTCACCTTATATACTTTAGCCATGAGACATTCTACTTCTTCTTCTCCACTCTCGCTATCATTGTTTGACTCACCCCAAGCTGCTTTGTAGGCTTTTTATTTCATCTTGAAAGAGGATTTATTTCCCTTCTTGACTTTAGGACACTCATTCTTTAAATGTCCCTTCTTGCCACATTCAAAGCACCTAAAGGAAGAAGAAGAAGAAACACCAAATTTTTTATTAGATTTAAATATTCTATATTTCTTACCATTTACAATGAGTGCATCCTCTTCATATTCTCCTTCACTTGACTCATTACTTTCTTGAGATTTGGTTGTAGCCTTGAATTCTATATCCTTCCTTCTCCCTTTTTGTCATTCAGCTTCCACTCTTTCTTCTTCTTCAAGGGTGACCTCATGTGTCTCAAGGTTTCCTATGAGTTGCTCCATCTTCAGTGTGGTAAGGTCATTGTCTTCTTCAATGGCCATAACTTTTGGCTTGTACTTTGGAGGCAAGGATCTAAGAATCTTGGACACTTGATCTTATTCATTAGTATACTTACCCAAGGCACTCAAGCTGTTAACAATAGAAGAAAACCTTGCATACATTTCACTAATAGATTCATTAGGTGTCATGCAAATTTGTTCAAAATTTATTATAATCATGTTAATCTTGGTATTCTTAACTTGAGTTGTACCTTCATATGTAACCGAAATCTTATGGCATATTTCATAAGTGGTTTCACATGAATATATCTATTAAACTCACCAACAGATATAGAACAATAAAAATACTTATTGGTTTTGCATTCAATTGAACTTGCTTTACCATTTTAGGATTCCATGTTGCATACTCCATATTAGGAAGCACATAAGGCAAATACATCATTCTATGAAGTTCCAAGCTGATCCCTTGGAAATAGAATTGCATCTGTCTTTTCCAATAAGTGTAGTTTCTTCCATTAAAGGGTGGTGACCGGCTCACATGAGTTCCTTCAAGGTTGAGGTTGTACAGAACATTGTCCCCTATTCAAGACCAGTTAAGGATCCTTTAATACTTGCTCTGATATTGATTAAAAGATCTAGAGGGGGTTGAATATAGCTTTTGATATTTTAAAATTCAATTTAAAACTTAAAGCAAAGAAGGAGGAGGAAACAAGGAAGACACTTCGCTTTAGAGTGGTTCCAACCTTTGAATCAAAGGTTGTCAGTCCATAACCCAATTGTCTCCAATTGGGATTTTAAAAGCGATTTATTTATTTACCTCTCAAGGATGTTACAACAAAATGCAATCACCTTCCACCTCCTTAAAGCATCCTTCACCTCAAAGTAGCCTCAACCTCCTTGAAGTAGCCTTCTTGAAGTAACCTCAAGCCCTTAGAGAAACCTTCATCACCTTGAAGTAGCCTTCACCTAGAAGTAGCTCCAACCTCCTTGAGGTAGCCTTCATCTAGAAGTAGCTCCAACTTCCTTTAAAGAAGCCTTCTTGAAGTAACCTCAAGCCCTTGGAGCAGCCTTCACCACCTTGAAGTAGCTCCACCACCTTGAGGTAACCTTTACCTAGAAGTAACTCAAACCTCCATTGAAGCAACCTTCTTGAAGTAACCTCAAGCACTTAGAGCAGACTTCACCTTGAAGTAGCTCCAATTACCTCCTTCAAACAACCTCCAACCCTAGGAGTAGTTAATGAGAACAATAATACAATACAAAAGAAATATATTAGAAGAAAGGAACACTTATCTAATGCTTGATTTAATGGTCCTAAATAAGGGTTGTGAGTGGATAGAGAAGTTCTAACACTTGATTTACATGATATCTAAGTACTTGTACATTATATACTTGTACACGTTTTTACATTGAGTACAATCATGAAAATATTAAACATTTAAGCATAGTGATCTTCGACTATCCACTTAGTATGATCTCCTCATTTTCTTGAACCCTAAAATACTCAAGTAGCATGTTAGACCCACAAGAATGAAACGTTTTTCATCATCAAAACAAAGGGTATATTAATGTCCAATTTAGCCAACAAAACTATCCATCAACATTCTTGCGCTCACACCCCATAATAAATTGGGACAAAAAATGTAAATATTTTCATTTACTTGATATGTCTTGTGCTCTTATGTTTCAGGGTAAATTACCTAAGACTTATTAGTCTAAAACTATTCTCACATCTTGATACCTTATCAATTCAAAACCACTTCTATTATTTAGAATAAGGCCCCTTTTCTGATTATTTTTTACACAAATGGCTTTCCATCTTCCTTTGTATGTGTTTTAGATGTACTACTTTTGTTCATAACTTTGATGCAAAAGTAGATAAACTTGATCCATGCTCTATCAAGATAGTTTTTATTGGATACTCTACCATTTATAAAGGTTATCATTGTTGTAGTCCAAGCAACCTTCATATGTATCTATTGATGGATGTTACTTTCCATGAAACATAAGATGTTCTTTGATTCTTCATCAACATCCTCTCTGATAAGTATGTCTCCACCTCAACCTCAACCTCTACCTCTAACGGAGTTTGTTGAGTTTGATCTTTATGAACCCATGGATTATGAACCCATCCCACACCCTCATGCCAATCCTTCTCCTCCTCCAAAACAAGACCTGACACCAATGTTCACGTCCGAGGATCTAGCATACCCTGTGTCTCTCTAGAATGGTATCTGCTCTTACACTCTTTGCCATCATGTATCTCAAACCTCCTACCTATCCAAGATTTTCCATACCGCTGAGTCGATTTCCCAAAATATCAAATCTATTTGGATTCCTCAAAACTACTGTGACACCCTTCAACTCCCTAGTTGGAAACCTATGATGCTCGAGGAAATGATAACATTGTGTGAGAATGAGACCTAGGATATTGTCCCTCCTCATCCATATAAAAATGTTGTTGATTGTTAGTGGGTATTTTCTATCAAATTAAATTCATATGGATTGGTGGAACAACTTAAATCTCAGCTTGTTGCCAAAGGATTCACGCAAACATATGGCATAGATTTCTTTGAGACCTTCTCACTGGTCACCCACATTGCTTCTGTCAGGATCGTAACTTCCCTTGACACTCATTTTGACTGGCTTCTATTCTAGCTTGACATTGAAATGCCTTCCATCATGGTGATTGGAGGAGGAAGTGTATATGAAACAACCCTTAAGTTTTTATACCCATTAGGAGTCTTTCCAAAGAGCTTATCATCTTAAACACTCTTTGTATAATCTCAAGCAATCACCAAGGGCCTTGTTTACAAAATGCAGTGACATTCTTAATAGCCTGGGTTTATCTAGATCATCTAGTGATCATAGTCTAATCTTCAATTCTTATCAAACTAGAACCATCATCCTCGCTGTCTATGTTGATGATGTCATTACCATGGGTAGTGATACTCATGTGATTTTAGCACAGAAGAAGACACCACAACAACATTTTCATACCAAGGATCTAGGACAACTTTTCCACTTCTTGGGCATAGAAGTGATGCGTTCTCATTAGGGTACTTATTTAACGCAATAGAAGTACATACTTGACCTCTTGAAGGACTTTGGAATGCTGAATTCTAAGCCTATTCTTTGCCCATGGACTATCATAACAAAGTTCTATTTGAGGGGGAATCCTTTTTAGACCTGAATAACATCAACGCACTTTTGGGAAAATCATTTATATTACAATCACCCAGCTAGATGTTGCTTATTCTATTAGTGTTGTTAGTCAACACATGTCTAAACCTCTTGCTTTTCACTGGAGTTAGGTATAACACATTCTATGCTATCTGAAAAGTATACCTGGTATAGGTCTCCCATTACAAGAAGCCAAAATCTCTAGATATCTTTTTGAAATGCTATGCATATGCTTATTGGGATGGAGACGTGAATGATAGGAGATACAAATTTGGATTCTACATTCTCTTGGGAGGTCATCACGTCATTTGGAGGAGTAATAAGCATCATGTTGATATTTCTAGATGGGGGACACATGACGATAGCAGTGATTCCAAGACGATTCTGTGTTGTCAGCTCCAATCCATCTGAAACCTCATCAGATCTAGAAGGTGAAAGGTATTAGTTGTTCATCGGATCACAACTCCATACCATTAAAAGATTCCTATGCTTTGAAGTCATGGATAGACCTATCTCTGAGTGATAAGGAGGAGACTTGCCTAAACAAAATGCTGCTAAAAGTGCAAGACGAACGACTTATATACCCCATATCTGAGGTGAGGGAGAACGCTACTTGGTGGAAGAACTATTTAGCTGGTTATGTAGTTGGTTTAAACCACATTTGCCTACATTACAAGATTTTATCTATTGGTTGTGGGAACTAGAAGGTTTTATCAAAGTCATAGTCAAGAACAATTGTTTCTTTATTCTTCGATTTAAGTTTGCCTCTGATTTGGAATACATTGTTAAGAATGGACCATGGCTGGTTAAGAATCGACCAATTTTCCTCACCAAATGGTGTCCAGGAGATCCACTTATAAAGTATAGATTTAGAGACATTCCATTATGGGTGAAAATTCATGATTTACCGCTTTTTCAATGGGTGACAAGGATGTTTGAAAGAATCAGATCTCTACTTGGCCATCCAGTTTGCTCTAATTTTCAAACTAAGTTTGCAACTAGAATAGAATACACACAGATTTATGTGCTTCTTACTCATACCCCATACTTTCTGGGTCACTCTAAACTCTAGAGTGATGAAGGAGACATTACCATAATTAAGTTTGAGTATGAATGGAAACCTATTTCTTATAGGGTTTGTGGTTATTTTGATCATGAAGAAGATTATTGTAAGTACTTTCTTCCTGATATTCCTGGTTGTTTAGAATCGGCCAGAGGTAAAGATAAGATGTATTTTTTTGTCAAGCTCTATCTTTAAAGGATGACAATTCAAATGAACCTCCTATTTGCAAGTTATGTAATATTTCTCCTCATGATGATGAATTTTGTGACCTCATTCGCAACAATCCTTCATTCAAAGTTACTATGGTTCTAATGTAGGGGCTAGGTCTTCTGAGAAACAACTGAGATCTATTCCATCTACCCCTGTTCCCACATTTGAAGAGAATGATGTGTCTGTGATGATCCCAAAAGCCATTAATGGTCTTTCACAAAGATTGATTAACTCGATTTTCTTTCCTGCCAATAAGAAGGAACTGTACTCGGAGGTTATTGGTTCTGATTTTGAAACAGAGGGTGGTAGAATTCTAACCCAATGTTCAATATGAGCGTATTTTAGATTACCTCCTGGAATGCGAGAGGCCTTAGAAACAAAGTATTGGCCATCTAGGAGGGATTGAGAAGGGTCTCAAGGCATATTATCATTCTCGTTGAAACTAAGATTAGGAGAAGGAAGCTTGCCTCCTTTATGTCTAAATATTTTTTCTCAACATCATTTTATTTCTAACCATTGATCCCATACTTTGGGAAGGATTATTGTTTTGTGGGATCCTAATGTTTATGACATTCATAAAGTGTTTGGAACTGATCAACTTGTTCACTGTGAGGCTAGAATGGGTAATATAGCTTTTTTTCTCTTTTGGCAGACTATGGACATAATGAAGATAGTGATAAAACTTTTCTTTGGAACTCTATCTGTTCTATTGCAGATTCTCTTGATGCTCCTTGGTTTATCATTGGGAATTTTGATGCATAAGGTTTTTTTTTGGTAACCCAGGAGACCCCTAAGTCTTTCGTCGAGCCCAACCTGGGGAGCTCAGCCCCATCCCGTAAGGAGCATAGCCCATTAAGTCACACAGAGGCTGGCTATGCTACGGGAGAAACAATTCCAAACAACACCATCAGGTGGATTCGAACCCGGGACCCTTCATGAGGGGCCCCATGCTACAACCACCTGAGCTACTTCTCGCTGGCCAATGCATAAGGTTTGATTATGATAAAATAAGGAAACTTCCTCCTATGAAGAAAGATATGGAAGAATTTAATGAATGCATGCTCAATAACTCTCTTTTTGACTTGAATTTGAATGGTCCTTCATTTACATTGGACAACCATCAAGAAGGAAATAGATTCATAACTTATAGAATTGATAGAAATCTATATAATGCCAATGCTCGTTAATGATCTTTTGGATTTCTTTGGCTGCATGAAGTCTAATGCTATGAGTGATCATAGGATTGTAACTCTTCATGTGGGTAATCCTTGAGTAGTGAAATGCCCCTTCAGGTTCATCAATAATTGGGTTAATGAAGAAAGCTTTCTTAAGATTGCTAGTAATGGTTGGTCGATTAATGTTGAAGGTTTTTCTATGTTTAGAGTTTACATGATCCTTTAGAAGGTCAAGTAGGATCTTATCCATTGGAATAAAAATTCTATTCAAAACTATTTTTCTAATGCCAAGATCAAAAGGAATCAAGCTTTTGAAGCTCAAGAGAAGGCATATGATAACCCTTTGGATAATTCTTTGGTCTCTATTGCTAACCGTTTGAGGAAATTTGCTCATGACGCTGCTCTTAAAGAAGAGAACCTCATGAGATAAAAGTCTCAGGTATAGTGGCTCAAGGATGGTGTTTCTAACACTAGTTTTTTCTGCTCTTCTCTCAGATTTAGAAGGCAGAGGAAAAATATTCGATCCTTAAATATAGATGGAAATATCTCTTATGACCTTAATTCCATTAAGAGTTATGTCTTTTATTTATACAAGTTTCTTTTCAATAGTAGTTGATCTGGAGAAGTGTTCCAGGGAAATTGGAGTGGTCCTAAAATTATCATGGAGCATAGGAAGATTCTTATGAATTCTATCTCTCAAAAAGAGTTTGATGATATTATTGACAATTTAAACCTAGACTAGGGCCCGAGACCTGATGGCTTCAATGGTGTTTTCTTTAAGAAATATTGGCCTATTATTAAAGTTGATGTAGTGAGGCTATTCAAGAGTTTTTCAATAGTGGGAAAATTCAAGAATCTATTAATACTTTTATCACTTTAATTTCTAAGGATTGGGGCAACAACGACTTGAAAAATTAGCATCCAATTGAATTATGCAATGTGTTATATAAAGTAATTTCAAAGATCATGGCTAATAGGCTGCATATTGTTCTTCATGACATTATTAGTCCTAATCAATGTGCTTTTATAAAAGGATGCAACATTAAGGATGCTATTATGCTTTGTAATGAACTTATTCATGACTTCAATATAACTAACTTTAGAATTAACATGTGCTTGAAGATTGATCTTACCAAGGCTTATGACTCAGTTCCATGGAGTTACTTGTACACTATTCTCTTTAAAATGGGATTCCCTTTGAAATGGATTAAATGGATTGATGAGTTCTTTACTTCTACATCCTAATAGGTCCATGTTAATGGAGAGACAAATGCTAAATGTAAACCATCTAATGGAATTAGACAGGGTGATCTAATTGATCCCTATCTATTTTTCATTGTTATGTAAGGTTTATTAGAAACGTTAAAATATGTTATTGCTAATAAAAGATTGATCCCTATCAAAGCCTCAGACAGATTTTCCATTTCTCATATTATTTTTGCAAATGATTTAATGATTTTCTCTGAATCAAATGAATGTAATGCTATCACCATCAACTCAATTCTCAAGGCATTTAGTGAAGCTTCGGGTCTTACTATCAACTCCAATAAAAGTTTTGTCCTATTCAAAAAGAACTCTCCTAAAGATTTGATCCTTAACATTCTCAAGATTCTTCAATGCTCTCTACCTGCAAAGTATTTAGGTATTTCTCTATTTGTTGGGAAACTTAGGAACTCGGATTGTGATCCTCTTATAGACAAGGTAAAGTCTAAGTTAGAAGGGTGGAAAGCTTGTTCACTATCTTTGGCAGGTACATGTGAGTTAGTAGACTCTACTTAATCTACCATGTACATTTATTGGTCGTTTTCTTTCCCTTTGCCAACTTCTATATGTGAACAAATTGATAAAATGTGTCACAATTTTCTTTGGGAAAAAAATAAAGATAAGTCCAATCTACATCTTGTTTCCTGGGACATGATCACCCTACCCAAGACTGAGGAGGGTCTTGGTATAAGAAAAACTAAGGAAGTTTATATTGTTGCATATTGCTCAAATGCCTGAAATTCAGCTTTGAAGAAGGACTTCTATGGGTTAAATGGGTGAGTGAAAAGTATTTAAATAAGAAAACTTTCTGGTAGGCCACTCCAAATGCAATTTGGTTTTGGATGAGTTAGAAGGTTTTGAAGTATAGATCCTTGATTCTACAAGACAATGTATTTGTTATCAGAGATGGTTGTAATACCAAGCTTTGGCTTGATTCATGGATTAAAGAGAAATCACTCATTGAAGATTATATCGGGAAGGACTCGTATCTAAAGTGTGGTCTAGCCCATGATTTCTTAGTTAGTTCTATTATAAATAACTCTACTTGGCTTGTATCAGAAAATGGACTGACATGAAATTTAGAGGGTTAATTTTTGGACAACAATCCCCTCGTGAATGTTTGGATTTTATTACTTTCAAGAGTTTGGAAAAGCCAAGATTTAAGAAATTTTGGAATGCAATTTGATTTTCTAGATGTGAAGATCCTTCTGTTATTTGGTTATGGAAAGTCAAAGGCCCTAAACGACGTATCTTGCATATTTGGAAAGTGTATCTGAACAAGCTTCTAACAAGTGATTATGCGAGAAGGATAGGGTTTCCAAAGGCTTCTATTTTCTTTCTATGCTTTAATGCATATGAGGAGACTACTCACCTGATTCTTGACTATAGTTTTGTTAAGTGTATATATTCTACTAACTTTAGTAGCTTTATATTGAGCCTATCTTGTTTGAGTTGGTCTGATGTCAGAAGATTAATTGGAGATAGCATGATTTTGTTTCTCTTAGTAAACCTATAGCTCTTGGATGGAAAGAAACTTATGTGTACATGAAGATAGATCAAACTCAATTGATACTATTTTGGAGTAGAATCAAGGGTGACTTCATCTATCTTGCAGAGCTTAACCACTTCTGAAGAGTTTTGAAAATCTCAGGTCTTCTCCTTGGAGTCCATTGATCAAGTTTTGAGCTATACTTGTACATTTTTTTCCTTTCCTCTAGTTTCATTTCCTTCTTTATGTTACTCTTCCTCCTTGTATGAGTAAATGCTTTGTATTAGACACTTCAAAAATAAAATACAAAAAAGCCTCACACGGCTTTGCGGACAAAAAAAGAAGCAGTCTGTGGTGGCTCACTCTAGTATTGAGGCGAAGTATCACGCTATGTCACACACCTATTGTGAAATTCAATGGATGATGTCTCTGATTCAATAACTAGGTTTTCCTATCTCTTCTCCAACAACTCTCAAGTGCAATATCCAAGCAACTATTCATATAGCTAATAATCCAATTTTTCATGATGTACTAAGCACATTGGGGTTGATTATTAGTTTTTCAGAGCTCTGATTCATGAAAAGAAGATCATTACACCATATGTAAAGAATAGATAATAGAATGATGATATTTCACCAAGCCTCTTCCACCTTCATCCTTCTCTTATACACATGGAAATTTGGGAATACACAATGTGTACTCTCCATCTTGAAAGGGAGCATTAGTGGTAACTGGTGTTAAATGGAATTGAAGTCAAATATTTGATACCCCTCTCACGGTAATATTTTAATTTGGAGGTCATACACCTATCACGAGGACTGGAAACAAGTAAAGTGCATGCATTGTGGTCTTGATATGTTGGGATTTTTAATTTCTTTTTTCAATTTTTTGATTTAGTCTAGTTGGACCAACCCACTCCACCCTAGATTCTAGAGTGGGGGAACATGTTTAGGTGGTGGCTCGCCAGGTGTCTGCCACTTGCCTTTCCTGAGAATGGGCACGTCTAGTGCACAACCAATCTCTTGGGGCCATCAAATCATAGGCAACATGGCTCAAAGGAACCTTTTTTTTATTTGATTTTGGGATAAGAAAATAATGTCTAACTGAAAAGAGGTGACATTCAGTTTGGCTCTTAATTATTATAGATAAATCTATAGGGAGAAATATCCATTATTCCAACAACTACACTCATTTCCATAAAGAGAGGTTAGACTTTTGTTTTTAGACAAAAGTGTGGTAAAAGCACATTTTCATCATGCATTGAATTCATTAGATGTGGTATCTATTTCAAACTGATTTGCAAAGGTTTACTTCTTAAATCTTGAGAGGTAGGGGGAGTAAATATAGTTAAGAATTGACTTTTACAATTTAATTCACAAAGAGATTAATTCAATTTGCTCATAGAAAGATGTTGAGTAGGAATGTAAAGTAAGAAAATAAAAAGAAGTCAACCACAAATGACAATATGATTATCATGGTTTCATAAAATGGATATGAGCTTTGTCAGGGTATTGCATTGAGTATAAGCAGCATGTGAGTGCATATATGGGGTATATGCGGTTCTTGACTTTTTAAAAGAAGAAATTAATTATAAAACCACAAAGTTGTATATTTAAATTGTAAACATTTCACACACATATTTATATATATAAATATGAAACATGTAAGTATACATATTTAATATGCTTTATATACATATATATATGATCACACACACATAACATCTCTCTATATGAACACAGACACACACACACACACTATATATATATATATATATATATATATATATATATATATATATATATATATATATATATAAAATAAAGTACACACATATAGTCTCAATATGAAGAATGATCGTATATGGTTGTATGTGCACCACATATGCAGTTTGGACTGCATAATGGACTACATAGACATATGCGACTCGGTGAGGTGGAGAAAAAAGACATACACAACTAAATATGTGTGAGGCATATGAGAACGCTAGATGGTTCTGATTTGAACTATTGCAGCTCCACTACCTAGTTGTTTCCAATCAAGATTTCTAAACCTATAATAAAAAATACATTTTCTATATCGATACAAATTACAAGTAGTGATGATATTTATGAATCAAATCTAACCACCTTTATAGATTCAGGTTAACTATTGCCTCTTCTTTATGGATTGAAGAAGAACAACTTTTAAAGAAGATTGCAATCTCCTTATTTCTCCTTCATGCACAATCTTCTTGCACTAAATAGCTCCAAGTCAAAACAAACATGGAATAGGAAATAAGTAAGGAAAGTATACATGTTCTCTCAAAAATTACAACTAACACTCATATGAACAAGTGACAATAAACTCCACATGGTTTAGATAGGGCTAGATGTGGTAGAGTAGGACACTATAGGCTTGCTTAGAAGCAACTGGGAATGCCAAAGTATGATTCTAAGATCATTTTGATAGCATGTAGTTGGATTTCTTGAGTGTATGATGGGTGTCCATATGACACTCTTACATATAAAAATACAAAGTAACAGTCTAGTAAAAATTATGATGGGTTTAGTGTCAAACTAGATGTTATAGGATAGCTAGTGGGGGTTAATATGACTAACTATAACTAAAATTATGTATAAAAGGCACCTTATTAAATTCTAATTTGATGGAGTATTAGACAAATCAAGTTACAATTTGAAGGAAACTTGTCATACCTAAAACACATAAAATTTGGAAAACAACTTCAAATGATTTTTACAATTAAACCTAATTATTCTTATTGGTGTATACATGTATATAACCATGTTTGGATTCTTTTCATTTGTTTATAACTGTTTCTTAAATGATATATACAAATTCATACAATTGTAAATGTATAAGTTGTGATTTTAGATACAACTTGATTTACAAGCATCCAAACACATATTATTGTACAAGAAACTTTATTAGATATTGTGCAAGTTCCTTGATCACCTAAAAATATGTTAATACAACCTATGGGAAATATTTGTACCATTAAATTTTGAATGTCATATCCAAAAAGCCAAAGAATATATTTTTTGATAATGAGATATATTTTCATAAAATAAATTTGAGGTAGAAAAATTAAGAGAATCATACATGTTATTTGTCAAATAAAACAAATTTACCTCATGGATTTTCTCCTCATTTGTCAAAGTCAAAAAGGTAGGTACAACTAATCCACCACTAATAGGATATAAATATGGAGAGGGAACACATATCATAAAAGCTTAAAAGAATATACCAATTGAAATGAAAAATAAAATGACATGGTATTGTAGACAAAACTACACAATTTCATCAAGGAACAAGTATGCAAAAGATGTCCCTAATACCAATGAATGAAATTATAGGATAATGAGATCCCATAAAGAGAAAAAATATCAAGAAAAAAAATCTAAATCAACAATGTTAATGTTAAATCTACTTATTGTATAGAGAAGCCATTAGAATGGAAACCAAAATAGATGGCAATATAATCACAAGATTAAGATGATCCTTAATTACATACTCAAGATAAATTAAGCTAAAAACAAAGCAACATGAACTAATGTAAAGATATCTAAAGAATAACTTACACATCACTCACAACATGTTAGACGATTTATTTCAAAACCAACAGACTAAATAAACATGAAGCAAGGTGACTCTAATTATCAATAGGAAAATAGATAAAAAAATATTTAAAGTCATATTTCAATCAAGTTATACTTTGATTGAATCGATTATGTTTTGACCAAGAGGTAGTATGCTCAAAAGTTTAGTTCAATAGAAATACATATCTCAACAAACAAACAAAGATATATTCAAACTGAAAAAACTAAGTAAAACATACCAATGAAAACAAAAATACAACAAGATCAAGAAGATATCCAATAGGGATCATGATCACATATTACATCAACTAGCAATGTATTGTAGGATACCAAGTTACAATACATTTTAAGAGAATAAGAGAAGGCATAGTGACAAATTCTTTCTGAAGCATAGCATGTAATATGAGTAATAGAAGAAGAACTACTGGAACTAATTTTTATAAAAGACAATCTAGTCTTCTTCTTTCTATGACTTTTCACAATTATTCAAACATAACCAAGGCCATTTGTACCTACATCATGTGAGAATGCATGGTATTGTTCTATATAGATGTACTACTAAAAAATTTATCTAAAGAACTTAAAAGTGTTTCCATTTTTCTTAGTAAGCATCAAAGATTACTTAGTAGTATAAATCAATCGTGTTCTAGTACCATAAAGGTTATCTTACATCATATAAATTTCATTCAAAACAATATTCACTTGAGAGATAATTTAATATTCACAATGAAAACATAAATAAAATGTTTCTCCATGTCACTTAATTTTTCAAAGAGAGTATAACTTGAGTTTTTAAGGAAGTATGATGAGAAACATGATTGTTTATCCATCTTTTTAACTATTATAAAGACCAATAAACTCACTAATTAATCACATAACAAATTAACGATATTATCCAATTTCTTTTTAATTTTTGTATACTTTCAACCTTTACCTAGTAAGTTCAACAAGTTCAAGTAGTTCATTTTTGGGAGAAGATAGAAAGAGATTCCTCACTATCATCACTCTATTCCCCTTCTTCTTCTTGTTCAATAAGGATGTATTCAATAAAATGATGAAAAGCTTTTTCTTCGTTGTTTGACCTTCGATATGAAGAAGAGTCATAAGAAGCATGGTGTTCCTTCTTCTTGTCCTTTGATATTATTGTTCTTCTTCCTTTTGAGTTCATGTCTTTCATCCTTCCGATGTTCCTTTTCTCTACATATATTTGTTGGATCAAAGGGCTCTAGAGGGGGGGTGAATAGAGCTAAAAACACTTGCATAAAATTTGTTAGACCTTCAAGTTACTTCAAATAGGCATAATTGCAAATAGTGAATTTGATGGGAATATAAACATGAATAGCAAGGTGAGAGAGATTGAAACAAGCACTTGAACAAGCTTTTTAGAGTGGTTCCACTCTCCAAACTAGGAGAGATTCAGTCCTTACCTAGAGAGGTCAAGCCCTAGGATTAGCAACCTATGTATACTTATATTCCATTATAATACATACAATTGACCTTCCTTTTCTGAGACAAGGATACCCAACTTCCCTTTGAGGTCAAGGGAGCCAATAACCTTACAACCAAGGTCTTACTTATCTAGATCTAGAGTTTTCTACCTCACTAAGGTCTTAACCAATCTTGCAAGCAGCTGGACACTTTCACCAAGGAGATCCCCTCTCTGCAATGAGTCTTCCACCTTGAAGGATTTATCCACTCCACTACCGAATCTTCAGCCTTATCCTCCTCCTTCAATCGGAGAAGCTTTTGCACCTTCTTCTATAGCATGAAGAAGCTTACACCTTCTCCTTCAATTGGAGAAGCTTTCATCAACTTGATTTTTAAGAAAGGGGTTGGGAAAAGAGAAGCTTTGAGAGCTTTACAAGTATACAGTGAAGTAGCTCTCTCTCACAAATCATATCTCACCCATAATGATGAATTAAAGTGTAATCAAGAGAGAGAAATGGGATCAAGTGGACTGGATGTACTCAACTATAGAAAGGATCTTGAATAGCATGAAGGAGAAACCTTAAAATGAACTCCAAGAGGTCCTATTTATAGTTGAGGGCGTACACTAGAGGGTAGGAACACTTGGGAACATTTTCTAGCCATTTGGGGTGTTGCAATGTATATAATTTTGAGTTTAGTAACATTCCAATGATTAGAGTCACTTTTTCTGTGTTTTCCATATAGTGCAGTCAGTCGCATTTTCATAAAGGTAACTCGACAGATTGCACTATGCGGCAAAGCCAATTTGAAGCATTGATCGAGTTTGTCATGTATGGAACTCGAATGATCACTAGAAATCATTTTTGTTGAGTGTAGGGATCAGTTGAGTTCTGTGAGTGGCAACTCGATCGAACCAAAGAATTCTCAAAATCCATCAAGGGATCGATCAAGTTTGTATCTCGACTGATAAATAGTATGTGATGAATTTTGGAAAATTCATTTTGAATGATCAAACATTCGAATTAAGGGTTCTTGATTTTTTTTATCATCTTAGTTACAAGTCATATCATCAATAAAAATGATTACAATAATCATCTAAGATGATTTGGAGAGTTTTCCACAAAAGTGCATTTGCATTTCTTATGACTTAACTAAACAAGCTAGGGCTTGATAGAATTGATCCTTTTCATGTACCTAATGCATGGAATCAATCTCAAACAAACATATTAGATGCATATGAATGGAATGGTTAAGTCATTATCAAAATATGGACAATGTGTAATACTTAGGTCAACATTCTCCCCTTTTTTGACAATGACAAACCATTCCTCAACATATCGAAAAGGATGTGAAATTTTAAACCTTTACCTTGTAAATTGCATGGAGATACATGAATGAATAACGTTAATTGCTCCCCCTCAATTCATGTCTACCTAAGCTTGCATGGTTAGCCTTTCCACAAATAACCATAGCATATATATATATATATATATATATATATATATATATATATATACACACACACACACACTATATGGTTCTCTAGAAAGTCACATGATATGTAGATATTTGACAAGAAAAGGATCATATAAGAAATAAAACATTATGGATGAGATCAATTCTACTCTTTTGTCATAAAAAAAGGCAAGGAGATAGAAGAGATAAAAAGCACATAATTTCTTCACAGGCACAATCTAAAGCAAGCAACCACATATAACACATACCAAACAGAGACAAAATACATAGAAACAAGCAATCTAGTGTCATAATCAAAATATGGAATAACAAACCACAAACTCATAAGATATAGTTAATCTAAGAGTTATGGTACATGGGATTAAGATTACAACATGAAACATGTCCTCTCAAAATAAAAACCACAAACCAGCAAGAAATGGTGAAAAGATAAAATTGTATGCCTCAGATACATAGTGCCCAAATGTATAATACATGATATTCTACAAAAAGATATATATATATATATGAGCACTCTAAAGACTATATAACTAAACATCAACACTATCTACAACATCAACTACATCATCATCCCCCTCCTCAGCATGGTAGTCCTCTTCATCATCATATGGTGCAGCAAAGGTAGCAACTGTGGGCTCACCATCATCACTAGAAGAACCAACAAAGCTGTCAATAGAACCATCCTCAGAATCATCCTTGACATCTCAACAATGTACTGGTATGGCATCTCCTCACAGTAGGAGGTCCAAAGGCGTGACCAAGCCACCTGAAATTCTTCTTAGCCCATGACATGCCACAACATGTAATGCATTTGCTTACTCAAAGGAGGGAGTAGAAGTCCCATCAAGACTAGTAAGTAGAGTGGCAGCAAGACCAGTAGGCAGATCTAGTGGAGGAAATGCATCAGGGTCAGGGGCAGGACTAGGTCCACCATCAACAACATGGGTAGTAACGTAATGAACAAAGGGTGGAGGGTCAGGGTAGAACTAATTGTATGTATAGAAGGCATAGTAAGCTCTAGGGTAGCCTGGTAGGTAGGGTAGGGATGACTACATGATAGGTTCATGGTTGACATGATCTGGCAAAGGTCCTGGTGAAGATGATCTTGAAATTGAAGGTTATAGGGTTGTTGATGCATCAGATATCCCATGAGGGTTTTACTTGATTCATTAAAAGAGGCACGGTTAGGACGGGTGGTGGAGGGGCCTGGGTGGAGGTGGATGTGGAGGCTCCAGGGGTGGTAGGGAAGGTAGGAGTAAAGGTATTTTTGATGGTAGTCTCACTGATGATGACTCCTTTTTGACTGGATGTGTAGTGGAAATCATGGAAAGGGATTTCTAAGTCACAAAAACAAAGAGACCATAGATCAAGGAAGGATAAGGAAGATGGGTGATAGAGGTGTTCTTCCCTAAGTCAAAGTAGGTCATGTGATGAAGAATATAGAAAGATCACTTGACTCTGATATTTTTGGAAAGATAGTACATTATCACAATGGTGTTTTTTGCAATCTCTATTTGATTTTTCTTTGAATGGACATTGTAGTTAACCACCAATGTAATAATACTATTTTTGATATCAAGTGAAGATGATGGAAGGGTTGACTTATTCCTATAGGGGACACTGACCTTCTTCAAAAACTTATGAATGTCAGGAAGTGTAAGATCATTCCTTTTGTAGAAAGCCTCAGGGTCAAGCAGGTCATAATAGTCAGGGTAGTCATCTTTTCATGAGTTAGTAACCTCAGTACCATTGATAAAGATATTCAAAGAATCTTCATACATGATAAATTTGGTAATGTCTATCATAGAATTAAGAACTACCTGAGTATTGGGTGGTGCCACATTTATAGTGTAGTTCCATTAGAGATTTGCATAAACTCATGAACCCCATTGGTACTAGTCATAGAATTTGAGTAGCATAAGCGTTCTACACACAATGTGCTAAGGTGATGGGTTGAAAACACCTCATCGACCTCCTTTATAGCCTTACTCATGGTGAAATAAGGTTCATATAGAGCTCGAAAAGGGAAAGGATTCCTGGGAAGGAGTTCCTTGTAGCAATTTAGAGCTTGTGAGGATAAGAAGGAGGTGCCATAATAGGAAACAACATGAGGAGAAAATGAAGAAGATGGTTCTCCAATAGGGACAACTCTTTTCCTTCAGTTTGAGGCAATGAAGGCGGATGGAGAAGAAAAGATCACCAAAGGAGAAAGAAACCACCATAAATAGGTCATCTAGCTACTTAGGTTGAGGAAGGAAGAGAGAAGGAAGGCCAAATGAGGGATGGGAGAGGAATATCAAACCTAGGGTTGGAGAATGAGACCACTGGAGCTTCGGATCAATCGATTTTTCTCTAGTTGAGAGGGAGAAGAGTTGGATGATACCCTATTTTAATTTGGTCCAGTTGCATGATCGATCAAGTTTTGTGGGTTGAAAACTCGACCAAACAGGTAGGTCAGCTAAGTTCTCAGATGGTAATCGGTTGAGTTGTTAGCTGGACAAACTCGACCGAATGGTTAACTAAACCAAACCTTAGAAAATTTAATTCCAAAGCTATAGAGTGCTATATAAATGTATTTTTCTAACCTACCATGTATTTTAGATATATTGAGTCACATTTCACTCATCACAGGGTACTATTTTGTGATACATCATTTTTTTACAAAAAATACTTAAAAATAAGCAAAACAAGGTGTAAAAACATGGAAATTTAGCACATAGCAATCATAAAGTGAGCAAGACATGAGAAGGAACATATAGATAAGAGAAAAACTAGCTAGTAGGCATATCAATATCATTGAAAGAAGTTATAAGCAATTTTGATATAATAAAAGTGAATTTCTCTCTCACTAGAGGTTTAGTGAAAATGTCTGCAAGCTAATTCTTCGTGTACACATGCGTGATATAAATATCCTTCTTGGCAATGTGGTCACGAAGAAAGTGATGATGGACCTCTATATGTTTAGCTCTTCTATGAGATATAGGATTATGAGTTAGGTTAATTGCACTAGTATTGTCACAATAGATAGGAGAATCATCAATATGAATGTTAAAGTCTTGGAGCATTTGCTTCATCTATAGGACTTGGGCACAACAACTCCCAACTGAAATGTATTCATCTTTGGTAGTTGAAAGAGCCATAGTTCTTTGTTTTTTAGAGAACCAAGAAACTAGACAATATCATAGGAAGAAGCAAGTGCTAGTTGTGCACTTTCTATCAATCAAACAACCTGCACAATCAACATCACTATGGGAAGTAAGAGTAAAGTCCCTTGACTTGGGATACCATAGTCCAAAATTTTGAGTTTTAGCTAGGTACCTTAAAACCCTCTTAACCGTGATGAGATGTGATTTTATTAGACTTGATTGAAAGCAAGAACACAAGCCAACACTAAAAATTATATCAGGTCTAGAGGCATTTAAATAAAGTAAACTTCTAATCATACAGCTATAGAGCTTCTTATCTACCTTTTCTCCTTGCTCATCTCTATCAAGCTTGGCAGTGCTTGACATGGGGGGGGTCCAATGGCTTGGTGTTATCCATCCCAAAGTGCTTAAGTAGTTCACTGGTGTACTTGCCTTGGTTGATGAAGTTCCCATCTTTTGTTTGTTTGACTTGAAAGCCAAAGAAGAAGGTAAGCTACCCCATGATGTTCATCTTGAAATCACTCTGCATAAGATCACTAAACTCCTTGCAAAGATCAAGGTCATTTCTTTCAAAGATAATATCATCAACATAAATTTGAATAATTAAGAAATTGCTAGAAGTGTGTTTTAGAAACAAGTTAGAATCGACATTGCCCATGATATAGCCAATGTCTAGAAAAAAGTTCTTTAGTTTCTCATACCAAGCTCGAGGTGCTTGTTTGAGTCTATAGAGAAATTTTTGTAACAAATGAACATGGTTAGGCAATTTATCATGTTCAAAGCCTCTCATTGAGCAACATATACTTCCTCCTCAATTGTACAATTAAAAAACACACTTTTAACATCCATTTGATAAAGTAGAAAATTCTTATGACTATCAAAAGCAAGCAACATACTAATTGACTAACGTCTAGGTGTAGGTGCATATGTTTCATCAAAATCAATACCTTCCTACTGGTTGTAGCTTTGAGCAACTAACCTTGCTTTGTTTCTTACCACTTCTCTACTTTCATCAAGCTTGTTGCAGTGGACCCACTTGGTGCCAATGATCTTTCTATCACTTGCTCTTGGCACGAGTCCACACTCGAATCTTCTAGAACGGTTCCAACTCTTCTTGCATGGCTAAGATCCATTCATCATCCTTGAGAGCTTCTTTGACATCTTTTGGCTCAGGTTGAGAGATGAAGGTGTTTTCTTCTTGTTCTTTGTTTTAGGCTGTCTGCGTCTTCACTCTTTCAAAGGGATTACCTATGATGAGCTATTTTGGATGATTCTTTGCAAAGCGGGGGGGGGGGGTGGATCACTACTATAGAAATGGCTTATAACGTCACTTTTAAAGGTGTCAGTTGTCATAATACACTGACACCTAAACAATAAAGTGTTGGTTTATAAAATAAACTGACATCAATCTGTGAAGGGCGATCAGACACGTGTATCACTTTTATTCGGTGTCGGTTACTTAATAACACACCGACGCTGAAAATTAACCGTCAAATCCAAAATTTCCAGCGACAAAATTACCTCCAAAAATTTAACATATGGCATCGGTCATTACCTAAAAATGACGATGAAAGGTTATTTTCTAAACAGAAATTGGGCACATTTTGATCGTCGGTTTTACATCAATGACCGACACTTATGGTTTTTCCCGCGCTCTTCGCGGGAAATTTTTCACACCCTTTGAGCGTCGGATTTTCAAAACAAACGACGACTATGGTTAGTAATCGACAACTAATTTTTTAATCGGCGTATGTAGATAGACGTCAGTTTATTTCTAGTTAAAACTGACGATTATCATTTGGAACAGGTGTCGGTTTGTGTTGTTAACCGACACTGTTAGTTTTATGTGTCGGTTGAGTTTAATAACTGACACCGAATGTTAACTTAATATCGCCCGAGCGAGCCCGACTCTTCCCCTTTCTCTCTGTGATTGCAATCGGCTATTAGGGTCTGGAGATTTCGGCGTTCTCCTTACTCGCCGCCACCGATCTCCTTGCTCGCCGATGTCGTTCTACTGCTACTTCCATCGCCGCCGTTCATGGAGCTCGCCGCCTCCGTGGAGCTTGCCACCACCGTGAAGTGCCGCCGTGGAGCTTGCCGTTTGTGGAGCTCACCGTTCGTGGAGCCGCCACCGTCGTTGGTCCTTTCCTCCAGCTGGTCCTCCTCTCGCCGGTGCTAGCAGTCCTATTGCCAGAGCCAAAGCCAGTGCCAATAGCCACCGTGCTAGCAGTCCTACTGTCGGAGCCAAAGCCAGTTCCAGTGCCAGTAGCCAGCGGCAACAGTAGCAGCCGGAACCAGAGCTTGCCATTATCGTCACCACTACCACTGCTATAGGTAAAGCCTCCAATTGACTAGGTTTGCATCCTCAATTCATCCTTCTCTTAACCTATTTTTTAATGTGTGTTGTTAATGTGTGTTGACCTTGGCTTAACCTATTTTTTAAACAAGTAGATGTCAATGATAATTTAGTTAACCAATCCCTATGATTGATCCTAATTCAATTCAGTATTGTTTTGCATTCATACACGATCGTGCTAAAATTTGTAGTGTGCATTTCCAGTTTTAGGTTTGACTTTTTTGATGTTACTAGCGGATAGGACCTAGGCTCCTGTTCATTTTCTGATTCACTTCAAAATGATTAGAATGTGCCTGGGTCCTTATTATAAGTATGTTCTTTTATCCTTTTAAAAAGTATTTCAAACATAGTGTCATGTACTCATAAACCTAAATATGAGTGGTGATCAAACAAATAGATAATAAGTGTCACCTCATTTTATGAAATACCAAGATACATCAAATTATAGAAAATACTAGTCTGAAAATTTATAACATCATTATATGTACTTACACTTTTTCTAAAAATATATAACATCATTATATGTACTTACGTACACTTTGTTAATACTAATATTATGCAGTCTATGTCCACCCACAACAGTCACTATGAACTGGGCCTCTATGTCAATGTTAACGTTCCCTATTGAAGAACAATTGGACATCATCCTAGATGATCGTTCCTTAAACCAATTGGCCATACCCAAACATTGGCGTTTTCTAAAAGGAAGACACTACAGGCCTGGTGAAGTGTCCCTAAATTTTGGCAATTATTCACATGTTATCGAGGTTGAGTATGATTTGGCAGGAAATCTTGTATCAAAATCCGGTTGACGTGATTGGATTGGAAAGATGCATGTGGGCCGTAGCGATAGGATTTTTCTCCGTCCAGTTGACCATAATACCATAAACGTTTGGATAACGAACATCAACTGCGAGACCCCCGATCATCTACGGTGGTATGAGCGCACGGCGGAGGATATCAACTCCATTTCGGACGAATCTGATTATGAGGCCCCTGTTAGTTCAGATTTGTCTAAATACAGTGAGGAGCTCTGCAACACAGCACAATCATCAAAAAGGCCACGGTAGGTCCAATTAACAAATATAATTGTCAAGACAAAAAAATTGTGTTTACACTTTTTGTCTGAAAGCAATCAATACTCATAGCTACTTTCTTTGGAGAAGATCGCTACAATGATAAGTCCTCGAAGTTACTGATGCGGGACCATGTTGGTGTAGTATTTATTTGTCTATCTATCTAGACTTGTCTGTATTAATAGTTATTTTAATTATGCGCATGTTTAGGGGTACACCAACCCCTTTGTTTAGTTACTGTTTAGGGGTACACCAACCCCTGTGTGTGGATGTAAAAAGAGATTAATGAATGGAACTGAAAGTTGCTACATGAATGCTTCTAACTGAATTGATGATTGGCTTGGTTATTGAATGTTACAAATTACTGATAAATTTCATTATAAATGTTCTTTTATCCTTATTATAACTATGTTAACAAATAATCCCTATAAACATGTAATGTTTATTTAATAGAATTGATGATTGGCTTGGTTATTAATAATATATGACAAAAATAAAATGCTTAATTTTAACATATGATTGTCTAGTATTTTTTCAATGATGACTTCCATTACGGTTCAGGAGCTCGCCGACCTTCTGCCTGCCCATTCGGCTTCCACGTGCACCCATCCGTCTCGCCTCTCTCCCTGCTCCAGAGCAAGACACCCGACTGGGCTCAAACAGAGGTAAACATCCCCAAAAACCCTCTGTCTCACCCTTTGATTTGTATTTACTTAAATACTGATTTGTATTTACTTATCTACTCGTTCATCTAATTATTTTTTATTCATCACATTCTTTAAATTTAGGGATTTATATTTAAATGCATCTAAACATTCATAAGCTATTAATGTTGATTAATTTAGGAAGCATTGATATGTTGTTATGGCTGTCCACAAATGTTTTTATAAGAAATTGTGTGTTGAATGGGGTTGTGAATAAGGAATTGGTGTTGTATTTGTTGGCCTAGAAACATGTCTAAGATTTACTCATTAGGAGTAAATCTTGGATATTCCTCAGTTTGGGACTGTTCTTGAAAACCTAATCTCACTTAGGATGTAAGTGTATAATGTGTATTGGGTTTTCAAGAAAATTTCGGCAGCATTTCCCCGTTTGTTCTCTAAGTACATATGTACTTGGAGAACAGTGGGGAAATGCTGCCAAAATTTTCTTGAAAACCCAATACACATTTTACACTTACTAGTGAGATTAGGTGTTCAAGAATGGGATAGGTGGTACACATTTAAGAATGACATCACATGTATAAACCCTAAAGTTTTAACCATAAACTCTAATCTGTTTACCCTAGACCCTAATCTTGTTGTAATATATACTTATTTTCTCTTTGATCATAGAATGGATAGATCATGGATGTCCATTCGCAATCACTGCACCCCAGAGTTTATTTTTGGTCTTGATCAGTTTGATAGATTTTCCGAGGAACATAGGAAACAACCTGGAGATAGGTTCTACTGTCCATGTAGGCATTGCGGTAACAACTTGAAAGTCAGTACTGGTGACGAAATCAGAAGTCATGTCATGTGCAACGGGATTGTACAAGGCTATACAGAATGGCACTGGCATGAAGAGATTTCAAACCTGAAACCAATGGATGTCGATAGCAGTGCTTGTGTGGAAGAAGAAATTGCCTCTGATGACATAGATGTGAATGAACCAGTTCCAGTAGACATCGTTGATGCGATGCTGGATAGTTGTGGGGTAGAGCACACCGATCCACCTCCCATGTTTAGAAACATTGTGCATGATGATGAGATAGCATTATACACGGGTTGTAAGTTTACGAAGCTTGGCGTTGTGTTGAGATTGTATAAACTAAAAGCTAACAATCGATTGAGCGACAAAAGCTTCACGTCATTGTTGTCTTTGTTGAAAGAAATTCTTCCTGAAGGAAACGAGCTGCTGATCTCAACATACCGGTTAAAGAAATTGTTGTGTCCAATGGGAATGGAGGCCAAGAAGATACACGCATGCCCGAATGATTGTGTATTATTTCAAAAGGACTATGTGAATTTGAAAGATTGTCCAAAATGTGGTGTGTCAAGGTATGTATGTCAAGGTGCCACAGGGTTACTCATCCAACATCCGTACATTGGTATCAATGAAAGATCTGAAGTTGATAGGTTTTAAATCTCATGATTTTCACATTCTAATGCAACAAATATTGCCTGTGGAAATTAGATCTATATTTCCGAAGCATGTAAAGTTTGCAATCACCAGACTTTGTTTCTTTTTCAACAGTCTGTGCAGCAAAGTTATTGACCCTAATACTCTCGATAATTTGCAAAGAGAAGTGGTTGTTACCCTATGTCAGCTTGAGATGTATTTTCCTCCGTCATTCTTTGATATCATGGTACATCTTGTTGTCCACTTGACTAGGGAAGTGAAAATGTTGGGACCAATTTTCTTGCATTGGATGTATCCCTTTGAACGATACATGAGCATTTTTAAAGGTGATGTTCAAAACCATTATCGGCCTGAAGGGAGTATTATTGAGGGTTATGTGGTGAGAGAGGTAATGGATTTTTGCAATGACTTTCTGAGTGGTAATGACGCTCCCGTGAATGATAAGAATATTGAGGTGCATTTTGGAAAAGGAGTTTTGGGAGCACGGGTGAAAGTAATCAGCTGTGAGCAGTTGGAGCAAGGTCACTTGTATATTTTACACAACATCGATGAAGTGAGTGTTTATATCGAGGAACATACCAATTTCATCAAGAGACAATATCCTCGATCCAATTCAATGTAGCTTGCTAGAGAGCCTAACAAGACATTTATTAAGTGGTTTGAAGATAAAGTCTTACATCAACTATCTCAAACACTAGATAATGTTACTGAAACCATCAAATTTCGGACAATCTTTCAAATTCACATAGTCCTTTTGAAATAATACACAATCATTCGGGCATACATGTATCTTCTTGGCCTCCATTCCCATTGGGTACAACAATTTCTTTAACCGGTATGTTGAGATCGGCAGCTCGTTTCCTTCAGGAAGAATTTCTTTCAACAAAGACAACAATGACGTGAAGCTTTTGTCGCTCCATCGATTGTTAGCTTTTAGTTTATACAATCTCAACACAGTGCTAAGCTTCGTAAACTTACAACCCGTGTATAATGGTATCCCATCATCATGCACAATGTTTCTAAACATGGGAGGTGGATCAGTGTGCTCTACCCCAAAACTATCCAGCATCGCATCAACGATGTCTACTGGAACTGGTTCATTCACATCTACGTCATCGGAGGCAATTTCTTCTTCTACACAAGCACTGCTATCGACATCCACTGGTTTTAGGTTTGAAATCTCTCCATGCCAGTGCCATTCTGTATAGCCTTGTACAATCCCATTGCACATGACATGACTTCTGATTTCGTCACCAGTACTGACTTTCAAGTTGTTACCGCAATGCCTACATGGACAGTAGAACCTATCTCCAGGTTGTTTCCTATGTTCCTCGACAAATCTAACAAACTGACCAAGACCAGAAATAAACTCTGGGGTGCAGCGATTGCGAATGGACATCCATGATCTATCCATTCTATGATCAAAGAGAAAATAATTATATATTATAACAAGATTAGGGTCTAGGGTAAACAAATTAGAGTTTATGGTTAAAACTTTAGGGTTTATACATGTGATGTCATTCTTAAATGTGTACCACCTATCCCATTCTTAAACACCTAATATCACTAGTAAGTGTATAATGTGTATTGGGTTTTCAAGAAAATTTCGGTAGCATTTCCCCGTTGTTCTCCAAGTACATATGTACTTAGAGAACAAACGGGGAAATGCTGCCGAAATATTCTTGAAAACCCAATACACATTATACACTTACATCCTAAGTGAGATTAGGTTTTCAAGAATAGTCCCAAACTGGGGACTATCCAAGATTTACTCCTAATGAGTAAATCTTGGATGGGTTTCTAGGCCAACAAATACAACACCAATTCCTTGTTCACAACCCCATTCAACACACAATTTCTTATAAAAACATTTGTGGACAACCATACCAACGTATCAATGCTTCCTAAATTAATCAACATTAATAGCTTATGAATGTTTAGATGCATTTAAATATAAAGCCCTAAATTTAAATAATGTGATGAATAAAAAATCATTAGATGAACGAGTAGATAAGTAAATAAAAATTAGTATTTAAGTAAATACAAATCAGAGGGTGAGACAGAGGGTTTTTGGGGATGTTTACCTCTGTTTGAGCCCAGTCGGGCATCTTGCTCTAGAGCAAGGAGAGAGGCGAGACAGATGGGTGCAAGTGGAAGCCGAACGGGCAGGCAGAAGGTCGGCGAGCTCCTGAACCGTAATGGAAGTGATCATTGAAAAATACTAGACAATCATATGTTAAAATTAAGCATTTTATTTTTGTCATATATTATTAATAACCAAGCCAAGCATCAATTCTATTAAATAAACATTACATGTTTATAGGGATTATTTGTTAACATAGTTATAACAAGGATAAAAGAACATTTATAATGAAATTTATCAGTAATTTGTAACATTCAATAACCAAGCCAATCATCAATTCAGTTAGAAGAATTCATGTAGCAACTTTCAATTCCATTCATTAATCTCTTTTTACATCCACACACAGGGGTTGGTGTACCCCTAAACAGTAACTAAACAAAGGGGTTGGTGTACCCCTAAATATGCGCATAATTAAAATAACTATTAATACAGACAAGTCTAGATAGATAGACAACTAAATACTACACCAACATGGTCCCACATCAGTAACTTAGAGGACTTATCATTGTAGCGATCTTCTCCTGAAGTTCAGAAAAGAAAGCAGCTATGAGTATTGATTGCTTTCAGACAAAAAGTGTAAACACAATTTTTTTGTCTTGACAATTATATTTGTTAATTGGACCTAATGTGGCCTTTTTGATGATTTTGCTGTGTCGCGGAGCTCCTCACTATATTTAGACAAATCTGAACTGACAGGGGCCTCATAATCAGATTCGTCCGAACTCAAGCTGATATCCTCCGCCGTGCGCTCATACCACCGTAGATGATCGGGGGTCTCACAGTTGATGTTATTTATCCAAACGTTGATGGTATTATGGCCAACTGGATGGAGAAAAAGCCTGTCGCTACGGTCCACATGCATTTTCCAATCCAATCACGCCAACCGGATTTTGATACAAGATTTCCCGCCAAATCATACTCAACCTCGATAACATGTGAATAATTGCCAAAATTTAGGGTCATTTCACCAGACCTGTAGTGTCTTCCTTTTAGAAAATGCCAATGTTTGGGTATGGCCAATTGGTTTAAGGAACGATCATCTAGGATGATGTCCAATTGTTCTTCAATAGGGAACGTTAACATTGACATAGAGGCCCAGTTCATAGTGACTGTTGTGGGTGGACAAAGACTGCATAATATTAGTATTAACAAAGTGTATGTAAGTACATATAACGATGTTATATATTTTCAGAGAAAGTGTAAGTACATATAATGATGTTATAAATTTTCAGACTAGTATTTTCTATAATTTGATGTATCTTGGTATTTCATAAAATGATGTGACACTTATTATCTATTTGTTTAATCAACACTCATATTTAGTTTTATGAGTACATGGCACTATGTTTGAAATACTTTTTAAAAGGATAAAAGAACATACTTATAATAAGGACCCAGGCACATTCTAATCATTTTGAAGTGAATCAGAAAATGAACAGGAGCCTGGGTCCTATCCGCTAGTAACATCAAAAAAGTAAAACCTAAAACTCGAAATGCACACTACAAATTTTAGCACGATCGTGTATGAATGCAAAACAATACTGAACTGAATTAGGATCAATCTTCAGGATTGGTTAACTAAATTATCATTGACATCTACTTGTTTAAAAATTAGGTTAAGCCAAGGTCAACACACATTAACAACACACATTAAAAAATAGGTTAAGCCAAGGATGAATTGAGGATGCAAACCTAGTCAATTGGAGGCTTTACCTCTAGCAGTGGCAGTGGTGACGATAATGGCAAGCTCTGGTTCCGACTGCTGCTGTTGGCGCTGGCTACTGGCACTGGCACTGGCTTTGGCTCCGGTAGTAGGATTGCTAGCACGGTGGCTACTGGCACTGGCTTTGGCTCCGACAGTAGGACTGCTAGCACCGGCGAGAGGAGGACCGGCTAGAGGAGAGGACCAACGACGATGGCGGCTCCATGAACGGCGAGCTACACGGAGGCGGCGAGCTCCATAGAGGCGGCGAGCTCCACAAACGGCGGTGAGCTCCACAAACGGCAAGCTCCACGGTGGCGCTTCACGGCGGCGGCAAGCTCCACGGAGGCGGCGGGCTCCACGAACGGCGGCGATGGCAGTAGCAGTAGAACGACGTCAGCGAGCAAGGAGATCGGCGGCGACGAGTAAGGAGAATGCCGGAATCGCCATACCCTAATAGCCGATTGCAATCATAGAGAGAAAGGGGAAGAGTCAGGCTCACTCGGGCGATATTAAGTTAACATTCAGTGTCAGTTATTAAACTCAACAGACACATAAAACTAACAGTGTCGGTTAACAACACAAACCGACACCTGTTCCAAATGATAATCATCGGTTTTAACTAGAAATAAACCGACGTCTATCTACATACGCCGATTAAAAAATTAGTTGTCGATTACTAACCATAGTCGTCAGTTGATTTGAAAATCCGACGCTCAAAGGGTGTGAAAAATTTCCCACGAAGAGCGTGGGAAAAACCATAAGTGTCGGTCATTGATGTAAAACCGACGATCAAAATGTGCCCAATTTCTGTTTAGCGAATAACCTTTCATCGTAGGTTTTTTATGTAATGACCGACGCCATATGTTAAATTTTTGGAGGTAATTTTTTTGCTAGAAATTTTGGATTTGGCGGTTAATTTTCGGCGTCGGTGTGTTATTAAATAACCGATACCGAATAAAAGCGATACCCATGTCTGGTCGCCCTTCACATATTGATGTCAGTTTATTTTATAAACCGACGCTTTATTGTTTAGGTGTCGGTGTATTATTACAACCGACACCTTTAAAAGTGACGTTATAAGCCATTTTTGTAGTACTGCTAGAAGCATAGTCCTATCCATTTTCTATCATGTCCTATTCTTTTTCTCTACAACCCCATTTTGTCGAGGTGTTCAAGGTGAAGAAAAGTTATGTACATACCCAGATTCCTCACAAAACTGTTCAAACAAATCAATTTAAAATTCTCCCCTGTGATCACTACAGATAGAGACGATTTAGTAAGAAGCTTTATTTTCAACTCATTTGCAAAAAGTTGAGAAAACATAAATAGTATCACTTATAAACAAGAAATAAAGTCCAAGTATATTGAGAAAAATCATTGACAATCACAAGACAATACTTGCGACCACGAAGCGATTGCATATGCATTGGTCCAAAAAGTTCAATGTGAAGAATCTCAAGAACTCTTTTGGTGCTAAGGACTCCTTTGGATTTGAAGGAGGACTTGGTTTTCTTTCCTTGGGTACAAAGTTGGCATTCTTCACCCCTTTCAAAATCCAATTTAGGAAGCCCCTTTATCAAATCCTTTTTTCTCAACTTCTTCATTTGATGCATTTTTGTATGACCAAGCCTATGGAGACATAAGGAAACATCATTCGAATTAGCAACAAGAAATCTACCAACAATAGGCTTAATAGAGTCAAGCAAAATAATATAGAGATAACCATTTCTAGTTCCCTTATATATAACATTGTAGGAGAGGGAATCTAGAAGCAAGCATTCATGTTAGGTAAAAAGAACAAGATAATAATTATCACAAAGTTGACTAACACTTATTAAATTATGATGTAGGACATCCACAAGAAGTACATTCTTGATTCTTAGTGAATCACCTACATCACCCTCACCTACCACCTTACCCTAGTTGTTGTCACCAAATGTCACCGATCCTCCTTTCTTCTTTGTGAACTGATTGAAGTGGTTGATTTTACATGTCATATTCTTTGAGAAGCCACTATCAACAATCCATTTTCCTTTTACCTACAAGAAAGGAAGATGTTGGTGCCCAATTCAAACCTTGGGAATTGTTGTTAGCTTGGGGACCCATTTCATCTTTGAGTTGGTCCCCTTCTCTCTATAAGGACAATAAGTAGAGTAATGGTCATCACTCTTGCAATGCACACAAACCATAGGGTTCTTAGATCTAGAAGACTCTCCATGGAAGATAGGAGGTCTCTGACTCCTTTTCTTACCCTTTCCCTTGCTCTTTGGAGCTCCCCCTACATATCCCAAACCTCTAGTACCAACTTGTTTAGTAGAGTGATCTAGAACTTCATTGTGGGATTTATTCCCTTTGAGGAATTTCTGCAAGGAGGCTCTTAGTTTGTGATTATCATCACTAAGAGTAATGACAATAGAATATAAGCTAGCAAGATCACCTTGTGCATGAAGCAATTCGGCCTCCAAATAGAGGGATTTAGTAAGATAAGAATTTTTTTTATAAAGTAAGGCTATCAAATTCATGACTAGGTAATAAAGGTCTAGAATAAAGATCATTAACTTGAGCAAGCAATCTAGAATTTTCAATTCTAAGGATAACAAGCTCATCAAGATAACTTCTAGTTTGATCCTTAGTAGCATCACAAGCAAGCTTAAGGTCATCATTTTTAGTTTTAAGTAAAGTAAGCTTATCTACTAGGGCTTGATTTTCTTCCTTAAGACTATTGGTGTTCTTAAGGTAGATACCATTCTCTACTTCAAATCCATTGTATTGGAGCTCAAGATCAAGAAACTACCCTCGCACGGAATCAATGCTATCAAGATGCAACTCTGATTTTGATCAAGAATATCAATTTTAGCATACAAATCATCTATGATCTTACCCAACCTCTTCTTTTTAGACTTGTATTTAGAATAAGATAAGTAGGTATAATTAAGCATATCAATAAGAGTTTCCTTAGATAACTCATGCAAGATTACCTCACTTACCTCACCAATGTCATCACTTGTAGAGGCCATGAGTGAACTATGGCATTCTCCTGCATCGGAGCTAGAGCCACTAGAGGAGGATTCCTCCCAAGCTACATGAGATGCATCTTTGCTTCTTTTATCCTTCTTGTCCTTCCTCTTGTATTTTCCTTCCTTCTTGTAGTCATCCTTCTTCTTGTGGTTGCTCTTGTGGTATCCTTGGGGCAATCATTCTTGCAGTGACCCTTTTGAGCACATTCATAGCATCTAGGAGTGGAGGGTGAGGAAGACTTTCCTTTGAAGTTCTTACCCTTAGAGTAGTTTGCTTTATGATCACTAGGGCCATAATATTCATTTGAGGAGGGAGGATAGGACTGGCAAACAAGTTGTTGTTGGAGAATCACTGCCTCCACTCGGGATTTGAAGGTATTCTCTTTAATCTTGTTTGATTCTTTTTCTTTTTGCTTGTCTAGACTTGGCTCATGATCTTGAAGGTTTCCAATGAGCTCCTCGGTGGCCAAGTCACCAAGACTTATAAATTCTTTAATGGAAGTCACCTTGGCTTCCCATATCTTGGGAAGAGACCTTAGGATATTGGAGTTGATAGTTCCTCTATCCAAGGTGTGGCCCAAAATAGCAAGCCCATTGATGATGGTATTGAGCCTTGTGTACATCGTGCCCACTCTTTCCTTCTTTCTCATCTTGAAGTTTTCAAGCAGTCCATTGAGAATGTAGATCTTTGATTCTTTGACTTGTTGTGTTCCTTCATAGGTAATGAACAACTTGTTCCAAATCTCATGGTATGTGTCCCAAGATGAGATATGGTTGAACTGGGAGGGAGTGAGGGCATCATAGATGATGCTTGTTGCCTTGGCATTCAGCTATGTCTTCTTGAGTGTAGCTTCATCCCAAGTAGCTAAATCACTTGCTGACTCCTTTTATGGAAGAGTAATCACCTTTCACATATCATAATTCATCCCTTGAAGGTAGAACTGCATCCTTCATTTCTAATAGAGGAAATTTGTGTCATTGAAGACTAAGGATCTCATGGAGAAGCCTCCCTCTAGGTTGAGGGACCCAAGTAAGTCACCCATCTTCTTGTCTTGTGCGAGATGTGTCAGAGAAGACCATGTCTCTGATACCACTTGTTGGATCAAAGGGTTTTAGGAGGGGTGAATAGAGCTAAAAACACTTGCATAAAATTTGTTAGACCTTCAAGTTACTTCAACTAGGTACAATTGAAAATAGTGAATTTGATGATAATCTAAACATGCATAGAAAGGATGAGAGAGATTGAAACAAGAACTTCAACAAGTTGTTTTGAGTGGTTCCACTCTCCAAACTAGGAGAGAGTCAGTCCACTACCTAGAGAGGTCAAGCCCTAGGAATCTACAACCTATGCATACTTCTACTCCATTATAAGACATACAATTTGACCTTCCTTTTTTGGGATAAGGATACTCAACTTCCCTTTGAGGTTAAGGGAGCCAACAACCTTACAACCAAGGTCTTACCTATCTGAAGCTAGAGTCTTCTACCTTACTAAGGTCTTTCCTACTCTTGCAAGTAGTTGGACACCTTCATCAAGGAGATCCCCTCTTTGCAAAAACTCTTCTGCCTTGAAGGATTTACCCACTACACTCCCAGATCTTTAGCCTTGTCCTCCTCCTTCACTCGGAGAAGCTTTTTGCACCTTCTCCTTCACTTGGAGAAGCTTTCATCAACTTGATCTTGAAGAAAGGGATTGGGAAAAGAGATTCTTTGAGACCTTTACAAGTATACAATGAAGTATCTCTCTCACACACATCCTATCTCACTCATAATGACTAATTGAAGTGTAATCAAGAGAGAGAAAGGGGCTCAAGTGGACTGGATGCACTCAACTATAGCAAGGAACTTGAATAGCATGAAAGAGAAACCTTAGAATGAAATCCAAGAGGTCCTATTTATAGTTGAGGGTGCCCACTAGAGAGTAATAAACTTACATACATTTTCATTCCATTTGGGGTGTTGCAACTAATATAACTTCAAGTTTTACAACATTCTAATAGTTAGAATCACTTTTTTTACATTTTCTGTACAAGGCACTCGGACGAGTTTTCATAAAGGTAATTCAACTGATTGCACTATGCAACAAAGCCAATTTGAAGCATTAGTCAAGTTTGTCCTATGTGTGACTAAACCAATCACTTGAAATTAATTTAGTTGAGTGCAGTCGGTAAAGTTCTATGAGTGGAAACTCGACTGAACCAAAGAATTCTCAAAGTCCATTAATGGATCAGTCAAGTTTGTATCTCGACCGATAAGCAATCTATGATGAATTTTGGAAAATTCTTTTTGAGTGGCCAAAGTTTTGAATTAAGGGTTCGTGATTTTTTATCATCTTAGTTACAAGTCATAACATCAATACAAATGATTACAAAAACCATATAAGGTGATTTGGAGTGTTTTCCACAAAAGTGCATTTGCATTGCTTTTGACTTGAACTAGAACAAGATGGGCTTGATCGATTTGACCCTTTTCATGTACCTAATGCCCTAGGTGGGCTGTTTGGGGTTGAAAATGTGACTTTGATACCATGTGAGGGGAGAAGTATTGTCTAATGTATATAATTTCATTTTCTAATGATTGCGTTCTACTTCTATCTCACTTCCCATGAATTACATTGTACCTTTATTCTTGAAATAACATCATTTGTAGAAATAATGCCTTACATGTAGTTATTTCAAGATTTGTTGATAGGTCTGACTAGTGGATCCATCACTAGCTACCCATCTTCCTAAATATTTACCCATTATCCTACACCTAAATGAGATATCTAAGTAGCTAATTTAGAATCACTTAGTGTAATTGGCTTGGAGCTATCTAAAGGCTAGATGGCAGGTGATGTGAGGTGCAAAACCCTCATTTACACATTCCTTACTACCCTCAATCCCCAATTTCCCTAAGATATTTATTTGATCTTAGTTGAATTCCACCTAAATCCTAATCAAAAGAGTGTCACAAGGTTGGATAGGGGGTGATAGGGAGTAGTTCCCCCATACACACCCTATTCCATCTATGTCCAATTAGTAGTTTAGGGGCATTTCTCTAACATCTAACTTGATTGTTTGGTTTGATAATCTAAATGTATGATTAGTTCTTGCATGTTGTGACCCGTCAATCTAGGTGATAGTCACATTAATCCAAATGGTCCACACTTCCATTAATTGATCAAAACCTTAATTTCCCTCTAGCTTATCTAGTGATTTCTTAGTTAGCTTGTCTGCTTGCTTAATTAGTTAATTGCATTATTCATGGTAGCTAAGCCCTTGTTAGTGTAGTTAGTGTTACTTTGTGATTGGTTGTGTCAGTCTTAGATAATTAATGGCTAATCTAGTCTCCTAGTTGCCTTTGTGCCTATATTGATAATATATTGTCTTTCTTGCCTTGTTTAGCTAGTTGGTCTCTAGTTTGATAATTAGGATTTTCTTGTTAGTTTAGTATTAGTGTTAATCTTGCCTTGCTTATTTTAGTGTATTTCACACTTATATTCCTTGATTTGTTAATTAGACCATGACCTGTCTAGGGTTAGTTTAGATTTTACTTCTTGCCTTCCCTTAATTGCTTACTGGACCACTTAATATAACTCAAATAAAAAAGTTAGACCCTTGAACCCTAGACTTTTCTTTAGGAACCTAGACAATACAAATTATTATCTAGTTCCCCTTATATCTCTTAGGTTCAACCCTGAATTTCCATTCTCTATACTACTCTGGAGCATGTGTGCTTGAAGATTTGTGTAAGAGTGTGTCCATATGGATTTTATAAGTATTAAAAGACTCGAGTTTGTGTTGGGTTTTGTGGAAGGAAACATGCACGACGGAAGCAACAAAATAAAAATATGTTTCCACACAACCCGCAACAGGATCTCATCGACAATAGTGTATTCAAAAAGAGTATTCATGGGATATACCTTGTCACGGAGTAAGTCTGACGACATCCCACTGCACAATGGTGTGCAACACTCCTAGCTTACACAGACGGTACTTCTCTCCCATCCTCCGAACGCATCACAAGAAGATACGTCGGTGCTCCTTTTATGTGGCGATGTACACCGCTCGTAGCGTGTATGGACGGTCATTGACATCCTTTGAACGCAGGCACTTCAGCATCTGCGTCTCTACTTCATCCATACAGATGGACTGGAACTCCAAGTCACACTTCCTAAGCTGACAGGAAGGAGTATCCTCTATGTGATGACGTGCTAGCATCGCGGTGCTCTTCTTTCTCTCCTAAGGATGGTGACGGCTAGGGTTTACATACGTGAGCACAAACTAAAAAGCCTCTCTTAATATCTTATAAAGACATCGGCCGCCAAGCCCCTTTAAATTGGATATAAAAGGAAGTAGGGTTTCCTAAACCCTTCAGTAAATAGAAAGACTGTGTTAATTAAAGTGCTCGTAGATTAATTAGAATATTCTAGAATTGTTTAGTTAACCAATCAATCACATTAATTGATTAATTAATATCCAACTCCATGCAATCACTCGGGATGGCTCTATGGGCATACATACATACCAACAGACTCCCACTTGCACTTAGAGCCTATCACTCCAATTAATTGGCTCAAACGTTTTAACATATTACAATATTATTCTAATGGATTACATAAACATTTTAGTAATCAATGTGATTCAGAACAATTCCAATCAAATTCACAATTATACTCCTATTCTAATACATCCTATGTGCGTGACCCAGTAGGCTCCAGATTACATTAGCAGTGATATCCATAATTATATTATGATTTCATAGGCAATGATTGGTATGTATCAAGACTTCATTGCCACCCAAGTAATTGGAGAAGTTGGAGAACAACTTAACCTATCATTCATGGGTGGTGTTACAATTATTGTATAGTTCCTTTGTCACTGATATCTAGATTGAACTCGAGTCATGGAAATGCCATCCTCTTCAATGTTCAATCCATGTTCCTTGAACTAGACCAGACTGTATGAGATATATGTATGCTCAATATCACATATTGACTCACATCAGCATGGCCATGCATTTCTTAGTCTCACTTATCAAGTGGCCAAAATATCAAACTCCCGTAGGAAGGACAAATTCCATCTACATCACTCAAAGTCATCCCCATGTGTCACAGTGCACCCAAGCACCATCTTTATGGCAATATTTATTCATGATCACAGTGGATCATGTTAAAGTACACCAACGACATGTGATAAGTGTAGTGACTTTAAGTCTAAGAACCACAATCACCACCATCACTATGCGACGTGACTCTAACTACCAATCATGGTATCCATGTGTCACTCTCAAGGTGGGTCTATCCGATACACTGTTCTCGAACAAGTATCTATGTATTTGGTCTGATATCTCCATATAATGGCTAATGCGATTCTTCCATCAACCAACAAATATTCTAATCTAATGTGTTATTGATGTCTGTGGATATTTCCACCATAACTTTCAATTAGGGACAAAACAAGAATACATACTCTTAGCGTACATATAATCTCACTGTTTAGGTCATCAACCTGAAGACATATGTCATTGAGTATATTATTATGTAGACATCTATAAGTTTTGTGGTCATCTCACAATATATAAACACAAACATATAGATTGGAAACATGCCTTTATTGATATGATCAATATAGTATTACAAATCGTTTACATAGTATCCCATAACAATTATCAAATGATAGTCTCTAAGGGCATACATACCAGCATATTCCCACTTGCACTCAATCCAAGTGATCGAACATGTTCGTCATGTTTCTGCTATAAAAGTGCTTTTGTGAGCGGGTCAGCCACATTGTTTTTTGTAGGTACTTTGCAAATCTTCACATCTCCTCACTATATGATCTCTCATATGAGATGGAACCACCATAGACTATGTTTGAGACATCGGTGTGATCTTGGTTCTTTAGCCTGTCCAGCTGCTCCGTTGTTGTCACAAAACAACTCAATTGCATCACTAGCACTTAGAACCACTCAGAACCACTCCAAGTTCAGAAATGAACTTCTTGATCCACACAGATTCCTTTGCAGAAATAGATGAGGCAATATATATGTCCTCTATTGTAGAATCCACAACCGTCTCTTGCTTGGAACTCTTCCATCTCACATCTCTATTGTTCAGGCAAAACACAAATCCAGATTGTGATCTATAGTCATCTTTGTTAGTTTGGAAGATAGAATCGGTGTAACACTTTACCATGTGCTCTTCCTCACCTTCGTATACCAAGAATTGATCCTTAGTCCTTCTCAAGTACTTTAGGATGTTCTTTATGGATGTCCAGTGACATTCACCTAGATTTGACTGATATCGACTCATCATGCACAAATCATACAACACATTAGGATGACTACATAACATCGCAATATGAATGGAATGGTCAAGACATTATCAAAATATGGACAATGTGTAACACTTATGTCAACAATATTAGAGGATGATCTAGAGTATTTCTTGAAAAATAATTGTGTACTTTTCATCCTTTGAATGCTTTTCCTTATCACTACTTATTTCTTCACTTGAAAAAGAGGATGAATCCTTTGAAGCCCTTGATTTTAAAAACCTGGTATGTTTTTCTTAACATGATTTTATTCCTCCTCTTGTATCTTCCTATCCTGAATCTTTAACCCATAAGTCTATAAATGATCTATAAGTTCTTCAAGATGTGAAGTGTAGTGATATGATGATTCTTCTATTTTAGTAACTTTCTTCTCATACTTGGAGGCCCAAGAATGTAAAATTTAGTAAGAATCACTTTTCCTCATTATTGTATTTACAAGAGATTCTAAACCAATGATAATCATAGTAAATCTAGAGTGCATCTGAGAAATGGATTCGTGTTTCTTTTTTCATGTGAAATGACAATAGTTTATGAGAAAACATTTTCATTTAGTATCTTTAACTTGATTTTTTCCTCAATATAACATATAATTTCCTCCATATATCAAAAGTAGTTTCACATGAGGAAATTATATTGAATTCACTAGGATATAGGAAATCATAAATTAATCTTAAATCCCTAACAATTAGAGTAACATTTCTATGTGTATCTGCATATTAAGCTTCAAGCTCCATTGCTGTAAGTGCAAATGGATGGTGGTCATCTTACCAAGATCAAATGTAATGCCTTGGATGAAGATTTGTATATGTCGTTACTAGCACATGTCATTGGAGATGTTGAAGAGTTTTGAGTAGTAGACATTTGGTCCTTCAATTTTGAGCGGGATAGTAGGCTTTCCATTACTATACAAGACTCATGGGAGTTCCTTGAAGTGCTTCTCTAATACCAACTAAATATTTGGTAGTGGGGTAAATACAACTAATAGTCCACTTATAGAATACCAAACACAAAATTGTTAATTGCAACTTGCTTATACAAAGATGTGCTATAAAAATATAAAGTAATCATCTACAATAAGGCAACCACAAATGACACTGATTTGTGTAAGTTTTGGCTTGGAATGTTGTAGTTCCATGACTGAATTGTTACTAACTAATAATTTTCAAGATTTAATTCTATAACCTTTTCAATACCAAGGCAAATCACAACTATTGATCTATTTTTTGAACCAAGACCAAAATGATTTTAACTTCATCTCCTTTGTTGACTAAAGAAGAGCACCCTTTGAATAAGATCACAATAGGATTATTTTCCTTCATACACAACCTTTTAGCAAGAAGTGGATCCAAGAACACAAAAAAAGAAAGGAAAGTACACCAATTCTCTCAAATCACATCTGAAACTCCAATGATCAAGTGGGTGATCAAATCCATGTGATTTAAACAAGGCTAGATGTGGTGGAACTGATGCTAAAACTAGACTAGGTTTAAGCTTTCTTGGAAGCACTTGGGAATGACAACATATCATTCTAAGATCAATTTGCTAACAAGTAGTTGAATTGATCAAGTGTACTTTAAGTTTCAATATGACACTCCTATATATATGAAAGTCCTAGAAATAGTCTAGTTGATTGTTGGGAATTTTAAGTTGAGTTTAGTATTAACTAGTTGTTGTAAGATAGCTAGTGAGGTTAAAATATCTAAATAAATAGTTTAATTAAAATTCTATATAAAAGACATTTGATATAATTACAATTCATCTAAAATGAATCCCATCATATTAAAATTTGAATGAGCTTACTCTGATGGAAACACAATTTGAACAATATCGGTTTGATCCAAAGGAACATAAATTTTAGAAAATGTCTCAAATGATTTTTTTGTATGAAAACCTAACAGTTCTAGTGGGTGTATATAAGTATAAGAATAAATTTAAGATGATTTTTCACTGTTCATAACCTGTTCATACATGATATCAATCCAATTTTACAATTGTAGATGTGAAAGTTATAAACTTGATTGACAAGCATTAAAACAAAAAAATTATTATAAAAAAACTTCATTGGATCTTGTGTAAGTTTCTTGATCACCTGAAAAGTTAGTGCACATGTTAACACTACAAATGGGAAATATTTACGTTGTTAAATTAGTGTAGAATCTGCAAAATTCCAATAGTTTCTACATTTTGTGGTGACCCATTGATAGGATTTCTAGCAATGTATCATTGTATGGATGCATGAACTAGTCATTTATCATTGATATTTCAATTTTATAGAAAATAGAGGGTGTTAGAATCTCACTCTCTCATCCAAATAAGATGATGGCGCACAATCAAAATCACAATAGGGGGAGACACCATAGTTTCATCCTCAGGTCACACAGAAGGTCGTGCTAAGGTAAATACGTTAGTAATCAAATTCACACGTCATTTTATAGTGACATCTTGCAATTTCATGGTGGTTCTAGAGGTGATGAAATGATGCTTGTTTGGTATTATATTACATCCCCATTCCATTTTTGGATGGATAGCAATTCAAAGCAAAATTCTAGCTGCCCCTAAAGACACCCCTACTTGCCCACTCAAATGTGGAAAATGTGCAGACAATCTCCTCTTACCATAAATCTCTATCAAATATAAATCTCTTCCTTTAACATATCCCTTTATATGAATTAACCATGTACAACATATGTTTTCTATGCAACAAAATAAATAGAAGGGAAGTATAAATAGGAAAAAAGGAGAGGAAACTAGTATAAAAATAGATAGTAAAAATAAAAAAGGAGGGAAGTTGAAAATAAGAGGAAAATAGAGAAAAGAGAAGAGAGAATTAGAAAATAGGAGGAAGTAAAAAAAGGGAGGAGAGAAGTAGATAATAAAGAGGAGATATGTAAAAAGAAGATGAGGAAAGTAGAAAAAAGAGGGGAGAAGTAGACAAGAGAGAGGATAGAAGTAAACATCGATTCAATACCAAGAATGAGAGCTTCGATTTCTCTCTAGAAAGGGAAAACATGCATTCTGGTACATACACCATCTACTACTAAGGATCAAGATAACTTCAACTTCTCTCTAGACTATGAGACTAGATCACACGCAACATTCTCGATGTTGCATCACCTAATCTTTTTATCACCCCATGCCTTCTATATAACTAAGGTCAGTTAGATCATACCTGACCGGGAATCATATCTGCTACAAGTTGTTGACTTCCAACAACACCTACATATCCATTCCCCCTGGTGGGATGGTCATCTTGTATGTATATATCATTAATTTTTATTACAACTCCTTGACCTGCTTTTCACCAAAATGATCAAATACAATATTTTATAGAACTTTAACACCTGCAAGTTCCCGACTAGCTCACTAATTCTAGCCAATATGTATGGGAGGAATCATCTCCAAATACCTCTCCGCAACAACCCACCACCCTGATACCCTCCAACATATCAGAATCATAACAAACAACACAAAATAACATTGACACATATACACATAGACTCACAACTGAGGATCAAAATATCTATGGAATAACCCTTGATGACAACATCATATCCAACATCATGATCCCAAGAACTTGAAGGTACCTTCACTTTGATATGGATCTAGGGATGATCATCATTATGGTAAAAAATAGAGCTTTTGACATCCAATTCATCAAAGATGAACACTACAATCTTAGATCTATCTTGGGATGGACAGAGATGATCACTCATATAAGACTGGTCAAATGATGCTCATCCACGTACAACTAGTCAATCACAACACTATAAATATATGGGTATCTGATTACCATATAAAACTACCGACGCACCTCGCCCCATACTATCATGAGTTGGGTGATTCTGATCTCCTAGTGAGAAACTCATCATATGATCACTTATTCATGATATTACATCTACTAAGAACCCTTGAGTATAGAGGTCAACCATTTATAGGTTGATTCATCAACAATTGTAGGATCTAAATCATCTCTGTAAGATACAACTACATCACAATGTCATCACCATCTAGCTAAAAGCTATGGAGGGCAACAAAATCCACCCTTAAAGGATGTTATTGTGAACTCTCATACATCTAAGATTTACATCTTCCTAATATTTATAATATACCACCACATAATCATAATCATATTCTGTCCCTAACAATTAACTATGGACTATATACCATGAATCATACCACTCTCAAAATCATTACCCTTCATCTAATGATTTTTTCTTAACCTCCTTCCCTCCCTTGTATGCAACATCTACACCCCAAAACTCCCTTCAACTAGAAGATCGATCCATATCCTCTTAAAAACTTCCTCTAAATGGACTTTATCCACCTAGAGACGCAAACCTCCTCATTAACCCTAAAGATGCATCAGATGCTGACATTTGGGAGATGCAAAACATCATTTCACTTTTCTTCCCTCAACATTGCATAAAAAGGATTCAATCAAAGGTCCTTCACATGTCCAAAACCTATCTACAAACCCAACTCTCACAAGACACACAACTCCATGAACATCTCACAGGGTCCCAAGAAAAACACCTCTTTACTCCCATCATTCCCCCAAATCTCTTACAAATTCTAAAGCTTCTTGTCCACGTGGTAATGATCCATATGGCCTTCTAACCTAAAATACTTTATTTTTATTTACACCAACTGGATAAACATCTTGACATACTTCCTAAACCTTCCAATCCCTAGATGAACCACAATACACCCACTATTCCTAGACAATGACCTATCACTTCAACCTCCACCATACCATGTAAGCCACCTTATTTACGCCATACTCTTCTACCACCACACAAACTCCATCTCCCATTGATCCCCTCACATATGGTGTGACATTATCCAACATAAATATGACTATCCTCACTTGTAGCACAAGTATTGAGTTACCCATTGGTCTTCCTTCTAGTTCAATGCGGCCGCTAATAGTCTTCATTAGTCCCAATGTCCTTATCTCTATGTAGAATAATATTGACAATCACACTTTCAACATTATGGATGTCACCAGAGTTGTAGTGCATCTTATTCTGGGACACACCATTCTCAAACCTAAGATTCTTTCACTCTCCCAACTCATATATTCCCATAAGGTAACAAACTTGATCATATCATTGGATACATTATGGCCATTCCCTATAGTTTTTTCCAATATTCTTTCTCCAAATGGATGACCAATCAAGGTGCAACACATGCTGGATAAATAGGATCAGGGTGGGTATCCATCTCTGACCTTCTACCACACCTTTGGAAGATTGAAATATTCCAATGCATTGCTCATTCCATTGGAGAAACACTCCAATTTGTCAACCCTGACACCCTTCAACCCACTAATTATGTCAAAGCTTTTTGCATCTTCTCTATCAAACAAGCCATTGAACTCCCTATCACTCTTAAAGTTAGATTTGTAGAAACCATTTACACCATCAAACTAGTCGATAAGAATCCCACTAACATACCAACCACCTTCACCAATTTGTATAGCCATATTATCATGATTTTGTCCTACCAATAACAAGCAAATCACCACTTTTGGTAACCCAAAGAGACAAAAAAATAGGAAAATGACGTGGGAAATAAAAGATAACCAAACAAATAATCACCAATCCTCCAAACCAAATAGTACTAAATCTCTTAAATCCCCTCACCAACGATCCCTCATTCAAAAATATTTCTTATCTCCAATTCATAGAAGCTTGCAACCCATTACCATTCCATACCAACTCACTGAACACTTATCACCACATCTAAACAAAGAAACTATTGATCGACTAAAAATTGAAATTATTGAAGATCTCAAATCCTCATATAGCCCTATACAAAATAAACTATCCATTTCCCTATTCATAATTAAATCATTCCACTCTCTAATCACAACAGTGGAGGGATATAAAAATACATTGCAAGTGATGACACATGTATCAAATCATCTATTTTTGCATACTCTTTGCATGGAATATAGAATTTTAATTCAAACAAGAGTAACCACTCACATGATAATATTATACATTGCATGATCAATATTAAAGATCTAGCATCATGGCTTAACATTCGTTCACTACTTTTTCTTCCAAACTAGGCATATGTTTTGATACCGTGTTTCAAGCCAACATTGCATTATATGAGATTGAATGTTTCATGGGGTGGAACAACTACATACCCATCAATATAGCTATATAATAGTTAGAAGAACTAAATATATGATAGACAAACAACATCTTAGAGCATCATTATCCATCCATTATCTTATCTTATGGGAATGTCTATGATGCTTCCAATGCCAATAGAAAGAGAGCTATTTGAAGATTCATTCATACAAATAAAGTTAACATCATCATTCTTTAGGAAACAAAACCAATATGTCCCATTTTGAACCATGGGAAGCAAATATATAAACAAATAGATCCAAATACCAACATGTGGTTTCAAAGGAGGCATTATCATTGACATAAATAATAGAGAATTCAAGATTATTAAGCAAAACATGAGACAATGCATTACAATTAGAATCTAAAACCATCACAACCAATTCACCTAGTCTTTCAGGGGAGTCTATGGAGAACCTAGTCACGAAAACATATCTTTCTTAATGAATTCATGACTTGGCAAACTCCTTGACATACACACCTCGGTTAATTGGAGGGGACTTAAATATCACCAGAAATAAAATAGAACGCATGTATACACAATCAACCACTGGTCAAAACCAGTTAAGATTTGATGCACTCTTCAACTGTTTCATATCAGATTATCAACTCTTTGATCTTTATGCCACAAATTTAGAGTTCACATGTGATGAAACCCTAATTTAGGCTTCACCTTGTTTTGTTCTATCCTTCATTCACATATAAACATGTTATAATGCATATTACTTCTCCCAATAAATGGTTTGTTGTCAAATGAACTTATGGTTTTAGGTACCTTGACCACACTTTCAATGGAAGGGAGAAAAGGAGGACCTAAGGGTTTCTATACCCTTAGAGAATACTAAATAAATCATAAGAGCTTCCCTAACCTACCCCTAATGGCCAAGAGCCAAGCTAAAACAAAGAACTCCATGGATAGTACAAGAGAAAGTGAAAGTGCACTAGAAAGCCCCCAACATGGCGTAGTATTGTTAAACGGTCGTACCACCAAGTTAAAAATCATAGAGAGGATCTGCAAAGAAAACACTAAAAATAAGCTCATCATCATGGTCGTGCTGGCTAGCACGGTGGTGCTGATAAGGATCCAACATGATCATGCCAGTCAAAATAGTTGTGTGACCAAGTATCCGGTAGGCCCATGCCAAGGAGAATGACTGCCACCTAACCCTGTCACCACAAACATACTACCCAACATGACCATTCTACCTAAACTTCACCACAACTACGCTACCCAACATGACTGTGCTACTGACCTTAAAAAATCTAAAATTCAACCTGACATTTTCTCATTTCTAGCATAACCATTCTCTCTTAGAATGCCCATTCCACCACTCCACCATGATCATTCTGTCCAGAACGATCACGCTTCTACCCAAATCTTGCTACTTCCTAGCTATCATTTGATCAGATGCCCCCACTCAACCTTAGCTTCCCAAACCACTATATAAGCAATAATGGTGTGTGGGAGATGGAGGCTAGCTACCCTAGAACTTATTGCCTCCTACTCTAGCATTCATTATGCTATCCACTCATTCCCACCTACTCACACTCCATTTATACCATCTTCCACATCAAAACCCTAGCTTTCTAAGGTTTTGGCCACTTCTAGCCACCGTCCCATGCTCATCATCTATTAAGGATGGAGGAGGACGTGCTTCTATATCTAGAGGTAAAGAAGGAGGAGTATTGACCAAGAATTCATGGCTATCTACTCCCCTACTTCTTATTTCTCCATTTCTTATGTTATGAGTACCTAAGACCCTAGGTGGGCTGTTTGGGGTTGAAAATGTGACTTTAATACCATGTGGGGGAGAAGCAATGTCTAAAGTATATAATTTCGTTTTATAATGATTGTGTTCTACTTCTATTTCACTTACCATGAATTACATTACATGTAGTTATTTCAAGATTTGTTGATAGGTCCGACTAGTGGATCCCTCACTAGCTACCCATCTTCCTAAATATTAACCCATTATCCTACACCTAAATGAGATATCTAAGTAGCTAGTTTAGAAGAAATTAGTGCAATTGGCTTGGAGCTATCTAAAGGCTAGAGGGTAGGTGATGTGAAGTGCAAAACCCTCATTTCCACCCTGCATACTACCCTCACCCCCAATTTCCCTAAGATACTTATTTGATCTTAGTTGAATTCCACCTAAATCCTAATAAAAATAGTGTTACAAGGTTGGATAAGGGCTGATAGGGAGTAGTTCCCCCATACACACCATGTTCCATCTATGTCCAATTAGTAGTTTAGGGGCATTTCTCTAACATCTAGCTTGATTGTTTGGTTTGATAATCTAAATGTATGATTAGTTCTTGCATGTTGAACCCATCAATCTAGGTGATAGTCACATTAATCCAAATGTCCCACACTTCCATTAATTGATCAAAACCTTAATTTCCCTCTATCTTATCTAGTGATTTCTTAGTTAGCTTGTATGCTTGCTTAATTAGTCAATTGCATTATTCATGGTAGCTAAGCCCTTGCTAGTATAGTTAGTGTTCCTTTGTGATTGCTTGTGTTAGTCTTAGATAGTTAATGACTAATCTAGTCTCCTGGCTTTCTTTTTGCCTATATTGATAATATATTGTCTTTCTTGCCTTGTTTAGCTAGTTGGTCTCTAGTTTGATAATTAGGATTTTCTCATTAGTTTAGTATTAGTGTTAATCTTGCCTTGCTTATTTTAGTGTATTTCACTTCTTATCTTTTGTTGATTTGTTAATTAGATCATAACCTGTCTAGGTTTAGTTCAAGTTTTACCTCTTGCCTTCCCTTAATTGCTTACTTGACCACTTAATATAACTCAAATGGAAAAGTTAGACCCTTAAACCCTAGACTTTTCTTTAGGAACCTAGACAAAACAAATTATTATCTAGTTCCCCCATATCTCTTGGGTTCAGCCCTGACATTCCATTTTCTATACTACTCTCAAGCCTATGCACTTGAAGATTTGTTTAAGAGTGTGTCCATATGGGTTTTATAAATATTAAAAAAACCTGAGTTTGTTCCTAAGGAACATTCAACCGCATCAATTGGTTGGGTGTCCTGCAGACACATCAAGCCTTCTGGCACCGTTACCATGGATATAAGTGCTTGCCTAGGTAGTTTGTTTAGCCTTGACTTTTTCTAGTTCTGTCTCCATTGTTATTGATTATTCTTTGTATGTGGATCCAATCAATGAAATGGATGTATGTGGGTTGTCTAAAGTTTTTACTTAGGTCTAAGAGACCAACATTGAGACCACCCATGATTTTCTTAGGTCATTAGAGAATGTAAGAAACCAAGACAAGGATGAAATAAGGTTCTAGCTAAAAGATTCCACACATGTCCTTAAAGCCTCCCAGCTCAATAGGATTTTCCCTCAACCCCATATTTTTGATGAGGGAATATTTGATAAGAGTGGGAGATAGAACTATTTTATAATGTGGAAAGTTAGACAAGAAACTTTTGTAGCGGGGAAGTCCAAGAGGAGCAGACTTCATAATCCCATCATGAGGTATCTCTAAAAGATTATAGTTAATACCCTTTTTGGACAATATGATTATCAAGGTTTTTGCTCCTAAAAAGATTTGTTTGTTATGGCCATGATGACAAATCACACATATGTTAGCCTAGGGGCAATGATGGTTGATATTTTAAAAACAATCCCTCCAATAGAAAAAATCCTTTCATTATGGAGGGATAGTCACTACCATTGCCTGAGCCATAGATTGTGATGTAAAGGGCCTTAAAAAGGTAGAAGGGACCAAATTTGTTGACTTCAACTATCTTGCACGGCCCCAAATTCTCTCCCATCACAATAAAAAGATCATCAACAACATGAACCCTTGGTATCATGACCTCACCATTGAGCAACCCTATTGCACTAGTGTTATGATTAGTGAGGTAGGATGGGTAGAAACTTCAAGCAAAATATTGCACATGGGGTGGAGGATCATCGCAAAGAGGGATTCAGAGAACCACTTTGTAGATCGACCTGAGGGAAGGGGAGATTCTAATGTCCAGGAGCAATAATATATTCGTCGGCATCCTCACCGTACCAGACAAAGAGAAGATGATTTCTATGCATAGTAGCCTACAATGAATGCCACAAGTTTGAAGTTAATGCAAAAGTCTAAAGCATCTAGACACTAACCCTAATACATATATCAGCTTCCAAGGTCTGACGAAACCTCTATCCCAAATTATCCTATCTTTCACTCATTTCTTTTATAACCAAGGTTACTAAATATCTTTCTAAATTTGTCTAGTCTTACTTGGTTTCTAATGGGTAATCTAAACTAATAATATGAGAATTTGCCTAATGGACATCTACATTATTGCTCTGATACCATATTGTAACACCCCGATTTTCATATCACATGAGCGGAAGCTAATTTTCTTTTGAAATTAGGAGTGTCACAACCGTGATATACAAAATGATAATAATAGAAAAGAAACAATACATACTAGTGTAAAAATGCATTCTCATAAATTTTTAGAAAAGAAACTCTATTACTAAACAAATCTAATACCAGTATACTGCCTTACTTAAATCTCATGTCAAATATGGGACCGTGTAGATGGCTCCCCACCAAGAAAATATCCTAAAGTTGTAGTTACATCCTCTTGCCATGACTATCTCTTGAAGTTTTGTAATTATGAACTTCTCAGACCCAGCCATGAACAAAGGGAAACCTAGGTTAGAGTAAGTGGCATTGAAACTTCTAATAAAATAAACATAACATGATATAACTGATAGCTAAACTGGTATCTAAAACCTATAAACATATACAGAATTGATGTATCTTTTATTTACATCTTTTATTGGATTTGTGGCCACCATTATATGATAAGTCCTCTTGAATTGGCGTATCAATGCCCTGTAACGGTACTGAAGTACCTCTAAATTGGCACTACATGCCTATGAATGACACCAAGGTGTGCCTAAATTGGTGTGGCTATGCCTTGAATTGGCACCATAGTACCTTTGAGTTTGAGTAAGCACTACTCCGAATTGTCAATAGATGCCCCTCCTTGAATTGGCACCATAGTACCTCTGAGTTGGAGTAAGAACTGCTCTGAATTGGCAATAGATGCCTCTAAAGCATCACGTGATTAACATAATGAGGACTTATCATATAATGTCTTATGTGGAGGTTATCTGAACTTACTCTTATATCCATAAGACATTATATGTAACTCTTGGATCGATATTGTGCACAAATCTTTGTGACAATCCATAGCTATGCTTCTAGGTACTTAATCTCATTAAGATCACCTAGTTAAGCCTGACAAAAAAGCCAACACGATGGAATATGTACCCTACTTTGGCATATCTACATATCTACCATCACACTTCCATGAGATACACGATGCACCATGCTTTGGCGTAACCTACACTTAGTTTATCAAGCTTTTTACTTATGGAAAGAATATAAGTCTTGATATTTATTGAGAGATTTATATTAATATACATATACATATCCAATCACCATATAATTATAGTATGTATCGTATACATTCTATATCCACAAATGAGAAATATGCAATTATAAAACACTAGTGATGGTTATGGCCATATCTATTCGAATTCCTTGGAGACACAAGGAACTATTACCACCTAAGGTCCACATCATATGTAGCAACTTGTTGTTGGTGAAGATTTGTTCTCAAACCAATTCGAGTTGATCAGTTCAACAACTGAGCCGATTGGCTCGCCTCCTGGTCGGTCGGTTGGTCTTTTAGACCCATAATTTGGTCTCCAGTCCAAATGATGTCTGGAAACCTCCAATCGATCGGTTGGGCCACATGCCGATTCGTTCGGCTCCTCCTATTGTATGTCCTCTTTGTTCCTCCAACCAATTGGTTCATCTTCTAAAATGGGTGGTCTGTCTGGTATTGAGCGTCTTCTTTTCCATAACAAGAATTAAAACTATCCTAATTCTATTTAACATATATGGTAATAAGGAAACCCTGAGTTACATTCCAGGGGAGCATAGGAAGGAAAGAATTAGTACTTTTACATACAGAAGAAAAGATAGAGGCTCAAAATGCAAATCAAGATAAAATAGGAATAGCAACCAACCAACCACACATAACTAAAGGGAGTTATTGCCATAACCATGCTAACATCCCCATCAAAATGAATTTTAGGGAAACATATGTAAATTATATATATATATATATATATATATATATATATATATATATATATATATCTGTGTGTGTGTATTTGTTGAGACTGTATGTGGTATTTAATCGGATATGTAGATTAATCATTTTAATTATTCACATTGTATCTAATAAATAAATGAAAAAATAGAGATCCGACCACATCGATTAAATCCCAAAACATAGTAAGTTAGCATGGCTCTGGTACCACTTTTAAGAAATATGGCATTAGATAAGGCAGAGGAAATAAAAATTGTACTTGTCATATTCCCCTTAAATAGCAAATCACGTATATGTAATGGAAGGAGGGTTGCAAGGTTTATACATAGTCCTGGAGCTAGTCGCTAGCGACAATCCCTTGTAGTAATGTGTGATTTTCTTCAAGTTTAACCTAAATGATGATAATAGGGGAATGTTGGTTTATCACCATGGACAACGATTGTCTGCGTCCTCCTAGAGGGTGGCAATGACCTCCCTGCTTATGTAGTAGTCCATACAGACCACCTAGAACTCTTGTTGTTCTAAATGAACGGATAAGAAGTTGTCCCTTCTAGTCAGTGTGCTAACCCCAACTTGCACTCCCAATTGTTTCTCCCTTGCTACCCTCCCTTTGATGGGTAGGACTTTCTCAGGCTCTCTTAGTTACCATAAACAAAGAGGACAACAATTATCAAAGCTTATTGTTGTATCTCTGGAAGGCCCCCAATACCCTTTTATTTATAGTAGGGTCAGAGTCAGGGCTTCCGGTCTGAGTGGGAATTGAAGTGATATAATTTCTTGAATTTTCTAGAACCTATGAGCATTGAACCAACCAATTCACTACTAAATCAGTCAGTTCACATGTGAGTTGATTGGTTCAACCATTGAACCAGTTGCTTCACTATGTTTCCCAATCACAATTATATTGGCAATTAATATCTAATTAATGCATAGCATGATGTCAACTCCAATCCTTTATCTAATCAAATTGATTAACCAAACAATCAATTCACAATATGAACCAGTCGGTTCACAACATGAACTAGTTGGTTCAAACATCTGAGCCGATCTGTTCACTTGGTGAACCGGTTGTTTCATAGTCCTGATTGCCAATCTTGTTTCAAATTGATCTGTCACTTGAATCGATCGGTCCAACACTTGAACATGTTGGTTCATAGTCCTGGTAGTTAATTTTCAACCATTTTATTTAAATTTAATACCTAAACACTTTAGTAATCAAGTTAAACAACATTCATGAATAAACTCCTATTCCAGGTGCATCCTATCTGTGTGACCCTTTAGGTTCCAAGTGATGTCAGTAGTGAATGTCCATAACTAACTTATGACATCACAAGCAATGAGTGGTATCTAGCAAGACATCTTGCTACCCATGTAATTGGAACTTGGAGAAAAAGTTCAACCTACAATCTATAATTGGTTTATAGTGATTGTATTATTCCTTTGTCTCTGATATGCAAATTGAAATCATGACATGGAATCATCATCCTCTTCAACATTAAATCCATGTTCCTTGAACTAGAGCAGACTATATGAGATATATGTAAGATCAATATCACATATTGACTCAAATGAGCATGGCCATGCATTTCTCAATCTTTCTTATCAAGTGGCCTGGATATCAAACTCTTATAGGAGGGACAAATCCCATCTACACCATTCACAATCATCCCCATGTGTCATAATGCACCCAAGGACCGCCTTTATGGAAACCCTTATTCAAGGTCAAGATGGATGATGTCAAAGTACATTGAATGACATGTGATGAGTATAGTGAATTTAGGTCTAAGAATCACAATCATCACCATCACTATGAGAGTTGATTCTGATTACCATTCTATGGTCTCCATATATCACTCAAGGTGGGTCTGTCTGATACATTGTTCTCTAACAAGTATCTATGTTTTTGTTTTGATATCACATATCATGACTAATGAGACTCTGTCATCAATCAATACACACTCTAGTATTATGTGTTATTGATGTCTATCAGCCCTTGATAATAACATTCAACTAGGGACATAACGTGATGTATATATGCTCTTAACATCCGTATGATCTCATTGTTCAGCTCCTCAACCTAAAGACATACGTCATCAAGTAATATCATTCTCTAGACATTTATTATGTTACATAATTATCTTATAACTGAATAAAATAGAATAAATTGAAAAATTGCCTTTATTATTATCAAATGTTTACAAGATATGCCATTAAAATAATCATATGATTGGCTCTCTATGCATCATACTAACCGTATAATTTTAGATGTTACCACTTTTGTTGATAGAATTTTATACTGAGGCCATTAGGCCCATAAAATTTATCTTTCCCCAAATGGTCGACAACTTCTTTTATTTCAGATTCTGTGAAGATATCAATGAGGTTGTCAGGATGGGTAATATGAGTTGGATAGAGAGTATCCCATTGGATATGAAAATTTGAGGAATCTTTTTTTGTTGAGAAGTTTCTAAAAATTTTCTATGATATGTGATGTCATGATGTGTATGTTTATTGTTGGTTGGAGTTGGATTTTTTTTGATGAACCTTGGCCTCAGGGGTTGAGACTATGGATGAAGTTTTTTATATTGTGATTATAGAATTTATGAATGGTTTCAGTGTTATTTCTCCCTCTTTCATCCATTTGATTTTGGATATTTGTTTCTGCATAATCTCATTTTGAAGTAAAATATGTTCTATTACTATTTTAACCACAAGGATGTATTCCTAGTCTACATAGTAGTTAGTGTATATTTGGAGGAGTAGTGATTATGTCTTTGAGAACTTGGTGCATTATAGCAAAAGTGGTGGAGTTCTAATATTTGAGGGACTAACTAATAATTTTGATCTTTTTGTGAGTACCCTATCATGGTTCAAGAGGATTAGATGGTAAAAACCAATCTTGAAGAATCAGTGTTTTTTAAATCACGCTATCTAATCCAAAAATGTTTAAAACTGAAAGTTTTCCCTCAAAAGGATTGTAAATGGTATCGAGGAGGATAAAGAAATGGATGGAAATTGGTCTAAAAGAGGCTTATGAAAATGCAAGTGGGTAAAAATCCTCCCATAGTTGATAACAAAGAAAATGGTCGAGTTTGTCCCACATATGTCCTCAATTCTACGTTGATGCGTTCGCATGACATCCAACTAATTGATGTGGTTGTATGCATCTTAGGCACACACTTGGGTCTTTTAATATTTATAAAACCCGATTGGACATGCTCTTAAACAAACCTGCAAGATCGTGAGCTCAAGAGTAGTATAGGGAATGGCAAGTTGGGATCAAGCCCAAGGGAGATAGGGGGCACTAGAGCGCAGTTCATTTTGGCTAGGTTTCAAAAGTGGAGTATAGGTTTCAAGGGCTTAACTATAATTTTGGATTACTCTAAGCAGTCAAGCAAGATATTAAGGGAAGGCAAGAAGAAAAACCTAAATTAACCCTCGAAAAGTTTGGTTTAATTTATATAGAAAGGAAGGCAATTAATGAATTACACTAAAATAAACAAATAAATAACACTATCACTTCACTAACAAGAAAATCATAATTATCAAACTAGATACCAACTAGCTAAATAAGACAAAAAAGAAACTACACTAGAAATTTAGGAAAAAATGCAACTAGGAGACTAGATTAGCAATTAACTAGCTAACACTAGCATAAGTAATCACAAGGGAACATTTACTACACTAGCAAGGACTAGCTACCATGAATAATGCAATCGACTAATTAAGAAAGTAGAGAAGCTAACTAATCAAGCACTAGTTAAGCTAGAGGGAAAATTAGGGTTTTTTTACCAGTTAATAGAAGTGTGTGCCATTTTGATTAATGTGACTATTGCCTAGTTTGGAGGTCATAACATGCAAGCACTAATCATTCATTTTTCATTATCAAACTAAAAAATCAAGTTAGATGTTAGAAAATTTCCCTAAACTACTCATTGGCCATGTATGGAATAAGGTGTTTATGATGGAACTATTCCCTACGACCGTAGGGCCCCTAAACTTTCTTAATTAGTTGAATAAGATTAATTACCATAATTTAATGCTTAGAACCCTAATCTAACCTTGTTATATGCTTTTAATCATATGACAAGCTTAAGTTTCAAAATTGGTCCAATTTGGACACTGTTTGAGCAAGTTATGCAATTTTATGTACATTTTGAACTAAGGGGATTTCTTTGAAATTTGTCACATACATTATGTTCCTTAGATTTTATCTTATCATTCTCGAGTATTTTGATCAATGGGTCTCCTAGTTGAGCCATTGTTTGAAGGTGTTTTCCTCAAGGGTATTTTAGGGTTTACCCCTTCATGGATGAGCTACCTTTAGTAGCTATCAACTAATGAATTATTTGATTGGCTTGGAAATTCGACATAGGAGAGCTAGGAAGGTCTATATGGATTCTGGGGGAGCTGCTTATGTGTGTGATTGTATATTCTTAATAGTTTAAGGCCAAGGACACTTGGAAAGATATTGTAACTTCAACGTTTTCTTTTTCTTTATCTTACAGTTTCATGTACTTATCCCTAAGCACCCAAACGAGCCATTTTCTCTCCACCACATCCCTCCTTCTATGAACCTTGTTCTCCCTATGTGTTGTAGCGAATTTCCTATCCATGGAAGAATAAAGTGGGTATCTTATTGGAAAAATAATCTAGGGTTGCAATTGACTTCCTTTAGGGGTTGCTAAAGCTCCTTCCTAGTGATCTTGACCTAAAAGTGTAAGAATTACCTTATTTCATCCATTTATTTCTTTTCTCTTCTTCCTCTTATATCTCTCCAGGTTGGAAACTTGTTGTTCCATGGAGAAAGTGGCTCTAGAACTCAAAAATATATCCTTCTTGTTTCTTCTTCTAGGGTTTTGCTTCTTTGTGGAGAAAAGTGCCTACTTGGCCAAGTTCAGATATGAATCTAGGGTTTTCTTGCCTTATTTTCTTGATATTATTTTTGTTTGAGATCTTACCTAATCTATGGAGGCAAGTTATATAACATTCTTCACTTATATTGCTTGCTAGAAGCTTGTTAGTTCATGTTTATGCTTTAATGTGATGATCTTAGCATAAAGAAACCGTGCTTGTTTAGGGTTACAATTTTTTTATGGCGTTCCCTGTTCTGTTCTAATTCTATATGAACTTGTAAACATGTGCATAACCTTTCTATGGTATAATATGATCTGGGATAGGTTGATAGCAACAACCTATGGTTCTAAGTACAAAACAATCGATGGTTCAAATTAGGGTTTTCAAGCTATTCCTTCCCTATCACACAACCAATGGTCATACCATTCAACAACCAATGATGTTGCTATCTTGGCAACTGATGTTCGTGATCAAGGGTGTCAAATTTATGGTGAAAACCTAAGGTCACCCCTTAGGTTAGGTTTTGGCTCAATTAGAAGTTTAATTATCATCCACTAAGTATTTTAGTGATGTTATCAATCAATGATGATATTAGCTTAATATTTGATGGTGTTAAATGAATATATTGCTGATCTAACAACTAATGGTAACTTAATGATCACAATTAATGGTGTATTAGATCATCACCACATATGGTGAGTTAATAATGTAATTATATATTTGACTAAGCCTTAAACCGATGGTTCCTTGGTTCAATTGATCTAATGGTTAGACTTATATTTCAATTGGTAACCTTGAACAATGAACCCGATCCAATGAATAATATTGGATGCCTCAACATCTAATGTATTAGAATAAACCCCATGGTATTATATGTGGGTCCTAGTAATGAGAATTTGATGGTTCAATACCATTAATTTGTAGTCTTACCTTTCTCTTGTATAGTTATATTTGATAAATCACTATAATAAGTGGATGCGTAACTCCAATGTGATATAGATTGTTATACCTAACCTCAATGTAATTAGATGATGTTGATTGGTTATAATAATACCTCTTGAATGATTAATGTGGCAATGTATTACACTCTTATTGTGCTAAAACCACATTGTAGTGCTATTTGAATATCATAGTGCCTTGCCATAATAATACCTATGGACACATAATTGTTTATGACCTTTTGAGCCTTATTTAAGGCATGTAATAATGAGGATGACCATGATATGAGTATTGTGATGGTCTTAAATGACCTTTGGGCATGTTGGGCCATGATTGAGGTGAAATCATTTTCATGTTCCAATAAGGGTTGAAATCCTGGAACTTGTGATAAGAAATGGATATCTTGAAATGATATGATGATGATGTAGTTCATTATAATGCAATGGATGATAGCATATGGTAATATGATTGAGATATATACTCCAAACATTTTATATCTTCTAAAGTTCTAATGCTTATACACTTGATAGAAATGAATTATGGTTTGTATGTCCATTTGTATGATGAAGCCTTTATTCACCCAATTGGCAATGATTAATCAAGTGAAATTCTAATCATGTAGTGCCCCATGCCATAGATCCATCTGAGTGTTAGAACTTGCCAGATGGTGAAATGATTACTCCTAAGGGAAACTCAGAGCACATATTATTGAGTATGTGCAGTGCTTGTCATCCTAAATCCAAGTGCTTAGGGAGGGTGATTGTGGTCATACCTAGCCCTTTTTTTAGAACGACTGTGGTCGTGTCTTGGTGATTATCATGTGATAAAGGTTTTGCTTTGCATACCTTGGTCTCTGGAACCATGACTTGCACCAAGGTGGGCTAGTCATTTACAGGACTACATGTCGTTGTTTTGCAGTTAGACTAAGATGTCACTACAGTGCATACTCATAATGACTGAGTATGGAGAAGATCTTGGAGTTTAGCTCTTCCTTGATCTTATATGGAACTGATTGTGACCAAGCAGTGGTCAGTTGGACTTTGAGTGGTACGACTCAAACTCCCTAGGGCATAATAAAAGATATAATGCCAACTGTGTAGTATAATTGCAAGGGTTTAATACATATCACATTGGTTGATTAACCTTTTTCTTGTCTTTAATCTACATAGTTCTTACATGATGTAGATTTATGAAAATTGAGTAATTCTACTTGATGCTACAACTTATTTGCTTAACTTCTTAGTATGTTTAAACTATTCAATCTATTCATACTATTTATTCAATACCCTAACTGCTCAATGTATTTACTGTTAATTAATATGTTATAATAAATATATGTTGGAGAGAGTTATATCACTCAGTGGGACTGGGTCTCACCCGTGGGTCACCACATTTTTTTAGGTGGTCATAGGCAATGAAGTTGAGGTCACGTTGTGGAAGAGAACCAACCTGGTGATCAATAGATTCAGAAGATTGGTTAGTTGTAGATGTTAGTAGTAGAGTCCTAGTGTTGTCCCTATACTCTTAGGTCTGGGTATGGGATGTGTTTTCTAGATGATATACTCGTATCAACATGAGATTTTGGTTGTATGCTAATGTTTGTAAATATATGGCATGTACATGTAAAATATATTTTGTATGCAGGATGTGACTAAGGTCTTTGGACCCATATGTAAAACACTTGTTACAATATATGAGAATGGAATGATGGACCTTTATGTAAATGTTTTAGAGTTTATTTACATTGTTGGAATTAGTTTTAATTATTTTGCATTTTTGACTATGTGATTAATTAGTATTTGATTATGTTTTGCGTAATCTCATTTAGCGTAATGAGGTGTCATATCTAAGTTGGTATCAGAGCTCTAGGTTTATTGAGTCTACAACGACATAGGACTTAGGTTTGAGTCTGTTCTTATCTATCCAGTATATCTGATCATAGTTTATGCTTATGCAAATATGTCTGGAGGACATGAAAAAAAACATTGAGAGTAGCTATGTCGCACTAGGAGGAGGTGTTGGGAGGTAGGCATGCGATGAGAGAGTGCCAGAAGTAGGGCCAGAGCATCTCGCAATGCCTCATCTAGACCCGACAATGATTGCCAATCCTGAGTTTCAGTCTATGTTTAGATAGATGATGGCCACAATTACACATATCACTGTCAGAGAACCAACACCTCAAACTAGGGTAGCCACCTCTAATGTGGAGTGCCAAGGTGTCGGACAGACATTTGAACGTCTTAGATGTGTTGGGGAGATTGAATATGCAGGTATTTCTGATCTAGCAGACACTGACATGTGGTTAACTGAGCTGGAAAAGGCGTTCAAAATCCTAAACATCGTTGAAGAAGGCAAAGTTAAGCATGAAATATACTTGTTGAAGGGTAGTGATGGCCACTGGTGGGCCATAGAAGAGGAGAAAAGACCAGGATTTGTGATAGGATGGGAGGAGTTTAGGAGGGAATTTGTTAGTCGATATTTGCCGAAGACCTATCTAGATGAGAAGATATCTCAGTTTGAGAAGATTCGTCAGGGGGATATGACTATTAATGAGTATGAGTCAAAGTTTATGGAGCTTTTGAGGTTCTACCCACATATGGAAGCCACTGACAAAGAAAGGATCCATAGGTTCGAAAAGGGCCTAAGTACTAAGTTGACTACAACAACATCAGCCCTAGAAAATAGGGAGAGGTTTTCCACCTTTGTGGAATCTGTAAGGAGGATGGAGAGGTCTGCCATAGAAAAGCATGAAGCTAATGCTAAGAAGTGACTAGTTTAAATCCAAGGACAATCATCTGGAGGCTTTAAGAAGTCAAGATTTACTCCATTAGAGTCACAACAGATGTTGACTTTTAGTGAGCAAAGATCATTCACTCCATCCCAATGGACCTCGAGTAGGGGTAGAGGTCATAGTTTTCCACCTATAGGAGCCTACAACATATTATCAATTTCAATGACAAGGTTGTCTAGGCCATGGTATGAAAGTAAGACATGTCATAAGTGTGGACAAGTTGGACACACAAAGTGGTATTGCCCTGTGAAAAATGAGGAGGTGACTCACCAACCAAGACAGAGTCAGCATGGTTCACAACAACAATAGTTTAGCACTGGTAGTGGCAGAGGACACGGTCAAGCATCACAGACACGATCCTCTGGACAGGCTAATAGAGGATGTGGATGACAGTAGGCGATGGCAAGGTTCTATGCCATGACCCAGCTAGAAGCAGTGGATAATCCCCGAGTCGTGACAGGTCAGATGGAGTTATTTCATTCTGATTTGTCTACTTCTTGTTTCGTATCTGTGTTAGTAGACCCAGGTGTGACACACTCTTTTATCACCAGAGAGGTGATGCATAGTTATTATCTACCTATTAGTCATAGATCTGACAGCATGTGGCTAGAGACTCCTTTGGTTGGTTCCGTCGAGTTGCGGGAAGTGTGCCCTTATTGCGTTCTTTCTTTTTCTAGACACAACATTCAAGTGGATCTTTTGCCACTTGACATGCATGGTTTTGATGTAATCCTAGGAATGGATACCTTGGAAAAATACAAGGTAGTCTTGGACTATAGTACTAATGTGGCAATGTTCCATGAAGGAGATGTACAATGGATTTTCTAGGGTGATAGGAAGATTCTTCCTACATGTTTGATGTCAGCTATGATAGCTGAGCAGTTGATGAGACAAGGATGTGAGGCTTTTATTAGCTCATGTTGTGGATACCAAGGTAGGAGGTCCTAGTATCCATGAGGTACCAGTGGTGTGAGAATTTGAGGATGTCTTTCTTGAGGAATTTCCTAGCATTCCCCCTCCTAGAGAGACTGAGTTTGAGATCAATCTTGCTCCTGGAACACAACCCATAGCACAATCAGCATACAAAATGGCGCCAGCAGAGATGCAGGAGTTAAATAAATAGTTACAAGAACTATTAAAGAAGGGTTTTATTAGGCCAAGCACTTCCCCTTGGGGTGCTTCCATGTTGTTTGTTAAAAAGAAGTATGGTTCAATGAGGTTGTGTATAGACTACAGACAGTTGAACAAGGTGACAATATAGAATAAGCATCCTTTATCGAGGATTGATGATCTTTTTGATTATTTTAGAGGTGCCACGATGTTTTCAAAGATAGACCTGAGGTCAGGTTACCATCAGTTGAGAATTAAGGCTGATGACATATCCAAGTCACCTTTTAGGACTAGGTATGGTCATTATGAGTTTTTGGTTATGCCGTTTGGGCTAACCAATGCACCTGTAGCTTTTATGGATCTAATGAATAGGGTGTGTAGACCTTATCTTGATTAGTGTGTGGTCATGTTCATAGATGATATCCTGATATATTCCAAGGATAGTAAGCAACATGAGCAACACCTTTGTCGGGCATTGACTTTGTTGAGGCAACATCAACTATATGCTAAGTTCAGCAAGTGTGAATTTTGGTTATCTGAAGTGTCTTTTCTGGGCCATGTTATATCTGCAAAAGGAATTTGTGTTGATCCCAAGAAAGTGAAATCTATACTAGAATGGGAACAACCAAAGACACGGACAGAGATCTATAGTTTCCTAGGTCTGGTAGGTTACTACAGGAGGTTCATCAAAGACTTCAGTTCTATAGTGTTACCCCTAACTAGGTTAACTAGGAAGGATGTGCCTTTTACTTGGAATGACAAGTGTCAATGTTCTTTCCAGTTGTTGAAAGAAAATTTGACTAGTACACCGGTGTTAGTACTGCCAGAGCAAGGGAAAGGCTATATTGTCTTTTGTGATGCTTCAAAAAATGGGTTGGGATGTGTGTTGTTGCAGGATAAAAATGTGATTTCTTTTGCTTTGCAACAGCTTAAGAAACACGAGGAGAATTACCCAACACGTGATCTGGAGATTGTAGTGGTGGTCCACGTCTTAAAGATATAGAGACACTATCTTTATGGAGAAAAGTGTCAGATCTTCACTGATCACAAGAATCTACAGTATATCTTCTCAAAATAGGAGTTGAATATGAGGCAGAGGAGATGGATGGATCTGATTAAGGATTATGATTACACAATAGACTACCATCCAAGGAAAGTGAATGTGGTATCAGATGCATTGAGTAGGAAGTCATCTTCATCATCAATGGTAGATAATGCACAATTAAATTCCTTGGCGTGCCATAAGAGAGAGATGCTAGTGTCTCTTCATCTGATGAATGTATAGCTAGAAGTTTCCTTGCTGGCAGGATTGTTAGCATAGTTACAAGTGAAACCTACCTTGAGACATCAGATTCATGATGCACAATAGAATGATATTGTGAACAGAATACCTGATCAGGGATTAGTAGTGAAAAGTATGATGACTTTCATGATGCAGATGATGGTACAATTGATTACCACAATAGGATAGTAGTTCCTGATGTTGATGGGTTGAGGAAGATGGTACTTGAGGAGGCTCACTCCTCCATGTATGCAATGCATCTTGGAAGTACCAAGATGTACCAAAACTTGAAAGACATGTATTGGTGGCCAAGTCTAAAGCGTGATGTGGCAGAGTTCACTGCCAAATGTCCAGTTTGTCAAAAGGTGAAGGATGAGCACCAGAAGCCTGTAGGGACATTACAACCCTTGCCAATACCAAAGTGGAAATGGGATCATATTACTATGGACTGTGGTTGGTCTTCCTAGGACATCCAAGGGTCATGATTCCATATGGGTGATAGTAGACAGATTGACTAAGTCAGCTCATTTTCTGCCAGTCAAGACGATGTTTATAGTAGAGAAATTGGCACAAATATATGTTTATGAGATAGTCAGTCTGCATGGCATTCTAGTGACTATAGTTTCTAATAGAGGTCCACCGTTTACAAGTCATTTTTGGAAGCATCTGCATTCAGCAATGGGAACACAACTGAGATTCAACACAACTTTTCATCCGCAGACTGATGGTCAGTATGAAAGGACTATTCAGAATTTATAGGATCTCTTAAGGGCATGTGCGTTGTAATTTCTTGGTAGTTGTAATGTATATATGAATCTGATAGAGTTTGCGTACAATAATAGCTATCAAAGAAGCATAGATATGGATCCTGATGAGGCTTTGTATAGGAGATGATGTCAGTCTCCTCTTTACTAGTATGAGACAGGTGAATATCAACTTTTGGATCCTGAGCTAGTACATCAGACTACAGAAAAGATTAAAGTGATACAACAATAGTTGAAAGCAGCCCACGACAGGAAAAAATCTTATGCAGATAACCGACATAGACTACTTGAGTTCCAAGTGGGAGATAGACTATATCTTAAGGTTTTTCCTTGGAAAGGTGTGCTGAGGTTTGGAAAGAAGGGTAAGTTGGCTCCTAGATTTATGGGACCATACCCTGTCCTAGATCGTGTTGGAAAGGTAGCATACAAGTTGGAGCTACCACCAGAGCTACATAGATTGCATAATGTCTTTCACATATCTATGTGGAGGAAATTCCATCCTGATACTGAGCAGACAATCCAACCAGTAGAGGTTGAGTTAGATGAGGATATCTCCTATGTTGAGGGTCCTTTGTTAATCCTAGATAGAAGGGTGAAAAAGCTGAAGAGAAAAGATATAATACTAGTGAAGGTTTTGTGGCATCACCGTGGCATAGAGGAATCCACATGGGAACTAGATAATGAGATGCATAGAATATACCCATCTCTTTTTGCGTAGCATTTGAGATGAAATCCATGTTAGGGGTTTATAGTTGTAAGGCCCCTAAACTTGCTTAATGAGTTGACTAAGATTAATTACCATAATATAATGCTTATAACCCTAATATAATATTTTTATATGCTTTTAAATCACAATACAAGCTTAAGTTTCAAATTTGGTCCAATTTGGACACTGTTTGAGCAAGTTATGCAATTTTATGTACATTTTGGATTTTTCAGCAATATCCCCAATTGAGGCGTTTTATTTGTAATTTGTCACATAAATTATGTTCCTTATATGTTATATTATCATTCCTGAGTATTTTTATCAATGGGGCTCCTAGTTGAGCCATGGATTGAAGGTGTTTTCCTCAAGGGTATTTTAGGGTTTACCCCTTCATGGATGAGATACCTTTAGTAGCTATCAACTAAAGAATTATTTGATTGGCTTGGAAATTCGATAAAGGAGATCTAACAAGGTCTACATGTATGGTGGGGGAGCTTCTTTTATGTGTGTTCTTTTATATTCTTAATAGTTTAAGGCCATGGACACTTGGAAAGATACTAGAACTTCAACTTTTTCTTTTTCTTTATCTTAAAGTTTCATATACTTATCCCTAAGCACCCAAACGAGCCATTTTCTCTCCACCACTTCCCTCCTTCTATGAACCTTGTTCTCTCTCTTTGCTGATGTGAATTTCCTATCCAAGGAAGAATAAAGTGGGGATCTTCTTGGAAAAAGAATCTAGGGTTGCAATTGACTTCCTTTAGGGGTTCCTAAAGCTCCTTCCTAGTGATCTTGACCTAAAAGTGTAAGTGTTACCTTATTTCATCAATTTATTTATTTTCTCTTCTTCCTCCTATATCTCTCCCGGTCAGAACCTTTCGGTTCCATGGTGAAAGTGGCTCTAGAACTCAAAATCTATCCTTCTTGTTTCTTCTTCTAGGGTTTCGCTTCTTTATGGAGAGAAGTGCCTACTTGGCCAAGTTGAGATCTGAATCTAGGATTTTCTTACCTTATTTTCTCAAGATTCTTTTTGTTTGAGATCTGGCCTACTCTATGGAGGCGAGTTATATAACATTATTCACTTATATTGCTTGCGAGAAGCTTGTTAGTTCATGTTTATGCTTTAATGTGACGGTCTAAGCCTAAAGAAACCATGTTTGTTTAGGGATACAAATTTTTTATGGTGTTCCCTATTCTGTTCCAATTCTATATGAACTTGTAAACATGTGTACAACCTTTATAAGGTATAATATGATCTGGTACAGGTTGATAGCAACAACCTATGGTTCTAAGTAGAAAACAATCGATGGTTCAAATTAGGGTTTTCAAGCTATTCATTCCCTATCACACAACTGATTGTCATACCATTCAACAACCAATGGTGTTGCTATCTTGGATGAACATCCAACCTTTATAAGGTATAATATGATCTGGTACAGGTTGATAGCAACAACCTATGGTTCTAAGTAGAAAACAATCGATGGTTCAAATTAGGGTTTTCAAGCTATTCCTTCCCTATCACACAACCGATTGTCATACCATTCAACAACCAATGGTGTTGCTATCTTGGAAACTGATGTTCATGATCAAGGGTGTCAAATTTTATGGTGAAAACCTATGGTCACCCCCTTAGGTCAGATTTTGTCTCAATTAGAAGTTTAATTATCACCCACTAAGTATTTTAGTGATGTTATCAATAAATGATGACATTAGCTTAATATTTGATGGTGTTAAATGAATATATTGTTGATCTAACAACCAATGGTGACTTAATGATCACAATTAATGGTGGATCAGATCATCACCACATATAGTGAGTTAATAATGTAATTGTAGATTTGACTAAACCTTAAACCAATGGTTCCTTGGTTCAATTGATCTAACAGTTAGACTTATATTTCAATTGGTAACCTTGAACAATGAACACAACCCAATGAATAATATCGAATGCCTCAACATCCAATGTATTAGAATAAACCCCACGGTATTATATGTGGGTCCTATTAATGAGAATTTTATGGTTCAATACCATTAATTTGTAGTCTTACCTTTGCTCTTGTATAGTTATATTTGATAAATCACTATAATAAGTGGATGCATAACTCCAATGTGATGTAGCTTATTATACCTAACCTCAATGTAATTAGATGATGTTGATTGGTTATAATCAGACCTCTTGAATGATTAATGTGGCAATGCATTACACTCTTATTGTGCTAAAACCACAATGTAGTGTTATTTGAATATCATAGTGCATTGCCATAATAATACCTATGGACACATAATTGCTTATGAACTTTTGAGCCTTTCCATAATAATACTTATGGACACATAATTTCTTATGACCTTTTGAGCCTTGTTTAAGGCATGGAATAATGAGGATGACCTTGCTATGAGTAATGTGATGGTCTTAAATGACCTTTGGGCATGTTGATCCCTGATTGAGGTGAAATCATTTTCATGTTACAATAATGGTTGAAACCCTAGAACTTGTAATAAGAAATGGATATCTTGAAATGATATAATGATGTAGTTCATTATAATGCAATGGATGATAGCATATGGTAATATTATTGATATCTATAATTCAAACATTTTATATCTTCTAAAGTTGTAATGCTTATACACTTGATAGAAATGAATTAGGGTTTGTATGTCCATTTGTATGATGAAGCCTTAATTCACCCAATAGGCAATGATTAATCAAGTGAAATTCTAATCATGTAGTGCCCTGTGCCATAGATCCATCAGAGTGTCAGAACTTTCCAGATGGTGAAATGAGTACTCCCAAGGGAAAATTGGAGCACATACTATTGAGTATGTGGGGTGCTTTTTATGCTAAATCCAAGTGCTTAGGGAGGATGATTGTGGTCATACCTAGCCCTCTTTTTTAGAACAGCTGCACTTGTGTCTCAGTGATTATCATGTGATAAAGGTTTTGCTTTGCATACCTTGGTCTCTAGCACCATAACCTGTACCATGGTGGGCTATTTGTTTACATGACTCTATGTCACTTTTTTGTAGTTAGATTGAGATGTCACAGCAGTGCAGACTCATACTGACCGAGTATGGAGAAGACCTTGGAGTCCAGTTCTTCCTTGATCCTATATGGAACTGATTGTGACCAAGCGGTGGTCAGTTGGACTTTGAGTGGTATGACTCAAACTCCCCAGGGCATAATAAAAGATATAATACCAGCCGTGTACTATAATTGCTAGGGTTAATACGTATCACATTGGTTGATTAACCCTTGTCTTGTCCTTACACTACATAGTTCTTACATGATGCAGATTTATAAAAATTGAGTAATTATACTTAATGCTACAACTTATTTGCTTAACTACTTAGTATGCTTAAATTGTTCAATCTTTTCATATTGCTTATTCAATACCCTAACTTCTCAATGTATTTACTGTTAATTAATATGTTATAATCAACATATGTTGGAGCGAGTTATATCTCTCGCTAGGACTGGGTCTGACCCATGGGTTACCACATTTTTTTAGGTGGTCGCAGGCAATGAGGTCGAGATCGTGTTGTGGAAGAGAACCAACCTGGTGATCAATAGATTCAGAAGGTTGGTTAGTTGTAGATGTTAGCAGTAGAGTCCTAGTGTTGTCCCTATACTCTTAGTTCTAGGTATGGGATGTGTTTTCTAGATGATATACTCATATCGACATGAGATTTTGATAGTATGCCAATGTTTGTAGATATTTTTTTTGCTCGGTAAGAATGTTTGTAGATATATGGCATGTATATATGAAATATCTTTTGTACGTAGGATGTGATTGAGGTCTGTGGACCCATATGTAAATATTTGTTACAGTATATGAGAATGGAATGATGGATCTTTATGTAAATGTTATAGAGTTTATTTACATTGTTGGAATTGGTTTTAATTATTCTGCATTTTTGACTATGTGATTAAGTAGTAGTTGATCGTGTTTTGTATTTTGAGTAATCTCATTTATCGTGATGAGGTGTCACAGTTAAGTTGGTATTAGAGCTCTAGGATTACTGAGTCTACATGGACATAGGACTTATGTTTGAGTCTATTCTTATGTATCTAGCATATCTGATCATAGTTTATGCATATGCAGATATGTCTAGAGGACATAAAGAACACATTGAGAATAGCTATGTTTTACTAGGAGGAGGTGCTGGGAGGTCGTGATGCAATGAGAGAGTGCCAGAAGTAGGTCCAGAGCAGCCCACAATGCCTCATCTAGACCCAACAATGATGGCCAATCCTGAGTTTCAATCAATGTTTAGACAGATGATGGCCACAATTACACATATCACTAACAGAGCACCATCACCTCAAGCTAGGGCAACTTCTTCTAATGTGGAGTCCCAAGGTGTCGGGAAGACATTTGAACGTCTTAGACGTGTTGGGGCGATTGAATATGCAGGTACTGATCCAGAAGACACTGACATGTGGTTGACTGAGTTGGAAAAGGCATTCAAAATCTAAAACATCACTGAAGAAGACAAAGTTAAGCATGCAGTATACTAGTTAAAGGATGGTGCTGGCCACTGGTGGACCGTAGAAGAGGAGAAAAGGCCAGGAGTTGTGATAGGATGGGAGGAGTTTCAGAGGGAATTTTTAGCTGATATTTTCCGGAGACCTATCTAGATGAAAAGATATCTTAGTTTGAGAAGATTCGTCAGGGGGCTATGACTATTAATGAGTATGAGTTAAAGTTTATGGAGCCTTTGAGGTTCTGCATGCACATGGCAGCCACTAACAAAGAAAGGATCTGTAGGTTCAAAAAGGGCCTAAGTACTGAGTTGACTGCAACTACATCAACCCTAGAAAATAGAGAGAGGTATTCCACCTTTGTGGAATCCATAAGGAGGATTCAGAGGTCTGCCGTAGAAAAGCTGAAGCTAATGCTAAGAAGAGACCAATTCAATTCCAAGGATAATCATTTAGAGTCTTTAAGAAGACAAGATTTACTCCATCAGAGTCGCAACAGAGGTCTACTTTTAGTGAGCAGAGGTCATTTACTCCATCCCAATGGACCCTGAGTAGGGGTAGAGGTCATAGTTTTCCACCTATAGGACCCCACATCACATCATCAGTTTTAGTGATAGGGTCATCTAGGCCATGGTATGAAGGTAAGACATGTCATAAGTGTAGACAAGTGGGACACACAAAGTGGTATTGCCCTGTGAAAAATGAGGTGACTCACCAACCAAGACAGAGTCAGCAGAGTTCACAACAGCAACAGTTTAGCATTGGTAGTGGCAGAGGACACAGTCAAGCATCATAGGTAGGGTCCTCTGGACTGGATAACAGAGGACATGGATGAGAGAAGGCGATGACAAGGTTCTATGCCATGACCCAGCCAGAAGCAGTGGTCAATCCACAAGTCATGACAGGTCAGATGGAGTTATTTCATTCTGATTTGTCTTCTTATTTTGTATCTATGTTAGTAGACCCAAGTGTGACACACTCATTTATCACCAGAGGGGTGATATATAGTTGTTATCTACATGTTAGTCATAGATTTGATAGCCTGTGGCTAGAGACTCCTTTGGTTGGTTTCGTCGAGTTGCGGGAAGTGTGCCCTTCTTACGTTCTTTCTTTTTTTGGACACAACATTCAAGTGGATCTTTTGCCACTTGACATGCTTGGTTTTGATGTAATCCTAGGAATGGATACCTTGAAAAAATACAAGTTAGTCTTGGATTGTAGTACTAAGGTGGCAACATTCCATGATGGAGATGTATAATGGATTTTCCAGGGTAATAGGAAGATTCTTCCTACATGTTTGATGTCATCCATGATATCTGAGCGATTGATGAGACAAGGATGCGAGGATTTCTTAGCTCATGTTGTGGATACCAAGGCAGGAGGTCCTAGTATCCAGGAGGTACCAGTGGTGTGAGAATTTGAGGATGTCTTTCCTGAGAAATTTCCTAGCATTCCCCCTTCTAGAGAGATTGAGTTTGAGATCAATCTTGCTCTTGGAACACAAACCATAGCACAATCAGCATACAGAATGGCACCAACAGAGATGTAGGAGTTAAAGAAATAGTTACAAGAATTGTTTGAGAAGGGTTTTATCAGGCTGAGCACTTCCCCTAAGGGTGTTCCCGTGTTGTTTGTTAAAAAGAAGGATGGTTCAATGAGGTTGTATATAGACTACAGATAGTTGAACAAGGTGACAATAAAGAATAAGTATCCTTTGTCGAGGATTGATGATATTTTTGATCATTTGAGAGGTGCCAAAGATAGACCTAAGGTCAGGTTACCATCAACTGAGAATTAGGGCTGATGACATACCCAAGTCAGCTTTTAGGACTAGGTATGGTCATTATGAGTTTGTGGTTATGCCGTTTGGGCTAACCAATGCACCTACAACTTTTATGGATATGTTGAATAGGGTGTTTATCCCTTATCTTGATCAGTGTGTGGTCATGTTCATAGATGATATCCTGATATACTCCAAGGATAGTCAGCAGCATGAGCAACACCTTTGCCAGGCATTGCCTTTGTTGAGGCAACACCAACTATATGCTAAGTTCAGGAAGTGTCAATTCTGGTTATTTGAAGTGTCTTTTCTGGGCCATGTTATATCTACAAAAGGTGTTTGTGTTGATCCCAAGAAAGTGGAATCTGTACTAGAATGGGAACAATCAAGGACACTGATAGAGATCTGTAGTTTCCTAGGTCTGGAAGGTTGCTACAAGAGGTTCATCAAAGACTTCAATTCTGTAGCGTTACCCCTAACTACGTTAACTAGGAAGGATGTTCCTTTTTCTTGGAATGACAAGTGTCAACATTCTTTCCAGCTATTGAAAGAAAATTTGACTAGTGCACCAGTGTTAGTACTGCCAGAGCAAGGGAAAGGCTATATTGTCTTTTGTGATGCTTCAAAAAATGGGTTGGGATGTGTGTTGTTGCAGGATAAAAATGTGATTTCTTTTGCTTCGTGACATCTTAAGAAACACGTGGAGAATTACCCAACACATAATCTAGAGCTTTAAGTGGTGGTCCATGCCTTAAAGATATGGAGACACTATCTTTATGGAGAAAAGTGTCAGATCTTCACTGACCACAAGAATCTATAGTATATCTTCTCAAAATAGGAGTTGAATATGAGGCAGAGGAGATGTATGGAGTTGATTGAGGATTATGATTGCACAATAGACTACCATCTAGGGAAAGCGAATGTGGTATCTGATGCATTGAGTAGAAAGTCATCTTCATCATCAATTGTAGATAATGCACCATTAAATTCCTTGATGTGCCATAAGAGAGATATGCTAGTGTCTCTTTTCTAGATGAATGTACGACTAGAAGTTTCCTTACTTGAATGATTGTGAGCACAGTTACAAGTGAAACCTACCTTGAGAAACTAGATTCATGATGCACAATAGAATGATATTGTGATACTCTTTGAAATCATAATACAAGCTTAAGTTTCAAATTTGGTCCAATTTGGACACTGTTTGAGCAAGTTCTACAATTTTATGTACATTTTGGACTTTTATGCAATTTACCCAATTGAGGGGTTTTATATGCAATTTTTCACATAAATTATGTTCCTTATATGTTATCTTATCATTCCTGAGTAATTTTATCCATGGTTTTAAGGTGTTTTCATCAAGGGTATTTTAGGGTTTACCCCTTCATGGATGAGCTAACTTTAGTAGCTATCAACTAATGAATTATTTGATTGGCTTGGAAATTCGATAAAGGAGAGCTAAGAAGATCTATATGGATGGTGTGGGATCTTCTTGTGTGTGTTATTGTATATTCTTAATAGTTTAAGGCCATGGACGCTTGGAAAGATACTAGAACTTCAACCTTTTCTTTTTCTTTGTCTTAAAGTTTCATATACTTATCCCTAAGCACTCAAACGAGCCATTTTCTCTCCACCAATTCCCTCCTTCTATGAACCTCATTCTCCCTCTGTGATTTTGTGAATTTCTTGTCCAAGGAAGAAGGAAGCGGGGATCTTCTTGGAAAAGAATCTAGGGTTGCAATTGACTTCCTTTAGGGGTTCTTAAAGCTCCTTCCTAGTGATCTTGACCTAAAAGTGTAAGTGTTACCTTATTTAATCCATTTATTTCTTTGCTCTTCTTCCTCCTATATCTATCCAGGTTGTAACCTTGATGTTCCATGGTGAAAGTGGCTCTAGAACTCAAAAATCTATCCTTCTTGTTTCTTCTTCTAGGGTTTTGCTTCTTTGTGGAGAGAAGTGCCTACTTGGCCAAGTTCAGATATGAATCTAGGGTTTTCTAGCCTTATTTTCTTGAGATTCTTTTTGTTTGAGATCTGACCTACTCTATAGAGGTCAGTTATATAACATTGTTCACTTATATTTCTTGCTAGAAGCTTGTTAGTTTATGTTTATGCTTTAATGTGATGATCTAAGCATAAAGAAACCATGCTTGTTTAGGGTTACAAATTTTTTATGGTGTTTCCTATTATGTTCTAGTTCTATATGAACTTTTAAACATGTTTATGACCTTTATAAGGTATAATATGATATGGGATAGGTCGATAGCAACAACCTATGGTTCTAAGTACAAAACAATCTATGGTTCAAATTAGGGTTTTCAAGCAATTTCCTTCCCTATCACACAACCGATGGTCATACCATTCAACAACCAATGGTGTTGCTATGTTGGCAACTGATGTTCATGATCAAGGGTGTCAGAGTTTATGGTGAAAACCTATGGAAACTCCTTTAGGTCAGGTTTTGGCTCAATTAGAAGTTTAATTATCATCCACTAAGTATGTTATCGATGCTATCAATCAATGATGACATTAGCTTAATATTTGACGGTGTTAAATGAATATATTGTTGATCTAACAACCAATGGTGACTTAATGATCACAATTAATGGTAGATCAGATCATCACCACATATGGTGAGTTAATAATGTAATTGTAGATTCGACTAAACCTTAAACCAATGGTTCCTTGGTTCAATTGATCTAATGGTTAGACTTATATTTCAATTGGTAACTTTGAATAATGAACCTGACCTAATGAATAATATTGGAGGCCTCAACATCCAATGTATTATAATAAACCCCATGGTATTATATGTGGGTCCTAGTAATGAAAATTTGGTGGTTCAATAGCATTAATTTGTAGTCTTACCTTTGCTCCTATATAGTTATATTTGATAAATCACTATAATAAGTGGATGCATAACTCCAATGTGATATAGCTTGTTATACCTAACCTCAATGTAATTAGATGATGTTGATTGGTTATAATTAGACCTCTTGAATGATTAATGTGGCAATGTATTGCACTCTTATTATGCTAAAACCACAATGTAGTTCTATTTGAATATCATAGTGCCTTCCCATAATAATACCTATGGACACATAATTGCTTATGACCCATTGAGCCTTGTTTAAGGCATGGAATAATGAGGATGAACTTTTGATGAATCCTCCATATTCATCCTCACAGTCACCAATTCTAGGGAATTTGTGCCTCATATCGACTGATCTACCCTTGTTTGGTTTACTCTAAGTATCTCCTCAGTTTCATGTAAATAGTGCATTACTAGTTCTAATTACCCTAGTTTTCAGCTTAATTGATCTCATCCTACCCTTACTCATTTTCTTTCTCCTCTGCAGATCATCCTCAACCATTGCCAACGGTCATGACCCCAACAGCCTTGACTCTAACGATCTTGGCCAACCAGTTTCACCCAAACAGTTTTCCCTAACGGTTTCAAGACCATTTGAACCCAAACGGTCTCAAGACCATTTGAGCCCATACGGTCCCAAGACCGTTTGAACAATGAAAATCGTTTCAAGACCATTCGGTCCCAAGACCGTTTGGATCAAGACCATTCAGAGAAAGACCATTCAATCCCAAGACCATTTGGAGCAAGAGCATTCATTCTCATGACCGTTCAGTTCCAAGACCGTTTGGAGCCATTCGGTCCCAAGATTGTTTGGAGCCATTCGGTCCCAAGACCGTTTGAAGCCATTCGGTCCCAAGACCGTTTAGAGCCATTCGGTCCCAAGACCATTTGGATCCATTCGGTCCCAATACCGTTTGGAGCCATACGGTCCCAAGACCGTTCAATCCCAAGATCATTTGGATCAAGACCGTTCGGTCCCAAGACCATTTGGAGCAAGACCGTTCAGTGCCAAGACCATTTGATCCCAAGACCATTTAGATCAAGACCGTTCGGTCCCACGACCGATCGATCCCAAGACTGTTTGGAGCAAGACCGTTTGGATCAAGACCGTTTGGTCCCAATACAGTTCAGTTCCAAGACCATTTGGACCTGCCAGACTGGGATTAGATCTGGGAGGCCGCAAGGCTACTCCACTACTACCTCATCTCCACCAAGCTCTGCATGGCCCTACTTGTATGTCTCCAGAGGTGCACACGAAGATCAAGGCAGCAAGAGACGGACTTCATCGACCAAGTCAGAGCAGTCCCAAAGACTAGGGCGATCTACACCAGGCTATCGCAGATCTACTCTTCTACTCTGACGATGCTTCCCTTCTCTTTCTTCTCTTTCTTTGTTCCTCCCTCTATGAAGAGCGAGTAGTTCCATTCATTGGGGTGCGGGGATAAGACCCGCTTCTCGTGCTTTGTAATATGTACCAAAAGATGTTGTCTTTCTGATTCAATACTAAATCGTTTCTTACATGCTTGAATGTTGGCCGCGTTCTTGTGTGCATCTATTGTATTTCATTTTGGTTTGTCTACGATCGCTCTTAGGACTTGAATACTTATTTAGTGGTGGTTTCTGGTGTGTGTATCCACCGCACATCTGTTTTGGTATCTAGGAACGCTTTCCAAGGAGTGAAGTAAACTCACCTCCATCGTTGTACTTTTGTACTATGAAATGGAATCAGTTGACGTACAAAAGTACAATCTTGATAGGTCGAGGAACACACTCTGCGGACGAAGTGGTGCAAAGTACTTGACCATTCATTTGGGGATGGCTGACGTTGCAATGCTCCCACGTTTCTCGTAGCTATGTCCTCAAAAGAGGGATGGTCTATAAGGATACTAATCGAATCGGTAATTATCGCTCACTTGTTAGTTTTCCGATGCACGTTTCATGAGGTTGAGTAAGATTCTCTCTTCGGAGACTACATATCTTCATTAACACGTAGATATGTACCAGATGAGAGTTACTCAACCCATGAAGGATGTGTGCAATACTCTTGTCCCACAAGACATATGTATTATACAACATCCATGTGTCTTTCTTGCAAGTCTTGCTATGATTGGTACATGTATAATACATGTATAGTGGTGGTGAACACCCGCACCATCCTAGTGATCCATCATCATTTGTTAATCTTAGTTTTTAATTCCTAACTACTTTTCATACTTGCCTTTACTTTCACATGTTTTAGGTTAAATAACTCAAATCAAACTTTTGGTCATAGGTGATTAACTTAGATCGAGACGAAATGAGATAAAGATGCTCAGATTCTTAATGTTGTCCTTTGGGTTCGATCCTGAATCTGTACTACGATAAGAATTCCACACACTTGTGGGGTTGGAGCTTTTATCTAGCACCAGTTCTGTTGGATAAATTGGACATTATGATAAATCCCTTTGTTTCGATGATGACAAACATTTCATTCTTAATGTTCTAACGAGCTACTTGAGTGTGCAGGAACAAGGTGGATGACAAAGCAACTAGGGAAAATCCACGAGCTTACATATTTTCATGCAATGTAATCACTATTGTAAAAACTTGTACAGATATATAATGTACAAGTACTTAGATTGCATGTAAATCAAGCGTTAGATCTTCCCTAGCTAAACACCTCACTAAGACAAGTCATCCCCTTCCAATAGGATCACAATATGCACACTCACACATATAATTAATGCCTAAATTGAAACCTTGAAACAGGGTCTATCTCGGTCGACAAACTCCTCGACCGAGACACTCTCGGTCGACAAACTTCTCGACCGAGATTGACCAAAAGTAGCCGTTAGACACAGCAGTTGACAGTTGCAAATAAACGTTAATCCAGAGAGCCTATCAGTCGACAAAACTTCGACCGAGTAGGTATCTCGGTCGACAAATTGTCGACCGAGATGGTCTCTGACAGCAACTGCAGAATAAAGTAACTAGCTGTTACTAATGCACCTAACTTATATCTAACGGCTAGTTAAGCACTTAGAATCCCCTAGAAGTTGTCTAGAACATCCTTAAGTATCCATAGGCCACTCCTATAAATAGGACATGCCTTAGGACACCAAAATACACAAAAAGCTATACTTGTGCTATACTTGAGCTTGAATACACACTTGCAATCTGTTTTAAAGCAATAGAGCAATTCCTACACTTGTCATTCATTCCTATTGCTCCCATTTCGTGTCCTATAGGCTAGTATCTCCTATCCACTACAATCACATTGTCATACACATTGGTTAGGAGATCTACACGCTTGATATAGGCAAATCAAGCCTTGGGCTTAAAGGATAAGTTGTAATTTCCTTTTTCTTTCTTGTTCCTTTGTATCTTTTGTACTCTCCTTGCTACTCCTAGGGTTGGAGGCTGCGGATTGGAGAGGGTTGACTTCTCAGGTGGAGAAGGGGACTTCAAGCTACTTCAAGAAGGCTATCGCACGGGAAGCTACTTCAGAAGGCTGGTGCAACGGGAGTTGGTGCACCTACTTCAAGGGAAGGCTGCTTCAAGGTTGGGCGATTACTTCTAGGTGAAGGCTGCTTGAAGGGTTTGGGAAAAGAAATTGTATTTTATGTAAAGTCCTTGCGAGGTAATAAAATAAATTTCTTTTCAAATCCCGGTTGGGTAAGCAACCGGGTAGTGGATTGACGGCTATAGTATTTGCTATAGTTGGAACCACTCTAAATCTTGTGTCTCCTTGTCCAATATTTTCATTGTGGTTGTTTGAGTTCAATAATTGTTAAATTATCTATAAAACTCTATTCACCCCCCCTCTAGTAGTTTTCAATTGGTATCAGAGCAGGCTTCAAGGAACCCTAACAAGGTCTTGAAGAATGAAGGGTGGAGGTGACTACAACCGCAGGCAAAGGAACAACTTGGACCAACCTACAACAAGTTGCAATTGGTGTCTAGGACCAAACCATACAACAATCGGTTGTCCATGGAGAGAAAAGAAGAAAGAGGAAAAGCACAAAAATTGTCTCATTGCTACAACCAATGAAGAAGAAGAAGAAGAGGTAAGCCTTCTTGATTTATCAAAAGAAGAGCTAATTTCTAGTCTTGAAGAAACACACAATAAGTATATTGAGTGCAAGAAGAAATTAAAGAAATCTAGTAAAACGAACGATGAGTTAAATGCTAGACTTCTTGCTCTTACATCCGAAAATGAAGACTTATATGCTAAATTGAATAATCTTGGTTTTGAAAAAGATAGCATTGTTTCTGAAAATCGTACTTTGAAATCATCTCTAAGTAGTAGTGATGTGAAGATTTTTACTCTAGAAACAAATTATGATCTTCTATATCAAGAAAAGGTTGGATTACTTGCAAAGTTAAATGATCTTCAAAAACAACCTGTTTTGTGTACACATCTAGATTATGATAATGTAGTGAAAGAAAGGAATTCTTTATCATCTAATCTAGATCAAGCAAAACTAGATATTAAGAAAAGAATGGATGAGATTGCTAAGTTGCAACAAGAAGTTAGTAGGTTAAGCAACAATGGAATCCTTGATAGAATATTGGATGATTCCTATCATCAAATTGGGAGAAGAGGACTAGGTTATAAGCCCAAAGGGAAATCTCATCAACAACCTAATTGGAGAAAGACACGAGCACATCAAGCTACATTTGTACCAAAGAACAACCTAGAACAAAACCATAGAAAAAGACTTGAGGTTGATTCTATATGTTGCCATTATTGCTCACGTCTTGGACATTACTCTTTTTCATGCCCATACAAGAAAAAGAATGTTGAGTTAGTATGGGTTCCAAAACCCCCAAACTAAATGGATAAAATTAAGTTGAGATATGACCAAAGACTCTAAGTGGTATATCTCTATGTCTATCTCAACTTAACATAATAGGACACCAAGTTAATCCAAGAAATTAAATTTCCAAATATACATCTTAAACTACTTGTTTAGTTTGGATTCACAAAATGTATATGATTAGTTGAGATTTAACCTAAATGTTGCTTTGATATTTGAATATCTCAACTAAATCGAGCTTTAACTTTCATACTTTTGCTTTTAATTATAAACATTATTTGAAAACAGGTTTGAAACAACACAGAACCTTTCTCGGTCGAGACACTGTCGACCGAGGGATCTGTCGGTCGAGAAATGGTCGACCGAGTAGGCTTCTGTTGTCAAGTCTGACATAAATCTTATGAAATTGTTTTTTCAATCAACCTAGTTTGCTATCAAATTGTTATTGATGATTGAATTAACATGCAAATCAAGAATAAAATCTTGGCAGACAATTTTTGTAGCAAGACATATTGATTGTTTACATTATATGACATTATGAGTAGAAAATCCTTAAACATATTGCAAAAGTGCTGTGAGAAGACTAATCTTGAACAAACCTTATTCATTGTTTGAAAAGTTTCTTCGGCATGATCAGTTATAAAAGTTTGTCGTAAAATTGAAAACTTATATGAGACTATTTTGGTTTACTCTCAATGGTTGGATTTAAAACTGAAAAATCATGATTGGCTTAACCAAGGAAATTACTGTTTTATCATAGATATGCTTCATCATGATCATTATGTTTCATTGGTTTAAAATAAGCTTTGATTCATATATACAAACCATGAATGATCATTGTGATTCAGAAAATTGCAAATGTCATTAGCATAAAAGCATCTTGACATAATAGATAATGCTTGTGGACACAGCTTGTAATAATAATGTTGCTATGACAAGCCAAACGGTGCCTCTTAGAACAAAATATTAATGTTTTCATCTATTTGCTTGTTCTAAAAAAATCAAAAGCAAAAATCTTGACTTTAAGATATTAATCTTGCTTTCAAAATATATGTCTCTAAAGAATCTTATGATTAATATGAAAATAAGGGTATAAGAAGAAATGTGATTTAATATGTACCCATAGCAAAGCTTATGAAAACATCATTCACAATGAACGTAAAACATGCGTTCTAGAAAAATCAAGGACAAAGACTTCACTATGATGCCCATATTAAGTCTTCATAATAGGTATATCTTAATATGCTTCAAATAGATATTTATTTAAAGCTATCTGCAGAAATTATACTTCACATATGAATGTTTAAATTGGAAATCTGCAGAATTTGCCTCTTGGTTAAAATTAAAATTGACCAAGGGGCGCTATGGTCGTAGTCAAGGGCGACCTAAAATAAGCTTTGACAAAATGCTTATTTGGACATCAATCTATTGAACTTAATCTTAGTATATTTTTAATAAAGGTCAAAATCAAAAAATTTATCATTTGTGACCTTAAAAGCCTTAAATTGCTTAAATTGTAAGATTAAGGGGGAGCTTATAAAAACAAATTTGATTATTTGATTATGAAACATTGTTAACATCATTTGGAGTTTATCATGACCTTCGGATTCTTAAAAGTAATTTGTATGAAAAATGATATATCTTGCTCTTAAAGGAACTCTCTAAACAAATCAGGGCTTAACATCCCTTGTTTTGGTTGGAGACATTCTTTTTCTCTCTAAGATTAATAGGACTCTCATTTCATTTAGGGCTTAACATCCCTTGATAGATGAGAAATAAATATACATTCATCATAAGCTTAAGGGTATCTCATATCATTTCAAGGCTTAACATCCTTTGCAAATGATTGAGAAACAAATTGTGGATAAATTAGACATAAATCCATGTTCCTAATAGGATATCTATTTAAGGGGGAGCATAATATAAAATTAAGGGGGAGAAGAAATAAAATGTTCAAACTGGATATCTTTTTGAAATGACAAAGGGGGAGAAAGAATATGAAATCAAAAATATAATCACATATATCAATAAGTTTCATAACATCTTGTCAGCACTCATGGCTACAAAAGGTAATCTTCAGGTATGAAACTTACATGCTTTATATTTCCTTATTTCATATTTAGGAAATGTTTGTCATCTTCAAAAAGGGGGAGATTGTTGGATAAATTGGACATTATGATAAATCCCTTTGTTTCGATGATGACAAACATTTCATTCTTAATGTTCTAACGAGCTACTTGAGTGTGCAGGAACAAGGTGGATGACAAAGCAACTAGGGAAAATCCACGAGCTTACATATTTTCATGCAATGTAATCACTATTGTAAAAACTTGTACAGATATATAATGTACAAGTACTTAGATTGCATGTAAATCAAGCGTTAGATCTTCCCTAGCTAAACACCTCACTAAGACAAGTCATCCCCTTCCAATAGGATCACAATATGCACACTCACACATATAATTAATGCCTAAATTGAAACCTTGAAACATGGTCTATCTCGGTCGACAAACTCCTCGACCGAGACACTCTCGGTCGACAAACTTCTCGACCGAGATTGACCAAAAGTAGCCGTTAGACACAGCAGTTGACAGTTGCAAATAAACGTTAATCCAGAGAGCCTGTCGGTCGACAAAACTTCGACCGAGTAGGTATCTCGGTCGACAAATTGTCGACCGAGATGGTCTCTGACAGCAACTGCAGAATAAAGTAACTAGCCGTTACTAATGCACCTAACTTATATCTAACGGCTAGTTAAGCACTTAGAAGCCCCTAGAAGTTGTCTAGAACGTCCTTAAGTATCCATAGGCCACTCCTATAAATAGGACATGCCTTAGGACACCAAAATACACAAAAAGCTATACTTGTGCTATACTTGAGCTTGAATACACACTTGCAATCTGTTTTAAAGCAATAGAGCAATTCCTACACTTGTCATTCATTCCTATTGCTCCCATTTTGTGTCCTATAGGCTAGTATCTCCTATCCACTACAATCACATTGTCATACACATTGGTTAGGAGATCTACACGCTTGATATAGGCAAATCAAGCCTTGGGCTTAAAGGATAAGTTGTAATTTCCTTTTTCTTTCTTGTTCCTTTGTATCTTTTGTACTCTCCTTGCTACTCCTAGGGTTGGAGGCTGCGGATCGGAGAGGGTTGACTTCTCAGGTGGAGAAGGGGACTTCAAGCTACTTCAAGAAGGCTATCACACGGGAAGTTACTTCAGAAGGCTGGTGCAACGGGAGTTGGTGCACCTACTTCAAGGGAAGGCTGCTTCAAGGTTGGGCGATTACTTCTAGGTGAAGGCTGCTTGAAGGGTTTGGGAAAAGAAATTGTATTTTATGTAAAGTCCTTGCGAGGTAATAAAATAAATTTCTTTTCAAATCCCGGTTGGGTAAGCAACCGGGTAGTGGATTGACGGCTATAGTATTTGCTATAGTTGGAACCACTCTAAATCTTGTGTCTCCTTGTCCAATATTTTCATTGTGGTTGTTTGAGTTCAATAATTGTTAAATTATCTATAAAACTCTATTCACACCCCCTCTAGTAGTTTTCAAGTTCTAGGTAAACCTAGAGGGTACATCAACTCCCTAGGATTTTTGGTGCACAATTAGAACTTCCACCGGAAGAGTAATCTACCGACGTAAGTTCTAGCTCCATCAAAAAATGGCGTTGTTGCCGGGGACAACGGTGTAAGAATCGTCTTTTTCAAATTCTGTGTTGATTTAGGTTTCTCTAGGGTTTTTCATTTTCTTCTCAAAAACCTAAAAAGTGAAGGACTTAATCTCGCATATCTTCTTGGATTTGAAGTGGTTGGTCAAGCCTGATAAACTCTTTCTTTGATTTCAGGTACCAACTCTCTTCAAAATGAAGCAGTCGACACCACCAACCGTTAGATGTCAACTATGTGGTGACTATTCTCATGCATTGATTTACTGCTTTAATGTCCCCCCTCTCTACGTGATGGCTCTGCGTCAAGTAATCACGAATCATATAATTGGGAAACTCAAAGCAACCTCTTCATACAACTACGGATATAACACAAGTTATAATCTGTATCACTCTAGAGGCTACTATGAAAAACTCAACTATGGAGGATTTCAAGGAGTAGATTGCAACGTAGGAGGGAACTTGGAAAACAATGCAAATCAATACTATGATGAGGAGAGCTATTATCAACATCAACCCAACGGGTGCAACGAAGAGCCTTCTTATGGAGATCAACGTACGATCATGGAAGAACTACATGCCTTACAAACGTCGGTGGCTCAAAAACTAGCCTATCAGACAGCTGTGACCAAGAAGTTGATAGCCGATCTTGATCAACTTACACAATTTGTCAATGCCTCTGACCAACATGTAGAACAGCCACCAATTTCAACTAAGCACATCCCTAGTCCGCATGTTGATTATGATGATGATTACAAAATCATGTGGGATATGCCTTCCAATGATCTTCAAGCAGCAGTACAGGGAAAGGAATCATCCTCAGAGCAAATGATTGAACCCGAGGATGATTTCTCCACAGTATCACAAGAAAAAGAATCATTCTCTGAGCCAAGGTCCGACTCAGAAAATGACTCCTGCACTATTCCCTTAGATGAAAAATTGATTGGCCAATATGAAGTTTTTCTATAGTCGGGAGATCAATTGGGGATAAATTTCGGTATTTACCCACCTTCTTCCCCCACAGACCCAGATCCAACCATACAGATTGATAAGCAATCAGCAATGATTGACTCCCTATATGACAAATATTCTTCAACTTCAGTTGCCTTGTTGGTGAATTCCAATGAAGAAGGGTCAACTTTCAAGAACTCTACACTCCTTCACAATCAGACTTAGATGAATATGTGACTGATTCAGATAAGGATATGTCCTTTATGTAAGAAACTCAAATGTCTCCATTACTGGAATAGGATCTGATTTGTCCTTATGAAGAAATTTCTGATCATTCGACTGATCTAGGAATAGACTCCGAGGATGACACTGATCAAGATCTTGATTATGGAGTGGACCATACCATTCTCATTGACCCAATGATGATGAAAAAGAATCATGGGAGGATGATGGGTCTCAAGACGATGATTCTATGACTGACCCTTTCCATGAAATGATGTTACCATAGCTACCACCTCTACAAGAAGTCTAGACAGAACCAGTTCTTGAACAAAAGCATGATCTTTCTATTGAATCTCCTTCTAGTCACTTGAACGAGTTGATAGTGCACTATGAAGAGAAACATGAACCATCTCTTGATTTTGAAATGCAATACGATATTTCCATAGACCCTTGTAATGATAAGGAGGACCTTCAGGAAGACATTGAGCCACAAAAAAATCTTCCTATGGCCACTCTCCCCTACAAAGAAGATCCTCTCGAGCTACCAAATATATAAAAGACTAACATATCTCCATTACCTAAACAAGGTTTCATTCTTCCCATAGCAACTTCTCCCGAACACTTAATAGAACTGGAGGAGTGCTATAAGGAAGAATTGGAACCACATACTGACTCAGGAATGGAGTATATTGGTCTCAATATCGAAGAAATAGATTCGTGGTAAGATTCTAGTCCACAAAATGATATGCCATGGGATAACCCTTCCCACGAAGAGATGTCACTGGAGCCTCTACTCCAGGCTCTCATGATTCCTTTATCCGAACAAGAGCTCGTTCTACCTGTTGAATCCCCCTCTAGTTACTCAGACGAATTAAGAGTGCACAATGAAGAAGAATTTGAACAACACCTTAATTTTGGAATGAAATATGCTGCTTCTATCGAGCCCAACATTGATAATGATAACCCTCTGGAGGACACACGGCATCAAAATGATGATCCTTAGAGCAATCCCCTTGATGAAGAAATATCACCCTGGCTACCACACCCTACACAAGAAAAGCCGAGTGATGAAATGAAGCCTGAACTGGATCCACCACCTAATCTGGGACAAGAAGTTCAAGTGGTCGACCCTCTATCAACTTCTATGGATCATGAAGAGGGCATCTTGACTCTGAACTTCGAGGGGCAACCACAAATGGAGAACACAAATAGGCATGACTTCAAATATTCACCTAGTCCTCCAGTCTCAATTGCTTATATTCCACCTCCCCCGCTGATGGAGGAAGGTCTCTGGATTCTTCTGGATGGATAAAGAGGTGAAAGAAATGTACATCCAAGTTGTCCAGAAAACCCGTTCGAGTTACCACAACCACCCAGTCAACAAGTTGTATGTTCCACTTCCTCGCTCTCAGTTCTGACTATCATGAAACATCTTCGCCATACCTTCTTTCAATTACGAGGATCGCCTGGTTAACACTGTGCAACTCTTCCCCTCCATCTTGAACCTAGTTTTTGCTTGGTGACGAGCAAACCCATAAGTTCAAGATTGAGGGTGGATGGTATGTTTATCACTCCACCCTCTATCTTTAATGTTTTCCCTTTGTCCATTCTAGTTTCTTTTTCATAATTTTTTCGCATTTTTGTAGTCTTCTAAAAATAAAGCCTTTATCTAGCTGACTTTTTCTTTTTGAATCTATGGTCATCACCTCTTTTTGTTGCAAATCCATGAGAAACACATGCGTAAAACTAGCCGATAAATGATTTCATCTTGTATAGCCTGTGAACCCTAATGTCATATCCTTAAAATGATGATAAGCTTCAATAAGACTGAGATAGATCAAACGCATCGTGCCTCTAACTGATTAATGGATTTGCTATATGGAATTCTCTTTTGAAATTCTATCTTGTCACTTTTTGAGCAGAGTGTGAAGGAGAAAAGGAACCCGTCATATGGAATCGCTAAGCAAACTACATCATGATATGAACTCTCTTTTGTACTTCTTCCTTCATTTTCATACCCCTCCACTCACCAATCATGCCAAAGCTTTAAGTTTGGCGTGGCATGCCACACTCCTTTGTAGTGAAAACGGGAACATTGTCGAACTCTAAGTTCGGTGTGGTGAACCACACCTCTGCCGAACTCTAAAGTTTGGTGTGGTAAACCACACCTCTTTTTCCACTACCAATTCTTCCATACCCCTCAATACATAATAGGGGCATACCACCTTCTCATTTTGATTCAAAGAGTATACAATGATGATTGTGCACATACCAACGTTGGTGAAAAATCTACCCGGATTCCAAAAAAAGAAGCTTGTCCACCCAAATATTCAAAAATCCAAAAATACCCTTTCTCCTAAGCCAAGTAAGAATGAATAAAAGCCAGAGTGTGAATAAAAACATGAGAGTTGTGCCCTGAATAAGGATAATCGATAAAGGTCTTACCCGGTCGATACATTAGCTTCCCTCACAAAGGCAGATGTGTCGCGACTAGTAGTGAGATCCTAAGGCTCCTAAAATGACTCCTTACCTCCTCTCGAAGAGGTAAGTTAGCCAAAAGCCTTAAGCCAACCTATACACACTTTTGAGTTATTTTTAGAAAAAAATCAGGTGTAAGGCTAAGTCAACCAGAGTTGTGCACAAAACATTCAAAGTATCTTGATGAATCCACCAATATTAAGAGTCTGGAATCAATTAGAGGAGAGACTCTTATCTCTTGACCACACCCCTATTCCTCCCTTTTTCAACCTACTGCCACCCCAATTGCCTTCATTTCAACCATTCTCTTAAAAACACCAGCGACGGATCATATACATGTTTTCTTGATTCCGTGGGTCTTTTCAAAGTCTCATAGAACTTTTAAACATGACTGATACAATAGAGAATGAGAAGCAAATACTTCAATAAAGTGAACTCAGAAATGAGGATATCATAAGATGTATTCCGTGATCTAAGGAAGCCTTGATGATGTATCGATCTGAGGCATGAACAAAATGATAATAGGATGAGGCAATCACGAGATGAATGATTTCATTGGCGACTATTTTAAGTTTTCCGTTCCTCGGGACGAGAAACGCTTAAGTTCGGTGTGGTGATGAATCCTCCAGATTCATCCTCCAGTATCATCCTCAGTCACCAATTCAAAGGATTTCTGATGTTTTTGCCCTAATTTTGTTTCGCCTCATTTTTTTCTCATTTTCATGAAAATTCTGACATTTGCATGAATATGAGGTAATAATGAGAGGAACAAGCTTTTTGGCGACTGTCTTAGGCTTTTCTGTTCCTCGGGACGAGCAACGCTTACGTTCGGTGTGGTGATGAATCCTCTAGATTCATCCTCACAGTCGCCAATTCTAGGGATTTTATGCCTCATATCGACTGATCTACCCTTGTTTTGGTTTACTCTATCTCCTCAGTTTCATGTAAATAGTGCATTACTAGTTCTAATTACCCTAGTTTTCATCTTAATTGATCTCATCCTACCCTTACTCATTTTCTTTCTCCTCCGCAGATCATCCTCAACCATTTCCAATGGTCATGACCCCAACAGCCTTGACTCTAACGATCTTGGCCAACCGATTTCACCCAAATGGTTTTCCCTAATAGTTTCAAGACCATTTGAGCCCATACGATCTCAAGACCGTTTGAGCCCAAACGGAAGCAAACTGTTTGGACAACGAAACTGTTTGAACAACGAAAACTGTTTGAAGACCATTCGGTCCCAAGACTGTTTGGATCAAGACCGTTCGGTCCCAAGACCATTCGGAGCAAGACCGTTCGATCCCAAGACCGTTTGGACCAAGACCGTTCAGTCTCAAGACCGTTCAGTTCCAAGACCATTTGGAGCCATTCGGTCCCAAGACCGTTTGGATTCATTCGGTCCCAAGACCGTTTGAAGCCATTCGGTCCCAAGATTGTTTGGAACCACTCAGTCCCAAGTCCGTTTGAAGCCATTCGATCCCAAGACCGTTTGGAGCCATACGGTCCCAAGACTGTTCGATCCCAAGACCGTTCGGTCCCAAGACCGATCGATCCAAAGACCGTTTGGAGTAAGACCATTTGGATCAAGACCGTTTAGTTCCAAGACTATTTGGACCAAGACGGTTTGAGGCAGACTCATGCCAGAACCGTGAGAACCAATCAAAGCCTATAAATTGAAGTGTAGAGGCATGGTCTTAGAGAGCTATCTCACCACGGCCAAAGGCTTCCAAACTGGGATCACATCTGGGAGGCCGCAAGGCTACTCCACTGCTACCTCATCTCCACCAAGCTCTACCTGGACCTACTCGTACGTCTCCGGAGGTGCACATGAAGATTAAGGCAGCAAGGGACGGATTTCATCGACCAAGTCGGAGCAGTCCCGAAGACTAGGGCAATCTACACCGGGCTGTCGCAGATCTACTCTTCTGCTCTGACAATGCTTCCCTTCTCTTTCTTCTCTTTCTTTGTTTCTCCCTCTATGAAGAGTGAGTAGTTCCATCCACTGGGGTGTGGGGACTAGCCCCGCTGCCCGTGCTTTGTAATATGTACGAAAAGATGTTGTCTTTCCGATTCAATATTAAATCATTTCTTACATGCTTGAATGTTGGCCGCATTCTTGTGTGCATCTATTGTCTTTCATTGTGGTTTGTCTACGATCGCTCTTAGGACTCGAATACCGATTTAGTGTTGGTTTATGGTGTGTGTATCCACCACACATCCGTTTCGGTATCTAGGAATGCTTTCCAAGGAGTGGAGTAAACTCAACTCCATCATTGTACTTTCATACTATGAAATGGAATCAGTTGATGTACAAAAGTGCAATCTTGATAGGTCGAGGAACACACTCTGTGGAGGAAGTGGTGCAAAGTACTTGATCATTCGTTCGGGGATGGCTAACATTGCAACGCTCCCACATTTCTCATAGCTATGTCCTCGAAAGAGGGATGGTCTATAAGGATACTAATCGAATCGGTAGTTATCGCTCGCTTGTTAGTTTTCTTATGCACATTTCACGAGGTTGAGTAAGATTCTCTCTTTGGAGACTACATATCTTCATTGACATGTAGATATGTACCGGATGAGAGTTACGCATCCCGTGAAGGATGTGTGCAATACTCTTGTCCCACAAGACATCGGTATTATACAACATCCATGTGTCTTGCTTGCAAGTCTTGATATGATTGGTACAGGTACAATACATGTGTAGTGGTGGTGAACACCTACACCACCCCAGTGATCCATCATCATTTGTTAATCTTAGTTTTTAATTCCTAACTAGTTTTCATACTTGCCTTTACTTTCACATGTTTTAGGTTAAATAACTCAAATCAAACTTTTGGTCATAGATGATTAACTTAGATCGAGACAAAACAAGATAAAGATGCTCAGATTCTTAATGTTGTCCTTTGGGTTCGATCCTAAATCTGTACTACGATAAGGCTTCCACACTCTTGTGGGGTTGGAGCTTTTATCTAGCACCAGTTCTAGGTAAACCTAGAGGGTACATTAACTCCCTAGGATTTTTGGTGCACAACTAGAACTTCCACCGGAAGAGTAATCTACCGACGTAAGTTCTAGATCCATCACCTTTCTATGAGTAATGTGATGGTCTTAAATGACCTTTGGGCTTGTTGAGCCCTAATTGAGGTGAAATCATTTTCATGTTCCAATAAGGGTTGAAACCCTGGAACTTGTGGTAAGGAATGGATATCTTCAAATGATATGATGATGATGTAGTTCATTATAATGCAATGGATGATAGCATATGGTAATATGATTGAGATCTATACTTCAAACATTTTATATCTTCTAAATTTGTAATGCTTATACACTTGATAGAAATGAATTAGTGTTTGTATGTCCATTTGTATGATGAAGCCTTAATTCACCTGATTGGCAATGATTAATCAAGTGAAATTCTAATCATGTAGTGCCCTGTGCCATAGATCCATCTGAGTGTCAGAACTTGCCAGATGGTGAAATGAGCACTCCTAAGGGAAACTCAGAGCACATATTATTAAGTATGTGGGGTGCTTGTCATCCTGAATCCAAGTGCTTAGGGAGGATGACTGTGGTCATACCTAGCCCTTTATTGAGAACGGTTGTGGTCGTGTCTTAGTGATTATCATGTGATAAAGGTTTTGCTTTGCATACCTTGGTCTCTGGCACCATGACTTGTACCAAGGTGGGCTAGTCGTTTACAGGACTATATGTCGTTGTTTTGTAGTTAGACTTAGATGTCACTACAGTGCATACTCATACTGACTGAGTATGGAGAAGATCTTGGAGTTTGGCTCTTCCTTGATCTTATATGGAACTGATTGCTACCAAGCAGTGGTCGGTTGGACTTTGAGTGGTATAAATCAAACTCCCTAGGGCATAATAAAAGATATAATGCAGTTGTGTAGTATAATTGCAAGGGTTTAATACATATCACATTGGTTGATTAACCCTTTTCTTGTATTTACACTACATAGTTCTTACATGATGTAGATTTATGAAAATTGAGTAATTCTACTTGATGCTACAACTTATTTGCTTAACTGCTTAGTATGTTTAACCTATTCAATCTATTCATATTGTTTATTCAATACCCTAACTGCTCAATGTCTTTATTGTTAATTAATATATTATAATAAATATATGTTGGAGAGAGTTATATCTCTCAGTGGGACTGGGTCTCACCCGTGGGTCACCACATTTTTTTAGGTGGTCTCGGGCAATGAAGTTGAGGTCACGTTGTGGAAGAGAACTGACCTGGTGATCAATAGATTCAGAAGATTGGTTAGTTGTAGATGATAGTAGTAGAGTCCTAGTGTTGTCCCTATACTCTTAGGTCTGGGTATGGGACGTGTTTTCTAGATGATATACTCGTATCGACATGAGATTTTGGTAGTATGTCAATGTAAATATATGGCATGTACATGTGAAATATCTTTTGTATGTAGGATGTGACTGAGGTCTTTGGACCCATATGTAAATACTTGTTACAGTATATGTGAATGGAATGATGGACCTTTAGGTAAATGTTCTAGAGTATATTTACATTGTGGGAATTGGTTTTAATTGATCTGCATTTTTGACTATGTGATCAATTAATAGTTGATCGTGTTTTGTGTTTTGAGTAATCTCATTTAGCGTGACGAGGTGTCACAATGACCCCCTATCCAATGTTGTGAGGCTCTTTTGATTAAGGTTCTGGTCGAACTCAACTAAGATCTAATAGGTCTAGCTTTCTAGGATAGAATCTCTTAGAGAAATTGGGGGCCAAGGGTAGTAATGGTGGGTGTAAATGAGGGTTTTGCACATCACATCACCTACAATCTAGCCTTTAGGTAGCTCCAAGCCAATTGCACTAAGCACTTATAAACTAGCTACTTATATCTCACATTTAGATGTAGGAGAATGGGTTTATATGTAGGAAGATGGGTATCTAGCTAGGGATCTATTTGTTGGACCTATGAGTAAATCCTAAAATAGCCACATAAAAGCCATTTCATATAGTAATAAGGTGATTTCAAGCATAAACCCCATTGTAATAAGTGCTAGGGTGTCTAACCTCCAGGTCCCACATGCCATTATTTCTCATATAGTGGTTTGGGAAGCATAGGGTTATGTGGTGGCATTTAGGTAAAATGATACTTGGGAACTAATGGGGTTTGGGTAGCAACACGACCGTTCTGAGTAGAACGGCTATGGCTATGGAGTAGTGGAATGGGTATTCTAGGAGAGAATGACTACTCTACGAATGAGAAAATGTCAAGTTGGTTTTTTGGTTTCTAAAGGTTAGTATCATGACTATGTTGAAGCACGGCCGTGATGAAGGCTAGGTAGAATGATCATGCTGGGTAGCACGACCATGGTGGTAGGGTGAGGCGAGAGTCATCCTCCTTTGCATTGGCCTGCTGGATGCTTGACAACATGGCCATTTTAGCTGGTGCAGTTGTGATGGGTTCTTCTTGGAAAGACCGTGTTGCTGATCTTGTTTTGAGTTGCTTCTTTGTCGATCCACCAAGTGATTTTTAACATGGTAACACAATCTTTCCATGGTACCACGTCTGTGTTGGGGGTATTCTAGTACACTTCAACTTCTCTTTGACTATCCATGGAGTTCTTTTCTTTAGCTTGATCTTTGGCCACTAGGGATAGGTTGAGGAAGCTCTTGGACTCTCTTTAGGCTTCTCTAAGGGTATAGAAACCTTTAGGTCCTCCTCCTTCTCTCCCTTCCATACAAATCATGATCAAGGTACCTAAAAAACATACAAAGAACCTTCATAAGTGAATTTGACAATAAACCATTTATTGGGAGAAGTAATATTCATTCTAACATGTTTATATGTGATTAAAGGAGAGAATGGCACAAGATGAAGTCCTATATTAGGGCTTCATTGCCATCTGAAACTTCAAACATACTTGTACTCAAGTTTTCTCCAACTTGATCTCTCTTAAATTCATCTCAAGTAGAAATGATTGTAGCACTCAAATACATGAAACATGGCAATTTGATTAGTTGTACTTCACCCTTGAGTAGATACATGAATTTCACTTCTCTCTTGTGTACCTTCATGGAATGACTACAAACAAAGCACAAAGCACCTTGATTTAAAATATAGGGAGTCACAACTTGTGCAAGTAACATGACATTAAACAAGGCCCTAGGTAAACAATATCATTCTATTAAATTCAGTTCAAGATTGTTAGGTAAATGACTTCCATATGCATGCATTCTCCTCCAAGTTTATTTAGCACTTGGTGACCCGCTTGTCTTGTGTTGGGTAGGTAGGATAGGTTAATTTTTCCTAATCCAAATAGGCATGAAAAGAGAACAAATTGTTGTGGAATGAAGTGGAGTTCTATTTTGTAGGAGCACTCATTTTCTTCTTCTTCTTCTTCTTCTTCTTCTTCGTTCTTGAGATGCTATTACATAGAGCCATCTCTTATTACTTTTTTTTGCTTTCTTTATCTTTGCCCCATATGGAGTCAGGACATGTAGTGGTTGGAAGAAGAAAAGGGGTATAGATATGGCCACCAAAAATTAATCAATACTTGGTGACCCACTTAGCTTGTGTTTGGTAGGCAAGCTAGGGTTGTTTTTGCCTAACTCAAATAGGCATGAAAAGAAGGAAGTGGAGTTCTATTACATAGGATCATTCGTCTTCTTCTTCTTTCTTCTTGAGAGGCTATTACATAAAGCTGTCTTTTTTTTCCTTCTTTGCCCCATGTAGAGTGGGGGCATGTGGTGGGGAAGTGAGGGGGTATAGATATGGCCACCTCAAACTCTTAGAGGGTGGCCAAGGCTAATATGTGCTCTTTGACATCTTTTCATGGGGCAGAGAGACAATAAAATGATAGAAGAAATATCAAGTCAAAGAGGAGTTACTAGTAGCATATCTACACAAACAAGTGACATGCATACACACACTAATTTTACAATCATGGACAAATCAAAATGAAATGAGCAATTGCATCAACCACGTTATTTTACACAAACCATAACATGCCATAAGCATCTTGTGCTTGCTTTGATTGCATCTTACCATTTAGTTCAATTATAGAGAGGCGATACACATGTATAAAATCAAGCATGCAAGTACATATTTCAAATTAACATGTAAAATAGGGTGAGTTGCACTTATCAAAGGTGATACAGTTCAATTTCAATCCATCATGTTAAAGATTAAGATAGAACACACATTTAGGAAAAATGACCAAGTTTGGGTGAAATCGGCCAAAATGTTGTCAAATTGCCCTAAATCACATCTAAACCTATAGTGGAAAGCAATAAATGGTAAATAAGAAAACCCTAACTAAACACATAGAAAATTACAAAAGTCTACAGGAATGCAATGCAAATGCATAGAATGGCATGTAAAGCTAAAATTTTGACAAATTACAAAAAAGTGCAAGAAAGTAAACTATTTGCATGCATGTATGATAAGAAAGTAGGAATCTAGATAGGTGTTGTAATCATAAATCATAGAATAGGGTAAAATAGGTGAAACATGCATATTAAAATGAAATAGAGAAGAGAGGGCATGTACCTCCCTACCACCCCAAACCTTTGAATCATGTTTTACTCGACTTGACATTGAAGTCTAGGAGTGATAGAGTAGATATCACTATTTTTTAGTGGCTCTGGTGATGGTCCTCCCTATAGTGGACGATATTGGTAGTTCAATCCCCAATAATTCACCTATGGAGATAACCAGATAGGACACTCCAGAAATCCTACCCCCATTGGGATTTTTTCTAAATCTACGCACATTGATAATGGTACATTTGGTTAATTTCATGATGCATCTTATGTTGATCCAACCACACGGCCTCATGTATCTTATGAATACCCCTCTCTTTTTCCCACATGTTTGTGGTATGGGACCCAAGCTTATGGGGTTTTGTGGAGGGGATGACATATGCATAAATCTAAATTTATTATGCTTCTTTCATTTTTTCTAGTGCATATGGTATGGTACATGTGTATTGTTAGATGAGATAAATATGATAAGACATGGCACTTTTATATGTATGAATGATCAGCATGCATCAGGAAGTGACAAAAAGGTTGACTCAAAAAGTTTGAGGTAGATGGTCACTTAAATCTAATTGCATATATATTAGAACCCTAGAATGCATACCAATGATAGATATTTTGAAAGAGATGAGTGACTTGGATTTAAAGTGGATTACTAATTGTAGGGAGATGAGATTTGTATCCTACTATACTTGATGAGAATTAGAGAACTCTTGATGTCAGTAGGACCTTCATCCCAAGGAAGGATTACAATCACAAGTTGAATCATGATGGTTGTTAAGGTAAATGCTTGTGGTAAATAGAATTGATGTTAGGAGACAAGTTTAAGCCTAAGGTGTGGTGATTACTAGAGGTGACTAAAAGTCTTTAATGTTATACATTTGTATGCTTTAAGAATATGATGATATAAAATATGTGATAGTATGGATCAATGATCTAGGACCACAATAGTATGAAGTTCTACATGATGTTGATATAAGATAGAGCCTAAAAACAATGATTGATTAATGTTTCTTTGGATATTTCTAGAGATAATAATGGTTATATGGAAACATAGTGACTACAAATAGCTTGAGCATATATAGATAAGAGAACCATGATAAAATGAGGAGAAGTCATTTTGACCTAATAGTGTAGTATATGATTAGAGGAGAAGGGAGTCTTAATGACTTTAGTGTGGGATTTTACAAACCACGGTAATTGGTTCATGCCCAAGAGTATTCATATTAATTAAGCTTGGTTAAGATATGCAAGTAAGATTTCCATACATTCATGGTTAGGTCCTTAAATGTTCCTAGATAGAGATATGTTGTGAAGATTTCTTAGACACATAAGGTCTAATAATTAAGTACACAGTAAGATATAAGAGTAGAATGCATTAAGTTATGATTAAGTTTACAAGATAAGATTTTATAAGATTCATGTTATAAGATTCAAGATTTAAGATCTTAGTAAGACCATGAGGCATATATGTATTAAGATTCATATAAGATTTGATTTAATAATATGACATCAGATTATGGAGTTAGACCCAAGTCTTAGTACAGGTCAACTCAAGAGACCTTAGACTTGGTGCAACTCATGAGCCCCATGCCCTTAGTGATGTCCAATTTAGAAACATAACTCATCCCAATTTCTAGTTGTGTGACTCAGGAACCTTAGTGTAGGTCATGAGACCCATGTACCAAAGTGCATGTCCCTAGATAAGAAAAAAAATTAAGAGCAAAGAAAGATTACTTGTTTATGCTTAGATTTTCCTACAGATTTCCATGTGGCTCTACATTTTAGTTTGATAAAGTTGTTAGACATAGGTTAGTTATCTGACATGGTTTTTTACTGCACTAACAAACTCACTTAGGGTTGAAATCCCTAAGTTTTTACCATAACCTTGTGCAATAGTACCACCCGCAAGCGAACAGATCTTATCATAGTATAGTTAAGGATCGAATCCTGAGGGACAACATTTTCAATAAAATTACTAGTCAAATCTAGTTGAATCAAGACTAATATTTAGAACAAGAGTTGATTTGAGTTTAGTTAAACTAATTGTAAGGGAAGTAAAAAGAGCGGGATTAAAACTTAGTTTAGATTAATGATGGGAATCACTGGGGTGGAATCGGGTTTCACCACCACTAAACATGCAAACACATCCATGCAAGATACAACTATCCCAACAGAGTATCAAACCCCCTGTTAGGATGCCAGGTTCGTAAAAGCATCACTATAGGCATCAGATGTCTTGTCACCTACTAGATCACACACTTACTACTCCGAAGATATCTTTCAGAAGTTCTCATCAAGGCATCAACCATGTTAAACAATATTAATAAACCTAAGTATTGAAGTTCTCACAAAAAAGGTTATAATAGATCATGTAAGGAAGGTGATTAGTCCACAAGCACACATCAAACGATTAACACGAGATGAAAAGTTATATACAAGCCATGGAATGTTTTCAGATGAACATGTAAGCATGGGCAACGGGGATAGTCCCCGCACCCCAGTGAAGAGGACTACTCGCTCCTCATGATAGAAATAAGAAAAACAAGAGAGAGGGAAGATTCCGCCATGGTCATGGTAAAGAAGGTGTCTAGAGCTCGGTGGAGAAATGATCTTCTACATGATGTCGGGGTAGATCTGGAATGAGGAGGGAGAGAACACCAAGATAGGTGAGGCAGATCTTCTCTCTCCTTCTTCCTTCTCTTCTCATGTACTTGCTCATAGGAGGAGTGGTAGGTGGCTAATGGCATATTAGATCTGTATATATGAATACCAACCAGTTCTGTGGCTAGAAGATAGATCTTGATGGAGTGGAGATGGAGGAGAAGTAAGAACCCCATAGAGGTAGTCCTTGGTGGCTGAGATCATCTCGCTGAGGGCTGGGCACAGAGAGGCAGCCTCCCAATGTCATGGAAGAGATGGTTTGTCAAGTCGGGTGGGTGGCCTATTTATGGGTGCACTCCACTGACTTAACTCCTAATCGTGATTGCTATCGGGTTGCGGAGGAGCACTGATCACGGTCATGGTCAGCATTGATCACGGTCGCAGTTAGCATTGATTGTGGTCGCGGCCAGCATTGGTCGTGGTCATGGTTAGCATTGATCATGGTCACAGCCAACATTAATCACGGTCATAGTCCTCTTCAGGTTGTGATCCTCATGCAGGTCGAGGTGTGTTGCACGGTCACGATCTTCTGTGGTCAGGATGTGGTTAGGTCGTGATCTCCATGCAGGTCGAGGTGTGTTTTACCTCGCGGTGCCTCAGGTCGAGGTCCTCTTTGAGATCGCGGTCACGGTCCTTCTTTGATATCGTGGTCGCGGTCATCATGAATCAAACCCACCCCCAGGGGGGGTTATTGCTACGAGACGATTGGCCTGCGTCGATGAATCCTCTGACTGATAATGATGCTTTCTGATGAAGGAACCGGCCATCGAAAAAGGGGTACAAATTATCAAACATTTTTGGGGCCCGCTAGTCATTCGTCCCCTACACCTCCTACATTGGAGCAAATCATGCGATGTTCAATCCTATAATGGAGACGAATGGATTTGATCAAAACTCCAAATAATGATATGGAACTAAGGAAAATTGTATATGAGCATATTCAAGGGGTGTATGAGAGCATTCAATGCAAAATTGGGCCAAAAGTGGTGACTAAAACTAAGATGAATATGCATTCACCATTATCCATGAAAAGGTCATACTCTTAAAGTACCCATGAGACTTTCTAACAATTGTCAAGTGTTGGTGTTTGTAAGGTATGTGAAACCCTAAGGTGGGTAGCCTCCTATAGTCTGGCTGAATTTCAAGGAAAAAATTCCCAAAAAAGGTGGGTAGTATTGTCACACCCCTAAATTATTGGAACCTATAAAGCACATGATTAAGTTATTGATGAAATATATATATAGGATTTATTTAAAAGGATTCCATCCATTTTTCATGATATTTGGATTTAAAGAAAAAAGAATGGAGAAAGGCATTTTGTGTAATTGGGACTATTTTGTAATCCATGAAGTATGAGAATTTGATATCTAACTTTATGATATAAATGGATAATCAGAGTAGAATAATGGAGAGGATATTATGACTCTGGTTAATGGATTTTGAGCCCTACACCTAGTTTAGGTTTTCAAATTAAGTATAAAGTTATATTGATCAAATGTATAATAAGGAAGACTCTGTTGGAAGATTATAGTGTTTTGGGATTTAGTTTCATAATTGAAAATATGATTAAGCTTATGGACCCTTTGAAAGAGTAAATAATGGGCCATGTACCCTAGAGCCCAATTCTAGTCCAATTCGACCAATTAGGTTTTACAAATAGGTCCTTGAAGTACAAATTGGGAATGGAGTATTTAGTGCTCATAAAGAATTCTCAAAATATTTTTAGTAGGCGAATAATCAAAATATAAGGTTATGGGTAAATTTTTTGATGATTTTTATATATCTAGTGGCCCAAGTAATTAAGTTAGTAATTATCCTATTTAAAAGACATGTTTGAAGTGTTTATCTAGATAGTTTTGACTTGATATTTTGCTCATGTAAAGATGATGACAATATAGTCGTTTACCCAAATTTGGGATCAAATGGAGCTATAAAGTGGGATACATAAATATTTCTCTAATCTGGACTTGTATGCAAAAGAAAAAAAAGTGGGTGACTCCAGTCCAGGAAGACTAAGAGTCGTGATCCCTATTTGACAGGGCATGAACAGAGTCCCCTCAAGAGGGGAACTATGCCCAAGATCCAAAGAAAGAGAAGTTGTAAAACCCTAGTTTTGAGAAGGATAGAGTTATATATATTCAATCCTAGGGTTTTGTTTGGAATTGAGGGCAAGAGGAGTGGATCAAAGAAGAACAAGCAAGGGACACCATTGTCAGTGGATGTGATGACACGTCATGGGTGATCCTTGATCCCAGCCACCCAAGCCAAGGAGATAGTGTTGCCCTTGTTGATTTGGCCAGACCAGAGATGGAGGCATTGCTTCCCTTGCGATTGTGTGGCCACAGAGGTGAGATCGACCTCACTAGAGGTCATGGATTGGTGGCACTCTATTTTGGGAGTTTATGCATGTGAGAACACACATCATAAGGGATGAAGCACTGGACCTAGGCCTGGGATGCGTGTGAGATGGTGGCCATCATATCAAATCTTCACGACCGAGATTGTTTGATATTAGGTAAAGTTCTAAAATTCATATATTGGCATTTGGAACTCAGATTTTGTCAAACATGGTGCCTACTTAAAGCTTATGATGTCTATAGTCTTATAAAATTATAGCCAGATAGCTTTTTGAACGTTTGATAATTATTACAAGTTGATTTCTAAAGTATATGTAATTTCATTGTTTTGGGAACTAAGTAACTGACTTTGGAAATTAATAATTATTTTACAATAAGTATATTTTGATATGTTCAACATGAATCGAAGGCCTTCTCTTTCAGATTCAATAATTTTACTGGTGTTTTTTATGTAGACACTAATAAGGGTATTTTGGGTATTTGACCCATAATTTGACCTTGAAATGACATGATTTTTTATATGGGACTTAATACATTGTATGATTAATGTTTCTAAAGTTTTATTGGAATTTTATATATTATTATGTTAGTATTTAGTTTTAGGGCCGAAGTACCCATTAGGCAAGATATTTGACGATTAAAATGGGGGATGTATGCATATTTTGTTTAGAAAATGGCTTGTAATGATATTTTCCCCCTAATGTAATGATGGAGTTATTTGATTATTATATATGATCATATTCAATATTATTCTTATTATATGACATATATGATCATATTAGTGCATAAGATGATTTTTGGCTTATTTGAATATAGAGATTATATTAGTTCTGTAATTTAAGTTTTGATATACGTTCAGTAATAAGACTTTGACATGGTATTATATCTGACTCATACTTAATCTAGATCAGAATCCTAATTTGGTGTATCAGCTTAGCATGAAGGGGTTTGATATTTAAGAATGGAGAAGGTGATATGTGCTTTAGAATTACAGAGCTTTGATGATATCTGTATGACTAGGATTTAGAACAAGGAATCAAGACTGACTTGAGGACTTCATCAACACAAAAGGTAAGTGGGCCATGTCCATTGGATTTCATTATTATTATGATTCATCCTACCTATATTCAAAGTAACTTAAAGGCTAAGTTACTCTCTGAAAATTAGTTATTAATGTGTGTCGATCCAATAATGCTTTCACTAATCTGACATTATTCAGATGAAGTTATGTCACGAGGATATAAAATTATACTTTTAGATATTTAAGATACTTTCAGATACTTAGTATTTATTTATTTAGTTCAATTTATCTACCCAAGCCTTTAGACTTAGATGTAATATATATGATTTTGGAATTAAATTAAGTCATATATTAAATAAGCGCATCAGACTAAGATTTATTGAGAAAACAAGAATCAAGAATTCATATTTTAGATTTAGAGTACTCATTGTGAGTATTCATAGATTAGATCCACATACCAAATAAGAATGTAAGATTCAATTTCAATTATTTAGTAATAAAGATACATATTCAAATTTTGACTCCGAGTTCACATCTAAATTTAATTTAAAATTTAGGAGTAGAGATTCATATCAAGAATTCTATTTACTAAGATTTCAATCTCTAGTAGAATAATTTTGAAGCATCAGTTAAGTAAGACAAACTCATTGAAGACTAGATTCAGATTCAAAATTTAGTACACTTTTAGTTATCATTATTCAATTTCATTATAAGATAAGTTTAGATTCAAAATTGAGTAATTTCGGATCTAAGGTAATTAAGTCAGACCCTTCACATAAGACATGATATGATAAATCCTCATTTAGTTAGTGCAAGGACGATTCAGAGGCATTTGTTTCCAAATCAGAGGAGTGTTTACTCCAACTCATAGGTACTTTGGTACCGATTCATGCCATAGCTACACCAATTCAGAGACACCTCAGTGTCATTTAGAGGCATGCAATGCCAATTCAGAGGTACTTTGGTACCATTATAGGGAATATATGCACCAATTCAGGAGGAATTATCGTATAATGGTGACCATAAATTAGATAAAAGATGTAAATAAAAGATACATCAATGCAGTATAAGTTTATGACTTTCAGATATCAATTCAGCTATCAGTTATAGCATGTTTATGTTTATTTTACTAGAAATTTAAAGCCACTTACTCTAACCTAGGTTTTCCTTTGTGCATGGATGGGGATGAGATGTTCGTAGATATATAAAACTTCATGAGATAGACATGGTAAGAGGATGCAACTACAACTTTAGGATATTTTCTTGGAGGACGCCATCTACACGGACCCAGATTTGACATGAGATTTATATAAGGTAGTATCATGGTATTAGATTTCTTTAGTAACATAGTTTCTTTTCTAAGAATTTATGAGAATGCATTTTTACACTAGTCTCTATTGGTTCTTTTCTATTATTGTTGATGTGTATATCATGCTTGTGATGCTCCCAGTTAAAACAATTAGCTTCCACTCATGTGATATGAAAATTGGGGTGTTACACCATGTCAAGTCTTATATAAGATGAAGGAAGGCTGAGGATTCCCTCCCCTTGACACTGTCATTCATATTTTCCACTAAAGTAGATAAGTCATCACTCAACAACTTTGGTAAAAGATGAATGGTTATCTCAATCCTAGGAGGATGAAGACATGTCTATATCTAAATATTGCCACCAATCAAGAAATTAGTGGTCATCAAGACCAATGAACTTGTTATAGATAGTAAGATAGTTGTTCATTGCTATATCCCAGATTCTTATGTGATAACAGGATGAAATTCAATGATGAATTAAACAATGCCTAGGATAATATGATTGCTACAATGTGTTGGGTTATCAAGAACAAAAAACACAAAATTAAAAATCAGGATTCCCTTGAGCAAGATCCATCTAATGCAACGATATTGTATAAGAGTTACAAATGTATACCTTATCTAAGAAGAAGGTCCAACAATGAAACCTGAGTTTCTTAGTATAGATATGGAACTTCTAACCTACATCTCTTTGGAATCTCAACAGACACTCTAGGACTTACCTCAAGATGCATGTATAATCCTATTTTTGTGTCAGAATACAAGATTATGTTATAGAATCTCTATGGTGGAATCTCAAATTTTACCACATGTGTACGGATTCCAAGCTCATGGATATGGTTATGTTGACCCCAGATCCGAACCTATATTTTCCTCTAGCAGAAAGCATCACAGAGCTGAAATCTATAGTTGGAATGTGATGTCATGTTGATGGCACTTTTTATAGAACACATATTTCTATAGTAGGGACCTTCTTCTTGAACCATGTGCCATCAATGAAGTCGTTCATTTAAAACAAGTTCATTGTGAAAACTCATCTCCATAGTGTCTACGCAAGCACTTGAAGATGAATATTTAGAGTGGCTAGTCTCCTCTCTCTCTTTATCTTGGTTGCTCTTAGGGATTATAAACCCTTGGAGACAATACTGAGAAAAAGAGATTTTGTGTCTAGAGAGATTCCAATAATATAATATATATATATAGAAATAAGATATTTCTTGAAACCTAATATGATCATTCCATGGATTGTTGGGAAATACAGGAACATAGTAAGGCAGTAGAAAAAATATATTTATTTATCTGTATTTCCCATAATAGCAAGATCGCATCAACTACTATGAAATAGGAAGGATGGTTTAATGAGTTATACATGATCATGGAGCAAGTCCAATGACTACAACTCATTATAGTTGCAACTATCTTCTAGTTTCTCTTGGATGGTGGTTGTGTAGCTCCTGGTCTTTTCTACGGACAACAAACAAGATAGAGAAACTGATTCTTAATTGTATGTGTTATTGTTGTGCTCTGGGGAGCCCCCAGTACCCATCTATTTATAGTAGGGGTTTGGTCCAGGGTTCCCAATATGTACGAGATCTGTGTAGGAGTGGAATGGGCCATAAGACCTTGAATTTTAACAACCTACGAGACACGAATCATTCATCTGGAACTATGAGACGATCGCCTTGTTCTTCCAGACGATCGTCTGGCAATTTCGTGATTGCACTGAATTTTAAAAATCATATCTAATTAATGTGAACAATAATTCCTTGTTCCAATCAAATTGAATAATAGAAATGAGTAAACTTTCTCACAAATTTGGGAAATTTTCTAGAACCTTTCATCGACCCAATCGAGCCAATCGGTTTACCAGGTGAACTGGTCATCTTGCTCTGCCTGAGAATTATAGCCAATTCAGTTTGAATCAACCTGACTTTCCAAACGGTCGTCTCAACATTTGAGCCGATCGTTTTGCACTCCAAATGGCTCTCACCCTGTGAGATGATCCGATGGAAGCTGAGTTAGTTGATCTGTTGTGTAAATTGAGTACATAAACACTTTAGTAATCAATCCATTCATCATTCAAGATTAAACCCCTCTTCCTGTGTCTGGCCCTAGAGGTCCCGTATCACATTGGTAGCGAATGTCCATAACTAACTTATGACATCATGGTGCATTTCTTCCAATGGTGTTACACACTACTCAATTGAGATTTGAATAGATGCAACTCCATGGACAAAAGCACACTGTAGATTCACTTTCAAAAATTATAAAGACCTAAACTCAAATGACCTACTTCTACTAAAACACTATCCTGCAAGTGCATGGGGTCATGTTGTAGTATATGTAAGGCGGCAAGTGTAGGGTCGATCCATAGGGAGAAAAGGGGTCACTAGAGCTAGGTTAGTTTTTGGTGCTAGGTTCCTACTATGGAGACTACGGTCAAGGGTTTAAAGGTGATTTGATTGTTAAACTAAGTTGAGCAAGAAAGAAAGACAAGCAAGAACAAAACCTAAGTTAAACCTAGACAATTAATTCTACTAAGCAAAAAAGATAAGGCGAGAAGAATAGACAAGAAGAGAATTGTTACGACCCGTGTTGAGCTTACCCTATAAGTATGTTGTTAAGCATGTGTTTAGCTGCTTTGCTAAGTTATAAGCTTGCTTTGTTAATAACGTTTAAAATAGATATGATATGTACGTAGTGTGAATCCTAGCCCTTAAAATGTGTAAGATCTTGCGCTTGAGGCGTTGCCAGAGAAATCGTCTGAAACCGACTTTCGAGCCAAAAGTTGTATGTTTTTGGGCTTTTAGGGACCTGTATGTAGTTTTTAAAAGTTCTCGGACTTTACGTTTTGGTCCCTAGGTTTTTCCTTCTTATCCTTTCTTCCCCCTTTACTCGTTTCATTTATCAGAAACGCAGAGTGTTTCTTCTCTTCTTCGCGTAAGAGGGAAAGAGAGAAAGACCAGGGAGAGAAGACGATTTGGAGCCCTAGCTTGGTTCCGGCCAGCAGCTGCGGCCCTCCATCCTCGCCTCACCGTTCTTCTTTGCCAGCTGAACCAGCAGTAGCCGGAGCTACGCTTGCAGCAGGAGCTGCGCTAGCAGCAGCGGCATCTAGGAGAAAGAAAGGGCGCGAAGAGCAGCCCTAGTTCGTTTTTCTCCTCTCCTACAGTTAGTTCGTGGGTGTACACATCTTTTGCAGGTGATTTGCTGCACAAATCCGTAGTCTTGTCTGCTGATTCAAGTGAAATCGACATCAGCAGGTCGGTTTAGGTTTTCAGTCTATTTGCCATTCGGTCGAGTTATATGTGATTCGGTCGAGTTTTCTTGAGCAGGAACCGAACAGCAGGTTGATCGGTCGAGTTTGTAGCTGATCGGTCGAGTTGTGTAGTGATCGGTCGAGTTTCGGAGCTGTGAGTGGCAGTTCATTTAGAAATCATTATTTAACTCAATATTAAGTGCTTAATTGCTTCAGTATTAGTTGGTATAACTCCTAAACAGTGTAGCACATACAATAGTGTATGATAGATTCATTGAAACTTGAAATACGTAGTATGATTGATGAAAATAATGGAATTTTTATGTATTACAGTTGCATGTATTTGCTGATTAAAGACAGTTGTTTAGCATTGAATCTGGATAAGTTGATACGGAGTCATGTTTAAAGATGACAAATGATATATATGTGGTTTCAAGTGATATTTAGAATGTGAAATAAGTTTAAAATGTGATATTCCTGTTTAAATGTTTATATGTTAATCAGTTAATAGACTTAGGTGCCCTAACACCGTAGAACCCCTTCGAGAGATCTGCTTCTTAGGGGTTAAAATCGTGTTGCAACATTAACCGTGCGGAGTCATGGTGGCACGAGGACAGAGAGGCAGTGTTCAACAATAATCCGTGCGGAGTCACGGTGGCACTGGAGAAAATAGGGGTTATTGCAACAAGATCCGTGCAGAGTCATGGAGGTAACCCCGTGAGACTCTCCGCCTGTGTACTCAGGTTAGAGGAGGAGTCTAGAGCACTTAGAGTAGTGCATTGAGGCCGGAGAGCCTATGAGTCAGGCCGGAGAGCCTGTGGTCCTGTGGCAGAATAGGGCTGGCGTCAGACTTAGCATTTCCCGGGTGTGTCGCTAAGTCTTGTACGGTGGGATCGTAGTTCGCTACGGATCTTTATATGCAGAGTACACTGCATATGATTAGGGCATAATAATATTATAAATATGTAATCATATAGGATCACAGTAAATTTAATGTGTTAAGAGATTTGAACTTTTGTGCCAATTCCCTATAATTGTTTATTTGTTAAAATATCTGATGTTGCTTAGAAATGAGATTGTTATCTATAAAACTGGTATGACATTAGAACTGCCCTGTTAGTACTGCACTTATCATTTATTTAATTTTATCTATCTGATGAGTTGTTTAGTGATAGCTAAATGAAATGCTATTCACTGAGCGAGTAGGCTCATCCCTCTACTCAAACATTTTCAGGTCAACAACAGCAACAGGAATCGGAAGGATGTTTTCATCCTAACGCTTAGTCTGTAGAAGGTATATGTAGTTAGTTTAGTTAGAGGTCTCTTAGTCCTTTCCCCTCGATCCTTGGAACATGGTGTGGGTGAGGTAGAGAGAGTGCGTATGTGGAATGTGTATAAAGATGTAAATTACCTGTTATGCTTTATCTTATGTCAAACAATGTAATATGCTGTAGACCTTGTTTATATTTTTAGTCAGTTTAATATAAATGCTCCTGCAGTTTGTTTAAGCTTTAGTTTACAGCATAAATCTGGTTATCATTTCAATGTCTTTAAAATGTTTTAAAAAGTTATGAGTGGTTTGGCTTGTGTGTGTTAATCCCTCCGTCGCGCCCTAATCTCGTGATTAGTGGTTAGTGTGAGATCGGGGTGTGACATCTTTTGGTATCAGAGCTTAGGTTGAGTACATAGTTACTCGGAGTCCAAGTCAGGGGATGATAAGAGACCAATAGGATTAAGGTTTAGGTGTCTTTCTTCTATCTGTAGTTTTCTAACAGGAAATATTCTGTTATATCATTGCAGATGGCAGAAAGAGGCTTTGATCGTGATGATCAGGCCGGGAGCCATGTTGGCCCTGATCCACTGTACTTGGGTCCAGGTGGTGGTGACCATGTGGATGAAGCATCCCGTATGTACAGGATGTTTCTGGAGACCAGAGAGAGGTATAAGGCTGATAGGCGAGCTTCTACTTCTACCAGCAGTAAGGATTTGATGCGATCTTATGAGCTTGTGAAGAAGCTTGGTGGTACAGAATTCAGTGGTACTACAGATCCAGCAGAGGTTGATGAGTGGTTGAGACATATAGAGAAGGTCTTTCGCCTGATGGAGCTTTCAGAAGAGAAAAAGATTAATCATGCAGTCTATCTTTTGACAGGCGATGTAGAGTTGTGGTGGCGTGGTGTGGAGGAAAAGAGGAGAGGTGCAGAGCTTTCTTGGCAGGACTTCTCTGAAGAGTTTCATCTTAAATTTTATCCACCCACTTTCATTAATGAGAAAATCAGGAAGTTACAGAACATTAAGCAGGGGAACATGTCAGTTACTGAGTATGAAGCGCTTTTCACCCGGTTAGTGAACTTCTGTCCGCAGCTTGTTCCCGATAACATAGAAAGATGCAGAAGGTTTCAAGAAGGGGCTGAGGCCAGAAATTCGGCATACAGTTTCTGCTACTAGTAAAAGGAACAGAGAGAACTTTGGTGAGTTTTTTGAGGCTGCTAGACAGGTTGAAGAATATGTGAATGCTGACAAGGTGCCTGAGTCTAAGAAGAGATCTGCAGATTTTAGTAGAGGACAGTCCAGTAGTGGATATAGAGGTGGAGGTAGAGGTTTCTTTTCTAAATTGGGCGTGGCTTTAGCTGTTTCAGGAGACAGAGATCTGAGGATGTTACTTCTTCTAGAGGCAGAGGGGGATACAACCCAGGGAGATGGGGCAGTGCCGCTAGTGGACAGTCTTCTGGGTCGTCAATGTCAGTGACAGGTCCCCAGGGACAAGGGATACCACCATGTGACAAATGTGGAAAACCACATTCTGGTTGGTGTTGGAGTCCAAGTTGTTTTGTCTGCAGACAAGTAGGACACCTCAAAAGGGAATGTCCTCAGCTTCAACAAGAAGCATCACAAGCTTTCCAACCTCAGTACCATGATGTTCCGAGTTCTTCTGTGGCTTCTGGTTCCAGAGGTGGTGGAGTGCCTAGTGGCAGGAGTGGTCAGAGAGGACGGCACGTCAGAGGGAGAGCTTCAGCACGTTACTTCTCTTTGACACCTCAGGAAGGTATAATCTCTTCACAAGTCGTTACAGGAGAAATGCTTTTGTTTAATAGTATACCAGTTTCAGTTTTGATAGATCTGGGTGCTACTCACTCTTTCATACGACGCTCTTTAGTTGGTGAACTTGATTTGTTAACTCAAGGGTTGGTAGATGAGTTAGTGTTGAGGGTTCCACTAGGTGGACCAACAGTTCTGACTGAGTTCTGTCCCGGATGCTTGTTATCTTTTGGAGGTTACACTTTTGCTGCTAATCTCATACCCCTGGATGTCAATACTTTTCAAGTCATCTTGGGTATGGATTGTCTTGAGACATATCGAGTGCAACTCGATTGTTGGAAGAAGGAAGCTACCTTTCAACAAGGTGAATTTTCTTGTGTCTTTACCGGAGACAGGAAAGTTCTGCCTACTTGCATAGTATCAGCTGTTGTAGCTGATAAGATGCTACAGAAAGGATGTGAAGCGTTCCTTGCTCATGTGGTTGACACTAAAGCAGAGAAGAGTACCGCCAGTGTTTATGATGTGCCTGTGGTTCGTGAGTTTTCTGATGTTTTTCCAGAAGAGTTGCCAGGCTTACCTCCTGTCAGAGACATTGATTTTGAGATTCAGGTATATCCAGGTAGTCATCCAGTAGCACTGCCAGCTTATAGAATGGCACCTGCAGAGTTGAAGGAACTCAAGGTGCAGTTGTAGGAATTACTGGATAAGGGTTTCATTAGACCCAGTTCTTCACCGTGGGGTGCTCCAGTCCTGTTTGTTAAGAAAAAGGATGGTACCATGCGTCTCTGTATAGATTACAGGCAACTGAACAAGATCACTATTAAGAACAAGTACCCTTTGCCGAGGATAGATGATCTTTTTGATCAGTTGCGTGGAGCGACAATCTTTTCTAAAATAGATTTAAGATCTGGATATCATCAGCTTAGAATAAAGGCTTCTGATATTCCCAAGACAGCTTTCAGAACCAGGTATGGGCATTATGAGTTTTTGGTCATGTCGTTTGGGCTGACCAATGCCCCAACAGCCTTTATGGATATGATGAACCGGATTTTCAAACCGTTCCTAGATCAGTTTATTGTAGTCTTTATAGATGATATCCTGATCTATTCTAGAGATGATGTACAGCATGAGCAACACCTGAGAGTAGTGTTGCAGTTGTTGAGGCAACATCAGTTGTATGCTAAGTTTAGCAAGTGTGAGTTCTGGTTGGCTGAGGTAGCATTTCTTGGACATGTTATCTCAAGAGATGGAGTTAGCGTTGATCCTAAGAAAGTTGATTCTGTGCTTCAGTGGGAACGGCCTAAGACTCCTACTGAGATTAGAAGTTTCTTGGGATTATCAGGCTATTACAGAAGGTTTATACAAAACTTCAGTGTGCTAACATCACCCTTGACACGCTTGACGAGGAAGGATGCACCGTTTGTTTGGTCTGATAACTGTGAGAAAAGTTTTCAGATCTTGAAGAGGAAGTTGACTTCAGCACCAGTGTTGGTTTTGCCAGAGGCGGACAAAGGTTATACAGTGTTCTGCGATGCTTCCAGGAGAGGTTTAGGCTGTGTGCTGATGCAGGAAGGCAAAGTTGTGGCTTATGCATCTAGACAGCTTAAGAAGAACGAAGAGAACTATCCTACTCATGATCTGGAGTTAGCTGCTATAGTTCATTCTCTTAAGACATGGCGTCACTACCTATACAGTGAGACATGTCAGGTATTTATAGACCATAAGAGCCTAAAGTATATCTTCACTCAGAAGGATTTGAATCTGAGACAGCGCAGATGGCTTGAGCTGATTTAAGATTATGAAGTGACAATCGATTATCATCCTGGTAAAGCGAATGTTGTGGCAGATGCCTTGAGTAGGAAGTCAAGTTCAACAGCTGATGCATTTTCTATGGCATGTTTCAAGAGAGACTTGCTTGTAGATATGCGGAAGTTGAACTTAGACTTGGATGTGACCGGACAGAGTGGGTTGATTGCTCAGATGCAGGTCAAACCTACTTTCTATGAACAGATTAAGGAGTTGCAACAGAATGATGATGAGTTGTGGCAGGTTATGCAGGATATGTCGGAAGGTAAAAGGTCAAAATTCAGGTTTTCTGACGACGGTGTGTTGTATCTTCATGACAGGTTGTGTATACCTGAGAACAGTGAGCTGAAAGAGCAAATTCTTGAATAAGTGCATGCTTCTATGTATGCTATGCATCCAGGTAACACAAAAATGTACAAGAACCTCAAAGAGTTGTACTGGTGGTCTGGTATGAAAAGAGATGTGGCTAAGTACGTGACTAGATGTGGAGTGTGTCAGCAGGTTAAAGCTGAGCATCAGAAACCTGCTGGTACCTTGCAGTCGCTTCCTATACCTGAATGGAAATGGGAACACATCACGATGGATTTCGTGGTAGGGTTACCCATGACGCCTAGAGGTTCGGACTCAATATGGGTGATTGTGGATAGACTAACTAAGTCTGCTCACTTTCTCCCTGTCAAGTCAACCTTTGATGTTTCAAAACTAGCCAAGATATATGTGGACGGGGTAATCAGATTACATGGGATTCCAATTTCCATTATTTCTGATAGAGATCCAAAGTTTACATCTAGGTTCTGGAGTCAGTTACATAGTGCGTTAGGCACAAGGCTGAGGTTCAGTACAGCGTTTCACCCGTAGACAGATGGTCAATCTTTGAGGACCATTCAGACTCCTGAAGACATGCTGAGAGCATGCATTCTGCAGTTCAGAGGTAACTGGGAAGAACACTTAAGCCTGATGGAGTTTGCATATAACAACAACTACCATTCTAGTCTTGGAATGGCCCCATATGAAGCTCTATATGGCAGAAAGTGTAGATCACCAGTTTGTTGGTACGAGGTTGGCGAGAAAGAAATTCTTGGACCTGAGATAGTTGATATAACTACAGAGAAGATATATGTGATCAGGGGGCAGTTGAAAGCTGCTCAGGACAGACAGAAAAGTTATGCAGAGAGATGACGTCGACCTCTTGAGTTTGAGGTTGGTGACGAGGTTTATCTAAAGGTTTCACTGTGGAAGGGAGTGCTAAGGTTTGGCAAGAGAGGCAAGTTGACCCCTAGGTATATGGGCCCATATCCTATTGTTGAGAGGATTGGACCTGTAGCCTACAGGTTGGATTTGCCGTCTGAATTGGCAAATCTTCATGATGTGTTTCATGTGTCTATGCTGAAAAAGTGTCATCCCGGTACGGAAAAGATTTTAGATCCGGTATCGGCGCAGCTTAAGACAGACGTGTCCTACGTGAAAGGACCAATGCAGATAGTTGATCATCGAATCAAGAAGCTTAAGAACCGTGAGATACCTTTAGTGAAGATTCTATGGCGGAATCATAACCTTGAAGAAGCTACATGGGAGCTTGAGTCTGAGATGCGTAGCAAGTTTCCTTTTCTCTTTTAGGAATTTCGGGACGAAATTCTTATAAGGGAGGGAGATTGTTACGACCCACGTTGAGCTTACCCTGTAAGTATGTTGTTAAGCATGTGTTTAGCTGCTTTGCTAAGTTATAAGCTTGCTTTGTTAATAACGTTTAAAACAGATATGATATGTACGTAGTGTGAATCCTAGCCCTTAAAACGTGTAAGATCTTGCGCTTGAGGCGTTGCCAGAGAAATCGTCTGAAACCGACTTTCGAGCAAAAAGTTGTATGTTTTTGGGCTTTTAGGGACCTATTTGTAGTTTTTAAAAGTTCTCGGACTTTACGTTTTGGTCCCTAGGTTTTTCCTTCTTATCCTTTCTTTCCCCCTTTACTCGTTTCATTTATCAGAAATGAGAGAAACGCAGAGCGTTTCTTCTCTTCTTCGCGTAAGAGGGAAAGAGAGAAAGACCAGGGAGAGAAGATGATTTGGAGCCCTAGCTTGGTTCCGGCCAGCAGCTGTGGCCCTCCATCCTCGCCTCACTGTTCTTCTTCGCCAGCTGAACCAGCAGGAGCTGCGCTAGCAGCAGCGGTGGCTAGGAGAAAGAAAGGGCGCAAAGAGCAGCCCTAGTTCGTTTTTCTCCTCTCCTACAGTTAGTTCGTGGGTGTACGCATCTTTTGCAAGTGATTTGCTGCACAAATCCGTAGTCTTGTCTGCTGATTCAAGTGAAATCGACATCAGCAGGTCGGTTTAGGTTTTCAGTCTGTTTGCCGTTCGGTCGAGTTATATGTGATTCGGTCGAGTTTTCTTGAGCAGGAACCGAACAGCAGGTTGATCAGTCGAGTTTGTAGCTGATCGGTCGAGTTGTGCAGTGATCGGTCGAGTTTCCGACCAATCGGTCGAGTTTGCGAGCTGTGAGTGGCAGTTCATTCAGAAATCATTATTTAACTCAATATTAAGTGCTTAATTGCTTCAGTATTAGTTGGTATAACTCCTAAACAGTATAGCACATACAATAGTGTATGATAGATTCATTGAAACTTGAAATACGTAGTATGATTGATGAAAATAATGGAATTTTTATGTATTACAGTTGCATGTATTTGCTGATTAAAGACGGTTGTTTAGCATTGAATCTGGATAAGTTGATACGGAGTCATGTTTAAAGATGACAAATGATATATATGTGGTTTCAAGTGATATTTAGAATGTGAAATAAGTTTAAAATGTGATATTCATGTTTAAATGTTTATATGTTAATCAGTTAATAGACTTAGGTGCCCTAACACCGTAGAACCCCTTCGAGAGATCTGCCTCTTAGGGGTGAAACTCGTGTTGCAACATTAACCGTGCGGAGTCATGGTGGCACGAGGACAGAGAGGCTGTGTTCAACAATAATCCGTGCGGAGTCACGATGGCACTGGAGAAAATAGGGGTTATTGCAACAAGATCCGTGCGGAGTCATGGAGGTAACCCCGTGAGACTCTCCGCCTGTGTACTCAGGTTAGAGGAGGAGTCTAGAGCACTCAGAGTAGTGCATTGAGGCCGGAGAGCCTGTGGTCCTGTGGCAGAACAGGGCTGGCATCAGACTTAGCATTTCTCGGGTGTGTGGCTAAGTCTTGTACGGTGGGATCGTAGTTCGCTACGGATCTTTATATGCAGAGTACACTGCATATGATTAGGGCATAATAATATTATAAATATGTAATCATATAGGATCACAGTAAATTTAATGTGTTAAGAGATTTGAACTTTTGTGCCAATTCCCTATAATTGTTTATTTGTTAAAATATCTGATGTTGCTTAGAAATGAGATTGTTATCTATAAAACTGCTATGACATTAGAACTGCCCTGTTAGTACTGCACTTATCATTTATTTAATTTTATCTATCTGATGAGTTGTTTAGTGATAGCTAAATAAAATGCTATTCACTGAGCGAGTAGGCTCATCCCTCTACTCAAACATTTTCAGGTCAACAACAACAACAGGAATCGGAAGGATCTTTTCATCCTAACGCTTAGTCTGTAGAAGGTATATGTAGTTAGTTTAGTTAGAGGTCTCTTAGTCCTTTCCCCTCGATCTTTGGAACATGGTGTGGGTGAGGTAGAGAGAGTGCGTATGTGGAATGTGTATAAAGATGTAAATTACCTGTTATGCTTTATCTTATGTCAAACAATGTAATATGTTGTAGACCTTGTTTATATTTTTAGTCAGTTTAATAGAAATGCTCCTGCAGTTTGTTTAAGCTTTAGTTTACAGCATAAATCTGGTTATCATTTCAATGTCCTTAAAATGTTTTAAAAAGTTATGAGTGGTTTGGCTTGTGTGTGTTAATCCCTCCGTCGCGCCCTAATCTCGTGATTAGTGGTTAGTGTGAGATCGGGGTGTGACAAGAATAATCTACACTAAGGCAAGCAAGACAAGGCAAAAGAGAAATTAAAGGCCTAAGCTAGCAAGAACAAAGCAAGAATAGGGAAAGAAGCTATCTAAGAAAGAAAAGTGCTAATTAAGCTAACGCTAGCTAAGCAAGATGGAAACTAGGGTTTTAAAACAATTAAGGGAGACATGGGTTGTTTAGGGGATGCACTTATCAATTGAGTTGGGGGTGACGTATGAACATTATGATTCCATTTAGATTATCCAAACCAAACAATGAGCTAGATTCTAATGAATTAGCCTAAGCTACTAACTGGCCATGTATATGCTAGGTTGTATATAGGGGAACTAGTCCCTAACACTCCCTACTACCCTTGTGATGCTCAATTGGGTCAGGGCTTGGGTGTAATTCAACTAGAGTCTAAGAAAGCCTAGGTTCCTAGGTTAGATGGTATTAGGATGATTAGGTGTTGAGATTAGTAATGGGAGTGGAAGTGAGGTTTTAAGCCTCCCATCACCCACATTCTAACCTTGAGAAAGCTCCATGCTAAGCACACCAATTTCATTTAAACTATCTACTTAGATCTCTCAACTAGGGTTAGGATAATTGATTTGGATGTAGTAGGATGGGTAGCTAGCTAGGGATAGAAGAATTGAACCTAGGAGCAAACCAACAAGAAATTCATGAAGAATGAGATAGAAATAGAACATAATCATTAGCAAATGAAATTACAATGTTTACATATCATTTCCCCCCAACATGGTATCAAAGTAACATTTTACACCCCAAACAGCCCACCCAAGAGGCCTAGCTACTCATATCATTGCAAAATACAAAAAGAAGGGAGAAAGAGATAGAAGAAGCCATGGAGCTCAGTGTAGATAAGTGCATCCTCCTCTCTGGCTGTTTTAAGGTTATCCTCCTCTCTCCTCCAAGGTGCAATGTCATGGGATGATGGTGGAAATGAATGGAAATAAGAAGAAACTAGGGTTTTGGTGGTGGAAATGGTGAATTCGAGTGGAATGGAGGTGGAAATGGAGTGGAATGGCTAAGGGGAAAAATGGGGAGCTAAGAGGTGGTAGAAGGTAGCTAACCTCCTGTTGGAGTCACCACATAGGTACATATAGGTGTGGGGGAAGCACTAAGTCAAGTAGGGGTAGTATGGGGAAAATAGTGCAAAAGTAGCTAAGTTTTTGTAGGTAGCACGGCTATGGTGGTCACTACAGTTGTGGTAGGGAGGGGTGAGAATGGTCATGGTGGATGGGAATGACCATGGTGAGAAAAGATGAAAAATCATAGGGAATAGGTTGATTTTGTACTAAAGGTGGCACGGCGGTGGTGGGTCTAGGGTAGCACAGTCGTGGTGTCTCAAAATGCACAATCCATTCCTGGATCCACGGTTGTTCCGCCTCTTCTCTCACACAACCGTGCAAGGTGGCACGACCATTCTAGTCAGCTCACCATGGACATTCTTGTGGCACGACCATGGTGATTTTACCTTTGCTTGAGTCGAAGATTCCTAAAGTTTCCATTGTCTCCTAGAACGTGTAATGAGTGGAAATCACTCGGCGTGTCAAGCACTTTGGATGCTTTGGCTTCTTCCCTTTCTTGTTCTGAATGTTAGATGTTGCCTCGTGATGCATTTTATGTATATCCTATTGTTGTGCATCTGGCATTGCCTCATCTGTATCATCTGTCACTAGTTGTCGTGCTCTTGGATGTTGTTGTGGCTACAGTGTCATAGACGTCGAAGGGCGTGCTGCTAAAAATGACAGATGAGCTACCAAAACCAATGGACGAGCTTCTGAGACTGATGGTTGGACCATTTCCCTACCTCCACTGGGTTGTCTAGAAGATTCTCCATCATGGGATCCTCTACCGCAGCCGCATGGGGTGATTCCCCTTGTGAACCGGAGGTTGTCAATGGTGTTGGGAGGGCAAGAGGGGCCGTCAGAGTTTAAGAGGATGTGTTCTTAGGCCGGCGTCTATAGGAGATAACTTACTTGGTCTTAGACATAGCCTTCTCAGCTATTTGCTTCATTTTGGATCGAAATTGGGGGAGAAAATGGGATTTTAGGTTTTCTCCGAAGAACAGGGTTGTTGGGGCAGATTGGAGAGAAATGGGGTGTTTTGTGGATGGAAATGGATGAAATCTGGAGATTAAGGTAGTGGAAATGGTGGGGGTTGATTGGAGATAGATTGGGGGTGATTTGATGTAGATTCGAGGGTGGTGGAGTGGTTGGGAGGTGTTGTACGACCGTCGTTCATGGAGAATAGTCCTGGTGCTCACGAAATGGAAAATAGAATTGCATTGTGATTTTTGCAAAACACTGAGTTAAGTGCTAGATTTGGGTTACGGCACGGCCATGGTGGGCGACATGACTATGGTGGCTCACTTGCTACACAGCCATGGTGCCCTGTATGACCATTCTGAGTGGATGGCTACATAGTCGTGTTGCCTTGCACAATTGTGGTGGCTCTGTTCTTCAATTTCAACTTCTTTGATTTTTTCTCGATTCCCCTATTGATTGTGAGTGCACCACCATGGACGTTCCATGTCACCACGGTCATGGTGAGTATTGTGGCTGTTGTTTCACACTTGAATCTCACCAAAACATCAAATCTTTGATCCAAAATGGTTTTTCATTGATAACTTGCCAAAATTTCATCAATTTTTCCTTCTTTTGCCCTATTTTCACCTACACATCTTAAAACTAAACAAAACTATTAAAAACAAGTGTATGTGTGTGTGTTTTCTTGGAAAAGTGTAAAAACAAAGCAAAAGTATCAAAAATGGAAGGTTGATTGAAAAATTCCCAAACCTAGGTGGGTTGCCTCCCACAAGCATTGAGTTTCATGCCTTCAGCTAGGCATCTTGGAGATTCTTCAATCATTCATCCATTTGGCATGCTCATGTGCCCATTTTTGCAATATATACACATCTCATTTGCATTCAACCTATGTTTCTCATCCCTTTGATCACCAAATTTGTCATCAAATCCTTCATCTAGATCTCCTCTTCTCGAATGATCAATAGGACTCTTGAAGTGACCATATCCAATATCCTCATTTCGAACTCTCCAGTTTGAAGAGTCCTATCATTATGCCACTGTGAACATGTATCTCACCATCAACTGTGGATAAGAATGGCCTCCCCAAGATGATGGGGATCTTTGTATCATCTGGCTCCACGTGAAGAACAATTAAATTAGTTGGGAACACTGCTCCTCTTTCCTTGTCAATCATCACCAATACATCATCTAGTCGTCCTCTAGGCACTTTGATGGAGCGATCTACGAATTAGAGAGTGCAATGTGCCAGTTTCAACTTGCCTAAACCCAGCTCAACATAGACACTGTATGGCATCAAATTCATATCGGATACCAAATAAAGTAGGGATTTTCCTATGTGATGTCCCCCAATGTAGCTAGGTATGATTGGGGTTCCTGGGTCTTTCCTCTTCATGGGGAGTTAGTGTTAGAGGATAGAGCTCACTTGTTCATTCAACTTCACTTTCTTTGGTATCCTCCCCGTTGACCTTCTCTTCACAGTGCATAAATTCTTTAGAAACTTGGTATATGATGGAATATGCTTGATAGCTTCCAACAATGGAATATTGACCTTCACTTGGTGAAACACCTCAAGAATGTCAACATTGTGTTTTTATCTCCGCCTTGCTTCCAAGGGCTCATCTAATGCTTCAATGAATGGTGGCTCACTTGCTTTGGCCTTGCTTGCATCAATGTGAGGTGGAACACTAGGGATGGTGGGACTTTCAAATGGAGTGTGAGGTGGAGCACATGGTATCCCAAAATCAATAGAATGTATCACAAAATCATCTTTGGCAATTTAAATCACAGTATCACCACTTGGCTATCTTTGCTTTGCTTTATCAACCTTTCTTTGACTAGCAGGCTACTCAAGAGTTTTCCCACTCCTTAGAATTGTCACAAAACTTCCTTTCTCATGGTGGAGAGGGGGAGCTAGTTGTGGTTGTGGAGGAGGTGGAGGTGACACTTGGGGTTGAAATTGAGGTGGAGAGGAGAATTGAGGTTGGTGGGTGAATTATTGAGAAAATGGTGGTGATGGAGGGGGAGGTGGAGTATAAGTCTTAGGATCACCTTGGAAATGGTAGATGGGCTGCACTTGCATGGGAGGCGGACTATAGAGAGCTTGTGAAGAGGGCATTGGTCCACTTTCTTCATTGAAACTCAAGATGGGTCTTGAAGACAATTTTTCTTCTTGGAGAGCAATTATGGAAGATAGCTGCTCTATCCTCTCCTCTAGCCTTGTCACATTCATTTGTATGTCAACAAAGATCTTCAACCTAGAGAGGACCTCTTCCTCAAACCTTGAGTTGTATCTTAGACTTTGTGGCTCTTGGTAACTATCAGAGTGAGGTATCTTCTTTTCTTCACCATAGAACTCAATCTAATTGACCAGGTGGCAAGGAACACTTGTCACGTGGTTCTTCATGAAGATCACCATGTCACCAAGAATCTTCATCACTTGTGGGCTTGAGTCATTATGAGTCAAAGGTGTCACACCAAAGGCATATCCCTCATCATTCATCATGCTAGAAGCTCAAATTCTTGATCTTTCAGCCAACTGCTCAAACAAAGGCCATTTCTCCTTAGGTGTCCTAGCCATGAAAACTCCCCCACAAGAAGAGTCTACTATATCTTGGTCCTTTAGAGATAGACTAGAGTAGAATGATTAAACTAGCTACCATAAAGGGGTCTCATCGTGCAGGCACTCTCTCAAAATCTTCTCAAACCTCCCCCATGCATTGTGAAACTACTCAGTTCCCATATGACTAAAACTTGTCATGGCACTCCGCATTTGTGTTAACCTTGCTATAGAGTAGAATTGCCTTAGGAAGGCATTCTTCATTGTTTCCCAACCCATAATGTCCCTCCTTGAGTCATACCAATCTTTGGCTCTATCTTTGAGGGAAAATGAGAACAAGGTCAATCAGATTGTGTCATCACTAGTCATCGGCGTCCTGAAGGTGGAGCATACTTCAAGAAAGGAGTCCAAGTGCTTGTAGGGGTTCTCACTCTCTGAGCTGTATAAGATGGCCAGGAGCACAAGAAGACTTGGAGGGATGGAGAATTGCTCCCTTGGCATTTGGTCTACCCTACTAGCAATTGGCAATGTTTAGTTGCTAGACATGAAGTAATCTTGATGTAGCTTGTGAGGTGTATTTTTACCTTCCATCTTGTCTTCTCCCAAGTGTCTTGTCACATGCACAAAGCACAACCAAACAAAAGAGGGAAAGTTAGCAAACCAATATACACAAAGAATGCAAAGAATAAAGAATAAAGAATAAATCATAGCAATGATGAGGGTAGTAGGAAAAGTCAAAGCAAAACTAACTAGCTAGGTCGAGCACCTTTCTCCCCGGCAAGGATGCTAGAATGTTTGGTGTGTTTCTGCCAATGGCATTACACACTACTCAATTGAGTTTTGAATAGATGCAACTCTGCAGACAGAAGCACACGGTGGATTCACTTTTAAAATTTATAAAGACCTAAACTCAAACGACCTACTTCTACTAAAACACTATCTCACAAGTGCACGGAGTCGTGTCATAGTATAGGTAAGGTAGCAAGTATAGGGTCCATCCATAGGGAGAAAAGGGGGCACTCGAGCTAGGTTAGTTTTTGGTGCTAGGTTCCTACTAAGGACACTAGGGTCAAGGGTTTAAAGGTGATTTGATTGCTAAAATAAGTTGAGCAAGAAAGAAAGACAAGCAAGAACAAAACCTAAGTTAACCCTAGACAATTAATTCTACTAAGTAGGAAAAGACAAGGCAAGAAGAAAAGACAAGAAGAGAACAATTTGCACTAAGGCAAGCTAGACAAGGAAAAAGAGCAATTAAATGCCTAAGCTAGCAAAAACAAAGAAAGAATAGGGCAAGAAGCTATCTAAGAAAGAAAAGGGCTAATTAAGCCAACACTATCTAAGCAAGATGGAAACTAGGGTTTTAAAACAATTAAGGGAGACGTAGGTTGTTTACGGGATGCACTTATCAATTAAGTTGGGGGTGACATATGAACATTATGATTCTATTTAGATTATCCAAACCAAACAACAAGCTAGAGTCTAATGAATTAGCCTAAGCTACTAACTAGCCATGGATATTCTAGGTTGTATATAGGGGAACTAGTCCCTAACACTCCCTACTACCCTTGTAAGGCTTAATTGGGTAGGGCTAGGGTGTAATTCAATTAGAGTCTAAGAAAGCCTAGGTTTCTAGGTTAGATGATCTTAGGATGATTAGGGGTTGATATTAGTAATGGGAGTGGAAGTGAGGTTTTAGGCCTCCCATCACCCACATTCTAACCTTGAGAAAGCTCCATGCTAAACACACCAATTCAATCTAAACAATCTACTTAGATCTCTCTACTAGGATTAGGAGAAATGATTAAGATGTAGGAGGATGGGTATCTAGCTAGGGATCCAAGAAATGGACCTAGGAGCAAATCCCAAAATTCACACATATAAGCAATTTCCCTAAATTCCTAATTGATTTCAAGCACAAACCAACAAGCAATTCATGGAGAATGAGATAGAAATAGAACATAATCATTATCAAATGAAATTACAATGTTTACATATCATTTTCCCCCAACATGGTATCAAAGTAACATTTTACACCCCAAACAGCCCACCCAAGGGCCTAGCTACTCATAGCAATGCAAAAGACAAAAAGAAGAGAGAAACAGATAGAAGAAGCCATGGAGCTCAGTATAGATGAGAGAATCCTCCTCTCTAGCTGCTGCAAGGTCATCCTCCTCTCTCCTCCAAGGTGCAATGGCATTGGATGATGGTGGAAATGGGTGGAAACAAGAAGAAACTAGGCTTTTGTTGGTGGAAATGGTGAATTGGAGTGGAATGGAGGTTGAAATGGAGTGGAATGGCTAAGGGGAAAAATTGGGGAGCTAAGAGGTGGTAGAAGGTATCTAACCTCGTGTTGGAGTCACCACCTAGGTATATATAGGTGTGGGGGAAGCACTAGGTCAAGTAGGGGTAGTATTGAAAAATAGTGCAAAAGTCGCTAGGTTTTTGTAAGTAGCACGATCGTTGTGGTCACCACAAATATATATATATATATATACATACATACATATATATATGTATATATATGGGATTAAGAGAGAAAGATTTCTCCCCCCTCTCCCATGCCCATGGCGGAGGACAAACACCCGGGAGGGTGGTAAATCAAGGCAACAGTTGGTATTCGAACCTGGGTCCCTTTGTTAGGGGACATCGTGCTTGACGAGCCACTCCTTGTCGACTGTATATATATATATATATATATATATATATATATATATATATATATATATATATATATATATATATATATATATATATATATATATATATATATATGTCTGTGTGTGTGTGTATGTATATATATATGTGTATGGTATATATGTATGTATATATGTATATATATATATATATATATATATATGGTGGGGAGGGGTGAGAACGGTCGTGGTGGATGGGAATGACCGTGGTGAGAAAAGGTGAAAGATCACAGGGAATAGGTTGATTTTGTATTGAAGGTGGCATGGCCGTGGTGGGGCTAGGGTAGCACGACTGTGGTGGCTCAAAATGCACAACCCATTCCTGGCTCCACGACAATTCTGCCTATGCTCTCACCAGCCGTGCAAGGTGGCACGACCATTCTGGGTTAGCTCACCATGACTATTCTATGTGGCAGGGCCGTAGTGATTTTAGCTTTGCTAGAGGATGACTCTGTTGATTTACAAGTGTCCTAGCATGACCGTTCTGTGGTACCACGGCCATGTTGGTCTCTACATCAACACTTGGACTTGATTCTTTGGATTTTCTTAGACATCTTTGCTTCAATGGATCTTTGGCCACTAGGGGTAGATTTAGGGAGCATCGGACTTCACTTTAGGTCTCTCTATAGGTAGAGAAACCCTAGGATGACTCCCCTCTCTTCGATCAAGCGTGGTCCAAATGCCTGAAAACATGCAAATAATGTCCATAAGTGCATTTTATACAAATATGCATATTGAGGGAAATGACATGTAATCTAAGAGGTATAGATGTAATTGAAGTGCAATATGACATAGGATGAGGCCCTAAAACAGGGATGAATCACATCACAAGAAGAGAATGGTGCCTAGTCGCACATCTGTGCTACACAAGTGAATGGAAAGTTGGAGAACAACTTCAACCTACAATCTATGTAAAGTGTTGTATTAATTGTATAATTCCTTTGCCTCTGGTATCCAGAGTGAATTCAAGGCATGGAGTCATCATCCTCTCAACGTTCAACCTGTGTTCCTTGAAGCAAGAGAAGAGTGTTTTGAGATAATGTGACCTCAATATCATATATTGATTCACATGTGCACGCATGCATTTCTCAGTCTTCATATCAAGTGGCCAGGATATTAATCTCCATCAGGTGGGAAAAATCCCATCTCTATCACTCACATTCAGTCCCCATGTGTCAACATCACCCAATCATCACCTTTATGACAACCCATGTTTCAAGACTACATTTGATGATGTCAAAGTGTACCCAACAACATGTGATGAGTGTAGTGGTTTTAGGTCTAAGAATCACAATCACCACCTTCACTATGAGAGATGACTATGACTACCAATGATGTTTCCCATGTGTCATTCACAAGGTGGGTCTGTCTGATATAATGCTCCCTAATGTGTATTTGTGTGCTTGGTTTGATATTTCCATGTCATGATTAATGAGATTTAGTCATTAACCAATGCACACTCTAGTATTATGTGTTACTGGTGTCTATCTGCCTTCCATAGTAACAACCGACCAGGGACATAATAAGAATGTGCATGCTCTTAGCATTCCTATGATCTGATTCTCCAAGTCACGTACTTGAAGACATACGTCATTGAGTATTGTCATTCTTTAGACATTCATAATGCTTCCTCATTATCTCATAACTGAATGAAATAGAATGAATTGGAAGCTTGCCTTTATGAGTATTAATCAAATCATTTATGGTGTATAACAAGTCAATCATCAAATGATTGGATCTTTGGGCATACCTTACCAACAGACTCCCACTTGCACATAGAGCCAATCACCCATGAATCATATTCTTTGTGATCTAAACATGTCCACCATGTTTCTACTATGCTAGTGCTTATTTAGCGGGTTAGCAATACTTTTCTTATAATTGGTATGTTGCATTCTTCCTTATCTCTTCATTGTACAATTTCTCATATGATACGGAATCGCCATAATATGGTATCTGATATTCCTTGCCTAACAATTATCTCCATTGTTGTCACAGTATTACTACTGAGTCATTAATAGTTGGAACATCTATAAGTTATCATATGAACTTTTTGATACATATAGTATCACTCTGTTTTCATAACACAAGTATACTCTGCTTCTATTATAGAATAGAATTAATGGTTGGAACCCTTCCAATGAACAACACTTCTCCTTTTAAATCAAATATATTTAATTGTGATCACTTTTGTCATTGTGGAAGCTTACACAGATGTAATCCTTTACATCCAACTCTTTCTTTATTGCTAATTTTAATTTCTAGAAATCTATCTATTCGATACTTCTCAAGTACTAATGGATATCTTTAATGACTTTCCAATAACCCTTATTAGAATTTAATATCATCTTGTCATGTCCAATACATACAAGATTATATGGGACAAGTACATTTATAACATTCATGATAGATCCATTGTTGCATCCTATGGCATCTTAATCATGTCATTTGCATTCTTCACAAGAATTGAAACTTATGGTTCATGAGAGACTAATTCAGATTCTCTCTCATTGAATCCTTCTATGTTGAACACCTTCAACACATTGCTATTGTATGTGCACAAACTTGTATTTTGAAACATTTAAGAACTATCTCTATAGATCTTGATCCTTATCTCATAAGATGTTTCACCTTATACTTCATTTTTGAAGGTGTTTTTCCATGCCAACTCTCAATATTCATAATATTGAGACGTATTCCTCATCACATGTGGAATATCTATATATGCTCCCACTAAATCTTTTGTAATCACAAATTTCATCTTTTATCTTGATTCAAGTCAAACTCTTTGACTATCTTGTTAGGTCAAAAGATCTCTCCGTTGAGATGCTTGTTTCAATCCTAGATTAAACTTTGTAGTTTATAAACTTAATTAGCATTCTTGAAGTTATGAAACCTTTTAAGTTGTGTCACATACGCATCCTCTAATGTATTCCTTTTAAGTAATTTGGTTTCTATCTTCATATGCTAAATCTCTTAGTCTATTTTAACTACAACAACAAGCATAACAATTGGTAAAGGAATTTCTATTATGTTCAACAACTTAAACTAATATGAAATCTTTTATTCAACCAATCTGTCCTTTTATGTTATCCGTGTAGGTCTTTAACACAAAACCCTATTTCACCCTTCAGGTATTACCCCTTTAGGTGGCGCTATCAAGGTCCTACCTTGTTAACTTACATGAACCCCATAATGGCCTTGAGTCATTACTCAGATTATGGCACTTATAGCTTCTAGTTGACTAGTTTTCTCATCCTATTATGACCAACTTATCTGAATTGTTTAGATTCACAATAGTTCAACTTCAAATGTGTTCTACTAGAACTATTTTGTTCTCAAACACTATATTCCACAACAATTTGTGATTCTCTTAGTTCTTATTGTACCCCATTGTTGACCTTGAACATTTAGAGTTCTACTTTTACTCCCTCTGATTCTTTATGAACTCAGTTATCCTATCAAAAAAACAATTTTTTCCTTGGATTGGGATTAATAGTAATATTCAACAAGCACGGTTTGTGGATTAACCCTTTCTAGAAACTACTTTCTGAATGTAGGTTTCAATCCTTTAGACAATCCCAAATCATATCATATATGATATCTTTATAAACCATTCATATGGTACATGATTTAGTGATAGGTATATATTTATGAGGATACAAGAAGATTATATTTAATTGATCATTAATTCATTACTCATCATGATATAATTCCTTCATTCTAACACATCATTATGTTCATATGGATTTGACTTGTGATAATTTATCATGGCTCTTTCTTGAAGGTTGTCAAGGTATTGATGTAAAGTATTTCAACATTTGATCTCATCAAAGTTTCTTAATACTTTCATCAAAGTCATATTTCATTTATAATCTCCTGGAACACTTTAAGAGATTTATGTTTCTATTTTATTGTGTTCATATAATCGTATTACTAATAAATAAAATGAAGTCTGAGGATAGCATTCATTTGATAAAATCTTCATGCATCATATGTATGAGGTTTGATGGAAGGATTATCCTCCCACTACATCTAGTGAAGGATGACATGTCATATTGTGCGTAAATAAGGCATTGCATGTTCTGTAGGTTCAATAACCAAGGGAATATAGATTAATATCAACATGTATTCTAGATATGCATCTCTTATATGTACGTGCAAGATGACTAATGCTAATGATAGTCTTGAGTTATCAATTACAATTCTTTGGCATTAACATTGAAAAACATAGATATTGGGTATTGGCCATAACCATGCCACACATCAACCATCAAAACCACTTTTAAGGTGACGTGTGTAAATTACATATATATACACACACATTAGTTTGGTATTATGTGGTCTTTGATCGGATACACATATAAGACAATTTAAATATTTGCATAATACACAATAAATAAATGATAAAACCAAAAATCCAATCATATATGATTATCCTACAAACATAGTAAATTTATGTGGCTATTATACCACTGTTGGGAAATACGAGAATAGAGTAAGGTAGTGGAAGCAAAAAAATTATCTATTTGTATTCCCCACAATAGCAAGATCATTGTGATGACCTGGATTTCCACTCTCATTAAATGAAGGCACACTCGACTCATTAGACCTTCTACTTTTTTAACAACCTCCCTCACACCCAATTATATAGTCTGTAATCACATCGTACTTAATTGAGGAAATGGAATTCAATAAATGTCACATCATGCTTATTAGACTATTATTGAATGCATAATTTCCTTATTGAGAGTATATTTTCAAAATTGAATACCCTCAAAGTTCTCATTTAGAATTCCAAATTTTATCATAAAAACTAGAGGAAATTTTTGAACCAACAGAGAAAATTTCATGTCAATTCAAATTACGGTTTGAAAGATATTAGCTTTGCAAGGTTGTCAAAGAAACACAAAGTTGAGGTAATCTAGCGATCCGTGGAACTCCCTCTCGACCAATGAAAATGCTTTGTTTGAATACAGGGATACATGCTCGCTGCCCTTGGGTCGACTCATGATCCACGATGAACTTGAATCAAACGGCCCTCGGTTGTCTTCTACCTTGTGTCAGACAAGGTATAAAAACCTACCAACTCCCCTTTTTCCTAAACAATCTGATCCACCTCGCTTCGATTTTATATACCCTTCAGCTTCGTTTCTCCTACCCCTTTCTTTTCCACCATCTTTCCATGAGAAACAACACCGTTTCACCCCCCCCCCCAGAGCTTGCTATCATCCTTGGTTTCTCCATCACTGACGAGCTTGGTGTTACCATCACTGGCCATCATAGGTTGCATATAAGGCTTCCCCTAGCCTCACAAGATGACGGTGACCCTGGGCAGCTACTCCTTTCTTCCCCTCCAATCTTCCTTCATCATTCCCTATTTCACCTGCTCGTCGGCACTGCCATGGAGCTCGGATTAGGCATTTTCACCTCGACCTCCCTTGTAGAGAAGCAAGGTCGTAGCCAGCCTCGTGAGGCCATGGTGAGGTTGACCGTCCCCTTTTCAAGAGTGATCACACCCTCCCTCTTCACCTGGGTGCTTTCTCTGGTGACCTAGCAACTTCTCATCCTCAGGCTCACGTGAGAGTGGAGGTCACAGTGGGCGACAATGACCAGTGGTGGCTAGCGTTGCCCAACTACTGCCAGGCGCTCTGGGAGCGATCACTAGCGTCGGTGAGCTAGGATTGGGTAGGCTGGCCAGACTCTCTCTTACGGGCCAAGATAGAAGTCGACCGGGCCCAAGCCCAAACGAGTGTCATGAGGGCTCCCCACTTGGAGTCATCCACGATCCTTGGATGGGAATCCAAGCATCCAGAGATGATGATTTAATGGTATTTTCTTTGAAAAATGATTATAAATTATTTCTTGGGCCAAATAAGCAATGTTATATATGTTATCTACTCAACAATATCTATCTAATGGGAAAAAATTATCACCTAAATCTACTTTGTTTCCACAGATATGACAAAAATGGTATCTTTGATCACATTTTACATGTTTTATGTCATCTAATGATCAAACTTGTTCAAATGTGATTCAAGTATCTATGATTGTTCTAAATCAGTAAATTTCACCCTCAGTTTCTATCCTTTTCTATCATGACCTTCTTGGATACTAATGATGATCTAGTTATTCTTAATGTTTCCTAATATGGCCTTATGTGCACTTTTATGAGGAATGTTGAACTTTATGCTTTTGTTTATCTAAAGTTGCTCAAAGATGCTTGTTTGGCCTTGAAATCAGTAAGTAATCATGTCTTGTATTCCTAAATCCCCTTGTGAATGATTCATGTGTCCTAATGGGTCTAAATGCCCTGATCTTGACTTAAAAATGTAATCTAGCATGCATGTTGATAACTAATCTCTAATGTTATGTAAATCTTGCCCTAATGATCATCCATATTATATAATGGTCTCAAATCAATATCTTGGGTATGTTTATGATACCTAATTCAAGTAGACTCCATCTATACTCTAATGATGACAATCTTGAATGTTTATAACTCAACATGACTAGTTATGCTAATGTTTATGCTTATGTTGACTAATTTTGCTCAAATCATGTGATTGCTCTATTTAAGATCTTAGATCTCTAATAAACATCTCTGATCTAGTTGTGAAGTGTCACTCTAAGTACTAATGAACCCATGATGTACTATATTGCTTGATAATGAACTTGCATGACTAGTCGAGAGGTTGAAACCAATGGTGAATGATATGATATCTAGATTTAAGTGACATATCGAACCACCATGATAACGATTAATGAGACATGCTCTTGCCGATGTTAATCCAATTGTACTCACTTGTAGTGTGATGACTAAATTTCCAAGATCTAGTCAAGTTTCTATATATGGTTTTCCTAATCAAAATGGTTAATCTTGTACTCTACTAACAAGATACGCTTAATCTCTTGACCCTACTATGTTATTGGCTTTCTTGTATGTATGCTCATATGAATGCTTAGCTAGTTAGTTGCTTGTTTGAGATACTTGTTCCCTATGATTAGTACATTCATTTTGCTTGAGATATGTTGAATAAACCTTGAACATAATTGAACTTGTCCATTATATGAACCTTGTGTACCTGCATTTATTCTCGGGATAAGGGTATAAGGATGGGCACCTTATTTGAGATGTCAAGATAAGGCGGACCATGTCTATAAAAGGGTTAGCTAATCTTGAGCACCCTTACGGACCCCTCCTATGGGAAGTTGGTCAAGGGCCATAATATGTTGTTAAGTATAATGGAAACGTACTTAAAACACACTTTGTATAAAAGAATGTTGTCAATGTTTCACACCCTATTTATATGTATTTCCTATTATGATGTTTCTAGCCAAGCAACTTTTATACTATGTGCTTAAACTATTTACATGCCTTTATATAGAGTACTTAATGCTTTATGATTAATATGTTTTGTTTATCGAATTTGTTGTTACCAAATGAAGATCCACTGCACTCAAGACTCTAAGATCATAAATGAAACACCAATGGGTTTCTTGAATCTAGAAATGGGTACATATATATGTCTCCATGTTTAGTATCTTGTTATCTCTTACCTTGTTCTTGTTTGTGGTTTTATTCATGCATATGTTATGTGATCCATTCTAGGGATGAACACCCTGGTCCACTCACATTTGGCTGTGTAGCCATTAGGAGTGTGGATTTAGGGTAACAAATAGTTCTGTGACAAATGGAATCAAAGCAATCACATATCCTCTATGCTTGTTTAATAACCAAATCTAGAGTCTTCTAGCATCTCACATCTTCTCTAAGGACAACCCTAAGCCACCCATTAGATGATGATTAGTTATTTTTTCATCTCTTCATGTGATTCTTCTACTTATGATTTTTAATCACATGATTTCTCGATTTTGGGTAGCTTATGTATGGGGAAAACTAAAACTTGAATAAAATGGTAAAATTTTGAGTAATATCATGATGCCATGATCTGACCTTAATTTGAAAACTCAATTATGACTAATGAAAATACTCTTGGAGTAAATACTCATGTATGACCACTCAGATCATGTATACTCAACTTTACCAATATAGGCCACATGCTTTGTATATTTGACGTTTAATGATAATAATCTTGACAAAATGAGATTAGGAAAATTTATACATTATACTGCATAGTTTATGAGGTCCATATTTGATCAAACCCATGTTTTCCTATTCTTGATAAAACCTCAAACATGATTAAGCAATCTTTACCCTATTTTGGTATGTACCATGATCAAGCATGGAACGCTCTTGGACTCTCAAAATCATGATAAAAACTTTGATACAACATGCATATTCCCTATTGATTCCTATGCCTTTTCATAATCTAGATTTTGAATAATGTGATGGACATGAATCTCCCTCTCTTTCCCTATTAAGCTTTAACTCTTGGATTACACTGTTTGACTTCTCGATTTCTAAATATACCCCTACCATGGTCATAAAAAGAAAGGAGACATGATTATGACCTTGACCTTGCAAAAAATGACGAATTATGGTTGCAATATTGTGATCTTTATATTTGATATCCTTACCCTATAAAGTACAATATGACAATCGATACTCTCCCTATTCGGATATGCTTGAAGGCTCATGACAAATGTAGACTAATGTACTGGATTAGGATGAGTCAACCGATTGGTTTAAGAATTGAGATAGCCTTAAATGTCACCTAAAGTTTGAAGGATTAAGTGTACAAAGCATGAAAGCATATATAATGAGTATAACTCTTTGAACTCAATCATGCCATCTCTGAGGGACAAAAGGAAAATTCACTAAGGAAGTGATGAACAATATGTGACCAAACCCAGGAGCGAAGGTCACAAAGAGGCCAAGCCCAGGAGGGAAGGCCATCATGAAGACCAAGCCCATGAAGGAAGTTCACAAAGAGGCCAAGCCCATGAGTCAAGGCCGTCATGAAGACCAAGCCCAGGGGGAAGGTCACAAGAGGCCAAGCCGATGAGGGAAGTCCATCTTGAAGACCAAGCTTAGGAGGGAAGGTCACCAAGAGGCCAAGCCCAGGAGGGAAGGCCACAAAGAAGACCAAACCCAGGAGGGAAGGTCACCGAGAAGACCAAGCCTAGGAGGGAAGGTCGTGATGAGCCCAATGTTGGGACATAAAGTCAATAATGTACACCCTAAGAGATGGAGAGAATTTGGTTTGAAGAATTACACCGAAAATAATGTTCTCGAATATTATTAGAGGAACCTCGAGAAAAAATGTATATGACATCTCCATAAAACCTCTGGAGCGGCAGAGACCTAAGTCACTCTAAGGTCTAAATAGGAATCTAAAACCTGGCTTTGAAATGATTGGACTTATAACTTTGATGTCCAAACTTGACTCTTGATATTAATTTATGAACTCTTGACTCTAGATCATTGATCTTGATATTGATTTGACTCCTATGATCACCCTATTTGGATCTTGAGATCACCCTCGATATATGACTAATGACTTTCATGTTCTTAAATCAAGAAAATTTTGAAATTATGACTATGTTGATTTTCCCAATTTCTAACTTAATAGTGAGATACATGTGGACTAGGGTGGGACCTTCCATTGATTTTGAGCAGGGATTTATGATGTTCTGATGTATGTCTGGAATTGTGGAAACATGACTTCTTGATTATGGATGTATAAACCCACCTAGACCCATGTAGAAGTTGGGACCCTAATTGTTGGGACTGAAAGTCATTTTCGACTCTTGATTGAAAGATCTCTATTTGTTTTCCCTAAAAATGTGATCTCTCCAAAATATAGTAATGCATAGGATATCACTTCAAAATTGTTGACCCATGAAATGATCTCTCCAAGTTGTTGATCTACCTGGATATTCTTCGACTATGATTCCCTATTTCTCAGTTTCTAAATAAGAAATGATGAATGTTGATCATTGTGATACAAAATATGAAATCTCAAACTCAATTGATTGATCTAATTTTGGGGACAAAATTCCTTTTAAGGTGGGGAGGATGTGATGACCTGGATTTCCACTCTCATTAAATTCAAGCACACTCGACTCATTAGACCTTATGCTATGTTTAAAAACCTCCCTCACACCCAATTATATAGTTTGGAATCACATTGTACTTAATTGAGGAAATGGAATTCAAAAAATGTCACATCATGCTTATTTGTCTATAATTGAATGCATAATTTCACTATAGAGAGTATATTTTCAAAATTGAATACCCTCAAAGTTCTCATATAGGATTCAAAATTTTATCATAAAAACTAGAGGAAATTTGTGAACCAATGGCAAAAATCTCATGTCAATTTGAATTATGGTTTGAGACATATGAGCATTACAAGATTGTCAAAGAAATAGAAAGTTGAGCTAACTTAAACAACTCAGCGATCTGTGGCACTCCCTCTTGAACAATTAAAATGCTTTGTTTTGAATACACAAATACATGCTCGTTTCCCTTGGATTGACTCATGATCCACTATGGACTTAAATCCAACGGCCCCCAGTTTTCTTCTACCTTGTGTCAGAACAGGTACAACAACCTACCAACTCCCCTTTCTCCTAACCAATCCAAGCCACCTTGCTTTGAATTTATATACCCTTCAGCTTCATTTCTCCTACCCATTTCTTTTCCACCCCTTTTCTACAAGAAACATCACTATTTCACCCCCTTGGAGCTAGCTGCCATTCTTGGTTTCTCTATCTACGACAAGCATGGTGTTTCCATCACTAGCCACCATGGGCCGCATCTAAGGCTTCCCCTAGCCTCGTAGGATAACAGTGACCCTAGGTGGATACTCCTTTCTTCGCTTGTAATCCTCCTTCATCTTTCCCTCTTTCACCCCTTCATCGGCGCTTCCATGGAGCTCGAATTAGGTGTTTTTGCCTCGACCTCTTTGGTAGAGAAGCAAGGTCGCAGCCAGCCCCGTGAGGCCATGGTGAGGTCGATCGTCCCCTTTTTAGGAGTGATCATGCCCTCCTTCTTCAACTGGGTGCTTGCTCTGGTTATCTAGCAACTTCTCATCTTCAGGCTCGCACATGAGTGGAGGTCGCAATGGGCTACGGTGACCGGTAGTGGCTAGTACTGCCCAACCGCTATCAGCCGCTCTGGGAGTGGTTACTGGCATCTGCAAGCCAGGCTTGGGCAGGCTAGCTAGACTCTCTCTTGGGGGCTAGGATAAAAGTCAATCGGGCCCAAGCCCAAATGACTGTCATGAGGGCACCCCGCTTGGAGTCATCCACGACCCTTGGATGGGAATCCAAGCATCCAAAGATGATGATTTAAAGGTATTTTCTTTCAAAACTGATTATAAATGATTCCTGGGCCAAATAAGCAATGTTATATATGAAACTTTATCTACTCAACAATATCTATCTAATGGGAAAATTTTCATGAACTAAATCTACTTAGTTTCCATGGATATGTCAAAAATGGCATTTTTTGATCACATATTACATGTTTTATGTCATCTAATGATGAAACTTGTTGAAATGTGATTCAAGTATCTATGTTTGTTCTAAATTAGTAGATTTCACCCTCAATTGCTATCCTTTTCTATCATGACCCTTCTTGGACACTAGTGATGATCTTGTTATTCTTAATGTGTCCTAATATGGCCTTATGTGCGCTTTTGTGATGAATGTTAAACTTTATGCTTTTATTGATCTAAAGTTGCTTAAAGATGCTTGTTTGGTCTTGAAATCAGTAAGTTATCATGTCTTGTATTCCCAAATCCCCTTGTGAATGGTTTATGTGTCCCAATGGGTCTAAATGTCCTAATCTTGACTTGAAAATGTAACCTAGCATGTATGTTGATAACTAGTCTCTAATGTTATGCAAGTCTTGCCCTAATGATCATCCATATTATATAATGGTCTCAAATTAGTATCTTGGGTATTTTTATGATACCTAATTCAAGTAGACTCCATCTATACTCTAATGATGGTAATCTTGCATGTTTATAATTCAACATGACTAGTTATGCCAATTTTCATGCTTATGTTGACTAATTTTGCTCAAATCATGTGATTACTCTATTTAAGATCTTAGATCTCTAATTATGCATCTCTGATCTAGTTATGACTAATGAACCCATGATGTACTATATTGCTTGATAATGAACTTTCATGACTAGTTGAGATGTTGAAACCAATGGTGAATGATATGATACCTAGATCTAAGTGACACATCCAACCACCATGATAATGAGTAATGAGACATACTCTTACCGATGTTAATCCAATTGTACTCACTTGTAATGTCAGGACATCTATGATGACTCATTTGCCAAGATCTAGTCAGGTTTCTATATATGGTTTTCTTAATCAAAATGGTTAATCATATACTCTACTCACAAGGTACACTTAATCTGTTGACCCTACCATGTTATTGGCTTTCTTGTATGTATGCTTGTATGAATGCTTGGATAGTTAGTTACTTGTTTGAGATACTTGTTCCCTATTTTTAGTACATTCATTTTTCTTGAGATATGTTGAATAAACCTTGAAAATAATTGAACTTGTCCATTATACGAGCCTTGTGTACCTACATGTATTCTCAGGATAAGGGTACAAGGTTGCGCACCTTATTTGAGATGTTAAGAACGGACCATGTCTATAAAAGGGTTATCTAATGTTGAGCACCCTTACAGACCCCTCCTATGGGAAGCTGGACAAGGGCCATAATATGTTGTTAAGTATAATGGAAATGCACTTAAAACACACTTTGTATAAAATAATGTCATTAATGTTTCACGTCCTATTTCTACTTCTTTCCTATTATGATGTTTCTAGCCAAGCAACTTTTATACTATATGCTTAACATGTTTACATGCCTTTTCATAATGTACTGAACGATTTAGCATTAATATGTTTTGTTTATCAAATCTGTAGTTGCCAAATGAAGATCCGCTGCACTTAAGACTCTAAGATCAGAAATGAAACACCAATGGGTTGTTTGAATCTAGAAATGGGTACATATCTCTATCTCCATGTTTAATATATTATTATATCTTACCTTGTTCTTGTTTGTGGTTTTATTCATGCATATGTTATGTGATCCATTCTAGGGACGGATGCCCTGGTCCACTCGCCTTTGGTTGTGTAGCCATTAGGAGTGTGGATTTAGGGTAACAAGCAGTTCCATGACAAATGGTATAAGAGCAATCACATATCCTTTATGCTTGTTTAATAACCCAATACCACCTACCTTAGAGAGTCTTCTATCATCTCACTTCTTATATAAGGACTACCCTAAGACACCCATTAGATGATGATTAGTTAGTTTGTCATATCATCAGTGATTCTTCTACTTATGACTTTTAATCACATGATTTCTCAATTTTGGATAGCTTATGTATGGGGAAAACTAAAACTTGAATGAAATGGTAAAATTTGAGTAATATGATGATGCCATGATCTGACCCTAATTTGAAAACTCGATATAACTGATGAAAATACTCATGGATTAAATACTCATGTATGACCCCTCAGATCATGTATACTCAACTTTACCAATCTAGGAAACATGCTTTGTATATTTGCAGTAATATGAGAATAATCTTGATAAAATGAGATAAGGAAAAGTTGTACATTATACCACATAGTTTATGAGGTCTAATTCATGTGGAATTCTTGTCAATTCAGTTCCAATCATCCTGACTTTACAAACGGTCGTCTCCACATTTGAGTCGATCATTTGGCACTCCAAACGGCCGTCTCACCCTACGAGACGATCGGCTGGTAGTGTAGTCATCTGATCTATTGTGTGAATTGAGTACCTAAATACTTTAGTAATCAATCCAGTCATCATTCAGGATTAAACTCTCTTCTAGATGAGTTCCTATCTGTGTGACCCTATAGGTCCCATATCACGTTGGCAGTGAATGTCCATAACTAACTTATGACATCACAAGCAGAGAGTGGTGCCTAGTCGCACATTAGTGCTGCCCAATTGAATGGAAAGTTGGATAACAACTTTAACCTACAAATTGTGTAAGGTATTGTAGTGATTGTATAATTCCTTTGTCTCTAATATACAAAGTGAACTCAAGGAATGCAGTCATCATCATCTCAACATTCAACCAATGTTCCCTGAACCAAGAGCAGACTGTCTGAGATAATGTGACCTCAATATCATATACTTATTCACATGTGCATGAGCATGCATTTCTTAGTCTCACTTATCAAGTGGCCAACATATCAATCTCCAGTGGGAGGGACAAATCCCATCTTTATCACTCAAAGTCATTCCCCATGTGTCAAAGTCACTGAATCATACCTTTATGACAATCCATATTTTAGGATTGTGTTTGATGGTGTCAAAGTGTACCCAATGACATGTAATGAGTGTAGTGATTTTAGGTCTAAGAATCACAATCACCACCTTCACTATTAGAGATGACTATGACTACCTATGATGTTTCTCATGTGTCATTCACAAGGTAGGTCTATCTGAAACAATGTCCCCTAACATGTATTTGTCTGCTTGGTTTGATATTGACATATCATGACTAATGAGATTTAGTCATCAACCAGCTTACAATCTAGTCTTATGTGTCATTGGTGTGTATCTACCTTCCATAGTAACAACCGACTAGGGACATAATAATAATTTACATACTCTTAGCATGTGTATGATCTCATTCTCTAAATCACGTACTTGAAGACATACGTCATTAAGTATTGTCATCCTTTAGACATTCATAATGTTTCCTCATTATCTCATAATTGAGTGATACATAATGAATTTGAAGCTTGTCTTTATGGGTATTAATCAAATCCTTTATGGTATATGCCACATGAATCAATACATGATTGACTCTTTGTGCATACCTTACCAACATGGACTCCCTTTCGGAATGAGGGAGTTTTGCATGATCTAGATCCCATAGAATGCGTTGTTCTATGAGTCTTGGTGTGATGTAGAGTTGCCTCTTTTACTGAGGAGTGTGTCTCTAACTTTTGGAAGCAAATTTCCAAATTATGGATCCATATTCAATTCTAGGTTCAAAACTTGCTTTCATGTCCATAAGTTTGTAAAAATTACAATTGAGTGCAAATCAATCTTCCAACCCTATTATCACATATATCAGATTAAATTAGAAACATGCATGTGTCATCCTCATCACATTCAATTCAAGTTCCTTGATCTCCAAGTAGACTAGCAAGATACATATGAGCCCGGTTTCACATATTAAATCACATGAGCATCACCATGCATTTCAGTGGTCTCTCTTATCAGATGCCTAGAATATCACTATCGTTATATGTGAGGGACAAATTAATTCTACATTATCCCAATGTGTAGCATTAGACTTACCACACATAATAAATACATTTATGAAAACCTTCTTCAAGATTATGTTTGGCAGTTTTGAAGCATGAGGATTATCATGTTAGTGTTGTAGTGACTTTAGGTTGAAGGACCACATCACCACTGTCTCCTATGAGAACTGATTATGACTACCATATAACAGTCTATGTCACACTCAATACATGTATGTCCATTACACTTATTCTCTAACAATTACCTATGTGTATGACTTGGTATCCAATACATATGACCCATGAGACATGGTCATTAATCACCACACATACTAGTCTCATATGTGTTGTTTTTCTCCAATCCATAATAATACTTAAATAGGTACATATAAGAATACTTTTATTATTATCTATTAGGATTTCATGTTCAAGTAATATACTTGAAGTGTCATGGACTTGAAACAGCTATTCTAAATATATTTATTATGTATGTTAATATTTTAGTGCTAAAATGTGCATCAATAAATGGAATTTCCTTTATTAATCAAATCACAAGTACAATGAATCCCTCTAGCCATCATCCAATTACTAGATTCTAGGGTATACACACCAACACGCCTATACACCAGTGCAATGATGATATCATACTTCTTCGTAGAACCAACATGGTATATATATATATATATATATATATATATATATATATATATATTAGCATATTACTACCTACTACATAGCAAGTCAATAATTTGTAGGGAAATATGGAACCAGATATGGTAGTAGAAGAAAAAAAATTACTACCATATTCCCCTTAGACAACAGATCATGTCAATAACTATGTAATGGGAAGGAAGGTTAGAAAGGTTTATCCATGGTCCTAGATCAAGTCTAGTGACTATATGTTGTGGCAGCGTGCGACTTTCTTCAAGTTACACCTAGACGGCATCAACAACGGCCTCCTGGTTGATCACCATAGATGGTGGTTGATTGCATCCTCCTAGTGGGTGGCAAAGGCCTCCTCGCCTCTGTAGTAGTCAACAAGGACCACTGGGAACGCTTGTCATTCTAGATGAATGGACAAGAAGGAATTGCCCCTTCTAGTAAATGTGCTAGCATCAACTTTGCCTCCCAATTGTCTCTCCCTTTCTATCCCTCCTTTTGATGGGTAGGACTTTCTCAAGTTCTCACATCACCACAACTGTGAGAAAACAACAATAATCAAAGTTTATTATTATGTTTCTAGAAAACCTCGATTATCACTTTATATATATGAAGGTCAAGTCATGAGTTCTAGTCTGATCGAGAGTTGAAAAGATGAAATTTCATGAATTTTCTAGAACCAATAAATGTTGAATCAGTCAGTTCACAGTTGAACCAGTCGATTCATATGTGAGTCGGTTGGTCCAACTCTTGAAATGAATGTATCCTATTTGCAATTGTATTGGAAATTAATATTTAATTAATGCACAACATTACGTCAACATCAATCCTTGATCTAATTGCATTGATCCACCAAATGGTTGGTTCACTACCTGAACCGATCGGTTCAAACATCTGGGTTGATCAATTTGGTTGTTGAACCAGTCATTTTAGAGATTTTATTGCCAATGTTGGTTCAAATTGACCTGACACTTGAGTCGATCGGTTCAACACTTGAAGTAGTTGGTTCATAGTCTAGTTAGTCAACTTTTAGTTGTTTTTGTTTAAATTGAATACCTAACACTTTAGTAATCAAATTAAACATCATTCATGAATAAACTCCTATTATAGGTGTATCCTATGTGTGTGACCCTATAGGTTCAAAGCTATGTTGGTAGTGAATGTCCATAACTGATTTATGACATTGCAAGCAGTGAGTGGTATCTAGCACGACATCATTGCTACCCAAGTAACCTAAAATTTGTAGAACAACTCCAACCACCTACAATCTGTGATGGGTGTTATAGTGATCTATATTTTCATTGTCACTATATCAAGATTCAACTCGGGGCATGGAATCATCATCCTCTTCAACGTCATATATGAACTACAATGTTCATATATCTAAGATATATGTAAGATCAATATCATATATTGACTCACATGAAAATGTCTACATTTCTTAGTCTCTCTTATCAAGTGGCTAGGATACCATACTCTTGTAGGAGGGAAAAATCCCATCTCTGTTACTCACAATCATCCCCATCTGTCATAATGCACTAAAGCACCATCTTTATGGAAACCCTTGTTTAAGGTTAGAGTGGATGATGTCAAAGTACATCGAATGGAATATGATGAGTGTAGTGATTTCAGGTCTAAGAACCACAATCACCACCATCACTATGAGAGATGATTCTGACCTCTAATCATGGTTTCCATGCATCAATCTTGTGGTGGTTCTGTCAGATACATTGTTCTCTAACAAGTATGCATGAGTTTGGTTTGATATCACATATCATGCATTAATGAGATTTTATCATCAACCAACACACATTCTAGTGCTGTGTGTTATTCTTGTCTATTAACCTTCCACAATAACATATGACTAGTGACATAAAAAGAATGTGTGTACTCTTAACATTTGTATAATCTCATTTTTCAGGTCCTCAACCAAAAGAGATATGTCATTGAGTAATATCATTCTTTAGACATTTATTATGTTACGTCATTATCTCATAAGTGAATGAAACAGAATATTTTAGAAGATTGCCTTTATTATTGATCAAATCTTTTACAAGTTAAGCCATTACAATCATCATATGATTGGTTCTCTGGGCATACATACCAACAAAATTAGGTAAGACTATATTCTTATTTATAATGTACTAGCCAGTAGATTAGTTAGTATTTAGAATGGTAAACAAATATCTAGAACATTAAGTGATTCAAACCTACGCATACACCTATAAAAAGACTAACAAAGTTACTAGATAAAATTATTTGATCTATAAAAAGAAATTTTCATTGTGTTACTATATGTTAGTGTACTAATAGTATAAAGTAATGAAGTTGGTGTTTATGGATTTCCAAGAAGATGAACATGTTCTAAGTCCCATGTCTACCTTTACAAAATGAATAAAAACCTAGATTATATGTACTTACAAAAAAAACTTTTATTATTGAGTCTAGTAGATCATTGTTGGCATGTTTTGATTAAAGTAGAATTTGATATAAATGTAAAAATGGTATATTTTCATGCTTATTAGTTCATAAAGTGATTTTATTGAATGTCTTAGAATAACTTTAATAACTAGATGGATAATTGATTGGCCTAAATCACACGCCCAAAATAGATCGGATCTAGAGTAGTCAAACTCTTAAATTTATAACCTGACTCTCAGGCCCCCGCAACTATTATATGAGGTTCGATGTAGTAGATTGGGGTCAAGCCACAGGGACAAGGAAAGGGTAAGTGTTAGGAACGTGGAAACTTTGCTCAAATACACCAAATGAAAGGGAATTTTAAGATGGTATTCCTAAGGGAATGGTATTACTTCAAACAAACAAACAAGAGAAATAAAGATAAAGAAACAAAATAAGAGAACAAAAGCAATCAAGCACATGGTAACAAAATATGGATGGCAATTTGGGTTGGGTTTCACCAACATGTGATACTCACACCCTTTGTATACCCTTAGCAAGATTACAAGCAATCATCATAAATGTCCATTCCCTCCTCTCTTGAGCTTTGGATAGAACTAGATTATAAGTTTGTCTCTCTCTCTTGATAAGGTAAACAAACAATCACAAATATAACTATATGATCATTAGCTTTAACATTCCAACATTCCCATGCATTCATGTAGCTCTAAAACACTTAGACAAGTTTAGTGTTACTCTTTTGAGACATTAACAATCAAACAAAACAAGATGTTAGCTAATCATACAAGTGAAGCATTAAGATCAAGAAAATGGAGATAATCTTTTCTAAGAGCATATGTATTCAAAAGAATGTGGGTATATACATGTTAGGAACACAAGAAATGAGATTAACCACTCAAGTTCATGAGTAGCATTACGGCTTTACAAAGGTGAAGATACATCAAGATAAACAAAGTGATAGATGAACAACATGAGAGGGGTGATAGATCCAAATAAAGAAGAAAGTGATACACCAACAATACTCCTTCGGATCTAGATCTGGCATTGGTGTAGAAGATGGATGGGAACTCCTTTTCTTAAAGAAGATGATGGTGCTCTTCTATCTCATCGGTACCTTTGTATTCATAGGTAGAAGGTCTACTGAAGTGGATGGAGGTGACTCTGGAATGTGGCAGCACTTCATCGTATCTCTGATGATCTGACCCTTTTGCATGGATGATGTCGGTACCTATTTATAGGCATCAGCCACCGACTAAAGTCTATTGTGATCTCTACATTGTACCACATTTCAGTCAAAACAAGCAATCATGTCCTTCGATTGCTACATACAAGTTGTAGTAATTATAGGGGACTGGAACGTCATCGGTCGTTGGGGTTGGTAGTCTATAGGGACTGATATGTATGCTCCCCATTCAGTTGCTATGCCTAGTGGGTTGTGGCGACCGCCAGGATTTTGACCTTTCTTGTCTTTTGGTCGCAAGGGTGCTTGATGCTCATCAACCGCAATGGTGTTGTCGTCAAGTGTATTGGTCAATTGGAAATTCTTGCATGGTCATTTATAGACCACACGCTCATCGACCGCTACGGTGTTGTCTTCAAGTGTAGCGACCGATTGGAAATTCTATATAAAGAAAAGAGGGTTGTGAGTTTGGTTAGTCACATCAGGTCTTGTCCAAAGAAATTAGAATTAGTTAGACAAGTCTCAAAAATGGGTTCAATGTAAAGATAAAATACACACATAATGTCCTCAAAATCGGATGTAATCAACTCCCCAAAACATAGAATATAGCCTATGCTCAGGCTAACAAATAGAATTAAGGCACCAAAAGACTCCAAAGGGTTTTATTAGCTATTATTTTTACAAGTGTGGACAATGTGATAATGTTATCCTTAATTCAAACCTTATGCATTAGGGCGAGGTGTTGTAGGTCTCGGGGGTCTCCCTCTTAAGTTGGAGTTACAGTACTTGTTTTTCCTGTTTACTTTCTTTAGTAGAAAGATGTCTTCATCATGATGCATAGATGGTTCTTATTCTGAGTTGTACTTGCACAAGGTTCTAACGGAGATAGCTTTCACACCCATCTTTTATTTTATTTTTAACTTCTAACTATTGTGTTGGGTAGGTAGAGCTATTGTGTTTCCTACCTTTCTCGGTGTTACTCAACCATGTAATCTATCTTAAAGATAGTGTTGTCCTAATGGTCCCTGATGTAGTGTCAGTTGGTTGTGTGAGGTCCCCCTTGAAATGTAGATGTATAGAAGTAGGCTTCCAAACTCCACTATCGGGCATGACGTATCTACATTCTAGAGTGTAGCTATACACTGGTCGGGTGAAGTCCTTCAGCATCTTTCTAGGCACAACTCTCATAATTTTATTTCACTTGGCTTTTATTCATGCTCACAGACCTTAGGGATGATAGGATCTTCTTTTAGGGGGGGGGGTTTGGGCTGTCAGGCCTTTTTTAATCCCAAAGTCAGGATTTTTGCACTAGATGGGATAGTTGTTTCCTCCTTGCCAGGTTTAGGTGCTTTCCTACCTATACTTTGAAACATGGTGACCGATCAAAAGCATTTTAGACCGAGTCTTCCTTACCTTGAGGTTTTTCCCTAGGGGACAAACATCCTTGTGTCTTCTACATTATTTTGAGGTAAGACGTATGCTATGAAATTATCATGCTTAGAACTTTAAGTATATTAAACATCCCAAATTTTTCATTCTTGATGAATTACACTAAGAGTTTGCCTGAAGACAAGAAAATCTAAGAGTCAGGGTTATGACACTAGTCGTAAAAGTTGGATTCAAAAATGTTCTTTTTAGGCTACTTGTGCGTCAAATAGTTTCACTAGGATATATACATTAAGTCAAAATTAGCCATTAAGGCAGATCAAAATTCCAAAATGTTATCAAAAATTTTAAGAAAGGTAACTTGAGTAGGTTGAACTGCAATAATAAGTGAAGCAATAAAAGGTGAGGCAGGAGACAAAGGAATTTTGAATGAAGGAAGTTAGAGAGAGATACCTCTCATGCCCATCTATAGACCCCCCCCCCCGAGCTTATCACGCACTATGTACCGGAGTTTCAAAGATAGAGAGTGGAATGAAACGAGCTGAGTCATTGAGGTTGTTTGTAGACCACCCATTTTCATTCTAGTAGCATGTCAGAAAATTCCTCTCGCGGTGCATGATGACATTCATTGTACAAGATTTCTATTTTTACTTCTTTTAGAGATGTAGCTGATATCCAATCAAGATAATAGAAGCCATAGTCATTTGAGTTAATTATTTGTTGGGGGCTTCTTTGACAAAACTGTGTCTTTTTGAAATCCTTTTTACTAACAAATTTGTATTATTTTCCAAACTTGCAGACCATATCTATTATTTCCTTGGCACACGTATTAGCCTTCTCTTCTATTGGTGTCTTTGGCGTAGTCATGTTTGTATACTTATTAAAAGAAAATGTCGAGTTAGAACTATCATATAGGATTGCATTCTTTACTTTGATGCAAATCACTAATAGCGTCCAATGACTATCATGGAGGATGGCCAAGAATATATAGTCAGGCAAGGAAGTCATAATATGGAGTTTTAGATGCTCCTTCTCTCCTAAAATTTTGCTATGCAGAATGTCCTCCACGAGTAGATAATAGGTCATGTGCACATTCGGCATGTTATCACTCAGCAATGATTTATATGTGGACATCAGACTCATAGATAGGTAACCTTTTGTCTTCAAGGTGTGGTGGAGGTCATATTTGAGCATGCATATTCCATCCCTTTTGAATATAATTTCCCCCACATTATCATCCTCTTTTAGCCTATCCATTATCGGTATCAATGAATCCTAGGATAGATCTTTACAGACCCATCTGTCAAAGTTGTGGAAAGCCAATTCTATGGGCCCTGCCAGTTCATCTGGCCTTATCTCTTGTAGTTCTTCATCATTAACCTCCCCCTCTTCTTTGGATCTAGTTTCTTGTCATTCAGTAGCTTCTGGGATGGTTGTGGCGATTGTCTTTTTGACAACTATCTTTTCGACAACTGTCTTTTCCTAAAGGTTTTTTTGCTCATTCTGTTTGACATCATTTTATGGCTTATCAGATGGACACCCTGCCTTCCAAGTAGATACATGAGATGGTTCAGTAGGATCAACCCACAAAGTCTTTAACTGCTCTCTCTAAGACTTTTTCTCTGGAAGAGGAACTCATGTATGTAATCTATGTGGCACAGCATCAAGAGGCATTGTCTGGTCTTTGAAAAAAGCATCAATCATAAATGACTCCCATAGTGTGTGTACCACACACCCGTGTAGGTATTTGAGAAAAAGGTTCTCTAGTGGGATACCTTTGTTTATAGACTCTATCATTCTAAGGACTATAAATGCACAGTCCCATGTTCCCCATTATTCTTGAGGACCTTTGGTGTTTATCGAGAAGTTCTTCCAGTTTGTCTTGTGGCAGTTGCCTACCGCTTGTATAGCTTGTTGAAGATGGATCGACACTTTCAAGATATCTCATGCTTCCTTATTCTTGAAAATTTGTGATTTTCTAGCCATCTCAATAGCACAGTAGTTATAGACAATGATGTCACGATCATATAGATTTGCAACAATTAGTACCCAGTGCTTGATGGTCCCGATAGGCAATGTAACGAAATAGGTTTCCACCCTTTCCAGAGCATCTTACAGCCCTTTGATAGCTTTTGAATCATTTTTTTCTTCACACAACATCCTTTCCAGATGTGTTCTGCCAAACACTAGTTGTACCTTATCAGGGTGGAGGAATTCTTCAAGAAGTGTTATGCAAAGCACCTTGAACAATCATTTATGCACCCACGCTTGTTTCAAGAATATTCCTCTGAAATATTCCTTGTTCAGAGGTCTCCCTTTGTTGTGGTAAACAATGTGTATCTAGGAATTTTTCATCAAGGATGTCATCCAGGAATGGAAATCTCTACAGTTTATTCTGGAAAATTATGAGATGTCCATTATGGCCAATTAGCATGGGAGCAGAGGTGTTGCAACTATTTGGTCTTATTCTATAGATGTTTGTTGTTCCCTTTCCGATACAGTGATGAAGAATGATGCTAGACCACTTTATCATCATCTGGCGTTCCCTCGCCACCTATTTTCACAAATGAAGCTGGGGCAGATGTGGTGGGCAGAGAGATGGGAGTAGGATCTTCAGTGGTCCTACTTGGATATGCTTGTATTATATTGTCAAATGTGACTGTGTCAAGAAGCTCATCTATGAACTAACTTGCATTCAATGGTGTTTCAAGCGTTGATTTATTGAGTGTTTCTAAAGTGGCAATGATCTTGTCATCACACGCAACATCATTCTGTTCATTTTGGATAGGCTCTTTGAGGTAGATGTCATAGATATCCATGTTAATGTTCATCTCATCTTCGTATACGATTGAGTGTCGATATCTCACGAGATGTTAACTTCTCAAAACTAGCAGCCTCCTTCCTGACGGTGCATCTGGTGGGTTGGTTTTCTAAGATTTGTTCATCTTCAATAGGTTGGGAGTTTAAATCAAACTCTTGCATGTTGTTGTTTGTGCCTTCAGCGGTCGGTTCCTCATGGGGTTCTTGCACTTATTGATTGGCCAATTATTCTAGTGGCTCCTTAGGTGAACTTGAAATATTTACTCTTGGTACCAGGGATGCTCTTAGTGCTTCATCATCCTTTATTTGTTTGGTATTAGAAGGGCTTGAAGATGCTTGAGATGGTGAAGGGTTGGCAGATCTCCTTGACCTCTTCTTCATCCACCTTACTTCTAATAGTTGGCGTTCATCCTCCATCTCTTTGTGTTCTTCTTTGAGCTTTTTGTATACTTCCTCTATATCCTTGAGAGCTTTCTCATGATGTTGGCGCATGTCATCCATGTCTTTTCTCATCGCCTCTCGATCCCTTTTGAGTTCTATCATCTCTGCTGCCATTACTTAGTTGCTCAGTTGAGGAGGATATGGGTCATGAATTTTGGGAGAGTCATCGTTCTCTTGCCAATTCTTTGTACCTACATTGTTAGAGTATGCAGGGTAGAGGAAATAAGCATATTCACTAAAGAATTATTATTCATTTGTGCCCAAATGGCATCAAACTAATGTCCTAGTTCTTTGCTAAAAGTTGGTGGGTGCAGTTGTCGTTCACTTGTAGATGTCGTTGTTGTAGATGTCATCATATCACAGTTTTGCAGTAGTGGTCAGGTTCTTGCAGTAGCGTCTAGTTGAGGACTTGGTTGTTGCTCTCATTGTACTGGCTATATAGGTTTTTCATGTATGTCTTCATGCATTGTTTCCATTTCCTGGTCAGTACTTGATGGTGCAGATGGGTCTTTCGTCCTTGTAGCTGGTATTTTTGGCACCACATGAGTTGTTGTTGGGGGTGGGGGTGTTTGTCTGGTTTCTTCAGAATGTCCCACTGGCTCTTCTTCTGTTGTCAGTGTTTGTTCCCGAGTTGTTGTAGGGACAATCAATTTGCCACCTGATTCTTCAACCAGTGCTTCTGGTAATATCTAGATGATTGGAGGAGATAGTGGGGCAGCTTGGAATCCTTCATTACAATGTTGGGTGGGTGGACTGATGTTTGCTTTACAACTTCTTCCTTGATTGGTTGAACTTGGGGGATCTGAGGTGCCTGCGTCGTTACTTCTGATATGGCCTTGTGGGACCTTGTTGCTAGTTTTTTCTCTTCTCCAGGCATGCTTGTGTTGTCTCTAGCACTTGTACCCATTCTTATTGGACTCCAGTAGATTAGTGGGGATTTTTTGTTCACTGGATAGCATTGGAGTGCATTTTGTAACCTTCCTCCAGACTAGGACATAGTATGAGTGCACCATAATAAGACATCTCTGGGAGGGGGGTAGTAAATTAGAATGGGATTGCTTGTAAAAGAAATTTTCTGCACTAGTATTCTAGTGGTTATCAAGGACTTGATATCAATCTTCATGTATCCCTCCATAATCTTGTACCTTCTTAACTACTCAAGGTCCAAGAAGTAAGACGCAATTAGAGTTATTTGTAACCCCCATGCAGAAGTCCCTAGTCTTCCTAGCTTCTGGTCCCACCACCGTCGACAGTCTATTAATGAGTAGCTTTCCAATGTTGACTGGTCTTTGTTTTAGCATTGACCAGATTAGAAATAGACCTCCCTTTGATACACCTCCTATCTTGGATTGTGCAAAGATTGAGTTTGTTGTGATCTTATGAATTACTCAAATGAAGCACAAGGTGATTAGAGTAGCTTTAGACTTTCATGGGTTATGTATAGTTTCTCCAATCAGCTGCTCCCACATCTTGTGACTATTGTAGCCCATTGTATCCCATTCACCTGGTGTTGTTGTGCAAGCCTTGGCTTCTTCTTTGATTTTAGTGAAGATTGTGTTCAAAATAACTTTGATGATGTAGTAATATTTGCCCCCCCCCATCCTCACCTGCAGTTTGAAATGATCTTCCTACCTTCATTCTTTCATTATCATTGACTAGTATATTCTCAAGTAAGGACATGAACTCAGCAATCAGTTTAGTCAGTGAGCATACATTTCCTGTACATAGGTTGCACAGATTTGCTCTGCCTAAGAATTCCATTACTCTATCATAGATTCCCAATGTTTTGAAGTCTGGGGTGTCCATGTACCTTGTTGGCTTGAAGATTTTGGTTCTCTTGATCATGTCGTAATTTGACTTATGAACCTTGTCTTTGGGTATAAATGTTGTAAGTTTCTTTGTGGATGTTGGTGTTGTATTATCCCCAAATGTATCAAAGCCAGGTTCCATGCTTGTTATTGAGTTCTTTTTTGATGGTGAAGCTCGAGACCCTGACTTCATTGGTACCTTCCTCTTTTTGGTTGGTGGTGCATCTGGTAAAGGTGCCTTCTGCTTTCCTTTTTCTTTAGGTTCTTCCTCTACTGGCATGTACTCAGACGTATTTGTTCCTTTTGTTCCTTGGGATGCCTCTGTATCCCCTTTTGACTCATGTCTAAGTATGATCTCATACTTTTCCTTGATTAGCTGCAAGCAGAGCTTCTTTTGTTGTGACATGTTGGGATTTTCATTTAGTGTTTTTCCAATTATTGTGATGGTCTCTCAAATCCCATCTAGGGATGTTGCTTTCCTATCTAAGGGATCAGAGTTCGAGGATGACATCATGCGGTTTGAGTAATGTGTAATTGTCGGGCATTGATTTTGTATTCAAAAAAGATAGTATTGGTTTGTTAAATATAAATACAATCCAGCAATAATTGTAGGTGGATAAGGTGTAGTGGTTGAGACTTCTGTTGTGGTTTCTATACTGATGAATAGTTGTAGCAGTCAAAATAATAGTCAAATTGTAATGGTCGAAATAGATTCATGGTCACAATAGAAGGTTACCATGTAGCAGTTGATACAAATGTATCTGTCAATATGGATCCATGGTGGAGGTAGTGGTCAAAACAGATGAAAAGGGTGATTAAGACATAATATGGTTGGTGTAGTGGTCTCTATAGGTGTAGTAGTTGCTAAGAATAAAGGAACAATGTTGTAGGCACAAATGTGGTCGTAGCGGTCACTGTAAGGGATTATTGTGTAGTGGTTGCTACCAGATTAACATGTAGTGATCACAATAGAGGGAATCAAGATGGAGATCAACACACAGGAAAGAAACTCAACCAGGGGTAGCGATGTGGGGGGGATCCACTCAAGCTTAGTGATCAATCATCTTAAACCACCATAGCTACTACCTTAGTAAAGGTTAGTACTTATGTAGCAACCACAATGCCACGACCAGTTGTAGCGATCAAAATAGATTCTTGGTCGCAACAAAAGGTCAGCGTGTAGTGGTCACAACAACTCTTGAGATCACAGATAAAATGAAAGGGCGGGCAAAACTTTGGTAGATCTCAAAACTCAAGAGGCCAAAGGAACAAGAAAAAGAGGTGAACAAGCAGGTGGTGAAACATAGTTGATTGGAAAACATAGAGGGAGGAGATGAGGGGGGGGGGGTCGTAGCGCTAGCACAGCGGAAAGTAAAACTAGGGTTTGAGGTATAACTTCCCAAGGTCAGAGGGGAAGAGAAGTGGAGAGAAAATTAAGTGTGATCAGCGGTGATCTTGTTTTGCTACTGTGGTGGTGAATCCTCTCTTTTTGTCATCCAACTTTCATCTTCAAGATAGCTTCAGTGGCACATTAAATCGCTAGGGATTCTCTGCAAGGATTCATCAGTCATTCATCACAAGTAAGAGAGCAATTGGAGGTTAGGGTTCTTAGTTTTCCTTCTTATACCTTTGGTAATGACCTAGCGGACTGGATGCTACTGGCTTAAAGACGTGTTGTGGTCAAAACATCTTAAAAGGAAATGGTAGCGGTCGCTACATAGAAAGATTCATGTTAGATGAAATAGAAGTTTTGTAGCGGTCACAACCTTCATGAACGGTATGTATCCGTCTAGAGGTCGCTACATATAAAGAAAAGCCTTATGACTGTATGTTTAAACCAGAAACTTAGTAGTGGTTTCTACATCTGTGTCTTGTAGCAATCGACACAAGGGGTATTCAAAAGCTAAAACTATCAAACTATTAATATTTTATTCTTTGTGCATTCAAATTATTTAAGGATGTAAAGATGTAATTGCAAAGAAAAATTTCCAAATTTTAGTACTTGGGACAGAGCAGTTGGTATTAAGACTAAGAGATATATATATACAACCTAGATTTTAATTAATGAAAGAGAAAAATTGCAAAATTTAAAGGAAGTAGGAAAATCCTTGGGTTGCCTCCCAAGAAGTGCTCATTTATATACTTTAGCTTGACTCCCATGTTTGGCTTTTTATGGTTCTTTAGGTGGAGTAGGTTTGGGCTCTTCAATGTGGAGTTCTGACCTCCTCATAAAGTCTTCATCCTCACAATACCTCTTGATCCTATGTCCATTCACTTTGAAGGTACCAGTCTTTTCACTAGCCATTTCCATCATTCTGGATGGATAGATTTTTACAATAGAGAATGGGCCAGACCATCTGGACCTAAGTTTTCCTGAAAAAAAATCTGATACTAGAATTCAATAGGATAACCTTATCCCCATCGGACACATCCTTGCTTTTCAGTTGAGCATCATGCCATACCTTGGTTCTCTGCTTGTAAATGTGGGCATTTTTGTAAGCATGTAACCTGAGTTCCTCCAGCTCCTGCAATTGTAGAAATCTTTTCTTGCATGCCCTATCGAGGTCCATGTTTAGGGATTTAATAGCCTAAAGGGCCTTGTGTTCCAATTCCACTGGAAGGTGGTAGGATTTTCTATAGATAAGCCTATAGGGAGTGGTCCATATTGGTGCCTTGTATGTAGCACGGTAGGCCCATAGTGCGTCATCGAGTTTCATGGACCAATCATTCCTTATTCTGCTGACTGTTATCTCTAATATTTGCTTTATTTGTCTATTCGATACCTCCACTTGTCTAGACGTCTATGGGTGATAAGGTGTTTCCACCTTGTCCTTAACTCCATATTTTTTCAATAGAGCTTCAAAATTTCTCTCCCCAAAGTGGGATCCCCTGTCACTTATGATGGTGCATGGGACCCTGAATCTCAGTAAGATGGTTTTCTCGAATAGCTTAATCACTGCCTTTGAGTCATAGGTTTTGATAGAAACAGCCTCTACCCATTTTGAAACATAGTCCATGGCAACTGGGATATATTTATTTCCTATTTAGGATGGGAACGGTCCCATGGAGTCAGTCCCCCATACATCAAAAATTTATACTTCAATCCAGTCTGACATTGTCTTCTTGTTTCTACTTAAAATATTTCATGTTCTTTGGAATTCATTGCATGCTTTGACAAAATCTTGAGCATCCTTGAATAAGGTAGGCCAGTAGAATCTAGACCGTAGGACTTTTGTTGTTGTCCTCTCTCCTCCTAGGTGGCCTCCATAAGATGACAAATGACAGTCCTACAACATTTGAGGTACTTCTTCCTCCGGTGTACACCTTCGATATAAGTTGTCACTGTGTCTCTTAAATAAGAGAGGGTCACCCCAATAGTAATTATTTAGATCATAAAATAACTTTTTCTTTTGATTATAGGTAATGTCATGTGGTAGTTGTTGACATGCTAGATAGTTGCAGATATCAACAAACCATGGTAAGTTTGGCTCAACGGACCTTGCCATCATCAGGGTTGCATCGGCATAATTTTCATTAACAAGTAATGGATCTTCCTCCGTAATCACAATCCTTGAAAGGTGGCTTGTAACCACATTCTTTGTTCCCTTCTTGTCAATGATCTTGTGATCAAATTCTTAAAGTAGTAAAGCCCATCTCAACAATTTGGGCTTAGTATCCTTCATTTGCATTAGGTATTTTATTTCTCCAAGGTTTGTATACACATTTACCTTTGACCCTATCAAGTAAAATTTGAATTTGTTAAAAGAAAACACTATCTCCAGCATCTCCTTTTCCATGGTGGTGTAATTGACTAGGACTTTTTTGAGAGTTTGACTGGCGTAATAGGTTGTGTGATGTTTCTTATCCTTCCTTTATCCAAGAACATCCCCAATGGCATAATAATTGGTGTCGCACATGACTTCAAAAGGGAGATCCCAATTTTGGGCATGTAAGATTTGAGTTGTTGTTAAAGCATCTTTCAGAGTGTTGAAGGCATCAAGGAACTTATCTGTAAAATCAAACTCTACATCTTTCACTAGAAGGTTTGACAAAGGCTTGGTGACTCTCGAGGTCTTTAATAAACCTCCTATAATGCCCAACATGACCAAGAAAACTTCTTACCCCCGTGACTATTTTGGGGTTCATAGTTTGGATATAGTTTCTATTTTTCTTAGATCAACCTCTATTTCTTTCTCAGAGATCTCATGTCCCAGCATGATGTCATTTTGCACCATAAACTGGCACTTTTCCCAATTCAAGACTAAATGTTTCTCCTCACATCATTGTAAAACTAGATATTGATTTTTGAGACATTTATCAAAATATGTGTCGTATACTGAAAAATCATTCATGAAGACTTCTATTATATCTTCCAAGAAATCAAAGAACATGGAAATCATGCATCTTTGGAAGGTGACATGTGCATTGCATAATCCAAATGGCATTCTTTGAAAAGTGTAGGTGTCGTAGATGTAGGTGAAGGTAGTCTTCTCCTGATCATCTGGGTGGATTGGTACTTGATAGAATCTAAAATACCCATCTAAAAAGTAGAAGTATGAATGATGAGATAATCTCTCTAGCACCTTATCAATGAATGGTAGCCAAAAATGATCTTTTCTTATTGTGACATTCAATTTTCTATAATCTATACACATTTGCCACCCAATTACGTGTCCCCATGGCTACTTCATATCCATTTTCACCCGTTACGACAGTTATCCCACCCTTATTTGGTACTACATGAACTGGGTTGACCCAATTGCTATCGCTTATAGGATATATGATTCTAATGTCTCATCACTTTATTACTTCCTTCTTGACTACCTCTTTGAGAATTTGATTTAGTTTCCTTAGTGGTTGAGCTAAAGGCTTGGCAATATCTTCTAGGTTTATGTAGTGCATGCAGAGAATTGGGATCAAACCCTTTATATCTTCTACTGAGTAACCAATGACTTTCCTTTGCAGCCTAATCTCCTTCAATAGCTTGTCCATTTGTTCACCAGTCAATGCTAATTTAATTATCACTGGCTTCCTTTCTTCATCATATAGGAATTCATATCGCAGTCCTTCAGGTAGTTGCTTCAACTCGAGAATTGGCTTAGGTGCTTCTTTCTCTTCAGGACTTTGTTCTAATGATGCAGACATTGTTGTTTTTATAGTTATATCTTCTTTGTAATAGAAGTTTTCCTCTGGTTGGTTTAGATAATCCAAAATTTCTACTCCTTCAGGATATTCCATACTGAGGTCTGGGTTGTTTAAAGCTCGCATGAGCAGATCGATAATGGCATTGTCTTCTTATACTTCTTCACAGTACTGGGCGTAACTATTGATGAAGTAGACTGACTCAAATAGAGAGGGTCCTCTAATACCATCTTTGACATGAAAATCAATACGATCATTTCTGACACGAAGAGTTATCATCCCTTCTACTATATCAATCAAGGCTCTAGTGTTGGCAAGGAAAGGTCATCCAAAGATCATTGGACATGTCAGATCTTCAACTGTATCAATAACTACTATGTTACATGGAATGAAGAATCGTGCTATGTGAATCAGGACATCTTACACTACTCTGCCCGTATTTGTGAAGGAATGATCAACCAACTAAATTCTCATGCCAGTTTTTACCATATTAGTGAGTCTGAGCCTTTGGGCCAGAGTTAGTGGCCTGAGGCTAATGCTTGCCCCCAAATCTTCTAGTCCATTCTTTTCTATGTTGTCTCCAACATTGAAAGGGATAGTAAATGCCCCTGGGTCTCTCTTCTTTGTGGACATCTTGTCTTGAACAAAAGCACTCGACATTTTGGCTAACTGCACAATCTCAATGCCATCTCCTCTTCTTCTTTTCATGATAAGGTCCTTGAAGAACTTAGCATAGGTAGGAATTTATTCGATAGCGTCCAGGAAAGGAATGTCTAGGTATAGTTTCTTCAAGGCTTCAACAAGCGTCTCGTACCTCTTTTTAAGGTGGGCTTTGATTAACTTGTACGGGAAGGGAACTCTTGGAGAATAAGGATCACTTTGGGCAAAGACTTATTTAGCCGGGTCTGACTTCTTTGTTTTTGCATCTCTCATCCCATTTCCTTCTTCTTTATGTTAGTTCTTATTTGTGAATGTTTCCTTCTCAGATTCTTCCCCTATTGTGACAGGTTCAGGTTGAGGCTTAACAACAGTGTCTTCCTCAAGGTGACTCTCATCTTGCTATTTTTATACAACCTTGCCTGAATAGAGAGTGGTCATCTTCATAGTTTTCATGTTTGAGGGAATCTTTCCTTGAGGGTTCTTTATCAGCACAGACAATTGTGCCAACTATTGGTCAATTTGTTTCTAGTACATCTTCATATCAGTCATCTGGGTCTGCATCGTTGTTAAGAATGTTAAATTGGTAATGGCACTTTGGGTCATCTGGTCATTCATTGAGACTAGCCGTTTTGCAAAATCGAACAATCAGGCCATCATGGCTGGCTTATTGTTACTTTTAGTTTGGCCTTGATCTTGATTCTACCTGTTTGTATTCTTGTTTTTATATTGGCCTTGCCCTTAGTTTTGGTAGTTGTTTCCATATTGTTGGGAGCTTGTGGTCTTAGTAAACTGAGCATGTCCACTTCCTTTTATGAATCTTGGTGATGGTTTAGATGCTCCACTTAGCTGGTTAGAGCTTTCTACTGCATCTTTCTTGCCATAATTAAAACCAGGGTGGTCTGATCTTTTGAAGTTCACATTGGAAGCATGCTCAGTTTCTTCCTCCTCACTATCCTCACTACCTTTTGGTTGTGTGTAGATGCATTTATCAATTTTGTGGCCTCTTTTACCGCATGTAAGACATTTTAAAACCTTCTCCACAGGTTTATTGTCCTTGCCTTTAGAGTCTTTAAATTGCTTGACATCTATACCAATCTTCTAAATTTAGGTTGTGCTAGTATCTAAGTCCTTAGATTCAAGAGTAGTTCCTTCAAATGTAATTTTCTTTGTCGAATCCATGTCTATTCTGTCAAAATCTATGCCTACTTGCAAAGCAGCCATATTGTCAATTCTCTTCATAGTCTTTTTAGGATTTTTTCCTCAGAAGTTGCTAACTATGGTGGCATTCAACATAGTTCTTTTTGCAGAAGTAAGATTGTTATAGAAAGTAGTGACCAGGTGGCCCTTATCATAGTTGTGATGTAGATAATCTCTTTGATATTCCTAGAGTTGTTCCCATGCCTCATACAAGTTCTCACTGGTTTTCTGCATGAATCCATTTATCTTCTATCAATTTCTAAGAGTCTTCTCCATCGAGTAGAACTTGGTGACGAACGTGTCAGCTAACGCTCCCCAACCATTAATATTCTTGTCAGGTAGAGATAGGTGCTAAGATAGTGCCTTGTACCTCAAAGAGAAGTTAAACCCTTTGCAGTAGATCACTTCTTATGAAACCCCGTCATTTTAATCCTATCGTAGATGTTCTTATAGGCATCAAGGTGGTGATAAGGATTCTCATCTCTAAAATTTCCTCCAAATGACTTGTTTTGAATCATAGAGATAATATTCGGATTTAGTTCAAAGTTTGGAGCATCAAATCTTAGAATAACAATAGGATATCTTGACTCATTTGCCCTTGTAGGGGCTAGGTCACAGAGAGAAGGGCCTCCATCATCATCTTCATTGTCATGATTATTGTCTTTTTGCTCGTGATAGTTCCTTTGGTTTCTTCTTACTCGATGGAGATGGTGTTCATCATGGCATTGTTCCTCATTCTCCTCATCTTCTCGTCACTCCTCATAGTCATCTTCACAACATTCTTCACGTTCGTCTTTGCCATGAGGTTCTTCATGTTCATATTCGCCATGAGGTTCTTCACATTTGTCTTTGCCATGAGGTTCATAGAGAGGTATCGATAAGTGCCCTTACTCAGTTCCATCTAAATTTCCATCATCATTCTTGAATTTGATTTTTAGTGGAAATCAAACATCCTCCACTCTTGCATTCTGATCTACTCCAGCATGTTCTCCACCTAATCCACCAGAATGTCCTCCTCTACAGGGCGACATGTTCAAGAGAAAAGGGAATGGTGTCATCTAAATCTACTTCTCCCCATGCTTCCTAAATAGTTCATACAGTCAAGTCAAAAAACTAGATGTGTGAAACAAAGTATTCAAAGCAGTTATATACAGCAGATTTAGAATTTGTGCAGTCAAGTCTATCGCTAAACTTGAGGCACGGGTGTATAGTGAGTAAGTTCGGGTTCTTAATAGTTCTGTTTGCCTTGCCCCCGGAAATATTGCCAAAATGTTGACCGGCCTAAATCACACGCCCAAAATGAAGCACATCTAAAGTATTTAGACTCTTAAATTTAACCCAACTCTTAGGCCCCCGCAACTATTATGCAAGGTCTGATGTAGTAGATTGGGGTTGAACCATAAGGACAAGGAAAGGGAAAGTTTTAAGAACGTGGAAACTTTGCTCAAATACACCAAATGAAAGGGTAGGTTGAGATTGTATTCCTAATGGAACAATATTACTTCAAACAAACAAACAAGATAAAGAAAGATAAAGAAACAAAATAAGAGAACAAAAGCAATCAAGCACATGGTATCAAATATGGATGGGAACTTAGGTCAGATTTCACCAAATAAGACTTCTCACCAATGTGAAATACTCACACCCTTTGTATACCCTTAGCAAGATTACAAGCAATCATCATATATGTCCATTCCCTTCTCTCTCGAGCTTAGGATAGAACTAGATTATAAGGTTGTCTCTCTCTCAAAAAGGCAAACAAACAATCACAAATATAACTATATGATCATTAGCTTTAACATTCCAACATTCTCATGAATTCATGTAACTTCAAAACACTTAGATAAGGTTAGTGTTACTCTTTTGAGACACTAACAATCAAACATCACAATATGGTAGCTAATCATACGAGTGAAGCATTAAGACCAAGCAAATGGAGATAATCTTTTCTAATAGCATATGTATTCAAATGGATGTAAGTATATACATGTTGGGAGAGCCTTTCTGGCTACTCCCAACCCAAGCAATGAGTTTATCCACTCATGTTTATGAGTAGCATTGTGGCTTTACAAGGGTGAAGATACATCAGGAAAGACAAAATGATAGATGAACAATGTGACGCCCCGCGCCACAGCGAAATAAGATTACTCAAAATGAAATGGTGGAAAAGAGACTAACAAACTTATTAGAAAAAAAGCACCAAAAATTTAAAACCTTTTTGCATAAAACCTCCATATGGGAAGAACCTTTACACATGAGTACTTCATGCCTCAAATCATTCACAAGGCATGCTATCAACATGTAATGAGAGCATTGTTCTAGAATGTATGTACATGATTCTATCACATCTGATATACAACAAGCACATAAAGAGAACACACTTGCAAAACACCTACAAAACATTCCCAAAGACCCGAGTGTACAGGGATGACTCTAGTACTCTATCGACAAGACAACCAGCTGCAATTCCAACCTTATCAGCTACTATGCCTCTGGCTACTACTCAACCTCCTATGCACGATCTCTACCTCGTGCTCATCCATCTAAAATGGTTGTTAACCAATGGGGTGAGACACATAGTCCCAGTGAGAGATATAACTCTCCTTCAACTCTATTATTATCACAAATAAGATAAACTGAGCAACAGTACAATTATCAGGAAAAATAATTACTACTGAATTATGAAGCATCTTAATAATTAAAAAGGAATATGAAGAACATATATATTTTCTATCAGTGGCATTATATGAAAATCAAGCAATGCCTCAACCAATGTTTTCATATTTGATCCTATACAATTATACTACACAGCTAATTATGTATTCATTATGCCCTGAGGATTTGAATCGTACCATTCAAATCCAACTGACCACTATATGTATATAGTCGAAGTCAGTGCCACAACTTGGCAAGGAAATTCTAGAATTCAAAGTTTTTGAAAGTATGCGAAGACCAAATATGAAAGAAGAAGTTTATCTTATCGATTGCATAGAGCATATGTCACGTCTGACTCAAGAGAATCATGAATCATACGATCTATTAGAAGTTGCTCTAACGGATCCATCAGTTGATGAACCTATTGACGAACAAGTAAAGGATTGCATCGAATCCTTCGACTCTGCAAAAGAAGATGTTGAAGCCACTTGGGAAGAACTCAAAGTTGTGGAAGCTACTGAAGAAACATGTGAAAAATAGAAGCCCCTGAGATGAAGCCCCTTCCTGAGGGACTGAAGTATGTGTTTTTGGATGATCTTAAGGTGTGTCCAGTTATTATAAATTCTGATCCAACAACTGAACAAGAAGATAAACTCCTGAAATAACTAAAGGAAAGAAAGACATCAGTTACAAAATGAGTGACCTCATTGGGGTTAGTCAAGCGTTGTGTATGCACAAGATCCCTATGATGGAAGATCACAAGACAACTATTGAGCATCAATGGAAATTGAATCCAAACATGAAGGAATTAGTCCGCCGAGAGGTCATTAAACTACTCACTGCTGGAATAATCTATCCGATATCAGACTCGCCATGGGTGAGCCCAGTGCATGTAGTCCCGAAGAAAGGTGGAACAACTGTAATACAAAATGAAAATAATGAACTCATCCCCACTCGAATAGTCACAAGGTGGAGGATGAGCATTGATTATAGGAAGTTAAACAAGGCAACTCGAAAAGATCATTTTCCAATGCCCTTTCTTGATCAAGTATTAAAGTGGATGGCTCATCAAGAATACTTATGTTACCTCGATGGTTACTCTGGATTCTATCAAATACCCATACATCCATATGACTAAGAGAAAACTACTTTCACATGCCCATTTGGAACATACACATTTAGAAGAATGCCATTTGGCCTCTGTAACGCACCTAGAACTTTCCAGTGTTGCATGGCTGCCATATTCACAGGTCTCACTGAAACAATTATGGAAGTTTTTATGGATGACTTTTCTATGTACGGAGACTCATTCGATTCATGCCTAAAACACCTCTCCCTTGTTCTCAAACGGTGTGAAGAAGCACATATTGTGCTCAATTGGGAAAAATGTCACTTTATGGTAAGGGAAGGCATTGTCCTCAGCCATAGGGTCAGCAATAGAGGGATCGAAGTAGATAAGGCCAAAATCAAAGTGATTTCCAAGCTCTCCATCCCTATCAATGTAAAGGAAGTTCGATGATTCCTAGGTCATGCATGCTTTTATAGACAGTTTATAAAGGACTTCTCTAAAATAACCAAGCCTATGACAAACTTGTTACTAAAGGATGTTGAATTCAATTTTGACGAAGAATGTGTTAAAAGTTTCAACAAACTAAAGCATTCCCTTACAACCACACCCATCATTAGATCTCTCGATTGGGACTACCCCTTTGAAATTATGTGTGATGCAAGTGATTATGTTGTGGGTGTTATCTTGGAACAATGCATAGAAAAGAAACATTATGTGATCTATTATGCATCGAAGACCCTCGATGAAGCTCAGAGGAATTATGCTACTATGGAGAAAGAACTTCTAGTAGTTGTGTATGCCTTTGACAAATTTAGATCCTACCTTATTGGTTCAAAAGTTATTGTCTACACAGATCATGCTGCTATCTGTTTCCTTCTGACAAAGAAAGATGCAAAACCTAGGCTAATTAGATGGATTCCCCTGTTGCAAGAATTTGATTTAGAGATAAGAGATAAAAAGGGTACGGAGAATGTGGTAGCAGATCACCTCAGTCACATCCACACTCTGGATACAGAGAAGATCCCAATTAACGATTTGCTTCCAGATGACCAACTAATGAAGGTATGAGAAGCCACACTGTGGTACTCGGATTATGTGAACTACCTTGTTGCTGAGGTTATCCATCCTCAATACACCGGAAATGCACTGAAGAAATTTATGCATGATGTGAAACAATACTACTGGGATGAGTCGTACCTTTTCAAACTATGTGTTGATGGTCTATACAGATGATGTATTGCTGAAGAAGAAACTCAACTTATCTTGGAGCAATGTCACTCAAGATCAGTTGGAGGACATATGAGCTCTAAAAAGACTGCCTTGAAGGTTTTTCAATGTGGATTCTTTGGGCCAACCATATCCAAAGATTCCTATGACTTTGTCCTATCATGTGACAAATGTCAAAGATCAGGCAACATAACAAAGAGAGATGATATGCCACTAAACTTGTGGCAAGAAGTGGAGATATTTGATGTTTGGGGGGTGGACTACATGGGTCCATTCCCATCTTCTCATGGATTCTCCTACATCCTAGTGGTGGTAGATTACGTCTCAAAATGGTTTGAAGCTATACTGACTGTCACTAGTGATTCCCAACTTGTCATCAAATTGTTCAAAGATATCATTTTCCCCTAATTCGGAGTCCCACATACTGTGATTTCTGATGGAGGTTCACATTTTCTAGAAAGAAGCTTTGAAGCATTTCTTAGAAAGTATGGTGTAACACACAAAGTAGCCTCACCCTACCATCCACAAACGAGTGGATAGGTAGAGGTTTCTAACTGTCACCTCAAGGCTATTTTGGAAAAGATTGTAGGCCGCAATCGAAAAGATTGGTCAATAAAAATCAATGATGCCTTGTGGGCCTATCGAACTTCTTATAAAACTCCCCTTGGGACTACACCTTTTTGACTTATCTATGGAAAGTCATGCCACCTGCCGGTAGAACTGGAACACAAGGCATGGTGAGCAATAAAACAACTAAATTTTGATATGAAAGAAGCAGACCAAGCTAGGATTCTACAACTCTAAGAGCTGGAAGAACTCAGAATGAAGGCTTATGAGAATGCTAGAATCTATAAAGAACACACAAAGTTGTGGCACGATGGTCATTTGAAAAGAAACGATATACAAGTGGGAGACCAAGTCTTACTGATCGACTCAAAATTAAGATTATTCCCAGGAAAACTTCGTTCACACTGGGCAGGACCATACATTGTCAAGAGCATCTACCCGCATGGTGCTTTTGTTTTGTGGAGTGAAAAGTCGGGAGAGGTTGTGGCTAATGGCCAACGTTTGAAAAGATATTTCACTGCAGACGACACAGACATCAATGCATCCCTAGAACTCTCCAAACCAAGGCTACATCCACTGTAAAAGCTGAAGAAACCAAGTTGAGCCATCGACATAAAACAAAGGCGCTTGTCGGGAGGCAACCTGATAAATAAATTCAAACTTAGTATTAATTTTGAATTATATTTTTCCATAATTTTGTTTTTTACTTTTTTATATAATTTTACACAAAATAATATTGCATCGCGAGATGCTATTTTGAGTTCTGAATGGTCTTTTTGTTTGAGTTTTCAGATGGAGGAAACGCGCTGATTGGAACGCCACATCCAGTGGTCCAAATGACATGAACTTTCCCCTCCATCTCGGATTTAGAGTTTGTTCGAGACGAGCAAATTTCTAAGTTCTGGGTGGAGGGTGGGTGATACGTATCTTACTTTGCACCTTCACCCATCTAAATCACACTTAAGATTTCATCATCGCATTTTTTACCTAAATTTTCAAAATTTTCAAATAAAATTTTAAAGTTTTTCAAAGAAATTTGAACAGATACTGGATGAAGCTTTGACACTTTTTCATTTCTATCTTTATGCATTTTGAATCATTATACCCTCCTTATTCGAAGTAGATCCTCTAAAGGACCACTTTTTGAAAACTAGCCTTTTGATTGAAATCATCTTGTGAAGCTTGTGAATCCTAACATCATGATCTTTATGCAAAAATGACAAGTGTCTATCAAACTGATAGGGATCAAACACATCGTGCTTCCTAACTGACTATTGGAACAATAACATGGAATCTCCACCGGATCCTCATCAAGTCATTATTTGAGCAGAGTATGATAAAGAGAACAACCCGACGCACGGAATTGTAAATCAAGTTGCATTCTGATCTGAACTCTCTTCTACATTTCTTCTATCATCTTTGTACCCCTCCATCCATCAAAAAGAAACAAAAATAGCCAAAATTGTGCCAAACCCTAAGTTCAGGGTGGCACGCCACTTCCCTCTATATCTGCTTCTTCCATATCCCTCACAAATAAATAGGGGTGTACCACCAAGAAAAGATGCCAAAGCACACACAAAAAGAAATGCAATCTTTGAGTCGAATAGAGGAGAGATTCGCACAAAAACAATGCAATAAATGAAATTGTGAATAATATAATAAAATCTTGAGTCGAATAGAGGAGAGATTTATTTCTTCCTTCCATACCTCCCTTCACTCCCTTTTCTACCTTATGGCACAATAACTACCTCCATCACCCTGAAATACACTAGTGTCAGATCAGATGCACACTTGTTGTTCTGCGGGTATCTCTAGACTCTTACAAAACTCTTTGACATGCTTGTTGTTGGAAAAAGTGAAGAGGAAGTGAAGTTGGAAAGAAAACTTAGGAATGAAGATATGGTAAGATGTGTTTAGTGATCTAAGGAAGTTGAGATGTGTATCCATACTAAGCAAAAAGGAAACAATCGTGATGTGAAGAGGAGGCAATCACATGACCAGAAAGTATTCAATTGGCGACTGTTTCAGATTTTGTATTACTCGAGGATGAGCAACGTTTAAGTTTGGGGTGTTTTGATGAATGAATATTCATCATGGAATTCAATTACCATCTTGGATCAAATTCGACTCAATACACCCAAATTTAGTTACTAAATATCAAAATGTTCAAAATTACTTAATTGATTCAATTATCAAAGTATTTATTGAGTTTATGTCAATTTTATGCAGTTCATGATGAAGTTCGACCATCTAAAATCATCCCAATCAAACCCCTTTGAGTGGGACCCACCTTTCTCATCCTGGGTTTCATCCATTTGGTCTCACCATTTAGTTTCACCAAACGATCTTGACCTAGCGGCTTTGTCCATTCGGTTTCGACCTATCAGTCTTAACCATTCATCCATTCGGTCTCAGAACGCGAGCTTTTCTTCACTTTTGGATCGGTGATCAATGGTCCCCATCAATTTTCCCAAACAATCTCATCCAATCAGCTTCTAACTCCATACGGTCTTCAAGATCAGTTGAGCAACCTGCTCAAAACCGTTTGGGCAACTCAGCAACATTGGGCATGCTTCCCCTCCTCTTGCTTCTTCTTCCTCCCACCTAAAACCCTAGCAGCGCAGCACCCCATCACCTCCTGCGTCGTCCACCACCAACTAGACCTATAGTTATCCATGGCAGCAACGCCGCCTACTTTTCCTTTCTCTACCAACAATAGCGTCGGCACCTACACCTCTGCCTCCACCTACCTCTAGCAACCCTAAATGCTACCTACAACTACGTCACCGCTCCCACTCTGCACTCACCGCAGAGAAGCCCTAATGGTCTTGAGACCATGAGGCATTGATCAATCGCATACCGATTGGAGGAGATCACACATACCGGTTGGATGACACCCAGTCTAAGACCTTTTGGAGATCGACACGAAGACCGGTTAAACTTTGACGTAGAGACTGTTTGAGAGCCATGACTCCAAATCGCGAGCGACCAGGACCGCATGACAGCGTCAAACCAATCGGAGGGTCCTCACCCAAAACCATTTGGTACTAACCATCAAAACTGTTAGGGGTTGCGAGACCGTTAGCCAAACTGTTTGATCATCCTGGGTCACGAGACCGTTTGATAAAGTGCACAACAAGACTATTTGGAGGTCTGCATGAGACCGTTTGCAAAGGAAAATGAGACTATATAGAGCATTTCTTCCAAGAGCATTTGAAGATCTTAGTATTCCAAACCATTTGGGCAATGGTCTCCAAGACCGATAGAACCAAAGGACTGCCAAACCGTTTGGTCAAGTGCATACTAAGACCGTATGGTCCTATCTCCCAGACCGTATGACAACATACTGAAGACCATTTGGAGCCTTGGCTGAGAGACTCATAGGCAAACCAAATGAAGGCATGCAGTGAGACTGTATGGAGGTTTGTATGAGACCGTTTGATAAAGTGGATCGTGAAGACCAAATGATGAGTGGAAGCAAGCAAACCATTTGGAGAATGCATATCAAGACCGTTTGAACTTAAAAAGCAACCAAACTGTTTGATAAAATATCTCAAAACCATTTGGACACTTATACCAAACCAAATGGAGGACTCACAACAAAAATGTGAGAACCAAACCTGAGCCTATAAATAGGACCAACAGGGTCCTCATTTGGGCATCAGTTCCGGGACACCGACAAGCTGCCTGTACGTTGGTCCGACCCTACCACTGTCACTTCACATGTCATTCCTGCTGCAACTCAAGGAGATCGAGAAGAGAAGGAAGGAGGAGTGAGAAATATTGCCCGGTCTGTCTTGGCATCCCTCGTTCTTCGTCCAGATCTGCTCCGACAAGACATAGGAGACCACATCATCTTCACCGAGCTGTGACCACCTTCTACATCATGCTCATGGCGAATTCCTCTCTCTTTCTTATTCTTCTTATTTCTCACATCATGAGCGAGTAGTTCCTTTTCACTGGGGTGTGGGGATTAGCCCCGTTGCCCATGCTTTCATGTCTTTTCATTTAACATTCTATGGCAATGTATATAACTTTTCATTTCGTTGCTAATTGATATGCTTGCAGTCGATTACCTGCTTGCTTCCATCTTGTTCTTCTCTTCATAGCATAGAATGTCAATTAATGAGGTAGACTCACATACTAGAAATGGAATGGGATTCCTTGAGGTAGCAAGTGTGTGATCCGTGAGGGGACGAGCCATCTAGCCCACGGTGACGCTTTTGTGTTTCTACCTGTGAGGGGGTCGCAACCTTAGTTGGATGTTGTATCTTCTGTGTTAATCATTGATGTTTGCTTGTAGACTAATCGCCTACTTTCTTGTTAGTTAGTATGGTTGACTCCTTGACGAGATATCTAATAGGTTTCCTTGAGGTCGTAAGTGTGTGATTTGTGATGGGATGAGCCATCTAGCCTATGGTGACGCTTCTGTGTGCCTACCCACAAGGGGGGCCCGCAACCTTAGTTGGATGTTGTATCTTTGGAGCCGTAAGTGAGTGATCTTGAGGTTGACAAGAAATCTGATTTACGTGAGTCTATCCTCACAGAGGGTTCACAGCAGCTCCATTTGGATAGTTAGATGCTTTCTTGGATGTTATGTGTTTGGATGTGTTTGCATGTGCAGTAGTGGTGAAACCCGATATCATCCCAGTGATTCCATATCATTTAATCTAGAATGAACTTTAATTCTACTCTTTTACTTTCTTGCAATTATTTTAATCAACCTCAACCCAGTCAATCGTTCTAAATATTAGTCTTACATGTGCTGGATCCGACTGACAAAGATTCTTAAAAATGTTGTCCCTTGGGATTTGATCCTTAACTATACTGCGATAAGACCCATCTGCTTGCGGGTGGTATTATTGCACGATGTTTTGGTAAAAGCTCATGGATTTTAACCCTGAGTGAATTTATTATTGCGATATTTTCCATGTCATGCTCAAGGTAGAAGAATATCCTCCTAGCTCAACCTCCATCACATCTCCAAGAAGGAAGATAGGATCATGGTTAAGGGAGAGCAAAAGAGAAGAGAAGAAGGTACCGAGGTCCATGGTCGAGAAGAAGAAAGAAGAAGAGAAGGAAAAGATAGAAAATCATGGCTTACCAAGGAAGAAGATGAAGGTGAGCACCACAAGCTCTTGGCTCACCCACCAAGCTCCAAGAAAAAGGGCTCTTCAAGATCAAGGTCAGACACCAAGGAGAGCAAGCAAGGATTGCTAAAAGGGTTCACTTGTATGAGAAGGAAGAGGTATATATACATGGCCAGAGAGAGAGAAAAGGAAAGGTGTCACCACCTAAGAACCCTAGAAGACACTTGTCTAAGAAGAAAGGACACATGCCACTATATGCAACAAGGTGACCGAACCTATGTCTCACCCACTTGGACATCTAGGAAGGTCAAGGTTGACACACCCATCCACCTCCTTCACAAACTGATAGGGATGAAACCCTAGGTTAGAAGTCGATATGGCACTCCTCCTAGAGTCACCACAACCCGATATGGTAATCCTCAAGGTGAGAAAAACTAATCGGATGTCCCTCAAGACACCCTCAACTAATACCAAGCCTTCTCAGGGCAACCCCAAACCGATATAGGGCCTCCCCAAGGCTCTCAAACCTTAGACAACACTCCAAAGAGCAAAGCACACTTCAAACATGTGCCCAAAACATCAACAAGGATGTAACTACTCATCAAAGGCCAAAATAAGATGCACAACACTTCCCCTTTCCTCTAGATGATGCCAAGGAAGAGAAGGAAAACTATAGAGGTGGAAAACTTGTACATCAACCCTTACTCTGAGTAAATTGCAAGTTGTACCAAAACCTCACCACAAAACACAAACATCAAGAAACAAGCTCAAACAAGGAACACCAACATCAAATATGCCCTAATTACATCTTATATGATTAGAGAAAGGATCTAAGCAACTCACATAAGCAAAACAAATAAGGTTAGCCTAAAATGTGGGTCAGGGTCCTTATAGGCCATAAACCCCTAACAGGGATTCTGCCCCCAAAATCCTAAGAGAAAAGAGAAGGGTACTTCCTCCTCATATCCTCTTTGAGCTCCCACGTGGCTTCCTCAACACCATAATGATGCCAAAGAACCTTCACAAGAACAAGGTCCTTCCTCTTCAACTTCATCACCCTCTGATCACAGATCAACACTGGACGTTCCACATATGTCACATCCTCATCAAGCTCCACATCCACAAGATGTAACACTTTCTCTGTATTCGGATGACACTTCCTCAACATACTGACATAGAATACTGGATGCAACTTGTGCAACTCATGTGACAACTCCAACTTATAGGCCACCTTCCCAACACGTACCACAACTGGGTAAGGTTCCATAAACATGGGAGCCAGCTTTCCCTTCTTCCCTAACCTCAAAATGACTTTCCAGGGAGAGACCTTTATATATACTTTGTATCTTACTTAGAACTCCAAGGGCCAGTAACGATTGTTTGTGTATGACTTCTGTCTGTCCTGAGCTGCTTTAAACTGTTGTTGTATCACTTTGATCTTCTCCATCATCTGTTGCACAAGTTTAGGACCTATAAGATGATGCTCCCCTATCTCATACCAACACAACGGAGACCTACAACATCTCCCATACAACACCTCATATGGTGTCATGTCAATACTTCTCTAATAGCTGTTATTGTAGATGAACTCTATCAAACTGAGGTATATATCCCAACTTCCTGAGAATTGAAGAACACAAGCCCTCAACAGATCCTCCAAGGTCTAAATGGTCCTTTCAGACTAATTGTCAATCTGTGGGTGAAAAGCAGTGCTAAACTTCAACTGTGTACCCAAAGTTGTATGCAGTCACTCCCAAAAGCAACTTGAATTTAGGATCTCTATAAGATACGATAGTAGCTGAAACACCATGCAAATGCACTATCTCATCAACATAAACTTGAGTGAGTTTCTCTGCTGTGAACATGTCTTTATGGGGAGAAAATGCATTAACTTGGTCAACCTATCAATGATCACCCAAATGGAATCATAACCTTTGGTTGTCCTAGGTAGACTAACCACAAAGTCCATAGTTACATGATCCCTTTTCCACTGAGGTATAGGCAACAGTTTCAACATTCATGTGGGCTTTTGATGCTCAGCCTTGACTTGTTGACACACAACACATCTTGTAATGAACTCAGCTACATCTCTCTTCAATCCTAGCCACCAATACATATCCTTCAGGTTGTGGTACATCTTGGTACTACCGAGGTGCATAGCATACATAGATGTATGAGCTTCTTCTAGCACCATCTTCCTTAGGTTATCTGCATCAGGAACTACTATCGTGTGATGATAACATACTATCCCATCTTTTGTCTTGTGAAAATCATCACGCTTCCCGCTTCCGAACTCTAATCTAATCTACTATGTCATCGTAAATGTCTCTTGAGCTCCTTTGATATGTTGTCTCAGCATAGGTTTCACTTGTAATTGTGCCAACAAACTAGCTAACAAAGAGACTTCCAACTTGACATTCATCTGACGCAATGAAACCAACATGTCTCACTTGTGACACATCAAAGAACTCAACTGACCTCTATCTATGGATGAAGATTTCCTACTCAAGGAGTCTTCCATGATGTTTTCTTTTCCTAAATAATACTCAATCGTGCAATTGTAATCTTTGATTAATTCCATCCAACAGTGTTGCCTCATATTCAGCTCATGCTATGAAAAAATAGACTTCAGGTTCTTGTGATATGTTAAGATCTAACACTTCTCCCCATACAGATAGTGCTTCCAAACCTTCAAAGCATGTACTACTACAGCTAACTCCAATTCATGGGTTGGATAATTCTCCTCATGTTTCTTAAGCTATCGAGAAGTAAAAGAAACCACTTGCTTGTCCTGCATCAACACACACCCCAAACCATGCATGGATGCATCACTGAAGATGATGTATCCTTTTCCTTTCTCGTGCAAAACCAAAATTGGTCCACTTGCCAACTTCTCCTTTAATGTATGAAATGCACATTGACACCTATCATCCCAAACGAATGGCACATCCTTCCTTGTCAACTTAGTTAGGGGTAGGGCGATAGCACTGAAGTCTTTGATGAACCTTCAGTAGTAGCCCACCAAACCTAGGAAATTGCACACTTCTATCGATGTCTTTGGTTGCTCCCATTCTGTCACAGACTCTACCTTCTTAGGGTCCACTCATACTCCTTTTACAAATATAATGTGCCCCAAGAAAGCTACCTACCTCAACCAGAACTTACACTTGCTAAACTTAGCATAGAGCTAGTATTGTCTCAACACTATCAATGCCTAACGTAGATGTTGTTCATGATGCTGACTATCCTGACTATATACCAAGATGTCATCTATGAAGACAACTACAAATTGGTCAAGGAACGGTCGGAGCACCTTGTTCATCAAATCTATGAATGTTTTTGGTGCTTTGGTCAGCCCAAACGGCATAACCAAAAATCCATAGTGACCATACCTCGTCCTAAAAGCTAACTTTGTTATGTCATCCTCCTTGGTCCTCAATTGATGATATCCTAACTGTAGATCTATCTTCGAGGACACACTTGTACCATGCAATTGATCAAACAAATCATCTATCCTCGGTAGAGGATACTTATTCTTTATTGTGACCTTATTCAACTATATATAATCTATGCACAACCTCATAGACCCATACTTCTTCTTCACAAACAATATTGGAGCACCCCACGATGATGTACTCGGTCTGATGAAACCTTTGTCAAGCAGTTCTTGCCACTGTCTCTTCAACTATGCCATCTCTATCGGTGTCATCCTATATGGTATCTTAGCTATGGGTAGCATACCAGGAACCAGATTGATCTCAATATCAATCTCACAGGGTGGGGGAACACTTGGAAACTCTTCAGGGAACACATACTCAAACTCCTTAACAATCGGTAGTTCCTAGATACTAAGACACCTCACCTCGGTATCCACCACATGTGCCAAAAATTCCTCACAACCTTGTCTCAGAAGCTTCCTTGCCACCATAGCTGATACAAGACACGTCGAGAGAATCTTCCTATCTCCCTAAACGATCCACGTCTCACCACCATCTACAAATGTCACTTTCTTGGAACTACAATCCAAGATCACTCTATACTTCTCCAGAGTATCCATTCCAAGGATCACATCGAATCCATGCATGTCAAGTGGTATAAGATCCACTTGAATGGTGTATCCCGCAAAAGAGAGAACACAGGAAGGACACACATCTGGCAATAGTACAGATCCAACCAATGAGGTTTCTAGCAACAAGCCACTCTTCCTATGACTAACAGGAAAATTGTGACGTCCCCGGATTTTCTAAAACTTAATCTGATGTGTGACGTCCAAATTGAAACCCTCACCTCAGTGAGCATTCCAATTTAAACATCCCACACTAGGCTAAGAAGAAGAAAATCAGAGGAAGTCAGAAGGAAACACAGTAGTACATGTACATGAACAATAATAAAACCATACACACATGTTCACCATTCAACATATAATTACAACATGAATTGTTACAACATTTGGTATTACATATTGAACAGCAAACTATACATATACATGTACTACATCTAAACAACAAGATCTTAAGACAACAGGTCCACCTGTACATCAGCTCGCCACACAACTCTCACTATCCTGGATCTTCAAGAGCATAACCACAACCTATACAAAAAAGATTACATGCGGTACACGTCAGCACAATATTTCATGAATATTGTACTGAGTACGCCTACGTGTCTTTTATTTACCTCTCATCATATCTTGGCAATAAGATAAAACTAATACTTGGCAGTAACAGAAGAATATAAGAAAAGCATATACTTGCACAAAGATGTTCATTAACAAAAGAGAACACATATTTTAAGCACATTTCCATCATACATCTCGTGCGTCTGCCACCAAGTGGCTTTGACGTCTTTAGGCCTTATGATCTACCACCAAGTGGTTTGTGATCATTATACAAACATCATATGATCTACCACCAAGTGGTTTGTGATCATTATGCATGCGCTCTACCACCGAGTGGTTTATGAGCTATCCTATGATGGAACATTTATATTATGTTTGATGTGTTCATAGCACTAAGTATGGAAATCAGGCAACATATCATACAAGAACAATCATTTCATCTAATACCATATGCCAAGTATTTTACTACTCATATAACACAAGCATATTGCATAATAAGCCAAGTAAGAGGTAATGGCGTACCTTCCAAAGAGATAGATCATTCTAATCACATATTCCTCATGTCATCTATAACTTTGTTAAACCTGATTAAGACAAGATCATGTACTATCATCAGATTCCCATCATCATACATCTCATCTTAACCCTAATTGTGTCCATTAGGGTTTCTCTTATCTCATTATAATATTCTCATGGTTACTTGTATTCTTATCTTATGATTATCTCACTGATGTCATTTTCCAGATTACATCTTATTATTAAAGTTCATCATCTGAACATTAGGTTCCATACCCTTTTGTGTGTATATTAACCCTAGGTTACCTCATTAACCTAGATTAGGGTTTTATAACACGTATTGAGATTCATCTTCATATAACATGGATTTCATGCATATAACTGATCTCAGATTTATATATTATCTTCCAGTTATAGATACGAGGGTTTTCTGTAAATCTCATCATATCTTGAGCATATATGTATTAATTGCATATTAATTAGGGCTATTATCCTTAATTAGCCATATTAATCAAAATATATGCTTTTGTGCATCACCATGACCATATATAATATCATATACATTTTAAACATGATTATAGAATTACTGATATGTTTCCATAATTTTATATCATTATTTAATATTTATTATCCATGAGATGATCATTCCACAACTTACATAATATCACTGAGATTAAAGCATAAAAAGACTGATATTATGATTCTACTGTGTTCTATGCATTTTTCTGAGAATTTTGATATATTACTTGTATTTTTCTGATGTTCGAGCTAATTAATACGATCTATTGAATATCTGGGTAATAACTGAGATAATTACCTTTGTGGGCTAATCAGTAGTCGCCACGTGGCAACTAGGGTGTGCGCTCCCGCACTGAGTCGGCCGGTTCTCGGCTCCTTCCTTCTTTGCGACTACACGATCTGGATTTTCCCAGATCTACGCAAGAGTCGGCCGGGACACAGTTCCCCGCTCGACGCCAGGTTCTTCCATGAGCGCTGCCGCTGTGCTAGAACGGTGGCTAGAGATGGGCCCTGGTTTCCTCCTCATCTAGATCAAACGTGATCACGAGCTCAGGCCGGTCCTGCTGTGCGCCATCGGCCTAGCGCCTTCGTCCCGTCTTGACACCTCCAAGTCATCTCCGATGGCTACACGGAAGCAGCATAGCGGCCCTAGCTCTCCATCCAGGCTTGCTCCTCTCCAGCAACACTACTGTGGAGCGTCTCTCTCTCCTTCGCGATCTCAGAGTCCGGCGTCTGCCTGTCCGCCGTGTGTCTTTTCCTCGACGTCGGCCTGCGTGAGGCGGCCACGGCTGTTCCTGGCGCCGTCGTTGGGTCAGACCCTACCAAGGAAACCACCATCATGTGCTCATATTCATCTTCTTCTGGTTCTCACCTATGACTTGTCTTCTCTTTCGTCTGTGTGAGTGTCGCCGCTCACTCGAGTCAGAACTCCGGTGAGTACTTGGTCGCTGCATGCCTCCTCTTCCACTCCGACATGCGAAGCTTCGAGTGGCTCCCCCTCTCTCTCGATCTACACCACCTAGGATCCTTTTAGCTTTGCTCGCAAGTTCGGCGGGGCTCGATTCTCTACTGGCATGGCCGCCAATCCATCAAGCTTTTGGGCTCTCTGCACAATGGCGGCTTCTCTACTGCTGTTGGTGATGGAGGGACCGAGGTGTGTGTGTGGGGGGGTCTCGCTCTCTCTCTATAGTCTCTAGTCAAAGTAAGCTGCCCATCGGTCTCTCTCTCTCGCTCATTCATGCCATGTTCGCAACGTGGGGATCATGGCGTCATTGTTCATATAACCGCTGCCAAGAAAAGACGGTGTCCATTGCCATCGGTTCATATCCAAGGCTGATGGTTAGGGATCTGACTAGGCCGATCATGGCTCGCATATATTGCCTAAGACTAAGAACAAACCGGACCTTTAGTCTATCCTACCCAAATATATATACTATTTCATCATTTTCAGACCTCATTATCTTCTTCTAGGAGCATCTGAATTCATGAGACGTTGACTATGGCTTCATCATCATCCAAGTTATATCCCATCAAATCTCAATCCCAAGTTTCCACTATTTGACTAATAAATAACTTAATCAAAAGGGCATCAACTTAGGCAATCAACACAACTAATCATCCATATTTTATCAAAGAACTTGGTACACTTCAAATAACTCAAACACATGTATCCATATATATATCGTTGGACATTTAAGAATTACAAAATTTCACTCCATCACATCCTACACACCTTAAAAGATATTCCGTACTCAGAATTAAACTAGAAAAGCCACTTCGTCACATCATATACATCTTAAAGGAACTTTCGTCCTCTAAAGTAAACCATACACATACCCCAAGGAAAACTACCATGTCTTCATCTACACATATAGTACTATTCTAGGTGCAACGCATTCACGAAACCAAGTTCCATGATCATGTCCAAACTAGTATTAGGAGATTTTAAAACTTATAAGGTTAAACATCCTTTCATAGAAGGCTCAAATTCTGATTAGGTCATAACATATCTCATTGTTAGGGATTCATCCTTATCTTTGCCCATGAATTAGGATTTCGTCATCATATTACCACAAATTAAAGGAGTTAACTAAGGTTAACCCATACAGCAAGGTGTCATCAACATTTTATTGAGCTAATAGTTAGAACAAGTTCAACATTAACATATGCCATTTAGGAGGGATTTAACTATAGTCATCCCACTTGATCACATTAAGATCATATCTAGGTGTCATCATTATTATGTTGTGATAACTATCAAACTATATTTTTCGTCTTTATTAAGCACTATGATTAACACCTCATGCAACATGTTCCATTCATATGATCTTATTTCATTGTTCATAATAAATTGCAACATTACTAGTGAATTCATCAAAAGATTAGCCAACAATTCACATTATCATCATTATTCAAGATACAGTTAACCATGTATGCATCGATATCTATTAAACCATCTCTAGGTTTCCATCATATCATGTCTATATACCACATATCGAGATTAATCGCATCCTTACATATATTATATCATGGTTGTGCTAAACCAACTTATACAAGTGGCTTCTTAAAATATATATCAAAACTTATATAGTCCAAATGAGGTTCTCCTGACCCATTTCTTGAGGGTAGTTTTGTGCTCAGTCTCTCTGAACTAACTCATCTCTATGAGTATCTCACATGCATATACTTTATCTGACCTCTCTTAGTCTAGGGTTCTCGAATTAACTCATTGGCACTAGGGATAGCCATACAAGCTCTAGCCACCTAAGCACAAACCAAAACATGCTATTACATACTCTTCATAGGTCTTTACCTAAGAGATACTATTTCTCAACTCTCTTTCTCTTATATACACACCACTAGATTCTTAATTGGGAACCACCAACCCGAGCATGAGGCTTTACAGAAACTGACATAGCTACCTCCTCCAGGGTCTTGGGCTCTCTCCCTCACCCAGATGGTAGGCACTCATATTCATATTCACATATGCATATATAACCAGCCTCTCTCTGACTTCAGGGTTTGGTCCTCCCAAGGACATCTAGGGTTCAACAAGACTATAGGAATCATACATAAAATAACTCAACTCAATTACTCAGGAGTAGTCTAGTTTAGGACATATCATATCACATATCTCATAAATCTCATATCTTGGAGTCTAGGTTCTCTGACCTTCTCCCTGTGGGTCTCGCTCTCTCTTGAGCTAACCCCAAAACTGGTCCTAACACTAGAGGTCCTCCTTTGTAAAAGAGCTTGAGGCTCATGCTGACTCACAACATGTCTTAACTTAACTTATCTTAACTCATAAAAGAAAGCATACTTGCTTCATCAAGCTTATCTCAAAACCTCAAAACTGAACTCAAGTCCTCAAGACAGACATAGATCATAATAAACTATCTTATATCATCTCTATCAAAATTACATCATATCATCAAAACTTATATCATCTATTCCATCTATCATATATATATTCCAACAAGGCTCTAGACATCTAATCTAGAACTACACTCTCTTCTAGACTGATGTCATTCACTTTCACTTAGGTTGCATGATCACCTCTTACTCGTACATGTGTGGGGACACATTTTTGTAATACATATACATAATAAAATATTATATAGTTTTTCTCCGATAACACTAGCGTCAGAGAAAACTATCGAGGTTCGATCCGTTTGGAATCAAAAACCAAAGCCAGAAATGAGTGTCCCACACATAGTAGAGAGTCCAGTGTCATGAAAACTAGTGAAAAGGGTGAGAACATGGTGTAGACTAGTGTAGCTACTCTATACAATGAGCGCCATATGTCTAGGGTTTCTCTTCCCCTGATGCACGTCATTTCCAAATAGTGCAACGTCCCATACCGCTGCACTACAAGGAAAGAACGACATCTCAGGACTTGCTACTCAACAAGCACCAGTCTAGACCTAGTTCTCAGACATCTAGGTGCTAACCTAGAGGCTACGTCAGATCTAGTCTCAAAAAGACGACTTATCTAACCCTAAAGATTATTAAGTTCAAAGTTCTTGAGTTTTAAGTTGCATAATGAGCAAATGTTAGGCTTTGCTATTGTTCATGCTCTGATACCACCTGTGACATCCCCAGATTTTCTAAAACTTAATCTGATGTGTGACGTCCAAATTGAAACCCTCACCTCAGCGAGCATTCCAATTTAAACATCCCACACTAGGCTAAGAAGAAGAAAATCAGAGGAAGTCAAAAGGAAACACAGTAGTACATGTACATGAACAATAATAAAACCATACACACATGTTCACCATTCAACATATAATTACAACATGAATTTTTACAACATTTGGTATTACATATTGAACAGCAAACTATACATATACATGTACTACATCTAAACAACAGGATCTTAAGACAACAGGTCCACCTGTACATCAGCTCGCCACACAACTCTCACTATCCTGGATCTTCAAGAGCATAACCACAACCTATACAAAAAAGATTACATGCGGTACACGTCAGCACAATATTTCATGAATATTGTACTGAGTACGCCTACGTGTCTTTTATTTACCTCTCATCATATCTTGGCAATAAGATAAAACTAATACTTGGCAATAACAGAAGAATATAAGAAAAGCATATACTTGCACAAAGATGTTCATTAACAAAAGAGAACACATATTTTAAGCACATTTCCATCATACATCTCGTGCGTCTACCACCAAGTGGCTTTGACGTCTTTAGGCCTTATGATCTACCACCAAGTGGTTTGTGATCATTATACAAACATCGTATGATCTACCACCAAGTGGTTTGTGATCATTATGCATGCGCTCTACCACCGAGTGGTTTATGAGCTATCCTATGATGGAACATTTATATTATGTTTGATGTGTTCATAGCACTAAGTATGGAAAATCAGGCAACATATCATACAAGAACAATCATTTCATCTAATACCATATGCCAAGTATTTTACTACTCATATAACACAAGCATATTGCATAATAAGCCAAGTAAGAGGTAATGGCGTACCTTCCAAAGAGATAGATCATTCTAATCACATATTCCTCATGTAATCTATAACTTTGTTAAACCTGATTAAGACAAGATCATGTACTATCATCAGATTCCCATCATCATACATCTCATCTTAACCCTAATTGTGTCCATTAGGGTTTCTCTTATCTCATTATAATATTCTCAGGGTTACTTGTATTCTTATCTTATGATTATCTCACTGATGTCATTTTTCAGATTACATCTTATTATTAAAGTTCATCATCTGAACATTAGGTTCCATACCCTTTTGTGCGCATATTAACCCTAGGTTACCTCATTAACCTAGATTAGGGTTTTATAACACGTATTGAGATTCATCTTCATATAACATGGATTTCATGCATATAACTGATCTCAGATTTATATATTATCTTCCAGTTATAGATACGAGGGTTTTCTGTAAATCTCATCATATCTTGAGCATATATGTATTAATTGCAAATTAATTAGGGCTATTATCCTTAATTAGCCATATTAATCAAAATATATGCTTTCGTGCATCACCATGACCATATATAATATCATATACATTTTAAACATGATTATATAATTACTGACATGTTTCCATAATTTTATATCATTATTTAATATTTATTATCCATGAGATGATCATTCCACAACTTACATAATATCACTGAGATTAAAGCATAAAAAGACTGATATTATGATTCTACTGTGTTCTATGCATTTTTCTGAGAATTTTGATATATTACTTGTATTTTTCTGATGTTCGAGCTAATTACTACGATCTATTGAATATCTGGGTAATAACTGAGATAATTACCTTTGTGGGCTAATCAGTAGTCGCCACGTGGCAACTAGGGTGTGCGCTCCTGCACTGAGCCGGCCGGTTCTCGGCTCCTTCCTTCTTTGCGACTACGCGATCTGGATTCTCCCAGATCTACGCAAGAGTCGGCCGGGACACAGTTCCCCGCTCGACGCCAGGTTCTTCCATGAGCGCTGCCGCTGCGCTAGAATGGTGGCTAGAGATGGGCCCTGGTTTCCTCCTCATCTAGATCAAACATGATCACGAGCTCAGGCAGGTCCTGCTGTGCGCCGTCGGCCTAGCGCCTTCGTCCCGTCTTGACACCTCCAAGTCATCTCCGACGGCTACACGGAAGCAGCATAGCAGCCCTAGCTCTCCATCCAGGCTTGCTCCTCTCCAGCAACACTGCTGTGGAGCGTCTCTCTCTCCTTCGTGATCTCAGAGTCCGGCGTCTGCCTATCCGCCGTGTGTCTTTTCCTCGACGTCGTCCTGCGTGAGGCGGCCACGGCTGTTCCTCGCGCCGTCGTTGGGTCAGACCCTGCCAAGGAAACCACCATCATGTGCTCATATTCATCTTCTTCTGGTTCTCACCTATGACTTGTCTTCTCTTTCGTCTGTGTGAGTGTCGCCGCTCACTCGAGTCAGAACTCCGGCGAGTACTTGGTCGCTGCATGCCTCCTCTTCCACTCCGACATGTGAAGCTTCGAGTGGCTCCCCCTCTCTCTCGATCTACACCACCTAGGATCCTTTTAGCTTTGCTCACAAGTTCGGCGGGGCTCGATTCTCTACTGGCATGGCCGCCAATCCATCAAGCTTCTGGGCTCTCTGCACAATAGCGGCTTCTCTACTGTTGTTGGCGATGGAGGGACCGAGGGGTGTGTGTGTGGGGGGGGTCTCGCTCTCTCTCTGTAGTCTCTAGTCAAAGTAAACTGCCCATCGGTCTCTCTCTCTCGCTTAGTCATGCCATGTTCACAACGTGGGGATCATGGCATCATTGTTCATATAACCGCTGCCAAGAAAAGACGGTGTCCATTGCCATCAGTTCATATCCAAGGCTGATGGTTAGGGATCTGACTAGGCCGATCATGGCTCGCATATATTGCCTAAGACTAAGAACAAACCAGACCTTTAGTCTATCCTACCCAAATATATATACTATTTCATCATTTTCAGACCTCATTATCTTCTTCTAGGAGCATCTGAATTCATGAGACGTTGACTATGGCTTCGTCATCATCCAAGTTATATCCCATCAAATCTCAATCCCAAGTTTCCACTATTTGACTAATAAATAACTCAATCAAAAGGGCATCAACTTAGGTAGTCAACACAACTAATCATCCATATTTTATCAAAGAACTTGGTACACTTCAAATAACTCAAACACATGTATCCATATATATATCGTTGGACATTTAAGGATTACAAAATTTCACTCCATCACATCCTAGACACCTTAAAAGATATTCCGTCCTCGGAATTAAACTAGAAAAGCCACTTCGTCACATCATATACATCTTAAAGGAACTTTCGTCCTCGAAAGTAAACCATACACATACCCCAAGGAAAACTACCATGTCTTCATCTACACATATAGTACTATTCTAGGTGCAACGCATTCACGAAACCAAGTTCCATGATCATGTCCAAACTAGTATTAGGAGATTTTAAAACTTCTAAGGTTAAACATCCTTTCATAGAAGGCTCAAATTCTGATTAGGTCATAACATATCTCATTGTTAGGGATTCATCCTTATCTTTGCCCATGAATTAGGATTTCGTCATCATATTATCACAAATTAAAGGAGTTAACTAAGGTTAACCCATACATCAAGGTGTCATCAACATTTTATTGAGCTAATAGTTAGAACAAGTTCAACATTAACATATGCCATTTAGGAGGGATTTAACTATAGTCATCCCACTTGATCACATTAAGATCATATCTAGGTGTCATCATTATTATGTTGTGATAACTATCAAACTATATTTTTCGTCTTTATTAAGCACTATGATTAACACCTCATGCAACATGTTCCATTCATATGATCTTATTTCATTGTTCATAATAAATTGCAACATTACTAGTGAATTCATCAAAAGATTAGCCAACAATTCACATTATCATCATTATTCAAGATACGGTTAACCATGTATGCATCGATATCTATTAAACCATCTCTAGGTTTCCATCATATCATGTCTATATATCACATATCGAGATTAATCGCATCCTTACATATATTATATCATGGTTGTGCTAAACCAACTTATACAAGTGGCTTCTTAAAACATATATCAAAACTTATATAGTCCAAATGAGGTTCTCCTGACCCATTTCTTGAGGGTAGTTTCGTGCTCAGTCTCTCTGAACTAACTCATCTCTATGAGTATCTCACATGCATATACTTTATCTGACCTCTCTTAGTCTAGGGTTCTCGAATTAACTCATTGGCACTAGGGATAGCCATACAAGCTCTAGCCACCTAAGCACAAACCAAAACATGCTATTACAACTCTCTTTCTCTTATATACACACCACTAGATTCTTATATGGGAACCACCAACACGAGCATGAGGCTTTACAGAAACTGACATAGCTACCTCCTCTAGGGTCTTGGGCTCTCTCCCTCACCCAGATGGTAGGCACTCATATTCATATTCAGATATGCATATATAACCAGCCTCTCTCTGACTTCAGGGTTTGGTCCTCCCAAGGACATCTAGGGTTCAACAAGACTATAGGAATCATACATAAAACAACTCAACTCAATTACTCAGGAGTAGTCTAGTTTAGGACATATCATATCACATATCTCATAAATCTCATATCTTGGAGTCTAGGTTCTCTGACCTTCTCCCTGTGGGTCTCGCTCTTTCTTGAGCTAACCCCAAAACTGGTCCTAACACTAGAGGTCCTCCTTTGTAAAAGAGCTTGAGGCTCATGTTGACTCACAACATGTCTTAACTTAACTTATCTTAACTCATAAAAGAAAGCATACTTGCTTCATCAAGCTTATCTCAAAACCTCAAAACTAAACTCAAGTCCTCAAGACAGACATAGATCATAATAAACTATCTTATATCATCTCTATCAAAATTACATCATATCATCAAAACTTATATCATCTATTCCATCTATCATATATATATTCCAACAAGGCTCTAGATATCTAATCTAGAACTACACTCTCTTCTAGACTGATGTCATTCACTTTCACTTAGGTTGCATGATCACCTCTTACTCGTACATGTGTGGGGACACATTTTTGTAATACATATACATAATAAAATATTATATAGTTTTTCTCCGATAACACTAGCGTCAGAGAAAACTATCGAGGTTCGATCCATTTGGAATCAAAAACCAAAGCCAGAAACGAGTGTCCCACACATAGTAGAGAGTCCAGTGTCATGAAAACTAGTGAAAAGGGTGAGAACATGGTGTAGACTAGTTTAGCTACTCTAGACAATGAGCGCCATATGTCTAGGGTTTCTCTTCCCCTGATGCACGTCATTTCCAAATAGTGCAACGTCCCATACCACTGCACTACAAGGAAAGAACGACATCTCAGGACTTGCTACTCAACAAGCACCAGTCTAGACCTAGTTCTCAGACATCTAGGTGCTAACCTAGAGGCTACGTCAGATCTAGTCTCAAAAATACGACTAATCTAACCCTAAAGATTATTAAGTTCAAAGTTCTTTAGTTTTAAGTTGCATAATGAGCAAATGTTAGGCTTTGCTATTGTTCATGCTCTGATACCACCTGTGACGTCCCTGGATTTTCTAAAACTTAATCTGATGTGTGACGTCCAAATTGAAACCCTCACCTCAGTGAGCATTCCAATTTAAACATCCCACACTAGGCTAAGAAGAAGAAAATCAGAGGAAGTCAGAAGGAAACACAGTAGTACATGTACATGAACAATAATAAAACCATACACACATGTTCACCATTCAACATATAATTACAACATGAATTGTTACAACATTTGGTATTACATATTGAACAGCAAACTATACATATACATGTACTACATCTAAACAACAGGATCTTAAGACAACAGGTCCACCTGTACATCAGCTCGCCACACAACTCTCACTATCCTGGATCTTCAAGAGCATAACCACAACCTATACAAAAAAGATTACATGCGGTACACGTCAGCACAATATTTCATGAATATTGTACTGAGTACGCCTACGTGTCTTTTATTTACCTCTCATCATATCTTGGCAATAAGATAAAACTAATACTTGGCAGTAACAGAAGAATATAAGAAAAGCATATACTTGCACAAAGATGTTCATTAACAAAAGAGAACACATATTTTAAGCACATTTCCATCATACATCTCGTGCGTCTGCCACCAAGTGGCTTTGACATCTTTAGGCCTTATGATCTACCACCAAGTGGTTTGTGATCATTATACAAACATCGTATGATCTACCACCAAGTGGTTTGTGATCATTATGCATGCGCTCTACCACCGAGTGGTTTATGAGCTATCCTATGATGGAACATTTATATTATGTTTGATGTGTTCATAGCACTAAGTATGGAAAATCGGGAAACATATCATACAAGAACAATCATTTCATCTAATACCATATGCCAAGTATTTAACTACTCATATAACACAAGCATATTGCATAATAAGCCAAGTAAGAGGTAATGGCGTACCTTCCAAAGAGATAGATCATTCTAATCACATATTCCTCATGTCATCTATAACTTTGTTAAACCTGATTAAGACAAGATCATGTACTATCATCAGATTCCCATCATCATACATCTCATCTTAACCCTAATTGTGTCCATTAGGGTTTCTCTTATCTCATTATAATATTCTCAGGGTTACTTGTATTCTTATCTTATGATTATCTCATTGATGTCATTTTCTAGATTACATCTTATTATTAAAGTTCATCATCTGAACATTAGGTTCCATACCCTTTTGTGCGCATATTAACCCTAGGTTACCTCATTAACCTAGATTAGGGTTTTATAACACGTATTGAGATTCATCTTCATATAACATGGATTTCATGCATATAACTGATCTCAGATTTATATATTATCTTCCAGTTATAGATACGAGGGTTTTCTGTAAATCTCATCATATCTTGAGCATATATGTATTAATTGTATATTAATTAGGGCTATTATCCTTAATTAGCCATATTAATCAAAATATATGCTTTCGTGCATCACCATGACCATATATAATATCATATACATTTTAAACATGATTATAGAATTACTGACACGTTTCCATAATTTTATATCATTATTTAATATTTATTATCCATGAGATGATCATTCCACAACTTACATAATATCACTGAGATTAAAGCATAAAAATACTGATATTATGATTCTACTGTGTTCTATGCATTTTTCTGAGAATTTTGATATATTACTTGTATTTTTCTGATGTTCGAGCTAATTACTACGATCTATTGAATATCTGGGTAATAACTGAGATAATTACCTTTGTGGGCTAATCAGTAGTCGCCACGTGGCAACTAGGGTGTGCGCTCCCGCACTGAGCCGGCCGGTTCTCGGCTCCTTCCTTCTTTGCGACTATGCGATCTGGATTCTCCCAGATCTACGCAAGAGTCGGCCGGGACACAGTTCCCCGCTCGACGCCAGGTTCTTCCATGAGCGCTGCCGCTGCGCTAGAATGGTGGCTAGAGATGGGCCCTGGTTTCCTCCTCATCTAGATCAAACGTGATCACGAGCTCAGGCCGGTCCTGCTGTGCGCCGTCGGCCTAGCGCCTTCGTCCCGTCTTGACACCTCCAAGTCATCTCCGACGGCTACACGGAAGAAGCATAGCGGCCCTAGCTCTCCATCCAGGCTTGCTCCTCTCCAGCAACACTACTGTGGAGCGTCTCTCTCTCCTTCGCGATCTCAGAGTCCGGCGTCTGCCTGTCCGCCGTGTGTCTTTTCCTCGACGTCGGCCTGCGTGAGGTGGCCACGGCTGTTCCTGGTGTCGTCGTTGGGTCAGGCCCTGCCAAGGGAACCACCATCATGTGCTCATATTCATCTTCTTCTGGTTCTCACCTATGACTTGTCTTCTCTTTCGTCTGTGTGAGTGTCGCCGCTCACTCGAGTCAGAACTCCGGCGAGTACTTGGTCGCTGCATGCCTCCTCTTCCACTCCGACATGTGAAGCTTCGAGTGGCTCCCCCTCTCTCTCAATCTACACCACCTAGGATCCTTTTAGCTTTGCTCGCAAGTTCGGCGGGGCTCGATTCTCTACTGGCATGGCCGCCAATCCATCAAGCTTTTGGGCTCTCTGCACAATGGCGGCTTCTCTACTGTTGTTGGCAATGGAGGGACCGAGGTGTGGGGGGGGTCTCGCTCTCTCTCTGTAGTCTCTAGTCAAAATAAACTGCCCATCGGTCTCTCTCTCTCGCTTATTCATGCCATGTTCGCAACGTGGGCATCATGGCATCATTGTTCATATAACCGCTGCCAAGAAAAGACGGTGTCCATTGCCATCGATTCATATCCAAGGTTGATGGTTAGGGATCTGACTAGGCCGATCATGGCTCGCATATATTGCCTAAGACTAAGAACAAACTGGACCTTTAGTCTATCCTACCCAAATATATATACTATTTCATCATTTTCAGACCTCATTATCTTCTTCTAGGAGCATCTAAATTCATGAGACGTTGACTATGGCTTCGTCATCATCCAAGTTATATCCCATCAAATCTCAATCCCAAGTTTCCACTATTTGACTAATAAATAACTCAATCAAAAGGGCATCAACTTAGGTAGTCAACACAACTAATCATCCATATTTTATCAAAGAACTTGGTACACTTCAAATAACTCAAACACATGTATCCATATATATATCGTTGGACATTTAAGGATTACAAAATTTCACTCCATCACATCCTACACATCTTAAAAGATATTCCGTCCTCAGAATTAAACTAGAAAAGCCACTTCGTCACATCATATACATCTTAAAGGAACTTTCCTCCTCGAAAGTAAACCATACACATACCCCAAGGAAAACTACCATGTCTTCATCTACACATATAGTACTATTCTAGGTGCAACGCATTCACGAAACCAAGTTCCATGATCATGTCCAAACTAGTATTAGGAGATTTTAAAACTTCTAAGGTTAAACATCCTTTCATAGAAGGCTCAAATTCTGATTAGGTCATAACATATCTCATTGTTAGGGATTCATCCTTATCTTTGCCCATGAATTAGGATTTCGTCATCATATTACCACAAATTAAAGGAGTTAACTAAGGTTAACCCATACATCAAGGTGTCATCAACATTTTATTGAGCTAATAGTTAGAACAAGTTCAACATTAACATATGCCATTTAGGAGGGATTTAACTATAGTCATCCCACTTGATCACATTAAGATCATATCTAGGTGTCATCATTATTATGTTGTGATAACTATCAAACTATATTTTTCGTCTTTATTAAGCACTATGATTAACACCTCATGCAACATGTTCCATTCATATGATCTTATTTCATTGTTCATAATAAATTGCAACATTACTAGTGAATTCATCAAAAGATTAGCCAACAATTCACATTATCATCATTATTCAAGATACAGTTAACCATGTATGCATCGATATCTATTAAACCATCTCTAGGTTTCCATCATATCATGTCTATATATCACATATCGAGATTGATCGCATCCTTACATATATTATATCATGGTTGTGCTAAACCAACTTATACAAGTGTCTTTTTAAAACATATATCAAAACTTATATAGTCCAAATGAGGTTCTCCTGACACATTTCTTAAGGGTAGTTTTGTGCTCAGTCTCTCTGAACTAACTCATCTCTATGAGTATCTCACATGCATATACTTTATCTGACCTCTCTTAGTCTAGGGTTCTCGAATTAACTCATTGGCACTAGGGATAGCCATACAAGCTCTAGCCACCTAAGCACAAACCAAAACATGCTATTACATACTCTTCATAGGTCTTTACCTAAGAGATACTATTTCTCAACTCTCTTTCTCTTATATACACACCACTAGATTCTTATATGGGAACCACCAACCCGAGCATTAGGCTTTACAGAAACTGACATAGCTACCTCCTCCAGGGTCTTGGGCTCTCTCCCTCACCCAGATGGTAGGCACTCATATTCATATTCACATATGCATATATAACCAGCCTCTCTCTGACTTCAGGGTTTGGTCCTCCCAAGGACATCTAGGGTTCAACAAGACTATAGGAATCATACATAAAACAACTCAACTCAATTACTCAGGAGTAGTCTAGTTTAGGACATATCATATCACATATCTCATAAATCTCATATCTTGGAGTCTAGGTTCTCTGACCTTCTCCCTGTGGGTCTCGCTCTCTCTTGAGCTAACCCCAAAACTGGTCCTAACACTAGAGGTCCTCCTTTGTAAAAGAGCTTGAGGCTCATGCTGACTCACAACATGTCTTAACTTAACTTATCTTAACTCATAAAAGAAAGCATACTTGCTTCATCAAGCTTATCTCAAAACCTCAAAACTGAACTCAAGTCCTCAAGACAGACATAGATCATAATAAACTATCTTATATCATCTCTATCAAAATTACATCATATCATCAAAACTTATATCATCTATTCCATCTATCATATATATATTCCAACAAGGCTCTAGACATCTAATCTAGAACTACACTCTCTTCTAGACTGATGTCATTCACTTTCACTTAGGTTGCATGATCACCTCCTACTCGTACATGTGTGGGGACACATTTTTGTAATACATATACATAATTAAATATTATATAGTTTTTCTCTGATAACACTAGCGTCAGAGAAAACTATCGAGGTTCGATCCGTTTGGAATCAAAAACCAAAGCCAGAAACGAGTGTCCCACACATAGTAGAGAGTCCAGTGTCATGAAAACTAGTGAAAAGGGTGAGAACATGGTGTAGATTAGTGTATCTACTCTAGACAATGAGCGCCATATGTCTAGGGTTTCTCTTCCCCTGATGCACGTCATTTCCAAATACTGCAACGTCCCATACCGCTGCACTACAAGGAAAGAACGACATCTCAGGACTTGCTACTCAACAAGCACTAGTCTAGACCTAGTTCTTAGACATCTAGGTGCTAACCTAGAGGCTACGTCAGATCTAGTCTCAAAAAGACGACTAATCTAACCCTAAAGATTATTAAGTTCAAAGTTCTTTAGTTTTAAGTTGCATAATGAGCAAATGTTAGGCTTTGCTATTGTTCATGCTCTGATACCACCTGTGACGTCCCCGGATTTTATAAAACTTAATTTGATGTGTGACGTCCAAATTGAAACCCTCACCTCAGTGAGCATTCCAATTTAAACATCCCACACTAGGCTAAGAAGAAGAAAATCAGAGGAAGTCAGAAGGAAACACAGTAGTACATGTACATGAACAATAATAAAACCATACACACATGTTCACCATTCAACATATAATTACAACATGAATTGTTACAACATTTGGTATTACATATTGAACAGCAAACTATACATATACATGTACTACATCTAAACAACAGGATCTTAAGACAACAGGTCCACCTGTACATCAGCTCGCCACACAACTCTCACTATCCTGGATCTTCAAGAGCATAACCACAACCTATACAAAAAAGATTACATGCGGTACACGTCAGCACAATATTTCATGAATATTGTACTGAGTACGCCTACGTGTCTTTTATTTACCTCTCATCATATCTTGGCAATAAGATAAAACTAATACTTGGCAATAACAGAAGAATATAAGAAAAGCATATACTTGCACAAAGATGTTCATTAACAAAAGAGAACACATATTTTAAGCACATTTCCATCATACATCTCGTGCGTCTACCACCAAGTGGCTTTGACGTCTTTAGGCCTTATGATCTACCACCAAGTGGTTTGTGATCATTATACAAACATCGTATGATCTACCACCAAGTGGTTTGTGATCATTATGCATGCGCTCTACCACCGAGTGGTTTATGAGCTATCCTATGATGGAACATTTATATTATGTTTGATGTGTTCATAGCACTAAGTATGGAAAATCAGGCAACATATCATACAAGAACAATCATTTCATCTAATACCATATGCCAAGTATTTTACTACTCATATAACACAAGCATATTGCATAATAAGCCAAGTAAGAGGTAATGGCGTACCTTCCAAAGAGATAGATCATTCTAATCACATATTCCTCATGTAATCTATAACTTTGTTAAACCTGATTAAGACAAGATCATGTACTATCATCAGATTCCCATCATCATACATCTCATCTTAACCCTAATTGTGTCCATTAGGGTTTCTCTTATCTCATTATAATATTCTCAGGGTTACTTGTATTCTTATCTTATGATTATCTCACTGATGTCATTTTTCAGATTACATCTTATTATTAAAGTTCATCATCTGAACATTAGGTTCCATACCCTTTTGTGCGCATATTAACCCTAGGTTACCTCATTAACCTAGATTAGGGTTTTATAACACGTATTGAGATTCATCTTCATATAACATGGATTTCATGCATATAACTGATCTCAGATTTATATATTATCTTCCAGTTATAGATACGAGGGTTTTCTGTAAATCTCATCATATCTTGAGCATATATGTATTAATTGCAAATTAATTAGGGCTATTATCCTTAATTAGCCATATTAATCAAAATATATGCTTTCGTGCATCACCATGACCATATATAATATCATATACATTTTAAACATGATTATATAATTACTGACATGTTTCCATAATTTTATATCATTATTTAATATTTATTATCCATGAGATGATCATTCCACAACTTACATAATATCACTGAGATTAAAGCATAAAAAGACTGATATTATGATTCTACTGTGTTCTATGCATTTTTCTGAGAATTTTGATATATTACTTGTATTTTTCTGATGTTCGAGCTAATTACTACGATCTATTGAATATCTGGGTAATAACTGAGATAATTACCTTTGTGGGCTAATCAGTAGTCGCCACGTGGCAACTAGGGTGTGCGCTCCTGCACTGAGCCGGCCGGTTCTCGGCTCCTTCCTTCTTTGCGACTACGCGATCTGGATTCTCCCAGATCTACGCAAGAGTCGGCCGGGACACAGTTCCCCGCTCGACGCCAGGTTCTTCCATGAGCGTTGCCGCTGCGCTAGAATGGTGGCTAGAGATGGGCCCTGGTTTCCTCCTCATCTAGATCAAACATGATCACGAGCTCAGGCAGGTCCTGCTGTGCGCCGTCGGCCTAGCGCCTTCGTCCCGTCTTGACACCTCCAAGTCATCTCCGACGGCTACACGGAAGCAGCATAGCAGCCCTAGCTCTCCATCCAGGCTTGCTCCTCTCCAGCAACACTGCTGTGGAGCGTCTCTCTCTCCTTCGTGATCTCAGAGTCCGGCGTCTGCCTATCCGCCGTGTGTCTTTTCCTCGACGTCGTCCTGCGTGAGGCGGCCACGGCTGTTCCTGGCGCCGTCGTTGGGTCAGACCCTGCCAAGGAAACCACCATCATGTGCTCATATTCATCTTCTTCTGGTTCTCACCTATGACTTGTCTTCTCTTTCGTCTGTGTGAGTGTCGCCGCTCACTCGAGTCAGAACTCCGGCGAGTACTTGGTCGCTGCATGCCTCCTCTTCCACTCCGACATGCGAAGCTTCGAGTGGCTCCCCCTCTCTCTCGATCTACACCACCTAGGATCCTTTTAGCTTTGCTCACAAGTTCGGCGGGGCTCGATTCTCTACTGGCATGGCCGCCAATCCATCAAGCTTCTGGGCTCTCTGCACAATAGCGGCTTCTCTACTGTTGTTGGCGATGGAGGGACCGAGGGGTGTGTGTGGGGGGGGGGGGGTCTCGCTCTCTCTCTGTAGTCTCTAGTCAAAGTAAACTGCCCATCGGTCTCTCTCTCTCGCTTATTAATGCCATGTTCGCAACGTGGGGATCATGGCATCATTGTTCATATAACCGCTGCCAAGAAAAGACGGTGTCCATTGCCATCGGTTCATATCCAAGGCTGATGGTTAGGGATCTGACTAGGCCGATCATGGCTCGCATATATTGCCTAAGACTAAGAACAAACCGGACCTTTAGTCTATCCTACCCAAATATATAAACTATTTCATCATTTTCAGACCTCATTATCTTCTTCTAGGAGCATCTGAATTCATGATACATTGACTATGGCTTCGTCATCATCCAAGTTATATCCCATCAAATCTCAATCCCAAGTTTCCACTATTTGACTAATAAATAACTCAATCAAAAGGGCATCAACTTAGGTAGTCAACACAACTAATCATCCATATTTTATCAAAGAACTTGGTACACTTCAAATAACTCAAACACATGTATCCATATATATATCGTTGGACATTTAAGGATTACAAAATTTCACTCCATCACAAATAGAGAAACTACTAAGTACTTCACATGCGATAAAAGAGTGTGTAGCACCCGGGTCAACCAAAATAGATATAAAGCAAGAAAAAGATAAATCCGAATGAAATAACTCCATCTGACATGTCACCACTCGTGGGTTGACCACCGCCTCTAGCTGACTCATGGCACAGAATCTAGCCATTGCCTGTTGTCACCCCTGTCCTCTTCTTCCTTGAGAAGACGATACATCTTGGTACATTTGTCCACGTCCTAATCCTCCCGCACCACTGTTGCTTTGCTGGCTCTACCTCAGTTGTTGAGTCACTTCACCATCCTTCACTGGATAGAATTGTCTGGTATGGCCAACTTTTCCACACTTGTAACATATTTTGTTCTCATACCAAGGCCTAGGTGGTCTTGTCACTAATGCTGATACAATACTCTGGGCTCCTGAGGGTGGAAAAATTCAGCCTCTTCCCTTGCTCGGTGACCACTGAGTCGAAACACCAAACCTCTGTGATGCTAGCAGTGCAAAAAACCTCAGCTTCTTGAAGCCACCTGACGACTGCCCTTGAAACTGTGCATAACACTTTTAGTATTTGGCTCTCTATTCTCCTTCACAGATTGTTCTATCCTTTGAACAGACTCCACAAACACAGAAAACCTCTCTCGATTCTCTAAGGAAGCAGCTAGGGTAGAGAACTCATCATTCAAACCCTTCTCAAAATGACGAATCATCTCATCTTCTATGCAGCGATGTGAGGAAAGAACCCCAACAACTCCATATTCCTTGTCTCATACTCATTGATCATCATGGATCCCTATCAAATCCTCTCGAGCTGACTAATCTTCTCATCCAGATATGTTTGTGGAAAGTACCGACTAACAAACTCCCGTCAGAACTCCTCCCAACCAACCACAACACAAACCTCTCCTCCTTTATGGCCCACCAATGGCTAGCACTCCCTTTCAGGAGGTACATCGCATGCTTCACCTTATCCTCTTCAGGGATACTCAGGATCTTGAAAGTCTTCTCAAGCTCAGTTAGTCATTGATCCGCATTCACCGAGCCAGCTGTCCCCGCATACTCAACTACCCCAACACAGCAAAGCTGCTTGAAAGTCTTCCCAGTACCCGAGATTTAGCATGAGGAACAGGTGCTCTAGGCTGAGGTGTAGACATCTTGTCTGCCACATGAGTCATCGTGGCCATAAACTGCCCAAAAAGTGATTGAAAGGTAGGGTTTTCTATCATGGCTGGGTCAAACTGGGGGACTTCAAGCACCTGATCTTCATGTGTCTGGTTCTCTGCACCACCAGCCAGTGCAACAACACTACTCTTGGCAGCATCTTCTTCGTGTTCTCCAGACATATTTTAGCTTTTCTTCTTATTTTGCATAAGTACAAGTGACTATAAGACAGACTGAAGGACACTAGAACAGACACAAACACTAGTCCTAGGTCCTTGTAGACTCAGCGAACCTAAAGCTCTGATACCAACCCTAACCTATGACATCCCACACTACAGTGATACAAGATTACTCAAAACACAATCGCAAAAAAGAGATTAACAAACTTAGTAGCAGAATACCAAAAATTTAAAACCTTTTTAAATAAAACCACCATATAGAAATAACATTTACACCTGAGTACTTTCATGCCTCAAAGCATTCACAAGGCATGTTGTCAACCTGTAATGAAGGCATTGTTCTAGAACGTATGTACATGATTCTATCATATCTGATATACAACAAGCACATAAAGAGAACACATTCACAAAACACCTACAAAATGTTCCCAAAGACCCGAGTGTACAGGGACGACTCTAGGACTCTATCAACAAGACAACCAACATCACTTCCAACCTTATCAACTATTGCGCCTTTGGCTGCTACTCATCCTCCTCTGCACGATCTATACCTCCTCATGCTCGTCCACTTGAAAAGTTTGTTAACCAATAGGGTGAGACACACAGTCCCAATGAGAGATATAACTCTTCGCCAACTCCATTATTATCACAGATAAGATAAATTGAGCAACAGTAAAATTATCAGGAAAACCAATTATGGTTGAATTATGAAACATCTTAATAATTAAAAAGGAATATGAAGAACATGTATGTTTTCTATCAATAACATTGTATGAAGATCAAGAAAGGCATCAACCAATGTTTTTGTATTTGATCCTATACAATTATACTACACTTATGATTACATATTCATTATGCCCTGAGGATTTTAGTCATACCATTCAAATCAAACCAACCACTATATGTATATAGTCAAAGTCTGTGCCACACAAGGTCTAATGGAAGAGACGAAATCCACAACCTCACCACACCTCTTGGTCACCACAAGAGAAAACATTGCAAAGACATATCAGTCCACTGGAGCATTGGCATATATCCAAGAATAGGGATTAGCTCATGCATGGCCATCCACATATATAAACATAACTATCCCACCTTGGTACAGGTACAACGCTAGAAGAATAGGCTCACACATGGCTGTTCTAACAAAAGGAGTGGCTCACGCATGGCCATCCAATTCACACTGATATCAGATCATGCATGGCCATCTCACACATCATGTATTTAACGATACAAGGAATTACTTTACTTGTACCCCGCATACTCAAAAATATGCACTCCAAGTTAAACTCGTTTCACCATCCAGTAATAAACCTGACACTGGAATGGATCTATGGCATAGGGAAACTACACTATTTGATTTCACTTGATTAGTTAGATCAATTTAACATCTTAAGGAATCAATCAAGTTACAACGTACAACCTCTAAACAAGATCTACATAATCAGGGTATGACTCATCATCAGAACATATTGAATCACATCATCACTTTATGCATGTTATCACATATATGTCCGTCTCAAGGACCAATGTCCATCACAAGGACCACATGTCCATCACAAGGACCAAATGTCCATCACAAGGACCACATGTTCATCGCAAGGACCAACGTCCATCACATCATAACCACCATAGGTCATACATGGCTATGTACATCAATCTGTATCACCTACATGGTAGAACTAATAACAAGAAGGCAAAGCATCATTATTTCATAGAACTCATACTACCAATGTCCATCACAAGGACCACATGTCCATCACAAGGACCAAATGTCCATCACAAGGACCAAATGTTCATCGCAAGGACCAACGTCCATCACATCATAACCACCATATCTCATACATGGCTATGTACATCAATCTGTATCACCTGCATGGTAGAACTGATAACAAGAAGGCAAAGCATCATTATTTCATAGAACTCATACTTTACATTCACCTTACACATTTCACATTATAACAATTAGGGTTTCACTTTACCTGATTAGGGTTTACAAGGTTGGACCATCAATCATCTTTGGATCATCACCTCCTTCATCATTATGAGATGTGTTATAAGACATAGAAGCACATTTCTCATTATTATTATAAAACCTGTTATGTGGTTTAGAATCATAACCTTCACATAATATGTACAACTACTCCATAGGATATCACATCATCACCATGAAACACCAAAATCAACATGGTATGTCTCAACCATCACCATGGAGTATTTCATCAACAAGATGCATCACTACACCACAGAGGAGTATCAGTTAGGGTTAGGGTATCAGCCACCACACTAAAGATAGGGTATCAGTTACCACACCAAGATAGTGTATCGGTTAACCCTAGATATCGAGAAACCAACCTAGGTAGGGTATCGATTTACTAACTCAAGGATGAGTATTGGTTTATCATCACTTTGTATTGGTTCAACATCACTTGGCATCAGGCTCAATACCTCAATGAAAGTGTGTCGATTATACCATCTCTTAAGGTATGGCCTCACCATCCCTTAGAGTATCGGCCTCTACTTTAACCAAGGATATCGGCCTACCCATCCATTAGGGTATCGACCTCACCATCACTTAGGGTATCAACCTCTTCTTTAACCAAGGGTATCGGCCACTAGGGTTGGTTGTATTAGTTGAACCTCAAGGTAGGTGATTCACACCTCTAACCAAGATGTGTCGGCTAGGGAGTATCGGGTTACAAGGTATATCGATTTATGCATGTATCAGATTAGGGTTTACATGTTGGCTTCCACACTCAACTATAATCATGGAGACTCAACACTCTTCTTCCCAAGGCATCACTAGATCATAACACATCCCATCATGGTATGTATATTGATCTAGACAAGGCATGTCAGTTTTCATGTCGTGTTGTAAGCATACCATATCTCATATTGATTTAGTCATCCTCTACCACAAGATGACAATACTACCAAGGAAAAGAAAATAGTAACTTATAGAAGCAACTTAACATAGTTCTATTCTCAAAACCAAATGTAGATCCACCAAAAAAAGTTACTTGCATGCAAGCAAAGACAAGCTAAGAGCAACTAGCAAGATAAAAAGTAGAAAGGTGATAATAACAAAGTAGGGTTAGAGTTATATGACCCGCCTCAAGAACAACCACCAAGCTTTAAGCTCCAAGGTCAAGCTATAAGATTCCCAGGATAAGGTAGAAGAAGATCCTTCTATGGAAACCTCCACCACATCTCCACAAAGGAAGATAGGACCATGGTTAAGGGAGAGAAAAAGAGATGAGAAGAAGGTACCAAGGTCCATGGTCAAGAAGAAGTAAGAAGAAGAGAAGGAAAATCTAGAAAACCATGGCTTACCAAGGAAGAAGATGAAGGTGAGAACTACAAGCTCTTGGCTTGCCCACAAAGCTCCAAGGAAGAGGGATCTTCAAGCTCAAGGTTAGCCACCAAGGAGAGCAAGCAAGGATTGCTAAAAGGGTTCACTTGTATGAGAAGGAAGAGGCATATATACATGGCCGAAGAGAGAGAGAGAGAGAGCAAAGGAAAGGTGTCACCACCTTAGAACCCTAGAGGACACTTGTCCAAGAAGAAGGGACACATGCCACTATATGCAACAAGGTGACAGAACCAATGTCCCACCCACTTGGCCACTTAGGAAGGTCAACGTTGACACACCCATCCACCTTCTTCACAAATAGATAGGGATGAAACCCTAGGTCACAAGTCGATATGGAACTCCTCCTAGAGTCACCACAACCCGATATGGTTATCCTCAAGGTACCACAAACCAATAGGATGTCCCTCAAGACACCCTCAACTGATACCAAGCCTTCTCAAAGCAACCCCAAACTGATACAGTGCCTCACCAAGGCTCTCAAACCCGAGACAACACTCTAAAGAGAAAAGCACACTTCAAACATGTGCCTAAAACATCAACAAGGATGTCACTACTCAACCAAGTCCAAAATAAGGTGCCCAACACTTCCTCTCTCCTTTAAATTATGCCAAGAGAGAAGAGGAACACTCTAGATGTGGCAAACTTGCACATCAACCCTTACTCTGAGTAAACTGTAAGTTGTACCAAAACCTCACCACAAAGCACACACATCAAGCAACAAGCTCAAACAAGGAACATCAACCTCCAACATGCCCTAATTGCATCTTAGATGATTAGATCAAGGAGCTAAGCAACTCAGTTAAGCAAAACAAATAGGGTTAGCCCAAAATGTCAGCCAGAGTCCTTACAAACAACGTGAGAGGGACGATAGATCTAGAGAAATAAGAAAGCAATACACCAACAATAGTCCTTCAGATTTGGGTCTGGCATCGGCATAGAGGATGAATGGAAACACCTTCTCTCAATGAAGATGATGTTGATCTTATCTCTCCTTGAGACCTTCATCTTCAGAGGAAGAAGATCTATGGAAGTGGGTGGAGATGACTCTAGAATATGGTAGCACTTCATCGTATCTATGATGATCTGACCCTTTTGCATGGATGAGGTTGTTACCTATTTATAGGCATCAGTTATTGACTTAAGTCTGTTGTAGTCACTACATTAGACTGCATTTCAATCGCAACAAGCAATCATGCCCTTCGATTGCTATGTACACGATGTAGTGATTGTAGGGGAGTAGAATGTCATTGGTCGTTTGGGCTAGTAGTCTATAGCGACCGATACGGTTGCTCCCCCTTTGGTCACTACGCCTGGATATTTGTGGCGACCACAGTCTTTTGATCTTTCTTGTCCTTTGGTTGCAAGGGTGCTTGATGCTCATCGACTGCTATGGTGTTGTCTTCAAGTGTAGCAGCCTATTGGAAATTCTCTCATGCCCATTTATAGACCACATGCTCATCAATCACTATTGTGTTGTCTTCAAGTGTAGCAGCCATTGGAAATTCTATATAAATCAAAGAGGGTCATGAGTTTGGATAGTCACATCAGGTCTTGTCAAAAGCAATTAGAATTAGTTAGACAAGTCTCAAAAAGGGGTTCAATATAAATATAAAATAAGCACATGATGTCCAAAAAATTGGATGTTATCAATAATTATTAATTCATCAATAATTCAACTATAGTCTAATGTGGTCCCACATGGCTTAATTTCTAAATATGTTTCACATGACTACCTAGTCAATTAATTAGTATAAATGTATCTTTACCATTCTACTCTATCCAAGTTCATGTTGAATGAAAAATCTATAGTAAATCATCCTTAACCACATAAACATTTGAAAAATGATTTCACCCAACTCATTGCATAAACATATCAAACAAAGACATTGATTATGTGAAATATAATTTATTAGAATATTCATATATGGTCCCCAATGAGAAATATCATGACATACATGTATCTTATGTATGAGAGTGTAATATTGAAGGATTCATGAAAAGAATAACACTACCAACTATGAGGAATGCAGGATATAAGAAAATGGAGAAATGATTACAAACCCATGAATCCATGATCATGATTGTGACACATGTTCCTATTTGCATGGAGAATTTACTTGAGATTTTGAAGTTAAGGCACGAATGTCTTATTTTTTTTAATGAAGTTATGCATTACTCCTTAACAGCATGTATATGTAAGAAACATTGGAAATTATAACTTGTTATACTTCTAGCCCTCACTTTAAGAACACAATTAGACCACTTGATGGCTATGCACAATAATTGATTCTATCAGTTGTAGATCCAAGGCTCATTTTTTTTTACCAGAAGTATGCTTCCATGACTCTAAGTAGAGGAGATAAGGATTTTGATCCCTTAGTCAACTAGCAATTTAGCTTAACGTATATGTTCTCATTTTGCATGATGGGAACACATAGCCACCTAGGCATAGATAGAATGTACCAAGATCCTAAATTTCTTGTGAAATACTTTTAAAACTGATATAACTTGCTAAATAAACTTAGTACCAATGTATTATCACTTCTGAACTACTTTCCAACATTACAAATCCTTGAATCTTTTCTAATGATCCCAAATAGATAGTCCATATTTATTTAAATTTAGTTAAGTCGAAATTTGTATTGGTCTTTTAGAATGACCTCTGCCTTTATTTTTATGTTCATGCATGATATATTCTTGGGGGTAAAGAACTCAGTGAGACATGGTAAGAATATTGCGAGATATACCTTATATTTGAGATCACGACTAGATAAGACTTTTTTGTGCTTCCAATTTATGTTTATGTTTTTAAAACCTGAATGTGCTCCAAAAAATCATATTATTCTAAATATCATTTTTTTGTTGTAAAATGAATCCATGTGCATAAATCAAGATAAATAATATTGGGTCTTTACACATGCCCTCCAAAAAATTTAGGTAGAAAGGATCCGGTTCTCTTCCTTCTTTATGATATCCCTCTCACTTTTTCAGGAACTCCATAGGTTTCATCTAAATAATATCAGTTATGAAGGGTTCCATGGGGCTAGTGTTCTTGTTGATGATTCCATGGCAGTCCCCATGGTATACTGGAGTTGAACCCGATGAGTTGCAATATCATCCCCAATTGGAATAAGAGGTATCTGAACAAGTGGAGGAGAGGTTACACTACCTATTCTTATGAGAAGTGGATCCCTTCTCTGTAAGTCCCCTAACCTAGCTTAGTGCTTGGGCATGCTTTCTTTACTTAATGATGATTCTTAGAACCTTGCTTTAATCCTTTGAGATTTTTTTAGATCCTGCAGAGATCTCAAGTCTTCAATTTGAGCTGGTTCAGAAGATGTTTGTGCTTTATGTGCCTGTTTTGGGCTAAATTGCAATTTACCCATTTGTGAGGGTTGTCTTACAATTTACCACTTGTAGAGTGTTCTTTATCTCTCTTGTCTTCATGAGAGAGATTTTGGTACTTCGGGGTGCCCTGGTTTGAGTCTTGGTTGAGTGGTGATGCCTTAGTGGTGATTAGGGTTTTCTAGGGTTTGGTGTATCTCGACCTATGTATACCTTATGGGTTGTCTCAACCTAGGTCGCAACCTAGGGCATGTTTTATGGGTGTCATGGTCAAGACACCTTCCCTAGGTGTGGTAGTCATGACCTAGATGGTCTTGGGTTGAGACAAGTTGCTTTTGTGTGGAGTGTCTCGACCTAGGGTGTGTGTGGTGATCCTTTGTCTCGACTAAGTGATGTTTTGGTGTTGTTGTTGCGACCATGGATGGAGATCATTGACGGGTCATGACCGCAACCATGTTGGGTGACCTAGGTGGTCGAGACCCAACATATATTGTATCATCATCACATGCATGTGTGTGTTAAGTGGTTGCATGTTGGTTTCTTGGGTGGATAATGTCCTAGTGGAACCCTATCTTGTTGACACCTCATCCTTGCTCTTCTCTCTCTTTCCTCATGTATATAAACCCTCTTCTCTCCATGAAAGTGATCTTTTTTTGCCCTATTATTTCTGCTTTCTTGCTTGGTCATCCTTTGAGTTTGGTGGAGCAAGAAGGTGTTGTCCTTGGTGCTTTAGAGGAGGTTCCACCTTGCATGTGGTGCTTGCGGGGATTCAAGCTCATCTTCTACCTTGGTAAGTATGTGCCTTTCTTTTGCAACACTTTCCTTTGGAACCACCATCTTCTTCTTCCTCTTTCCTTGTACATAGACTAGGTTTCTACCCTAGTTTTCACCTTGAGAGAAACTCCTCTTCACAAAGGCCTTAGACTATGGACTATCCACGGTGGTAACTAGTGGGAGGATGTTTTCTCCTCTTTTCCCCCTTTCTTATTTGGTTCATCCTAAGGTTTTATTTTCCCTTTTTCTTGAGATACCTTTGACCAAGGTGTTCTTATTTTTGGAGGTGATCTTGTGACTGAACTGGTGATCCTTGTTAGAGCCTCCTTCTCTCTTTTGGATCTTGAGCTTGGAGCTTGTTTCCTCTTCAAAACAAGTGGGTGATATAACCCTTAACCATTTTTTTATTGCACTTTCTTTTCTTACATATAGTTTTTCTCTCAAGATGTATCCCTAATGATCTAGTAGATGATACCATGCTCAATTTGCTTAGAATATGAAACCCTGATTCAATGCACTCGACTTTGGTGATTGTTATGTAATGATAGTTTTCTCCTATCTTTTGACCTTGGGTTTTATCACATGCATCATGTTGGTTTACCAAGATGTTATGAGGATCTTAGGTTCTATTTTGGGGTGCCTTAAACCTAGTTTTAATCTCTCTTGAATGAGGTTTTTTATGGTGATATCATGGCACAAGTGTTAGGGTTTTGATAACTGGTTTTGGATGATGTTTTCTCCCTTCAAGCTGGTGGTTTTCCTAGCTATTCTCTCTAGTTTGGCCATTCTATGCTCCTATTTTGAGTTTTGGTTAACCTTGGTTTTATGATGGTTCCTTGCCTTAGAGTTAGTTTGACTTTTAATGGTTTATATAACTTATTTGTCTTGGGTCGAGACATTTTGATATGTTGGTTTTGGGTCGACAAAACTAACCTTGTGGAGGTCATGACATCCTACTCTTTGATGGTCATGACACCTACTCCCTAGTGGGTAGAGACACACCCTTAGTTCTGGTCGAGTTCCTCCCTTCCTTCTTGAGATCACAACATACTATTTCTTGGTGGTCAAAACCCTTGTATCATGTATGGTTGAGACATGCTTGTTCGTGGTTGAAGTGCCTTGCTTAAGGTCGCGAGCGTGACCATGTGATGTCGCAGTCGAGACACCACGTAGCATGGTGGTCATGGCACCACATATGTTCATGGTCATGATAGTCATATATAGTGAATAGTTGTCACATATGCATACTCATATGAATGATACATGAGAACAAACACTAAGTAATGAATCATGCTTGGTGTTGTTTGGTTGGATGCCTTATCAACCCTAATGATGATCCTTAACCCTAATGTGTTCCAAGGATATGGGAAATGTCATACATAGGGTTTATTGATCGAATATAACTATAAGACCCTAATCGGCTAAGTATGGAGCCTTAACCCTAATATAGGGATACTTTATGTGTTTGTTTTTCTCTCTTGGAATGGATATGATGATATGATGTTTCTCTTTTTGGTTTATAAACCCCTAACCTTGCATTTGAGATGAATGTCATAGCTTGTATATGTTATGGAGATGATTACCTAATATAGGGCGGTGCTTATGAACATTAATGAGGCATAGTGTGGTGTTGTACATATACTGTTTATATGATTGGGTCATATAACTTGGTGATGGCTTAATGTCAATTGTGAGGTGATAGCCTCTAGTGATGTGAATAAGGGATTTATATCCCACAATGATGTGACATTTGGTAATGGCCTTATGAATGACAGTGCTACAAGTACCATGTGGTGATTGTGTGACAAGTTCATGAAAAACACTAGAGGGGGGTGAATAGGGTTTTATGATAATTTTAAAATTAATTCAGCCAAGCAACCAAAAAAATATTGGAGAAGGAGACAAAGGCATTTAGAGTGGTTCCACCCTTAGCAAAAACTAAGGGAGTCAGTACACTACCCGGTTGTTCCCAACTGGGATTTTGAAAGCAATTGTATTTTATTACCTCACAAGGATGTTACATAAGATACAACTACCTTCACAAACCCTTTGGACAGCCTTCACCCCGAAGTCGTCTCACCAACCTTGAAGCAACCTTCACTTGAAGTAACTTCAAGCTCCCCTTTGAAGTAGCCTTCCTCCTTGAAGTAGCTTCCCGTTGTGACCTTCTAGAAGTAGTCCAAAGTCCGCCGAGCTACCTTCTCCACCTGAAGAAGCTCCAACAACCTCCCTTCCATAGCCTCCAACCTAGGAGTAGAAAAGGAGAACAAAATACAATAAAGGGAACAAGATTGGAAGAAAGAAACAATGTTACCAATTAAGTACAGTGCTTTGATCCTATATCAAGTGTATTGATCTCCTATCCACTGTGGATGAACGTGGTAGTGTAGTGGCTAGGAGATACTAAGATATAGGACACTAATGTAGAACATATTTCAAGTGAAGCTCAGCTTGTTGCTCACAAGGAATGAATCTCAAGTATAATTGTATGCTCAAGTGATGCCTTGGGTGTCCTATAGCTTGTCCTATTTATAGGAGTGGTTTGCTAATGCTTGGGGACGTTCTAGACACCTTCTAGGGTGTTCTTATTGCTCAACTAGCCGTTAAGTATCCACTAATTGCATTTGTAATGGCTAGTTAATTAATTCTGAAAAGTGCATTTAGAACCTTTCTCGATCGAGAAATTTGTCGACCGAATGTGTCTCGGTCAAGAACTTCGTCGACCGAGGACAAGTCTGGAGTAAGTGTTTTGCAACATTCAACTCAACTCCCAACTACTTTTTCCCACCAAGTCTAACAGCTATAGAACCTACTCAAGGAGTAGACTATGGTGATTCTCGGTCGAGAAGATGGTCAACCAAATGTGTCTCGATCGAGAAGTAGTTCGACCGAGGGAGTCCCTATTTTAGTTTATCTAGACATGTACTAAGTGTATGTATCAAAGTGCCAGTGTGATACTATCATAAGGGATGACTTATCTAAGTGTTGTGAGTGGATAGGGAAGATCTAAACGCTTGATTTACATGATATATAAGTACTTGTACATTATATACTTGTACAAGTTTTTACATTTGATTACAATCATGAAAATAAAGCAATTTTAGCAAATTGATCTTCCAAGTCTTTGCTATCCACCACATTATATGATTGTCCCTTGACCGGCCTAAATCACGCGTCCTAAAATTGGAGGCGGATTTGAGGTAGTCGAGCTTTTACATTTATAACCCGAATCCTTCTAGGCCCCCGCAACTTTGTTTACGGGGTCGAAGTAGATATACGGGGTCGAACACAGGGACTAGGGTGGTAGTGTTGAGAATGCAGAATCGACACGCTACACTCCGGCAAGGATAAAAGATGATAAAATCCCCAAAAGGGAACGACAGAACAAGATCGATAAAGCAAAAGAAAACCCTATCTCCAAATGGAGCTACAAGAAAGATTTAAGGTTTTAGTCATTTAGCAGTTTTTAGGGGTTTTCATGCAACAAAAACATAAAGATAAAACTATATCTAGAGCAAGGTACGAAGGATAATACTTTAGTAAAACAAGCGGTAGCAGTAACATCCTACACCCCTCCTCTCAGAGCGAGTACCTCTAACCAAGCATCAACATCCCTCTCGAGGTTGCTGGACTTAAGTTAGAGTGGAATGTTACTGAAACAATTCCATTCCAGGCACTCTCGTACTCCAGAATCGGACCAAACACTAGAGCCACAACGTGACTCTCGAAGTTGTTGCGACGGAAAAACACGATTCGGTAGCTAAGCGAAACGCGGTCCAAACATGCAAGCTAGAGTTCAGATATCAAACATAGCAGTCATCCAACATTTTGCACCAAGCATATAGCAGCAAGTAATTAAGCTTTTCCATTCCCATAAACATTAAGGGTCTTAATACATTGCATAAGTAAGTAATTAAATAACAAAATTAAAGATAGATATTGCCTTCTTGATGTAGAAGGATGACAGGCTACTACGGCTCTCCAGCCCGATACCGGTCAGGGGCCTAGCCTGATACAGCAGTGTCGGGCGGCACGCTATGATGACCGTCTGTATCACCCAAGGACCCTGGCCGATACGCTCATGTCAGGAGGCACGCATGACGGGCGAAGCGTATCGGGTTCGATATCGTGTCGGGCATGGAGCGACGTGTTCTACTATCGGGCACTTGTGTCGCTCGTCTACGTTGGCCGATGTCGGCCCGCAGTGTCGCCCGGGACGGTCTTAAGTGAACCATCCCCTCCCTCTCGGGATGAGGAAGGGTTCACCTAGAGTTTCCCGGCACGAGCACTGGGGCGCGACACTCTTGCTCTCACAGTTTCCTCCGAAGATCGCTCAAAGTTCCCAACTGTGCGAACTGTCTTTTCGGCTTCCTGTAGCTGCTATTTATAGGCAGTGGTTGGGGGAAGTTATGGTGCTCGAAGCGCCACGTGTCCTCCTTATTCGCGGGTCGGTGGGCGGTCGATACTGGTATCACTCGGCACAGGGGTGTCGGCTGTCGGTCACGTGACGGGCGGCGCCTGCCGGTGGGTGGCTGTGTCGCGCGGCAAGCTTGGGTTGTCGTGGCGAATTTGGCTCCCTGTCGGGTAGAAGACGTGTCGTCCGTCAGCTTTCTTCATGTGCGGCATCCTTGTCATGCGTCGTTGTGTCGCTCCGCCCTGTCGGGCAGAGGTTGTATCGGGCGTCAGGAAGGCCGATGCAGTTTGGACTTATTTGTGGGCCGGGACGACCTTATTGATGATAAGACGGACCAAAATGAGGAAAAACTCTGCAAAAGATGGAAATATTGGATTAAGAGCGTTGCTTGGCCAATTATTGCAAAAGTACTTATAAAATTGAGGAAAATAGCAGAAAAGGGCAGTTTTGATAACAGAATAAAGGGCAAAAACATCACAAAAATTGGTGTTATCATCCCTGAAACACTTAAGTCGCAAGTTAAAACCACAAGAAATAATGTTTGTCATCACCAAAACAAAGGGATTATAATAATGTTCAATTTAGCCAACAATCTCCCCTTTTCTGAAGATGACAAACATTTCCAAAATATAAATCAAGGCAATATAAATCATATGAGTTTCATACCTAAAGTTTATCTTTTGTAGCCATTCTCTTGTTTTGTGAATGCAAGTGTGTGCTAGCTGAGAGATTATGAAGTCGAGAGTTCATGTTTACTTTATGTTATTGATTTTATATTATTTCTCCCCTTTTGTCATTTCAAAAAGATAACCAAGCTAAACATTAAGTATGACTTTTATTTCTCCCCCTTAATTTGATAATTTGATGCTCAAATTTTAAAGCAAGGGTAATCAACACAATTTAATGCAAACCACTTATTTTTATGTCAAATTTGGCTACAATGTATTTATCAATCATTTGCAAAGGATGTTAAGCCTTGAAATTATATGAGATCCTTTTAGGTTCATGGCATATGTGTTTTGATTTCTCAATCATTTACAAGGGATGTTAAGCCCTAAAATGATATGAGATCCATTTAGGCTCATGATGGATATATATATATAGATTTCTCATCCATTTTACAAGGGATGTTAAGCCATGAAAATGATATGAGATTTTCTTTACAGCATAGTAGGATCAAGAAATATATCTCTAATCAATAATGAGGGATGTTAAACCCATATTGATATATAGACTCCATTAAAGATCAAGATAATTCAATAATCCTAAGGTCATGGCTAGTTTTTAAAGTTTGATTTGATCAATGTTTATAAAGTTTTGTGAGCTCCCACTTAATCTTATAATCAATATAATTTCAGAATTCTAAGGTCATAATGAGCATTAGAGTTTGAGTTAAACTTTTATGAGAGCTTTGCACTAAAATCGTGTTTTCAATATGATGAATGAGTTTCAGATCAATATACTAAGATTGAGTGCAAAGAAATGATTTACAATTAAGCATTTTATCAAGCTTATTTTAGGTCGACCTTGACTTTGACCTAGGTGCCCCTTGGTCAAACTTGATTTCGACCAAGAGGCAATTTCTATAAATTTCCAATTAAATCAATTTTTCATTGTTGCTAAATTGATAGCAAAATGAAACAGTCAAATAGGTTTACCGGACCCTTTATCGGTTGAATTCTTTCTCGACTGATTTCCTTTCGGTCGAAGGTTCTTTTTGATCGAGTGAGTTACTATTTTCATCCAGATTTTTATAGGTTGACTACAGGTTGTACCAGCTTTAGATTCGGTCCACAAATTTTCGACCGAGTGATCTCTCATTCGAACTATATTTCGACCGAGTGATTTACTGATTTGCTAGTTATTTTAGGTCCAATACATGGCCTTTGTCGGTCGAATAGTGTCTCAACGGACTTACTTTCAGTCGAATTATTTGTTGACTGAGAGAGTATCTGTAAATTCTTTCAGATATATGTTCATTCAAGTTATGGATTAAATTACTTTGGTCCATTTGTTGCGCCTTTATGTTAAGTTGAGACAAGACATAAATATAGTCAAATTAGAGTCTTTGGTCATATATCAACTTAATTTTATTGATTTAGTTTGGGGGTTTTGGAACCCATACCAACTCAACATCCTTTTTCTTATAAGGACATGAGAAGGAATAATGTCCAAGCCTTAAGCAATAGTTACAACAAATTGAATCAATTTCATTTCTCTTCTTGGCTAGATTGTCTTTAGGCACATACATAACTTTGTTCATGGGTACTTGTGTCCTTCTCTCTCTAGGTTTTTTATAGGATTTTCCTTTAGGCATATAACATATTCCTCTTGTTCCAATCTGACTAGAAGAATCTTTTAGGATCTTATTAAGAATACCATTGTTTTTCAATCTACTAATTTCCTTTTGTAATTTAGCAATTTCATTCATTCTTCTTTTAACATCTAACTTTGCTTGCTTTAGATTAGACAACAAACTATCTCTTTCTTTGATAACAACATCATAATCTAAATGAGTACATACGATAGATTGAGTTTGAAAATTATTTAATTTTGCAAGCAATTAAACCTTTTCTTGAGAAAGAAGATCATAGTTTGTTTCTAAAGTAAGCAACTCCATATTGCAATCATTTAAAGATGATTTCATGGTAAAGTTTTCAAAAATAATATTTTCCTTTTCAAAAGAAAGATTATTTAATCTAGCATACAAATCCTCATTAGTTTTAGTAACTCTTTTTAGTTTCTTTTTACAATCAATATATTTATCATGTAATTCCTCAATGCTAGCAATTAACTCTTCTTTAGATAGATCAAGAAGACTTACCTCATCTTCTTCTTCATTTGTTGTAGCAATAAGGAACTCCACTTCTTCTTCTCCATCTTCACTATCATCACTTGAATCATCCCATGCAGCTTTGTAAGTTTTTTCTTTCTTCTTGTGAGATAATTTCTTTCCCTTCTTAAGTTTAGGACAATCACCTTTTAAGTGTCCCTTTTTGCCACATTCAAAGCACCTGGAAGAAGAAACACTAGAATTTTTGTTAGTTTTAAAACTTCTATACTACTTACCATTTACAATGAGAGTTTCTTCTTCACTATCTTCTTCACTTATGTCATGACTAATCTTTGTCGATGCTTTGAATGCAATGTCCTTTCCTTTCTCCTTTTTGTGTTCAGCCACCAATCTTTCTTCTTCCTCCAAGGTTGCCTCATGTGCTTATAAGTTGCCAATGAGTTGTTCCATTCTTAGTCGAGTGAGGTCATTGGCTTCTTCAATTGCAGTCACCTTAGGCTTGTACTTGGGAGGAAGAGACCTAAGAATTTTAGACACTTGATCCTCTTCACTAATGGCTTTACCTAATGCATTCAAACCGTTAACAATAGAAGAAAACTTTGCATACATTTCACTAATAGACTCATTTGGTTCCATATGAAATTGTTCAAACTTTTGTTTAAGCATACCAATTTTGGAGTTCTTTACTTAAACAGTTCCTTCATAAGTAATAGAGAGTATATGCCATATTTCATATGCAGTTTCACAATTTGATATTCTATTGAACTCACCTACAGAAATTGAACAATAAAGGATACCAACAGCTTTTGCATTCAATTGGGCTAATTTTACCGTGTTTGCATCTCATGTAGCATACTCCGTTTGAGGAAGAGTGTAGGTGTTTGAAACCATTCTTCAAAGATCCCAGCTGATCCCTTGAAAGTAGAATTGCATTCTCCTCTTCCAATAGTTGTAGTTGGTGCAAGTAAATGGTGGAGGTTGAGCTACAAGTGTTCCTTCCAAATTGAGGTTGTTTAGTACTCCATCACCCATCTTCTTCAAGACTCGATTAGAGCTCCTTGAAGTCTGCTCTGATACCAATTGAAAAACACTAAAGGGGGGTGAATAGGGTTTTATGATAATTTTAAAATTAATTCAAACCACAAAAATATTAGAGAAGGAGACAAAGGCATTTAGAGTGGTTCCACCCTTATCAAAAACTAAGGGAGTCAGTCCATTACCCGATTGTTCCCAACTGGGATTTTGAAAGCAATTGTGTTTTATTACCTTGTAAGGATGTTACATAAGATACACCTACCTTCACAAACACTTTGGACAGCCTTCACCCCGAAGTCGTCTCACCAACCTTGAAGCAGCCTTCCTCCTTGAAGTAGCTTCCCGTTGAGACCTTCTAGAAGTAGTCCAAAGTCACCCAAGCTACCTTCTCCACCTGAAGAAGCTCCAACAACCTCCTTTCCGCAGCCTCCAACCTAGGAGTAGCAAAGGAGAACAAAATGCAATAAAGGGAACAAGATTGAAAAAAGAAATAATGTTATTGATTAAGTACAGCGCTTTGATCCTATATCAAGTGTATTGATCTCCTATCCACTGTGGATGAACGTGGTAGTGTGGTGGCTAGGAGATACTAAGCTATAGGACACTAATGTAGAACAGATTGTGAGTGAAGCTCAGCTTGTTGCTCACAAGGAATGAATCTCAAGTGTAATTGTATGCTCAAGCGATGCCTTGGGTATCCTATAGCTTTTCCTATTTATAGGAGTGGTTTGCTAATGCTTGGGGATGTTCTAGAGACCTTCTAGGGTGTTCTTAGTGCTCAACTAGCCATTAAGTATCCACTAATTGCATTTTTAATGGCTAGTTAATTAATTCTGAAAAGTGTTGTCAGAACCTTTCTCGGTCAAGAAATTTGTCGACCGAATGTCTCTCGGTCAAGAAATTCATCGACCGAGGACAAGTCTGGAGTAAGTGTATTGCAACGTTCAAATCAACTCCCAACTACTTTCTCCCACCTAGTCTAACAACTATAGAACCTGTTCAAGGAGTAGACTCTGGTGATTCTCGATCGAGAAGATGGTTGATCGAGTGTGTCTCGGTTGAGAAGTAGTTCAACTGAGGGAGTCCCTATTTTAGTTTATCTAGACATGTACTCAGTGTATGTATCAAAGTGTCATTGTGATACTATCATAGGGGATGACCTATCTAAGTGTTGTGAGTGTATAGGGAAGATTTAAACGCTTGATTTATATGATATCTAAGTACTTGTACATTATATACTTGTACAAGTTTTTACATTTGATTACAATCATGAAAATAAAGCAATTTTAGCAAATTGATCTTCCAAGTCTTTGCTATCCACCACATTATATGCTTGTCCCTGAAACACTTAAATAGCAAGTTAAAACCACAAGAAAGAAATGTTTGTCACCATCAAAACAAAGGGATTATAATAATGTCCAATTTAGCCAATAGTTCACACCTCATACATTTTATATCTTCTAGAGTTGTATCATACCCTTTTTCTTGTAGAGTTTGTTATGGATTTATACGTTGTAACTTGATTGATGCTAAAAGTCACCCAATTTGGCTAACTAATCAAGTAGAACCCGAATCATGCAGGTGCCATGTGCCATAGATCCTTTCCAGCGTCAGCTCTAATTGTTGGATTGGTGAAATGAGTATAACTCCGAGCACATATTTTTTAATGTGTGGGATTGCAAGTTGAGTATTCCCTACATCCACTATTACAGGTTGTATGAGACGGCCATGTGTGAGCTGATCTCCTTGTGATATGGATGGCCATGTGTGTGCCACTCCTTTTAAGAATGGACATGTGTGAGCATGTTCTTCTAGAGCCACTACCTGTACCAAGGTGGGCTAGGTGTTTATATATGGATGGTCATGCATGAGTCGATCCTTCTATTGACTATATGTCACCCTTTTTGCAGTTGACTTATATGTCTCTATAGTGTTTTCTCTTGTGCTGACCAAGAGGTGTGGAGAGGTCATGGATTCCATCTCTTCCATTGACCTCGTATGGAACCGATTTTGACTTAGTAGTTGTCAGTTGGATTTGGGAGTTATGACTCAAATCCTTGGGGCAATAATGAAAGATGTAACACATCTATGTGGCATATTTGCATAGGGTCAAATATGGATAACCTTGGTTGAACCCTTTGCCTTATCTTTTTACTAATTTCTTGAATTATAAGATGGTAAGAGAAGTCAATTGTTATACATGTTCTTTATATTCATTTTTATAATATAAATTGATCTATTGTTTAGGTGTATCTGCTTAGTCTTGCTTCATATGCTTTATCTATTGATTGCATATCATTTAATAAAATATGCTCAACCTGCTTAGTATGTTATTTACCTGCTTGGCTTATATGTGCTTTTAATATACGTTGGTGGAGAGTTATATATCTCACTGAGATGTTTGGTCTCACCCTATGGGTTTCTACATCTTTTAGGTGGTCAAGCATGAGGGAGTAGAGATTGTGTTGTTGGTGTTGAGCAACAAGAGGACCAGTATTTGTAAAAATGTTGGACATGCTGCTTGTGTATAGAAGTAGAGTCCTATGTGTCATTCTTGTATGCTTAGGTCCTTGGGTAGGTTTTTGTTGTATGTATCGATACAAGGTTTTGGCTTTATACCCATTGTTGTATAGAAATGGCATATATGTATATGAACAAGTTATCATGTGTGATAGGATGTATCTTTAAGGACAGTGAACAATATCTTGTATAATGTTTTGGGCAGGTGATATACAATACATATGGCTTTTGTGGACTCATGTGCAATATTTTGCAACTTATATGGTTATATGAAATAGATTTTGATTTTTAGTGTTTTATGGTAACCTGGATGTTTAGTTTTAGTTTTATAGTTTGGTTTTGAGTAATCTCATTTTTGGCATGTCGAGGTATCACAGTTAAGGTTGGTATCAAAGCTTTAGGTTTGTTGAGTCTACAGGGGCATAGGACTAGGGTTGTGTTTGTTCTTGTATCCTCCAGTTTATCTTATGGTCACTTCTGCTTATGCAAAATAATAAGAAGAAGAAGAGTCACTACTACAGAACCGACCTTTGGTGTCAGTTATTTAAGGCCTTTGGTGATGGTTAAAAAGTGACACATATGTGGGCGACACTAAAAGGTGAACCCTTAGGCATCGGTTTGAAAACTGACGCCAAAACGCTCCAGAAGGGGCACTATAGGCGTCGGTTATTTGTGGGGAAACCAATGCCCAAACCCTTCGCACCACAAAAAGGGCACCAGTAGGGGCACTATAGGCGTCAGTTATTAGTAGGGAAACCAATGCCCAAACCCTTCGTGCCACAAAAAGGGTGCCAGTAGGGGCACTATAGGTGTCAGTTATTAGTAGGGAAATTGACTCCCAAACCCTTCGCCCCACAAAAGGGTGCCATCTAGGACACCATCGGTGTCATTTTCTTAGTAATAACTGATGTCATATCACATGCCGCCACGGCCGTGCTGGCCAGCATGGCCGTGTAGTTTGGCCATATTAGATGGAGGTTTTTCGCTATTAACCAACGATGTAAGCCTTTGTTGTCGGTTTTTTACTAATAATTGATGTCTCTTTTTCTTATCAGTTTTCCGGCCTTTTGTGGCTGGTCACAGGATGTAGAAACCTACAGTTCAGTGGAACTGAACTGTAGGTTTATGACATCCATTGATATCAGCCAACAACAGGCCACAAACCTACAAATTTAACAAGATTCATTTTCACACATTTAGCAACCTACAGTTCCATTCAATTTTCACACATGTAGAAACATTCATGTAGAAACCTGCAGTTCCTTTCATTTTCACATTCACACATGTAGAAACATTCATACACATGTAGAAAATTTATGTATCAACCTGCAGTTCCTTTCATTTTCACATTCACACATGTAGAAACATTTAGACACATGTAGAAATATTCATGTAGCAACCTGCAGTTCCATTCATTTTCACATTCACACATGTATAAACATTCAGACACATGTAGAAACATTTAGACATGTAGAAACATTCACACATATAACAATTTAGAAAAATTCATTTACAAAATATCATTCTTTAGTCATTATCGCTATCAACATCCCAATTATATTTTTAAAACCCCCACTACTTGTATGACTTTTGCCCATTCTTCTCTTACATCATTTAATTCTTCCGTTGTATAGGAAGCATGTACATTTGATAAGGCCTTACCTATAGTGGGGTCAGTTTTAAACACCTACAAAGAGAATGATGTATAATAGAATGATGTATATATATAATTAATAATATATAAATAAGATTGATATATTTCATATTATCTAATGAGACTATATATAATACCTCATGTATGGTATTGATGTCCACTGCGGCATATTTGATAATCATGTGCATAAATCGCATCACATAGTATGCACATGCCCAATCATTGTCTTGTGTAGCACACTATAAATTGAAACATACAAAATATTAAAAAATACAACTAATCACAGTTCACATAAATAATATATACATTGGAGTCGGGAACTTACTTCAACGTTCTCCCAAATTATTGGCCGGTTCTTTTTCCTGGGGACCTTTCCTCCAGGCTTTTTGAACTCATGTAAACCCCTACATGTTAATGTAACACAGTAAATTGCATAATTAAATAGTAATGTAATAACATATGTTAACATATATATAAATGAAATATTTCTCACTGGAATAATACCATTTTCATTGCATATCCATATTTTGGATTCAATTTAGTCCCCTTAGGATCTAGATAATATACATTGAATGTCCGGGGACAATAACTAGTAACTCCCAATGCGTACCCCTAGAGGTAAAAAAGTTAAAAATTAATAACTCAAAATCCAGAATAAAAATGTAATTTTCTTAAGTCCAAATTATAAGAAAAGTAAACTTACTCCACATTGAATGGAGCTATTATCATTGTCTTCTTATTTTGACCAAAATTTGTAAAAGCATCATAGCAGTATTGTTGAACTGATGAAGGGTCTTTAGCTACTAGACTAATCAAAGATGGAATAAAAAATCCTACATGTTCAAATGAAGAATATGCACATATCTTGTCTAAGTAGCTACAAAACATGTATTATGTATGCATTAATATATAAGAAACCAGATGACTAGATCCTATACAAGGTATATGGATGTATAAACAATATCTCACCTTATCCATAGCTCTATCATAGATGTATTCAGCCAATCATAGCGAAATAACTCCAAAATATCTTGTATAAATAGTTTGTTTTCATATGATTGACCTACAGCATCCACATCTATAGAAACATTTATAGGACAATTTGTATCATGTTTGCCTAACCATGCTGCCATACCCCTATAATTAGTACCTAATGGGGTAGGTAGCTCTTGTGGAACCCAACTTGGTAATGTAGGAGGTGGAGGTGGAGGTGGAGGCCTAGATGCTCTGGATGTCTTCGTTTTAACCTATATATAATGTCATGTCGATTGACCTCATATATACACTAACAATTTAATGTAATGTAAATTTACCATATAATTTCAGTATAGATGACATCCTCTTTGGGCCACAATATCACTCCACCTTCTGCCTCACCAAGTGTTTCACAATCTGGGTGGGCATATGGCAATAGAAGATCTATCCAATTGGGGAATATACGTAGCGGGCTCACACGAACCTAACCATTTGGTAATGGAGACCCATGAAACATTTCCCCTAGAAGGGATGGGTAAGACGATACCTCTGCAATAATGTATTCATTACTTTTTAGATGACATGGCTTCAACCCCTACAAATTTACGTAAAGAATGATGTTATATACATATCATCTTGAAAAGACTAGCTACTATGTCATAAAAATACTTACAGCAGATGTGCTAGGTGGTGGGTCTATAGGATTACTCCCAACCTCTGTAGTAGGAGTAGAGCGAGATGCCATAGGTACTATTTGAGTGGCAGTCAGAGATGCCTGCCACTTGCTCATTGCTTCATGGAGTGTCTTATCAACTACTTCCTTGACTCTCTTATCAACTACTTCATCGACTCTCCTTTCAACTATCTTATCTACATATACATGGATAAAAGAAATGTTAGCTTCTGATTATTGAATTCCCTTTTACAGTAGCATTCTAAAAAAAGAATAGGTTACCTCTTCTTGTGAAATTCCCACTTTTGGGACATGTTTGCGCTGGGATGGCCCAAATAATGTTTTGATGCCCACACCAGTGCCTGCACCCCTAACACATCCAGGATGCTTTGGGTTACCCAAAGCAACTATCAATTCATCCCTTGTAGCCTCAGGGATGAACTTGCCTTGTTTCCTCAGCTCATGCAGCTCCTGCTAATCGCCATCAATAGAAATTGGTAAGTAAGTAAACACCACAAATAATCAATATTTGAATGATTGCTCTAAGAGTTGTATTTTACCATTTTGCAGCCGCCTCAGCAGTTGTGGGCTTCTTTATTTCTCCCTTCTAGTTTTTCCTCCCATCTATCCAGACATCATGGTGAGGCAGAGGTGTGGTGCCTATAGTAGAGGACTCCTGAGTAGCAGTAGACTAAGAAGTACACTTAGCATATAGTCTTTGGCGAATTCCTGCATAGCCCTTTGGACCCATTGTGTGGTCATGCACATTCAGTGCACGCCTTGCTCTTTGTGCCTCACTGATAGCCTAGTTAGTATGCACATTTATTTGGTTAGTAAAACTAAAGGTTAATCTTGAATAGGTGAATACAACATATATATTAATTAAATAGGGAGTAACACCTAATACCTTGAATTCGTCAGTGTTTCTTGAAGCAACAAACGCGTCCCATTCTTCTGGGTCCAGGAAGTTCCACTGTTCAGTGGTTGGCTTCTTCCTATTCTCACCATCTTTTATGTATTCTCAGGTGAGATTTGTCCTATAGTTCCTTAGAACCCTCCCACAGTGTTGCATCATGCATTTACGATGCAGCTTTACATCCAATGCAAATATACTCTGCAAAATAGAATTGCTATTAACTAGTATCCAAAAAAATAGTAATCTACAAAATAGAATTGCAAATAATAATAACTCACGCATAAATCCTTCCATATTAAGTCTTTATTCCCCTTAGGAACTTTATGCCAAGAATCTATCTGACAACCACAATGGCTACGAGTAACATACCCAAGATGTGAACTGGTTGTGGTTCACTCCAATTGCATTTCTTGTATTATCAAAATCCACAACCAGTTTGGGTCCATTTCCCCTTAGCACTATTAACTTCTTCATCATACTGATGCCCCTTCTCTTGTCAACTTTTTGGTACTACTCATCAAGTGCCTCAAGTGCTTCAGAGGGTACATGTGCATCATCAACCTAAAATTTGACAAAATAAACACACTTACAAGATATAACTATAAATGGACATATAGATAGAAATATATGATATATTTTTAAAACTTACATTGTGAGGCGGCACATTGGTATCCTCACCATGCTCATCATGGTCATCATGCCCATGTTCAGCCATCTAAAAATTTCATTAAAAAATCAAACACTTAGCATTTGACATAACTAGAAGATAATGAAACATTGAAAAATGAAACATTGTATAGTTCACATATACAAATGAAACATTGAAAAATGAAACATATAAAAATATAAGCATGCATGCCAATAATATTGTGATCATTTATCAATTAACAATCCTTCATTGTGATCTCCGCGCACATACAAGTCATCATTAGCTTCAATATTTTTTGGTGTTGGCAACCCAACTGAGAATGGACTAGAGTCATCATACTTATCATAGTACTCTTCTTCATCTATAGGATCTTCAATGAACTGTCTTTTACCATGAAGAAAAACCGACCATTTATCATTTGCAGGATCATCGATATAAAATACTTGTTTCGCATGTGATGCCAATATGAATGGTTCACCCTTCTCGCCAATCTTTTCAAGGTTCACTAAAGTGAAACCCAATTCATCCACTATAACTCCTTTGGTGTTATCAACCCAATTACATTTGAAGAGCGGAATTCTGAAATCTATGGAGTCAAACTCCCATATGTCTTCAATGACACTGTAATATGACATTTTAGCTTCACGTGGATTGTTATCCTTTGCACTTGCAAAAAACATAGTCGACGCTTAAAGGGTGACCCCACTATTTTTTTACGACACTCTTATCATCTTGGCACTTTGTGTAATATGTGAATCCATTAATGTCATACCCTTCATAAGACATAACATTCAATTTTGGTTTAAAGGAGAGGCATTTGATAGTTTCAGTAATATCATCTAGTGTTTGAGATAGTTGATGTAAGACTTTATCTTCAAACCACTTAATAAATGTCTTGTTATGCAATCTAGCAAGCCACATTGAATTGGCTCGAGGATATTGTCTCTTGATGAAATTGGTATGTTCCTCGATATAAACACTCATTTCATCCATGTTGTGTAAAATATACAAGTGGTCTTGTTCCAACTGCTCATGGCTAGTTACTTTCACCCATGATCCCAAAATTCCTTTGCCAAATTGCTCCTCAATATTCTTGTCATTATCAGGAGTGTCATTACCACTCAGAAAGTCATTGCAAAAATCCACAACCTCTCTCACCACATAACCCTCAATAATACTCCCTTCAGGCCAATAACGGTTTCGAACATCACTTTTAAAAATGCTCATGTATCGTTCAAAGGGATACATCCAATGCAAGAAAATGGGTCCTAAAATTTTCACTTCCCTAGTCAAGTAGACAACAAGATGTACCATGATATCAAAGAATGAAGGAGGGAAATACATCTCAAGATGACATAGGGTAATGACCACTTCTCTTTGCAAAGTATCGAGAGTATCAGGGTCAATAACTTTGCTACACAGACTGTTGAAAAAGAAACAAAGTCAGGTGATTGCAAACCTTACATGCTTCGGCAATATAGATCGAATTGCCACTGGCAATATTTGTTGCATTAGAGTGTGACAATCATGAGATTTAAGAGCTATCAACTTCAGATCTTTCATTGATACCAATCTACATATGTTGGATGAGTAATCTTGTGGCACCTTCACATTTACCAAGCATTCACAAAAATCTTTCTTCTCCTTTCTAGACAACGTGTAACAAGTGGGAGTTAAGTATGTTCTCTGATTTCCCATTTCACGTAATTCTGTTAATTCTGACCTTATTCCTATTTCACGTAGGTCCAGTCTGGATTTTATCCCATCTTTAGTCTTACCTGGTATATTCAACAGAGTACCAATGACGCTATGATAGACATTTTTCTCAACGTGCATGACATCGATACAATGCCTAACTGTCAAAGAAATCTAATAAGGAAGATCCCAAAATATTGACTTATTCTTGAATAAAGATTTGTCACTCCGTGTGGCCATAGTACATTGTGATCTCTTACTAAATTCATTGACAAAGTTTTTTACTCTTTCATAAACAACCCCCCCCCGTATAGGTTTAGGTGCACTCTGTTCCTCATTCCATCCATTGAATGCTTTGTGCTTCCTATGATACGGATGGAATCTTGGAAGAAACCTTCGATGACCAAGATATACAGCCTTGTCGCCATGTTTTAGTCTTATTGAATCAATGTTCTCTTCACATATAGGACACGCTTTAGCTCCTTTGACACTATATCCAGGAAAATTCCCATATGCTAGAAAGTCATTAATAGTGCAAAACAACATAGCATGCAAATGAAATGTCTCTCTTCATGAAGCATCATAGGTCATCACACCTTCACCCCAGAGTTTCTTTAAGTCATCAAGTAGAGGTTCAAGATAAACATCCATATCATTTCCAGGTTGTTTAGGGTCCGATATCAACAACGACAGGAAAACATACTTATTTTTTATACACAACCAAGGAGGAAGATTGTATATAACAAGCATGATTGGCCAAGTGCTATGTTGGCTTCTCAATGTCCTGTACGGATTTATTCCATCTGTACAAAGCATGAGTCTTAGATTCCTGACTTCTTCACCAAATTTAGAGTACAATAGATCAATCTTCTTCCACTATGGGGAATCAGACGCATGTCGTAGGATCCCGTCATTATTTTTCTTAACATCGCATGCTACCTCAAATTCTTCGCATCTATTGGATTGGCAAACAAGCATTGAAACCGTGATATTATAGGTATATACCACATCACCTTGGCAGGAGAACCAGTTTTAAACTCCCCCGAAATCATCAATTTATACCGTGACGCGCCACATTTTGGACAATTTTTCAAATCCACATAGTCCTTTTGAAATAATACACAATCATTCGGGCATGCGTGTATCTTCTTGGCCTCTAATTGGGCACAACAATTTCTTTACCTGGTATGTTGAGATTGGCAGCTCATTTCCTTCAGGAAGCATTTCTTTCAACAAAGACAACAATGACGTGAAGTTTTTGTCGCTCCATCTATTGTTAGCTTTCAGCTTATACAATCTCAACACAGCACTAAGCTTCATAAACTTAGTACAACCTGTGTATAACAGTATCTCAGCATCATGCACAATGTTTCTAAACATGGGAGGTGGATCGGTTTCGGTGTGCTCTACCCCACAACTATCCAGCATCACATCAATGATGTCTACTGGAACTAGTTCATTCACATCTACGTCATCGGAGGCAATAACTTCTTCCACACAAGCACTATGATCAACATCCACTGGTTTTGGGTTTGAAATCTCTCCATGCCAGTGTCATTCTGTATAGCCTTGTACAATCCTGTTGCACATGACATGACTTTTGATTTCGTCACCAGTGTTGACTTTCAAGTTGTTACCGCAATGCCTACATGGACCGTAGAACCTATCTCCAGGTTGTTTCCTATATTCCTCGGCAAATCTAATAAACTGATCAAGACCAGAAATGAACTTTGGGGTGCAGCGATTGTGAATGGACATCTATGATCTATCCATTCTATGATCAGAGAGAAAACAAGTATATATTACAACAAAATTAGGGTCTAGGGTTAACATATTAGAGTTTAAGAATGGTTAAAACTTTATGGTTTAAGGTCTTATATATAATTAATGGTTAAAACATCCTAAGTGAGATTAGGTGTTCAAGAACAGTCCCAAACTGGGGACTATCCAAGATTTACTCCTATTGAGTAAATCTTGGATGGGTTTCTAGGCCAAAAAATACATGTGTTGTCATTCTTATATATAATAAATGTGTACCACCTATCCCATTCTTGAACACCTAATCTCACTAGTAAGTGTATAATGCGTATTGGGTTTTCAAGAAAATTTCGGCAGCATTTCCCCATTGTTTTCCAAGTACATATGTACTTAGAGAACAAATGGGGAAATGCTGCCAAACTTTTCTTGAAAACCCAATACACATTATACACTTACATTTTAAGTGAGATTAGGTGTTCAAGAACATTCCCAAACCGGGGACTATCCAAGATTTACTCCTATTTAGAAAATCTTGGACGGGTCTCTAGGCCAACAAATACATGTGTTGTCATTCTTATATATAATAAATGTGTACCACCTATCCCATTCTTGAACACCTAATCTCACTAGTAAGTGTATAATGTGTATTGGGTTTTCAAGAAAATTTCGACAGCATTTCCCCACTGTTCTCCAAGTAAATATGTACTTACAGAACAAATGGGGAAATGCTGTCAAAATTTTCTTGAAAACCCAATACACATTATACACTTACATCCTAAGTGAGATTAGGTGTTCAAGAACAGTCCCAAACCGGGGACTATCCAAGATTTACTCCTAATGAGTAAATCTTGGATGAGTTTCTAGGCCAACAAATACATGTATGTTGTCATTCTTATACCTACAATCCTAGTTTCCTCATTCATATCCTAAGTTTTAAGTAACATCATTTAATCATGCTTGTCAGTGAATATTAAACAGTAAATAAACCATGATTCCATATATCAAAGATTTGAATCAGGGGGTGATGTAGCCCTATTTTAGGGCTCCATCATGTGCCATTTTGTACTTAAATCACATCTAAACATGTTAGATTACAAACTTCCCCCCTAATGTGTTTATCATTTCCAAATGCACTTATGATGTTCTTTGCACTATTTTCAGGTACTTGGACCATGCCTTAGATGGAACAGAGAGAAAGAAGGAGTTCTAGGGCTCCTCCACTCATGGGGAGGTCCAAAGGAGGCCCCAAAATCTCCCTCAACCTACCTCCAATGGTCAAGAGTCATCACCAAGAAAAGACATTCAAGAATGATGAAGTTTAAAGGATAATCAAGTGGTGCAAGCCTCACCACGGCCGTGGGCACTTCCCATGGTCGTGCAAATTTATGACCAAGAACCAGCATTTCAACAGGGTTTTTCCCTAAGTCGCCACGACTGTGGCCAATGAAGAACAAAATGACCTTGATGCTGCTCCACGACCACATCCCCCTCCTCCAAAACGGCAGTGTGACCCAACACGGCCATGGTGACACTCACCCACCACAACCGCGACACTCTGCCACGTCTGTGGCCACCTACATAGCATATCACAGCCCCATACCACGACCGTCCTATACTACCCTCACCACGGCCGTGGCACACCAAAATGAACGTGGTGACCAACCTACCCTACCATACTTTTACACTGATTTTCTTATCCTACCCCTACTTACCCTGGTGGGTATAACATAGCAAAAAACTCAACATTTCACAACAGAAACATGTCCTTAACCTAATATATAGATATTTGTAACATAACTCATTAGGAAGAGAGACCATGAAACACCATGCATTGATTTGAAGTTTTCTTTCCCATCTAAGGTTATTTGCAATTTCATGCTTGTTTCTTTATCTTTCTTTCTAGTATTTCTACTTGAATTGCATATATAGTCAATTTCATATAGATAACCACCGCATTATGTTACTAATCATTATTTCATATTATGTCCTATGTAATTTTTACTTAAATAGGAATATGTCCATTTCTCTCCAAGTGACACATTAATAGCTTATGAATGTTTAGATGCATTTATACTATCAATTCCTAGGGTTTACTTTTTTACAGTAGCAAAATATAATAGGGGTTATTTTGATCATTTTGTTACTAAAAATTGCATGTCTCTATGTAACTTCCATAAATAAACTATTATATATTAATATGATACTTTAATTGGTTGTGTTCATAGAGTCCACTTTAGGGTCTGGACAAAGGTCGACAGTTCTACCAAATAGATCTTCTATTTTAGAGGCAATACATATAGTATAAAGGAGAAAAAAAGCAGATTGAATATATAATCATTTTAGAAATAGAAAACCCACATGTGAGTTAAGTTTGAGACATCAATGTATCTTTAATACACATGTTTCAAGGTTCAAAGCACATAATAAAATCAAATTAGGATGCTACAATGGACAAGTTTGAATCTTATTTCAACATGCATCAAAATTTATTGAATTAGGTCAAGCATGAGGATTAGAAGCACAAATATATGCAAGCACAAGATTTGTCCATATCCTAGGTTGATTTACAATAGCAACATCTAAATAAGTAAACTCAAAGCATTAGATAAATAAATATAATCAGTAGATAAACAAATACAAAGCAATAGATAAAAAAGTACAACTCAGTTGATAAACAAAAGGGTAAAATAGAACCCTAATGTACTCAAACATGTATATGATCCAACCCATTGCCCACACCCTGAGGGTAGGGGGGCAGGAGCAGGATCAAGGAGCAAGAAGAGGAGGAAGAAGGGTACTAGGAGAAGCGAGCAGGTGGTCAGAGCAGCAAGTAGGAGAGAGGGCGGTGGCGGTGAGCGGGCGGCGGTGGTGAGTAGGAGACGGCAGCGAGCGGGTGACGGCCGGAGCAGGAGCAGGAGCAGAGGAAGAAGAGGCAGAGGAGTAGAGGAGCAGGCGGCAGCAACAGCAAGAGGAAGCAGAGGAGCGGGCGGCGGCAGCAGCAGCAGTGGCGGGTAGGAGTGGCAGGCAGGAGCGGCGGCAATGGGGAAGGCAGACCAGCGGTAGGGAAGACGAAAGAGAAGTAGATGGTGGCGAAATCACTAATCGCCAGACCCTAGTGAAATCGATGAAATAGAGAAAGGGGAAAAGCTTGGCTCGCGCTGGTGTTATTAAGTTAACAATAGGCGTCGGTTATTACCATAAACTGACACTTCAAAGTTTAAGCATCGGTTACCACCAACACATCGACACTTATGTTCACTGATAGTCGTCAGTTCCAAATAGAAAAATTGACATCTATCTATATATGCTGACAAAAAATAAATGTTCTCGAATTATAACAATAGGCATCAGTTTCCAGTCAAAACCGACGTCCATTGGACAATCTTAACCCTAAAAATTTTTGCGGGGACGGCGCGCGAAACCTTTTCAGCGTCAGTTTTTCCACAAAAATTGATGACCTTAGGAGGTAATTTTTTTCGTCGTTAGGCGTCGTTTATTAGGTACAAAACTGACGTCGTATGTGAAACTTTGGGAGGTAATTTTTTTCACTCGAAAAATTGGATTTGGCGAGCTATTTTAGACGTCGATTCGTCTTAGGGAGCTGACGCTTAATAAAAAGTGATACCCGTGTCTGGCCAGTCTTCAAATATATATGTCGGTCTTTGTAATTAGCCGACGGTGTAGGGTTTAGGCATCGGTTTTTGGTAATAACCGATGTCTCTAAATATGACGTTATAAGCTATTTCTGTAGTAGTGAGTTGAAAAGATGATTGGAGAACATGAAGAACACGTTGATTGAAGTGGTGTTGTTGCACCAAGTGGAGGTGCAAGGAGGTAGTATGTTGATGGGAAGGTGCCGAAAGTGCCCCAATTTGGCGTGGCCATGATGGAAAATCCATCTTTCCAGTCCATATGTGGACAATTCATGGAGACGATGATGCCCATGGAGGATAGGATGTATATCCCCCAGTCTAGGGCAGTTGTTCCCCATGCAAAATCCTCAGGCACTGGGAAGACCTTCGAGAGGTTGAGGCGTGTTGGAGTCATAGAGTATGCTGGTATGGCGGATCCATCAGATGTGGATCTTTAGTTGACAGTGCTGAAAAGGCCTTCAAGATCCTTAGCATCCATGAGGCTGATAAGGTGAAGCATGTTGTGTATTTCTGAAGGGAAGTGTTGGTCATTGGTGGGCCATTGAGGAGGAGAAACAGCCAGGTGTCGATATCATTTGGGAGGAGTTCAGATGGGATTTTTTCAGTAGGTACTTCCCGCTTACCTATCTTGATGAGAAGAACTCTCATATTGAGAAGATCAGGCAAGGACCCACGATAATCAATGAATATGAGTCAATATTCATGTAGTTGTTGAGGTTCTATCCTCACATGGTGACAACAGATGAGGAGAGGATTAGACATTTTGAGAAGGGTCAGAATAGTGAGCTAACAACAGTTGTGGCAGTGCTTGAGAATCGTGAGAAGTTTGTGACATTCATGGAATCCATCAGGAGGATTGAATGGTTTGTGGTTGATAAGCTGGAAAAGAGTGCCAAGAAGAGGCATGTGCAGTACCAGGGGCAGTCGTCAGGAGGCTTTAAGAAGCCTAGGTTTTCTACACTGCCTTGGTTAGTAGAGGTCCAGTGCACATACCCAGTGGTCACCCAGTAAAGGCAGAGGCCGCAGCTTTCCACCAACAGGAGCCCCCATCACAGCATTAGTATTAGTGGTAGGGTCGTCGAGGCCATGGTATGAGAGCATAATGTGCTACAAGTGTGGCTAAGTAGGGCATACTAAGCAGTCTTGTTCTACGAAGGACGATGAGGTGACCCAGTAGCCTAGGAAGAGTCAACAAGACTCGCAAAGACAACTAAATAGCAGTGGAGGAGGACGAGGATGTGGATAGGCATCGTAGGTTGGTTTTTTAGGACATGTTAGTAGAGGATGGGATGTCAATGGTCTATGGCTAGATTTTATGCCATGAGTCAGCTGGAACGAGTGGTCAACCCGCCAGCAGTGACAAGTTAGATGGAGTTATTTCATTTTGATTTGTCTTCTTTTTACTATATAATTATTTATGTTGATCCAGGTGTGACACACTCTTTCATCACAGGTGAAGTGATTGCTATTAGATCTTAAGCAAACTAGACATAGACATGATAGCCTTCATTTAGAAACCTCGTTGGTCTATTCTGCAGAGTTGCATGAGGTGTGTCCTTCCTGTGTCCTTTCTTTTTCAGGATATAGCATTAAAGTGGATCTCATACCACTTGACATGCATGGATTCGATGTGATCATTGGAATCAATACCTAGGAGAAGTATCTAGTGTTCTTGGACTGTAGTGCCAAGGTGGCGATGCTTTAGGATGGTGATGAGGCGTGGATCTTCCATGGAGATAGGAAGATTCTTATGACATGTCTGGTGTCAACAATGGTGGTAGAGAAGCTGATGAGGCAGGGTTGTGAGGTGTTTTTAGCACATGTGATGGATATTAAGGTGAGGAGTCCTAGTATTCAAGAGGTTCCAGTGGTCTATGAGTTCAAGGACATGTTCCCATATGAGTTTCTAGGTGTTTCCCCACCTTGAGAGATTGATTTTGAGATCAATCTAGTCCTGGGTACCCAGCCGATAGCATAGACATTGTATAGGATGGCTCCAATTGAGGTGACAGAGTTGAAGAAATAGTTGCAAGAGTTTCTTGAGAAGGGTTTCATCAGACTGAGTACATCACCATGGGGTGCTCTAGTGTTGTTTTTAAAGAAGAAAGATAGATCTATGAGGTTGTGCATAGACTACAGACAGTTGAACAAAGTGACGATAAAGAACAAGTATCCCTTGTTGTGGATTGATGACATGTTTGATTAGTTGTGAGGAGACAAAGTGTTCTCCAAGATACATCTAAGATCGGGGTATCACCAGTTGCGGATTAAGGTGGATGACATACCTAGTTGGCATATAGGACTTGGTATGGTCATTATGAACTTGTGGTTATGCCGTTTGGGATAATTAGTGCACTGACAGTGTCTATGGATGTGATGAACAAGGTGTTTAGGCCTTGTCTGGATCAGTTTGAGGTAGTGTTTATAGATGATATCTTGATCTACTCAAGGGACATCTAGCAGCACAAGTAGCATCTACGCCAGGCATTGACCAGTTGTATGCAAAGTTTAACAAGTGCAAGTTTTCGCTGAAGGAGGTGTCCTTCCTAGGACATGTGATATCTACTGAAGGTGTTTGTGTGGACCCCAAGAAGGTTGAATGTGTGACAGAGTGGGAGCAGCTGAAGACATCGACATAATTTTGTAGTTTTTTGGGTTTTGCATGATACTATAAGAGGTTCATCAAGATCTTCAATTTAGTGGTGTTACCCCTAACAAAGTTGATGAGGAAATATGTGCCTTTTATCTGGGATGACAAGTGTCAGTGTGCCTTTTAGTTACTGAAGGAGAAGTTGACAAGTGCACCAGTGTTAGTCTTGTCTGAGCAAGGGAAAGGATACATAGTCTTCTGTGATGCATCAAGGAATGGTTTGGGTTGCGTGCTAATGCAGGATAAGAATGTGATTTCTTTTACTGCATGACAACTTAACAAACTAGAGGAGAACTACCTAACCCATGATCTGGATCTAGTCACAATGGTCCATGCCTTGAAGATTTGGAGGCACTACCTTCACGGTGAGAAGTGTCAAATCTCCAAATATCACAAGAACCTAAAGTACATATTTTTGTGGTAGGATATGAACACACGGCATAGATGCTAGATGGAGTTATTCAAATACTATGACTACACGGTTGATTACAATCCAAGAAAGGTGAATGTCATGGAAGATGCTTTGAGCAGGAAGTCTTCTTTGACATCTTCTACAGACAAGGCACAAATGTGCTCTTTGGTGTTCCATAAGAGAGACAAGTTGGTCTCCCTACGTTTGATGAACGTCCAATTGGAGGTGTCTATGTTGGTAGGTCCGTTTTCATAGTTGCAAGTGAAGCCAACACTAAGATAATAGACTAGAGAGGCACAACGGAATGATATTCTAATACAGCAGATATGATCAGAGTTTGGCAGCAAGAAGTGTGATGGCTTCGACGTAGTGGGACGGTGTGTTACCATAATAGATTTGTGGTTCCTAGTGTTGACAACTTGACGAAGATGGTTTTGGAAAGAGGCTCACTCTTCAATGTACTCTATACACCCAGGTAGCACTAAGATGTACCATAACCTTAAAGATATGTATTGGTGGCCTGGCTTGAATCTTGACGTTGCAGAGTTTGTTATAAGGTTTCCAGTGTGTCTGTAGGTTTAAGCAGAGCATCAGAAGCCTATAGTGACATTGCAGCCATTACCCATACCACAGTGGAAATGGGATCATGTGACTATGGACTTTGTGGTTGTACTGCCTAGGATAGCCAAAGGTCATGATTCCATTTGGGTGATCATTGACCGGTTGACAAATTTGATGCACTTTTTGACTATGAAGATGATGTATACAGTAGAGAAGCTTGCTTAGATATATTTTGATGAGATTGTTCACTTGCATGGTATCCCAGTTACTATCATGTCAGATAGAGGACCTCAATTTATGAGTCATTTTTGGTAGTGCTTGCACACAACTATGGGAACTCAGTTAAAGTTCAGCATGGCATTTCATGCTCAGACAGACGCCCAGTCTGAGAGGATGATATAGATGTTAGAGGATCTATTGAGAGCTCATGTGCTATTATTTTTGGGCAGTTGGGATGTGCATCTCAGTCTTATAGAGTTTGCCAATAATAATAGTTATCAACAAAGCATCAACATGGCACCCTATAAGGAATTGTATGGGATATGTTATAGGTCGCCATTGTGTTGGTATGAGATTGGTGAGTATCATCTTCTAGGTCCTAAGCTTGTGCAACAGACGATAGAAAAGATCAAAGTGATTCAACAAAAGTTGAAGGCAGCAAAGGACAAATAGAAGTCATATGCAGATAACCTGCATAGACCCTTGGATTTCCAAGTGGGAGATAGAGTGTATCTCAAGGTCTCTCCTTGGAAGGGTGTTTTTAGGTTTGGGAAGAAGGATAAGTTGGATCCTAGGTATATAGGACCCGACCCTGTGGAGGCATGTGTTGGGAAAGTGGCTTACAAGTTGGACTTGCCACCTGAGTTTCATATGTTACATCTGGTGTTTCATGTTAGCATGTTGATAATTTTCACCTTGATATAGAGCAAGTTTTACATCCATATGAGGTTGAGCTTGATGAGGATGTGTCCTATGTAGAAGGGCATGTGTTGATTCTGGATAGAAGGATTGAGAATTTGAAGAAGAAGAAGGACATCATTTTGGTGAAGGCTCTGTGGCATCACCGTGGAGTAGAGGAAGTCACATGGGGTCTTGAGGAAGAGATGCAGAGGAAGTACCTATCTATTTTTTATTAAGACTTCAGGGGAAAAATCCTTATTAGGGGTTTATGGTTGTAAGTCCCCTAACCTTAGTGCTTGGGCATGCTTTCTTTGCTTAATGATGATGTTTATAACCTTGCTTTAATACTTTGATATGTTTTTAGATCTTGCGGAGATCTCAAGTCTTCAATTTGAGCTAGTTTAGATGATGTTTATGCTTTGTGTGCTTGTTTCGGGCTAAATTGAAATTTACCTATTTGTGATGTTTATCTTGCAATTTGCCACCTCTAGAGTTTTCTTTCTCTCTCTTGGATTCATGAGAGAGAGAGTGGTGCTTTGGGGCACCTTGATTGAGGCTTGGATGAGTGGTGACACCTTAGTGGTGATTAGGGTTTTTTAGGGTTTGGTGTGTCTCAACCTATGAGTACCTTGTGGGTTGTCTTGACCTAGGTTGCAACCTAGGGCATGTTTTGTGGGTGTTGCGATAGAGACACCTTCCCTAGGTGTGGTAGTCATGACCTAGATGGTCTTAGGTTGAGACAAGTTACTTTTGTGTGGAGTGTCTCGACCTAGGGTGTGTGTCGTGATCCTTTGTCTCGACCAAGTGATGTTTTGGTGATGTCACGGCCATGGATGGAGATCCTTGGTGGGTCGTGACTGTGACCATGTAGGGTGACCTTGGTGGTCAAGGTCCAATATAGAGTGTATCACCATCTCAGGCATGTGTGTGTTAAGTGGTTGTATGTTGGTTTCTTGGGTGGACATGTATCCCAGTGGAATCCTATCTTGTTGATACCTCATCCTTGCTCTTCTCTCTCTTTCCTCATGCATCTAAACCCTCTTCTCCCCATGAAAGTGATCTTTTTTGGCCTTCTTCTTTCTCCTTCCTTTCTAGGTCATACTTGGAGCTTGGTGGAGCAAGAATATGTTGTCCTTGGTACTTTGGAGGAGGTTCAACCTTGCATGTGGTGCTTGTGGTGATTCTTGCTCATCTTCTACCTTAGTAAGTATGTGCCTTTCTTTTGCAACATTTTCCTTTGGAACATCCATCTTCTTCTTCCTTTTTCCTTTTTCGTAGACTAGGGTTCTAACCTAGTGGTCACATTGAGAGAAACTCCTCTTCACAAAGGCCTTAGACTATGGACTATCCATGGTGGTAACTAGTAGGAGGATGTTTTCTTCTCTTTTCCCCCTTTCTTCTTTGGTTCGGCCTAGGTTTTTCTTTGCCCTTTTTCTTGAGATACCTTTTACCAAGGTTTTCTTCTTTTTGAAAGTGATCTTGTATCCAAAGTGGTGATCCTTGTTGGGGCCTCTTTCTCTCTTTTGGAGCTTGAGCTTGGAGCTTATTTCCTCTTCAAAACACGTGGATGATATAACCCTTAACCATTTCTATTATTTCACTTTATTTGCTTACATATAGTTGTTCTCTATCTCTAAATTTATCCCTAATGAGCTAGTATATGATACCATGCTTAGTTTGCTTAGAATCTAAAACCCTAATTCAATGCACTCGACTTTGGTGATTGTTATGTAATGATAGTTTTCTCCTATCTTTTGACCTTGGGTTTGATCAAATGCATCATGTTTGTGTACCTAGATGTTATGAGGAGCTTAGGTTCTATTTTGGGGTGCCTTAAATGTGTTTTTCATCTCTTTTACATGAGGCATTTTCATGGTGATGTAATGTCACAAGTGTTATAGTTTTGATAACCAATTTTGGGTGATGTTTTCTCCCTTGAAGGTGGTGGTTTTCCTTATTTTTCTCTTTGGTGTGGCCATGCTATGCTCCTATTTTGATTTTTGGTTAACCTTTATTTGATGATGATTCCTTGCCTTAGAGGTAGTTTGATCGTTAATAGTTTCTATACCTTATTTTGTCTTGGGTCATGACATTTTGATATGTTGGTTTTGGGTCGAGACAGCTGACCTTGTGGAGGTTGTGACATCCTACTCTTTGATGGTCGCAACACCTACTCCCTAGTGGGTTGAGACATACCCTTATATTTGGTCAAGCTTCTCCCTTCCTTCTTGAGATTGTGGCATGCTAGTCTTGGTGGTCAAAACCCTCGTATCATGTGTGGTCGAGACATGTGTGTTCATGGCTGAAATGCCTTGCCTTGGGTCGTGAGTGTGACCATGTGATGTCACGGTTGAGATACCATGTAGCATGGTGGTCATGACACCACATATGTTAATGGTAACGATAGTCTTATATAGTGAATGGTTGTCACATATACATACTCATATGAATGATACATGAGCATGAAGACTAAGTAATGAATTGTGCTTGGTGTTGTTTGGTAAGATGTCTTATCAACCCTAATGATGATCCTTAACCCTACAATGTTCCAAGGATATGGGAGATGTCATACATAGGGTTTAATGATTGAATATAACTATAATACCCTAATCGACTAAGTATGGAGCCTTAACCCTAATATAAGGATAATTTATATGTTTGTTTTTCTCTCTTAGAATGGCTATGATGATATAATGTTTCTTTTTTTGTTTATAAACCCCTAACCTTGCATGTGAGATGAATTACATGGCTTGTATATGTTGTGGTGATGATTACCTAATATAGGGTGGTGCTTATGCACATTAATGAGGCATACTCTGGTGATGTACATACAGGGTTTATGTGATTGGGTCCTATAACTTGGTGATGGCTTAATGTCAATTGTCAGGTGATAGCATCTAGTGATGTAAATGAGGGATTTATATCCCTTAGTGATGTGACATTTGGTAATGGCCTTATGAATGATAGTGCTACAAGTACCATGAGGTGATTGTGTGACAAGTTCACACCTCATACGTTTTATATCTTCTAGAGTTGTATCATACCCTTTTTCTTGTGGAGTTTGTTATGGCTTTATACGTTGTAACTTGATTAATGTTAAAAGTCACCCAATTGGCTAAATAATAAAGTGGAACCCTAATCATGTGGGTTCCATGTGCCATAGATCCTTTCCAATGTTAGCTCTAATTTCTAGATTGGTGAAACAAGTATAACTCCAAGGGCATATTTTTGAATGTGTGGGGTTGCAAGTTGAGTATACCCTACGTCTAAAATTACAAGTTATGTGAGACGACCATGTGTGAGCTAATCTCCTTGTGATATGGATGGACATGCGTGAGCCACTCCTTCTTTTAAGAATGGCCATGCATGAGCCACTCCATCTTTCAAGAATGGGCATGCATGAGCCTAATCTTCGAGAGTCGTTAACTATACCAAGGTGGGATAGGTGTTTATATATGGATGGCCATGTGTGAGCCAATCCCTCTGTTGACTATATGTCACCCTTTTTGCAGTTGAATGGTATGTCTCTGTAGTGTTTTCTCTTGTGTTGACCAAGAGGTGTGGAGAGGTCATGGATTATGGCTCTTCCGTGACCTTGTATGGCACCAATTTCGACTTAGTAGTGGTCAGATCGATTTGGGTGGTCAGACTCAAATCCTCAGGGCAATAATAAAAGATGTAACACAGTCATGTAACATATTTGCATAGGGTCAAATACGAACAGTAATAGTGTTTTCCTCTATATATTCACCTATAAGAGTTACAACACAAGACCCACCAATAGACTTACCTATCCAATACAAAGAGTCTAAAACATTACCAAGGACTTACCCACTTTGCAAGGAGTCTTCTGCCTTCTTCCAAGGACTTACCTACTCTTGCACAAGTCTGCAGCCTTCAAGGAATTACCCACTCTTCCTAGATCTTCAGCCTTTGCCTTCTCCTTCTCCTTCACCTAGAGAAGATCTTCACATCTTCTTCAACCTTGAAGAAGAACAGTAATAGCTTCACCTTCACTTGGAGTAGCTTGCTTCACCTTTGCTTCTTTGAGGAAAGGGGTAGGGAAGATGGAATGGAATGAGAGATTTTCAAGCACAAGGAAGTATCTCTCTTACAACTGGCCTAACTCACTCATAATCATGAAATGCTATGTAAATGAGAGAGAGAAAGGGGCTCAAGACTTAGAATAGCATGAATGAGAAAACTTAGAATGAACTCCAAGGGGTCCTATTTATAGTTGGGGGTGTTCCCTTGAGTGTGGGATCACATACGGGTGAAATATAATCATTTTCCACGTTGCAATGGATCTATTCTCACTCAAAACAACTCTCTAATGGTTATAATCACTTTTCTTGTGTTTTCGGTACATTATATTTGGTCAAGTTCTAATAAAGGTAACTCGACTGATCCACTAAGTGACAAAGCCAATTTTCAAACTATCAGTCGAGTTTGTTTAGGGAAACTTGACCGATGAGCTAAAATCAATTTTGCTCAGTGAGTCAGTCAGTCGAGTTCTGTGAGTGCGCAACTCGACCGATTGGTCTCTCCAGAAAATCCATCACTAGATCAGTCAAATTTCTGACTCAACCGATAAACATCCGGTGACAAATTTTCTAAAATGACATTTGAGTGATCAAGCATTGGAATTAAGTGTCCCTGTTTTTTTCTCATCTTAGTTACAAGTCATATCATTAATACAAGTGATTACAAAAAAAACATCTAAGGTCGTTTGGAGTGATTTCCTGAAATGTGCACTTGCATTGCTTTTGACTTGAACTTGAACAAGCTAGGTCATGTGTAATTTGATCCTTCTCATGTACCTAAGGCATGAAATAAATCTTTAACAAACATATTAGATACATAGGAATGTAATGGTTAATTCATTATCAAAATATGGGTAATGTATAACTCTCAAGTCAACATTCTCCCCCTATTTGACAATGACAAACCATTCCTCAATCATATTGAAAAGGATATGTAAAGTTATACCTTTGCCTTGTGAATTGCAAGGGGATTTAAGATTTGAACAATGTGAATTTCTCCCCCTCAATCTATGCTTACTCTTACCTGCATAGTTAGTCTACTTACACAAAGAAACATGACATATGTACTATATGGTCCTTTAGCAAGTCACATGATAAAGCATATATTGAACAAGAAAATGATCAGATAGGCAATAAAAACAATATGGTTGAGCTTCAAAACATTGAACTTGTCTCCCCCTTTGACATTATCAAAAAGGAAGGGGGTAGAAGAGCACAAAAATGGGTCTTCTCCAAGCACAACCAAACATACATCCATAACATGCAATCTCAAAGCATACACCAAACAGAGATGAGAGAAACATACAGTCTTAGTCATAATCAAAATATGGTAAACATGGAACCAACTTATGAGATATAGTAATTCAAAGAGTAAGTGTACAAAATAATAAGATTACAACCCAAAAAGCATGTTCTCAAAAACATCTACAAGCCAAAGCAGGGAAAGCTAGATGATAAAATAGTCCTGGTAAAAAAATGTGCCCAGGTGTTTGTAATACAAATCGCCTAGAAAGATATACATGATTAGTATCTAGACTAAAAATTAGAAAAACTAAATGTCTAGGTCATCTATGTCTACATCATCCAAAGCATCATCGGCATCAGAAGCTTCAGGATCATAGTCATCATATTCGTCTAAAGGTGCAGCAGCATCACCTTCATCACTAGAGTCACCAGAAAAGCCATCAGAGCCATCATCAGAAGCATCACCATCATCCTCATCAGCCTCCTCATCAGTAGAAGCTTCCTCATCAACCTAGTCTAGCATATCCTCATTAGCATAGGAACCAAAACCATGACCAGGCCAATGGGCATTCTGCTCAGCCCAAGACATGCCAAGAGCATGGAGCTCATTGGCCTGTGGGGAGGAAGGAGCAGAAGGACTAAGACTAGCAAGCAAGGTGGCCAAGGGGCTAGCAGGCAGAGGCAACACCCTACAGGTATATCCACTAACAACAAAGGGTGTAGTAGTAGAAGTAGTAGGTGGAGGGGCAGGGTAAAATTGATCGTATGCAAAGGATGCATAGTCACCTCCTGGGTAGGCTGGTAGGAAGGGTAAAGGTGTGCATTGTAAGGCCCCTGAACTTGCTTAATGAGTTGAATAAGCTTAATTACCAAAATTGAATGCTTATAACCCTAATATAACCATTTATATGTTTTTAAATCATAATACAATCTTAAGTTTCAAATTTGGTCCAATTTGGACACTATTTGAGCAAGTTATGCAATTTTCTATACATTTTGGACTTTTCTACAATTTACACAATTAAGGGGTTTTGTTTACAATTTGTCACATACATTATGTTCCTTAGATGTTATATTATCATTCTTGAGTGTTTTTAGCCATGGGGCTCCTAGTTGAGCCATGGTTTGAAGGTGTTTTCCTCAAGGGTATTTTAGGGTTTACCCCTTCATGGATGAGCTAACTTTAGTAGCTATCAACTAATGAATTATGTGATTGTCTGGGAAATTCAACAAAGGAAAGCTAAGAAGGTCTATATGGACGGTGGGGGGCTTCTTGTGTGTGTTCTTGTATAATCTTAATAGTTTAAGTCCATAGACACATGGGGAAACTACTTTTACACCTCATGCTTGCTTCCATCCTTATCCATGGGCTATATTTACCTCTTCCTTGCCCAAGTACGAAACTATGCTTTCTTTCTCTTTCCTATAACCTGGAGAAACGAATCCACTCTATTTTTCTGTGGAACCAAGTTCTCTAAGGTAGAAGACAACCTCTTTTTGGAGAAGAAGGTCTCCTAGAACTCCATCTAGCCCTACTTAGGGTTTCTAAGGTCATCTTCTATGGATTCGACCAAGGCAAGTTGTTTTCTTCCTTCATTCTCGTTTTCTCTTTCTCTTATCCTTCCTTATACCCTCATCCAGGTCAGAACCTTTCTGTTCCATGGTGAAAGTGGCTCTAGAACTCAAAAATCTATCCTTCTTGTTTCTTTTTCTAGGGTTTTTCTACTTTGTGGAGAGAAGTACCTATCTGGCCAAGTTCAGATCTGATTCTAAGGTTTTCTTGCCTTATTTTCTCGAGATTCTTGCTGTTTGGGATCTGATATACTCTATAGAGGTGAGTTATATAACATTCTTCACTTGTATTGCTTGTTAGAAGCTTGTTAGTTCATGTTTTGTTCGAGATTCTTGTTGTTTGGGATGAACTGAGCATAGAGAAACCATGCTTGTTTAGAATTATGAATTTTGTGGTGTTCCCTATTCTGTTCCAATTCTATATGAACTTGTAAGCATGTGTACAGCCTTTCTAAGGTGTAACATGATCTGGGACAGGTTGATAGTAACATCTATGGTGTTAAGCACAAAACAATTGATGTTCCAAATTAGGATTTTCAAGCTATTTCCTTCCCTATCACACAACTGATGGTCATACCATTCAACAACCAATAGTGTCGCTATCTTAGCAACTAATGTTCGTGATAAATGGTGTCAAATTTATGGTGACAACCTATGGTCACCCCCTTAGGTCAGGTTTTGGCACAATTAGACATATAATTATCATCCACTAAGTATTCTAATGATGTTATCAATTGATGATGACCTTAGCTTAATATTTGACGGTGTTAACTGAATGTATTACTGATCTAACCACCAATGGTGACCGAATGATCACAATTAATGGTATATCAGGTCATCACCATATATGATGTGTTAAGGATGTAATTGTAGATTTGACTAAACCTTGAACCAATGGTTCCTTGGTTCAATTGATCTAATGGGTAGACCTATACTTCAATTGATAACCTTGAACAATAAACCTGATCCAATGAATAATATTGGATTCTTCAACATCCAATGGATTAGAATAAATCACATGGTATTATATGTGGGTCCTAGTGATGATAATTTGATGGTTCAATACCATTAATTTGTAGTCTTACCTTTGCCATCATATAGTTATATTTGATAAATCACTATAATAAGTGGATGTGTAACTCCCATGTGACTTAGCTTATTATACCTAACCTTCATGTAATTTTATGATGTTGATTTCTTATAATTAAACCTATTGAATGATTAATGTGGCAATGCATTACACTCTTCTTGTTTTGAAACCACAATGTAGTACTATTTGAATATCATAGTGCCTTGCCATGTTAATATCTATGGACACATATGTGCTAATGATATTTTGAGCCTTGTTTAAGGCATGGAATGATAATGATAACCTTACTATGAATAATGTGATGGTCTTAATGATCTTTGGGCATGTTTGAATCCATGATTGAGGTGAAATCCTCATCATGTTCTAATAAGGGTTAAAACCCTGGAACTTGTGATACGATATTGGCATCTTGTAATAGTATGATGATAAGTGTGGTCCATCAATTTGCAATGAATGATAGTATGTAGTAATGTGATTAAGATTTATATCTCAAATGTTTTATATCTTTTGAAGTTTTTATACATATACTCTTGTTAGAAAAGAATTAGGGTTTGAATGTCCACTTGTATGGTAAAGCCTTAATGCATTCAATTGGAAATAATTAATCAAGTGTAACCTTAATCATGTAGAGCCTTGTGCCGTAGAGCCATCTTCGGTGTTAGAACTTACTGGATGGTGAAACGAGTATTCCCAAGGGAAACTCAGAGTGCATATTGTTGAGTATGTGGGGGTGTCAAGTTGAGGATATATCCTTGTCATTCACAATTGCATGTTATGGAGGATGGCTATGACCATGCCTCTGACATTTGATGTGATTGAGGACAGCTATGGTTGTACCTCATATTAGAGGGTTTTGTATACCCTATTTTCTAGTGTTGTAACTTGTACCAAGTACATACTAGTTGTTATCAGTTGACTATATGTCACTATTGGTAGTTTGACTTGTATGTCACTACAGTTTACTTGTACTGGCCGAGGGGAAGAGATCTTAGGATATCGGCACTCCTAGATCTTATACAGAACTAAATAGCACTTTGTAGTGGTCAGTTGGACTTTGAGTAGTATGACTCAAACTCCCCAGGGCATCATAATAAAAGATATAATACCAGCCGTGTAGTATAATTTCTAGGGTTTAATGTGTATCACATTGGTTGATTAACCCTTGTCTTGTCTTTACACTACATAGTTCTTACATGATGCAGACTTATGAAAATTGTGTAATTCTACTTGATGCTACAACTTATTTTCTTAACTGCTTAGTATGCTTAAACTGCTCAATATGTTCATATTGCTTATTCAATACCCGAACTGCTCAATGTATCTAATGTTAATTAATATGTTATAATCAATATATGTTGGAGAGAGTTATATCTCTCACTAGGACTGGGTCTCACCCATGGGTCACCACATTTTTAGGTGGTCGCAGGCAATGAGGTCAAGGTCGCACTGTGGAAGAGAACCAACCTGGTGATAAATAGATTCAGAAGGTTGGTTAGTTGTAGATGTTATTTGTAGAGTCCTAGTGTCATCCTTGTACTCTCAGGTCCGGGTATGGGATGTGTTTACTAGATGATATACTCGTATCGACATGAGATTTTGGTAGTATGCCAATGTATGTAAATATATGGAATGTACATGTGAAATATCTTATGTATGCAGGATGTGACTGAGGTCTTTGAACCCATATGTAAATACTTGTTACAGTATATGAGAATGGAATGATGGACCTTTTGTAAATGTTCTAGAGTTTATTTATATTGTTGGAACTGGTTTTAAGTATCCTGCATTTTTGGCTATGTGATTAATTAGTAGTTGATCATGTTTTGTGTTTTGAGTAATCTCGTTTAGTATGATGAGGTGTCACATGCATAGGATAGGTTCATGTTGGACCTGATAGCACAGAGGTCCTGATGCAGGTGCTCCTGAACCTGAAGGTTGTATGCCTATTGATGCATCATGTAGCCCATAAGGGATTCATTGGATACATGGAATAAGGCATTGGCAGGTCGGGTAGGGTGAGGTGGTGGAGGTGCTCGGGTATAGGTAGAGGTAGAGGCACTAGGGTTGGTGAAGGATAGGATAGGCACAGACTTTTGAAGTGTAGTCTCACTGATGCAAACTCCTTTCTGGGCAGGTTTGTAGTGCAAGTCATGGAAAAGAGATTTGTCAGTGGCAAGATGGAAAATACCACATATCAGGGTTGGGTGGGGTGGGTGGGTAACACGAGTGTTCTTTCCTGACTCAAGAAGGTCATATGGTGGAGAATGTATCTCACCCACTTGACTCCTATGTTCTTCAAGAGACAATACATAATGATTGCAGTGTTTTCTACAATTTTAGTCTAATTTTTATTTGGATGAATATTGTAGTTAACAACTAAGGCAAGTATGTGTTTCTTGAGGTTTAAGGAAGAGGAGGGAGGGTGCACTTCTTCCTATATGGGAATTGCATCTGCTTCAAGAACTTATGAATATCAGGGAGAGTAAGATCATACTACTTGTAGAAGGCCTCATGCTTGACTAGGTCAAAATACTTGGGGTAGTCCTTACATCAGGTGGCAGTCACTTTGGTACCTAAAAAGAAGATGTTCAGAGTATTCTCAGAGACTTGCAATTTCTTCCCAGTGATCATAGAGGTGAGGACTACTTGAGTATTAGGCTGGGGTACGAGGGTGTTGTAATTCCAATGCAAATTTGCATAGAATTCATGAACGGCTTTAGTGCTTGTGATGGGATTATTATAGCACGTGTGTTCAACACCCAAGGCTGAGAGATGGTGGTTGTACAAAAACTCCACTACTTGATCTATGACCTCTTGTCTCTATGGGCGTGGCTCAAAAAGGACACAAAATGGAAAGGGGTTCCTAGGAAGGAGCTCCTTATACCTATTGAGAGCCTCATTTAAGACAAAGAAAGTGTCATCAAAGGGAATCAAGCGAGAGTTGGAAGAAGATGATGGTGCATTAGCTAGGGAGGACCTCTTTCTTCTATTGGATGTCATGGAGACAAAATGGAGAGGATGGAGAGAGCAAAAGCTATAGAAACACCACCAAAACCCATCCACACACCTAGGGTCGATAGGAAAGATGTCAAGGAAGGTCGATCTAGGTCGAACTAGGGCTACAGATAGGAAGGTTGTGGCTAGGGTTGAGATCGTAAGGGAGCTAGAGGTTGGATCGGTCAATTTTTCTCTAGTTGAGAGGGAGAAAAGTCAGTCAAACCTATCTTAAGTTTGCTCTAGTCAGGCCATCGGTCGAGTTATGTGACTTAGAAACTCGACCGATAGGCTCTTTAAAAAAAGCTCACAGCCACTGATCGGTTGAGTTGGCAACTCGACCGATAGGCTCTTTAAAAAAAGCTCTCGGCCACTTATCGGTCGAGTTGCCAACTCGATCGATGGTCAACCTGACCAAAAATTAGAAATTTTAATTTCTAGTCATTAGAGTGATAATAAATTTATTTTTGAAGTCCATTATGCATTTTAAACATACTTAGGCACATATCACTCATCATTGGGTACTATTTTGTGATAAAACAAGTATTTATGAAAAATACCCAAAAATAAGAGGAAAAACAAGACAAAAAGAACATGAAAATTGATTTTTAGCATATTAGCAAGCAATGGTGATCACAACATAAGCAGAGCATATAGGATAAATGAAAACTAGCTATAAGGCATATTAGATTCATTCAAAGCAGTTATGAGCAATTTAGATCTAATAAAGTTATATTTCTCTCTAGCTAGAGGTTTAGTGAAAATGTCTGCCAACTGATTTTTTGTGTCCACATGCATGATATAGATATCCTTTTTGGCAATGTGACCACTAAGAAAATTATGGAGAACCTCTACATGCTTATCTCTACTATGCAAGATAGGATTATATGACAAGTTAATTGCACTAGTATAATCACAATAGATAAGAGAAGTATCAAAATGAATGTTAAAGTCTTAGAGTATTTGCTTCATCCATAGGACATGGGCACAACAACTCGCGACTGCAATGTATTCAGCCTTGGTGGTTGATAATGCCATTGTGCGCTGTTACTTGGAGAACCAAGACACCAAGCATGGTCCTAGGAGAAAGCAAGTGCCACTTGTGCATTTTCTATCAATCAAGCACCCTGTGTAATCCGCATCACTATAAGCAGTAAGAGTAAAGTCCCTGACTTGGGATACCATAGTCCAAATTTTTGTGTTTTGGCTAAGTACCTTAAAATCCTCTTAACATCTATAAGATGTGATTTCTTAGGATTTGATTGAAAGTGAGCAAACAGGCCAACACTACACATTATATCAGGTCTAGAGGCAGTTAAGTAGAGTAAACTTCTAATCATAGCTCTATAGAGCTTCTCATCTACCTTCTCGCCTTCTTCATCCTGTTCAAGTTTGGCAGTGTTCGACATGGGTGTGTCCATCGGCTTGGTGTTCTCCATCCCAAAGTTCTTAAGTAGCTCACTTGTATACTTTCCTTGGTTGATGAAGTTTCCATGTTTAGTTTTCTTGATTTGAAAGCCGAGGAAGAACATGAGCTCACCCATCATACTCATTTCAAATTCACTCTACATAAGATCACTAAATTCTTTACAAAGATCAAGGTTAGTTCCACCAAAAATGATATCATCAACATATATTTGAATGATAAGAAAATTGTTAGAAGTGTGCTTTAGAAATAAGGTAGAATCTACTTTGCCCATGATATACCCATGATCTAACAAAAAGTTCTTTAATTTCTCATACCAAGCTCAAGGTGCTTGTTTGAGTCCATAGAGAGCTTTTTGCAACAAGTAAACATGGTTAGGTAAACTATCATGTTCAAATCCAGGAGGTTGTGCAACATACACTTCCTCCTCAATTGTACCATTCAAAAATGCACTTTAAACATCCATTTTATAAAGCAAAAAGTTTTTAATACTAGCAAAGGCAAGTAACATGCAAATGGAATCAAGTCTAGCTACAGGTGCATATATTTCAACAAAATCTATACCTTCCTACTGATTGTAGCCTTGAGCCACTAACCTTCCTTTGTTCCTTAATACTTTGTCACTGTCATCAATCTTGTTGTGGTAGACCCACTTGGTGCCAATGATCTTTCTATCATTTGGTCATGGCACTAGGTTCCATACTTTTTTCTTTTCAAATTGCTCTAATTCTTCTTACATAGCTAGGATCCACTCATCATCCCCAATAGCTTCCTTGACGTTCTTTGGCTTGAGTTGTGAGATGAAGGCATTTTTGGCTTGTTCTTTGTTGAATGCAGCCCGTGTCTTCACTCTTTCAAATAGATCACCTAAAATCATCTCTTTCGGATGATTCTTTGCAAACTAGAGAGTTGGATCCTTATTCTCATCATCTTTCTCTTTTTCTTGGGTAACCACCTCTTTTCCCTTTTGGGTGATGTTGAGTTATTTTAGAATAGGAATAACTTCACCTACAAGATCATCATTTGGAACAATATCTTTGAGAATAGAGGGGTTAGTCTCAGTAAATCTAACATTTATATATTCTTTTACTTTAGCAAGATCAATATTAAACACTCTATAAGCGTTTCTAGTAGTGCTATAGCCAAGAAAGAAAGCCTTGTAAGATTTTGGATCAAACTTGTCGAGTGAATCTTTTGTATTCAAAACAAAACAAGGACATCCGAAATATGTAAATACTCGATAGAAGGCTGCCTACCACACCATAGCTCATTGGGGGTTTTCTTTAAAGAGGGATGTGTAAAAATCCAATTTTGCACAAAACATGAGATACTGGCGGCTTCAGCACAAAACTTCTTTGGAGTGTCATACTCTAAAATCATGGTTATAGCCATCTCCTTTAAAGATCTATTCTTCCTCTCAACAACCCCATTTTGTTGAGGTGTTCAAGATGAAGAAAAGTTATGTGCATAACCAGATTCTTGACAAAAATGTTCAAAAATATCATTTTTCAAATTCTCCCCCATGATCACTACGGATGGAAATGATGTAGTAAGAAGCTTCATTCTAACCTTGTTTATAAAATCTCAAGAAAACATCAAGTGTATCACTCTTGGAAATGAGAAAGAAGGTCCAAGTATATCTAGAGAAATCATTGACAATAATAAGGCAATACTTTGAATCACGAAGTGATTGAGTTCTCATTGGTCCAAATAGATCAATGTGAAGAAGTTCAAGAGCTCTCTTGGTACTATGGACTCTTTTGGATTTGAAGGAGGACTTGGTTTGCTTTCCTTGGGTACAATATTGGCATTCATCATCCTTTTCAAAATCCAATTCGGGAAGTCCCTTGACCAAGTCCTTTTTGCTCAACTTCTTCAACTGATGCATACTTACATGACCAAGTCGGCGATGCCAAGAGAAATATCATTTGAATTGACTACTAGGCATCTACCAACAATAGGCTTAATAGAGTCAAGCACAATGACATAAAGATTACCACTTCTAGTTCCCTTATATATAACTTGATAGGTGAGGGAATCTAGAAGCAAACATTCAAAGGAAGTAAATAACACAAGGTAACCATTGTCACATAATTGACTAAAACTAATTAAATTGTGATGTAGGCCATCTACAAAAAGAACATTCTTGATACACAAGGATTCACCTACATAACCCTCACCTTTTACCTTACCTATCTTGTTGTCCCCAAAGGTAACTGAACCTCCTTTCTTTTTGGTGAAGTTGTTGAAATGGCTTATATCACCTGTCATATGCTTAGTGAAGCCACTATCAACAATCCATCATCCTTTTTCCTACCAGAAAGGAGAGTGTCGGTTCCCAACTCAAACTTTGGGTTCCAGAGTTAACTTGGGGACCCATTTCAACTTTGGGTTGGTCCCCTTAGGCTTGTAAGGACAATAAGTAGAGTAGTGATCATCACACTTGCAATAAGAACAAACCATAGGATTACAGGTGACGGAAGACTCTCCAACAAAGAAAGAGGTCTCCTTGCTCTTTTTCTTATCTTTGGCTTTGTTCTTGCCCTTTGGTGCTCTCCCTACAAATCCCAAACCACTAGTACCACTTTGTTTGGTAGAATGGTCAAGGATTTCATTTAGGGAGTTTTTTCCTTTAAGGAACTTCTGTAGAGAGGCCCTAAGTCTATGATTATAATTATTTAGAGATATGATAGTAGAAGACGAACTAGCAATATCATCTCTAGCATGAACAAGGCCAGCCTCTAGATAGAGGGCTTTAGTCAATAAGAATCTTTCTCAAGATAAATAGAAGAAATATCAATACTAGGCAAGATAAGCACTTGAATTTCCTTAAGGTAAACATCTCTCTCATCCTTGCGAGCATCAATAAAAAACTTAAATTCAGCATTTTCAGTTTTAAGAGTTTCAAGATCCTTTAGGCACTTTTGGTTATCTTCCTTAAGAGTTTTAATGTTCTTAAGATAGACAGCATTCTCTACCTCAACACCATTGTATTGGAGCTTAAGATCAAGATATTGGCCTTGCAAGTTATCAATGCTATCAAGATGAGTTTTCTCATTATGCTCAAGAATTTCAAGTTTAGCATACAAATCATCAATCATTTTTCTTAACCTTTTTCTTTTAGATTTACACTTAGAAAAAAAAAAGAATAGGTAGAGACAAGCATATCAATAATAGCTTCCTTAGATAACTCATGCAAGCTTACCTCACTTACCTTTCCAATTTCTTTACTAGTAGAGTCTATGAGTGCAAGGTGGCACTCTCCATCTTCTTCGGAGCTTGAGCTACTTAAGGATGAAGCTTCCCAAGCTGCATGAGCTACATTCTTGTGTCTTTTCTCCTTCTTGTCCTTCCTCTTGTACTTTCTCTCCTTCTTGTACTTTTCCTCCTTCTTGAAGTTGCCCTTGTGGCGTGCCTTATCTTGACTTGGGACATTCACTCTTGTAGTGCCCCTTTTGTCCACACTTGTAGCATCTAGGAGTAGAATAGGAGGCTTGCTTTCCCTTGACGTGTTTGCCCTTGATGTAGTTGGCTTCATGCTCACTAGGGCCATCATCTTCACTAGAGGAGGAAGGAGAAGTCCGGAAAGCAAGTTGTTGTTGAAGGATGACCACCTCCACTTGTGCTTGGAAAGCATTATCTTTGATTTTCTTGGCTTCCTTCTCTTCTTGCTTGGCTTCTTCTTCTTCTTGCTTGTCAAACCTTGGCTCATGAGCTTGGAGGTCACCAATGAGCTCTTCAGTTGGGAGGTCACCAAGGCTCCTTACTTCTTCAATGGAGGTCACCTTTGAATCCCATCTCTTTGGTAGAGTCCTCAAGATCTTGGAGTTGATTACACCTCTATCCAAAATGTTGCCCAAAGTAGCTAGGCCATTGATGATGACATTGAGCCTAGAGTACATCTCTGTAATCCCTTCTTCTTTCCTATCTTGAAGTTCTCTAAAAGGTTGTGAAACATGTATATATTAGCCTCCCTGACTTGCTTTGTGCCCTCATAGGTGATTCACAACTTGTCCCAAATCTCATAGGTGGTGCCCCAAGATGAGATGTGATTGAACTCCATTGGGGTCAGGGTTGCATAGAGGATGCTTATGACTTTGGCATTGAGTAGGGATTCTTTAAGTACAGCTTCACTCCATGTTGTAAAAGCTTCAGTTGTCTCGTTGTATGTGTGACCATCACCTTCCACATATCAAAGTTCATGCCTTGAATGTAGAACTACATATGCCTCTTCCAATAGAGGAAGTTGGTGTCATCAAAGACTGGAGGACGTATGGAGAAGCCTCCCTCTAGGTTGAGTGAACCAAGTAGGTTGTCTCCCATCTTCTCATCTCATAGAAGATTGTTGGAGAAGATCCTTGGCTCTGATACCACTTGTTGGATCAAGGGCTCTAGAGGGGGGTGAATAGAGCTTCAAAAATTCTCACAAGGTAGATTAGACCTTCAAATTATATCAATCGAAACCAATAGCTTAAGTGCAATTTGAAGTCCTAACTAACAAGCATATCAAGGATGAGAGAAAAAGAAACAAGTACTTGGACAAGGTTGTTTAGAGTGGTTCCACTCTCCAAACTAGGAGAGAATCAATCCACTACCTAGAGAGGTCAACCTCTAGGACTTTGCAAGTGCTTTCCTCTATATATTCACCTATAAGAGTTACAACACAACACCCACCAAAGGACTTACCTATCCAATACAAAGAGTCTTCAAACTTACCAAGGACTTACCCTCTTTTCAAAGATTCTTCCGCCTTCTTCCAAGGACTTACCTACTCTTGCACAAGTCTCCAGTCTTCAAGGAATTACCCACTCTTCTTGGATCTTCACCCTTTGCCTTCTCCTTCACTTAGAGAAGCTCTTCACCTCTTCTTCAACCTTGAAGAAGAACAACAACAGCTTCACCTTCACTTGGAGTAGCTTGCTTCACCTTTGCTTCTTTAAGGAAAGGAGTAGGGAAGATGGAATGGAATGAGATCTTTACAAGAACAAGGAAGTATCTCTCTTACAACTGGCCTAATTCATTCATAATTACAAATTTTATGTAAATGAGAGAGAGAAAGGGACTCAAGGAGTTGCAACACACTCAACTATAGCAAGGACTTAGAATAGCATAAATGAGAAAACTTGAAATGAACTCCAAGGGGTCCTATTTATAGTTGGGGGTGTTTCCTTGAGTGTGGCATCACTTAAGGGTGAAATATAGTCATTTTCCAAGTTGCAACGGGTCAATTCTCACTCAAAAAAACTATCCAATGGTTATAATCACTTTTTGTGCATTTTCATATAGTACATTTGGTTCAGTTCTAATAAAGGTAACTCGATTGATCCACTAAGTGATCAAACCAATTTTCAAACTATTGGTCGACTTTGTTCTGGGAAACTCGATCGATGAGCTAAAATCAATTTTGCTCAGTGAGTTGGTCGGTTGAGTTCTATGAGTGTGCAACTCGATCGATTGGTTTCTCCAGAAAATCCATCACTGCATCGGCCAAGTTTCCAACTCGACCGATAAACAACCTGTGATAAATATTCTAAATTGACATTTGAGCGATCAAATTTTGAAATTAAGTGTCCCTGATTTTTTCTCATCTTAGTTACAAGTCATATCATCAATACAAGTGATTACAAAAAATATCTAAGGTCATTTGGAGTGATTTCCCAAAATGCGCACTTGCATTGCTTTTGACTTGAACTTGAACATGCTAGGGCTTGTGTAATTTGATCCTTCTCATGTACCTAAGGCCTGAAATTGATCTTAAACAAACATATTACATAAATAGGAATGGAATTGTTAAGTCATTATCAAAATACGGGCAATGATAACTCTCAAGTCAATAATATGAATGTACCCTTTAGACGATTTTGAAAAGAACATAGAATAATTTGTAGTCGATCTCTAGAAGTTAAGCCTCTCAAGAATGGTGCTTAACTTATTAAACCACACCCACAAAGATTTCTTAAGGCCATATATTAATCGGCGTAGGTGAAAAACTTTGTGAGAAGATTCCCCCTTGGCTATAAAGTTGAGGGGTTGCTTCATGTAGACTTCCTGTAAGAGATCATTGTCAAAAATATATATCAAGCTTAAAAAGTGGCCAATCAAAATGAGCTTCTAGGGAGACCAAAAAGCAAATAGGGGTGATCCTTGTTATTGGAGAAAATGTATCAAAGTAATACATACCAAACATTTGGGTGAATCTTTTGGCAACTATCCTTGCCTTGAGCCACTTGATAGAACCATCTGGGTGATGTTTAAGTGAGATAATCTATCAACAACCAACAATGTTCTTGCCCCGTGAGGGTGTGATAAGGTCCCATGTCTGATTGGCATGTACAACCTTCTTCTCCTCCATCATGGCTGATTTCCAACTAGGATTTCGTAGGGCATCAACTGGACTCTTGGGAATATATTTCATGTCCAGGGCAGTGGGAAGTGTTGATGCGGCATAAGAGAGATGGGCTAGACAACATGTGTTAGAAATAGGATGGTTGATAGTGCATGAGCATATTCCTTTTCTTAGTGCTAGTGGTAGATCAGATTGGTCTGGAACTGACAATGATGGTGGAGGAGTTGTCTGAGATTCATATTCCCAATGTCAGTGTAAGGATTTTTTTGAGGGTGGAGTAGAGTGGATTAAGGGATTGGGTAGCAAGACCATTGTGTCAAAATGAGAAAAGGATGACGAGGATGATGAGAAGAAGATATCATGTTCATGGAAAGTGACATTCTTAGAGATATAAACTTGACATGAGGTAGCATGAAGATACTTGTACCTTTTTTTAGAGAAGGGGTATCTGAGAAACACCATGAAAATTAGAATGGAGTGATAGTTTGTTGACCTTGGGATTGAAATTATGTAACAACTTGATGTTGGTATATATGCTTGTAGAGAGAATCATTTGGTGATTGTATGGGGCATCATGTACATGATTTGAAAATATTAATAAAGCTAATTATGTCTGTTATGCCTATCCCAATTGTGAGATAATAACACAATCATAATATATGTCTAAAGAATTATGAAACTCGATTACATATGTCTTCATGTTAAGGATATGAAGAATGAGATCATATGTATAATAAGAGTACACACATTCTTGTTATGTCCCTGGTTGGATATTATTGTGGAAGCAAAATAGATGACAATAATATATAAAATTGGAATTTGTGTTGACTGATGATAGAGTCTCATTAGTCATGATGTTGGATATCAAGTCAAACATGTAGGTACAAAATGTTATATAATCATGTACCAAACAAACCCATATTGAGAGTGATACATGGAAACCATGGAATGGTAGCCAGAATCGGGTCTCAAAGTGATAGTGGTGGTTGCGATTCTTAGAGTTGAAGTCACTACACTCATCACGTGTCATTTGATGAACTTTGACGCCATCCAATGTGATCCTAAATAGCTATTGTCATAAAAGTGGTGTTTGGGTATGTTGTAAGACATGGGGATTGATTGGGAGTGATGCAGGTGGAATTTTTCCCTCCTGTGAGAGTTTGATATGTTGGTCCTTTGATAAGTGAGACTGAGAAATGCATGGCCATGCTCGTGTGAGTCAATATATGATATGTGAACTCATTATATCTCAATAGTCTACTCTAGTTCAAGAAACATAGTTTGAGTATTAAAAGGATGATGATTTCATGCCTCAAATTGAATCTAGATATTAGAGACAAAGGACTATACGACCATGTTAACACTAATCACATATTGTAGGTTGAAGTTGTTCTCAAACTTTCTAATCACTTGGGTAGCAATGATGTGTTGCTATATACCACTTATTGTTTGCATAGTCATAATGGTTATGAACTTCATTGTCAATGTCATATGGGACCTACATGGTCGTGCACATAGGATGCACTTGGAATAGGAGTTTACTCATGGATCAGATTTAACTTGGTTACTAAAAGTGTTTAGATAATAAACTTAGACAATATTGGTTGTCAATCGACTGACTAGAGTGTCCAGTTGATTGACTGACATCCTAGTCCATTGATTGGAGTGTCCAATTGATTGACTGGAGTGTTGGCCAATGGAACCATCTGTTGACTAGTTGGAGTGTCCAATCGACCAATTGCAGGACTAGTTTTACTGGGTCAAACAAAAAAAGATGTGCAACGACCTATTTTACTGGGTCAAATGATTAATGATACATGTAACAATGTGCATTCATCATCACATTAAAATATAGTGTCATTGTGTCACTAACAGCAAGATATCAACTGACTGGATAGTCCACTCGATCGATTTGGTGTGTCAGTCGACTGGATGGTCCAGTCGACCAACTGGCCGCACACAACAGTCATCAAACCATGAGATATCACCTTTCATATCCCCTAGGTTTTGGAAATCATATCCCATCCACTCCTATATAAGGAGGGTGGGTGTCTAAGGCTCACGACACACAATAGACACAAAGTCTAGAGAGGTAGTTAGAATATTGTGTCAAGACTCCTCATCTCACATTTCTGGTAACATGTGAGAGAGCCTTTGTAGTCTTACCCAATAGGAATATAGCAAGGGAAAAGGAAGTTGGCCCTAGCACATTGACAAATAGAAGGGTAACTCCTTCATGTTGGCCCTGGAAGCACAACGTGGAGTTCCTGGTGCTTTGCGTGGACTACATAGAGGTGTGGAAGCTATTATTGCCACACTAAGAGGATGTTATCAACTGCCATCTATGTATTCTACACCAAGAGGACCTACTGTATTCGTTTGTGTGCTATTTAAGTAGGAAGCATGTCTTTGTACAAGAATAGTCGATGGACTTGCTCCAGGACAAGGTATGTCTTGTACCCATCTTTCCTAATACACTATTGTTGACATGGTCTGCTGGTTAGAAAATATGGATAGAAAATTTGTATTTCCTTTGGCTACTCTATCCCCATATTTTCCTACATGTGACATAGACAAAAAATGCTAAGGAGGTATAGAAAATGGTGTATATTGTGGATAGATAGTCGAAAAGTGATTTTGTTGTTTAGAACCAATGAAGGTTGACAATTGATGAGAAAACATGCAGTGAGAATTATATCCAACTAAAAATGTTTGAGGCATTAGCATGGATGGGAAGAGAGCCTATAATGTCAAGAAGTTGATAATTTTTACACCCATTAATGCCACTTCCTTGTAGAGAATAAGCACAATAGCATTGATGAATCATCCCAGTGTCTAGGCAAAAAGAGGAAACAACCCTTTGTGTGTACTCAAGGGTGTTGTTAGTACGTATAATTTTAATGATGTGGAGAATTCATAGAAATCATAGTGTGAAACATGCAAATCAGTGAAAAAAATCTCACCGCAAGTTTGAAGAAGGTAAAGCCAAGTCATTTTGGAGAAATCACCCATGCAAGTAAGAAAATATTTAAACCTGTTATAATTGGTAGTCTGAAATGGACCAAAACATAACTATGTATTAATTCAAACATTTTTTACGATTGTCTAGTAGTACTGGCTGGGAAAGATGCACAATGGCATTTTTCTAGTTGACATGCATTACATAAGATAGACAAACAAGAAGAAATAGAATTATATAAGATTTTAAGCTAGTCCAGGGGTACATGTCCAAGGTGTAGGTGCATCAGTAGTGGAGTGGAAGCAAGAAGGGCATGTGTCAGACTCAATGGTTGAGTGGAGAAGTAATATAGATCACCAAAGTGCACTCCTTTCCCAGTCGTCTTCAAATTCCTCCAATCCTATAAGATAAAACTAGAAGGACCAAAAGGTCACAAAGCTTCAAAGAGAATTAATAATTATAGAAATTGACATGAGATTATATGGGAAGTCGGGAACAAAGTGAATGACAAATAGTTTAATTTTAGAGGACAATGGAACAATGTTGCATCAAGTGACTCATTTTACCATCCCATCCACCATAGTGACCGAGGGATAGAGAATAAAAGAGTACATGTAGTAAGAAGGTGGGGCATACCTATCATATATTGTGTCACCCCTGAGTCCACAATCTAGTTAGAATTCATAGCAACATAGATGACCTAAAATTACCTTGAGGAGTAATGACTATATTGGTTGAAGGAGAGGCATTATGCATATCACCAATGTGCCACTTAGAGAATGTAGAAGTTGTCATATTGTTGTAGAGTGAAGTATCATCATAATGTTGTGCGTATTAGAGTAAGTGTTTGTGTTCCTCTTTCCATAATGAGACATGAGAACTTTGAGAAGACACATGTGAAGGAGTGGGGGCAAGGCCAATTAGTGGGGCAAGTACTTGGTTGATGTAGGAACATGCTTGAGTATCTAGGCAGATCTGTTGCCACATCCTATCTTGTAGTGGGTTGGATATCCATGCTTAGAATGACAAACTTCTTCATTGTGGGCCAACTTACCACAATTAGTGCACTTTGGTTGTTGGCCTCATCCACGGGCACATTCTCTGCTCATTGCAACCATTCCCAGTGGAAGCTCGCATGTAGCAGTGGAAGAGATGTGTGTGGAAAGCATCTCAGACTGGGCTAGGTGTACATATGCTTGGTCCATAGATGACAAGCTTGTACCAACAAGGATGAGTCCTCAAACCATAGCAAAATGAGGATGCAAAGCATTTAGGAAGTACCCAATTTCCCTCTATTTGGTAACCTCAAAAGAGGTTGTTGGAAGGAAGAAGTTCAACTACTTTGGAAGAGCCTTCATTGCATCATAGTATTTTGACAATGGACGATCTGGTTGCTACTCAAAGAAGATCTTGTCCATGGCATTGTAGATGTGCAAGTAGTTGTCCACCTGAGTGAAGAACTTCATTTTGTCCCACATGGCCTTTGTGCTCTTGTGCCACATATATTTCACAGTAACTTCGGGCACCATGCTTCCCCAGAGCTAGGAGAGAACCTAGTTGTTGCCAACAGTCCAGGAAATATCGGGCACTGGTGCACCCCTGCCAATGGCGTTACACACCACTCAATTGAGACTTGTATGGATACAACTCTGCGGATGAGAGCACACGATTGGATTAAACTTTCAAATTTATAATGATCTACACTCAATACACACACACAAACTAAAACACTACACCCGCAAGCGCACGGGGTCGTGTTGTAGTATAGGAGGGCAGCAAGTATAAGGTTGATCCATAGGGAGAAAATGGGGAACTAGAGCTAGGTTAGTTTTGCTAGGTTCCTACTGCAGAGTCTAGGGTCAAGTGTTTAAAGGTGATTTGATTATTAAACTAAGTTGAGCAAGAAAGAAAGACAAGCAAGAACAAAACCTAAGTTAACCCTAGACAATTAATTCTACTAAGTAGGAAAACACAAGAAGAGAACAATCTACACTAAGGCAAGAAAGACAAGGCAAAAGGGTAATTAATGACCTAAGCTAGCAGGAACAAAACAAGAACAAGGCAAGAAGCTATCTAAGCAAGAAAAGAGCTAATTAAGCTAACACTGGCTAAACAAGATGGAAACTAGGGTTTTAAAGTAATTAAGGGAGATGTGGGTTGTTTAGGGGATGCACTTATCAATTAAGTTGGGGGTGACATATGAATAGTATAATTCCATTTAGATTAACAAACCAAACAACAAGTTAGATTCCAATGGATTATCCTAAGCTGCTAATTGGCCATGGATATGTTGGGTTGTGTATAGAGGAACTAGTCCCTAACACTCCCTACTACCCTTGTGAGGTTCAATTGGGTTAGGGCTTAGGTATAATCCAATTAGAGTTTAATCAATCCTAGGTTTCTAGGTTAGATGATCTTAGGATGATTAGGGGCTGAGATTAGTAATGGGAGTGGAAGTGAGGTTTTAGGCCTCCCATCACCTACATTCTAACCTTGAGAAAGCTCCATGCTAAACACACCAATTTCATCTAAACTAGCTACTTAGATCTCTCAACTAGGCTTAGGAAGATTGATTAAGATGTAGGAGGATGGGTACCTAGCTAGGGATCTAATAATTGGACCTAGGAGCAAATCTCAAAATTCACACATATAATCAATTTCCCTGAATTCCCAATTGATTTCAAGCACAAACCAACAAGCAATTCATGGAGAATGAGATAGAAATAGAATAAATGGAATTACCAAGTTTACATATCATTTTCCCCCACATGGTATCAAAGTAACAGTTTACACCCCAAACATCCCACCCAAGGGGCCTAGCTACTCATAACAATGCAAAGTACAAAAAGAAAGGAGAAAGAGGTAGAAGAATCCATGGAGCTCGGTGTAGATGAAGAATTCCTCCACTTTAGCTGTTGCAGGGCATCCTCCTCTCTCCTCCAAGGTGTAGGGGCATGGAATGATGGTGGAAATGGGTGGAAATGGGTGGAAACTAGGGTTTTGATGGTGGAATTGGTGAAATAGAGTGAAATGGAGGTGGAAATGGAGTGGAATGGCTAAGGGGGGAAATGGGGAGCTAAGAGGTGGTAGAAGGTAGCTAACCTTGTGCTGGAGCCGCCATCTAGGTATATATAGGTATGAGGGAAGCACTAGGTCAAGTAAGGGTAGTATGGGAAAAATGGTGCAAAAGTAGCTAGGTTTTTGTAGGTAGCACGGCCGTGGTGGGGAGGGGTGAGAACGGTCATGGTGGATGGCAGCAACCATGGTGAGAAATGGTGAAAAATCATAGGGAATAGGTCAATTTTGTATTGAAGGTGGCATGATCATGGTGGGGCTAGGGCAGCACGGTCGTGGTGGCTCAAATTGTGCAGGTCATTCTCTGCTCCATGGCTATTCTACCTCTATTACTACACGGTCGTGCAAGGGTGCACGGCCGTTCTGGGTCTGTGCACCATGGCCATTCTGTGCTCCACGAATGTGGTGATTTTTGCACAAATTGAGCTCTGAACCTGTTGATTTTACAAGTGACCTAGCATGTCCGTTCTGTGGTACCACGGTTGTGCTGCTCTCTAGATCAACACTTTGATTTGATTCTTTGGATTTTTTTGGACATTTTTGCTTCAATGAATTGTTGGCCACTAGGGGCAGGTTGAGGGAGCATAGGACTTCACTTTGGGTCTCTCCAAGGGTAGAGAAACCCTAGGATCACCCATTCTCTCTCTCTTCCATCAAGTGTGGTCCAAATGCCTGAAAAACATGCAAATATTGTCCATAAGTGCATTTTACAAAAATATGCATATTGAGGGAAATATCATGTAATCTAACAGGTATAGATGTGATTTAAATGCAATATGACACAAGATGAAGCCCTAAAATAGGGTTGAATCACCACCCCAGACTTAAAACATACTTGTCCTCAAGTATGCTCTAACTCAATCTCTATACAAACTTTCCACAGTCAAGAAATAACAAATGCAATGCAAAGGATGATTATTGCTGAATGGGATCAATAATGACTAAGTACATGAATTCCACCTCTCTCCTCTCCTACTTTCACAAACCAATCATGAAAAGAGCACAAAGCATATGAACTTCAAATATAGTGCATGAAACACACAAGCTATCCATATTTCTTTCATGTAGTTCTGGGTAGACCATTTCATGATGGCATTAATCAAGGATGACTAGGAATGTTGTTTCACCTTCATGCATTCAACTTTATGTTTCAAATCACACCAAATGACCCACGTGGCTGCGAGAAGGGAAAAATGAGCTAGGTTTGATCTTTCCTAGCTCAATGGGTATGAAAATGGAGGAAATGGTTGTGGTAAGATTTTGGAGTGCTATTACATAGAGCACTCATCTTTTCTTTATTTAGATGCTCTTAAATAGGAGAATCTTTTATTTCTTTTTGCTTTTTTTTTCTTTTTTTTCCTTGGAGTAGATAGGGAACATGATGATGAGAGTGAAGCAGTGAGATGTAGATGTGGCCACCCCAAAATTTTGGAGGTGGCCATGGCTGATATGTGCACTTTGGCATTCTTTCATGAGGTGGAGGGGTAACAAGATGGTGAGTGAATAGTCGGGTCAAAGAGGGATCACTAGTGTGATTCTCAACATAAGGTATCATGCATGCAAATTAATCCAACACTTCATCCAACAATATCGCACCACATGAATGAACAACCAGAAATTGATAAATCTATCAAGTGATTTCATAGGCACTAAGCGCTCATGGCTTGCTCAAGTCACAATTCAACCAAAAAATTCACAAACATAAGAGAGGCGATGCACATGTAAAAAGTCATGAATTGATACAATTTAGCAACAAACAATGATAATTCACTTGCATTTGTCAAAGGTCATCATTTTTAATCTCAAATGTAGAGATTTGGTCAAAACACACTTTTAGGCAAGAAATCTCAAATTTGGGCAAAATTGGCCAAAACGATGCCAAGTTGCCTTCAATCACATATAAGCCTATATTATTGAACTTAAAGTAGTAAACAAGAAAATCCTGGCTAAAACATGCAAAAATTTATCAAAAATCTACATGATATGCAATGCATGGAAAAAAGAGCAAAATATTTGAAAATTACACAAAAATGACAAGAAAGTAAACTACATGACATGTAGGTATGCAAAGCAAGTAAATTATAAACTAAGGCAAGAAAAAGCAAACAAACAAAAGTAAATGGCAGGTGAAATGCAAAATAAGAGTGAAAATGAGATAGGGCATACCGCCCTACCACCCCAAACTTTTGAATCATGTTGTCCTCAGCATGACACTAAAGTCTGGGAATGATAGGGTAGAGGATCACTGTGGTGGTGGTGGTCCTCCCTATGGTGGAAGGTGCTGGTAGTAGGATCCCCAATAGTCTAACTGTTGAGGTAAGTAGTTGTCCTGATATGCTGACAATGAACTCCACCAATCTTCCCCCCACTGGGGGTTCCTCTATGTCTGGGCATGCTGGAACTGGTATAGGTGGTTGACCTAATAATGCATTTGTTGATGGTCTAACCACAATGCATCCTAAGTGCACTGGAAACCCTCATGTGCATGCAAAATACCCTCTTAGGTGCTCAAAATACGGTCCTGAGTGCTCTGAATACCCTCCAGTTGTGCATGTATGGTGGACATGTCATACGTGTTTGTTGTGGGTTGTTGTTGCTGCTATGATGTCTCTGTCTCATGGTACCTCACCCTACGGTTCTCTCACTCCTTAGTTGTCCTCCTTCCCTCGGTAGCTACATGTGACTCTCCAAGTCCCTAAGGTAGATCTCTGGGCTACTGTAGCCATGTGTCGCTAGGTTGCTCCTCTTCCCATCTCCTCAAGATGTCCACAAAGTCCAGAGATGGGCCACATCCCTCTAGGATAGGTGTGGCATGGTAGGGGAGCTCAAGTGAAACCCCAACATAAGGAGGGTTGACCTGGTAGAAAATCTTCTAATCAACCATTGATATCATCGATGACCGGGTCAAGTAATGCAAGTCAACTAGCTTTCCTACTTCCACCTTTGTGTAGCCAAATACATCATGTCCTAGGGCCAAAGCAATCGAAGTAACAATCCCTCCCATGATAAATGGATTCTTGCTCTTAGATGGGATTGTCTTCATATGATCAATGATAAGCGACCCCAGATTTACAATCTTCCCTTACACCATTCATCCTAACACAAAAAGGTCTTTCCTTGTACAAATGCCTTGATTTTCATATCGGGCAAAGATGGTGTTTTCCAAGACCTTCTGAATGTACCTTAGGATGGGGTTGTGAATCAGGATAGTATTTGATTTATCTGCTACAAAATTTCTTTGCCCTATGAGTTTCTTCCACATAGAAGCATAATTTACATTAGTTTCTCTATCAATGCTACCTTCATCAAGCGACATTGCTACCTCGGGAGTCAGAGTAAAGATACCATTCAAAAAATATGCAGTAACAAGGTAGGTGCTACTCCCCAAGGTGACACTGATGGCATCCTGTGAAACCTTCTCTAATGTGGCAAAGAATTGTTGTGCAAGCCCCACATAGGTCTCATGCACTATAGTCAACACCTCAACTAGCCCAACGGGCTCCACAACATCCTGAAAAAAAATTGAAGATGCACAAACTCTTCATCATATCCTGGCACACGTAGCGAGTGGCAATCACTCGACATGTCAAGCACTCTGGATGCTTGGGCTTCTTCCCTTTCTTACCCTGACTGTCCGGTGTTGCCTCATGATGCACTTCAAGTGCATCCTCTGGTTGTGCATCTTACATTATCTCATCTGTATCATCTACCAGTAATCATCGTCGTGCTCTCAGCTACTGCTGTGGTTGTGGTTTCATAGACATCGAGGGGCGTGCAGCTGAAAATGATGGAAGAGCTACCAAAATCGATGGACGGGCTTCTAAGACTGATGGTCGGGTTGCTTCCCTACCTCTTCTAGGCAGTCTGGATGACTCCTCCATCATAGGATCCACCGACGCATCTGCATGGGGCGATTCCCCTTGTGAACTAGAGGTTTTCGAAGGTGTCGGGAGGGCAAGAGGAGCCGTTGAGGCTGAAGAGGACGCATTCTTGGGCCGGCATCCATAGGATATCACATCCTTGGTCTTTGCTACAGCCTTCTTAACCATTTGCTTCATTTTGTCTCAAAATTTGTGGAGAAAATAGGTTTTAGGTTTTCTCCAAAGAACATGGCTGTTGGGGCGGATTTGAGAGAAATGGGGTGTTTTGTGGATAGAAATGGGAGAAATGTGGAGATTGAGGTATTGGAAATTGTGGGGGATTGATTGGAGATGGATTGGGGGAGATTTAGTGGAGATTCGAGGGTGGTAGGATGGCTGGGGAGTAATGCATGACTGTCATTTGCAAGGAACGGTTATGGTTCTCGCGGAATGGAAAATAGAAATGTTTTGTGATTTTGCAAATTGGCTGACTTAAGTGTTGAGTCGGGCTGTAGCACAACCATGTTGCATGGCATGGCCGTGTGGCTCACCTGCTGCATGGTTGTGGTGGCCCACACAGTCGTTCTATGTGGATGGCTACACGGTCGTTCTGCGTGAATGGCTACACGGCCGTGGTGGCTCTGTTCTACAATGTTGATTTTTCTTGATTCCCCTGTCGATTGTGAATGTACCACCACGGCCATTCCATGTCGCCGTGGTTTTGGTGAGTACCGTGGCTATTTTTTTCAACTCAAATATCATCAAACATCAAATCTTTGGTCCAAGATGATTTTTCATGGATCACTTGTCAAAATTTCATCCAATTTCCTCATTTCACCCTACTTTCACCTGCACATCTTAAAACTAAACAAAAACTATTAAAAACAAGTGAGTGTGTGTGTGTTCTTGGAAAAGTGTAAAAACAAAGCAAAAGTATCAAAAATGGAAGGTTGGGTGAAAAATCCCCAAACCTAGGTGGGTTGCCTCCCACAAGCATTGAGTTGCTTGCCTTCAGTTAGGCTTCTTGGAGATTCTTCAGTTTTTCATCCATTTGGTATCCTCATGTGCCCATTTTTGTAATAGATACACCTCTCATTTGCATTCAACCTATGTTCCTCATCCCTTTAATCACCAAAGATGTCATCAATTCCTTCATCGTGACTTTCTTCTCCCGAATGACCAATTGGACTCTTGAAGTGACCATATCTAATATCCTCATTTTGAACTCACCGATTTGAGGACTTGTATATGTTCATTTTTATCTTCATATCCATAAAAGAAATTGTCATTATGCCACTGTGAACATGTATCTCAGCATCAGTTGTAGCTAAGAACGGCCTCCCCAAGATGATGGGGATCTTCCTATCATATGGCTCCATGTCAAGAACAATGAAATCAGCTGGGAACACGACTCCTGTTTCCTTGTCAATCATCACCAAGACATCATCCACTCGCCCTCTAGGCACTTTGATGGAGCAGTCTGCCAATTGGAGAGTGCAATGTGCCAGATTCAACTTACCTAGACCCAGCTCAACATAGACACTATATGGCATCAAATTCACACTATATCCCAAATAAAGTAGGCATTGGTCTATGTGAGGTCCCCCAATGTATCTAGGTATGATTGGGGCTCCTGGGTCTTTCCTTTTCATAGGGAGTGAGTGTTGGAGAATGGAGCTCACTTGTTCAGTCAACTTCACTTTCTTTGGAATTATCCCCGTTGACCTTCTCTTCACAGTGCATAGGTTCTTGAGGAACTTGGCATATGATGGGATTTTCTTGATAGCATCCAAGAGTGGAATGTTCACCTTCACTTGGCGAAACACCTCAAGAATATCCACATTGTGCTTTTTCCTCCTCTTCATTTCTATTGGCTCATCTAGTGCTTCAATGAATGGAGGATCATTGGATTTTTCCTTGCTTGCATCAATGTGAGGTGGAACACTAGGGATGGTGGAACTTGCAAATGGAGTGTGAGGTAGAGCACATGGTATCCCAAGATCAATAGGATGTATCATTGAATCATCTTTAGGAATTTCAATCATAGTATCACCACTTGGCTACCTTTGCTTTGCTTTGTCAACCTTTCTTTGACTTGCGGGCAGCTCAAGAGATTTCCCACTCCTTAGAACTATCACAACACTTCCTTGCTCATGGTGGAGAGGGGGAGCAATTTGTGTCTGTGGAGGTGACACTTGATGTTGAAATTGAGGTGGAGGGGAGAATTGAGGTTGGAAGGTGAATTGTTGAGAGAATGGTGGTGATGGAGGGGGAGGTGGAGTAAGGCTTGGGATTGCCTTGGAAATGGTAGATGGGCTGCACTTGCATGGGGGGGCAGACTATAGAAAACATGATAGGAGGGCATTGGTCCACTTGCTTCATGGTATCTCATGATGGGTTTTGAAGACAACTTTTCTTCTTAGAGAGCAATTATGGAAGATAGATACTCTATTCTCTCTTCTAGCCTTGCAACATCTTTTTGGACATCATGAAATATTTTCAATCTAGAGAGAACCTCTTCCTCAAACCTTGATCTATATTTTGGACTTTGTGGCCCTTGGTAGCTATAGGAGTAAGGTGTCTTCTTTTCCTCACCATAGAAATCAATAGAATTGACCGGGTGGCAAGGAACATTTGTCACTTAGTTCTTCATGAAGCTCACCATGTCACCAAGAATCTTCATCAGTTGTGGGCTTGAGTCATTATGAGTGGGAGGTGTCACACTAAAGGCATATCCCCCATTATTCATCATGTTATAAGCTCAAATTCTTGATCCTTTAGCCAGCTTCTCAACCAAATGTCATATCTCCTCAGGTGATCTAGCCATGAAAACTCCCACACAAGAAGAGTCTACTATATCTTGGTCCTTTAGAGATAAACCAGAGTAGAATGATTGAACTAGCTGCCATAAAGGGATCTCATGGTGCGGGCACTCTCTCAAAATCTTCTTAAATCTCTCCCATGGATTGTGGAACTACTCATTGCCCATTTGACTAAAACTTGTCACAGCATGCCACATTTATGTTAACCTTGATATAGAGTAGAATTGTCTCAAGAAGGCATTCTTCATTGTTTCCCAACTCATGATGTCCCTTCTTGAAAAATACCAATCTTTGGCTTTATCCTTGAGGGAGAAAGAGAACAAGGTCAATCATATTATATTATCACTAGTCGTCAGCATCCTGAAGGTGGAGCATACTTCAAGAAAGGAGTCTAAGTGCTTGTAGGGGTTCTCACTCTCTGAGCCATAGAAGATGGGCAAGAGCCCAAGAAGACCTGGAGGAATGGAGAATTTCTCCTGTGGCATTTGATCAACCCTACTAGCAATTGGCGATTTATAGTTGATAGGCTTGAATTAGTCTTGAAGTGGCTTGTGGGGTGCTTTTTGGCCTTCCATCTTGTCCTCCCCCGAATGGCTTGTCACACGCACAAAGTACAACCAAACAAAAGAGGACAATTTAGCAAACCAATATGCACAAATAATGCAAAGAATAAAGAATAAATAATAGCAATAATGAGGGTATTAGGAAAATTCAAAGAAAAACTAACTAGCTAGGCCGACCACCTTTCTCCCCAGCAATGGCACCAGAAAGCTTGGTGCGCCCCCGCCAATGGCGTTACACACCACTCAATTGAGACTTTAATGGATGCAACTCCACAGACAGGAGCACATGGGTGGATTAAACTTTCGAATTTCTAATGATCTACACTCAATACACTCACACAAACTAAAACACTACACCCTCAAGCGTACGGGGTCCTGACATAGTATAGGAGGGCAGAAAGTATAGGGTCGATCCACAAGGAGAAAAGGGGGCACTAGATCTAGGTTAGTTTTGTTAGGTTCCTACTACAGAGTCTAGGGTCAAGAGTTTAAAGGTGATTTGATTGTTAAACTAAGCTGAGCAAGAAAGAAAGACAAGTAAGAACAAAACCTAAGTTAACCCTAGACAATTGATTCTACTAAGCAAGAAAAGACAAGAAAAGAACAATCTGCACTAAGGCAAGCAAGACAAGGCAAAAGAGTAATTAAAGACCGAAGCTAGCAGGAACAAAGCAAGAACAAGGCAAGAAGCTATCTAAGCAAGAAAAGAGCTAATTAAGCTAACACTAGCTAAGCAAGATGGAAACTAGGGTTTTAAAGCAATTAAGGGAGATGTGGAATGTTTAGGGGATGCACTTATCAATTAAGTTGGGGTGACATATGAACATTATAATTCCATTTAGATTAACAAACCAAACAACAAGTTAGAGTCCAATGAATTATCCTAAGCTGCTAACTGGCCATAGATATGTTGGGTTGTGTATAGGGGAACTAGTCCCTAACACTCCCTACTACCCTAGCGAAGCTCAATTGGATTAGGGCTTATGTATAATCCAATTAGAGTCTAATAAAGCCTAGGTTTCTAGGTTAGATGATCTTAGGATGATTAGGGGTTGAGATTCGTAATGGGAGTGGAAGTGAGGTTTTAGGCCTCCCATCACCCACATTCTAACCTTGAGAAAGCTCCATGCTAAACACACCAATTTCACCTAAACTAGCTACTTATATCTCTCAACTAGGGTAGGAATATTGATTAAGATGTAGGAGGATGGGTAGCTAGCTAGGGATCTAAGAATTGGACCTAGGAGCAAATCCCAAAATTCACACATATAATCAATTTCCCAAAATTCCCAATTGATTTTAAGCACAAACCAACAGAAATTCATGGAGAATGAGATACAAATAGAACATAATCATTAGAAAATGGAATTACAAAGTTTACATATCATTTTCCCCCAACATGGTATCAAAGTAACATTTTACACCCCAAACAGCCCACCCAACGAGCCTCACTACTCATTACAATGCAAAGTACAAAAAGAAAGGAGAAAGAGGTAGAAGAATCCGTGGAGCTTAGTGTAGATGAAGAATTCCTCCACTTCAGCTGTTGTCAGGCATCCTTCTCTCTCCTCCAAGGTGTAGGGGCATGGAATGATGGTGGAAATGGGTGAAAATGGGTGGAAACTAGGGTTTTGATGGTGGAAATGGCGAAATGGAGTGGAATGGCTAGGGGGGAATAGGGAGCTAAGAGGTGGTAGAAGGTATCTAACCTCATGTTGGAGCTGCCGTGTATATATAGGTGTGGGGGAAGCACTAGGTCAAGTAGGGGTGGTATGGGAAAAAAGTGCAAAAGTAGCTAGGTTTTTGTAGGTAGCACGGCCATGGTGGGGAGGGGTGAGAACGGTCGTGGTGGATGGGAATGAATGTGGTGAGTAATGGTGGAAAATTACAAGGAATAGGTCAATTTTGTACTGAAGGTGGCATGGCCATGGTGGGGCTAGGGTAGCATGACCATGGTGGCTCGAATTGTATAGGTCGGTCTCTGCTCCACGGCTATTCAGACTCTGTTGCTACACGGCCCTATAAGGGTGCACGACCGTTCTGGGTCAGTGCACCATGGTCGTTCTGTGCTCCACGACCGTGGTGATTTCTGCACAAATTGAGCTCTGAACCTGTTGATTTTGCAAGTGACCTAGCACGGATGTTCTGTGGTACCACGGCAATGCTGCTCTCTGGATCAGTACTTTGACTTGATTCTTTGGATTTTCTTAGACATCTTTTCTTCAATGGATCTTTGGCCACTAGGGGTAGGTTGAGGGAGCATTAGACTTCACTTTGGTCTCTCCAAGGGTAGAGAAACCCTAGGATGACTCCTCTCTCTCATCCATCAAGCATGATCGAAATTAAACATGCAAATAATGTCCATAATTGCATTTTACACAAATATGCATATTGAGGGAAATAACATGTAATCTAACAGGTATAGATGTGATTGAAATGCAATATGACATAAGATGAAGCCCTAAAATAGGGCTGAATTAGGCATGATGGCGGCCTTGTCAATGATAAACTTGAGATTACCTAGCAATTCTAGAAAAGTCTAACCAACATTCATCCATAGTAGAAAATTGTCATAATTGAGTTTGACAGTAGTAATATGGGGCATATCATTATAGATAACGGTATGCTATATCTTAGCAGAATTGCCCATGCTAATACAATACCTATACTAGAATAAGAAGCATGATATAAAAATAATATGGATGTACTACCAAAATTTTAGCACAGTAGGAAATAATGAATATAAACAAATGATAAGCAATACTAGATTTAAAGTCCCATAGGATGCATAAATGAGCATCACATAATAACATGTATTGCAAGAAAAACATAAAGTGCCCTTATTTAAGTAGAAGAACTCAGTCATGTAGGGTAGAGAACCACATGGATAGGAAGAAGAAATTAGTTCTTTGCCCATTGTTGGTTTTGGTGCTATATAGATGATCATAGGGTCTATTGATACCTCTCTTTTATACGTATTTAGAAACCACTAAAATTAGTACATAAAGAATGAGATATAAGAGAGATGGATGCCTTTTAGAGTGCCTAGGGAATGAATATCATGGCCAAGGATGGTTCTGACTGGCACCGGTCAAGCTAGCGACTAGCCCTTGCTGAGTGTGCCTACGATAGCTTGGCAGTCATGGCTATTGTTGCCCATTGTAGGTGAGGAGTGATGGGCATGTTGTGGTGGCGGGTGAAGGGAGGAAGTGTGGGTGGTGTGGGGAGGATGTGGGGGAGGTTGGGTGGTGGGTGGAGGTGTGTTGGTGGTCCGAGCTACTGTGGTGGTTGTGGGTGTTGGCCGCTAGGTTAAGGAGAGGGACTGTTAGGTGGGGAGGGGAGGGAGGGGGAGGGGCGGGTGGGGTAAGAGGTAAGGTTAGATCCCTCCTACGAATACCATGTAAGAGGATTATCTTTCAATAATAATAAACAAAGAATTGACTCTCCTATATTTAGGAGTGAGGGAAAACATGGGCTAATATAGAAAGGAAAATGTAGTAGGCCTAAGACGAATTAATCAATTATGCTAAAAGAAAGTAATAAGATTCTCATCAAATGAAAAACTGATTCATTTAAGAATACAAGGAGTCTAATTATCATGTCCCCATTGGTTTTCAAACCAGAGAACTTGCTCTTACAAATCCACTCACTTAAATACTCAGGTGCCACTATTTTGGCATAATAAATCCTTTTAAATCACTTTTTCATAATATACTAATATTTTAGAGTATGATTTTACCATTTCACTATATTAAAAAAGTTAGGTCCACGATATTATTTAATATGGGATATAGAGTCATACACATATAAATTAAATTTAGTGTAACTTTAAACAACATTAATATACATTTTGGAATTGTGCTACTTTTCAGTTGTTTAAATATTGTTTATATTTTATATTAATTAGACATTAACATATAAACTAGTCAGTTAGCCTTTTAAATGGAATAATAACCAAACCTTGTTAAGACTATTCATTGAGATATTTAATTAACTTATTATGTACGATACATATTTCCACATAATTACCTTTATTTGTTATATTTTCTCAAGTAATAACCCTATATAATATATATTGACAAACTATAATTTTATTTTATAAGATATTATAGAATTCATTGTATAGGTTCTAAATTATTCATTTCCAAATTTATTGATTAATATTGTATTACATTAACTACATTCATATTTGCTACAAAATCATTACAATTTATGTCAATATTAATTTACTAGTTAAATGATAAAAAAGAGAAAAAAAGGAGGAGAAACATTGACCACTGATAGCAAGGGAGGTCATTAATTGTGACAATCTTAGGGTGTGGTGTGACAACATCTCTAAACCATGTGTAACAGAGTACGATAACAAAGTTCAATAACATCAACAATATGAAAAGATTGTGTTTATCTTTTGGAAATAAATACAAAATAAAGGAAAGAGACTACATCAACATGCTATGAAAGAAAGTAAAGACAACATGGCCACACAAAGGACATTGTGACATGCTTCAAGCTTTTCCTTAGTAATCTGCACTAGAGGAGTCGAGGTGAGTAGATCTTGATGCCCATGTGATATCCCATAGGTATACATCAACGTCATGGACCAAAGATTAATAATAGGTCAGGGAAGATGGTACTATATCTTAGTATTTAGCTATATAGCAAAGTATGATTTATGTGCAAACCAATTTTAAAAGGGGACTATATGGTGTACTTCTAAGTTGACAAAATCGGAGATTTCAAGTTTCTAGTATCAAATAGGTAGTTCTTAGAAGATTGATGCAATACTTTTCAATATTCAAGGTATACAAATATTCAAGATTAAGGATATCAGAATTAAATATTAAATTTATGGCATTGATGTATAATTTTTTTTCTAGGGCTAGATTCCTTAATGTCCTCACAATCTACAAGAAAAGAACACTTTCACATAATTTCTATGGTAACCAGTATTTTGGGGGGGCAACCATCCATACAAGCACTACATAGGGTGGTGGGATGTTACCTAACCTCTAGTGAGACAAATCTCTAGTGGCCAAAACCCAAGAGACCAAAGTCCAAAAAAAGGGGCTAGAGCCCAAAGGAGTCAAACTCTGAGAGATCAATTTAGTTTTATCTTAATGCTAACAAAATTTAAAGTTTATCAAAATATGGGTGGTGATCTCCAAATTGCAGGGAAAGGCTAAAAATGTTGGATCACGACTATGCTAAATTTGTATACAATAATCAAAGAGGGGAAAATAATAACTCAATAATAAATCAAAGATCTATTATATTACATTCAAAAAGGGGGGTCCAATACTTCCACACTAGGGTTCAAGAAACTTTGAAGTTTAAAATCCTAACAAAGGGAAATATTTCATGTTATTATGCGATGATTGGGTTTGGAAATCACTTATAATGTTTTCTTAGATGTAAGTTTATTCTTGTTGTCATTATTCATATTCTAGGTGGTAACCTTACTCCATGGTGACGAGTTGGTTAATTTCAAGTCTTTGTATTTGTAACCCATATGTTACATAATACCCTTTGGTATTTACATTATGTGATACGGTATTATATATCACATGTATGCATAATTTATAATGACACATGCTCGTATTATGAAAAACCCAAATTTATTGATGCATGGTTTCCACTCTTTAAGTTTACAATAGCAATGTTAGAAATTCCAATTTCCCCAATTTATCCATTAGCAACCATATCAAAACTCCTTCTCTTCTTTATTAGATTAATATTTTCATAATATAAATCATAAATCAGAGTAGTCATTCAAGTCCAACTATTGAAGAGTATGGTCTAAATTCATGAGTTGTACAAATCGGGGATTTCATTATTATATGCTTCAATGAGAAGTTTCATTCAATTAATGTTGAGTACTTGGGGAATGTATCCTATGATAAATAGATTACATTATTGAGTATTCCCCTATGTATTCATACATGTCTTAGGCATACATTATTTACTTTGTATATCCTATCTATGGTCATATTTAAGTACTTAGGAAAATCTATTTGATAGCTAATGGGATATCACAATGCTTATCATAGTATGAACAACCTGCCAAGATCATGCATGAATATTTCAATGTATAGGGTTGACTATAGTATTTTTTTATGATTTACCTAAGGTTTCATTCTTTTGTATCATTTAGTTCATCATGGATTGAATAAGAAATGAGGAGGTGGGGTTGTCTAGATACCTTGCAGCAATGTTGACTATGTCACTTCCTCTTAGAGTTGAGGAGGTGACTATATGGTGTTGAGAATCATAGGTCAGCGTAACGTTCACTAGGAACATCCACCAGGTCAACTGCAAGGAGAGCAGTGGTGAAGTCAAGGGAGTGTTACTTTGATAACTCTTTTTCATGGGTCAAAAGTGTAAACACAACTGTCCAGTCAAAGATATCAAAATTTAAATTTATACCCAACTAGAAGAGACGTCCGCAACTCAATATGGAGTCTTTGTAGTAGTACAAGGTCAAATACAGGGACAAGAAGAACAATGAAATAAGAACGGAGATCTTTTCTTAGTTTAGTCAAACCAAAAAAGTGAATTTGATGGTGTTCCGGTGAACGTGTTAATCTAATTGTGTAGTAAAGTCTAAGTTTAGAGAAAACCAAAGGAAAGAAATAAAAATGAATAGTGAAGCAAGGATAAAATAGACTTGGATTGGATTTCACCAATCAAAACATCCACAACCATGCAAAACCTTCATTCCTAAATTATATATGTTCTTTACCCATTTTACAAATAGTCATACAAGATATATGTTCCTTCCTTCTCTCGAGATCCAGACAAGTATCCATATAAGGGTTCTCTCTCTCGAAGTAATAACTAAAAGATCACAGGAAAATTATATAATTGTTTTTATAACAACTCCTCACTCTTGTGAGTCATTATTATCATATAATCCATATCTCGTTGAAATTATACTCTTGAATAATATTCATATTAAACATTGGAAGAGTGTATCTAATCATCAATTGATGCAATAAAATAAGAGTATAAGAACAATACTTTAAATAACATATGCCATAAAAAAATGAACAATTACATGGTTGGGAGGACCTGACAACTACTCTCAATACAAGTTATAGAGTCTAGCCTCTTATGACACAAAAAGGAAACATGTTACAACTTGGACCAATCTTGGTAAGAAGGAAAAAAAAAGGTGGCTCATTGCCAAGTCGAGAGGTCGATGGCCTCTGGACTTGACTTTGATCTCAGCTGCAACCTTTCGACTCTTTTGTCTCTAAAATCTGGGACCCTTTGTCTCGTAGTAGTTGCTTGATTTTTATAGGAATAGATGGGAAGATCAAGTTGTCGAATAAAATTTTTAAAATCACAACATTTAATGCAGTGAGTATGTCGACTGGTTTTTTTGTCTATCGGGATGTCTGTCGATCAAAACTATTGTCAACTGAGATGTTTTTTGATCGGGACTGTCATCGACCAGGATGTTTATCGAACAAGTGTGGTCATTGGCTTGTTGACCAAAAATGTCGATGGGTGTTCGTCGACCTACTTTCTTAGATGTGGTTGTCGATTGAACTATCGATTGATGGTCATTGATGGTTGGTTGTCGAGTTGTACATTTAGTTGAGTTCCATTGCATACCAATTAAAGTAGTTGTCGATCCTTGGATGTCGAGCATGCAATAGTGTCCATATCAATGGCACTATGAATCTTTGGCAGACCATTAATGACTATCGATCCGGAGTAGATATATTATGGGTAGATGTTTTCGAGTGATGTTATTGGCGGATGCAGTCGAGGAAGATTTTTATTGGGTTATATTTTGGACACACTCACACGCTCTCACTTGTAGTGGCGTGCATCCAAAACCAGGCCCAAAACTGCCTCCATGTGGCAGATGGTGATTGGGTGGTTTTTTTGAAATTATGCAATAGGCAAATAGATTTGTTTCGCTTATAACTTTTGAACCGTAATGATTTTCTAATGAAACAAAAACCATTGGATTTGTTACAAAAAATGCAATCCAACAAGACTAACATTGACATATTTTTGAGAAAAAAATCAAAATGATATATAGAGGTTAATTGACACTCAAAGATGGTTCATTGATGCCTAAAAATGGTTCATTGACACCCAAAGTATAAAAAAAGGCACCCAAGTAAATATTGTGCATGCTAAATCACATCTAAGGTAATTGACAACCAAACACTTAAGGCAATTCACAATAAAAAAAATGTAAGGGCACCCAAATAGGTTTGTTTGACACCCAAAAATAACTTAACGGTGCCTAAATATGGTTGTACGCATTAAATAGGGTATAAGGCTAATTCACACCCAATAACAACTTAATGGTGCCCATAAATGGCTAATTAAAACCCAAAGATGGTTAATTGATGCCCAAAATGGTTCATTGACACCCGAAAGTATAATTGACACCCAAAATGGTTCATTGACACCCAAAAATATAAAGATGGTGCCCAAGTAAGATATTGACAACCAAAAACAACGTAATGACGCCTAAATAGGTTTGTTTGACACTCAAGAATTTTAGCAATTTGTGGGCGCCATCTAGCCATTTTTGGGCGCTATGGCACCCATAAATGGCTATTAACACCCAAAGATGGTTAATTGATGCCCAAAATGGTTCATTGACACCCATAAGTATAAAGACAATGCCCAAATAAGGTATTAACAACCAAAAATAATGTAACAGTGTCTAAATAGGTTTGGTTGACACTCAAAAAAATTAGCAATTTTTGGGTGCTATTTAGCCATTTTTGGGTGATATTTAGCCTTTTTTGGCACTATGACACCCGTAAATGGCTATTAACACCCAAAGATGGTTAATTGATGCCTAAATTGGTTCATTGACATCCAACCGTATAAAAATGGCACCCAAATAAGGTATTGACAACTAAAACAACATAACGATGCCCAAATAGGTTTGTTTAATACCCAAGAACAAGTTAATGGCACCCAAATATGGTTTTACGTGTTAAATAGGGTATAAGGGTACTTTACACCCAATAACAACTTAATGGCACCCAGAAATGGCTAATTGACACTCGAAGATGGTTAATTGACGCCCAAAATAGTTTGTTGACACCCAGAAGTTTAAAGATGGCGCTCAAATAAGGTATTGACAACCAAAAACAATGTAAGTGTGCCCAAATAAGTTTGTTTGGCACCCAAGGATTTTAGCCATTTTTTGGCATTATTTAGCCATTTTTGGGCGATATTTAGTCATTTTGGGCATTTTCAGCCATTTTTGGGCATATCACAATTTTTGGTACTTTTATCATTTTTTGGGTGTTATATAGTCATCTTTGGGCGCATTTAGCTATTTTTTAGGTGCATATTCACTAATTTCAAGCACTTAATTTTTGGACTCCTCACTTCTCTAATCTTGCATCATCACTTCCCTCCTCTTTTTTTACCTCTTTCCTCAAAAGTATATCAACATTACTCTTGTTTGAATGTATTTTTACCACAAATTTAATGGTTTTTATTTTGTTCAAAAATTTATCACGGTTTAAAAATTATAAACAAAATAATTTTCTCTCTCATCACATCACATATTCATATCATTTTTATTTTTTATTAAAAATATATTAATATTAGTCTTTTTGGAATGCATTTTTCATAATGAATCTAATGGTTTTTGTTTTGTCAAAAAATTCATCACGATTCAAAAGTTATAAGCAAAAAAATTTATTTATCCATTATATAATATCTGCCAACCCATCCAATTAAAGCTCTCTACTTCATCACCTCAAATCAGCTTCTCCCCCAACAAAACCATCCAGCCACCCGTGTGTGATGCGTTTGACGGGGGGTGCGTGTGATCTAATCATTTTTTATTTTTATTTGCATGCATCTCAATGGAAGGAGCTTCCATAGGAAAGGGTTGATGTAAGTGGTAGCCGGCCATTAACCACCTATCCACAAAAAGTGTGGGTTGAAGATGTGAATATGTATAGCTGCACAACTCCCAATAATCTTTATTTGGTACCATGATTTGCAATTTCAAGGATCTCACCACCGTAATACAATAACTCTCCTTTCTCATTCTTTTGACAAATTTCTAGAAACTATATCGTCATTCTTAATTGTAGTCAACTAATGGCAATTGACCTAGCTAACAAAGTGGGATACTTTCCAAAACAATGCACACCGATGGAAAAAAGAGATGGATATGCATCTGTAGTTTCCAAGGAAATATCTCAGTCAAAGGACTTGCTCAAAGTATGCAACTTCCCATCACGGTCAGTTATATTAATGAGTTTCCAGGCTTAGGAACAATGTAAATTTAATTGGCTGACCAATTCAATGGATACTAATAAATTGTGTTTTGTGTTGTCTACAAAAAAATACACTAATTAAGAAACAAAATATAAAAAATTAAATAATTAAAGGCATATCATGTTGATAAAGGTACACAAAATTAAGGCAAAATACATAGTAATATTACACGAATTTAGGTGTTATCAACTATCACAAGCTTACAACTTGTTTGTCCTCAAGCAAGACTCAAACTCAAATATCCTAAAATAATATCCAAATTAGCATGGCAATAAAAACTAAGATTAGGAAAAATGGTTTCAATTCACAAATTTCCTATGACATGTTATTTCATAATGAAGCTCCACCATACAAAACCAACCTACTAATGTAAGTTCAGAGAACTACCAGACATATTTAAATGATTTCAACAGTGCAACAAGATTTGTAGGGACGTAAATCATATATATAAATTAAAGCACAATTACTTAGGAAATTGAGAAAAATGATGAATGTGAGTAATGAGTTGTCTTTAGGAATTCTTATAAACCAATCAAGTACAACACAACTCTCACGTATTCATTTCCTAATGCAAATTTTAAATTGAAAAAGAGAAAGACTCTAATGACTTGTGAGGTTCCTGATCTGCATCAGGTTAGTCCATGTAACAAACAACGGACCCTGCACTCCAACTAAGTTGACTCAAAGCAGTGACTTGATCTCCTTGTATCATGTTCAAACCAATTCTACTACTGGGAAGTCTCATTAGTCTCTTGGGTTTCATAAATGACTCTCTAATGAGTTTTGGATAACACTACCAGGCACGACATATTTGCATTTGCGAGTGCAGTCATACACCAGCTGGGCATCAACCCTTAACTCTCATGAAAAGTAAAAAATAAATCACTCATACTTTTATTCACACTCAAGCTTTTAATACTACATTCTAATTAATTGGTCATGGGTGCTAACTATTTTTGGGATTTTCTTCTTGTATAGAAAGAAATTTTTTTGGGCGGCCAAGCCTCTTTTACTTCTTTTTTTACTCAATCTAATGTGAGAAAGCATGAAGATCATCATAGTAAACAATCCATCTTGATTAAACTCAAAACTCATCATCGCTTGCTCAAACCTAAGTAAAGATTTTATATGGTACAAAAAATCCTTACAATAATGTCAATTTGGTGAAAACACCACAAGGAGTTCTGTAACACACCACATCTCGAACCCTACCCTAAAACTTTGATCTTTTGTTTTGGACCAAACATGGTTTGAGGTTAGACTTATAAAAGGTTTAGAATGACCAATGTGAGCTAATGCATGTAAAATCACCCTAATGTACCTAATTGAATGAGTAATTAAGATAATGGGCCACTAATGGGCCATATGACCTATCTGATAAAAAGAAATCCCAAAAGTGAAATCTAAGTTTAAAATCATGTTCCTTGGGTCCCAATTGCCTTGGGAGTCAAGTTTCACATTATTTACATAATATTAACTAATTTAATTCATTTAGAAAGAGAATATCTAAGTTTTCCCCAAAATATCAAATAAAATAATAAATGACCACACAAGAGGAAAATAATATTACATTCATAATCTACATAATAAATATAGCCTTTGGGTGAATTTTCATCCAATTTGGAGCAAGTTTGCTTAAAAGGTGTAACCAGGAGAGAGAAAGTGTGTACAAATTTCAAAATATTAAATAAATATACAAACAACTCCAATATGTAAAATTGATCAAAAATTCGCATCCAACACATTAAATACGACTTGTGGGTCAAGTTTTATAAAATTTGGATAATACTAATGCCATTAATGAAGGAGGAAAGAGAAAATAGGTTTTGAATTATTTAACACATTAAAAGTTTCCAAAAGGCAAAACTAAGTGCATAATTGGAATCTACATGCCTTAATTGGCCTCTGTGCAAAATTTTACCTTAATTGGATAATGTTTGAACCCTTAATTAATGAGAGAGAATAATAGGAAATAAAGTAATTACACCATAGTTTTAATTAGATTTGGACTTGATTCAGTTTTGTATTCATGAACCTTACCAAATACGACCCCTTTTCTCGACCCTTGGATCAGGATCTGGGGGTGCGGAGATTGTCTCCCACCTCTAGTTCCTTTCCTTTCCTCGTGAACAGTAGTCACATTTTCTTGCTGATTGTTTCTCGCCTATATCTCCCACGATTGTTGATGATTTTTCGAAATTTCTTCGCTATTAGTATGTTGAGAGGATTCTACGTATGCATATACCTACTTTCCCTATCTTTTTCTTCTTAGATTGTGAAACCCCAAACCTTGCCCAACAAGCAAGTTCGGGCCTTTGTTTACTCACCTCCCTACCCATCCGTGTCTATATATAGCTCTTCCCTCAACTCTCTAGAAATCCTTGCAGTGATTCTCTCAACCCAATTAAGCTAGACCTTGTGCGTGTGTCGCCAAAGATCAACCGGAAGCCCTGGCCTTTACGGCAGGTTGCTCTCTCTTTCTTCACCACCTCTGTGTGAATTGAAGGTAAGGTTGGTTTCGTATTCGCTTGACCTTTCTTTCGGTACCCACATCTCGGAGTTTGGTCATGTACTGTGAAATTACCCAAATCAGGCTGGAGCTCCTCGGCGCCATGGTTGCGACTGAGCTGGGGACGACCCCTTGATAATTTTACCATTTTGCCCTCCCAAGTTCCTTCTTTCATTGTTTTCTCACGCGGGGGCACCTTGGTAATTCGCCTTCTTGTTTTCTTTTGTTGGTGCGGGTCTCACTGACTTTGACCATGTGACATGGCTGTGCCTTATTGGTCCAAGTAACGCGGGCCCCATCCTCTTTTTTCCCCTCTTTCTCGCTTATTTGGAATTTCCAAATTTTGTGATTGGACGACTTTCTAAAATGCATAACTAATTGTACGTGTGTCCAAAAAATTACCAATAAATACTCATTGGATTCAGAAAAATGTAAGCTTTTCACCTAAATCTAATGTTTTAAAGGGGTGGTTTTAATGGATTAAATTAAATAAGATAATAACTTGTATAATTCATAACTAATAATTTATATGTCAGATATATATAATAAAATATGTTTTGAACTCAGGAAAATATAACCTAAAATATGGTGAGGTTTTGATAACCTAATTCACCAATAATAAAAAGGCAATTTTTAGGGTTTTGAATAAGTAATGGAAACCTAACCCTAATTCCACATATATGCATTATAGGTACTTTGGAGGCCTACGCTTGGACCTAGTTGGACTTTGGATCGTTTGACTCTGAAGTTAAGGAATGCTTGCATCCCCTATTATTTCTATATTGAGCAATTTCTATTTCCTCTCTTAATGTATGTTGTATCCCGTACTATTCTATGTTGAGAAATTCACCTAAATTATTATTTCTCTTGGTCCTATGGACAATAGCCTATACACATTGCTCTTATCTTTTGATATCATGGTTCTTGTGAACTATCTTTTTTGTGGTAATCTTGGATATTCTCTTGACTCTGATCTTGTTGCCTTGGTGCATGATTGGATATGTCCACTATGATGTGGATGTTTATGTGATATCTTTTTCCCACTTGTAAGGTGGATGTATATGTTGGTCACTTATGTAGTGACTACTTTTGTATAATTCTGACTATACTTTCTACTTGCCTCTACATTAAACATGATATGTGATTCAGTAGCACTAGAGTAGTGTAATTGCATTGGTTTTGGGGTTATGTGCCCTTTATGCTTTAGGGATGGAGGTCATGTGCCCCATACCCGAGTTTCAACTTTATGAGGGTTGGCCCAATCTAATATTTTTGGGAGTTTTGTTATGATCTGCTCTCTAACATGTTTCAACTTTATGAGGGTTGGCCGCCAATTGTTATTTATATTGTTCTAGGGCTATGCTTATCTCACATGCATGCAGGTTGATGATGTTTATGATGGGTTATGTGCCCAAATTGATGATGGGTTACTGCCCAAAAATCTTGATATGTGCTTATGTGGCACTACTTTATTGTTTTATGGCAAGTATCTTCTTTACGATGATGATTCGTATCTTTTATGCCCGATTGGGTAGTCCTTTTCTCTTGCATTGGAAGCCTTTTATTTTGATGTCCCTTATTCTTTATAAATTGCTCAATTTGCTTTTTAGTATGCACATACCAGCCTTTGCTAATGTCTCCTATTGTTTCTCTTTTGTTGGGGTATTCTTCCAACCCTAGGTGGAGGACTTGGATGACAAGGCATGTTGACCTGGACTTAGCTTGAGATGATGAAGCTTCGAGACAATATTTAGGTGGTTTAGATTTCCTCTACATGGATCCTTATGTCGTAAGTTTAAGATGTTCCCTTGTTTTATAATTGAATATAGTCATGTTTTTATTCCGCTGCTATACTATGGTCTTTTGTTACCATTATATAAAGATTTAAAAAAATTACACCCATTTCAACATACCTTTTGAGTATGTTGGGAATGGAGTTTTTATATTTCAAATTTTTAGTAGAGAGGTGGTTTCACTTCTTTACAAGTTCTGATCTTACACTAGCTCTAACAATCAGGCACAAACCTTAGGTTCATCATTCATAACATGAAATAGATGAACAAATAATTTTAAACTATGGGTAGCAATGCGTGATCTTAAAATTCATTGCCAAAATTGTAGAAAGAAACCAATGAGATGAATGAAGTTGAAGGTCAATCAAATATAGTGACGATGGGGTGAGTTAGCACAAGATGAGCATTTAAACCCATCATTCATACCAACATAGTCATAATTACATAAACTAAAAATTACACAACAAAGTCCTAAAAATATAAGAAAGCAAACATGGAGAAATGAAATGAAAAATAAAGATAGAATAGATAGAAGGACATATTGCCCTACCACCCCAAGTTTAAAAACTTTTCTCATCCTTGAAGAAATCCTAAACTTAGAATAGTAGGAATGGAGTGCTCTATAGTGATATGTCCCCAAAGGAAAAGAGGTCTCCCAACAAATGCAAAACTTGGATCCCAGATCCTAAGTTTTTGTGAGAAAAGGAACTTGTGCTCTGGCATATCAAGTCCACCATATATGAGTAGAATGTAAGGATTTGTGGATCTTTCCAAGTCTAAAATACGATGATAAATTCAAAGACTTGATGGCTTCCTCTTTGTATCGATCAAAAAATAAATGCCTTAGCATAATATCCTCAATATATCCTTCAAAGTAAGGATCTTCATAGTGGGTCCTTGAGATGTCAACACATGAAATGATAGAGGTAAGAAGTTTTGGGTCTAGAAAATAATTATGTTCTTCACCCTCCCCAAATCCTAAGATTGGATAGTCTTCCATAAGACCAAATTGAATTTGGGACATCCAATCATCTTCTGTAGGTGAGACAATCTCAGGAAAATCAAGTTGTGAATCTTTCACCCCAAGCTTGTCACTGAGCAAGGGGGGTAGAATGTTTTCAGTATTTGCAATTGTGATCTCAAAGTCTATCAAAATTCCATCCCCCATATCATCATCACCCTCCAAGGGTGGTGAAATGAAAGCATAAAATGTGTGGTCATCATCATCATCCCATGTGTAGAAAAACTTGTCATCGATGTCATCATGTAAATTATTCCAACCCAAAGTAGATGGTATACTAGTAACAAAATGACAATTCTCAACATGTGAAATGTTGCTCTGAGTTGGGATTGAAAGCAAAGTGGATCGATCAAGCGAGTCATCAAACTGGTATGTAGTGTGATACATGGCTTCTTAGTCATCCACGGGTATGTGAAGATCTCCATCATCAGCTTCCATGTAAGGATATTACAAATCTTCTGCTAGCAGATGCATTCGATGAAATGAGTGGAATGAAGGACTCTCCTAGATAGGGGTTTCTTCACTAAAAATCCAATTAAGTTCAATGAGGGATTTGAGTAGGAAGGAAAAAAGAATTCCTTATCGGGACTAGTCTATTGCACATGATGGTTGAATTCGTCATAATTGTGAACTGAGTGTGATATGTTGTATACAATGAGGGTGTATTAGCAAGGTTCTATTTGATAGCACAAATGAGGCTAATCTCTATCAATTTTTGAATCAAGTAGTTTCACCTTTCGAAAGCAATTGAATCCAGATCTACATGATCTTGGAAGCAGGATGACATAGCTAACTTGAGTGCATTAATATCTTCTTTTTCCTTGACATTTGCTCTCATAATATCTTGGGTTGAAAAACCAACTTGGGATGTTGGAGAAATAGAGGCAAGAGTGGAGAATGTCGAGGCATAAGAAGTTGGTTGGAGTTGGTGCATAAATGACAACTAAACTGGTTGATACAAGGACACCAACTGAAGTGTGCGGTTCTATATGATCTGCTAACAGTCTGGAGTATGGAAAACGTTAGGGGTGCAAGTGGACAAGATGGTCTGCCTTGCTGTAGCCAGATCCATGACTGCAATCAAAACAAAGAAAAGAGAGAGAGTTTTTTACAAAGGTTAGAAAAATAAATTAAGAAAAAACAGTATTGTCAGAATGGAAACTCAAAGAAAAATAAGTTCACTATCGGAATGGAACTCGGTAGAATTTTTTTAAGAGAAATAAATAACAAGTATAAGAAGGAAAAATCATATTTTTTTTCTTATTGTTAATTTTTTTTAATAAATAAAGAAAGAAAATTGTGTAATCAAGTCTATTGCTACATTTTATGACACTGACTAAATCCAAGTAGATCCCAAACTCTGATCTTTATTTGTAGCCTTGTCCTCGGCAACGATGCCAAAAGTTGACTGAGGGGAAATGAGGGGAGAGACAACCCTCATAGTTTTTCTACGTTAAGGAAATATTTGTGCATAGAATAATAAGCTAGGAGCACACAGTGTGTTTGGGAAATACATCGAACAAGTGTTTGACTGGTTAATAGAGTTGACATTTAGTCTCCTTTGTTCTATAAATTCTAATTTTATTCACACTTGTATATCTTATAGTTTATTGATGAGTGTATTTATACCCATTTTTACATACCGTTTTACCCAATTTTTAGGAGATGTTGTATTTCTATTTCCTAATTTTAGATTCATATTCACTCAAATGTAGTTATATTTTCTTTTCCAAACTTTAATATATTTTATATATATTATGCAGGACCAACTAAAATTATGCGACAATATTCAACTGGACGGTCAAGCCCTCACAATGCTACACCTCAATGGAAGGAAGGCCTAATAGCTTTCCGCTTGATCACCTTCCAACCATCTAGTCAAGCAATCGGCTCCGCCATTCGCCCAACTTGAGACACTCTCTACTCAGAGTCTTCCATATTCTTTCGTTTTGATGTGTGCTCCTAGCATCCAGTCCATTCTGGTTCATCCCATGTTGGTCTGCCATAGAACCTGACACGAGGTCTAAATTGGGTAACCCATGCGAGTCACTTGTTGAACCAATTATGGGTCATGCACTTAGATTCCTTCGACCACAAGAATTTAGCATTTTAGGGATTCGGTAATGAGGAATGCATCTATAAAAGGAAAGTCTTATTGTCTATTCTAGAGAGTCTCTGATTGGTTATTAGAAGCCACATTGCACAGCACAAATCCTAGCGGGGAGCGATGAGGCGGCGGCAGCAGTGGAGAGACTGGTCTTCTTGTACCATGCGTCATAGCCTTCTCTTGTGTTCCTTCTATCCTTATGTTGTTGTCCCTCGCCATTAGCGAGTAGACGTTTGTGTTGCGGCTTCCTATATTTTACTCTAGCATCTATATAAACTCTACAATATAGTTCCTAAATAAAGTATCATTCTACTTATTTCTTTGCCTTGAAAATTGATGACTTGCTTTCCATATACATTACAATCATGGATATGCATGTTGTTGTGAACATGATTAGAACACCAGAATAATCTTATTATCCCCCTAAGGTGTCAATAAGGGTAGTGAGGTGATCGGGATATGATCTGCTACATGTCGAGGATGGTCGGTCGTAGGTGAGGGAGTCTAGTTGGAATGAACTAGGAACTTGGGTGCCAAGGATGGTCAGTTCTAAGGGAGTTTAAGCCAAGTGAAGACATGTATACCGTGAGTATGCATAAACTAAACCCCTATTTAGTAACTGCCATTTGAGAGTTAGACCTCGTTAGAATTATTATGCAGGCGGTGGTAACGAAACCCCATGCCATGATTCTCTTTATTATCTATTATTTACTTCCTTAATCTCTTTTTCTATTAGCAAAAATTTTTTTTAATCAAACTCTCAAATACTCGGTAATAAATATTACTCCTAATACTTATAAATCTATATAACTACTTAAAAAGGTTGTCCTTTGGGTTCCATCCTAAAGTATACTACAATAAGACTTCTGCTCGTGTGGAATGTGGAATTAGTGCACTACTTTTGGTTAAACATACAAGTTGTTCTTTTAGGATTTTTCTTGGTGTGATATTTGGAGCCCCATCAAAAGATGATGACGTTTCCAGGGACAATAGTAGTTGAATATCTTCGGCAGTATAAGTGTAACTAGGTTTTTTACTTTTATTTATTTTTTTCTTGATAATATTGAATATCTTATAGAATTAGACACACCACTTACAATCATCCTACCTATTTTCAGGTACTCCTAGCATATGTGAAGATCTAAAAGTCTTGATTTGGGATTGCTATTTGATCCTGAAATCGGGAAAACCCTCAGAAAATTTCACAAGGAGAAGACCATGGCGCGGCAGCTACAGAAGCAACTATCCAAGTGTGCATCAATGTAGCTATTGCGGCTCAGTGAGAATTACTCATCGCATAAGCTAGAGAACTGGCGGAAGCTGTAACATCCCAGGATTTGAGGCCTCGGATAAAACACTCTTAAAATGAATGATTGGACTACCCATATCACCAAGGTGCACCTCCTTTTCAGGGAGCCTGTCACTAAAGAACTCCATAGTTAAGCGTGCTCAGCTTGGAGTAGTACTACGATGGGTGACCAGTCGGGAAGTTGACCCCGGCTTGCACATGAGTGTGGATAAAGAGTGCAGTTAAGGCTAGTGGTGGTCTGTGGGGCCAGTCATCATTCCTAAAACTCTACTTGAGCTATGGACAGTGGGCCCGGTCGTTACAAATGGTATCAGAGCCAATTCCCCTCCAGTAGGTGGGGCCCACATGGACATGGCATGCCAGTCTTGAGTCGTGGGGTCCAGGCATGTAGGAAAGGGTTGTCCATGGTTGATGTAGCCACCCTTGTGCTGGTATTCCGTGATCAGGAGATGGGTGTCCATGGGCCATTGTGGGTCTGCACTGAAATGGGGAAGAGATTATGAGGCCTTATAGTTGAGCCTTGATGAGGACGTCAAGAGTCTAAGTGGGGGAGATTGTAACATCCCAGGATTTGACGCCTCAGATAAAACACTCTTAAAATGAATGATTGGACTACCCATATCACCAAGGTGCACCTCCTTTTCCGGGAGCCCATAATTAAATAACTCCATAGTTAAGCATGCTCATCTTGGAGTAGTACTAGGATGGGTGACCAGTCATCATTCCTGAAACTCTACTTGAGCTATGGATAGTGGGCCCGGCCATTACAAATATTGTAACATCTCAGGATTTGAGGCCTCGGATCAAACACTTTTAAAAGGAATGATTGGACTACCCATATCACCAAGGTGCACCTCTTTTTCCGGGAGCCCCTCACTAAGAACTCCATAGTTAAGCGTGCTCAACTTGGAGTAGTACTAGGATGGGTGACCAGTCGGTAAGTTGACCCCGACTTGTGCATGAGTGTGGATAAAGAGTGCAGTTAAGGCTAGTGGTGGTCTGTGGGGCCAGTCGTCATTCCTGAAACTCTACTTGAGCTATGGACAGTGGGCCCGACCGTTACAAATATTATAACATCTCAGGATTTGAGGCCTCGGATAAAACACTCTTAAAAGGAATGATTGGACTACCCATATCACCAAGGTGCACCTCTTTTTCTGGGAGCCCATCACTAAGAACTCCATAGTTAAGCGTGCTCAGCTTGGAGTAGTACTGGGATGGGTGACAGTCGTCATTCCTGTATCCCATATCACCAAGGTGCACCTCTTTTTCCGGGAGCCCATCCCTAAGAACTCCATAGTTAAGTGTGCTCAGCTTGGAGTAGTACTGGGATGGGTGACCTGTTGGGAAGTTGATCATGGCATGCGCGTGAGTGAGGACAAAGTGTGCAGTTAAGGCTAGTGGTGGTCTGTGGGGACAGTCGTCATTCCTAAAACTCTACTAAAGCCTAGGGCAGTGGGCCCAGGCATTACAAATGGTATCAGAGCCAATTCCTCTCTAGTAGGTGGGGCTCACATGGGCATGGCATGCCAGTCTTGAGCCGTGCGGTTCAGGCATGTAGGAAAGGGTTGTCCATTGTTGACGTAGCCACCCTTGCGCTGGTATTCCGTGATCGGGAGCTGGGTATCCATTGACCATTGTGGGTCTGAACTGAAATGGGGAAGAGATTATGAGGCCTTATAGTTGAGCCTTGATGAGGACGTCAAGAGTCTAAGTGGGGGAGATTGTAACATCTCAGGATTTGAGGCCTCGGATAAAACACTCTTAAAAGGAATGATTGGACTACCCATATCACCAAGGTGCACCTCCTTTTCTGGGAGCCCATCACTAAGAACTTCATAGTTAAGCGTGCTCAGCTTGGAGTAGTACTAGGATGGGTGACCTATTGGGAAGTTGATCCTGGCATGTGCGTGAGTGAGGACAAAGTGCGTAGTTAAGGCTAGTGGTGGTCTGTGGGGACAGTCGTCATTCCTGAAACTCTACTAGAGCCTAGGGCAGTGGGCCCAGGCGTTATAGAATCCAAATTCAAGACCATACTAGAAGCCTCCTAAGACACAGAATGCACGAAAGAACTATGAGTTTTCTCCATCCCTGAGGGCACCAACTTAACTAATCCAGTACAACCTCCCGGTGACCTGATCGGGTTCAGAGCCTGATGGGTTAGCCTATTGCAAAACTACCTTTACATGAAGGATTGGAGATGATTGTCAAGAGCATCTACTTAAACTTACTGACCTTTTCTCGATGATAAAGACATCCAGAGCCACTGACAACTCCATGTGACTGCAATTTTTCAAATATTCCCTGACAGACAAAGCTAGAGTCTGGTACATAACACTTTCTGCTGGGACCCGATCACTAAATGGGACGTCCTTGAAAACAAGTTCTTAGAGAAATTCTACCCTCCTTTGATGACATACTCGATCCAAGAACATATTACAAGATTCAATCAAGTGCCTAAAGAATCCAAGTATGAAGCATGGAAGTGATTCAATGAACTCCTACACAAGTGTCCACAACACCGAATCCCGAAGAACCAGATCATTGAATTTTTCTATTGAGGGATCGACCACGAGATGAAGAAGTTCATTGATTCTTCCTCTAGCGGAAACTTCCTAAGACAAAGCTTCGACAACGCACTTAATATAATCAACCTCGTCGAAGAAAAAAAAAACTCTTTGGACAAGACCCTGAGGAAAGGGTGTGCTTAAAGTAGATATGGTGGAGGAATGCTTAGAAATGAAATATATCTTTGAAGCGCTAAAAGCTATCTCTCTCTCTCCAGCATGATATTCTCAAAAAATCCTTCAGTGCATATGAAAGGAAGAGTCGGACACCCCAAGTACAAATCATTGCACCCTCCTTTGAGTTCTACCATGTAGTGGATCACAACATAGTCCATTGTCAGCAACTATATGCTACATTCCATGAGCACCAAGCTGAGCAATAGTATATAGTTACTCAGGCCGAAGACATGAAATCAATCCACAATATCTCAGGGCAAGAGTATTATAATTCAAACCAAGCTCGAAATATTCTTGGTTTCCAATATAGGAATCCCATTGGAGCTGAGAATCCCAATCAGACCTCGATGACACCCGCCCAGCATAGAGCACCAATGAGCTATAATGGGCCGTGCATCCAGGGAAATTTCAAGTTTAATGTTTCTAGCCGAAATACCATCCTGGAGTAAATACCTTAAGACCCTTCTCTCCAGGAAATATATGATAAAGGATTGTGAGATGGTGAAACTCACACAGGCAAACTCATATATAGTTCAAAATTAAATGCCCCATAAATAGAAGGACCCTGGCTCATTTGGAATAGACTACTTCCTGAGAGATGACAAATGACATAAGGGACTCACTGACCTAGGCGATATCATATCTATTATGCCTTACATTCTATGCCAGTGTCTAGGGTTCACAGATATCCTACCCACAGCAATGACCATTCATTAGTCAATGCATCCATCACTAAACCCTAGGGAATTACATCCCCGTGAAGCTAGGATATGATACCCATGTCCCATGTAATTTCGTGGTCATGCATATCAATGAAGACAATCATTTCCCGCTCATTTTAGAAAGGCCATTCCTAGACACTGTGAGATCTCTAATGGATGTCGAAGCCAGAAAACTTGTCTTACAATCAGGAAAGAAGACTATTGAATATTGGGCCTTGAAGATTTGAAAAGGGTGCATATTTTGATTGAAGCTTTTAAAGTGGAAGGTAATTCAAATTTACAACAAACAAACCTATAGGATACTAAGGTCTTACCCATAGGAAAGGTGTGCACATCGTCTAACCATGATCTAGAGCCTATAGGTTCAAAGGACAAGGGTTTGTATACATTGTTTGTGGGTTTGATGTAAAAATGCTATCATCGATCGGGTCCGCGACCTTAAACCAATATGTTTGTTGAGAGGCAACCCAACTCTTTTTTTATTTATTTAGTTCATTTTATTTTTATTTTTATTATTTTTTTCTTTCATTTTTTCTTTTGACAAATTTATTTCAAAAAAATACAGAGAGAACAAAAGGAGAGAGAAAAGAGAAGGAGGAGGAAGAGTACCACATCCTTAACAATCATATCTAATAAATGGATAGCCGACATGACTAGCAAGCTTTATGATTAAAATCCCTCACCTAGCCATCAATTTTTGCTGGCTAGCTTCTCATTTTACGGTAGGAGATCTCAAGATCTTGTGAAATGATAAGTGATGCAAAAAGTGGATTACGTGGTCTAATGGGATTGCTTTCTCTATTTTCCATAAAAGACTTTATTTCCTTCTCACAGATAATTTGTCCTTATCTTTAACCAAGGCATTATTTCTTGGAATTAGTAGCCACTTTTATCTCACTCATATTATTAATATTCACTACCATAATATCTTGGTCAATTCTTTCTAGAAAACGATTGATGTGAAGTCCCTATGGACTAGGTATGATATGTGCATGATATGTAACCGTCAACTTTTTGGGCACCCATTACGTCTCTTTGATGCAGCTATATAATGGGTGAAGTGTAGGGCTTGGCAACACCAACATATTCCTTCTAATGATTGACAACAACCCCAAGCCTTCATATTCCCTCTACCTCGACACCACCAATAGTGTTAGAATATACCAACATCAATGGCAGACTTCAGCGATCAAGTGGCAGCCCTTCATCGACTGATGAGATTCCATCAAATTGGGACCTACTCCTCTACTATTCCCAAGATACTTATGCCTCTTTGGAATTCCAATTTATGCACCAGCACATCAACAGGGGATGCTAGCACCAAATCTGAATCATTGATCAATAGTTGTATGATCTTCAAGCCATAGTCTTAGCAATAAGGCGCTAGCTATATGCAGGATGCGGGGAAGGGGGTGTGTGACCCCGAGCACCCTCACCACCACCAAATGAAGATTGTGGCAAATGGTGGACAAGGCAGCGCTCAGATCAAGTTGTCACCAATGAAGAAGAACCCACTCTTAGGGTTTTATTGTGTTCTCTTGGATGAACGACACCATCCAACCCCTCCGTATCTACCTCCACTGCTCTCCATATTAAGTCCCCTCCATCTCTAACTTCTTTCTCCCCTAGGATGGGTAGAATTTTGAAGTTGGGGTGGAGGGTGGGTGGTATGTCATATCCACCACCTCAACTCTACCCTTGCCCTTTCTCATTCTCAAACACTTCTTTTTCTTTTTTTCATCTTTTATTTGCATTTGTCTTATTTTCCACTTTCTTTTTAATTTTTTGTGTGAGTTGTGCCATTTACCTAGTCGATCACTTTGATGTATGCTAAAAATGGAAATATATGAATGAACTATTCCCTTTTCTTTTTCTTGAGCTAACTCATATAAAAGGAAGTTTTAAGGAATAAACATGTCTTGAACAGTTATGGGTTGTGATTACAACAACTAAGCATTCTTTCCCCTTAAATGTAATGATAAGCAGATGGAGTCCGAAAGGTCAAGCCACATGTGCCTCCAACATGACTTGCAACAATATTTGTGAACACTTCTTTACCCTACATTACTAAATTAACTGATAAATATGATGATATGACTCCTATGCAGCAATAAAATGGAAAAGCACAAGTGAGCCTCTTGCTTTCACTCCTCTTCCATCATCACTTACCTCTTCGCTATCGACAAAAAAAATGAAATTTTCACCATATACCAAACCTTAAGTTTGGGGTGGCATCATTTGCATAAATACTCCTCATTTTTTACTTTTGTCTACATATATGGCATGAATAAAAGAGGCATGTGAGCCCAAAAGAAAACATGCAGTCAATGTAACTACAATTAAATAAAAGGTCTTGAGTTGAACAGAGGAGATACAAATAAAATAACTGAATCCCAAATAAGATCTTGAGTCAAATAGAGGAGAGATCAGGGAATAGGGTTCGTGCCATGTATTTCTCCCCCCTTTTGTCCAATTTTTCATACCCACGGGACTTATCAAAATTTTCCCCAAATAGCCAAAAGCCCTGACTTGTGCTTGCTGCTATTTGCATGGACACATTAGGAGTATTATTGATATGAAATTAGTTTGTTGTTGGTTCTAGGGTCTAGTGATTAGAGGAACAAGCCCCAGTTGGGGGATATCTAAGTGTGGCTATGTGACCCCTAAGGATTAGGTCCACTTGATCATGATTGGTGGAAAGGAGATCACAAACTTTACTTAGTTGGGAGAGAAAGGTATGGATCCTAGTATCAATTGTGGATTTCCTTTTTATTTTGCTTTACTCAGGTCAAGCAAAGGATTAATTCTAGGGTAGTTTGATGAGTGTATTTATACCCATTTTTACATACTATTTTACTCACTTTTTAGGGGCTGATGTGTTTCTAATTCCTAGTTTTAGCTTCACATTCACTCAAATTTAGTTATCTTTACTTTTTTATTTCAATAAAATTTTATATATTTTTATGTTGAACCAACCAAAATTATGCGGCAATTCCCAAATGGACGATAAAGCCCTCACAGTGCTACACCTCAAGGGAAGGAAGGCTCAAAAGCTTTTCGCATGATCACCTTCCAACCGCCTAGTCAAGCGATTGGCTCCACCATTCGCCTGACTCGAGCCACTCTCTACCTAGAGTCTTCCAGATTCTTTCGTTCTGACGTGTGCTCCCAACATCCAGTCCATTCCAATTCATCCCATAGAGGTCTACCATAGAACCTGACGCAAGGTCCAAATCGAGTAACCCATGTGAGTCGCATGTTGGATCAAGTACGAGCCATGCACTTAGATACCTTCGACCACAATAATTCAGCTTTAGGGTTTTGGCAGTGAGGAATGCATCTATAAAGGGGAACCCTTATTGTCCATTATAGGGGGTTTATAATTGGTGATTAGAATCCACATTACAGGATACAAACCCTAGCGGGGATAAAGGAGGTGGTGACCATAGTGGAGAGATTGGTCTTCATGCACCAGGCATCAGGGCCTTCTCCTTCGATCCTTCTATCCTTATGTTGTTGTCCCTCACCGTGAGTGAGTAGACATTTTGCTGGGGCATGGGGACTAGCCCCATCTGCATGTGTTTTATTCTATCTTATATCTAAACTCTAAAATGTAGTTTCTAAATAAAGTATCATTCTGCTTATTTCCTTGCCTTGCAAATTGATGACTTGCTTTGCATGTACATTACAATCATGGATATGCATGTTGTTGTGAGCATTATTAGAACACCAGAATGATCTTATTATCCCCCTGAGGTGTCAGCAAGGGATAGTGAGATGATTGGGTTATAATATGTTGCATGCCAAGAATGGTCGGTCATAAGTGAGGGAGAGTTGGAATGAACTAGGAACTTGGGTTACAAGGATGGTCAGTTCCAAGGGAGTTTAAGCCAAGTGAAGACATATATCCCATGAGGATGCAACAGCTTAACCTCTATTTAGTAACTACAATTGGAGAGTTAGATCTTGTTAGGATAATTAAATAGGTGTTGGTAACGAAACCCCATGCCCTAGTTCTCTTTATTATCTATTATTTACTTCCTTGATCTCTATTACTTTTGGAAATAATTTAGTTTAATAAATCTCTCAACTACTCAGTGATAAATATTACTCTTTATACTTTTGAATCTATATAACTAGTTAAAAAGGTTGTCCTTTGGGTTTTATCCTAAAGTATACTACAATAAGGCTTCCACTCATGTGGGGTGGGAAATTGGTGCACTGCTTTTGCTTAAACCTAGAAGTTATTCTTTTAGGATTTTTCTTGGTGCGACATTGGAGCCCCATTATCTATACATTTTCTTCCCTTCAAAGTTTAGATAGTAATTTAATTGTCACTATTCTAAATCATAAAAATACTACCTCCCCTTGTTTATGAGTATACCATGGCTAAAATAATTAGTACTATTATTAATTCAAACTTCAATACATAAAAATAAAGAATATTTTTATGTGATTCCAACAAAAAAATCCATAATGGAATTCAATTACTTGATTGTGGGTCCCAAGTGGGATGATTTTATGGAAGTAGGACATAATTGCATTTTAGGCACTCAAATTCAAAATATTCAAAAAGCTACAAAATAATCATTGAAAAATATTTTCAAATTGAGGGAATTATGCAAAGTAAATCAAAATTAGATTGGTATAAAAAATTGGTATGTTACAACTCACCTCCCCCAAAAGAGGATTCCATCTTGAAATTTGTGACTAGGTGAAGAACTAGTGGTAAATCTTCATCATCTCAGATAGGATTTCTAGATTGCTACCTCTAGACCATGGTGCTTCTAGAGCACCTTCACTAGCTGGATCTTCTTATTCATCAACTTCTTAACTCTAGTATCAAGAATTTTCATTAATATTCATCACAAGTCATGTTTTCTCGAATTTTTAAGGGTTCAGTGGTTAGACATGAAACAGGTCTTTATGTACTTCTTCATAGCAGAAACATACAATACATCGTCATCTTTTCATATGAAGGAGTCAAGGCTAGCTTATATGTGCATTCCCCAACTCGTTGAAGAATCTCAAAATGTCCTATATACCTAGGTTTCATCTTGCCCAAGACCATTGTTGACTTCGAGGGTTTGACTTTCAAAGAAAACCAGAATCCCCCACAATAAAGTTTTTTTCCATTATGTGTTGGTCGTCATACATTTTCTATCTATCTTGTGTTGCCTTCATCATTTTTTTGATCAAATTGGCAAGCTCAACATAGAATTGTAGATCTTCTATATCCAACAAAGACCTTTCACTCACGTCATCCCAATGTATGGGTGATCTCCAAGTTCTACCATATAAAGCTTCATATGGTGGCATCCCAATGTTGGCTTGATAGTATTGTTGTATTCAAATTCGTCCAGAGGTAGGTACTTATCCCAAGAGACACTCCAATCTATAACACATGAAGGAATAAGCTTCAAAGATTTATACCATGCACTTGGATTGTGTGTCAATTTGAGGATGATAGGTAGTGTTGAAGGCCAACCATGTACCTAACTCATCATGAATTTGCTTCTAGAGTCTGGATGTCAACTTTCGATCATGATCAAACATGATAATCTTCAAGGTACCGTGTAAATGGACCATTTATTTTATAGTTAGTTCAGCCATAGCAACTACATTCATCATAGTCTTGAAGGGTAAGAAATAAGGTGAGTTTGTGAGTTGAACAATGATGACCCAGACTGCATCATAGCTTTGCTTTGTCTTCAGAGATCCTGTGATGAAGTCCACATGATCTTATACCATTTCCACTCGGGGATCTCAAGATGTTCCATAAGGACCCCAAGCCTTTAGTGCTTAATCTTGAATTGTTGACACATCAAGCATTTCATCACAAACTCAGTGATGTTGTTTTTCATATTCTTTCACCAGAGTGAGCATTGTTGGTTCTTTTACATTGTGTTCCCCATATTGATTGTGTATTCAAAACAATGGGATTCTTTTAAAACTTTCTCCCTCAAGTAACCTAAATTCAGAACCCATGGCCTTTGAAGAAAATGAATATCTCCTCTAAGCCTACTTGCAATATCTTTCGAGGCCTATCCACTTGTTTCATAACTTCCTCTTGTTCGAGACTGGTCTTTTGAGGTTTTATAAACTTAGTAATCCAGATAGGGGTAATCGAGATACTAGCCATCTTGACCTATAGTTCATAGGTACCCTCTTAGGTTTCCACTCTGTGAGTGCATTCAAATTCTCCCACTTAGTTAGCCTCATAGTGGCACATGTTGCAGCTTTGTTTCTAATCAAAGAGTTTGTGACTACATTGGCCTTACAAGGATGGTAAGTGGTTGTGAAATGGTAATCCTTTAAGCACCATACATGCTGACATTGTCTAAGATTCAAATTGTTATGTGTGAGTAGCTTTTATCGTCAAAGAAAACTATTAATTGTTCCCCCCATAAAGGTTGTGTCTCCATATTTTCAAAGCATAAACAATTGCTATAAGTTCCAAGTCATGGGTGGAATAGTTTGTTTCATTTGGTATAAACTGTCGTGAGACATAAGCTATGACTTTCTTTTCTTGCATTAGGATACTACCTAGACCATGTTGAGAGGCATCAATAAAGACTTCACAACTCTTGCCTTCTACAGTTGGCGTCAATCTTGGAGCAGAGGTGAGACATTCCTTTAGTTTATCAAAGATAGCTTCACATTGAGGGGTCCACATAAACTTTGAATCCTTCTTGGTCAGCTTTATTAAAGGAAGAGATATAGCTTAGAAGTTCATGATAAATTGTTGATAGTAGCTTGACAATCCTAGGAAGCTTTTCATCTCAGAACGATTTTGAGGTGCTTTCCATTTTTTAGCAACCTTGACCTTTGTAGTACCCACAACTATGTGGGGAATAGAGATGACATGCCTAAAACATTACTTTAGAATCCAAAACTAAAAATTTGAGAACTCTGCATATAGTTTATGCTCCCTGAGAGTGTTTAGCATGATCCATAGATGTTCCTGGTATTTTTCTAGTGTCTCAGAATAAATGGAAACATCATCAATGAATACCACAATGAAAGATTTAAGGTGAGGCTTGAAGATTTTTTTTATAAGGTCTATGAAAATATAAGGGGCATTTGTCAATTTGAATACCATGAAAAGGTATATATAGTGTCTATACCATGTGCAAAACACAATCCTGGGACGTTTGCTTCTTTAATCTTCATTTGGCGGTAGCCTATAGGAAGTTGGTATTTTAGAATATTGTATTTGACGTTAGCTGAATTGAATAGGTCGTCAGTCCTTAGAAGAGGGTACTAATTTTTTACTGTGACTTGGTTTAGCATTTGGTAGTCAATACACGTTCCAATGGACACATATTTCTTATTGACGAAGAGAAAAGGTGCACCCATGGGGACACATTGGGTGTGATGAAGCCCAGGTTAAGAAGATCTTGTAATTGCTTTCTTAGCTCTGCTAATTATTTTGAGGTCATAAGGGGCCTTTGCGATGGGGGTTGTCCCTAGCAAAAGCTCATTATTGAACTCTACTTCTCTTTTTGGAGAAATACCAAGGTGTTCATTGGGGAAGTCGTTGGAGTATTCTATAAATATGTCAATGTATTTATTTTTTAGGAATCCTTCTCTATCACCACTTTGTCTAGAAATGCTTTGCACCAGAGTCCATTAGTTTTTGGGCTTTCATGGTCAATATTAGGGTATTATCATACCTTCTATGTCATGTGATTACCATCTTTTCACCATTAGTGTGTGTAAGGACCACTTGTTTTGTCTCACATGATAAATGAGGTTGTGGGTGGACAACCAATCCATTCCCATAATGATGTGAAAATCAACCACATCAAGGATAAAGAGCTTGACTGGGAAATGTTTCCCACCAATAGATATGTCGGAATGAAGGATTTGATGACAAGTAGAATTTATATGACTACTAGGGGTAGCATCCTAGATAAAGTCCATATGCACTATTTCTACTTGCAAGGTTTTTACTATTGATTTAAATAAACAAATTAGTGGATCCATAAAAAGGGCCTTAATAGGTTGGGTAATGATAGAAATTGTTCCTCCAATGACATCCTTGTTATTTTCAGCTTCCTCAGTGGTCATAGCAAATAGTTTTCTAGAACGTTGCTCAGTTGGCTTGGGTTTGTTGTTGTAGTTGTTCTTCTTGATCGAGTTTTTGGGAGGGTTGTTAGGATGAGATGAGAGTTGTTGACCCTTCAGGACTCGGGGCAGTCCATCTTCTGATGTCCTGGTATGAAATAGTTGTAGCAGAGGGGGCTGGAGTAACAAGACTCATGAGAGTGCTTCTTCCCACAATTGTGACAGATTGTGTAATCCCCTTTAGTAGGATAAGAGGTGGATTGGGGAGGCATGTTATAGTTGTTGGTGTGGTGGTGATGATGATTGTTGGTGTGACATTGTTGGCTACCTCCATGATTAGTGTTTTTTTCCTAGGGGGTGTATATGTAGAAAACCTCACATCAGGATGATGCATCTCCATGAATTGTGCCTTGGCCACCAACGTTCCAAAGATGAGTGCAACTTTTGGGCCAATATATCATTCAGGTGTTTAATGATCCTTTACATGGACACTTTTATCTTCCTTTGATTGGTGAAAGCAACCACATATCTCTCTAGAAGGGTGAAGTGGCCAATGAATTCAGCTACTGATTCGTCACCTTGACACATTGAGTTGAACTCCATCTCCTTCTTGATCTACACTAACTGTGAAATGTATTGTTGGTGGAAAAACTTTAAAATTTCCCTCCAAGCCATCTAGGCAATTTCTTCATGTTAGGTATGAGTCAGGTTTGTGCCACCATGCTTTGGCAGAAGCTTTAAGGAAAAAGGTTGCATAATTCACCCATAAATGGTTAGGGTAGAGAATGCCTTCTAGAATGTCTCAGGTAGCTAAGATCCACTTCACAGCCTTCTTAACCATCTCTCATTCACTTTCTCCCATAAACTTTGAAGGTTTCAGCTTGATGAAGTCAACAATAGTAGGTTGCTTGGGGAGTGTTCTTATCAATGAGGCCCTTCTCGGTGGTCCCCATGATGGACTAAAGTTGAGCCGGTTGAGTGGTAGGATCATCACGCTTGGGTGTGGCAGGTCCTTCAGAGGGATTAGGGGAAGGGGTCTTGTATTTCTTGTAGGATGAGGATCCTCACTTCTTTTTTGAACTCTTGTACTATGGTTCCTCAAAGTTGAACAAAGGGAATTTACTTTAGGATAAAAGAGAGTGAGATTGTTCATCAATACAGGGTTTTATAGAACTATTCTGGATTAAAGCAAGAAAGATGTCGAATGTTGATGCTTTAGTACCATTTCACGTGACAACCTAGATCTAAACCATTTGTAATGTAGTACGGTACCAAAAGTTCAAAAACATCAAAATATGAAAAGGTTTTGTTTATGTTCTTGGCAAGAAACATAAAACAAATGAAAGGAGTTTTGTACACTAAAGGGACTACATCCACATGCTATGCAAGAAAGTGAAAATAACATGGCCACACAAAGGGCACTTTGACAAGATCTGAGCTTTTTCTTAGTAATCTACACTATAAGAATATATAGGAGAGAAGGTCACATTATCCATGCAACATCCCATAGGGATCCATCGATGTCATGGACCAAAGAGAAGCATGTAAGTGAAGCTAGTAATGTATCTTATTATTGAGATGTTTAACAAAGTGGGACTTGGGTGTAAAAACAAACTTAGGAAGGGACTGTTTGGTGGACTTATAACCTTACAAAATTAGATATTTTAAGTATCCAATATCAAATTGGTAATTCTAACAAGATTATCTACGATGTAGAATTTTTAATATTCAAGGTATCGAAATATTCAGAAGGATTGGCATCAAACATTTTTAATTTACGCGTTGTTGTGTAATTTCTTTTTCTGGGTCTAGGTGCCTTAATATCCTCATTGTCTACAAGAGAACATCACTTTTGCCTAATTTCTTTGTTAACCAATATACCTGTGGACAATTAATCCATTACAAGCCTCTACGCAGGGTGGTGGGGCATTACCCAACCTTCAGTGAGATAAAGCTCTAGGGGCCAAAGCCCAAGGGACCAGAGTCCAAAAAAGAGGGCCAAAGCCCAAAGGAGTCAAAACTCCAAGAGATCGACTTCAATGCTTATCTTAGTATTCACAAGATTTCAAGTTTGTCAAAATATGGGTGACAACTTTCAAAATTCTTAGATATGATAAATTAATTTGGGTCACCATCATGCTAAATTTGTATGCAAATTTCAAAGGGGGAGAAACAATAACTCAATAATAAATGGAAGATCTAGTACCCTATATTCCAAGAAAAATTCCAATATTTCCACACTAGGGTTTAAGAAGCTCTGATGTTTCAATCATAATAAAGGGAAATATTCAATGTTATTATGCAATAATTGGCTTTGTAAATTACTTAATAGGTCTTCTTTGGTGTATGTTTATTCTTGTAATCCTTGTTCATATTCTAGGTGGTAACCTCACTCCATGGTGATGAGTTGGTTCATGTCATGTATTTGTATTTATAACTCATATGTTACATATATCCATTAGTAATTATCATTATGTGGTGATCTACTATATGACACACGTATGCATCATTTATAATAATGCATGTTTGTATTATGAAAAGGGTATACATTCATTAATGCATGGTTTCCATACTTTCGTATGTTACAATAACATTGTTAGAAATTTGAATTTACCTAATTTATCCCTTAAAATCCATGTCATTATTCCTTCACTTGTTTATTAGAATCAAACTTTCATAATAAATATCATAAATCAGAGTAGTCATTTCAAGTCCAACTATTAAAGAGTATGGTTTGAATAAATGGGTTGTACAAATTGGGGATTTTCCTTATTATATGCTTCAATGGGAAGATTCATTCAATTAATGTTGAGTACATGGGTAATGTATCTCATGATAAAATAGTCTACATTATTTGAGTATTCCACTAATTGTCCATACATGTCTTGGGCAACCATTATTTACTATGTGTTTCCTTTATAGGGTCATATTTAAGTACTTAGGAAAATATAATCGGCAGGTGATGGGGTATCCAATGTGTATCACAGTATTAACATCTTGTCAAGATCATGAATGAGTATCTTGATTTATATGGTTGACTATAGTGGGTTTGTTTATGACACATATAAGGTTTCATTCTTCTTTATCATATTGTTTCATCAAGGGTTGAAGAAGAGATGAGGAGGCAAGGTTTTCAGGATACCCTAAACGCACTTCCCTCATAGTTTGAGGAGGAAACTAGATGGTGTTAAGAATCACATGTAGACTTGTAAATAGATCAAGTTGGGAGCATATACTGCTATATTCGATTTATAAATCTGAGAAAAAATGTTAACCTGACATATGGCCTGATATCTGACCGATATCACACAGCAACATACAAATCCAATTTGAGTGGATAACATCTGAATTCTAATAAATATCTGATCCAAACCAATAATCATACATTAAATGTTTATTATATATTATATTAAAAAAATATTGGTATTAGAGGATTCTCCTCCAAGCTCTGGCAGCGTCTACTCGATGGAGCAGTTGACCTTAAGGCCTTGCTGCTTGAAGAGGAAGACGTTTGGCTGCGCCGACTTCATCCTCGAGTTTCTTCCTTGACCTCGATCGTCATCTCCTTCTCGATTCAGTGGCCTTCTGTGATGACCAGTCGTCCAAGCAGATCTCGAGGAGAAGAAAATCTCAAGATGACATGGCATTTCTGGCCGAGTTCACAGCAGTACGGAGGACGGTGGAGAGTGTAGCTGGTCACGAGTTTCTTCTCTGACCTGCCCGGCGATACTCCAGTTCATGGGCTCACCTCTGTTCACTCCGGCTGTCTGCTTGTTCGGCTACTGGTTCCTTTTAGGGACTTAAGGTCAACTGGTCGATAGCCCGGATCGGTGCGGTGGATTTGCTACCCCACTTGATTCATCTGGGGTTGGACTCCGGCCTCATGTGGGTTCCATGTGGGTTGGGTTTAAGGGGAGCAGATCCTTCTTCTTCTACTCCTTGGCTCACCTACTACTGCGTGAAGGAACACCTTCTAGGTGTTCGATGGAATGTGGTTGTGTAAATAGTGGCTATCTGAGAAGTTGTCAGCTATTATGAGCTCCTTTGGGCTTGGTTCTCTGAGATTTGACCAGTTGATGATAGTTATGATCATTGCAGGGCTACAAATAGAGTCGCAGGCAGGAATGGAAACTTGAAGGATTTCCCTAATCTTGGCTCATCACCACACTTTGTGGGTATTCTGATTGATAGCGGGTGTTGTGCTTTGTATGATGGTTTGACTTCGTTTTGTATTCATGCTACTATCTACTGTAGTTTACTCTGATTATGTTGTTATTCAACTTGTCCACCTTCTATGTTGATTAGTTGTCATGGGGTTTCGTGGGGTGTCTTCCCGTATGGAACCTGGAGTTTGAGACCTAGAAAAGTATGAAGTTTTGATATTTACCTTTAAGCAGGACTATGGGTGGTTGCTCTTGTGCAAGTAACTCTTACCATTTGTGGGTGTACATACGTATGTAATTATTGCTTGTAAAAGGCCTCATCTGTTTGGAATGCTTGGATTTAGATCGATAAGCTAGACAGTCTTTTTTAGTGAATGGTTTATTCCCTAGTGATCTAGTTCTCCTCCTACATGGGGATAGATCCATAGATGAGTTTTTTCTATTTTTTATCAGTCATGTAATGGGGTATTTATGCCCAAAGTTTTGGTATCATAGCAACCTGTATTTTTGACCGACCAAAAAAATTTATTATTTTGTATATAAATAATATATATTTAATAATGTATGTAGATATTTGTTGCTTTAGTTTTTTAGCAGATATAACAATATCCAATTTGAAAATTTCTACTCTAAATTTTGATATTTAAAATCCGATCTGCAAGAAGTTGTTTTTTTTATTTTAGACTCAAACCCATATGGAATGTGCGGATTTCATGTATCCATTTATAGGTCTAATAATATGTCACCATGAGGTTCGTAGCTATTGAGGGTTTCAAATGTAGTTATTAAAATTAGTAAGATTACATATTATACCTAAACATGTGTACTCCAACACATATATGTTAACACACTAATTATTAGGGTATTTAATCAAAATATAGTTCCCTAATATTTTGTGATTGCTAATAAATTGAATCAGTAGGTTTACATGAATTGAATATACTGATATGCAAATTTGTGTTACACATACACCAAAATTCGTATTCATACAACTATTACTAAGAAGGTAGTTTAATAAAACTTCAGATTTTTAGGTATCAACTTAATAGTAGTACAGGACTTACAAATTATACGCGTATAGACTCATATAGATACTATTATAATGTGATTGGCTTTAAAGCATAGGCTAATCTACTGAAAGTTATTATGTATTAGATCTGTTAACCTGATCCTCTCCTCTATTTTGTTTTTCATCAATATTATTTGTTGTATCCTTAAATCTATGTCACAGTAATTGATTGATTCACTTACCATTGTGTTGGATTCCTCCCTATGTGGATGTCAACTCCTTTGACTCTGCATGGCTCCATCTTGGTAATGGTAGATCAATCTCATCTACTGCATCATGTACCAATCTGAAAAGGCTCATTCTCCTCTTTGAACCAGGTTTGAGGTAGATGAGTGGTTGGGTACAGATTGAAGATGGGATGGTTTTCATGGGGAAGGAGGAGGTCAATTGGTAGCTTATGGTGGCGATACAGGTTTAGACCATGGAAGATCTATGCTTGCCCAGGTGTGAGTGCACGAGGGGTTCTTCCGGTCAAACCATGGCACCTCCAGAAATGAAGAATAGGGAGATGAGGGTGAGGAGGCAAACTGTTGCAGGTCTTGTGTCTAACGGCCGGGCACCAGGAGGAGGAGGAAGAAGGAGAAGATGAAGAAGAGGAGTCAGAATTGCAAATTGATGAGGGTCGAGGGACGCTCTGTACGTTGCAGGTGGCGTCTATGATTGTAGGTGGCATCGTCCTCTATGATTGCAGGTCGGGTTGGTTTCAGATCACCACCAAGGAGGAAGATAAAGAGTGGGGCGGCCAGAGAGGAAGAAGAAGATGTGAGGGGGTAGGGCAGCTGGAATGATCTAAAGTGGTGGTGGCAGACATGGGAGGGCATCGAGGAGATCCTGACACAGATGAGGCCAGCGTCGATAGAGGGGGAGGACATTTACACGCCACTGCGTCTGAAGGAGGCGGCGATTTCAGGGCCGGTTGGTGGACAAAGGTGTTGATGGCTTCTAGCAGTGCTGACAGACATGGAAGTAGGCAGTCTGCCCCCAGTCACACCCGCCAGATCAAGGGAAAAGAGGGATAGGAAGAGCAGATGTGAAGGAGGAAAGGAGAGGCGAGGAAGGAGATGACGACACCCAGGGATTGGGGTCAGAGTTGGCGGTTGCTGTGCCTAGTGGTTCTGCTCCATTGGTGTAGGACGCAGTGTGGAGGAGGTAGATGAGGGCAGATAGGGATAGGATGGAGAGAAGAGATATGTGCGGAGGGGAAGAGAGAAGATATGAATAGGCGCAAGTGAGGAGGAGGCGGGCAGGTACCTACTGGTTCCGGTTGCAAGGGAACTGGTCGTCTGCGGAACTGAAAGCACGAGACGCACGGGGAGGAAGACGGTGGGTGACGCAGCAGACCCAGTCAAACATGCGATCAGGAAAAGAAATAGAACATAGGGAAAAATAAATGAAATTGCTCAAATAACCAATAAACATCTAAGTAATTAATTTGTACTTTATCTAACTTCATTGGAGGAGTAATTAAAGTCTGATTGATATGAAAACTGGCATAATAATTATCTAGGATGCGAGGAGTCTAGATTAGTCATCATTTTTCCCTTTTGAAGACGTTCCATAGTAGATTACATTATTTTTATATTATACATATTTAATGTATTTACTCATCTTAACATTATGTTATGTATCAATTCGATTCTTTTCATCTTATACCCTAGGTATATTTTAGGGTGTCAAATTAGAGTCAAGCATGGTATTTGGTATATTTATTCCTTAAGTCTTGTTATTTAGTGTATTATGGTTATTTTACCTTGCATACCAACTACTAAGGGTATTAATATATCCATGACACTAATTATTCTTAATGTGCTTTGTATTGTGGGAAATATACAGTATGTTAACATAGTGGAATAGGACCTTAGAATAAGAGAAATTTGATACATATGTCTAGATTTGAGTATGTTACATCAGTGCTACCCAAGTGAAGAGGAAAGTTAGAGAACAACTTTCAACCTATAATCTATTATTGGTGTTACAGTGAATGTATAGTTCCTTTGTCATTGATTCTGAATTGAACTTGAGGTATGGACTTGTCATCCTCTACAAACGTTCAATCCATGTTTCTTGAACTAGAGAAGTCTGTTTGAGATAAATGCAAGCTCAATGTCATATATTGACTCGCATGCACATGGCCATGTATTTCTCAGTCTCTCTTATCAAGTGGCTAGGATATCACACTCCCTTAGGAGGGACAAATTCCATATCTATCACTCACAATGAAGTCCCCATGTGTCAAAGTCACCCAATCATCACTGTTATAACAACCCATGTATCAAGACTGTGTTTGATGATGTCAAAGAATACTCAGCCACATGTGATGAGTGCAGTGATCTCAGGTCAAAGAACCACAGTCACCATCAATACTATAAGAGATGATCCTGACTAACCAAGTGTGGTTTCCATGCATCACTCTACGGTGGGTTTGTGTGATACATTGTTATCTAACATGTACTTGTGTGCTTGGTTTGATATCATATATCATGACTAATGAGATTCTCTCATCAACCAAGACACACTCTAGTCTTTTGTGTTATTGATATCTATGGTTATTTCCACAATAACAACTGACTAGGGACATTAGTGAGAATGTACATACTCTTAACATCTATATGATCTCATTGTTCAAGTAACGTACTTAAAGACATATGTCATTGAGTTTTGTTATTCTCTAGACATCTATCATGTAATATTATTCTCTCAAAAATAGTTAAAACATATAGACGAAAATTGCCTTTATTATTATCATTCAAATCATTTACAAAGTATGCCATTACGATCATCATATGACTGGCTCTACGGGCATACATACAAATAGACTCCCACTTGCACTTAGAGAAAATCACCCATGAACCTCAATCCTTGTGATCTAGCATCACCATTATGCTTATGTTGTGAAAGTGTCTTAGTCAAGGGATCAACAATATTGTCTTCGTATGGTACTCTGCAAATCTTCACATCTCCTCGTTGTACGATCTCTCGTATGAGATGGAAGCGCCACTGTATGTGCTTGGACCGCTGATGTGATCTGGGTTCTTTAGCTTGTGCAATAGATCCATTGTTGTCACAATAAAGCTCAATTACATCACAGATGCTAGGAACCACCCCAAGTTCAGAGATGAACTTCTTGATCCACACAACCTCCTTTGTCATATGGGATGCATCAATATACTCAGCCTCTGTCGTAGAATCCACAACTGTATCTTGCTTGGAACTCTTCCAGCTCATAGCTCTGTTGTTAAGGCAAAACACAAATCCTGACTGTGATATGTAATCATCTTTATCGGTTTAGAAGCTTGCATCGGTGTAACCCTTTACCACCAACTTTTCCTCACCGTCATAGATGAGGAGTTGATCCTTAGTTCTTCTCAAGTACTTTAGGATGTTCCTCACGGTTGTCCAGTGAGTATCTCTGAGATCTGACTGGTATCTTCTTGTCATGCTGAGTGCATGCGAGACATCATGATGGGTGTACAACATTGCGTTCATGATGGATCCAATTGCTGATGTATATGGAATCTCACTCATGTGTTCCCTCTCTTCACAAGATTTGGGACATTGAGCTCTAGAGATGGGAACTCCATGAACCATGGGTATGTTTCCTCTCTTTGAGTTCTCCATGCTGAACCTCTTCAACACTTTGTCAATGTATGTGCTTTGACTTAGTCCAAGAAGACTTCTAAATCTATCTCTATAGATCTTGATTCCTAAGATATAGGATGCTTCTCCCAAGTCTTTCATTGAGAATGTATTTCCAAGCCATGTCTTTACCTTTTGTAAAGCAGGGATGTCATTCCCCATCAACAGTATGGCATCCACATACAATATTAGGAATGTAGTCATGCTCCCACTAACCTTCTTATACACACAAGGTTCATCTTCATTTTGACTAAAGCCAAACTCTTTGACTGCTTCATCAAATCAAAGATTCCAGCTCCGAGATGCTTGCTTCAATCCATATATTGACTTTTTTAGCTTACATACTTTATTTGCAAACTTTGGATTTATAAAACCTTCATGTTGTATCATGTACACATCCTCGACAAGATTCCCATTAAGGAATGCGGTTTTAACATCCATCTGCCAAATCTCATAGTCATAGTAGGCTGCAATAGCAAGCATGATCCTGATGGACTTAATCATGGCAACTAGAGAAAAGGTTTCGTCATAGTCAACACCTTGAACTTGTCGAAAACCCTTTGCAACCAATCTGCCTTTTATAAGTTTGCACATTGCCATCCATGTCGGTCTTCTTCTTGAATACCCACTTGCACCCTATGGATTTACCTCTTCAGTTGGATCCACCAAGGTCCATACCTTGTTGGTATACATAGATTCCATCTCAGGATATCATGGCCTCAAGCCATTTCTTAGAATCTGGTCCCTGCATATCTTCTAAATAGGTAGTCGTCTCATCATCTATGACCAACTTACTGCCTTCTTGAGTCACAAGATGTCCAAATCTTTCAGGACCAAGGTGTGTCCTACTAGATCTATGAGGTGCTTGTATTACTTGAGGAATTTGAGATTTCACAATAGCTTGTAATTCTCTATGTTCCTATTATTCATCTATCAGTTCAATGTTTTCTTGTTGATCTCAAACTTCTTTGAGTTCCACTTGCCTCCCACTGATTCCTTTGGAAATAAATTATTTTTCAAGGAACGCAACATCTCTGGCAACAAACCTTTGTTATCAGTTGGGCTATACAAGTAATATCCCTGGGTTTCCTTGGGATATCCAACAAAGTAACATTTATCAGAACTAGGGCCAAGCTTTTCAGGAAATATTTTCTTGACGTAAGCTTCACACCCCCAAAATCCTCAAAAAAAACAATTTGGGACGCTTCCCTATCCATATCTCATATGGTGTCTTTTGAACCGATTTAGATGGTACACGGTTAAGTGTAAACGCGGCGGTTGTTAAAGCATGTCCCCAGAAAGAAGTTGGAAGATCAACAAAACTCATTGTAAAACACGCCATGTCCAGTAATGTGTGATTCCTTCTTTCTGATACACCATTATGATGTGGTGTCCCTGGTAGAGTCCATTGTGATACAATACCACATGCTCTCAGAAGGTCCTAAAACTCTTGGCTTAAGTATTCTCCACCTCGATCAGATCGAAGTGCCTTAATACTTTTGCCAAGTTGGTTATGTACTTCATTCGTGAAATCCTTGAACCTTTCAAGGGTTTCTGATTTATGTTTCATCAAGTAAACATAGTCATACCTACTGAAGTCATCAGTAAAGGTAATGAAGTACTGATACCCACCTCTAGCATTTGTTTTAAAAGGCCCACATACATCAGTATGTATGAGTCCTAATAGATCACTTGCTCTCTCATTTTTACCTAAGAACAGAGTCTTTGTCATCATGTCCAACAAATAAGATTCACGTGTCTCTATTGATTCAATATCAAAAGAGTCTAGATAACCATCTTTATGGAGTCTAGATATGCGATTCTCATTTATGTGCCCTAGACGACAATGCCACATGTATGTTTTGTTTGAGTCATTAAGTTTTGTCTTTTGGTGTTTACGTTGTATACACTTGTCTGTAGATCTATCAAATATAGACCATAAGACATCGGGGCATTGCCATAAAAGATCCCATCTTTAGAAAGGAAACATTTTCCATTCTTAATCAGAAATTCAAATCCATCCTTGTCCAAACAAGATACAGAAAATGATATTCCTATTAATAGCAGGTACATAATAGTAGTTTTGTAACTCTATTATCATCCACTTGGTAGAGATAACTCATAGGTTCCTATTGCACTGGCAGCAACTCTTGCTCCATTAGCAACACGTAGTTCAACCTTGCCTTTTGCTAAAGGCCTACTTCTTTTCAGATCTTTCACATTTGAACAAATCTATGATCCACATCTGGTATCAAGTACCCATGATGAAGAAGTACTAAAATTAATATCAATTACGTATACACTGAAAGTAGAGATCTCTATCTCTTGCTTCATCTTCCTTGATTCCCTTAATCCTCTCCATATTTTGAGTGCATAAGACTTGGACTTCATCTTAGAGGGAGAACATTTCTCTACCTTGCATGTGTCCTTGGACTCCATTCCACTGATTACTATCATGGAACTATCCTTCTTCATTTGTGCTTCAACATTTATCAAAATGTCAAGCAACTCTGACAACAGTTTAGCCATGTTACACAAGTAGTAATACTTGATAAACATGCTATATGATTTAGGCAATTATTGCAAAATCATATTCGTAGCCAACTCTTGACCCAAAGGAAATCCCACTTTCTCCAGACGTTCTATATGCCCAATCATATTGAGCACATGGGGTTTAACTGGATCTCCCTCTATAAATTTGCATTCAAACAACGCCTTAGGCGTACATAGAGCAGATTCTACAACCACTGCTATCTTAGGAATATATAGATGACTTCTCATAGTCCTTAACCAGTTATGGAAATATATCTCAACTAAATTTTCTGATTTCAACAAGGATTTGTTTACCATTTGATTCTACAAGAGAAAACATTTGTAGTTTGTCAAAACTCCTTTTGATTTGATTTAATTAAAGTTGATGATATTTAATTAGGCCTTTAATTAATTATCGCTCCCACTATTTTGTTCAGACTGATAGCCCTCACTATCAATTTGGAATATTGCAGTGTACAATATTCTAGTGGGACAAGATCCATATTTCACCAAGTCATGATTCAGCTTTGGTTGATCACCCATAACTTGACTATTTAGGTAGGGCATCATGCCAATTGCATCATATGAAACTCTTAGATAGCTGATATGCACAACTCTTTGCCATATTCATCTTCATGCCTCTGGGATTGGGCTCTCTAAGTTACCAGTTAAGTCTTGGCCGAATAGCCAACATGATAGGTATGCATCATGCTTTGTGCAAATCTACATATCTACCATCACAATTCCATGAGATGGACAACTCACTGTGCTTTGTGCAAATCTACACTTGGTCAATCAAGTTTTTCATGTGTGTTGCTAATGGAAGGCATATAAGGCTTAATATTGTATTGAGGGGTTTGGTATGTATATACATATACATATTCAATCACCACATATATAGTACGTATCATATACATGCTACATCCCACAAGAAAACATGTGAAGCAATAAAGCGATGATTATGGCCATCCTATTATAATTCCTTGAGCCACAAGGAATTATGGTCATCTAGGTCTACATCACATGAAACAACCTGTAGTTGATGAAGATCTGTGCTTTAGTCATTCTGGGTTGATCAACTCATCCTATGACTGATCAGCTTCCCTCCTGGCCAGTCGGTTGGTTGTCACCAACCGATCGTCTGGCACCTCCAGACGGTCGGTTCATCGAGTCATCGTGCTCCTCATTAGGCCACCAGTCGCTCATCTCACACCATCATCCGGTCGTATCGGTCCTTCAACTGTCCATCTGGGCGCCCACCAGTCTTTGACATAATATGAAATAAAACTATCCTAATTTTACATATTTCTTTAGGAAACCCCGATTTACATTTGGGGGGAGCAAAGGTAGAAGAGAAGGCTCAAGTTATCTCGAGTTACATCCAGAATAGAAGAAAGGACTTGGCATGCGAACCGAGATGCAAACAAAAACCATCCAAGCACACACATAGGGGTTTATAGGCATAATCACGCTACACATACACCGTCAAAACCGTTCTAGGGAGACGTGTATTGATTGCATATATATACCATATCATATATTTATGTAGGGATTTGTGGTGTTTAATCGGATATGCACATTAGTTAGTTAAAGTATTCACATCGCATGCAATAAATAAATGGAAAAAACCCAAAATTTGATCATATCGATTAATCCTAAAACATAGTATGTTGACGTGGTTTTGATACCACTGTTGGGTTTTGTGGGACAGAACATGCAGCAGAAATAAATTTTTTATCTAACCACAAACCCATAACCAGCAGATCGTATCAACAACTATGCAATAGGAAAGATGGTTTAGTGAGATATACTTGGTCCTGAGGCTTGCTCAGTGACAATACCTCACAGCTAGTGCGGCCTTCGACCACCTAGTCTTCGATGATTTCTGTGAACCTCCTGGCCTTGACCCGGACTGCAGTTGACGGTCGTCCTCATGAGCGGCAGAAATCTCCCACCTCTGTATATAGTCTACATGGACCACCGGGAACTCTAGTCGTCATGATGGACAAACTAGAAGGAGTCATCCCCTTCTATCTACGTACTAGTCACCGACACACACTCCCACCACCAATCACTTTTCTACAATTGCCTTTCCCTTGTTGTTCCTCCTTGTATGGGTAGAACTTGCTTGGGCTCTCTCAGTTACCACAACCTGAGAGGACAAAAACTTTGCAGAGAAACTAATGTTCTGAGTTGTGTGTTCTAATAAGCCCCCTGTACCCCTCTATTTATAGTAGAGGGTAGAGTCAGTGTTCCCAGTCTGTGCAGGAGTAGAAGGGTCCAGATTTTCCACAAACTGATTGTGCTGCGATAGGAGAACCGATCAGTTCACAATTGAAACGATCATTTGGGCAGGTGAGCCGATCGGTTCACCAAGTGAACCAGTCGTTTCACTTCCCAAACATGCCTACAATTGACTTTCCTTATTCATTTATAATTAAAGCAAAGATTAATTCTTATCCCAATCAAATTGGACAAGTGAAATGAAAAACTTTTCTCACAAATCGAGAAAATCCAACACTGCTCGTTTGGTCCAAGTGAACTAATCGGTTCACTAGAGTGAGCGGTCATCTCACTGACCATGAGCCGATCAGTTCACCCAGTGAACCGGTCGGTTGGTGGTCTTGGTTGTTTAGAATTCAGTCAATGTAATTCTCAATCAATCTGACACTCTAATCAGTTGGTTCAACACTTGAACTTGATTATTCTGAGTCAAGTCTATTGATTGAATGTTTAATTAAGTACCTAAACACTTTAGTAATCAATATAAACAACATTCATGGATAAACTCCTCTTCCAGGTTAATCCTATATGTGTGACCCTATAGGTTCCATTTCACGTTGACAGTGAATGTCCATAACTAACTTATGACTTCATAAGCAAAGAGCGGTGCCTAGTCGCACATCAGTGCTACCCAAGTGAAGAGGAAAGTTAGAGAACAACTTTCAACCTACAATTTATTATTGGTGTTACTATGAATGTATAGTTCCTTTGTTGTTGATATCCGGATTGAACTCGAGGCATGGACTTGTCATCCTCTACAAACGTTCAATCCATATTTCTTGAACTAGAGCATACTATTTGAGATAAATGCAAGCTCAATATCATATATTGACTCGCATGTACATGGTCATGTATTTCTCAGTCTCACTTATCAAGTGGCTAGGATATCACACTCCCTTAGGAGGGACAAATTCCATATCTATCACTCACATTCAAGTCCCCATGTGTCAAAGTCACCCAATCATCACCGTTATAACAACCCATGTTCAAGACTATTTGATGATGTCAAAGTGTACCCAACCACATGTGATGAGTGCAGTGATTTCAGGTTAAAGAATCACTGTCACCACCAATACTATAAGAGATGATCCTGACTAACCAAGTGTGGTTTCCATGCATCACTCGTACGGTGGGTCTGTCTGATACATTGTTCTCTAACATGTATTTGTGTGCTTGGTTTGATATCATATATCATGACTGATGAGATTTTTCCATCAACCAACACACACTCTAGTCTTTTGTATTATTGATTTCTATGGCTATTTCCACAATAACAACTGACTAGGGACATTAGTGAGAATGTACATACTCTTAACATCCGTATGTTCTCATTGTTCAAGTCACGTACTTGAAGACATACGTCACTGAATTTTGTCATTCTCTAGACATCTATCTTGTAATACTATTATCTAAAAAATAGTTAAAACATATAGACAGAAATTGCCTTTATTATTAGTATTCAAATAATTTACAAAGTATGCCATTACAATCATCATATGACTGACTCTTTGGGCATACATACCAACAGTATCGAGATTACATCAAAAAGTCACCCGCTTAAGAGAGACAAACTCGGTATTATCGACTCTCCAATCGGTACTATTGAGTTTCTAAAGATTTTTGAGTGCTTAAGTGATAAGCACTCGGTAGTATCGACATCTGAGTCGGTACTACTGACTTTTTGGAAGTCCCAAGACCAAAAAACCGAGATAAAAATTTGAAAATACCCATCCAGAATTATCAACTCGGTACTACCGATAGTCCCATCGGTAGTACCGACGCATGATGTCAGCAATATGTGGATGCTTGATTCAATGGTAGATGTGATCTTCATTGCACGGTCGATAGCGTCAATCCTCACCTCCAGTCGGTACTATTGACTTGGACTCAGTACCATCGACTCCAAGTGATCCACGCTCAAGACATCATCAAACGTCAGCCGACGATACATCCGAGCCATGAATTTGTGCTTGCAACTCGGTACTACCGACACAAAAGTTGGTAGTACCGACTCTGCCCGACTCAACTATATAAGGAGTGGGAGTGAATCCATTTTCTTCACACCACTTCCTTCACTCATCCTATAACTCAAAGCAAAGTTGTACTGAGCTCCTATAGTCTTCACTGAGCTGAAAATCTTCACCGAGCCTCCCTTTCCTCATCCTCCTTCTTGCAGTAGCATCATGGCACCAAAGAGAGGCCCTTCTACATCTGTAGAGCAAGGAGAGTTGGTCCCTTGACCAACACGCATCCAAAATCCATCCTCATAGATCATGAAAGTTTATGAGGAGTTGTAGACAAGGTTGATAGTGCCAACGTGATATGGAGATCATGCCTTGATTGAGCGAGTGGGATTCACCGACAACATGTGATGGGTGTGTTAGAAGTAGCTCATGGAAGGAGACAATCCTTTCTTCAGTGGTTGGCAGACTTACCCAGAACTTGTCCTTGAGTTCTTGGCATCGCTGGAGGTTCATGTCGCCCCTGAGCAACATTTAGGAGGTGAATGGCAGGAAGGCAAATTCAGCTTCCGCCTCTTCAACAACAACTACTTCATCACTCTACAGGACTTCAACCACATCTTCACCTGGGCTCACATCCCAGAACGCTTGACCCCTTCTGATTTCGACTACGACTTGGCTTGGGAGCAGCTGACTGAGGTGCCAGAGGGCTTTCGCATTAGCTGGCATGTCAACTTTGTTACTGACATCGAGCACCCCTTTGCTCGAATCCTTCACTGCCTCTACACCAACACCATCTTTGCTCGTTTTGGCCAAGCTCAAGCAGAGATTGAAAAGGCAGACCTCTACTTCCTCTATAGGCTATTAGAGGGAGAGACAGTCAAGTTTGTACCCTTCCTTTTTTTTGGTCGGTCAAAAAACGTGTTACTATTAATACCAAAAACTTTGGGCACTAAGTACCCCCATTACATCAACAGGAGCTAAAAGCTCATACAAGGATCAAACCCCACGCAGGGGAAACACATGATTTCTAAAAACATAGACAAAACTAAGATGACCTCTCTAACTAATAAAGCTAGGTCCAAGCAGTCCTACCGGAAAAGACTAATTACAAGCCACAGATACATGCATTCAGCATACCCACAAGTAGTATCAGTAGCTTGACATAGATCAAAAACAAGTTATCCTGCCTGAAGCTAGCCTTGAAGCTACTGACCTTCTTAGCCATCTGAACATTGGGTTTCTACCTGGGTGAAAACGCCCAAAAGGGAACCCCTAGCATCGGATCAAACAAAAACCTGATCAAGCCGGATAAGTGCAAGAGCCAACACTTTTAACAACAGCGCGTGGAAGGGAGAGCAGCTCCAAATCACCCTTCATGCTTAGAAAAGCACCAACTATCTATACGAGTACCCACAAAGTGTGGTACTATGCCAAGATTAAGGATCGCCTTAAACTATCCACCCACCCACAACCAGGTTGTTAACCAGTTAGAGCTCTTGAACTTCGGTATCTGCTATTTACATAGCACAAAGCAAGGCCGGAGAAGGTCCAACACAAGCAGCAGCAGCATCACATCAAGCAACTGAAGGCGTCTCTGCAGTGGCATAAGGGCCAAGGAGGAGAAAGCTTGAACGATCTACTCCCCAAACCCGACTGCCCATGTGCCTGCTTGAATGCCTCTCAGAGGCATTCTGTCGAACGCCAAAGGAGCTCCATAGCCTGGCAGCAGAGGAGCCAGGGGGAAGGGAAAGAAGGTCCTACCCCCGTTTGCCCAGGCCACGCTTGACAAACTGGCAAGGGGTCAGGGTTAACCGTGATCTGGAGCCGCAAAGACCGCGAGTCTAACCTTATGTCCCTGAACGGAACCAGTAGCCAAACAAGCAAACTGCCGGAGTTAACGGAGGTGAGCCCATGACCAGGAGCATCGCCGGTCAGGTCCGAGGAGAAGCTCACGGCCAACTGCACCCTCCGTCAACTGCCGCACTGTCGTGAACTCGACCGGGAAAGCCACATCAACGTGAGCGTAACTTCACCTCATGATCTGCTTGGACGGCAACTCCCAGCAGGTCAACTCAGCATCACCTCGATGAGCCAGAGAATACCCCAGCCACCAGGAGTAAACCCGCCCCCTCCAAATCCATCAGGGGAGGATCTAGAGGGGGAAGCGCCGCCGCCGCCACAACGCTATGAGGAGCTCTGCCAAACAAGTTGGAGAAGACCCGAGCTGACCTACTAGAAGAGAATGCCCAATCTCCGCCAGAGCACCATGGCAGGAGCCCAGTCGGCATCACAGATCGTTGTCTTGGAAGCCTGAGCAAAACCAACTACCGGCGACGACCCCTTGAACTGGAAGGAGGCACATGTGCTAGGACCGGAGGAGCAATCAGCGAGATCGAAAGGGGAAGGCTCTTCTCCACTCGTCTCACTTGAACGAGATGAAGTCGATTGAATCGATGGCGCCAACCTCGTCAATCGCGTCTCTCACAGCGCAACTCGACCCTCGTCTTCCAGAGCCAAAGGGGGCACCCGCCGGGTAGTAGTTGGACGCCTCTTTCTCCGGGAATGGAACGAGCTTCAGTCAGCGTGGTTGAAAGCCAGAGGGAGAGGCATGCCTGAGAAGACACGCCCCTCCCCCCAGCGGTGCCATCGGGTAGAGGGAAGCCAGAGCAAACCCTAGAGAGAGAAGCCTGATTTAATCAGTTTTAGTTTGTACCCTTCCTTCTCCTCCACATGATCTTAATTCAGCGAAACGTGATGAGGAAGGTGTCGATTGCATTTGGGGGTCTCATCACCCCCATTGCATTGCATTTCCACCTTGACTTGTCTACCCTAGCGCCAATGGAAAATACAAAGAAACTAGACCTTCATCACTTCAGCAAGGAAACCCTCCTCAACTTACACCGTAACATAGTGTGTGCAAGATGCACACGTCGAGGAAAGTTTCGGGAGCATAGCCTCCCTGACCCCATCTTTAACATGTGAGGGGTAGCCCATCTTCGATGGCCATTGGACGAGGGGGAGGAAGAAGATGAACCCAGGGCAGTAGCTCATGATGACAACGAGCATCAAGATGATGATGACTCTGATGACGTTGAGGAGGTAGCAGCCACTATCCCCATCACCCGAAGAGTGGTCTCGCACAAATAGGTCTGCACCTACGTTGCCTCAACTTCATCTGCCCCACCTCATTCTCAAGAGGAGCAAGACCCATACAACATGGTGGGTATGTATGGGATGCTACAGGAGATCCAGACTGGACAACAACAACATCAGGTGATGTTAGCTGGTGTGCAAGAGATACAAGGATGGTTGTACCAAAACCAACAAGTGATATATGAGAATGAACGCCTTCTCTTAGCCAACCAAGAGAATGTTCACATGCACCTACAGTGGATGGAGCAGTATGAGTAGCCCTTCTTCGACTATTATTTGAACCAGGAATACTTTGGAGGGTACCCACAACCACCGTAGATGCCACCGTCAGATCTATCTTTTTAGGGGATATTCCCTCCTCATGACCCCAACATGCCACATCTAACTCCTCCATTTTGAGCAATGGTACTGCTATTCCACCTCTTGATGCGAGTATTGACTATGTGGACATAGTCTTATTCAAGCTTGGGGGGTGCTGGAACAACATTCTATTTTAGTTTTTACTGCATTTTTATCTTAGTTGTTTTATTTTTAGTTTAGTTTATGCATTTTTAGGATCCACACCTATCTAGTGTAATCATGGAGCAGTAATGCATGGTTTTGTATGTCAATTCATTGATGTTTGTGCAAAGAAATGGTTGTGTCTTTATAACTTTAATCGCGATATATTTGTGCAACACCACTTGAAGAAGTGTTTGGTTAAGTTAGCTCTAGGATATAGGATATGAATGAACATCTAAATCAAATGGGAAAGTGAATGAAGATGTTGTTGAGCCTAAACTGATCAAACCTTTAATGAGATCTTAAATGGAAATCTAAGAAAGAAACATTAAGATTACCCGTTCATAGGTCATTAAAGAGGGACATATCATAATCCTATTAAAGGCATTGTCTCTTAGTTATGTGATTCCATCCATCCTTTCCATCCAATTTTGAATCACCACCTCAAGATGAACGAGTACTCCAACTTATTTCTTTTGATTGCATTGCATGGCATAATAGGTGACATGATATATTAGCTTATCCTTACTTACATTTGAAGAAAAAAAACAAAGGTTGCATTTGTATGCATGAACAACCTTAGTGCATACCGTCTTAGTTGCATAGAAATTGCATGTAGATTATATACATTTCATCACACTCATTTCTTTTTGTCATGTGTATTTTAGTTTCCATTTGTGAAGATTGAAGTAGGGGCATACCTCCACATCTAAAAGAAATTCTTAAGGAGAAAGTATGTCCCTGAGTCTTCTTGAAGGGATGAATTCATTCACGTGACACATTTGTTTGTTTTTTACAGTCTCATTTTCTGTAATGAGATAGCTTCATACATGCATCATGTGTCAAAAAGAAAGAGAAAAAGATAGTAGGCATTAGGATTCATGCATAACATTCTTTTCATTCATGTAGGTCATCATTTTGTTTGCATAAATAAGTTGGATGTATTTGTGATTCTTCAATTTCCACCCGGCTCATATCATTAATTTCCCTCATTGGTAGGTGATTCAAATGATTTATTTCCTCTTCCATTATTATAAGGAGATCTACTTCCAAGTAGTTGGTACTTAGGAGTGAGCAATTTAGATTAGGGAATCACATAGTTCACAAAGAAAATGCCTGAATAATTATGATATTAACTGTTTTTTTATAGTGTTCATTGATCAAAAGGTGGACATCTTCTTTAGAAATTTTTGGTAATTATAGATTAGTTATTAGTTCAGTGGTCATTGGAGGCTAGTTCATGGATTGTTCGGTGGACATGATTAAGAAAAGAGTTCATGTGTTATATCCTTTTGCTGACTTACATCAAACAAATCTAAGAGTAGTGTTGCTCCAGGACGAGCAACATTTAAGCTTAGGGGATTTTGATGCATGGGTTTTAGTCATTTTCACAGGCTATTTTCCTTGATTTTATGTGTTGATTTGTCATTTATTTGATTAATTATGCATGAAATTCTATCAATGGCCTATTCTATCTACATGCATCAAATTATATGATTTTTATTGTTTAAGATGGTTTAATAATTATCCCGAGTATTTATCCATGTTCTTGTGCATTTTCAAGTACAATCAAACTTCATAGACTCAGTACTACCGACACTAAAAGTCAGTGGTATCGACTTCACATCAATATTGGACCAAAAAAGACTCACACAAACTCGATACTACTGACACTTAAAGTTGGTAGTACTGAAACCTCATTAGTAAAACATAAGGATGAATTGCAGAAACTCAGTACCACCGAGTTCACAAACTTGGTACTACTGAGATGGCACCAGTAAAGTAGTGCTCGAGCGACCTAAAGACTCGGTGCTATTGAGACAAATCGATAGTACTGACATTGTGATAAATCACGGCTACCCTAGGAACTCAGTACTACTGACTACCAAGTTGGTACTATGAGTCTACCTGATCATGCAAATCTAAAGATAGAAATCTAATCCAACGACTGGCATTATTTTGCACCTTTAGTGATTCCTACAACTTGAGAGGAGTTCGTCCAGACCCAAGGGAGGCAATTATTTTCCATTGCATGACACTGGAGAGAGAGGAGAGAAGAGCAAGAAACCAAAGGCTTCACCTGGGATGATCCAAGCACCTCCGGAAGGCGAATCTGTAGCTGAAAAATAGTAAATTGCATGCACGACGTAGGAAATCATCCATATCAGTTATTCTCCAGGGGTTACTTAGTTTTTCTAATGTTTCCCACATTTTTCTCTTTCTCTACCATGTATTCATCAATGAAAACCATATGAGGCTAAACACCTTAATTCCTTAGGATCCAGGAGTAGCCCAGATATGCATTGTAATTGATTTCCATGCATTAATATCATCTTTGTCCCAATTTTCTGGATATAAATCTATGAAGTTGTCTTGCTCTATTTATGCATGATCAACATAGATAGATTATCATACCCTAAATCATTTCGAGAGAGAGGTTAAGGGCTGGAAAGCATATATTTACCCATTTATTGCACCCCTTGAGAGAGGTGGAGAATAAATGGGAGGTGAAACCCATAGATTAATCATAAAACACCTAACTAATGAACCAATTGCTATGAAATAGGATTGGCATTAAAATAGGTAGTGAACTATGCTACGAGAGTGGGTAGCTCTGACTACAGGCTCTTCATCCAGGGATAGGGGTAACAGATATTAGTGTGTGAATGAATTGCAATGCAATCTGCGGTAAAACCATAGTCCTGAGGAATTCCCTAAAATCTGAGTAATTTCATTGTTAAGCTTGTTTTGTTCCGCTATCATTTCTATTCAATCAAACCAATTCACTTTCATTGGACTAGCTAACTAGACCATAGTTAGTAGTAGTCTTCTGGATAACGTTTCCCTGCGTTCGACTCGGGCTTCAAAAAGGCCTATATTACTTCGAGACATTCACTTGTGTATAACACACGACAAACATGTGTCAGTAATACTCCTCACATATTTACTTATTTTCCTGCATTTTTCACCCAAATATTCCTTGCTTTGACCTCCTATCCTCACAGTGGAGGTGTTTTCTCCGACCACTGATGGTCATAGTTTCGTGTTTGGACTCCATGAGTCCACCGACCATACAAAACCACATGTATGAGTTTTAAGTGTGTGGGTGCATGAGGTTGCGTCTGGCACCTCATCCACTGCTTCACTACCATCCATGGTGGTAACTATCAAGGGATAAGAATCTCATCTACGTTGTCTTTTCTCTACCCACCTTATTTTCTCTGATTTCTTTGTTTCCCTTAGGTGTAGAATTGTCCTTTCACTTGTTTTGAGTTAATGAGTCTCTTTCATGCATGCATCCTCGACCTTAATACCATGATAGACCCACTTGGTTTAATATCATAAGTAGGGGTATGTTAGTCGTTTGGATACAATTTTATTTTAATAAATTAATCAATGATGTAACTTTTCAAATATACAACTATTGGAACATAATTCAAAAATAATTAAAAAGGATCTTATATCTAGATTGGTTTCAAGGTTTGATTTAAAAAAATTAAGTAAGATTCTAGGGTTTGTTATTTAATAAATGCATGAACCCTAGATTTCTAAAATGATGTATATAGGTGTGTGAAAACCCTAGTTGGTGGACAACATTAGTATTTGCTTGACTTAGGATCAAGGCTAAGGTATGTATATCTATTCAATTTACTTTGAGAAATTTGTGACTAAAACCCTAACTTCTCTAAATAAGGCACATATCTTGAAAAAGATTTTCATTTGCTTGTCTATTGATATCTTTTGGAGGACTTTTTATTACAATATGTTACCTCTCTAGTTACCAAAATTATACAATCATTAATGATTAGGTCCCTTAACCTTAAGTTGATATAATATGGATGTTCTTGTTCCCTTTTACTTGAATATGAAGTGAAATTGACTAAACATTCATCATGTGTCTTTATTGTGCATGTAAATTAGACTACTATTATTTAGAGTAGTATGCCTATGCACCACCATATTTTAGGACGTGTTTATTTCATGTAGAGTGTGTTTTTCCACTCTTTTACATAAAGGGTGTGCCTATTTCGGCCCAGGGTGTGCGTTTTCCCTCCAACCTTTTTCCTTGAGACTTTATAGTATCTCAGGCCTATTGTAGATAATCTTAGTTTGCATATTTTAGCATGCCCTATGGTTGATTGAAATATTATGGAAATAATTTTTAAAGGAATGAACTCTCATTTGATGACTATCTTTTGTTAGATTAAATGCCTCACCTCTTTGGACTGCATATTCTTTTGAATGCACTTTCTCTTGAATTACCTACATATATCAACCCCTTTCACTTCTGAAATTTCTTACTTGTATTACCTTTTTCCTATTTAATGTCCAAATACTTCCATAATGAACATACTTGATTTATATTAATTCATGCTTCTCTTCTATTTCTTTCTTATGGATGTTGCTCCAAACCCACCCTATAGACGAGTAACTTGTGGAGAAGGAGTTTGGACAAGCTGCTCAAATTTAGTTGCTAAGAAGTTTTGAGATGGCCATGTTGCACACCAATGTCCATCACTTTAGCCTATAATTTCCTTTCATTTTAGTTTGTCCTAAATGGGTTGTTTGAAGAACAATGTTTAATTTTGTAATCGTCTAATTTATTTTTTATTTTTTGCTACAATACTCTTTGTTCTTACCTTATTTATTACAAATCAGTATGCACCCCTTATATCTGCAAATTTTTAGTCGTGTTTGGTTTAATGGTTTTTAATACGTCCTTCTCATAAAAAGTGAGGAATGGATCCCTTGTCAGGTCCCACCCCTTACAATACCCGCCCATCTCTTTATGACTATTGATGATCCCTATATTAATTGATGTCAAATGTTGTGATGATTTATGTGTGTTAAATTTCAACATGTGGTGATGCACTCGTGGAAGGTCATACAAGTATACCAACTTCCCATTCACTTGGTAGATATCAACCTAGAATAACATATGCTTTGCCCTCCATGGTGACAACTATTGAGACAAGTTTGCATGGTATGGATTACGATTGGTCCATGTTAATTTGGAAAGGTATTGGTTGGTTTTAATTTTAGTAGATTAAGAAGTTGAATGACTGACAAAATAGTTGGGATGACTAACAGATGAGTTAAACAAACTTGTAGGATTACATTAAATTAGGGAAACCAATGTGGTCAGACCAATTCATGTAAAGTTATCCTAACAAGTTGAACTGACTTCCCACACATCAACGTTGATATGTTAGTTGGGTGACTAGTCAATGGCACAAATGGTTCACTGACTTGTCACAAAGGTCAGTCATCTTTTAAATGTGAAAGTTAATGTTTATATATGAAGTCAACCAACTAATCAAAAGTTAGCCAATATGTGTGTAAATTCTATCGATTAAGGTTGATTGACTTGTTTATTGACAACTAAGATGTTACAAAGGGTAAAATACCAAGCATTCAATCTAGATGTCTAGGAACTTAGGCCCATGAGCACATCTGATCTTCATCTCACTTATGGATAAACAAAGAGGAGAACATGAGTTTGATTTCTAAGTTTTTTTGTAAATCATGTTTAGGTTGGAATTTGACAAAAGTTATGATGGACCAATTTTGGGCTAAAAAAGGCAAGTTGAACCCTTATTCTCCAATTTTTCTAGTTAATGTTATTAGATATTTGATCCCCACAATATATTTTAAATAAGTGCATGACATAAAACAAATAATATGTGAGTAAAAACCATAACATCAATCAATCTATACCTCGTAGTGTATTTTTCAAACTTGATGCTCAATTGGTATTATACATGTGAAACTAGTACATTTCTAACCTCTAATGTCACTTTTCCTCATGTCAGTTCCAAAGAAAAAATGACACTATAGATTAAACAACATCAGTTCTTGAGCACAAACATCACCATTGGTCAATTCTTACCAATTTAGAAAAGAGACGGGTGTTGCTTTTTCTATAATGTCAGTTACCTATTATAGAAACCGTTGTCTTAGATAATTGGAAAAATACAAAATTTCATGGAAACAAATTTGCCTCTAAATATTTACAATTAGCATTGGTTTGAAAGAAACCTATAACAAACACCTTCACATGAAATAAATTTTACCTTCAAAATACTTATGACGTTGGTTTGACATTAGAAAATTTGACATTGTACATATTATAAACCATGAAAAAGTTATACAAATGATGTCATTTTGATGTCAAGAAACCTACAATAGAGAATTCACTCCACGTCCCTGCAAAATATTTTCCCCCCAAATTGCTCTCTAGTGTCAGCTTGCTCAGAAAAAACCAACGACTAAGTCCTTACTAAGGTCAACTTTTTCTTTGTTTGGACAAGGGTCTTTGTCATCAATTTTTATTTAAGAACCAACGTCTAAGTACTTACTTAGTCGTCAATTTTCACAAAATAAACCAATGACTAAGTCATTACTGAGGTCAATTTTTTTGTTTGGATAAGGGTCTCTGTCATCAGTTTTTAATGCTGAACTAACGACTAAGTTCTTAACGAGCCTAGCATTTTTTAATTGGGAAAATGACCTTTGTCATCATTTTTGGTTTATACAACCGACAACTATGATCTTAGTCATCGGTTGTAGCTATCAACTAATGACTATGTACCACTTAATACCACCCGAGAAAATCCTTTCCCCCAATATTCTATTTCATCGCATGCGACCCGCCCCACTCTAGCTATATCACTCTTCCACCTGTTGTTGCTACTACTATCAAAGCTATTGTTGCTCACTAGCGATTACTTCTGCTCTCCATCATCAAAACCACCCTTAGCTGCCTGCTCTGTGTCCTCTAGTCATAGCCATCTCTGCGTCCACTACAACCTCCACCTCTAGCTGCTACTATTACAACGTCCATCTCCAACTACCGTTGCCACAACCTCCATCTCCAACAGCTGCCACCACAACCACCTCCACCTCTAGTCTACTCCACGTCCTACAACCACCGTAGTCGCAACCACCTCTACCACCACAACCACAACCACTACCACCCCTCAATACTTGACACCTGCAATAAGTGGTTATGTGTTTTTTTAACTAGGCTAGTTGTTCATATCCACTCAGTACTACCACTAAATAGTAGGTCAAGTTATATTCTAAAAAAGAATATGAAGAACATGTATAACAGTTGACTTCTCCTACCATCTTATAATTCAAGAAATCAGTACAAGGATAAGGCAAACGCTTCAATCAATGTGAGATGTATGTCGCCCTAAGCCCATATACTACATGGTTGTATTACGTCTTTTATTATGCCCTGAGGATTTAATTCGTACCACTCAAATCCAACCGCCCCCTATGAAGGGAAACTGACGATGCCATACAAGGTCCATGGAAGAGTCAGAATCCACGACCCCTACAGCACCTCTTGATCAACACAAGAGAGCACCGCAGAGACATACTAGTCAACTGCAAAAGAGTGACACATGGTCCCAAAAGGATCGGATCACGCATGGCCATCCATATCACAAGGAGATCATATCACACATGGCCATCTCACACAACCTGCAATTGTGGATGCAAGGAGATACTCAACTTGCACCCCCCATATTAAAAAATATGCGCTCCGAGTTAAACTCATTTCACCAATCCGGCAAATAAAGCTGACACTGGGAATTGGATCTATGGCACATGGCAAACTACATGATTAGGTTTCACTTGATTAGTTATCCAATTGGGTGACTTTTAGCATCAATCAAGTTACAATGTATAAAGATAAAACAAACTCTACATGATTAAGGGTGTATTGCAACTTCAGAAGATATAAAACATATAAAGTGTGAGATTGTCACACAACCACCATATGATACTCATTGCTCTGTCATTCCCAAGGAGGTCACCAAAGTCACATACCACCATGGTATATCAATCCCTTAATCACATCACTTGAGGATATCACCTCTCAATAGGCATTAAGCCATCACTAGGTCATAGGACCCATCACGTTGCGCCCTGCATATTTAACACTACATTGTGCCACATGGATGTACATAAGCACAACCTTTTATCACATAATCATCACCACAACACACACAAACCATGACATACATATTACCTGCAAGGTTAAGGCTTATAAATAAGAGAGAGAAATTATCACACTATAATGATCTTTTCAAGATAGAGAAATAAACATGTCTCACTCTCATTTAGGGTTAGGGCTGCACGCTATAGTCGATTAGGGTTTAAAGCTATATAAAAACACTAAAGCCTAGGAGAACCGCCTCCCACTATCTTGGAGCATCTTAGGGTTGAGGAACATAGTTAGGGGTGATTAGACATTATCCAAACATCACTCTACATGGCTTATAAATTACTCGTGGAAGTATATCAACTATGTGATCAAACATGCCTCTCAACCACCCATCATACATATGCCATGACTACTCATGCAACCAGGTCGCGTCCACCCCAAGAAGCACTTGTCGCGACCTCAAGAAGAAGAAGGGTTGTTGCAACCACCAACCCTATACATGTCATGATTGTGACAAGGACAAGGGTCGTTTTCAACACAAGAGCAAGCATTCATCCAAAATAGAAGCATGGTCCTACCAAGTCAAGGTAGGAGAGAATGACCCACAACTAGGGCATACCAACTGAAACAGCTCATGGGCCACGACCATCCAAGATGTCACGACCCCGACATCCAAAGAGGAGACCCATCTTGAACCCCAAAACCTAGATATGGCATTATGACTGTGACCAAAACTAGGGAAAACACGACATTAATATCGTGACCAAAACCAGGGCAAACACGACATTATGGCCGCAACCAAAACCTCAAGCTAAAGAGATGTCGCGATTCAAGACAAAACAAGGCATGACAACCACTAAGACCAAGCCACCACCAAGACCAAGAACCTTGATCAAACCAAGGTCAAAACATAGTTAAATCTGGATCTAAAATAGGTGATCCAACAAGGGAAAACTCATCATCGCCATAGAGGAAAAATCCCATGCAAAACAGTCATCAAACCTTAAAACAAACTTCATAAAACCACTATAAAAAGGAATCTCAACAAGTGAGAGAAACTAGGATCATCACCACCAAAACTTCATAGATCTCTAAAACACTCAATCATCATGCATGCAACTCCACCAAGGTCGGGAAATGAAGGAAAACCATCATGTACCCCTAACACTAAAATTCGTACAAAAGGAATTATGGTTTCAGATCACATCCAAACAAAGCATGATCTTAACATCATCCAAATTCTAAGGTATATCACCATCCATTAGCATGTTAAGGAAACATTTAGAGAGAAAAAATAATAACATGCAAAAGCATAAAGAGTGCAATAATATAGGAGGTTAAGAGTTATGAGGAGGACTCGGATCTAAGCCAGTTATATATACATATTTATAGTGATAATCATAGTCACTTTATAGTTGCATGAAATAAAAGTCATCCAAGCAGTTATTTTTAGGCAACCGATAAAACTTCCGGGAATCGCCGTGAAACTAAAGCGATTATCCATAAGCATAACCACATACCTGTCAGGTTGATTTGAGACAAAATAATCCAATCAATCAAGAATTCCAAATAGGCAAGCAAGCACGCAATGAGATCCTGAAATATGCATACAATTTCCTATTATTGATAATGCCATCAAGATCTATTAAACCTAGCTCGCTTCCTAGGGTTTCTAGTCCACTTTTAGGGTTTCCATTGCAATTAGGGTTTCACTTCATTTTTACTATTTTAAACCCTAATCTCCCTAATTATCTCATCTATTCTTCACGAAAGATATTAAGGTTACCTTTTAACAACATATAACCTTATTTTCATATTAAAGGCATCATTATCCATCAATTAAGTCCATTAAGCCTCTTTTACATTAAAACTACCATTTTTATCATTTTAATTCATGACAAGATCATTATGCCCGATTAGCATCACATTAACAACTCATAGTTCATTGTGGTCTAATTCACCTATGAACTCCATTTATTACTAATTCCACATTTTATCCATTAGAAAACCCTAATTTCCATATTAAGGGTATTTATTCACAATTAGGAACCTTTATACTCAAAATAGCTTAGAATCATCATATCTCAACTTTATTCATGAATTTGAACAATAAAGCCATTAAGAGTTACAATTACTAATATTAGGGTTTCAAGGCCCATTAAAGCATATTTATGCATATGAAATTCTAAATTAAACCAATTACATGCAAAGTTCATCCTTTTTGTTCTTAATGTACCTTTTTATAATTACCAGGTTAATATCAACATTAGTCATCCATTAAACCCTACTAAATACATTAATCATCTCAAAATAGGGTTTTTGAATCATTAAAGCATTAAAGTTGACAACTTCAACTATTATTTGAATTGAAAGAGGAATTATCCTCTAAAACCATTTTTAATGAATTCCTCTCGTTTTTCTAATCAAAATGTGTATATTATTTGCTACCATCGGAGTTACGAATAAAAAGATATGATTTTTGCATTATTTCACTTACTTGACCAATCGGAGGATGCCACGTCACCTCCTTCTCCATGCAACACGCTCGTTTGGAAAACATAACGAAAAGACCGATCTGCCCTCATTTAAGTCGGTGGTTTCTTCAGCTTGCAGAGGGGCAAAAACGTCAAACAACCAATGGGTCATCTTCCACCTCCAACCAGCCCTAGCGGCCGCCGTCTGCAGCCTTGCGCGAGCTGTCTCTTCCTCCCTGGGCTGCGATCCTCACCGGAAATTGCTGCTTTGCCTCCGCTGTGCCCTGGTGTAAACAGGGCGCCTTCAGTTCACGGCCAAGGCGGCCATTCCAAGCGCGCCCAGCCTGCGCCGTTTGGCTAAATGTGTAGCATGTTGCAGGTGGTTTGCGCGAGGTAGAGCACTCGGGGACGATAGCTGATCATCCTCAGGTCATCGGGGAACACCAAGCCTCCATCAAGATGACCCACAACTCCTCGTTGCTTTAGGGAAAGCACCAAATACATGACTAGGGTTTGAAATGAAGAAGAAGATAGAGAAGAGATAAAGGGATACATGGGATCTCTCTTGAACTCGAACCAGAGGGTCTACCTTATATAGGGGAGGGTATCCACGCCCTAAGGTGCTTGCCCACGAAGAAAGAAAGCCCTTTTCCAATAGGAATCTGATTCCTTCATTAAGAAGCAAGTTTTTCTCTCTCTTAAGTATCTTTTGATGTTCTTTATACTTTGGATATTTAGTAATTCGAAAATTACCTCTTTCCTTCTCTTTGTTCTTGGCTTTTAATCCATTGGCATGAAATTATGTTTTCTTTTAGTAGAAAATACCACCTCTTTAACAATACCACAAAATCCATTCATTATGCATCATATTATCTTCTTATTTTCTATTATTGGTATTTACTCTTTCTTTTTCTCCATTGGGGCTCGTTGGACCCCAAGAAACTATAATATTTCAAAATTCCTTTTTAAGTATACTTATTATCCTTCTAGATGCATCTATATTCATTATTTCTCATTATCTTGTTTATTTCTTATTAAAATATCTCTTTTTGAGGATTTCTCTTTATCTTTCTTTTATTTTCCTCATTGGCATTCCTTTTAACATTAGGAATCCTTTTGGATACAAAAATCCACCAAGGGTAACTCAATTATACATCTTTTCACTTATTTCCCACATTTTATCATTGTTTTTCAATTTCTTTCTTAATAAAGAAATATTTAATTGATCTTTTCTTTTCTTATTGCATTCTCTTTGCAACTTTGGACTCCTTGGAACCCAAAGAACCCAAGAGGCACGAAATCCAACTTTGGATAACATTCCTTTGCCTTCTAGAGGTTTCTACATCTTTCCTTTCTCCATTTTCTTATTTACTCATTTAATAATGGAGTTTCTTTTGTCTTTTCCCTGTTATTGGGCCCAATACCCAATAAAGCCCACAAAACAACCATCAAGGCTATTTTAAAGTAAATTATTTTATTCAAAACAAATTATATCATTATTTGTTCAAATATCTTTAGTATGAGAAATTACATTTCTCACCAAATGAACCCAAAACAAAATTGGGGTTACAACATGTATCTACCTATTATACCAATGTTTCCATGCTTGTTTTCTAATAACATGGATGCAGATAATTTAAGGTGGTATGTAGAGGCAAAGAAAAATAATGATGGGATCCTACGACATGCATCTAATTCTCCAGAATAGAAGAAGATCGATTTATTGTACCATGAAGTTGGTGAAAAGTCAGGATCTAAGACTTGGGCTTTGTACCAATGAGATTAATCCATACAAGACACTGAGTAGCCAACATAGCACTTGTCATGTTATGATTGTTATATACAATCTTTCTCCCTAGATGTGTATAAAAAGTATGTGATGCCGTCGTTGTTGATATTGGGCCCTAAACAACCTGGCAATGGTATCGATGTTTATCTTGAACCTCTGATTGATGACTTAAAGAAGCTTTGGGGAGAAGGTGTAATGACCTATAATGCTTCATGTAGAGAGATATTTTGTTTGCATGCTATGTTGTTTTACACTATTAATGACTTTCCAGCATATGGGAATTTGTCTGAATATACCGTAAAAGGATCCAAAGCGTGCTCTATATGTGAGGAGAAAACTGATTCAATACGAGTTTAACATGGTGGCAAGACTGTATATCTTGGTCATCAAAGGTTTCTTATAAAATTTCATCCTCATCAAAGGTTTTGCAAAGCATTCAATGGACTGAATGAGGAGCAGAGTGCCCCTAAACCTATATTAGGGGAGGTTGTTTATGAAAGAGTAAAAGACTTTTTCAATACATTCAATAAGAGCTCACAATGTATTATTCCCACAGAGAGTAACAAATCTTTATACAATAAGATGTGAATATTCTTGGATCTTCCTTATTGGAGTTCTTTTGCAGTTAGGCACTACATCAATGTTATGCATGTTGAGAAAAATGTTTGTCATAGCATCATTGGTACTATGTTGAATATATTAGGTAAGACTAAAGATGGCATCAAATGTAGAATGGACCTACATGAAATGGGCATAAGGAAAGAATTAACAACAAAAGTTAGTAGTGATTGAAAAACTAATCTACCTCCTGCTTGTTACACATTGTCTAGAAAGGAGAAGAATTTTTTTTGTGAGTGCTTGCTTAATGTTAAGGTACCACAACGATACTCTTCATATATCCATAGAGTGATATCAATGAAGGATCTGAAGTTGATAGGTTTCGAATCTCATGATTGTCACACTGTAATGCAACACATCTTACCAATGGCAATTCGATTTATACTGTTGAAACATGTAAGGTTTGTAATCACCAAGCTTTATTTCTTCTTCAACACTCTATGCAACAAAGTTATTGATCTTGAGAATCTCTATAAGTTGCAAAGAGAAGTGGTTGTTACCTTGTACCATCTTGAGATGTATTTTGCCTCATTCATTCTTTGATATCATGGTACACCTTGTTGTCCATTTGACTAGGGAAGTGAAAATGTCAGGACCAATTTTCTTGCGTTGGACATATCCTTTTGAATGATACGTGAGTGTTTTTAAAGGTGATGTTCAAAATCGTTATCATCCTGAAGGGAGTATTATTGAGGGTTATATGTCTAGGGAAGTTATGGACTTTTGCAATGACTTTGTGAGTTGTAGTGAAGCTCCTAGAAATGACAAGAATGTTGAGGACTATTCTAGCAATGGGACTCTGGGAGCACAAGTGAAAGTAATCATTCATGAGTTGTGGGAACAAGCATACTTGTATATTTTACACAACATCAATGAAGTGAGTATTTATATCACCAAACATACCAATTTCATCAAGCCAATTCAATGTGACTTATTAGAGGGAATAATAAGACATTTACTAGGTGGTCTGAAGATAAAGTCTTACATCAACTATCTTAAATACCAAATGATACTGCTGAAAATATCAAATGCCTCACCTTTAAACTAAAAATGAATGTTATGTTTTATGAAGGATTTGACATAAATGGATTTTCATATTACCCAAAATGTCAATCACTACTACAGAAATAGCATTCAGTGTCGCTTTTCTGGGCGTCGGTTATTAAGGAAAACCGACGCCTATAATATAAGGCGTCGGTTATTTAGACAAACCGACGTCTATATTCGAAGACCAGCCAGACACAGGTACCGCTTTGTATTCAGCGTCGGTTGTTTATAACAAACCGACGCCTAAAGTCACCCGCGAAATCCAATTTTCGAGCGAAAAAAATAGTGTCACTTTCAGCGTCGGTTATGTAGATAAAAAACCGACGCCTATGTGCGATGGAAATTTGCACGAAAAGTGTCCTTTTCAGCGTCGGTGATCCTTTTATAACCGACGCTGAAAGTGGTTCCCGCCAAATAATTTCGTGAAAATATCGTCCAATTGGACGTCGGTTGTTTCAAACAACCGACGCTAAAGATGTTTAGGCGTCGGTTGTTTTAAACAACCGACGCTATTTTGGAACTTTATATCCCACGATCGCCCGACTCTTCCCCTTTCTTCTGTTTCATTGTGAGAATTTCCCCCTTTCTTTGCTACTGTCGCCGCCCTACCCTCCGCCGCTGCAACCAGTTTCTCCATCCTCCACGACAGCGTCGCCGCATCACCGCCGCACCGCCTTCTCCAGCCTCCACGACAGCGCCGCCTCTGCGCCGCCGCAACTGCTTCTCCAGCCTCCACGACAATGCCGCCTCCGCGCCGCCGACGATCCTGCTCCTACTCCTGCTCTGTGTCTTCGTCGTCGCCGCCGCCCACTCCTTCCTCCTTGCTGCTGCTCTGCGTCTCCTTGCTCACGCCCTACTGCGGCGTGGTCTTCTTCCTTGCCTCCGCTGCTCACAAGGTATTAGCCATAGCACCTTCTGCCTTTCTTTTTTTCCATGTTGTTGTTGCAGAGGCGCAGGCTTACCAGTCCCTTCCTGGGGCAACGTTTCATGGGACTCCAATGCCGCAGGGCTACATTCGTGTGAGCCCGATACATGTATTACCCGATTGGAGGGAAGTTGTGTTGCCATATGCCCACCCAGATATTGATACACTTGGTGAGGCAGAAGGCGGGGTCATATTGTGGCCCAAAGCAGATGTCGTCTACACGACTGAAATTGTAAGATAAATTTACATTGATTTAGACTGTTAATGTGTATATATGATGTCAACTGATCTGAAATTATATATACATGTTAAAAAGAAGACACCAGGAGCACCTAGGCCTCCACCTCCACTTCCCGCATTACCAACTTGGGTTCCAACTGACCTAACATACCTGTTAGGTCCTGCTTGTAGGGGAATGGCATGTTGGCTACGGGCACATAATATACATTGCCCTATAATAGTTTCTCTAGATGCAGATTATGCAGGTCAATCATACGATAACTCTTTATTTATACAAGATATTATTGAGCTGTTTATGTATGATTGGCTGAATACATCAATGATAGAGACATGGATAAGGTGAGATCTTGTTTATACATCCATATACCTTGTGTAAGATCCGGTGATCTGGTTTCTTATATATTAATGCATACGCCTATATGTTTTGCAGCTACTTAGTTGAAGATCATTGCAAACAATTTGCATTTGATCATGTGGGATTTTTGATTCCATCATTGATTAGTTTGGTAGCTAAAGACCCTGATAATGTTCAACAATACTGTATAGATGCTTTTACAATTTTTGGTCAGCAAAAGAAGACGATAATAATAGCTCCATTCAATGTCAAGTAAGTTTACTTTATTTATAATTTAGACTTAAGAAAATTCCATTTTTATTTTGCATTTTGAGTTATTAATTGTTAACTTCTTACCTCTAGCGGTAGACATTGGGAGTTACTAGTTATTGTCCCCGGGACATTCACTGTTTATTATCTAGATCCTGCGGGGAGTACATTGAACACTAAAATTGGACACGTAATGAGAATGCCATTATTTTGGTGAGAAATATTTCATTTTTATATCCGTTAACATCTTTTATTACATTACTATTTACTTATGAAATTTATTGTGTTATATTAACATGTAGGGGTTTAGATGCATTCAAAAAGGTTGGAGGAACGGTCCCAAGGAAAAAGAACCAGCCAATAAATTGGCAGAACGTACAAGTAAGTTCCCGACTCGAATATATATATTATTGATGTGAATTGTGCTTAGTTGTATTATTTTGTATGTTTCAATTTATAGTGTGCTACACAAGACAATGGCTGGGCATGCGCATACTATGTGATGTGATTTATGCAGATGATTATCAAACATGCCGCATTGGACATCGATAGCATACATGAGGTATTATATATAGTCTCATTAGTTAGTATGAAATATATCAATCTTATTTTTATATTATTACTTATATATATACATCATTCTCTTTGTAGGTGTTTAAAACTGACCACGCTATAGGTAAACGCTTAAAAAATATACATGTTCCATATACGATGGAAGCATTAAATGAAGTAAGAGAAGAATGGGCAAAAGCCATACAAGCAGTGGCAACTGTAAGATATAATTGGGATGTTGATAGCGATAATGAATGATACTTTGTAAATGAATATTTCTGAATGTTAATACATGTATTTGAATGTTTCTATATGTGTGAATGTGAGAATTGAATTGATGTCTGAATGTATGTACTTGTGTGAAATTTTCCTTGTGACTTTTGCAGGTTTGCGGCCTGTTTGTAGGCTGATATCAATGGATGTCGTAAACCTGCAGTTCAGAAAACTGAACTGCAGGTTCTCATCCTGCTGACCAGCCACAGCAGGCCTGCAAACTGATATGAAAGAAAAAAAAAATAGAAATAGGCGTCGGTTATTTATAGAAAACCGTCAGCAAAGACCTACAACGTCGGTTTTTTTCAAAAAACTGACGCCTGATGTGGCCAAAGCAGTCCTAGAAATGGCGTCGACTATTCGTATCAAACCGACGCCTATTTAATCTATAGGCGTCGGTCTTTTGGTATATAACAGATGCCAAAAGTGTTCACGCCACAGAAAATGGCGTCATCTAGGGCACTTTATGCGTCGGTTATCTACTAAAAGACCGACGCTATATTCCATATAGGCGTCGGTCGTTTAGTAAATAACCGACGCAGAAAGTGCCCTAGATGACGCCGTTTTCTGTGGCGCGAACCCTTTTGGCGTCGGTTATCTACTAAACGACCGACGCCTATAGATTAAATAGGCGTCGGTTAAAAAACCGATGCCGAAGTGTTTGACCTTTAGCGGCGCCCACATAGGCGTCGGTCGGAAACCGACGCCAAATGGGGTTAAACGACCGACGCCAAAGGCCGTTTCTGTAGTAGTGAATATGATAAGAGTTTCATCCAAAATAGTGGGGTCGCCCTTCAAGCGTCTTCATTATATTTCTCTAGTGCGAAGGATAAGAGTTCACTTGAAGCTAAAATGTCATATTACAGCGTCATTGAAGACATACGAGAGTTTGACTACATATATTTCAGAGTTCCGGTCTTTAGGTGTAATTGGGTTGATAACACCAAAGGAGTTGTAGTGGTTGAATTGGGTTTCATATTAGTGAATTTCAAAAATATTGACAAGAAGGGTGAACCAATTATAATGGCATCATAGGAGAAGCAAGTATTTTAATCAATGATCTTGCAAATGAAAAATGCTCAATTGTTCTTTATGGTAAAAGGTAGTTCATTGCAGATCTATAGATGAAGAAGAGTATTATGACAAGTATGATGACTCCAGTCTATTTCAGTTAGCTTGCCAACACCAAATGTTAAAGCTAACATTGACTTATATATGTGTGGAGATCACACAAAAGGAATTTTAATTGATCCAAGATCCAATCAATAATAGAGGCATGCATTTTTCTTTAAATGTTAGATGTGCATTTACCATTCTTTATCACTTATATTTTATTATTTGACTTATTTTTCTAAATGTTATTACATTTTCCATATGGCGTCTGACTGTGAGTATGATGATTGTGATGATGATTACTTGAGGATGAGCACCATGACGATGACATCGTTGTAAGTTGTATTGTTTAATTACATAGATATGCACTTTACAATATCTATCACATTTATAAGTTATATTTTTATGATTCATATGTCTTTCTTGTCAATTTTAGCATGTTGAGCCTAAGGATATGCGCCCTAAGGATCTTATTGAACTTGCTGAGAAATAGTGAGAGCATGTACATCAAAGAGGCATCACCATGATGAACAAATTAGTAGAGCATAGGGGTAAAGGACCAAAGTTGGTCGTTGAGTTTGATGATCAAGGAAATCCTATTTGGTTGCATCACAATTATTTTGTGCAATATCTAACGGTTCTTACTCATAGAAAATTAGATATAAATGTTCAATATTGGTATAAAATTTCTCAAGGCACAAAAGACTTAATATGGAAGGAACTACACGTGAAATATTATGATTTACAATTTTGTTTTGAAAGATATTTAAAATTTTGTTTTCAATAATATTCCATTAAGTATATGAACTTTTATAGAGCATATATGAGCTAGATGAAAAACTACATGTAAAAAGGTATTGCAACGCTATGGGGGGTACTAAGGAATTATAGGACAAATTTGATAAGAAAATACATACTAGACGAGAACAAGAAGAAGAAATCAACCCTTGAGCAATGGAAATATCTAATCCCGAAGGCATGGGATGCATATGTTGCTAAGAGAAAATATGATGGATTCAAGGTATTATGCCTCGTCGTTATGTTTTATGTATTTAACATATGTTTTGGATTAACCATGCTTTGAGCGATGTTCAAAAATAAAGGTGTGCAAAGAATGTGCCCAACCACAAGATGGGTCTAGGTGGCTATGCAAAGCTTCACCAACATCTGCAAGCATCTTCTTCTCAACAACCTACTCCTAGGACTGCTAAGTCCTCTACTACTACTACATCTCTATCTTGCCACAATGTATGGATAGATGGGAGGTAAACCAAATCTGGAGAAATACCCAACCCCACAACCACTGAGGTGGCTGCGAAAATGGTAAAAATTAAACTCTCATAGCAATTACTATTGAAGATTGTTATGTTTTACCTTGATTGTTATGTTTTACTTACCAATTACTATTTATGTTGATTAGAGGGAGCTCCATGAGCAAAGAAAATAAGGCAAGTTCATCGCCGAAGGCACATGGGATGAATTGACAATTACTCTAGGTAATACAGAGCATGATGGGCGTGTTAGGGTTGTTGGCGCTGGTGTCAGTATAAGAGACTTCTTTGGGCCATTAGAGCATAAGTGAAAATCTAACCATAAAGGAGGATTATCAGAAGAGAAGGTACAAGCGATGACCGCAAAGGGAATAGAGGAAGCAGTGAGACAGTATCATGCTTCTCATTCAGCTCCTCAGACTATACTTGTTGTGCCCCACTCTTCATATGAGATGGACCCTCCTACGACAAAGGTGGTTGGGAGTAATCTCATGGACCCACCAACTAGCACGTATGTTATAAGTTTTTCTATGATATATTATTCTTTTAGAATGATTTGTATAATGTTTTTGTGTTTAGGTATATATAAAACTATATACACATTTTTAAGGGTTGAGACCATGACATTTTGTATTAGAAGGATATGTCGTTGCACTAGGCACGACTTACCCACCCCTTTCAGGTGGCATGATTCATGGTGCTCCAATGCCCACCAATGTAGTTTGCATTAGATCAGGCTTGTCTACGAGGCTTGGAAGCATACTGCATTGCCGTATAGCCACCCCGACCATGACATGATAGGTGACACAGCAGGTGGTGTGGTTGTGTGGCCCAAAGCAGGAGTTGTCTATATCAATTTATGATAAACTTACATTATGTTTGTATCTATATATAATTGACAATTGATGTGAGAATACACACACACACATGACACATCACCTAATAACCCCCCAACTCATCCTTTACTTCCTCCTCAAGATGTTCGGTTACCCAGTTGGCTTGCAAAGGACCTATTTGACCCGCTAGGTCCTAATTACAGGGGGCTGGCAGTATGGCTAGGCAACTTTGAAGAAGGGTCGCCAATGATGGTCCATATTAAGGAGGACACTGCAAGTCAAGCTCATGATACTAGTATATTTTTGCAAGATGTTTTATAGATGTTTACTTATGCTTGGTTGAATACATCTATGCTAGAACCTTGGATATGGTGAGATCTTATGGCTAAATACCTTATTTTATATATGTTGATCTATTTTATTATATATTAATGCATATATGATATACATTTTGCAGCTGCTTGCATAGGATGTGTATAGAGGTCACACTACCCCATGTGGCATTTCTAATCCCACCATTGATTAACCACATACAAAAAGATCATGTATCTATGACCAAATACTACTCTACCACATTTGAATATTTTAGTAATTTGAAAAAGAATGTGACTACAGTTCCTTTCAATGTTGAGTAAGTTTTAGTTACTTTTCTTATAATTTTTGACTTAAGGATTACATTTCATTATAGATTTTGAGTTTTCTTTTGTTTGCCTTCTTTTCACCCAGTAGTGATTATGTGTTGTTGGTTATTGTCCCTGAGATGCTAACTGCATATTATCTAGATCCTAAGGGTGACCAAGTAGACAGTGGGGGAACAAAATGAAAAAGGCATTATTCACATGAGTCATTTTTTATATCCATTAACATATATTAGTTCATGAGTATTTACTAATGCAATTAAATGTCTTACATTAACTTGTAGGGGTATAAAATAATTCAAAAATTCTAGAGAAAAGGTGGATAAGAAAAAGAATTTGTTAAGTTGGAAGAATGTTGATGTAGTTTTTCTAACTCTAATGTATATTTATGCCAACTAAGCTTACTTTTGTTGATTAATGTTTTGTATTGTGGTAAATTTATAATGCCTTGTACAAGATAATGGTTGGGCATGTAGATACTATGTGATGCGGTATATGAACATGATTGTTAGACAGGGGGCTCTAGACATCCACTGATACAAAATGTAATATATATATATATATATATATATATATATATATATATATATAGTCTTGATCACCATAAGTAAACAATCTCATTTGATAATATGAAAATATCAAATAAAACTCTTTAATTATGTCATTCTCTTTGCACTTGTTTGAATGACAAAGCTCTATACAACACATGAGATAGGAGAAAAATGGGCACAAGCCTTCGTTAAGGAAGTAAACTTTGAATTTGATTGGGATTAAATATGAGTTTTTTGTACTTTGATGCCATTATTTCTAGATACATGTGGTGCTTATGACTTCTTTAAACTTTAAATTTGATGTGAGTATAGTATTGGTGCATATGTGAATGATGAATGTAGGCATGTGTGTGAATGAATGTGAAGATGAATGAATACAATGAGAATTGTGTCTCTACACGTCATGAGAATGGAATTGGTGCATATGTGAATGATGTATATATACATGTGTGTGAATGAATGTAAATATGAATGAATACAATGAGAATTATATTTGTACATGTCATGAAAATGGATTTGGAGAATGGGTCTTGTATGTGGGTGGATTGTGTGTTTGTTATTGCAGGTTTTGTAGGTATGTTATCCTATTATTAAATTGAACACATGATGGAACCTGCAAGTCTAATGAACTGCATGTTCTGCATCCTACTAAACAGCCAAACATCATGTCTATAGATCTGGTATTTAAAAAAACATAAGTGTGTCATCAGTGGTATAGAAAAACTGACATTGTAGGCCCTACTCGTAGGGTTTAAGCTGAAAATTGACATTATAGAGATAACCTAAAATGGCCATGTTAGGCATTGCGACTGTGCTACCATTTGACTTGTGACGTTGGTTTAGAAGAAAAATCAACATTATAGATATACTCTAATGTTGATTGTTTAGAAAAAAAACTAACATGATAGGCCCTAGTCGTCGATTTTAAGCAAAAAATTGACATTATAGAGCTACTCTAAAATGATCATGATGGGCAGAATGACTGTGCTACCAGCTGGTTTGCGATGTTGGTTTAGAAGAAAAACTGACAACTCAATTAGTTTGTGTCATCCGTTTTTACATATAATTGACGATGCAAAAATCTTTATAAATTAAAAATGTGACTTGGTTTAGCTGTGCAACATCAATTGTTGTACCAAAAACCAATGACTTAGTGGATTCACTGTGTTAGTTTCTTTAATCATAACACCTGAGGTTGAGACTAAGTCATTAGTTTGTACATCCACAAACAACTGACATTGTAGGTACATATCTCTAGTGGCACCCATTTTGGTGTCTGTACAATACGAAACCAGCGTTAGATGTCTATTTTAACCAATATTAGAGGTGGCTTCTGTACTAGTGTGAACATAGTTGATTATAGAAACCTAGTCATTTGTAAGGGAAAAGATAGTAGATACTTGGATATGTCAACCTCAAATTATACATGTCTAATGATGAGGAATATATAATAATGTATAACTATTTTTAATATTAACAAATAAATCAATATTTGCCCAAAGATAAATGAAAAGTAAGAGGTAAGCAATAAGGAAGCCCATGTCAGTGTTCACATTATATTACCTGATTATGCATGCAAAAAGGTCTACTAACCAAACAAAAACTAAGCTTGTAGTATAGTATAAAGATGATCTAAACCATCACTTTGTCAAGTTCCAAAGCATATATGTGTTGACCCTGAGGCCAAATTGTCTAGTCCCATAATGACCTAACCTGAACAACCAAATTATCACGTCTAATGAATATATTGAAGATGTGTCAGATATTATGGCACTCCATGCACCAAATTTGCTATAACCTAATTGAAGAAATCACCAATTCATGCAACAACATTGATCTCTAATTTACAGTTGATCAATATCCTCAGACTCACATTGTAATCCATTTTTTGAATGTAATGCATTGTATCAAAATCAGTTGAAATTATATAGGATTCTGACAGGTATGCACTCACATATCCATGGATACATTTTTTATTGATCATTTTATTTTCCTCATAGAAATATCACATAGGAACACCAAAATTAGGGTTCTTGCCAATTTTGACATTTGATTTTTTTTCATGTGAAAATAGCCCAAATAGATTAGCATTAAATGATTTTCTATTTGATAAAAACCAATCAATGAGAAAAATGGAACTTGTCTATAAGATATCATCATCTAGAATCCTCCAGATAATTCCAACCGAGCATGTAATTAAACTAAAAGCCAAAAATGGTGTTGTATAGGTTCCCTAGGAAAAGTTCATGTTATGGCGTTTGTGATTTCCATCAAGAAAAATTGTCAAATATATTTTCTCTCTAGAAAACTAGTTGACCATGTTAACTTAGAATATAGCCATTAATATTAGGAAATTTTCTTGAGGGCAAAACTAGTCAACTAACCTACTATAGATCTTTGTGCATTGGTGTAAAAGTAGTTGTTTTATGAAAAAAAATGAACACCATATGTTGGACCTTCAATTGATCCCTAAAAAATATCTACAATTCATCATAATCACAAATGTTGGCTAGCAGACACCCTCAATAATAAGTTGGTACCCTTCAAAATCTTCATAAGGTTACTAAGTGATCCTTATGCTATAGAGTTCAAATTGTATCTCAAAGATCCCTTATATCAACTCCTTCTTTAGATTACACATGCTTTCTATAATTGAATGATTGGGAATACTCTGTGAGTGTAACACACTTGATTTTGGTACCAAATTACTCATTGAGATATAATTTATAAATTCACAACTTTTTCCACTTTACATTTGAAATTTTATTTGAATACTTTTGCATATTGTGCAAAAAATGGATTCGTGTTGATTTAGTCAAATCCATGTAGAGATGTACCCACCCTTGAGTAGTTAGATTTAATTGTAAGCCATTGAAAATGTAATTATTTTAAAAGAATTTTAGATTATTTAACATTTAATTAAAAATGTTTATAGAAAAATCTTGAATGTGGATTATTGGGACGGTAAAAGTGGTACATTATATTTTTAGAAAATAATACTTGGTAGAGTAATTCTATTTTTAGATTTTGAGGCTAATGTAATTAAAAGATTCCCCAGAGAAATATAAAAATTAATCAAGAACCCCATTTGTAGGATGTTGACTTGGTGGACCTGGTAGATGTTAATCCTTGGTCCACTGAGACTTGGCACAAAGTCAAATCATCTTCCTCAATCACAGCGATGGAATAAATCCAGGGAGAGTAATTTCTCATACATAACTCCACCCCATTTCCATCTACTTATACCATTAGCTTTGCCAACTCCTCCATTACCTAAATGACACTACTCAGTCAATACCTAACAGCCTAACTTATAAACCCAATCTCTATAGTGAAATAGAGACTAAATAGTCAATGGGCTTGAATAACAAGTAGCACATGGCCTCACCTTGCATGAAACCCTTCATTAGATTGGTTGACACCCCTAGAACACTAAACCTAACCCAATGGACACACACACACACACACACACATATATATATATATATATATATATATATATATATATATATATATACATATATATCAGAATCAGGTAAATATATTTCGATTTCCTCCTAAAAATATAGGAGGTCAAGAGTTACATGTAGGCCCAACACCATACATCCCAAGACATAGGTTACAACTCACTCAACTTACCATGCATCTTATATCTAACACATTTACAAATTTTTATAACAATAGACACAATGTTTGCAGCAACACATTGGTGTTTTCTGGCATTTCTTTCCTCCCATACATGGTATCATAGAGCAGAAAATAAGAGCTTCTTTCTATCATCTTTTCCACACTTAATCATCATCCTTCTTGGATCTTCCACAAGCTGAATTTATACCTTGAATTCCTTGCACAATGCATCCCATATATCTTTTGTTAACTGACATTAACCCACTATATGATTATGAGATTCTTCAGTGGCTTTGCACAACAAGAAAAACGTGAAAACATCATAATTCCATCTTTTTATCTTATCAAGAGTGGCTAGAACACTATGCTAAATTTTGTATACGCACATACTCCATTTCAGCACATACATATATGTCCAACGTTGCTCTCCATATTTATCCTTCACATTTATTGAGCACGTCACTTCCCATAGACAAGTTTTGGGATTTTTGAGTCTCCATATCCCCATATCCTACATCTCAAATAGATGTCTAACATGCTGCCAAGTCTCTGTCATGACATTGATACTGCGTGAGTACCCCTCCCTTGTCTTCGGCTTATAGTCCAATCCTTTTGGATATCTCTCCCTCATCCATTTACCCCAAGTAGATGTACCTTCCTGATAGATGATGATCCTTCACATTGTCCCGCATTTTTCTATGTCTTTGATTGCTTTTAAATCCAACCCACCTTCATCTCTGGGAAGCGCCACCCTTGTGTATATCATAGGATGATGTTCACTAGCCCACAAGAAATTAGCCATCTTCATCTCCATTCTGTCTGGGATAGGTCCAGGAACCTCCCCTTATTGTACCCAAAAAATAAGAAGTCCTTTAATAGCAGCCTTTACTAGTGTAGTCCATCCCGCCATAGATGTTTTCTGTGTTGGCCATCTATTAATCATTTCTTCCATCCTATCTATGCAGTCAGCAAAGTCCTTGACCTTTAGATTACCCCCAACAAGAGGAAAACCAAGGTATTTTGTAGAGAAGCTTCCTCTTTCTACACCCATTGCATTAACCAATCTGTTTTCCATCCGAGCACAATTTTTTGAAAGGAAGATATGTGTTTTACTTGCATTCACGCACAACCCAGTTTGCTCTCCAAACTTGTCAAGAAGGATTTTGAGATTTTCTAGAGAATATTGTTTAGCTTCTACAAAAACTAGCACATCATCCACAAATATTATATGGTTCATTACCTTCACGCCATGAACTATGTAGGGCTTGATCTCCTTCTTCATTTCAGCTTGTTGCATCTTTTGTGTTAAGTATTCCACGACAACTACAAAGAGGAGAGGTGATAGGGGGTCTCCTTGGCACAACCCATTGCCTACCCTAAACATACATGCAAATGTACCATTAACCAGGATAGAAAATCTAGTAGTTCCCACACAATGCTTCATCCAACTATTCCATTATTCATTGAAACCCAATTGTTCCTTCATCCACCATAATTTCTCCCACCTCACACTGTCATAAGATTTGGAAACATCCAGTTTTATGCATGCTTTCCTACTTCCTCTCATGACGTTGTAATCTAGCAGAAACTCTCTGGCCAAAGAACAATCACCAATACTTCTTCCCTTCACAAAGGTTCCTTGATTTGTAGATATAAGGTACGAAAGGATCATCTTCAATATGGCTGTCAAGATTTTAGCTATTATTTTATATTGTATCGATCAACATGTAATTGGTCTGAAATTAGCAAGAGAGGAGGTAACCTTCTTCTTTGGGATGAGAACCAAGTAAGAGTGATTAACCCGTCTCACCATATTCCTTCCTTCAAGATACTAGCTAACATATGCAATCAAATCATCCTTGATGAAATCCCAAGTCTTCTTGTAGAAGAAAGCATTAAAACCATCTCACCCAAGGGACTTGTTGCTGCCAACGCTCCATAATGCATCTTTGACCTCCTATTTATTACTGGTTCTTGTGAGAATATTATTATGTGTACTAGTAAGCTTGAATCTCCACTCCAGTTCTTCCTCCTCAATGTCATTCTCAAATTTTTTGTTGTATAGAGACGTATAAAAGTTTGTCATGTTCTTCTAGATCCTCTTATTTGTTGATCACTCTCCCTTCATCATCAGTCAATTTAGAAATAATATTGCCTACCTCTCTTCTCTTAACAATAGTGTGGTAGAGTTTTCTATTCCTGTCCCCATCTTCCATCCACCTCTCTCTACTCCTTTGCCAGTAAAAATTTTCCTCCACTTTTTTCAAGTCTTCAAGCATCTTCTTCAGGTCTCTGTCTTTCTCTATCAAAGCAAGATTAAGAGGGTTAGCCGCCAGATTTTCCCAGACCTCTTTGCATTCCCATATTATTTCTTTGATCAAGCTAGGGATGTTGACTTCCGGCTTATCCCACTTTTTCAAAGCAATCTTGGTACTTGCCGACTTTTTTGCAAATACATACATTGGGTACCCTGTCACGTGTGTGTTCCAAACTTCCTTAATGACATCATCAAACCCTTTCCATTCAGACCATTACTTTAAGAATCTAAATGGTTTCCTTTTTTGCTTCTTTTCTGTAATCTAAACCGAGATATGTGCATGATCACTTAACTTAGAGCCACATGCCTTCACCTGCACATTAGGAAGAACTCATAACCATTCCACATTCACTAAATCTCTATTCAGTTTGCTCACAATTCTATCATTTGGACTCCTTTCATTATTCTATGTGAAAATATCACCGTCCACCATTTGAAGTTCATAGAGATCAGCCTTGTCAATAGCCTGGTTGAAAGCATCTATATCCACATTTAAAGCCAATCTTTTTCCTCTTTTTTCCACCTACAGATGAACAATATTAAATTCCCCAATCACTAACCATAGTAAAGTTACCTCTTTGGACAAAGATACCAAATCCTTCCATAAATCCAGTCTAGCTTTGGCATCATTGTGATCGACACAACTGTCATCCACATGCGCAACCCCCCATTATTTCTGCAATCAACTGTAATCTACTGATCAGACATCTATATCCCTAACACCTGCCATGCGCTTGGCTTCCAAGCCACACATACCCTTGCCACCTTATTGCACTCTACATCAGAAATATGTCCCCATCCCTGTGGAAAAAGGTACCCAATACTCTTTTTATACTACACCTTTATTTTGGTTTCAGCCAACACAACCAAAAAGTGCCCACTAGCAACGATCTACTCTCAGATCTCCTTCTTCTTATTTCTATCACAACCTCCTTTAATATTCCATAATAAAATGGACATATTAATTCTTCTTTTAGGATCTCGTGTGCCTAGAAGGCTCCTTGGTTGTCTTCTTACTCTCCTCTTTATTTCTCTGGTTAAGCTCTGTTTCTTCTTTACTGGAGTCACTCAGGGCCTCAAATACATTGGATGTATCCAGGATGGATCCAACCCCATGCGTCTTAGGTATACCAGGATTCCTTGCTCCCTTTCTTTTAGATGGAGGGGATAATTCTCCTTTCTCTTTCTTCTCCATAGATCCTTCTACACTAGCACTAGTCGTGTCAGCAGGAGGTGCTCCCTCAGTTCTAGAAACTGAGCTGATCGTGCTTTACACACCCATTTCCTTAGACTTGGATGTTTCCCCTATAATAACGGTCTTCGCCTGATCTGCCCCATCTTTAGGCTTCACCTAATTTGACCCATTTGTAGCATTTGGCTTCTCTTTCCAGACCTTAATCTTCTACGCCATCTTTGTTATTCTTTTCATCTTCTCATCACAAGCTCCATCAGGGTGACCAAAGGCTCGACAAGTGTTGCATTTGGGTGGCTTGTAATCAAATGAAACCTTCACTGGTATGGGTTCCTATCCACAGATATTCAACCACAATGTGTCTGGAAGATCATCTTCCGCCTTAATCTCTACCAACACCCTGGCTTTATCTCCTTCCAATTAGCACTCATCGATGAAGATGACTCCACCAACTCCAACAACAATGGTGCCAGCCACCCGGCGGGTCCAAGATCTCCTAAAGGACTGTCAGGTGACCCAGGCTGATAGCGAAGAAAAAGCATCATGCCATAGCTCGTCTCCATGCTTGTAGTCTTTGGCAATCGCCAGTTGACCATAAAACACCTAGGACCAAGGTCTAACACAACCTTCTTGTCCACAACATTGAAGAACCTAACCAAGAAGACTCCATTATCCCTCGAGAGCAGCTCAAAGGTGCCCATGGGTCCCCATGTCCGTCGCGTCCACTCTTGAAGGTGTGGGTAGTAGGATCCATTGCCCAAGACATAGGTCATGATCGTAAACTCCCAAATATTCTTCATTCTCTTGAATTCATCTACCTCTAGTTCGACATGCACCTATTCGTCCTCCTTCCTGGGTAGTGGGAATGTCTCAACCTCATCTTGTGGTGATGGCTGTTTCAGTACATGGATCCACTGGTGTCGACCAGGTGCTCCTTCCTTACTGCTTCCTTGATCGACTTTAGGGGTAGCCGATCCCTCCTTCTCTCCCGACCCTGGCCCAACGCTAGGGTTAGGGTTCGAGTTCTTGGGGTCCTCGCCTTCATGCGAATTAGATCGTGGATGGGGGGTTCTAGTAGGCTTGGTGGGGGGTTAGTGTAACGGCCCCACCTCCCGGTAACCCCCAATTAAGGGAGACCGAAAGGTCAGAGCCGTTAACCAATAACCCGGATCAAAGGTTCGACAAATAATCAATAATAATTATGAAATTCTACTACTAAACTAAAAACAGGTATAAAATAAAACTTTGATTACCTTTTAAAAACTGGGATTTCTAAACTTCTATCCATGAAGATACTAATCCAACTAATCCTCTTGTGCACGTTAATTCTCATTTAATTCCGCATATGCCACTTTACTGTTTGTCCTTTTCATCTGTACCTAAAACACCGACAAACAAAACGTCAGTCAGCAAGAAGCTGGTATGTGGGGGAAACAATAATTGTGCAACTATGTTAACAATGTAGTCAACCAAATATCATTTAACATCCAAGATTATGTTTTAAGCAATACTACTCAATCCTTGCCTATCCCCTATCTCTGTACCTTCCCTGCAGTGGACATGGATACTACCTCTCTCATATGGTAGATCCTTACCCCCATGGCCCTACCACACAGGTAGCCAATTCCTAGGGTCATGGAGTCGCATGGCCCTACCCAAATCTTATTTTTCATCATGGGTATTGGATACCATATGTGGATCTCACATGTGTTGTAATGTGTAGGATCTGAAAAGAAGTAGACCCTTTAAGAAGGGAGTTGCTTGACTACGAGTCACTAATAGGAAAAAGGTTGTTAATGTGGATGTAGGAATGTATAGTGTATCTCTACCCTCAGTTCTGTAATAGAATTGGAGAATTGGTATTATGTACATGCCATAAATTGTAATATTTCATATATTTCATTTTTGGACATGAATGGTTTTTAATTCCTAATAAATAACAAAATTTTCTCTATAATTTTGGATGATATATTTTATGGTAGTGGTCATATGTCGTATGGTTTTTACTTGTTTGATTTTGAGGCGCATGTCTAAAACATGAATTCTAAACGACTTAAAATGCAAGACTCAAACATGACATACCTCTAGCATTCTCACTTGGGCCATATAAATGAGAAGTGTGTTTCAAAATTCCATAAGGATGGATAATTAGATTTCTTTGATTTTGAATCTCTTAAGACATTTGAATCATATTTGTTGGTCAAGATAGAAAAGGCACCTTTTACTAGAAAGTGATGAGAAAAACTCATACATATTGATGTATGTGCTCCTTTTAGTTCTATAGCTAGAAGAGGGTATTAATACTTCATTGCAAAGTACTAATGAGCTCAATAGATATGAATATGTGTATCTTATGAAACACAAATCAGAGTCCCTCAAAAAGTTTAAGGTATTCAATATGAAATAGAAAATCAACTTGGAAAGGAAGTTAAGATGGTATGATCTGATCGAGGTGGTGAATATTTGAGACAAGATTTTAAGGACCTTCTCAAGGAGATCACAATTGACTCCACTCAGAATATCATGACATAATGTTGTTTTAGAGAGAAGGAATTGCACATTGTTGGGCATGGTGTGGTCGCTAATGAGCCTAGCCGGACTTCCTAATTCAATTTGGGTACATGCTCCAGAAACCATTGTGTTTACACTTGATCGCATTCCTTTTAAATTGGTTCCAAAGACACCATATGAGATACAGACTAGCAAGTTTCCCAATATGTCTTCCATAAAGGTTTGGGTTTTTAAAGCTTACTTGAAGTGCTCACTTCCTACTAAGTTAGATTCAAGTTTAGGAAGTGTTATTTTTTTGGATATCCTAGGGAAACCAAAGGATATTGTTTCTATATTTTGGCTCAGGATAGAGTGTTTGTTGCTAGAACTGGTACTTTCTAGAGAAGGAGTTCATCTTTAGAAATACCAATGTAAGGTAAAATAGAACTTGAAGATGTTTGAGACATGCAAAATGACAATGATCTGAAAGGAACATGAGGAAGAACAATAAGTCATTGTGGTCCAGCCATCCCTTCAAAAAACATAGGGACATTAAAGACTCAATAGGAATCACCATGAAATAGAAAGATTTGGATTTATGATGACTAAGGATGGTGAGGTGTTGGCCATAGATCAAGATGAGACAACCACCTACAAGGAAGTTGTGGAGGGACTAGAATCTGATAAATGTCTTGAGACCATGAAATTAATGTGGACTCCATATATACCAACAAAATATGGACCTTGGTGGAGCCACCTGGAGGGGTGAAACCCATTGGATACAAGTAGGTCTTCAAGAATAAAATTGATATGGATGGAAGTTTCTTGACCTACAAAGGGTGACTAGTGGCAAAAGGTTTAATTTTAAGGTTTGACTATGATGAAACATTCTCCCAATTGCCATGGTCAAGTCCATTGGGATCGTGCTAGCCATTGAAGCATACCATGATTTCGAGATTAGGATATGCATGTTAAACCATTAATAGGCATCTTCATGGTATATCCAAGGGATGGTTGAAGATATGTAAGTTGTAAAGCTCAAACTACGGATTGAAGCGAACATCCGTAAGCTAGAATCTTCATTTTGATAAATTTCTCAAAGTGTTTGGTTTCATCAAGAATGAAGATGAACCTTGTTTTTACAAGAAGGCTAGTGGTAGCATGGTATTATTCCTCATATTATATTTGGATGATATATGAGTAACGGGAAATGATATCTCAAAATTCTATAAAGGGTGAAGATGTGTTTGGGAAATAGTTTCTCAATGAAAGATTTAGGAGAAGCTACCTATATTCTAGGTACCAACATCTATAGAGATTGATCTAGAAGGTTTCTTAGCTTGAGTCAAAATACATACATTAACAAAGTGTTGAAATGGTTCAGCATGCAAGAGTCTAAGAAAGGGAATATATCAATGTCTCATGGGAAAAGTATTTCTAAGGAAATTGTCCCAAATATATAGAAGAAAGGGTACACATGAGTAATATTCCATATACCTCTAAATTTGCATCTATCATGTATGTAATGTTATATACATGCCCATATGTCTCACATGCCTTGAGCATGATGAGAAGATATTAGGTTGATCTAGGCGGAGGTCATTGGACTGCAATAAAGAACATCCTTAAAAACTTGAGAAGAACTAAGGATGCATTCCATGTATATGGAAGTGAGAAAGACTTAGTTGTAAAGGGTTATACTGATGCAAGCTTCCAAACCAAAACAGATTATTATCAATGGTAGTCTTGTTAAGTGGTTTGCCTTAATGGTGGTGATGCTAGTTGGAAGATTCCAAGCAAGTGATAGTAAGTGATTCTACAATACTAGCTGGATAGATTGTTGCATTGAATGTTGCAAAGGAAGTTGTATGGATAAAGAAGTTCAACATTGAATCTAGAGGTGTTCCTAGCATTAATAACGTGGTATAACTTTATTATGAAAATAATGGAGCCACCGCACAAGCCTAGGAATCATGATTTCATTAGTATTCCAAGCATATTCTTCAGCACTTACATCTCATATGTGAAATCATTGAGCAAGGAGAATTGAAGATTAACAGGGTACCTACAAAGAGCAAGATTTTGGATCCCTTGAAAAAGGCATTTTCACAGCATAAGCATGATGCTCATGTTAGATCACTTATTATTTTATATGTGGGTGATTGGATTTGGTGTAATTGGGAGACTATTGATGTATATGCCCCAGAAGACAATCATTGGATGATGGTTGTAGGGATTTTGATTAATAAAGACACCTCCACTTATTGATGTACATTTTGTTACTCTAACATTAATGTACATATTAAATGTCCTTAGAATGATTGGTTCACTCCCATGGGACCTCAAGTATGTGATTTGAACATGAGATCATGATGGATGCTAAGAACAATGTATTAAATGTCCCTATCCAAGTATTGTTATAGATTGGACAACAATAATGCATGGGAGACTAGTATTCTTGGTGACATAAGACCATGTCCCATGGGTCATAGGCATCAAATACCAAGTCACGCATATAGGTACTTGTTAGTGAGCAAGTGAATTGGACATACCCACATTGATTGTGATTCATGGGCTGTTATATGATAGTCATAATCAGCTATAAAATACAACAATGGTGTTGTGGTCCTCAGACCTAAAGTCACTAAAATAGTGATGTGACAATAGTCATGCTTCAAAACTATCCAATGTGATTTTGATGAAGGTTTCCATGAAGGTAGTAATTGGTTGTGATGAGAATCATGTGACGCGATGTGAGTGGTGTAGAAGGAATTTGTCATTTCCATATAATGGAAGTGATATCCAAGGCCTCTTTATAAGTGAGACTAGAGAAATGCATGGCCATGCTCATGTGAGATAGTATGTGACATTTAGCTTAAATCTATCTTGCTAAACTACTTAGAAATCAAGGAACTTATATTGAACGTGATGAGGATGGCATGTTTGTGCCTCTAGTTTAATCCACATTTTTGTGATAAAAGGATTATACAATATGGTAGTTGTTGATGGTTTTTTATTGTTTAACTAATCCTACTACTTGGGTAGCAATTATATGTAGCCAGATGTTGCTCATTGCTTATTGATTTATAATGGATTAGTGAATCTAATGTCAATACATTATGGTTCCTACATGGTCATACTTACAGAGGTAGCTTGAAGAAAGGTTGATCTAGACTCAATTGTGATTGTAACAAATACATGGGCCTAAAAGTAAGTTTCAAGGACCTGGAATTGAATATGGATGTACACTTAGATAATTAATTTCTAGAAATTGAGGACCTGCTCATCAGAGAAAGAGTCAAGTCCTCATTACACTAGGCATCGTGGGATGGTGTGTTCTATAAGACTCCATGTATGGTGGATTCCCTCATTCTATGGGGGTTCATTTTCCTAGTTATTTTAGGGTTTGGGAAACCATACCATCAACAGTCCTTTATATATATGATAGGAGGCTCTCCCAACAGAACATCTCATTTCTTATAGTTTCCTCTAAGGTTTGAGAAACCCTAAGAGCAACTAAGAGAAAGACAAAGAGGGAGGAGACTGGCAATGTTAGAACCTCTCTATTGATCAGCATAGATGCAATCCATTAGAGATAAACCCTAAACCTAAAGCCAGATTATAAGCAAAACAACTTATTTTCAAAAAATGTGATAAACATAGTATACAAAAAATGTAGGTAAACTTTTCCTTTTCTTCACAAAACCTCATAAACCAATGTCATGCCAAGGATAATATATTTAGGTATTAGGAATATCATTCAACTCCATTAAAACTAGGATCAAATCTTATTGCTAATATGAATCTCAAATTACATCAATTATATTTACATGAAAGAAAAAACTCAATATGCTACCTATAACATACTGAATCCTGGACATTCTGCCTTTTGACCATCTTTTCCTTTCCTTTCTATCCTTCTTGGCCTTTCTATTTAATTTGTGAATATTATGGTAGTTTAGTGGACATTTGTTCACCTTTATGCCAATAAAGGGGTTTTATGCACAAATACCTCAATAGAAGTCTAAGTAATGGGCCCGAAGTGCAATTATCCACTTAAGTAATAAAAATAATAAAAGAGTTTGTGCTAGAACTTTCTAGGACTTCTTAGAATATTAAAAGGGAGAGAAATCCCAAAATATACATAAAGGAGATGATAATTGTTATAATTTGATAAAAGGAGATAATGTGGAATATATTGTTTCAAAAATCACAAATAGAAAAGCCAAGAGATAATTTGATATACAATTTTGTTTTCTTGAACTAAAAGTTACTTAAGGGCCAAGTATCACTCAATTTGGAAAATATAAATATGTGTAGGCCTTTATTAATGTAAAATAACAAATAATCCAAGAAAGGGAAATAAAATATCTAATGTTCTCAAATTGGAAAACTAACTCCAAATTCGTGATCTATAAATAAAAATAGGCCTTTGGGCAAGTTTTCAACTAATTTGGATGATATTTGGATAATGTGAAAAGGTAGGAGAGAGAAAGTGTATAGAACCTTCATTTTGATAAGTAATTAAATAAATGGCACAAACATGATCAAATAATGGTAAAATCATATCTAAGACATTAATTGAGACAAGTGGGTGAAATTTCATCATATTTGGATAATCTTAGAGTCATAAATGAAGGAGGAAAGAGAAAATGAGTTTTGAATTATTTAACCCATTAAAATCACCAAAAGGCAAAACTAATTCCATATTCGGATTCTAAACCTCAAAATCAGTTAGGGTGTCAATTTTTATTAAATTTGGAGTTCGTTTGCACCCTCAAAAAAGGAGAGAGAAAAGAGAAATAAGTGCATTCATACTATATTCATATTTGATTAGGAATCAATTAAATGTCTGTCACACGATTTCTTCTTTTTTTTGGCACGTGAAGAGGGTCGTCATATCACAATTGTGTGGTTAGCAGATCGTCATCTACCTCATGCCATATAAGGTAATAGGCGTCGACTTTGCTGATTTTATTTTTGTGATTTCTCCCTCATCCGTCAACCATTCTCTAAGATTTTTATTTCTTTGGCTTCGGGACAAGATTCCTTACAGATTTATTCCTAATTTTAGGTGTTTTGGTGAAGAATGTAGAAACCCCCAAATCTTTCAAAACCTCTCTCTCTCTCTCAGCCCAAGTCTGAAAACCCTAGTTTACTTCTCCCCACCTATAAACATCCCTATCTTTGGCTTTCTAGGAGCCTCCGCAACTCAACGCATCTCTCGATTGTAAGTTTCATCGCTGTTTGACCCCCCGATGGGTGGCCTAAGGCTCTAGCCTTATGGTACTTCATCCTCTCTCCTCACTTAATCTCCGGCCGAATTGGAGGTATGTTTGAATTGGCCATCTTCTCCTCTTTATTTTGTCTACTTGAGCGTCGAGTTTCATCGAGAATTCTAGTTTTGCCCAATTTTTCAGAGCTTCGACTGAGCTGTTTTGTAGCCATGTTGCATGAGTGGGTGGGGAAGAAACCCCCTTATTGAATGACCATTTTACCCCTCCTCTCTTCCTTCTTCTCATCTCTATTTCACACGAGGACATTCTCATCCTTTGTATTTTTGTTGCTCAGCTTACCAGTGTTGGTTAAGCGTAGACCGGTGACTTGACCACTTCTCATTGGGCCAAGTCATGGGCTTGGCCTCTCTCTCACTCTCTCTCTTGGTTTTTTAAACCGGTTCCCTACGTGGCATCTTCTGGTTGGTTGGATTTCAATAAATCATAACTGATTAATCATTTGTCCAAAATTAAAAATAAAATATGTTCTAAACTAAGAAAAATGTGCTCTTTCTAATAAAAATATTTCCAAAGGTTTATTTTGAGTTTTTTCGAAGGTGATTTTCTAGAAAATGAATTAATTAGTTAAAAATCACAAAAAATGCATCTAAAAGTCTATATCTTCAAAATACATAATATTATGTGTTATTTTGATCAAATAACCCTAAGTAAGACATTAGTGATGGTTTCAGGATCTAAATTGATGGTTTGTAGAAAAAATTGGTAGCTTTGGGGTTTTAAGTCTTTAATGGATGTACATAGTTCTAATACATGTATATGATAATGATATTAGGGAAAGTGTACCCTAAACTCAAACAAAGTATGGAAAGTGGATAATATGAATCGTGTGAAAGGTATGTGCATCTAACACCTTAGATGGGAAAATTCATGCCTTAACCTAATATTCCCTAATGAGGCTTAATTAAATCTAACTCTCTTTTCTTGAAACCCTAATTTCTTGTGTCTCAAATCAGATTATAGTTTCTTATTGTTTGGGTTTTAAACCCCACTACCATGCTTATTGATTCATATAATTGTTCTTGCCATGACTACTTTTCTAGCATGTAGATTTATGTTCTATTTAATTTAAAGTAGTTGTACTTATGTACAACCACCCATAGAGGGCATGTATTTATTTGCCCTAGGGAATGTTTTTATTCTCCCCATATTATTGTTGGTGACTGGGAATGTCTTATTCTTCCCTCACCTAAGGTTAGAGTTCGGGTAGGTGCCTCAACCCTACTTAGTTAGGTAGACATAATTATCTTACATGCAAATCCCTTTTTAATTTAATTATTAATGACAAATTTCTTTTGATATAGCCTCATACTCTTGTTATCTTCATCTTATGATGAACCATAGCATGTTTTCACTCGCTTCACTTATCTTGTTATCCTAGACTTGTTTTGTGACACATACTTTTCTTCCCTTTCCCTTTTTTTGGGTGTCTTCCCAACCACCAAGGTGCTGAGCAAGGTGATGGATAAGACAAGAAGATCTTAGCTTTTGGCTTGGACTTGGTTGGTGGAGATGTTGCTTTGGAGACAAAATTCTAGTAGTTAGACTTTCATCTATCTAGATCATGTTTATGTATCTTGATGTAAACCCTAAAAGGAAAATGATGTATTTCTTGTGTAATCTTGTATGAAATTGAATATAGTTAGTAATTTCTATTATGCTACTTTCCAGTGGTCTTTTGTATACCATACAAATAAAGATTTGGAAATTTTACACCCTTTTCAATATACCCTTTGAGTATGTTGGGAATGGAGGTTTGATATTTCAAATTTTTAGTAAAGGGGTGATTTTGCCTCTTTACACTTCCCATCCCTAGAAAGAGAGAGTACAAATAAATTCTAATCTACATTGTTCTATTTACCCTTTTCTGCCACAACACAACCTCTCCACTAGACAGTATTATACCTAAAAATATTTGAAATAGCCTCAGGAAACTTATAAAGAGCCTCAGTAAGTGGATACCTCCCACTCGAGCTAAATACATACAACAACATCATATTAAGTATATTGAACTTGTAAGAAACTTACAGACATTACAAAGTCTAACAGATAATTCTAGAATTTAGCACATCCTTTTCATGACAATATTCCAATCAATCAGATAAGGTGTTCACTTAGGCCAATTCCAACTATAAAACATCTTTAAGAACATGTCTATGGATAGATCAATAGATGTTAGTTAGTTCAGAATGATAACCTGATTGTACGAGTGACAAGTTAAGATCTAAACAATTAGAATCAAGACATAACAATAACATCATTTTTATGACACCCCACCATCCAGACTAGGAACATAGCTTGTAGTCCTGAAGCTGAAGTATATATAACACATGTCTACCAAACATGAGTACTCAAATGATATGTAGATCCAAATCATATTTAGAGTGAATATTAAATCCCAACATTAACCAAATGTCAGCATTTAAGATCAAATCCAGTCTAGATAAATAAGTATAAGGCAAGTGATTGTCTTTATAAAAGAACAATTGATTTCCACAAGAATAAGCATATTAAAAAATAGTATATTTATCAAGTAGAAGCAAAAGGCATGTAACACATTCAACACATATTCTAAAAAACTTGTCATCTTTTATTCATTTTCCATGTAACTACTTGGCTCGTAACTCACAAAGTAGAAGTCGGCATGCTTAATTCTTGTGTCAATGACTCACTATCACTATCTTAGGGATTAGTCGACCAATCTAAGATATTAACAATAGGTCCTATTCCACCATAGAATTTCCTAAAGAGGCTCAGATCCTCATCTTGGGTATACAAGATAGTAATCAAAAACATAATATCTCATATCATCATATTTCTCATGTTTTGTAGTTTTCATTTCATAAAAGAATATTCCTCATAGACATAGACTTTCATAGTAGAGGATTTAGAACTAGATTCACACTAGATGACTCACACATAATCCTGCTGGTCCAATTTTAAAAATCTTGATCCACACTCCAAAATCCTTCACATAAATTTATGATTTCTACAAGGACTCCATTTCATTTCCCCATTATGGACCTCAGAGGAAACACAGGGTGCTTAGAGAACCTAACTAGATGTATCATCATTTTATTTATTATTAATCCTTTTTACTTGTCTTAAAGAAAAATATATATCATCATTAGGCATATGTGTATATTCCAGTGCAACTAGAATGACATGAATAAAATTAGGCTTATTAAAAAGACAACAATTAAAACAAGAAGCAATACAACCAGTATTTTGCAACATATATTATTCTTTCAATTTCCACATAATTCACATAATTCATCATCATTGGGCTATAATACCAAGACATCATCTCATTCTCCAGCATTTACCCTAAATAGAGTATCTTAGATATAATCATTGCATGTTTTTCAACCCCAAAATATTTCAAATCAACTCATTCCATATCAGTGTTTTCACCAAATTTTCATAGACACGTTAGAACTAGAAACAATATAAGTAGATAGACATCTTGTGTCATTCGTCATGCTCAAAGTAGGTTTATCATACAACATATACTTATTCCATTTGACTATGTATATGAATAAATATCCAAATATAAACGTGCATAACACATTTAATGTTTCCTTATTATCTACCATTCTTTAGTTAGGGTTACTATCCAACACATTCTGATCTCATTTGCTTTAGAATTGACCACTCTCGTAATACAAGTATTTCACAAACAAATACAATTGAAAAATGGATTCTTATGAATAAAATTCACATCCTTGAATTGTATTCTTATGAATCAATTCACATCCTTGAACTTCATCTTGCAATTAAATTCAACTATACTTATGTGCATTCCTTATTTCATAATTTTAGAGTATTATTCATTATTATCACATTGCTCATCATATTAGGGTTACAATTAGTTCTCAAGTTTGACTATAAATTTTCTTTATTTTTCCTTTATTTTGTAATCATTAGCCATAACTTCTTTTATATCATGTTCAGTATTGTTCTTAAAATTTATCATTTTAAATTTACTTAATGCATAAAGTTTCTCTCCTTGAAATCCTTCATAGTCTAATTTAAGTGTATTTCATTCAATTTAGATAAACCCTAATATCATTAAAGTAAAAAGATATGAAACACTTCCCCATACTCATTTCATAAATAGTTCATTTGTTACATATCAACACAATTCATTTCACCCTTGTCCCTTTCTTCTATTTCATTTAGCTACATGTACCATGTAATTTGACTCCTAATGGCATTTTGTATGTTAAAATCAATCCTGGTTTCCTTATAAAACTATCAATTTTGGAAGTATCACCAGTTAGGGTTAATTCTTATTACTCATTAATCTTTAGTCATCTTCTCAATTGATACTTATGTGAGTTGTATAAATGACTTGCACTCATGTGGGTTTTGGTCCTTATTAATTATATAAGAATAGATGCATTAGTATTGGATCATCATAATAATTCTTATCACCTTCAATTGAAGTAATAATACCTAGAATTGAGCATGTTCTCACATTTACAAGATTATATACAAGTTTAGGCTTTATCTCCCATACTCATCTTAATTCTAAATTTCTAGGATTTTTCAGAGGTTGGATTAGTTCAATACATCATGAAAAATTTATAATGAACTAATTTCATCAAAGTTTATAGAGGTTTATTAAGGTTATTCACAACACACATAAACTCTAGTTTCCATTCAACATAATTCATTCATTTTTTGTTTGTATAATCGATTCATTGGCTCATTTGGGTCAATTCGGAAAAACTAATCCTAGACATGGAATACCTCCATTTAAAATTCACATACTTATCCCTATATACATGCTATATGTAATTCCAAAAAAATATGTGATAACCTAGAATTTTCTCTCTCCTCATACATGTATCATGCACACTATCCTTGCTCAAGTTTCTCAACTTGGACTTTAATTTCATGAAAAGATGCATCAACGCTTAGTGGTATCATCTCGTGTACATATGCCTTGTGGTGACCCCAATTTATCTTTTTGACCTAAGTTTTGAGTACTTAACATGTCACCATCTTTTAAACCAATTTTTAATGTAATAAATATTATCAAATTACTCTTTGATATATGCAATGTTATAGAGATTCAAATTACCTTTCCAATGCATCTTGTTTTTTCCAAATCAAATCTAGGATGAGGGATATATGTTCATGTTCTTTTGAAATCACCTTGATTTAATTTTGTTTTATTCCCTTTTAATTGAATTTTGACCCCCTTTTGGGGCCATTTGGAGGGTGTGTCATGTTAAGGTGGGTGCCCCTCCTTGCTCTTGCGAAGTCAGCAATCCATTGTACTATCATTAGCTCGACGATTTTCAGCCCTTCAATCATGACCCATGGATCATTCCACTCGATCTAACAGTTATGAGCTCATCTTGTAACTCCGTACAAGGATCAGCACCAATGGCACCAACCACCACCTACCTAAGGATGGTGCCCTCTTTTTCTGCCTCTTTTTGCATGACTCTTACCCTAAAACCTTCCTTTTTAAGCACCCCTTTTGTCCCCCCCCCTCTTCCATTGTGTTTTTCGTGAACCCTAGCGTTGATTGGCTCCTCCCTCTTCTCCCCCTTTTTGCAGTGTCACAACCTTGGTGTGGAAGCCCTAGAACCCCTCTATGCTACCTTTTTCCTCTAACATGTCTACACAGCCGAGCCGTGCTCTAGTGGCACCTCAACGAGGTGCAGTAGGCTTTGAGTCCTCGTTCCCTACAACTAGGGCTGTAAATGGATACGGGTAGACCCACGGACCTGCAAATCCGGACCCTTAAAAAACATGTCACGGGTCTAATTTTTTATACCCACATACCCTTCGACCCGTATACCCTTGGACCCGCATATAAGCGGGTCCAATAATGGGTATGCTTGGACCCAGACCCGCTAGACCCGTGTACCCGCTATACATAAGTAACTACTAAAATAATATGTTATATATATCATACTTTACTAGTCTAATTAATATAATTATTGAGATTATATCCTACTCTAAGGTTGAGACTAGTCATATAACTAAGAATTAACTATTCTAGTTCCAATAACGAACATCATATGTAAACTTAAAATCAAAATGTCTACTAATCTACATTACTTTCTACATAAATTAAATGTTATGATCATGACTACAAATATGTAAACAATTACTCAATTAATTTTATTGTATAGAATATAGAATTGTCTAATATAACTATTACATGTTAATATACTATATGATAACAATATATTGTTGTGTTAAATATATATAACATAGTCATTTCTCTTATATAAACAATATGATGTTTTATAGAACCGCTTACCTGCATACCCACTATTATTGCGGGTATGGGTATGGTGCGGGTCCAGGTTTTGTATTATGTGGGTCTAGAACTGGAACCGGACCCGCCAAATTAGATGGGTATGGGTATGGGTATGTCCAAACCCACACCGTTTACACCCCTACCTACAACTTCAGCAACCAGCACTGCCTTGGGCTGAGTTGCAGACAACCGGCGAGGCTCTTTGTGAGGGGGATAAAATCGAGCTTGTCACATGGCCTTGACCCCACATAGACCCTGATTGTGAGGCCACGACACAGTCGATTCTCTCCCTCTCTGCTTGGACATGGGCCCCAAAGTGCCTCACCCCCCCCCACGGTGCGACACATGCCTCGAGGCCCCGCTGCAGATTGAACATGAAGGAGACCTAGTGTGGTTGTTGGATTGTGAGCCAGCGGCCAGGATCAATGGCTACATTAGGGCAAAGAAATCAATGTGTAATACCCTAAACTCATATTCTCTATAGTTCTAATGTAAAGTTTCTAAAATTGATATATCCCTCATTCTTTGGCCAAATAAGGCATATTATATATGAATTTTAATCCTTTCAATGAGATATATCCAATGGAGTTAGTTTCATAACCTAAATATTCTTTTAGTCATATGTTTCTTCAAAAATTCTCACTTGAAACTTTCAAAGATTCTTAATTCTACTAGGTGCTCAACCTTGATTTCCTATGCACCAAAAACATATTGTTTGCTCTAGTACAGTAATCTTATATCACTCTTAGAAATCTAATGCTTTGGACCATGATGATGTAATCTTATGTGTATACTTTTGAACCCCCCCCTTATGTGTATGAATGATGTAACTTGACCAAGATGGAAATTTGAGCCTAATTTGCTATATTATGGTTATCTAGATTCGAGTTCAGTAATCTTCCTAATTCCATGTTCTTGGAATTGATTAAGATCTTATGCATCCTTGCCATGTATAATTCATATGATCTAAAAGATCCACCTTTGAACAATTTTATGCCCTAGATGGTGATGGTTATGTACTTATAGGATTGTATCTTTAATCATTGTGCTAAAGTGGAACCTTAGTGTCTATATCTCTATGTTTACCATTAGATCAGACCCTATAAGGTTTTGCCAATCAAATTTTCCATGTAATATACTTATATGACAACTAATGTGATTTGAATACACATATTGATTATTGTACTCTATATTGCATGAATGACCCTCTAATGATTACCATGTTATCTTAGACTTGCAATTAGTAGGATTTTCAGGCTTTTATTCTATAATACTAACTTGATCTACTTAAGGCATCTATGACTTGGAATTATGACCCTATTGCATGAATTGATCTAATATGCCTAGTTATGATCGTACATGGTTGAGCATTGATGGAAATCCAAATAGCATGCTTCCTTTACTTCTAAAATCAGACTTTGCCTTTATCTAGTCTTACTCACAATGTAGATGTATCCCCTAGACCTAAGGTGTTGATGTGACCTTTGAACTATGGTTGGTTGATTGCATGCTCGTATGGGACTTTGGACCTAAGTTGATCTGTTTGAAACCTAGTTCTAATGTAGCATCCACATGACTTATATCAGGCTTGTCTTAATCAAACCTAGTGATCTAAGACACCATGTTGTATCTTTTCTTTGTGAGGTTCCCTTGGTTTGGATCTTTTCTAGGCATCTTGCTCAAGAATCATAACTCTTAGGTACGCTTAATCTCTTGACCCTACTATGTTATTGGCATGATTGTATGTATGCTCATGTGAAGGCTTGGTTGGATAATTACTTGTTTGAGCTATTGTTCCCTACGAATATTACTTTCATGTTGACTATAATATGATGATAAACCTTGAACATAACATATAGAAATCCATTATATAACCTTATGTACCTACCTGAATTCTTAGGGTAAGGGCACAAGGCAGGAACGAAATAGGGTTAGATCATTGACTTTGGTCTTGAGGTCCCTCATGTAGAAATAGGGAGCATGAATGCCCCTCGTGGGCCCTACCTTGAAAAGTGGTCAAAGGCCTATGTTGATATAATGGATAAAGAAATTTAAACATGTTTTGTATAGAAGAATGTTGTTAATTTGTTCTCACCCTATTTTATTTACTTTTTTACTATCCTATTCTAGCCAAGTAACCTCTACTATATTCTTAAACTATTTACATGATTTTCATAGCGTGCTCAATGCACTCACATTAATATATTTTGTTTATCAATTTTGTAGTTTCCAAAGATTTGCTTCTCTCTAGACTTGAATGAAACACCAATGGGTTAAATGAAATAGAAATAGGTACATGTTTCTCTATCCCCTCCTAGTATCTTGTCATATCTTGTTGTTACTGCTTTTACATCTACATTACCTGTGTGAAATACTTGTGATCCATTCAAGGGACGAATGCCCAGGTCCACTCGCCTTTGGTTGTGTACCCATTAGGAGTGTAGTCTTAGGGTAACAAATAGTTCTATGATAATATCTCTATATACAGTTGAGAACTCATTCTTATTAAGTTCAAACATGATTTTATACATGTCAACTCAATTTTCAAACATATCATTTAGTGGGATGATTTTAGGCAATATTCATATAAATCAACATAATTCTCTATCTATTGGATTTTTCATAGAATTGAATTAAAATATAAGGAAATAGACAAAAACAACTCAATGAGAAATAATATAAATGAGTAACATTTAATTCCTCAGTCTTCCCAATTGAGTACCCACTTGCATACAAATGATGGCGATGATTTTTTATTTTGATCTGGTAGAATTAGGATTTTAACAAGATTATAGAGACTAATAGAGAGATAAACACTCATCTCAGGTTCCAAGCACCTTCAAACCATTTCCTATACTCTTATTTTTTAGAAATCCAACCAACTCCTGCTAATTCAACTCATTTCTTGCTCTTTTCAACTCAAAAACCCTAGAAAAGGGAAATTGGATCAAAAGAAACAGAAAATATATTGATTTCATATATTTTTTATCCAAATCATAGGAGGAACATAATTTAGACATAAAAGAGTAGATTCTCCATGAAAACCTATCCAAAAAGGTAACCTTACTTACTTTCATCACTCCTTAGAAGATAAAGCCCTAGATCAACATTTCTACCTCCTTCCTCACTCAAATCCTAATTCTCTGTCTCTTATAAGATTTTATTTCTCTATAATGAAACAAAAAATAGGGTATATACTAGGGTTCTAGGTTAATCATATAGAGAAATTGAGATACTTGGTACAATTGCAAATAAGTCTCACATTACATTTTCTTTTATTTTTGCAAATTGTTTATCATTAGACTTTACTAGAGACGTCATATGTCATCAATGAAAATTCCTCCAACAATTATGAAAATTTGTTATGATGTCTAAAGGAATTTTTAGATCTAAAATTAAAATTTTAGATCATTTGGAGTTACCAATAAATAACTAAAAATCAAACACTACACTTCTATATTGTAGTCTATAGCATGGCCAGTCAATTAGAATTCAATCGATAAATAGATTCAAATAACACCTAAAAAATCTGAAAACTTGCATAGGTATATGTATTTAGTTATAACAATTATATGAAAATTTCAAATAAATTAAATTTACCTATAAAATAATAAAAATAAATTATCGTAGCACTATATTAATCAAATTTTGTATTCATGTACTTTTAGAATCCTAATTCATAACCAACTAGTGTTTTCATTTGTCAATCCTATTTATTCAAATTAAAGCATATTTTAAATTATCTCATGAAGTTCGAATTATCATAATGAATTATCATCACTAATCCAACTTAATCAAGGGTCAATCTAGTAAAGAGTGCAATCATTCAAGTAAATCGTAATTAACTGATTAAACTAAAAAAGAGTCATTACAAGTGACTTTAAACCTACATATTCAAGTGCTTGCATGGATATTGTTGATTTCACATAGCGGATTCATATTGGATGATTGACTTCATCGATGGCACACTTTTTAGGAGAAGGTCTTCACATCAGAACAGTTTTTTTTACAAACAATCTTATCCATGGAACAATATGTTTTGTAGTAGGCATTCAGGCATAGAATAGTGTGTTCCATCAAAGGCAATATGGAGTCATATATGGGTCAACTGATCCAACTCTATGACCTTGGAATTTGTTCCACTTATGGTATATGTAACAACCCCACCTCCCAATAACCCCCAATTAAGGGAGACCAAGAGGTGGGGTCGTTACATTTGGTATTAGAGCCTAGGTTCCTCATATAATCTTTACTAATTATTAAATTTTACAAAATTTGTAGAACCCAAGGGAGTTATTAGAGGAATTTCCAAAAGACAGAGATGTCTAGAAAAAGATCACGTCTGGGGGCTGGCAAGATTTTCCTCCACACCGCTAGTCGGAATATGAGGACTCCCAGATTAGTGTGACTGCCTGGCCAATGTCTCAGGATTGGACTCGAAATAAGATACCTTTAGGACTCTCTCATTTTGTTCATCCCTTCTCAACTCAAATGTTGTTAAAGATTATAAGGATTAGGGTTTTCTCTCCCTTCCTCACCCTCTTGAGGTATGTGTAAGGTTGATAAGGTTTACGGAATCCTCCATCAAATTAATAAAAAGCATATAAATAAGATGGCATGGACATCAGCTTGATAGATTAAGCGTAAAAGGAATAGATACATGCTTAGGTCGTATGACATAAGTTGTCATACCCTCAGGAGAGACTTGAGGCTAGACCTTCTTATTAGGAGGATAAGTAAAGAGAGTTAGTCTTGGAGGTAGAGACCTCCAATATAAGTGGAGACCTGGCACATTCTCTGAGAATGATGTTAACCCTAACCCTAAGTGAAGGTTAGAGAGAGAGATGGCATGATGAGTTAGAAGTCATGGTAGACCAGGTGTTTGTATGGACATGCCTTGGATGCCATATGAGTCATGAGAGGTTGGATGACTGTGTACCTTTGGCGACCCAACCCTGGGAAGGGTCATGCATGTTAGAGTGAAGGATAGATCCTTCTTTGATGAGGTTAGAGAAGAACCTATAGAAACCCCATGAGCATATATGAGCATGGCATAGTAGGCACCCAGAATACGTCAGTAGTGCGAGAAGTAGGTTGAAACCCTGACCAAGGGAGTATGTTGGATAGCTGATGAGATAAGCATAGAGGGCTAGGGATAACTTTGAGCAAACATAAGTTTGAACCTAGGCTTCACCCACATAGAGGTATGCTTGTGAGCTTGATAAATCTTCATGGAGAGAGGACCTTTAGTATAAGGCTGGTTGTGGAGTTAGCTCTAGAGAGAGAGTAGGACCCAAGCAAGAAGGTTGGAAGCCTAGACTCCGAGATATGAGGAAAAGTGGGAAGTTGAGGATGATGCGACCTAAGTGGATGTTTGTGGTTGCCTCATGCATGATCCGTGGAGGCTGATGGAATCTTGGTTGCCTTAGAGGAACCAAACCCTAAGAAGAAGGATGAGGCTGCTGGTACCTATGTGTAGAGAATATATGTGCTTACCTTCTAGGGATAGGAAGAAGAGTTCCTTAGACCTGGAGAGGTTTAGTAACAGGTTGTGAGGCCTTGTACCTTGTTGGTTGTCCTTGAGGAGGACTCAACTCTAAAGTGTTGCTCATGTAGAAGGATGACAGGAAGTGCATGTCATGCCTTATACATGCTTGATTTGTGGTTAAGAGATTGAGCATGTAGTTGGACACCCAAAAGTGAACCTAGGGTTCCTAGGCCTAAGAGGGGAAGTGGTGCACCTAATGCTCATGACAAGTTTTGAGTTCATATAGATTCGAGCATGGTACTTCTCATGTTTAGAGGAAAATGAAACCCCTTAAGTTTAAGGTATGTTTGATGAACCCCTCACAGCTAAGTTGATGACATGGGAAGGTATGATCTTGATCCAGCGTTGAGGAAAGAGAACAAGTATGACCTAGCATGGTTTAGTAAGCAGTCTGCTTGTGCCTTAGTAGCTACTGGGTTAAGCATGCTCATGTGAATATAAACCCTAAGGATGTTTGTGACCTTGTTTTCAAGAGTTGTAGTTTCCTCCCATCCTGGGAGAGGAACCCTTTGGTAGGGTGTATACCAGTTTTGTGGGTTTTAAGGAAACCTAAAGAGGTCTCGTAGGATCTTGAGAAGCTAAGTGAAAAGTACATAGTATGAGAATGAACCTATAGACACATAGATTACCATCTCTAAGTGCATATGGATGTGTTACCATGAAGGTAACCAGTATGGGGGCCTGACCAAGGTAGGCATGTCGCCATGACCCCTATGAAAGGATGAAAGTCAGCCCATGAATGCAGAGAGAGATGATGAAGGCTTGGGTAAGTTTCTAAGATGTACTATAATAGAATCCTAAGTCTATCCTAGGGTTAGGTAGGGATAAGACTGATGGAAGTAGAACTTGCCTAATTCCCTAGTTGCACATGACCATAGGGTCGGGAGGTAACAACTGTCATTGTCTGAGGGCCATGGGTTAGGAGATTGATCACCTTCATGAACTCATGGGACCCAAAGGGCAGATTAGTAGGGCACTCTATGGATGCATGAGGGAAGAGGGATGACCCCAAAAGTGTCGACACCCTATAGACCCAGAGGAGATGACCAAGGATTGTGTGTGGACCCAAGTAAGTTCGAGACCAATTTTCCATGGAAGTAACTTTGATATCAAGATGTTTGTGATGTAGAGACATATGTGGAACCTTTCAACTTAGATTTAAAGGTGTACTGGAAAGGTGGGATGTACCATCTCTACTCTTGGAAAAGGAAGAACTTTGTATTTGGACTGCAACCAAATGATTATTTCCTCTTGTTATGGGAGTGAGAGATAGGAAAATATGCATGCCATACACCAAGGATAAAAGATGATGTGAGTTGGAATGTTGCCATGAGGTATGAGGACATAGATGATAACATACCCTGGTGGAGCGCATGATAAATGGATGGAAACAAGGTAGTCATCTTATGAGGATGTTTTTATCATGAGATATGAGTCATACAAGGTTGAAGTTGATAAACCAAGAGAATAAGCTCAGAGTTTTCTTGATGAAGATAGACTTAGAGCTGAGATGAGTTAATAAGTGGAATACATGGAGGTGTATGTCTTCAACTTTACCTAACACCTAAGGATGTGAAGTGTTAATGGATGCTCTGGATGAGATACAGCTGCCTAGTTTGGCTAGAGGCTAGAAGAGGTTGTTAGGCTAACCCTAAGTTTGGAAAGGAGATAAGTTTGGTTAACACTCAGATGTGACGAGATCTGTCGATCAAGTTAGTAGTTGTTTGGTTAGCCGGCCTAGGCCTTGATGCAATAAAAGGATGGTGGTAGAACCTCAGATACACTTCTTTGGAAAAGAAGGTGATGAGACATGACTAAAGTGGTTTAGTGTTTCTGAGGAATCAATCTTGAGGAATCATGACATACAGGAGATCATGATTTTGAGATCACCATACACTATGGTACTACAAAGATAGTAAGTGACAGTAGAACTTTGGATGCTTAAGATGAAGTGCATGTGGCATGTGGCCATGCAAGCTAGAAGTGAAGGATGAACACCAGTAATCCACGCATTGATATAAAGGATAAAGAGTCCCTGAAGGGGAAAGGGAGTTCATCACTATGGATGTCATTAGCCTCCCCTAGACTAAGGAAGGTCAAGATGCAATATGGGTTAGGATAGATCTCCTTACCTAGATGACATGAGAAAGAAAGAGTATTGTCAAGGGACAGATCTGGTTGAACTACATATGAGAGAGACGGTTCAACTACACCATGATGCGAGTTCAAAAGTTCTTGAGTATAACCTAAAGGTTCACTTCCATAAGGTGGAAGTAGATGCATGAAGAACTTGATGCTAGTACAGTTTATCACCTTAACTAATGGCTAGTATGATCCAGACTAGAGGGTCTGATAAGAGCATGAGTGCTCATTCAGGGTGATACATAGAGACAGTTCTAGTCCTTGTAAGATGTGATGATAACCACCATAGCCAATATCGGGATGTAAAGAAGCTCTGTAAGGGAGGTTGTGTTGGTCACCACTTCATTAAGATGATGTGGGTGAAGGGACCTCGCGAACGTCAAGGAAAGACCACAGTGTGTGCAGATGAAGTTGCTTTGATCGTGCAATGGCTCAAAGGAGCCTAGAGACGACATGAGTTGTAAGTTGATGCAAAGTAGACTGACATGCAGTTCACTGTGGGGGAATATGTGACATGAAAATCCGACCCCTATAAGTTATAGCTAAGAGAGTTGAGCCCCCGATGCATGGGTTCTTTTGACATGGTTTGGTGGAGAAGGTTAAGTTTGACCTTACCCCTCAGGATAAAGTAATGTGTGATGAGTTCCATGTGTCCAATTTAGAGCACTATGTGAGGTACTCGGACCATGTGTGGAGCAATGAACCTATTGAGCCCAAGGGAGGCTGAAATGACCTGAGTCACCTGTGAGATTTATAGATGCCAAGGTGAAAGAACTCAGAGAAAAGAATATGTGATGATAAAGGTTCTTTGGAAGTGCCATGGATAAGGTAAAGACACATAGGGGCCAATGATGGACATGGAAAAGTCTTATCCTAAATTGTTTGTTTGCTTGATGGAATTTTGAGGACAAAATTCCTATAAGAGGGGAAGGATGTTACAACCCCAACTTTTGGGTTCATATGATGAGAAATGTAATTTCTCATATTAAAGATATTGGAACAAATAATGATATAATTTGTTTTGAATAAATGAGTTTTTTTTACAATAGTCTTGTTGGTTGTTTTGTGGGCTTTATTGGATATTGGGCCCAATAACAAGGAAATTCAATTAATAAATGAATAATTGAGTTTTTGAGAAAAGAAAGATGTAGAAACATCTAGAAGGAAAAAGAATATAATCCAAAGTTTTATTTCGTGCCTCTTGGGTTCCTTGGGTCCTAAGGAGTCCAAAGTTGCAAAGATAATGCAACAAGAAAAGAAAAGACCAATTAAATATTTCTTTATCAAGAAAGAAATTGAAAACTGTGATAAAATGTGGGAAATAAGTGAAAAGAGGTATAATTGAACTATCCTTGGTGGATTTTCATATCCAAAGGATTCCTAATGTTAAAAGGAATGCCAATGAGGGAAATAAAAAGAAATTCTTAAAAAGAGATATTTTAATAAGAAATAAACAAGATAATGAGAAATAATGAATATAGATGCATCTAGAAGGATAATGAGTATCCATTAAAAAGGATTTCGAAATATTAGATTTTATTGGGGTCTAAGGAGCCCCAATGGAGAAAAAGAAAGAGAAAATATCAATAAATACAAAATAAGAGGATAATGTGCTATATAATTAATGACTTTTTGATATTATCAAAAGGGGATGTTAATTGCTTTAAGAAAGTTGATTTTCATGGCCAATGGATTAAAAGTGAAGCATGATATGAATAAAGAGATGATTTTCGAATTCCTTAATGACTAAGGATCATGGATAAACAAGGAATTGATAAAGAGAGAGAAAATACTTCTTAATTAAGGAAAATTCCTTTCCTATTAGGAAAAGCCTTGTTTGCTTTGTGGGCAAGCATTCTGGGGTGTGGATACCCTCACCTAAATAAAGGGGTAGAGCCTCTGGATCGAGTTCTAGAGAAATCCCACATAACTCTCTCTCCCTTCTTCATCTTCTTCGAGCAAACCCTAACCTTTGAGCTAGCTCTATCTCTGGAGCAGCGAGGGACTGTAATAGAGTCGAGATAATAGTTGGATACCCCACGATGCTAGGGAGACACTTCGCCATCATGGCCTTGCCCTGACCCAGGCGCAGCAGCAGCTGCATAGCTGCAACAGCGGCCGTGGGTTGTAGGTCTGCCACCACCCAACCCAGCCACTCTAATCGTGAGCTGGTGGTGCCCCAAGTGCAGAGGAAGTAGGCGGAGCTAGGGGAGTGATCGGCAATGATCCTCAAGCCCCCAGGAAGGAAGGGCGGACCCCCGAAGGGCTACAGGTCGGTGCAACTAAGGCGTCGGGAGGTAGAGGATGACCGTGGGTGGCATTTGACGGTTATGCCCCTCTGCGGGATGAAGCGTCGATAACTTAAGTAGGATAAAATGGACATTTCATTATGTTTCCAAACGGGTGGGCAACGTTGCATGAGATGGGTGACGTGGCGTGCATTGATTGGCTCAATTAAGTAATTTTTTGCAAAAATTGTCTCCTTATTGGTAGCTCAGATGGACACGCATAAAATATGAAAGTTGCTCAGAAAAATGAGGGGGATCCAATAAAAATATATTTAGAAGCTAATTCCTCTTGCAATTTGAAAAGTAATGGAAGTTATCAACTTTAATGCTTTACTGATTAAGAAACCCTATTTTTGAGATGATTAAGGTAATTAGTAGAGTTTAATGGATGATTAAAGTTGATATTAGCCAGTTAATCATGAAAAGGTATATTAAGAACAAAAAGTATGAACTTTGCACATAATTAGTTTAAGTGAGAGTTTCAAGTGCATAAATATGCTTTAATGGGCCTTGAAACCCTAATATTAGTAAATGTGACTCATGATGGTTTTAATTATTCAAAATCATGAATAAAGTTGAGATATGTTAATTCCAAGCTATTTCAAGTATAAAAGTTCCTAATTGTGGATAAATACCCTTAATGTAGTAATAAGGGTTTTCTAATGGATAAAGGTAGAATTAATGACAAATAGAGTTCATATGTGAATTAGACCATAATGAACTACGAATTGATGATAAATGAGCATAATGATCTTGTCATGGATTAAAAGGATAGAAATGGTATCTTTAATGTAAAAGAGGCTTAATGGACTTAATTGATGGTTAATTATGCTTCTTCTGATATCAGGTTTATATGTTGTTAAAAGATAACCTTAGTATATATCATGATGAGTAGATGAGATAATTAGGGTTTGTGAGTAATTGTATAAAATTAGGGTTTAAAATAGTAAGAGATGAAGGGAAACCCTAATTGCAATGAAAATCCTAAAAATGTACTAGAAACCCTAGGAAGTGAGCTAAGTTTAGTAGATATTGATCGCATGATTAATAATAGGAAATTGTATGCATATTTCAGGATCTCATAATGTGCTTGCTTGCCTATTTGGATTTTTTGATTGGATTACTCTATCTCAAATCATCCAGACAGGGATGTAATTACACTTATGGTTAATCGCTTTAGTTTCATGGCGATTCTCAGAAGTTTTATCAGTTGCCTAAAAATAACTACTTGGATGACTTTTATTTCATGTAACTATAAAGTGACTATGATTATCACCATAAGTATGTATACATGACTGGCTCATATCCTGGTCCTCCTCTGTGGATTTGCTAATGATGAAAAGGGTAACCTGGTAAAGGGTCTACTTGTTAAGTGGGACCATCAGGTTATTAAGAGTTAGGGATTGGGCTACCTATGGGTAGTGCCATGTGACTCTTTAGCACACCATGAGTTAGGGATTGGACTACCTATGGGTAGTGCCATGCGACTCAACCCTAGATATTGATCTACATGTTAGGTAGGATCATGCGGGGTTTAATGGGGATCTACCATAAGGAAGGTAGCATCCAGGTCCACTGTAGGGACAGCACAGAGGCTAGGATATGTATGGATTGAGTGGTTATGTTTAAGATGTAAAGATTGCTTGCTAAACCATAATTGCTTACAATATGTTGTTATGGTTAATTGCACGATTATTGTTTCCCCCACATACCAACTTTATGCTGACCGATGTTTTGTTTGTCGGCATTTTAGGTACAAATGAAAAAGACAAACAGTAAAGTGGTATATGTGGAATTAAATGAGAATTAAAGTACAAAGGAGGATTAGTTAGAATACAGTCCATATGTGAATAGAAATAGTTAACCAAGTTTTTGAAAAAGGTATGCAAAGTTTATTTTTTTTTACAGCCTTTCAGTTTAGTTTAGTAGAATTTGATAATTATTATACATTATTTGTCGAACCTTTGATCTGGAAATTGGGATAATGGCTCTGACCTCTTGGTCTCCCTTAATTGGGGGTTACTGGGAGGTGGGGTCATTACAGTAGAAGGGGGTGTTTTGTCATTGGAAGTCTTTTGGATTCCCACTTTCTAATGTAGAAAAATTATTTTATGCATGCATTCTAATCTGAATTTTAGGGTGTCAGAAAATCTGGAAACAAATTCTCATTTTTGATCTAGTGATATTTTAAAGCGACATGTATTGGCATGTCAAAATCTACACTGAGTAATTCAAATTGAATTGAGAACTACTTCTATGATAAGGTATAAACTTGTTAACCTAATCTAATTTTGTTGTATTAGATGGATTCTAATTGAGAGATTCTCAAGAATTAAATTTTATTATGTCAGGTTTCCACTCTAGAAAATCCAATAATTTAATGTGTTGAACATTTACATTATAAGGCCCTAATTTTTTTTTGATATGATTTTTTTATTTTGTCTTGCCCTCAATAAGTTGAAGGACTAAGATCTATGCAGTGTTAAGCTCTACAGGAGACAAATATGTGGTATCATTTTTTTTATAATAGACGTGTTTTCATTGTAGCCACCTATAGAGTCCATAGGAGCCATCTCTGGATCATATGTCTCAGTTAAATATTAAATATGATGAGGATTTATTATAAGTGCTATTTGAAAGAGATCCAACATATGAGTCATCCAAGAACAATGAGTTACCCCAAGTCTATATATGATATGGAATGAAAGGGAGGCCTTCGGTATGTTTCTCCTACCAGTATTGTAACGTCCCAGGATTTGAGGCCTCAGATATAATGATCTTAAGAGGAATGATTGGACTACTCATATCACTAAGGTGCACCTCCTTTTCAGGGAGCCCGTCACTAAAGAACTCCATAGTTAAGCGTGCTTAGCTTGGAGTAGTACTAGGATGGGTGACCAGTTGGGAAGTTGACACTGGTGTGCTGGTATTCTGTGATCGGGAGCTGGGTATCCATGGGCCATGTTAGGTCTGCACTGAAATGGGGAAATATTATGAGGCCACATGGTTGAGCCTTGACGAGGATGTCAAGAGTCTAAGTGGGGGAGATTGTAACGTCCCAGGATTTGAGGCATCATATATAATGATCTTAAAAGGAATGATTGGATTACCCATATCACCAAGGTGCACCTCCTTTTCAGGGATCCCGTCACTAAGGAACTCCATAGTTAAGCGTGCTTAGCTTGGAGTAGTACTAGGATGGGTGACTAGTCGGGAAGTTGACACCATCTTGTACATGATTGTGGATAAAGCGTGCAGTTAAGGCTAGTGGTAGTCTGTGGGGCCAGTCGTCATTCCTGAAACTCTACTAGAGCCTTGGGCAATGGGCCCAGGCGTTACAAGTATCATATGTATTTGATCTGATATGGATTAGTGGACCATTTATGTTGAAGATTGGGTTGTTCATTTAGAAAGAAGGTAGATTCATAAATTAATAGGCTTATTATATGGAGGAACAAATTGCAAGATATCATATGAATGTACAATATAGATATATAAATAATGAATGTATAATATTAAAGGAATGTTTATGTGAAAGTTATAGTTACCTTATCACATGTGATTTATCCCTCTTATACCACTTGAATATTGAGGTTGTTATTGGGATTTTTTGGAGAAATATTGCATCAGATACAGAAGCAGAAACATAAATTTGTTGTCATATTCCCCTTAGATAGTAGATCGTATCAATAACTATGTAATGGGAAGGAGGGTGGTAAGGTTTATATCTGGTCCTGGATCAAGTCTAGCGACTATCCCTTGTTGTAGCATGCTTCTTCTCTAAGTTTCACCTGGAGGACTGTCAGCGGTGGCCTCCTAGTTTATCACCACAGACGGTGGTTGGCTGCGTCCTCCTAGGGGTGGAAATGGCCTCCTTGCCTATGTAGTAGTCCACAGAGACCACTGATAACTCCTGTCATTTTAGATGAATAGACATGAAGGAGTTGTCCTTTCTAGTCAACGTGCTAGCATCGACTTGCTCTCTCAATTGTCTCTCCCTCGTTGTTCCTCCCTTTAACAAGTAGAACTTGCTTGAGTTCTCATGTTACCATAAAGGTGAGAAGACAATAATTATCAGATCTTATTATTGTGTCTCTAGAAAGCCTTGACTATCCCTCTACCTATATGAGTGTCAGGGTCAAGAGTTTTAGTCTGAGCAGGAGTTGAAAGGGCAGAATTTTATGAATTTTCTAGAATCTGTGAATGTTGAACAGACAATAATTATCAGAGCTTATTATTGTGTCTCTAGAAAGCCTTGACTATCCCTCTACATATATGAGGGCCGGGGTTAAGAGTTCTAGTCTGAGTGGGAGTTGAAAGGGTGGAATTTTATGAATTTTCCAGAACCTGTGAATGTTGAACTGGTCGGTTCATATGTGAGTTGATCGGTTTAACCCTAGAGTCGGTCCTTTCAATATGTTTTCTAATAGCAATTGTATTGGCAATAAATATTCGATTAACGCACAACATGACGTAAACATCAATCCTTGATGTAATCATATTGATCAACCAAGCGGTCAGTTCACAACCTGAAACAATTAGTTCGGTGGGCTCAGCAAAGTTGGGACCACCCAAATCTTCAAAATATCTTGTATAATAGCAAGGTAACACCTTCAACATCAATACACATTCCTTTAGAGAGCGGTTGTGTGTGAGGTCATCTACTTTATTCATCAAGCATGTATCCAGGGGTAACTGTGGATATGTTTGCATCAGGGAAACAACAGTGACCTCCGCTATGGTAGCTGGATCATGGTCTTCTTCTCTATCATCTGGGTAACATATTACTTCTTTTAATGAGATTACCTTAATGTTTTCAATTATATCCATTGCTAGAGTGTCTTTTTCCACCTTGGTCATCACATGAGCCATGTCAAGGAATGGATTCCCTAGACACAGAGAAATCTTATCCTCCATGTGTTGCAGCATGTTACACTGTGTTGTATCCCCTCTTTCTTTTGAGTGTTCATGCATCTTAATTTCAAACCGGTCATCATGAGTGCCCATGGTCATACGTCCTCTACCCATTTATAGAATCATATCAATAGTGGCTTGGAATGGACTACCTAGTAAAAGTTTGTTGCCTTTATCCTCCTACAATTCTATTACCACGAAATATGCAAGAAAAACAAATCTATCCACTTTTACTAGGGCATCTTCATAGATGTCATATGGCCTGACCACAAAGTTGTTTGCCAATTCGATAGTCATAGAACTTTTTCTTGTCTCCTCAAGACCTAGCTTCTTGAAAGTTGGCAAAGGCATGAGGTTGATACTAGCCCGTAAGTCACATAGATCTTTACCGAACTTGGTCTTTTATATGAAGCACGTGATGTTGAAACAACTAGGATCTTGTCTTTTAGGAGGTAGTGTTCCCAAAATAAAAGCACTCACTCGCTCTTTTAACACCACCACATCAGTATCATGTATCCTTCTCTTCTTTATGATTATGTCTTTCAAGAACCTTCCCTATGACGGTATCTACTTAATTGCATTAATGAGTGGAATATTGACATATAGTTTCTTAAAGCCCACTAAGAATTTCTAGAACTGTCGGTCTGCTTTGGTTGCCTTCAAGCTGTTTGGAAAGGGCACTGGAGTCATTGGTGTCCTTTGGTGAGGTGGGACATGTGCTTTTGACCTAGTATCCTCCACCTCACCAATGTGCTCCTCAGTTGTTTTCTCCTGTTCCAATATGTCTGCCTCAGCTGCATCTACTATCACAGTCTGAGTTGTTGTTCCTATAACTTCACCTACCTCTTAGTTTGTTGGTGCCTTATTCAACAACGTCTTACCACTGTGGAGTAGGACCGCCTTGACGTGTTGATTTTCAGTAGGCACATTAGTATTTGTTGGGAACCTTTGTTGGTTTGGCTGCTTCAAAGTACCCACATCCACTGCTATTTGAGAAATCTGAGTTTCTATACTACAGATCCGTGCCCCTTGATTCTGAAGTTCTCTTTGAGTTTGACCTATAAGCACTTCATTCTGAGTGACCAACTTTCCAAGCATTTCTTCAATACAATCAATCTTCTTTTATTCTTGTTGATATTGTGCTTGGCCACCGAACTATTGTGGCTTGGGTTGTTGTGCCTGAGATGGGTCTTGTTGGAAATTGTTAGGATCCTTCCATGAAAACTTAGGATCATTTCTCCATGCGTAGTCATTGCTCCTATATTGTTATTGTTGGCGCACAAACTTACACTCTTCATCTTATTCTTCTGAAGATGGTCCGTCGTTAGCACATAACTTCTTAGCAATCATGTCCAGCTTCTCATTTAATGCAGAGATGACCTTGGACTCACTGACACTTTTGATAGTTTCCGTAAGCTCTCTCTCATCTCCCCATGACTGATTTTTGGACATATTTTTTAGTATCTCATGACAGCGGGTGGGTTTGTTATTGAGGAGGAACCCTGTTCCTGCACTGTCAAGTGTAGTTCTTTCTCCCTTGTGCATATCGTAATAGATATATTTGCCTATCCCAAAAAATCAATACCATTATGAGGTACTTTTCATAGCATATTATGGAATCTCTCCCATGCTTCAATATAGGATTCATTGGCCTGCTATATGAAATTGTGGATCTTCTTCACCATGTCATTTATCTTCTGTGGGGGAAAGTAATGCTCGAAGAAGGTGTCGATCATCTGATCCCACGTCTCAATCCATTCATCATCAAGATTGTGAAACCATGACTTTGCACTGTCTGCCAGAGATGATGGGAAAAGCTTCATATTTATGACAGATGTCGATACTCTATCTATTTTGACCATATCATAGTTCTCAACAAAGTTACTGATGTGCACCATCGGGTCTTCAGAACTGTGGCCATGAAAATCTTGGGATTTGACTAAAGAGATCAGCCCTAGGTCAATTTTGTAGCTACCCACATTGATGACTTGTCTTTTAATTGGTCCTTTTTGAGCTGTTAAGGAAGAGGCTCTTATCCTCTCTCATATCATTTGCTCTTCTGCTCCATCCCCCATTTCTGCTGACTCAGGTTCTTCTAGTGTTATAGGTCCTTCAACCGGAGGTGGCGGTGGTGGATTTCGATTGAATCTATCTACAGACCTTCCAAATTCCCTCTCTCTATGAAGGAGTTCTGCTTGCCCAAAACTCGGTGAAGATGGCTCTCCGTAATCATGGGCTCGAGTATGCACCATACACCAGCACCTGAAAGTAGCAAAATAATTGTCAGAGTGCAGTAGTGGAGCTAGAAGCAATAATGATGTTATGATTCAACTTTAAGTGAAATAGAAGAAAAAAATGGTTGGCCTAGAGTGGCTGACCACAACATTCGTAGTGTTGGATGTTATCATGTCCCTAACAGTGGTGCCAAAAACTTGACACGTGTTTACTATGTGTTATACACAAATGAACGTACTGAAGTAATATAGGCCCTTTTTAGGCCTGAGTCGAACACAGGGAAATGTTCTCCAGTTGACTACTATTAACTATGATCTAATCAACTAGGTTGGTGAAAGCGAATTGGCTTGATTGAACAAAAAGGATAGCAGAACAAAACAAGCTTAACAATTAAATTACTCAGATTTTAGGGAATTCCTTAGGACTATGGCTTCACCACATATGACATTGCAATTCATTCCACACACCAATATCTATTACCCCTATCCCTGGATGAAGAGCCTATAGTTAGAACTACCCACTCCAGTAGTGTATTTCACTATCTATTCCAATGCCAATCCCATTTCCATAGCAATTGGTTGATTAGTTAGGTGCTTTATGATTAATCTCTGGGTTTCTCCTCCCGTCTATTCTCCACCTTTCCCAAGGGGTGCAATAAATGGGTAAATCTATGCTTTCCAACCCTTAACCTCTCTCCTGAAATGATTAAGGGTCTAATAATCTACCTATGTTTATCATGCATAAACAGAGCAAGACAACTTCATAGATTTATATCCAGAAAATAGGGACAAAGATGATATTAATGCATGAAAATCAATTACAATGCATATTCGGGCTACTCCCAGATCCTAAGAAATTAAGGGGTTTAGCTCCACATAGTTTTCATTGATGAATACATGGTAGTGAAAGAGAAAAATGTGGAAAACATTAGAAAAAGTAAGTAACCCCCTGAGAATAGCTGATCTAGACGATCCCCTATGTCCTGCATGCAATTTGTTGTCTTTCAGCTGTAAATTCACCTTTCGGAGGTGCTCAGATTGTCCCAATTGAAGCCTTCAGTTTCTTTCTCTTCTCTCCTATCTCTCTAGTGTCGTGCAATGGAAAATGGTTGCCTCCCTTTGGTCTGGCCAAACTCCCCTCAAGTCGTAGGAATCACTAAAGGTACGAAATAACGCCAGCCGTTGGATTAGATTGCTATCTTCAAATTTTCTTGATTAGGCAGACTCGATAGTACCGACTTGGTAGTCAGTAGTACCAAGTTCTTGGGTAGCCGTGATTCATCACAATGTCGGTACTATCGAGTTGTTTTGATAGCACCAAGTCTTTAGGTCGCTTGAGCACTACTTTACTGATGCCATCTCGGTAGTGCCGAGTTTGTAAACTCGGTGGTATCGAGTTTCTGCGATTCATCCTTGTACTTTACTGATGAGGTTTCGGTACTACTGACTTTGAGTGTCAGTAGTATCGAGTCTGTGCGAGTCTTTTATGGTCCAGTAGTGATGTGAAGTCAGTACCACTGACTTTTAGTGTCGGTAGTACCGAGTCTGTGAAGTTCGATTGTACTTGAAAATACAAAAGAACATGGATAAATACTCGACATAAATATTAAACCATCTTAAACAATAAAAATCATATAATTTGATGCATGTAGATAGAACATGCCATTGATAGCATTTCATGCATAATTAATCGAATAAATGACAAATCAACACATAAAATCAAGGAAAATATGCCTGTGAAAATGACTAAAAACCCATGCATCAATTACTACTCGAGGAATATGTTTGAGATGATGAGGAGGTCATATAGGATGAAGATGACATAAACAAAGAATCTCAATGGCACGATGATCGAAAGGGTGTTATATGCAATTTACTTTGGGAGGAGCCATGAAAGAAACCCAAAAAGGTAGGTCAGGGTTTTAATATGTTTGTGAATTAGGTTTAAAGGGTTTGGAAGCTTCATTCAATTTCAATGGTGGCAAGTTGTTAGGGTTAATTAGGCAAAAATTCAATCGAATATTATGGATTTGGATATGGAAGGTGTTGGAAAATGAATTGTGGGACAAGATTTAGCAAAGAGAGAAAGGGAATCTGAGGCAAAGATGGGGTAAGTTGGGTTATTGTGTGTGGCCTCGGGTCTTTTTTCGAAGGTATGATTCAATATAACATCATTTGAACTGGATCCAATAGTCCAAAGAGAGGCCACATTAGCTAAAAAAGTGTGACAACATAATCTATAACTTTATCCAAATTTGAGTTGGTAATGTCTTTTTATATAGCCTTATTTATATGTTTCCACCTTTCCTTTCCTTGTTCAATTGGATGAGAACTTAATATATTATTGTCATGAAATTTGACGTGCAAGGCAGTTGAGGTTTGAGAAAGTCATGTTTAAAGTTAATTTTCACTTTTAACGCTTTCAATATGTTAAGCCTTGACTTGTAGGTGAAGTTATCTTTTAATGTAATTATCCCTTCTCATAGTCCAATTAGTACTAAATTTTAGTTTTATCTCTTCCATTCCTCATATAGTCTTAGGATCTAGAAAACTAATTTAAGATATGAATCTATTATGATGGTCAAGTTATAGAACTAACCCCTACTTGATACATTATTCTAATTAATTACATGTAAGACTCAAATAAGATGTTTATTAAGTAAAGCTCTATATTTCTAGATTCCTATACACTCTAAATTTGGAAAAAGTATATTAATGTCAATTTCTAAAAGAACAAAATGTAAAGAAATTTTTAGCTATGTACCTATAGTTGGGTATGCTACACTTGCAACACAACATAATAAGGCAATGAGGGTGACACCATCGTTGGGATAATTAGGAGAATGAGGAAGAGGTGGGATCATGGCAGGGGAATTGAAACCATATCTGGTTCAATTCAATTACCCAAACTAAAATACTTGTTCTCCATAGTTCTAAGCCTTGAAATGGTTTGGATTTGTAACATGCAGCCTCAAACATAACCCATATTTTATAATCGTCTATATGTCTTCAATAAGTATGAAATATTTACTTCTAAATATTTATTTTTGTTTGAATATGTTGTAAAAGTTACAAAACTGTAAGATAAATGCAATTCGTCTTCATATCTATATCACTTGATCCCATATAATTCAAATCTTTGAACCTAGAATTAGCATAGTTCTAATTTTAACGCCAACCTCCAAACCAGTCCAAACAAACACTAGTACATTTTTGACCTCTAGCCTCACTTTTCTTGATGTCAATTTTTGTAAAAAAAATCAACACTACAGGCCTATAGCATCGGCTGGTAAAGCACAAATGTCATTCATAGTCAAGTCTTATCGATTAAGAAAAAATAGGGGTAATGTTTTTATTATAACGTCGGTTTCATCGTGAAAAAATGAGGTTTCAGATAGCCCATGAAATTCAACTTTCCATGGAGGAAAATTGATATAGGTCTATTGCAACCGTTGCTCATAAACATATGACAGTGGCCTTCCCATGAAATATTTTTTCCCTAAAAATACTCTATCATCAGTTGCACTCTATAAAAACTGACAGCATAGGTCACGCCCACTGCAAAAAATTACCTCCAAAAACATGTTGTGTTGGTTTTTTCTAAAAAAAACTGGTGACAAAGGGTTCCTACCACGTGTCCCGCAAAAAAATATTTCCCCTCGAATTGGGTTATATCATTGTCTCTAGCTATATGCTAATGACACAGGTCTTAGCGAGGTTGGTATTTTTTAATAGATATAAATACATATGTCATCGGTTTGTTGGTGGATGACTGATGACAGAGAGTGAACTATGTCACCGGCTTTCTTGGACAATCGACGACATATGTCTTAGCAAGGTTGGAGTTTTTAATAGGAATTAGTACATATGGTGTCAATTTATTAGTGTATAACCAACTGTAGAGAATGAACCATGTCACCAGTTTGTTTGTTGAACCAACGACTAAGACCTTCGTCGTCACTTTTTAGCAACTGACAACTAAGACCTCTGTCATCGATTTTCTTGAGCAAACAAAGACTAAGTTCTACTCAACATCAGATGTGATTCCCCATTCTATGTTTCATTCTGTAATTTTTTTGTGCTCTAGCGATCAGGTCACTACTCTCTACCACAACTCTTGTGTTCCTCCATTGTTGTTGTTGCACTAGACACTCTCGATGTTGTTGCTAATGTCAGGTTTTCACTACTATTGCCACCTTCACTACTATCGTCATCGTCGTTGTTGATGGTGCTTGAGCCACCATCATTGCCGCCACTGCTTCTATTGTGAGTGTTGTCGCCACCATCGTTGTTGTATTGCTACTTAAGGTGTTTTTTTTAATTAGCCATATTTGTTGTTTGTTTATTTGTTTGTTTGATTTGTTTAATTATCTATAATTTTTAAAATGTGTGTATAGTTGTTTGTTTGGCTTGTTTAGAACCTTTCATATAAATTTGGAATATTATGTTTGGTATCATATGCATATTTGGTATGTAAATTATATGACTAGCATTGTCTATGAGACCAACCCCAAGCTAATTAATGGTGATATAATTTTTGATAAATGACCAACATATGTGTGGTATAGGGACCGACTATAATCTATAAACCCAAAATTCTAAATTTTTATATCCCCAATTTTGATAAAATTGAATGATATAAATATAAAGCATGTTCTGATAAATAATTTTCCTGGATAATATTATTCCATAAATAATACCATTTATTGTAACATCCCAGGATTTGAGGCCTCAGATAAAATGATCTTATAAGTAATGATTGGACTACCCATATCACCAAGGTGCACCTCCTTTTTTGAGAGCCAGTCACTAAAGACTTCCATAGTTAAGCATGCTCAGCTTGGAGTAGTACTAGGATGGGTGGCCATTTGGGAAGTTGACCCCGGCTTGCGCGTGAACATGGATAAAGTGCGCAGTTAAGGCTAGTGGTGGTCTGTGGGGTCAGTCGTCATTACTAAAACTCTACTAGAGCCTTGGGCAGTGGGCCCAGGCGTTACAAATGGTATCAGAGCCATAACCCCTCCAGTAGGTGGGACCCACATGGGCATGTGGCATGCCAGTCTTGAGTTGTGCAGTCCAGGCATGTTGGAAAGGGTTGTACATGGTTGACGTAGCCACCCTTGTGCTGGTATTCCGTGATCGAGAGTTGGGTGTCCATGGGCCATTCTAGGTCTCCACTGAAATGGGGTGTTATTATGAGGCCATATAGTTGAGCCTTGACGAGGACGTCAAGAGTCTAAGTGGGGGAGATTGTAACATCCCAGGATTTGAGGCCTCGGATAAAATGATCTTATAAGGAATGATTGGACTACCCATATCAACAAGGTGCACCTCCTTTTTTGAGAGTCCATCACTAAAGAACTCCATAGTTAAGCGTGCCCAGCTTGGAGTAGTACTAGGATGGGTGACCAGTCAGGAAGTTGATTCTGACTTGCGCGTGAACATAGATAAAGTGTGCAGTTAAGGCTAGTGGTGGTCTGTGGGATCAGTTGTCATTACTGAAACTCTACTAGAGCCTTGGGCAGTGGGCCCATGCGTTACATAAATCATGGCATTGGCCTATGAACTGGTATGAGATTTACTCACTAGGAGTAAATCTTAGATATTCCCTAGTTTGGGACTATTTTTGAACACTTAATCTCACTTAGGATGTAAGTGTATAATATATATTTGGCTTTCAAGATGTTTCGTCAACACTTTTCAATTTGTTTACTAAGTATGTATGTAGGTGGGTATTTGCTCATCTACATCAACATACTTGAAGAACTGTAGAAAAATGCCACCAAAATATTCTTGAAAATCAAATACACATTATACACTTACTATTGAGATTAGGTGTTCAAGAATGAGATATGTGGTACTCATTCATTACTAAACCCTAAACCCTAATTTGTAAATCCTAATTTGTAAACCCTGAATAATTAAACCTTATATCTAAATATCTAGTTCAATACTCATTTTTCTCTTATGAGCATAGAATGTATTGACCATCTATGAGCATAGAATGTATTGGCCATCTATGTCCTTTTCAAATTGCTACAATCTGTATTTTATTATTGGTCTTAGTCAGTTTATAAGATTTGCGGAGGAACATAAGAAACAACCTGGAGATATGTTCTATTGTCCATGTAGGAATTGCAATAACAACTTAAAAGTTATCATTGTTGACAAAATCAAAAGTCATGTCACGTGCAACAGGATTGTATGAGGCCATATAGAATGGTGATTGCATGGAGAGATTCCTACTATGAGATCAATAGATGTCGCAATACTTGTGTTGAAGAAGAAACTACTGACAATGTAGATGAGAACAAACTGATTCCAAAAGACACGGTCAACGAGATGCTATATACTTGTGGGTTAAAGCTTGATGATCCACCTTCCTTTTTTAGAAACATCGTGCATGATTTCGAGAGAGTGTTATACTTAGGTTGTACTAAGTTTACAAAGTTGAGCGTTGTGTTGAGATTGTATACTCTAAAGGCTAACTATAGATGGAACAACAAAAGTTTCACACCTCTATTGTATTTGTCGAAAGAAATTCTTCCTAAAGGCAATGATATTCTAATCTCAACATACAAATTAAAGAAAATGTTGTGCTCAATGGAATGGAAGCTAAGAAGATGCATGCATGCCTGAAGACGGTGTTATTTTAAGAGGACTATATTGATTTGAAAGATGAACCAAAATGAGGGTTTTAAGGTACAAAATGACAACTTTGGGTAAGTCTAAAATTGACTCTCCTGTCAAGGTGATGTGGTATCTACCTATAATACCACATTTTCAACACTTGTCTACCGATGCCATGGATGTGTAAAATTTATCTTAGCATGAAGAGGCAAAGAAAAATAATGATGGGATCCTATGACATGCTTCTGATTCCCCACAATAGAAGAAAATTAATTTATTGTACCCTGAGTTTGATGAAGAAGTCAGGAATCAAAGACTTGTGCTTTGTACCGATGGAATGAATCCATAGGGAACATTAAATAGCCAACAAGCACTTGGCCTATTATGATTGTTATATACATTCTTCTTGCATGGTTGCGTATGAAAAATAAGTATGTCATGATGTCCTTGTTGATATCGGTCCCCAAACAACCTAGAAATGGTATTAATGTCTTTCTCGAACCTATGATTGGTGAATTAAAGAAACTGTAAGGAGAAGGTGTGATGAGCTATTATGCTTCACGTAGAGAGAAATTTTATTTGCATGCTAGTTGTTTAGCATCATTAATGATTTTCCAACATATGGGAACTTGTCTGGATACATTGTAAAAGGATCCAAAGCATGGCCTATATGTGATGAGAACACTAATTATGTACAGCTAAAACATGACAGAATGGTTGCATATCTTGGTCATCGAAGGTTTCTTTCAAAAGTGCATCTTTATCGAAGGTTTCACAAAGCATTTGACACATCAACTGAAGAACAGAGTGCCACAAAACCTATATATGGGGAGGTTTTTGCATCTGGTAAGGGATCACAATGTACTATTCCCACACGGAGTGACAAATCTTTATTCAATAAGAGGTCAGTATTCTGGGATCTTCCTTATTGGAGTTCTTTGATAGTTAGGCATAATATTGATGTCATGCAGGTTGAGAAAAATGTATGTGATGGTGTCATTGTTACTCTATATAATATACCAGGTAAGACTAAAGATGACATCAAATCTAGAATGGACCTACATGAAATGGGTGTAACAAAAGAATTAACTACAAAGGTTAGCAGTGATTGAAAAATATATTGACCTCATGCTTATTACACATTGTCAAGATAGGAGAAGAGAACTTATGAGAGTGCTTTCTTAATGTTAACGTGCCACGTGGATACTCTTCCAATATCTATAGATTGGTATTAATGAATGAACTAAACTTGATAGGTCTTAAATCTCATGATTGACATACTATAATGCACTAAATATTGCCTGTGGCTATTCGAACTATAGTTGAAGCATGTAAGGTTTGCAATCATCAGGCTTTGTTTCTTCTTCAACACTCTATCCGATAGGGTTATTGATCCTCAGAATCTTGATAAGTTGTAAATAAAAGTGGTTGTTACCCTATGCCAACTAGAGCTATATTTTCTTCCTTCATTCTTTGATATCATGGTATGTCGCGTTGTCCATTTGACTAGGGCAATGAAAATGTTGGGTCCAATTTTCTTACATTGGATGTATCTTTTTGAATTGTACATGAGTGTTTTTAAATGAGATGTTTAAAACCATTATCAATCTGAAAGGAGTAGTAATGAGGGTTATGTGCTTGGGAGGTTATGGACTTTTGCAATGAATTTTTGAGTTGTAATGAAGCTCCTGCCAATGTATTGATCTCTATTCTGACAAAGAGACTTTAGGAGCATGACTGAAAGAAATTAGTCATGAGCTATGAAAGCAAGTACACCTGTATGTTTTACATGACATCAACAAAGTGGGCATTTATACCACCAAGCATACCAATTTTATCAAGACAAAATATCTTCAATTCGGTTCAGTGTGACTTTCTAGAGAGAATAATAGGACATTTATTAGGTGGTTTGAAGATAAAGTCTTTCGTCAACTATCTCAAGCACCAAATAATGTTGCTGAAAATATCAAATGGCTCACCTTTAAAGCAAAAATGAATGTTATGTCTTACAAAGAGTCAAGATGATGAGAGTGTCGTCCAAAAAGTGGAGTCACCCTTCAAGCGTCTTCATTGTATTTTTGTAGTGTGAAGGATAAGAATCCACATGAAGCTAACATTTCTTATTACAATATCATTGAAGACATATGAGAGTTTGACTACACAGATTTCATAGTTCCCGTCTTTAGGTGTAATTGGGTTGATAACACGAAAGGAGTTGTAGTGGGTGAATTGGGTTTCACATTAGTGAATTTTGAAAAGATTGACAAGAAGGGATCAACATTCATAATGGCATCACATGTGAAACAAATATTCTACATCAATGATCTTGTAAATAAAAAATGGTTTGTCGTCCTTTATGGGAAAAGGCAATTCATTGCAGATCCTATAAATGAAGAAGAGTACAATGACAAGTATGATAACTCCAACTCATTCTCAGTTGGCTTGCCAACCACCAACAATTGATTGACTTATATACATGTGGATATCACACAAAAGGAATATTAATTTATCATATATCCAACCCCACTAGAGGCATGTATTATATTTTCTAAGTACTAGGTGTATGTTTTACATTCTTTATTATGGTTAGATATGTTTCATAGGCAACATGTACATTTTACATTCTTTATCACTTATATTTCATTTTTGACCATTTTAATATGACATGTTTAGATGGTGTCTGGCCGTGAGGATGAGGACCATGACGATGTGCCCTGTGAAGATAAGTTTGGTGTAAGTTGTATTATTTCATTACAAATATGTGCATTTAATTTGTCTACAATAGTTATATAAGTTGTTTTATTATCACGTATAGGTGTTTCTTGACAATTTTAGGATGAGGATCATGATGATGTGTACCTTGAGGATCTTGTGTTGGCTTTAGAAAGGAGCAGTGTGATTGTGTATGTAAAAGAGGCATCACCTCAACGAATGAGTTAGTAGCATAGAGGGGTAAACGATCGAGCAGGCCGTTGACTTTGTCAATGTAGGAAATCCTATTGGGAAGAATCATAATACTTTCACGCAATATGTATGGGTTATTACTCACAATAAAGTGAATATAACAATAGAATCTTGGAATAAAGTTGATCCTTCCACGAAAGACTACATATGGAAGGACGTAGTTGTGAGATATTCTAGTTTTTAAATATATTTTTGAAAATATACGATTAAATATATGAAATCTTGCATATCATCTTTGACCTTGATGAAAAATTGTATCGTAAAAAGGTGATGCAACACTATGGGAGGATATTAAGGAATTGTAGGACAAATCTGACAAGAGCATACATAATAAGCGACAAGAAGAAAAAGAAGTATGACATTGAGCAATGGTCATATCTTGACCCCAAGGTGTGGGAAGTGTTTTTTGATTCAAAAGAGATAGATGAACTCATGGTATAAAGCCTGCTCCTTTTAAATAAATCCTTACAAATCCAATGTATTACATAATTAACATATGGTTTGAATTAACTAGAATTTACACGACGCTAAAAAAGGTATGCAAAAAAATGTGCATGACCACAACTTGCATCTAGGTAGCTATGTAGGATGTCACCAACAGAGGCTGGAAGTGTCTTCTTTTAAGCAGCCCACTCATGGGTATGCTAAGTCTTCTACTACTCTGACACCTTTTGTAAGGCCCCTGAACTTGCTTAATGAGTTGAATGAGCTTAATTACCATAATTTAATGATTATAACCCTAATATAACCTTTTATATGTTTTTAAATCATAATACAAGCTTAAGTGTAAAATTTGGTCCAATTTGGACACTGTTTGAGCAAGTTATGCAAATTTCTGTACATTTTGGACTTTTATGCAATTTACCCAATTGAGGGGTTTTATTTGTAATTTGTCACATAAATTATGTTCCTTAGATTTTATATTATCATTTTTGAGATTTTTGAGCCATGGGGCTCCTAGTTGAGCCATGGTTTGAAGGTGTTTTCATCAAGGGTATTTTAGGGTTTACCCCTTCACGAATGAGCTACTTTTAGTAGCTATCAACTAATGAATTATGTGATTGGCTGGGAATTTCGACAAAGGAAATCTAAGTAGGTTAATAGGGATGGTGGGGGAGATTCTTGTGTGTATTCTTGTATATTCTCAATAGTTTAAGGCCATAAACACATGTGGAAGCTACTTTTACACCTCATGCTTGCTTCTATCCTCATCCATGGGCTATATTTGCCTCTTCCTTGCCCAAATATGAAACTATGCTTGCTTTCTCTTTCCTCTAACCTGGAGTGACGAATCCACTCTATTTTTTCTGGAACCAACTACTCTAAGGTAGAATACAACCCCTTTTTGGAGAAGAAGGTCTCATAGGGCTCCATCTAGCCCTACCTAGGGTTTCCAAGGTCATCTTTTAGGGAATTCGACCAAGGTAAGTTGTTTTCTTCCTTCCTTCTTCATTTTTCTTGCTCTTCTCCTTCCTTATACCTTTCTCCAGGCCAGAACCTTGCTTTTATATGGTATAATTTTCTCTAAAGCTCTAAAACCCTACCTTTCTTGCTCCTTATGTTTAGGGTTTGCTCATTTGATGAAGAAAGGTGTAGATGGACGAATTCATAGCTTATTCTTGGATTTTCTACCCTACCTGCTCAATATTTCTTCTGTGTGGGATTTCATATTCTCATTAGAGGCAAGTTTTATAACTTGCTCCATGTTTATTGCTTACCATAAACTTACTAGCTCATGTTCTTGCTTGAAAATGATGATTTATGCACTAAAAAACTATGCTTGACTTCGATTTCGATTTTTATAATGTTCCCTATTCTGATTTTAGTTCTAGATGAACCTATGATCATATGTATGTTATTACTAAGGTATAATATGACTTGGATCAGGTTGTTTTGATAATCTATGGTGCTAAGCACTTAGCAAACAATGGTCGATTTTAGGGTTTAAAGCTGATTTCTTCTATAAACCATGACCCGATGATGGTACCATTGCAACAACCCTATGGTGTTGTCTTCATAACAAATGATGGTCATGATCAAGGGTTTCAAATGATGGTGACAACCTATGTTCACCCCCTTAGGTTAGGTTTTGGACCAATTAGAAGTTCAATGATCAACTATTAAGTACCCTACTAATGTTATCAATCAATGACGACATTAGCTTAATATTTGATGTTGATTAATGAATATCGTGTTGATTTAACAACCTATGGTGATTTAATGGTCACTAATGATGGTGGATCGGGTCTAGAAAACCTATGTTGAGTTAAGTATTGTAGTTGTATCATCAATTAAGCCTTAGACCAATGATTTCTTGGGTCATTTGATGCAATGGTTGGACCTATATTGTAATTGATGGTTTTAATATATGAACTTGACCCAATGGTCAAGATCTACTGTTTATTCCTCCAATAAAGTGGAATAATGGATAATGTAACATGTTGGTCCTAATAATGTGATTCATATGGTTTCCTTTATATGATCAACTTAAGGAGCTTAATTGTTGACAATGGATGGCTTGTTTTAAATGAACAGTCGATTGTGGGTTTTACCCTACTCTCAATGGAACTTTTTGTGTTGTTAATCAAGGGATGTCTAGGGTTAGATGGTGAATCTTTCTAGAGCACAAATCAAGGACTTCGTAGGTGGTTTATCCAAGGTGTTTACTTATGTAAACAATTAATGGTCTTACCTTTTAAACATCTAATGGTTCTGGGTGACATTGTGGTATGGTGATATGGGTTGAATGATGATGGAACAAATGGAGGGTTACCCTTAATAAGGCAATCTTACCTATTCACTCATATGAATAGAAGGGATGATAATCATATTGTGTAAATATGTAACCCTAATGAGGTATAGCTTGCTATACCCAACTTTAATATAACTAAATGATGGTAATATGGTAAGAATAGTCCTTGAATGATTAATACAATCATGGAGTACTCTCTTATTGTTGTTGAAGCCCTAGTACGCTATAACCTGATGGTTACACCTTGATTTATGTGTGGGCTCATACTTGGGAATAGTATGGAATGTGATGGTGATGCTTCACCTTATGCATCCATGATCCAATGGGGATGACGTGAGTTAGGGTTTGGGTATAAGTACTAATTAGTAACATTAATATAATTTATCTTGTGTACCTAACTCTAATGCAAATAGATAAAGATGTGTATTCATGTTTAACATTCTTATATGATGGAATGATGGTGGAATAACCTCCTTACTATGATCATAACCTTGATATGTTAATTGGTGGTTATCATAGCCACATGGTTGATACTTTCTTATGCTAAACATGTGCATTATGAATATGATGAGAGTTAATCATATCTAGATTCATTGCATGTTGATGTAATAAAGGATTTTTCTTAATGTTAATATAACCCTGCTATGATTGTTTATACATATAACCTGGTTCATTAATGCAATATTGTGCTAATCTTGTGTATTATATATAAGTGATGTTGTTGAGCCTTGTTATAAGGCATGCAAAGATAATGATGATCTTACATGGAATAATATGATGACCTTAATGACCTTTGAGCATGGTTGAGCCCTGAATGAGGTGTAATCCTCTTGTGTTGATAAGGGTTAATACCATGTGATATTGTGAAAAGGATTTATATCCTGTGATAGTACGATGGTCTTAATGACCTTTGGGCATGGTTGAGCCCTGAACGAGGTGTAATCCTCTTATGTTGATAAGGGTTGATACCCTATGATATTGTGAAAAAGATTATTATCTTATGATAGTATGATGACTAGTGTAGTCTCATTAATGGAAAGTGAATAGTACCATGTGATGATGAGATGAGAAATTATATTTCACACATTTTATATCTTTTCAAAGTTGTGATATTTATATGCTTGTTGGAAGTGAATTAGGGTTTGTATGTCCACTTGTTTGATGAAGCCTTAATTCACCCAATTGGCATAACTAATCAAGTGAAACTCTAATCATGTAGCGCCCTGTGCCATAGATCCATCTGAGAGTCAGAATTTGCCAGATGGTGAAATGAGTATTCTTAAGGGAAACTCAGAACACATACTATTGAGTATGTGGGGGTGGCAATTTGAGGATATATCCTTGTCACCCACAATGCAAATTGTGGAGGTTGGCTATGGTCATGCCTCATACATCTGATGTGATTGAGAACGGCTGCGATCGTGTCTTGGTGATTATATATGTGACAAGACTGTAGGACAACTGCGGTTGTACCTTGGATGGTAGGGTATGCGTACCCACCTCCTTTTACTAGTGTCGTGACATGTACCAAGGATGGACTCGGCTGTTAGCATCTTGACCTTATGTGTCGCTATGGCGGACCCGTACTGACTAAGGGCGGAGAAGATCTTAGGATTCTGACTGTTCATAGATCTTGTATGGAATTGATTTTGACTTAGCAGTGGTCAGTTGGATTTTGAGTGGTATCCTCAATTTCCTCGGGGCATAATAAAAGATGTAAGATAGCCGTGTAGCATATTTGTTTAGGGTTATACAAAACATTTCACATTAGATGATACCCCTTGTTTGTTGTCTTTACATAAAGATGATGCTTAGTGTAATTAAGAGATAGTAGATATACTTATGTTGTGGATATGCTTAAGATTGTAGATGCATACATACAATAGCCATGCTTATGTTGATAACTATACTGCTACTGCTGATTATAATCATGATGTTAGCTATCTCATGTTGTTAGTTATGTTTAGCATGCTAGCCATGCCTTTGTAACTAGTGATGCATAAACTGCTAATTATGCTTATCCAGGTATTTGTTCTTATGTTGTTAGCTCTTATTATGATGTTGATATGTTCAACCAATTAGACATACTCATGTTGTTAGCTATGCTATGTTACTAGATTTGCTCATGATGCTAGAACTGCATATGCTACTAAATTTCTTATGTTGTCAACAAGATAAAGGATGATAGTCTGGCTAATGACGATAGTTATTATCCACTCCTTTATGTGTTTTGTTAATCATCAATATTGTTGATCTTATCTGTTATCTCTGATTAAACTGCTTAACTATTTAATTGCTTTAAAATGTTGTAATCAACAAACATTGTTGGCGGTTATATCTCTTGCTGGGACATGGGTCTCACCCTCATGGTTCGTCACATTTTTTTAATCGGAAGTGATAAAAACAAACATGTGGCAGCAAAGAGGAGCTATAGTAATGAATCTTTGATAAAGTTGATTAGATGTATAGAGTGTCCTAGTGTCATCCTTGTATTCTCAGGTCCGGGCATGAAAAGTTTATATATGGTGTTTCAAACAAATAGAACTTTTGTTAGCATGTTAATGCTTGTTTGTGTGACATATATGAATATTGTTCTCCTGTGTATATATGTTGTGGCTAAGGCAATAGAACATTTGTATCAAATTCTTGTCCTAGTATGGATAAAAGAAAGATGTTGGGGTCTTATGCAAATGTTTCTGAGCAGGTGCTGACGTTGAAATTGGTTTTAATATACCCATATTTTTTGGTATGTGATTAATTAGTTATTGATTGTGCTTTATGTTTTGAGTAATCTCGTTTAGTGTAACGGGTTCTCACACCTTTACTTTATCACGAGGAAAGGATAAATCGGTATGGAGAAATTCTCCACAATTGCTAAGGCAATTGCAAAAATGTAAAATTCAACTCTTAGAGTGCATGTTCATTTTTATCTCAATTGTCATGTTTTACTGTCTAATTAATGTTGAAGATGATTAGAGGGAGCTCTACGGGTAAACAAAAAAACCAAGTTCATCCCTAAATGCCAAATGGATGAATTGACCATTGTTGTAGGTACTCTAGAGCATCTTGATCATGTTAGGGCTGATGGGCTAGGTGTCTATGAGGCTTGAATACATATGTTACTTCCATATGGCCACCTCGAGCACGAGACAGCACACAAAAGGTTGCATAGTTGTGTGGCCCAAAGTGGGAGTTATCTATTTATATGCATGCTAAATTTTTGTCGTGTTTGTATCCGTGAGTCTTTTCTACGTGTGTGTATAATTGGCAGTTGATATGAGAATATATGTATATTGCAACATCTAAGAAACAACCTATAGTTCCTCCTCCACTTCCTCATCCAGATATTCAATTACTTGCTTGGTTGCAAAGGACCCATTCGACTCGCTAGGTTCTAAGTGCATGGGGTTGGTATTATGGCCAAGCGTCTTGGAAGAAGGGTCGGCTATGATGCTCCATATTAAGGAGGATACTGCAGGTCAAGCTCACAATACTAGTAAATTCTTGACAGATATTATGAATATGTTTACTTATGCTTGGTTGAATACAATTGTGATAAAATTTTGGATATGGTGAGATCTTATGGCTAAATGCCTCGTTCTGTATATGTGAAAATATATGTCGATCTACTTTCTTATATATTGACGCATACATATATATTTTGCAGCCACTTATATAGGCTATGTGGATTGTTCACACTAAACAATGTGGCATTTCTAGTTCCATCATTGGTTAGCCGTGTAGATAAAGACCTAAAGTCTATTAGTAATTACTGCTCTACAATTTTTATAAATTTTGGTAATGCAAGAAAGAGTTTTGGGCAATTTGCTTATAACTTCAATTTATATTTCATTGTGGATTTTGAGTTTTCTTTTATTTGTCTTCTTTTCACCCAGTAATAATCATTAGGAGTTGTTGGTAATTGTCTCCAAGATTCTAACTGTGTATTATATAAATCTTTCAGGTGACAAAGTAGATAGTGGGAGCATGCATTGAAAAAAACATTGTTCGTGTGAGTAAATTTGCGTGAATACATATTAATGTATGCAACATTACATGACTATTTATGAATTGAATTAAACATCTTACCTTAACTTTTAGGGGTATAAAAGAATTCAAAAAAGTTGGAGGAAATGTAGATAAAAAAGAAATGATTAAGTTAGAAGAATGTTGAGGTAATTTTCTGACTCCAATGCATATATCAGTCACCTATGCTTAATTTTATTTATTAAAATTACATATGACTGTAAAATTATAGCATCCTATACAAAATTATAACTGGGCATGCAAATATTACGTGATGCGATATATGGATTTGATTTTCAAACACGCAACACTAGACTTCTGTTGTATAAAATGTAATTTATATAGTCTTGATCGTCATAAGTAAACAATCTCATTTGATAATATAAAAAAATCAAATCAAACTCTTGAATTATGTCATTCTCTCTACAGTTATTTGACACGATAGTGCCCTATATAAATGAAGAGTTAGATGAGTTACGATAAGAGTGGCACACTCCTCCATTAACTTTAAATTTGTTTGGATGTGAGTTTGTAAACCGTGATATCACAATTTCTATATACATGTGATGGTTATGAGTTTTAGCAACTTTATATTTGATGCAAGTGAATTGTTGGTGTATATGTGAATGATGTGTGTATATATGTATGTGTGTGACTGAATGTGAAGAGGAATGGATATAATGAGAATCTGTATATGTCATGAGAATGAAACTGGAGCGTGGAATTGTATGTGTGCTTTTTAAATTGTGTGTGTACATGATAATGGAATTAAGTGTTAAAGAGAATAAATTTGGAGAATAATAATATATGTGGGTGGATGAATTGTGTGTATGTGTTTGTTATTGCAGGTTTTACATGTGTGCTAACATATTGTTAAGCTGAACACAATATGAAAATTGCAGTTTAATGAACTCTATGTTCTACATTTTGCTGAACAACCGGACAAAGGTCTGCAGACATGCTATAAGAAAAAAATTACATGTGGCTTCAGTATTATAAAAAAATCGACGTTGTAGATCGACGCCATTTCATCACCAAAACCAACGATACATGTATCTTTATCAGTTAAAGATTTTACCACATGAGGAAGTACAACGTCGATTTTCCATAAAAATCGACAAGGCGACTATTCTAAAATGGTCGTGTCACCAACACGACCATGCTACACAACACAACCGTGCTGCCCAATATAATTACCCGTTCAAGCTGTCGTATCACTTTAGGTCGTCTGTTCTTCAGAGTACAACCAACGAGATAGTATGACTATAGCATCAGTTCCTTTGCACGGAACTGACGACACATAGTAATACCACGACACTGATATCGCTCTGAGTCATCAATTTCTGTTTTCATAGCAACGAACAATGATCCTATTTCAGTGATTTTTTCATCTCCTAGAAATCGACATAGAAGGTCCTTAGCTATAATGTCTCCCACTTAAGTGTCAATACAAAATCGACGTTATATGTCTATTTTAACCAACGTTATAAGTGGTATATGTACTAGTGAAATGAAATGCTACCTCTATTTGATTTTTTGTTTTCCTTGATCATGCCAAGTTTAAGGACCACAACATATTTTTAAGAACTCTAAACTGAGAAATGGTAGATGTAGTAGGCAATGGTGCAACATGAAATGAACTGTCGCCGCTTCCAAACATTGATTAATGGTCTGAGATGGTTGATAGTATTTAGTAGTTCTAAGAGTCGCAAAGGTAATTTGTAACTAGGGATGAGCATTAGACCGGAGTCATAGCGGGTTTTGGTGGACCCAATCCTATACCCAAATTGTCCATGGGTTGTGAGACGTGTCTAGGGCCAGTTACTTCCTAAAATCCTAGCCCATACTTGACACACATAATATATATGCGACTCAAGCTGTATTTGGGTCAACCCAAATAACATAAAAAGCAGAATATTTTTTTTAATACGTATCTTTCCAACAAAAACAACCAAGCGTTACTTAATAACATATAATTTAGAAAGTTTGTTCCCTAAAATAGGCACAAATCTCATACAATCATGTAAAAACAACATATATTATCTGATTATATATACGTACTTCATATAAAACAATGAGATATACATTATCAATCTGACTATATAGGCTTCTACGTTCGTATTTACCTTGTCCAAGGAGCAGTCAAGCCAAGCTGGCCAATCTGAGCTCATCCAGGAATGCCTTTCGTACAGGTTACTGTTGAGATTTGCAAAAAGGAGGGAGTTGCACAGAATTTCAAGATAAGCCGGGGGTTGGTGTTTAGGAAAAAACCCTCCTGGCGCCAAACCCCTAACATTTCCCGCCCTCTGTGCGAAGTGAAACCAGGAACAAGACCAGACCTCAATCTTCCCCATTGTGTCACTGTGCCAGACGGCATACGGCTCAAACCACCGTTTCTCAGCAACGCCAGCCAACTTCACACCCACGATGTCGGATACCGCGGCCGGTTCGACCCGCCGGAGGTCCGGTAAGTCTGCCGACTCAAATGCCAGGGCCTCAGCGATCGAGCGCCTCAAGGCGATCCGAGAGGCAGGCGGGCGGCGCTCAGCAGCCGGAGTCGACTTCCAGGTGAAGCTCGAGCAGCCGATCTATGACACCGTCGAGGAGGAGGACTACGCCCGCCTCGTGGCCAGGCGCCGCGAGACGGCCAAAGATTTCATTGTCGATGACGACGGGATGGGGTATGGGGATGAGGGCGAGGAGGAAGACTGGGCGCAGTCTGGTCTCCCGCCCTCGTCTGATGAGGATGAGGGCGAGGAGCAGAGGAAGACCAGGAAGAAGAAGGCTGAGAAGCAGCAGGCCAAGGTGAAGGACCAGCCGGTGCAGCCCAAGAGGCCAGCCCCGACCTCGCTGTCGGCTGCGGCTGCCATGATGGGGAAGGACCGGCTGTCGGCGCTTTTTACATCGTCGGTCTGGAAGAATGAAAGGTCTAAGGGGGGATCCTCTTCGGACAGTATTGTGGATGATTTGATTGCGGAAATCACTGTCGACGAGTCAGATCGCGAAGCAAGGAGACGGAGGCGGGGTCTGCCACCAGCCCAACTGTCCCATGTCTCGGCTTCACAGCCCATCCCTCCGCCCAATGGCTCCTTCCAGGCTGAATTGCCACTTCCGCAAATCCATGAAGATCGAGCAACTGTTACCGAGCCGCCAGTACCGATTTTTCAAGACGAGGATGGTGGGGTGGACATGGATCTGCTGGAGAACGGTCATTTTGCTTCAGTAGAGAACGGCAATGTAAAAATGGAAGAGGAAAAGGTTACAGACCAAAAAGTTGAAGTGCTCAGCAACGGAACAGTGCCTGCCTCTATCAAGGAGGTGAAGCAGGAATTGGCGGTGCCTAAACCTGAGAAGGAGGTTTGTCTCAATGCTAAAATTGGCACGAATGATAATTTAATAAGCGCAACCGATGGATGGAAGGCAATCTGCGAAGGAGACAAAAGAGCCGATGTTTCTGAAGTGATGACAATACAAGTAAATGATGAGAAAGCGGAGTTTATTCTTGATTCAGACGGGTCGTTTCCATTCTACATGATAGATGCTTACGAGGAACCCTTCGGTGCCAATGCTGGCATTGTTTATCTGTTTGGAAAGGTACAATCTCATAATGAAAGTTACTTGGCGCCTCTTTCTTTTTCATCTCTACTCTCTAAAATAAATCTCATTCGGATGCTGTTTACATTTGTTGGCAATTAAACGTCTGATATTATTAAAATATCTACAGCCAAAAATCTTAATTGTTACGGTGCAGTGTCGTTCTGAGATTGATTAGAATCAGTTTTTTCTAAAAACGCCTTCTTTTCCTTTTTGTCAAGGTCAAGTCCAAAGTTGGCAATGCATACCATAGTTGCTGTGTGATTGTGAAAAACATGCAAAGATGTGTGTATGCTATCCCCAATAGTTCAGTTTTTCAAAACAACAAGATGACTGAGCTAGAAACTGAACTAGCAAACTCCAAAATTACTGCTTCGGAGTTCCATGCAAAGCTACAGGTGAATCGTTGTCACACTTCCATGACTTATCTATCCTCATAGATTTATTATTATATTTCCAGTAATCTTATAGGATTTATGTGATTTGTGAATTCCTCATGACTGTATTGCCTTATCCTTCACAATATAGGAGATGGCCTCTGAGTTGAAGACTGACATAGCTGAAAAACTGCTGGACCTGAATGTATCTAATTTCAGTATGATGCCAGTAAAGGTTTGTCATTGCCATATTTTCTCCAATCTACTTGAAGATCATGTCATCATGGCGAGTGTCATCCCTCATGAGTCATGCCCTCACTTATAAGTCTCGGTAAAATATGCTTGTTTGTGATTTCAGAGGAATTATGCATTTGAACGCAGTGATATACCCACAGGCGAGCAATATGTCCTTAAAATCAATTATCCATTTAAGGTACACAGTCATGTCACAATCCATTACAATTTACAATTACTGTTTCATTTCTGGTAGTTGAAAATGGTATAATGAACAGACTGGACTGCAATAGCCATTGGACCCATCAAAATCGCTTAAAACGCATTAGATCATCCTAAACACCAGTTGCTAATGTGGCATTTTAATTGTTTTAGCAATGTGCTATGTTTGTGTTGTTTTGTAACCAAATGCAACTTTTCAACCATGTTATCTAATGCTTTGCTTATTCTTCAATCTATAACTAGATTCTTATGATTATACTTATAGCCACATGTGCGAAATCTGGGATTTCTATCGACCTGAAAAATCTGAACTTGGGTAGTTATGTGGAAATTTTCGATTTAAACTAAGTGCAGTCAGCTATTATTGAGAAAATAAGGAATAACTGAACATGATTCTTTCTACAACTGATAATTTGGTAGATGAGGATAACAAAGGTGGGATGATATCCTAAGATTTGATTAACTGAAATAGAGATACAATGATTTCTATGTATAGAATGGGAATAGGCTTGAGATAAGTTGAATGTCACATAAACCAAACAAACGGCAACGGGCTTAAGTAAGGATAGGCTCATCAGTCATATTGTTAAATCTATTTTGCTAACACCCTCGTCAAGCTGGAGCGGTTTGACGAACATGAGCTGTACCAACTGCACGACCCCACTTGTAGGGATGTTCATGCTGGTAGCACTTTTCTTCAAGGTGACCAAATATTTTGCAGAAGGTACACTTTGGTCGGGGCCACATTCATGGATAGCGACTACCATGGCCAGTTTTTGGTTTGGTAGAGTAGCTGAGTTGAGTTGTGGTTGTACATCAGATTGATACGCCTTTTATGTGAGTTGATCTGCCAAGATAGCACTACTAACATGAGAGCATAATGTGGATGCAGACTGTTGAGGAACTTCACAACGATGAGTTTGTCACATTCTCCTGTCTGTTCATCAGAAGTGACAGGCTGGAAGAAGTCAAGTGGTTGTGATAGTGCAACAATTGCATCATAATAATCATCCATAGATTTCTGCCCCTAGTGTTTAACTAACAGCTTGTCCTGGTTGTTATAGACCTGCATTGCCATGTTCTTCTCCTGAGTGAACTAGTGTCTGAAGAATGAAATAGCAGCACATAACTTCATATAAGTCTCTGACGCTCTTGTACTAGAATACACACTTGGTGGCAGTGGAGGGCTCCACACTATTCCTTAACCAAATACTTGACCTGGCCGTGCCTCTGTCTCCGCTCAGGGGTATCACTGGCAGGCTTCTCAATGAATTTCAACTTATCTTTGGATTCAAGAATTGTATTAGAATAAATTCATCTAGAGTTAAGCTATTGTCTCCATTTAACTTTACAATGGAGGTGACCAAAAAAAACTTTACAATGGAGGTCGGAGCACAGTTGTTGTAGACAATGGTCTGAACTTGGAGAATCTTTGCCATCAATCATGGCTGCATATATCATTCAATGAAAGGATAAGGTAAGATTCACTGATGAGGAAAAATGCTGAAAAGAAGAGTGGCTATGTACTATCACAGGAAATGTGCGCTATGATAGGATTAGGAGAGATTCCCTAACTTAGAAGCATTCACCCATGCACTTAGGCAGGGTAAATGGGAAGGTAAAACAAAAAAGGAACAAAGGTTCTCTTACAAAGTTCTACTGCATTACCATGGACGAAGTTGACGTAGTCAACATCAAGAAGTCACTGTTTTGTTGGTGAAAGACAAAGAACCGGAGTTTGTTGACGTGGATGAAAGCAATTGCCCCCTAAATAGAGGAGTCAAAGGAAAATTGGGCTGTCTGCCTTTATGTGAGAGAGGCGGCAACGCCGGTTTTGCGCCTTGAGATCCAGCAGCTTGCGGTGCCTTCCTTGGGGTTCGGCAGCCTGCAACACCTCCCAGCCTAGGCTCTCCTCAAGGGTTGTGGCGGCTGTTGCTGCCTCCTTGGTTGGGTGACGACTGCTGCTGCTGCTATCCTTTTTTGTGATGGTGGCATCTGCAATGCCTTTGGCATGACAGCTGACCTTGTGTGTGTTGGGGGGGGGGGCAGGCTGCTGCCATTCCCCTGTGCTATGGCGGTGGCTTCATCACTTTGGCACTGTGACTGCTAGCCTTTGGAGGGGCGACGATTGCCGCTCCTTGAGGGCGGCTCCTTCAGTGGGGGTATTTAAAATCCTGAAAAGGGTTTTGAAAGGTGCTTGGGTACCATGTGATGAAATCTCGAGATTTGATTAACTGAAACAGAGATACAATGAGTTCAATTCCTATATAAAACATGCTTGAGACAAGTTATACATGAGGAGTAACATAACATAAACTAATTCAACAATTATGATCTTAGGTAAGGATAGGCCCATTAGCTCTATTATTAGTTCTAATACTCTAACAATAGGAAAGAAACTCACTCTAAGAAGGTTTAAATAAAAAATGTCATCTGTGAAAAAGATGGAATTTTAACATCTTGATCAAAGTATGACCCATAACAGAGCTGATTGGAAAAGAAGTTAGGATTGAGGCTTAGATGATGATGTTGATGATAGTTCGTGAAAAAGATGCAATGTAGTTCAACAGTGGAATAAAATTGAATGTTGCACATTAGACTGAGGAAAGCTTCAAATACAAATATAATTTTGGGCTGATATGCTATTCCTTTGTAACATCTAGCAGTGAATCAAATATGTTTTGTGGGTTGAAAAAGTTACGGATTATTGTGTAGTTACATTCTCCATTTTATCAAAAAGGCAGGCCTACGTATGTTCTTATGATATTGGAAGATTCTGTTAAGAGTGAGCTCTATATCTCACACAGCCATCTGTTATGCTATTTTTGGCTGGGAGGCACGACATTCAGCAAACATGGAAATAGGCAACCTTATGCTGGTCCCTACCTATATTTCCTCTCTCTAATCAGTTAGCAATGTATTTTTTGTTTCTATATCATACAGTTTAGAGATTTACTCTGTACAACTTGTTCATGTTGGTTTTGGATGCTGTTATGCAGGACAGAGCACTTTCAGCTGACCTCAAAGGAGATTCTTTTCATGCCTTGCTTGGAGTAAACAGCAGGTAAGCTAGTCAGAAATTCTGCTCTAAACAAGTTTTACAATAGTTTTCTGAGTGTTGTATACCATAACATGCTCTTTCTTTAAGCAAGGTTGAAAAAGGCGTGAGACGTAACGAGGCGTTTTTGTCTTGGCGAGGCGAGGCGTAAGCCTCAAAATGTACCGAGGCGTTCCTATATTTATATGTATTAATATGTTTATATATATAAGAAAATATATATACAATGTAAGCTAATACAATTGGACAACTACATAACAAAATCACATTACACTACCTGTTTATAATCTAAATTTAAACAGCTGGAAAATAAAAGCAGTACAAGTTGTACCCAAACAGTAGTATTTTAACCTCAATTTGTTTGTTTTTTTGTTTGAAGCAAAGGGGCTAATGGAAAACCCATTGGGCCAGGCCCATATGTAGTTCAAATGAACCAGGAAACCAGTATTTTGGGTTGCAGCTTGAGGCTAGCGCCTCACTTGCGCCTCAACGCCTCTTTGCGCCTTGCAAAAAATGAGGCGTCCGCCTCTTGGATCACAGGTGAGGCTTAAGCCTCAAGGCGCCCTGGGGTGCGCCTCTAGCGCCTCAGGGTGCGCTTTTTTTCCCATGCATATAAGTATAATCAGCTTCTTTTTGCATAAAAATCATGGTGGGTAATAGTGCAAGTATATACAATGGTAAAAATCTGAAGTGAAGGAAAAGTTTTTGACGAGGATGGTACAATGCGGTTGCTGGCATAAGTGCGTCAAGATTCTCTTATGTTGTGCTGTCTTAGCAGGGCATTTCTCCAAAAAGTAGATGTGATTTATGCTATAGAGTATGTTCCTACTTGTAATCATGGCATGGATGTTGACTTCCTGTCTGCTTGGACAGGTGCAGATTTGGAAGCTTGAAACTTTGAGGAAGTTGCAGTTTAAGAATTATTACAGAAACTAAGCTAAAAAACAATAGTATTGTAAGTGAATTTGATATAAACATCAAATGGATCTTAATACATAATCTAGCATGTCCTCCAATGCTAATTGTCTGAAAGTCACCATATCTTTTATTCTCTGGTGTTCTAGATTACACAAAACATACCAGCAGTAGATGTTAAAATTTTGCCTTTAGGTGAAATGGAGACAGTTCTACACAAAATCTGGCAAACATGTGGTAGATCTAGTAGAAGGGTATCACAGGGGTAACATTGCAACTATAGACAATGGTGTAATTAATACAGACGAGGGAAAAGTTTTTTGTAGAGGACGGCGCAGCACAGGTTGCTGGCATAGGTGCATCACAATCTCATATATCATGCTATTTTAGCAGTTCATTTCCCAAAAAGTAGATGCTAGTTATGCTTTATAATCTCATCCTACTTATAAGTAGGGCTGTAAATGGGTAGGGTATTGTGCGGGTATGGTCATCTCCATGACGTAACTGTGTATTTAAGCGGGTATGGGTACACTTATATGCCTGCTTTGTCAAAAGCTATACCCGCACCATACCCATGTCCGCATAACTACTTGGTATATGGACAGGTAATAGGGTATACGGTTATGGTTAAACTTGTTATAATAATACACCACACTTTGGGATACAACAAACTACCACACTTAAATGGGTAATTTATGGAGAAATATCATTTAAGGCAGAGGGGAGAGAGGAGTAGAACGAAAGAATGAGTTTATGACCTTAATTTAATGAAATGTGCTTGCGTGTCTGTGTGGATGCGTCAATTGATCTGTTTATTATACTACTGCAAGGTAGTTATATTTACTATAAGTTAATGTTACAATATGGAATATTGTTGCTATACCCGCACCATACCGATATTCGCATAACTACTTGGTTTATGGACGGGTAATAGGGTATACGGTTATGGTTAAACTTGTTATAATAATCAGTGATTTAAAAAGCGTCCTAGGCGGCCGCTTAATCGCCACAAGGTGATGGCCGATTAAAATGTGCCATAAGCGCCGCTTGAGTGAATTTGAGAAAAGCGGCCGTTTTTTGCCCGCTTTTAAAAAAAACTACTGTAAGCATATAACATTAAGTACATTATATCCCCCGAATAGTATTGACTATACTATTATTAAACCAGCATACGTTAAAGGTTCTATGATATACCTAGTTCTAATTTAGAATGCATACTTTGTATGTAAGATGTAATGATATGGTGCTTTTGTGATGTATCCAAGTATATTATAGGTAACTATTATCTAATTTAGAATGCATACTTTGATTAAATGTACTGCTGTAATGTATGACTATTTGATGATGTGCAAATGTAACAATACGTTTGTAAGCTAGCTATGATAGGTTTATTGTTTACTGTTTAGCTATGTAAACATGTTATACAAAATTATTGTTGCATTTTGTATATACGCTTATTATTTTATGTGTAGGGTGCTTTATCTATGACAAGTATATTGTTTACTATATTATATAGATACAATCATTGTTGTATAGTTGTGTTATAAACTATTTTGGTGTTTTATAATGTCTTGTACAATGTTTAGATATGTATAAAAATTTAAAAAATATAGTATTTATATACATATGTATGTAATTTTGCATAAAAGTTTATAGGAATTGAAAATCCACTTTCCTAAAAAGTGCCCGCTTAATCGCCTGCCTGGCGATTAATCGGCTACAAGGTCCCGTCCGCACGCTTCCCGCTTCGCGCTTTTTAAAACCTTGATAATAATACACCATAGACTTCGGGATACAACAAACTACCACACTTAAATGGGTAATTTATGGAGAAATATCATTTAAGGCAGAGAGGAGAGAGGAGTAGAACAAAAGAATGAGTTTATGACCTTAATTTAATGAAATGTGCTTGTGTGTCTGTGAGGATGCGTTAATTGATCTGTTTATTATACTACTGCAAGGTAGTTATATTTACTATAAGTGAGTGCTACAATATGGAATATAACATTCTAATAAAATGATTACCATTGCAAGGTACTTATACTCATAGTAACAAGTTCGGGATTCGGCAACTTTTCGGCTTGTTGGAAAAAATCGAGAAAAGTCGTGAAAAGATCGATAAATTTCGGTAAAAGTTTGGTCAACTATTCGGAAATAATTGAGAATAAGTCGGCTATATAAGTATATACATGTATATGTATGTATATATATGTATGTATGTGTATATATAGATACATGTATGTATGTACATACATATATGATGCATGTAATTGTTACGACCACAAGACATACAATCTTAGTGAGTGAAAAAGTAGAAAAAGAAGTAAGAAATAGTTGAGTAATAACATGAACTGTCCATAGGAGTGGGGGGTTTGAGGTTTAGTGTGTATTAGGAATTTTGTGTACATGGTTTGGTAAAAAAAAACGAGCGACTTAAAAGAGAAAAATCGTGAAAAGTCATGAAGAATCGTAAAAAATCGCGAAAAAGCGGGATTAATCGTGAAAAGTTGTGAAAAAACGACAATTGGCGTATTAATCGTGATGAATATTCGGGAGCCTATAACATCGTGAAAAATCGCCAATTTTTTGTAAAATTTGGAGACTTTTGTTACCATGCTTATACTTGCTAGATATGAGTCCTACAATACACACCATTACATTCTAATACACATTTTACATAAAAATATAATTAAAAGGGTATATGAGTATACAAGGTATGGGTATATACCAGTGTTTTAAAAAGCGTCCCAGGCGGTCGCCTGAGCAGCCAAGAGCCCCAACCGCTTGGTTAGGGCCTTAAGCGACCACTTAGGCGGCAGCCCGTTAAGCGCCCGCCTCACACCCACTCAGCCTGCCTATGCGCCAGCCTGGGTCCCTGCATTGGGCGCCCGCTTTTGGCCACCTAATTTTTAGGCGTTGATTTTTTGTACTTTTGCTTCCTTTTGTCTTTTTTTAGTAGTCAAATATTGTTGCTGCTACTATATGCTAACTTTCTATATAGTGCATGGCTTACTATATATGCTTGTAATAGAATATACAATACTATACGTCTCTAGTAGTATACTACATTTAGACCTGTAAACGGATCTAATACGGAGCGGATACTACTATATCCAAATCCGAAAAAAATCCGATCCAATATCCGATCCGATATCCAACGGATATCATGTGATAATATCCGAATCCGATCCGACAAATAATATCCGAATTCGGATAAATATCCGATCCGAACCAAAAGTCATAAATGTATTGTTATTAATACATTATATATAGAAAACATTGATATCACTATGAATATATATGATAAAATATCTATATTTTTATGTTTTTATATATAGATTATATATATTTGATAATATATGTATATATTTGTCGGATTTTGGATTTTTTCGGAGCTGATATAATCATATCCGAAATACTAGGGGTGAGCAAATAATGGTCCAGACCGCAAAACCGGACCGGACTGCTCAATTCGGTTCGGTCCGTTCCGGTCCATTTTGAGTTCGGTCCGTTCCGCGGTCCGGGAATTTCGATGAGTTTGGTCTTCGGTCCGGTCGGGTCCAATCCAAAATCGGTCCGGACCGCAGACTGACTTTTATACAAAATTTATGTATATTTGAAGGTGTATTCTATAATAACTACAAATAAAGTGCATATATAAGCACTACTAGTATAAATGTTTGATACTATAGTTATATAATTGTTAGAAGTGACTAAGATTATCAACTTTGTACAATTAAATAAGTTGTAAATCATGTAAAAAAGACTGATTACGGTCCAAATGGTCCGGTCCTAGCACAAAACGGTCTCGGTCTCGGTCTCGGTCCGGTCCTACCTCGAAACGGTCCGGTCTGCGGTCCATGTATTTGTTGAAATCTGGTCCGCGGTCCGGTTCGGTCCGGTTTTGGACCGATGCTCAGCCCTACGAAATACTATCCGGAATTTGATTTCCTAAATCCAATATGGATTATGTGGATGTCGGATTTTTTTTTTCAAAATTTCGGACTCAAATCTGGATCGAATGTGCAGATTCCGGATATCCATTTACATGTCTAACTACATTGATGCTGTACATTGTATAAATATAAAACAAAACATTACTGTATGATACATTCTATAGTACATACACTACATATCTAGTTATCTATTGCATACTGTATTATGTACCTTTCTACCTTATATAATACATTAATCCATTCTATAATATGATATATATTTTACTGTTTACAAGATAATAATAAATTACATAAAATGTCCTATATATTCTATTGTTTACTGCATAATGTATATTAATACATTATATATCTATTGCTTACTGCAATTTAGTACATAGTTATATATATATATATATATATATATATATATATACTACAGTAACTATATACTATTTGGGTATTTCAGCTATGTCTAAAACTATCTTGGGTGCTTTATTTGTTGTGTAGGGTGTCTAGATAAGTAGAAACATTCTGTATAAATATATTACTTATATACAAATATGTATATTTTTCTATTAAATTATATAAGAATTTAAGTGCCTGCTTTTTCAAAAAGAGGCCGCCTGGCGTTCAAGCGGCCACAAGGTGCTGTCTGCACGCCTCCCTCTCCCCGCTTTCTAAAACATTTGTATATACATAACCATAACCTCACCCTGTGAGAGGCGGGTACGCGGGTATACCGGTAAGCAGTTACATGGTAATAAGAATTTATATCCATAACAGGTTTTGAGGTTATACTATCCGAAATTTTCGGATATGAAATTTGATTTCCTAAATCCAATACGGATTATGTGGATGTCGGATTTTTTTTTCTTTCAAAATTTCGGACTCAAATCCGGATCGAATGTGCAGATTCCGGATATCCATTTACAGGTCTAACTACATTGATGCTGTACATTGTATAAATATAAAACAAAACATTACTGTATGATACATTCTATAGTACATACACTACATATCTAGTTATCTATTGCATACTGTATTATGTACCTTTCTACCTTATATAATACATTAATCCATTCTATAATACGATATATATTTTACTGTTTACAAGATAATAATAAATAATATAAAATGTCCTATATATTCTATTGTTTACTGCATAATGTATATTAATACATTATATATCTATTGCTTACTGCAATTTAGTACATAAAGTTATATATATATATACACACACACACTACAGTAACTATATACTATTTGGGTATTTCAGCTATGTCTAAAACTATCTTGGGTGCTTTATTTGTTGTGTAGGGTGTCTAGATAAGTAGAAACATTCTGTATAAATATATTACTTATATACAAATATGTATATTTTTCTATTAAATTATATAAGAATTTAAGTGCCTGCTTTTTCAAAAAGCGGCCGCCTGGCGTTCAAGCGGCCACAAGGTGCTGTCTGCACGCCTCCCTCTCCCCGCTTTCTAAAACATTTGTATATACATAACCATAACCTCACCCTGTGAGAGGCGGGTACGCGGGTATACCGGTAAGCAGTTACATGGTAATAAGAATTTATATCCATAACAGGTTTTGAGGTTATGGGTTTGAGGGTATGCGGGTACTTACCCATATCCGTTTACAGTCCTACTCATAACCACGATGTATGCCAACTTGCGTAGGTGTGGAATTAGAAGCTTGTCGAAGCTTTGAGGGAGTTGCAGAATAAATTTTGTTACAGAAACTAAGCTAATAAGAAAATGGGTGAAGGATAATTCTTGCAGAAAAATATTAATGAATTAGTATATGCCTTACCAAGTTTGTAGGTATATTCACCCACCATAAATTATTTTCTAAGTTAAAATATCCATTATCATTGATGCTAACCTTAATCTTCAGGTGTTAAGTTACAGGAGCTGTTTTTCACATTTAGGTAGTGGAAATTTCTCATTTTCATGTTTGTAATCTATACCTGAGCAACTAGCTGGGAATACGGAAGACATTACTCTTGAATTCTCTAACACTGTCCATAAGGGGCCAGTCATTCTCTGACTTATACCTGAGCAACTAGCCCTACTTGTTCTGGCAGATCTGTAATGCTGTGCTAGTGCGGCAAATCTTGTGTGTTATTTGATCTACTGACAAATTTGATGCTAACTTCTAAACTGTACAGAAATTGGTTTATTTTCACTACTTCAAAACATAAATGTATTGTTGTTTAGTTATCTGCTGCAATGTTCTGGAATACTAATTAAATTTGTGTATTGCAGCGCTTTGGAACTCTTTCTGATCAAAAGGAAAATTAAGGGACCATCGTGGCTTTCAATTTCAAAATTTTCTAACCCACAACAACGGGTTTGTCTCGGTCCTTGAATTTTTATTTTCTCTTGGAAATTTAAACTTCATTCATTAAGGACATACTTAGAGAGTTTTCCTCATCACCTGATAAAACTTTTCTGGAATTTTAACAGGTCAGTTGGTGCAAAATTGAGGTGATTGTTGATTCTTCAAAGGATATACATGTCTCCACATCAAAGATGGTGCTAGAGATACCTCCTCTACTGGTTGCTTCACTAAATCTTAAAACTAAAATTAATGAAAAACATAGCACCAATGAGATCGTTTCAGCTTCTGTTATTTGCTGCAACAAGGCCAAGGTATGTGGCTTGTTTGAGTCATAAGTTTGAAAGAAAATCTAGCTTTATGTTTCTCAGGTTAAGATAACTAGACTTGTGTCCATGATCCACCTTGCTTTTAAGGTTATAAATTATCAATAAGATCTCCCAATTCTCTCATTTGTTTATGTAAATTTAAGCTATAAAATAATTCCCTTGATGCCACCATGTCTTGCGGTATTTGACACAGATCCTCTATATTCAATATTTTGTTGACCAGGATGTAGTGTCTAATGGTGCATGGTTGAGAATTGTTATATTTCTCATCACTGCGATTGATGTTTTATGCTTGTATGGACAATCAGATATAGGCGTTAGTACATTTTCTTCAGGTCATAGTTTTTACCCTTATTCTTTGGATAATGATGATATTATCATGAAAATAGTAAACTAGACCATCTGCTGCAAAATAATGATGCCAATTAGAATCAAATGGTTGCCAGCATATTAGAAAGAAGGCATCTATTCCACAATGTCGTTTAAATGCTGCTATCAGCCAACCAAGTGAAATTTATCTTATTTAGAAGCAATATTCTGGTCAAAAAACTCCTTAGTTCATTAAGATGATCCATCTGTCAGATTCTGCATTCATTCTTGCTCAGCCTGTTCAGTGCAGCCAAAAATGGACTTCTGAGATATGCTTTATATATCAGTAATTATGCTACTGCATTTGAATTGAGCGAGGCAATGGTCAGAATGGATGTCTTAGTTTTCAACAGATAAAATTATCGGTTTTGCATCTCCTATATTTTTTTACTGTCATTGTCAGGTATAATGTTCAAAATTCAGCAAGGCATCAAGTATATGCACTTTTGAAGCATTGATTGTGCTGATGCTGCAATATATATTAGCTTCATAGTTGTATTGCAACAGTTATGAGAAGTTATGCCCTACTATGATTTCTATATTAATTGTATGAACTCGTCAGGATGTATTAGGCCCGAAAGGCTGAAATGGTTAGTGACGACGAATATAGCTAAACAAATAGTGGATGCTATATGTTGTAAAGTAAAAGAAGGCTAAGTGATATATTTGATAAGAGGAATCCCCCTCCTTTATATAGAAGGGGAAGCGTATTAAACTAAACCCTAATGGGCCAAGAGACACTTCTTGGCCCATATACAAATAGACTCAAATAACTTAATTAACTCTTAACTAGACTCTCTAATACTCCCCCTCAAGCTGAAGCGTGGGAGAATACCAAGTCAGCTTGCAAACAGAGAGATAGGCTAAAGATAAAGAAGCAGAATAAAAAGATAAACCAAGCACATTCAAGAATGTTACCCCCTCAAGATTACAATAAAGCACTCAACACTCAAATACTCCCCCTAAAATATATAGCCAAAGCATGCATGCAAACAGGTCAAATCTGAAGTATATCAGTTGCAAGTTGCAAACATGTAGCATAAGCTTCTTGATCAAAATGATGTGGTATTTGGAGTAGTAGTAAATAGCAGCAAGAAGGTGTTAGAGTCTTCATCATAGTTGCTATCGTCGGAGCCAGAGAGTGCTGGTTCACACTAGCTAAGTCGAGAGAGTGATGGTTCACAGTAGCAAAGTGCAGAGAGTGTTGGTTCACAATAGAAAAGTCCAGAGAGTGCTCATTCATAGTAGAAAATTCTAGAGAGTGCTAATTCACAGTAGCAAAGTCCAGAGAGTGCTGGTTCTCAGTAGAAAAGTTCAGAGAGTGCTGATTCATAGTAGAAAAGTCCAGAGAGTGCTGGTTCACTGTAAAAGAAAGTCCACTTGCATAGGCACGAACAATGTCAAGGTGCAAATAAAGCACAAACAAAAAAAATAGAAAGTACAGTCGATGTAGACACATAGAAAACCATCATCTTAAATAAGCATACAGTAGACTTGAAGCTCCAAATAGTAAGTTCTCAAATAAGCATCTAATCAGTAAAAGACTTTCAGACGTAAGTAAAAGTCCACGAACTCTTCAAGAAATTGATAAAGATCCACAAATATGTAGAGCAAATATAATCTTCTCTTCATCTCATCTCTCCTCCATTTCTCCCCTCACATCAACCACGAAAAAGAAACCAAATATGCAGCAGCACACTATAGCCAAATAATAAAAGAGCAATTTCTGTTTTCACAAGAAATAAGTACTACTGTTGCGGCATCAACTTGCACAAGGAGAATTGTGATCCTTTTAGCATTCCACACCACGCACAACCACATCAGTGAATAAATTTAATCAAAACCAAGAAGAAAGGACAGCAGAAACTTGTACTACAAAGAAGCAGAATCCTGGTTTCTTTTGTTGGCATGTGAGCAACAGATGAGAGAGTGAGCATCTGCACTTTCAATTTGCTTGGAACCTTTGAATGCGGCTTCACTAAATTATTTGGGGAAGGAACGACCTTGAACAAGGATCATGCGATCCGACACTAGCTTGCCTAGTGCCCCACCAAATGTCGAGCACACAAGGCTGAAGGATTAAGGAGTTAGACATCGTTGGTGGCTGCTAGACACAGGTTGATCCAGACTGATGTCTCATTAGCTAGCAAGCTGGGAGCAACATGGCCAAACAAAAGTCTGGGCTTAAGGCGCTGATGAGAAAGGAAAAAAGTGATGAACAACGACGACGGTGAATTTATTCAGCAACGTAATGATCTAAGACCGAATAGGGATAGTGTAGATGTGGCAGGTGTAGGTACACACAATTTCTGCAGACACAATCCCAAAATGAGATGCAACAAAGGAACATATGCGCTAGTAGCAGGTGGATATTCCAGTGGGCGCGACTGTGACAGATGTTTGTCAGTGGTTGGTGTGAGATCTGTGTGATACAATACAATCATACGAGGCAATGCCTTTTTTGGACGACACTGATGGTGGTAAGGGATCTCGGCCGCAGAAGATACAAGGCAATGTCGTTTTGCGGCAGTAGGGAAGGAAAACTCTTGTAGGGTCGACAAGGGGGGTAATAGAGATGGAAGGCTTGGGTTTGATTTTGCAGCAGCGACAAGTTGGGACTGGTTGCGGCAATGACAAGTTCGGAAAAATGAAGAGGTGGAGCAGATTAGAAGGTAGAGGCGGCGGATAGCAAGGCAGTAGACAACATCAAAGACTGGGGGAGCAGGACGAGCCATGAGTGGGAGTTGGTGGGCGGCTGGAAAGAGACTGACGATGGAGCAGCGGATGGGTAGAGGGGGCAACGACGGGAAGTGGGGAGGTGAAAGATGGTGGGGAGAGAAGGTCACGGGCAGAGGGCATGGTCTGAGGGAAGCAGAGACATGGATGGGTGGATTAAGCAGGGAAGGCGTCTAGATAGATGCTCAACGGGCGGCCAAGCCACAAAGGACGACTGCTGCCCGCAGGCGGAAGAAAAACATTTTTGTTTCTAGATTTAGGGTTGGATCACTACTCTTCTACCATGTTGTAAAGTAAAAGAAGGCCAAGCAATATATTTGATAAGAGGAATCCCCTTCCTTTATATAGGAGGAGGAGGAAGCGTACAAACTTTAAACTAAACCCTAATGGTCCAAGAGACACCTGGGCCCATATACAAATAGACTCAAATAACTTAATTAACTAAATCAACTAGACTCTCTAATACTATACTTGCTAACCTTGTACTGATTTATTGTTGCTGTAAATATTGCTGGCTTTATTAGAAATGGATTAACAGAGTTAGTAATCCACCTCATGTATTCTTTTTTGACCAAGTTATAAGTGGTTGAGAGCATTATCTCTTACTATTCACGACTTTCAGATTGATGGTCCTATGATAGCATCTGAGTGGGAGAGACCCGGAGTGCTCAGTCATTTTACGGTTATACGAAAGCTTGAAGGTGGCATATTCCCTGTTGGTTTCAATAAAGACGTTGATGACAGAAATCTGAAGGCCGGTTTGACTGTTCTTGCACTAGAGAGTAGGTAGGTTATTTCTCTTACTGCTATCTTTTACTAGAATACTTGCTGCCTCAGTTAATAGGTAATGTTTTTCATCTTCAGTGAAAGGGCATTGTTAAATCGTTTGATGATCGAGCTTCACAAGCTCGATGTTGATGTACTTGTTGGCCACAACATATCTGGATTCGATTTAGATGTGCTCCTTCATAGATCTCAGGTTTGAGAATGATGTCCACATGATCTCCAGATTCTCTACAGTACTAATTGCTCTAAAATGAAATTTCTTTCTAACTGGTGCACTGTTTGTTGTTTTCTGAGGATTTTACATTGAACAATCTGATTATTACCTCTTTCTAGTACAGGCCTGCAAAGTACCCAGCAGCATGTGGTCCAAGATTGGTCGCCTAAAGCGTTCTGTCATGCCAAAGCTGACAAAGGGCAGCACTCGCTATGGATCTGGAGCAAGTCCAGGCCTAATGTCTTGTATTGCTGGTCGTCTTTTATGTGATACCTATGTGTGCTCCAAGGACCTCTTAAAAGAGGTATTTTTGGCTCATGTGGTACATTGGAATCAGATAATGAATTTTTTCTCTGATAAACCTGATGCTAGTATTCTATCGTAGGTGAGCTATTCATTGACACAACTAGCAAAGACACAATTGAACAAGGATAGGAAAGAAGTTAATCCTCATGACATCCCTTCTATGTTTCAGGCATCACAATCTCTTCTGGAACTGGTATATGTAGTGGCTAATCCTTAGTCTGATAAGTCGTTCATGTTTTGTACTTTCTTCCTATCATATAATGGCGCAATGCAACTAATATTTAGGTTGAGTATGGAGAGACTGATGCTTGGCTGTCAATGGCATTGATGTTCCGTTTGAGCATTCTTCCACTTACAAGGCAACTTACTAATATAAGTGGAAATTCTTGGGGAAAGACTCTGCAGGTACTAAAATTTCATTTTTTTGATTTGCCTGTTTCCATCTAGTTGTCATGTTTTTCTTTTCTTTCAGGGTGCTAGAGCACAGAGAGTGGAATACCTTCTGCTGCATGCATTTCATGCCAAGAAATATATCGTTCCAGACAAAAATTTAGGAAAGCTTAAAGATTCTGATGCAACCAAACGGAAATTAAACACTGACATGAAGGGTGATGCTGAGGAGATAATTGACGGCGATGTCACCCTGGATAACGATATGCAGCATGCAGAGCAAGGAAAATCAAGGAAGGGACCTGCTTATGCTGGTGGCTTGGTTTTAGAACCAAAAAAGGGCTTATATGAAAAAATTGTCTTGCTTCTGGATTTTAATAGTCTATACCCTTCAATTATTCAGGTTTTGCCTTTTTCTAATATAGAAACAAATTCAGCTCATGTTATCATGGTTGATGTTAATCACTCGATGAATATTGTAGGAATATAATATATGCTTTACAACTGTGGAAAGAACTGGAGCATCGTCTACTTTACCATCATCAAGAACTATGGGTGTTCTACCTGAGGTATGCGTTCCAGATTTAGTTACATTGTTATTACGTGTGTCAGCCATCTAGAAGATTTTGAATTTTTAACTTTAGAATATTTGGCACTGTCAATACGTATTGTAACACGGGCTGTATGAATGGAATTTGACGCGGAAGGTCTAGAATAGATCTGAGATAATCTTACTTCATGAAACACACTGGTGGAATTTGACTAGGAAGGCCTAAAATTATTCTAAGTCCAACGTATATTCCCATGGGAATGAATAATTATCAGACACCAAACTAGAATTAGATAATTTTACTAATAGCTATGAGTTTCAAAGCTCCTTGTGGATCACAAACTAGAGCTATAGAAATATTTGGAATTTAAAGGTTTTCAACTAGTATAAAAGAAAAAAAAATCTATGCATTGCAATTTTAGCCAATCTAGATGTTTAGAAGGAAGTGTAGCCAAGTTGAATAAATTGGATGTAAAATGTTTTAAAGTTCAATATTTGGGTTCCATCCTCACTTGGAAAGCGAAGTAGCTCATCCGTGAAGGGGTAAACCCTAAAATACCCTTAGAGAAAACACCTTCAAACTAAGGATTAAATGTGCCCCATGGCTCAACAAGCTCAAGAACGATGAGAGAATATCCAAGGAACATAATGCAAGTGATAAGTTGCAAATAAAACCTCTCAATTGGGTAAATTGCAAAAAAGTCCAAAATGTGCATAAAATTGCATAACTTGCTCAAACAATGTCCAAATTGGACCAAATTTGAAAATTAAGCTTGTCTTATGATTTCAAAGCATATCACAAGGTTATAGTAGGGTTCTAAGCATTCCATTATGGTAATTAAGCTTATTCAACTCATTAAGCAAGTTCATGGGCCTTACACCGACCATTTTGGATCAGCTGCAACACAGCCGTGCAAGGTGGCACGGCTGTTATGTGGTCTCATGGCACGACCATTCTTAGTGGCACGCCTGTTTTGATCTCTGCACTTTATTGACTTGACTCTGTTGTCTTTGAGTGAGCTAGAACGACCGTTCTGTGGGACATCTCTCATTATTTTGTAGAAAGGTTGATGAAATGGCAAAGTTCTACCACACGGTAATGTCATCATAAGTTTCCATTTGGATTGAAAACTAAGTTTTGTGGAACAACTAAATGTCCAACTTTATGTTTTCTAGTTTGAACACGTGAACAACTATACACCTACCTTTTATTAGTGGCCATTAGAAAAAGTTGTTCAGAAAATCAATATAACCAAGTGAGAGTTCAAACACACTAATAATTCTTTCTCTTTAGTTTCAGCTTCTACTTTCCCTTTTCATCTATCTGCTTATGGGAGGGGAAGATAGTTTCAACTTCAACTAGCCTAACTCCTCCTAGCTCCATTGACTTCCCTTCCAACTTATTTAGCCTTATGGTTCCCTCACCATCTCCATTGCCTTCCATTCTAGTGGGCTTAGGGTTGTGGCTTGAGGTTTGCAACATGTTTCTCAACTGGGGCTGCTGTTCCAGAAGTAGTCGCCTCCCACTTCCCAGGTGTCTCTATGCCATCATGTATGTCTTTCACATGTACACTTGGCATAGGGGCCACCTCCCCTTTGTGTTGGGTACTTAGTTATCAAGGCGCCTAGGCTTAAGGCAGGCGACCTCAAATTGGGCGCCCAACCCCCTAGGTGACCTAAGTGGCCGCCTAAGGCCTTCTAGGCCCAAATTAAGCTACTTCAAGGCTAATTTAGCATAAATTAGGTCTGAATTTGATCAAGTTGAGTCATTATATGGTTGTAATGGGTCTGATTTATCCAAAATGTGGTCAAATTTGGGTAAAGTAGGTCTGATTTGGGGAAAACATGCCTGATTTAGGGGAAATAGGCCTAATTTCTGGGATTGGGTCTAGTTTGGGGGAACCAAGCCTGATTTGGTCACGTAAGGCCTCATTTAGATCAATATAGGGAAAATTAGGGCTAGTTAGGTTTGATTAGGTCATGTTATGCAAAATTGTGTTTGGTTTTAGGCCAAATTATGTCAGATTTAAGCATATTAGGTTTGGTTTGGGGAAAACAAGTCTGATTTTGGGGAGATTGGTCTGATTTGGTGAGATTAGGTCTGATTTGCCCAAATTAGATCTTGCTTAGGTCAACATAGGGAAAATTTGGGAAGTTAGGTTTGATTGGGTCATAATATGCAAGATTAGGTTTTATTTAGGCGAAATCATGTCAAATTTGGGCACATTAGGTCTAATTTGGGGGAAACAAGTATGATTTGGGGGAGAAAGTTCTAGCTTGGGAAGATTAGATCTGATTGACCAAATTTGGTCCCATTTAGATGTATATATGAAAATTTTAGGGAAATTGGGTCTGATTAGGTTATTTATACAAGACTAGCTATGGTTTAGGCCAAATTAGTGTAAACTAGGTCAAATTTGATCAAATTTGGATCAGATGAGTTCAAACTAGGGCCAATCAGTTCTAGTTTAGGTCATTTCAGGTGTCATTTAGCCTAAATTCCACATAATACTATGTAATAATGTCATTATTCAATATTTAAATATATGAAAATATGAAGAAATCATCTTTTTTATAACAAAGGCAAAACACCTAGAAACACCTGCCCCCCCCCCCCCCCCCCAAAAAAAATAAAAAAATAAAAAAAAAATAAATAAAAGAGGCCTAGCGCCTGGCTGCCTTAACAACTATGGTTGGGTAGTGGCGTGGTTCTGTCTTTATTCCTACCACTAATTACCCGTACCCCCTTCTGACTTGGGAGTGGTTCTGTTTTTTCCTCCAGCAATGCATTTCTTCAATGGGGCAGGTGTAATTCAAACATGTAGAAAACAAGGTAATGGGAAATTCGCTTGTGTTGTGCAATATTATGAAAAGTGTGAAGTGGGAGGCGGGTGATGAGTGAATGACCTTGTAGTTGTAGCTGCTTAAGTGCCAAGAGGACACTTAAGCGAGCGTTTTTGAAAAGTGGATTCTTTAGTTTCTATATATTCTTACACACATACATACATATACAATTATATATGGTTTTAACATTTATACATATCGAAACCCATGTAATTGTGTAAAAATTGATTTCTTTACAATATGAGAATATTACTATGCTGCATAGTGATATACATATACATTAGATATTAGAATAACATAACAATAGGTAATGTAGTAATATAATCATATGAAATACATAATATCACATAGTATAACTGTGATATCACAGTACTGGTGTATATAATACAAAAATACTTGTATTATTTCAAAAATATTTATGAGAAGACAAAGCAAATTGAATTGTTATTTTGTAAAGGAAGCTATACAGTCAAAGACTATCTGCAAACTGCACTCCTTTCACCAAGTCTGATGATCAAATTGCTGATTTTTTTGACCAAGCCTTTGGGAAGAACTCCAAATCTTCTTTAGTGAACAAGTTGGGCATGATTAATATACATGCTCATGCTTGAGGGGAGTGCCGAAGATATTAGGTTCTCATGTTCTAGTGGGCCTAATTGGGTAACTTGTAAAATACACGTTTTAGTCCCAGATCCCATTATCAGGGAGTTGTGCGGCTTGTGCCTCTCCCGAACTCTTGTATAAGCATGTGTAAGGTATCCTATTTATCATCAAGAAATTAAATTCTAGTGGATTTTACTAGTACAATCTAGATAATTTTCTACTTTAGTCAGTATTTATTATTGTGGTATGAATATAGTTGTCAGCCTCTGGTTTGGCCCATTTTTGAGCTTGAGTAACTTTGCTTAAATTCCTTTTTGACGTGTCACTGATAATGCTTTATCTATGTGTTTTTAGTTGTTGAAGAACCTGGTTGAGAGGAGAAGAATGGTAAAATCCTGGCTGAAATCTGCATCTGGACTCAAGGTTCAGCAGCTTGATATACAACAGCAGGCATTAAAACTCACTGCCAACAGGTTTTTTTTTTATAACATTTATTGGATCTTCAACTTTTCCATTCGTACCATTCTGTGCTAATTGTAATTATTTTTCTACTCAGTATGTATGGGTGCTTAGGCTTCTCTTCTTCAAGGTTCTATGCCAAACCAATTGCCGAACTTATAACATCTCAAGTAAGATAAATTCCAAACTCAGTTAGTTACAAACTATTTCTTTCGTCACCTTATGTATCATTTGCATGTGTACAGGGAAGAGAAATTCTGCAGAGCACTGTTGATCTTGTTCAAAACGTTCTCAACTTGGAGGTATGGGATCCAGAACCTATACTAACAAAGCACGAAGAAGAATGTGATATTTATTTGATTTAACGATGCTCATTCATTGGACCACTTATACTCTGTTTTGGATGTTTGCAATATTTGTACACAGTTTTGATTCATGATTGTTCTGCAACAGTCTATAATAAATGGCATACTGAGCTTATCTTCGGAATTTGTGAAAATCGTGCTTAATCTTATATTTTGACAAGGATTCGACTCTAATTTGATTTGTCCCCTTGGATCTACTAGCAATACGTTATACAGAAATGGCGTCACTTGTTAGTTGTTAAATGGCTGAGATATTAGTTTTACAAACTCCTCCAGATAATTGATGCTCAGTTGACCAACTAAATTTGTATTACCAATTCGATAGTAAAATAAGCATGCGAACAGTATCACCACTTTCATGTTGGTACTATTTTAAAAAGTTTAAGAATATGTGAGGCAATGTGTTACCGTCCATAGGAAAAGTTTATCAAGTTAAAGGGCCCAATGCACCGGCCTCATAGTTGAATGGATTTCCCTCATCAGCAAGAAAGGCAGCGATAATTTCTCATTGAAGGAAAGGGATTGTAGCAAGGGCAATCCTAAAAGTGCTTCGTCAAGCTAGCAAATTCTTTCCCTGTTCTCGATCTGTTCTTAAGCAAGTTGAGTACCCTGTTCATACGTATGGGTGTAATAGGTGGTGATAAACTGACATCTCGAAATTCTGAACTCTAGACAAGATCTTTTGCTAAGGGGAAGAAGACAGTTCATACTTTTACATGTTTCATCACCTCTTGCCTTCATAGCCAGTGCTATCTATGGAGATATATTATTGTATTTACTGTTTATTGTATTTACTGTTTAAGTCTTTCCTTTATTCTATAACATGGGCCTTTGTATAAAGAGACCCATTAGGGTTTTCAATTCGCTTCCTTGTACAACCTCCTCCTATTTATAGAAGTGAGTTTCCTCCTTTTTGAATATAGAAACACACATTTTTAGATGGTACCTAAGCGGGTCACCTAGACCTGATCTCCACCAGTCACCGCCACCTTCTCTCTCTCTCTCTCTCCCTCCATCAGCCGCCGCCGCCGTATACATCCTACTTCCGTTGCTGATCACTCCTAAGGAGATCTAAGCTTCTTTCTAAGCCTATCCTCTTCTCCAATAAGAGGATCTAGGGATATGGCCGACAGTCCTTCCAAGGTTCTTATGCCATGAAAGAACTTTTATTTGAAAGTACCATTCGACAGATCTGTGGTCATTCATGATCACCTATTCTAGGCATCTGCTCACTTTATGAGTGGGCATGATTGGGTATATCCAACATATCACCTTTCTTCTTGGTGAATCATAGTATTTGCCACTTACTTTGGGTCATCCTTGACCTTATTCTGTCGGGTTCTCTGTTTCTGCTCCTAATTTACTGCTGCCCCGACACTTGACACGTCATGTCTTTGTTCGACACGTCGTGTCTCAATCCGGCGAATTCTCTGATCTGCTGCTGTTGCTGTTGCCCCGACATTTGACACGGCGTGTTTCAATCCGGCGAATTCTCTAATCTGTTGCTGTCTTGCTCTCTGACACGTCGTGTCTTTATTTGACACGCCGTGTCCCAATCTGGCGAATCATCTAACACACCGTGTCTTATTTTTGACACGTCGTGTGACATTCTAGATGACTTTTTACTGCACTTTGACACGCCGTGTCCTATTTTTGACACGTCGTGTGCCGTTCCAGGCGACTACCTGCTGTTCCTTGACACGCTGTGTCTTAATTTTGACTCGACATGTGCCATTCCAGGGACTTTCTACTGTGTGTTGCTGCTTCTGGAGGTTCTTTGGATATCACTCTTGCTTTATGACTTCACCTTCCTCTGAGATCATGGAGACACATCCTAGATGTGTCACGTCTGTCAAGTTCAATGGATCCAACTACATTTTGTGGGCACGATCTTTTAAGATTTATGCTCACTCATCGGGCAAGCTTGAGCATCTCATCGAGGATCCTCCTCCTAGAGATGACACGTCTGACAAAAAGAAAGCCGACTATAAGAAATGGGCAGAATGTGATTGTCAACTTTTGTCTTGGATTCTAAATAGCTGTGAATCCCATGTAGCCACCAATCTCCTGTTTACTAACACTGCTAAGGAGGCCTGAGATCATATTGCTCAAGTCTATTCCATTAAAGGAAATGCCTCCTGAGTTTTTGAGCTCTATAAATGCTTGCATTCTCTCAGACTTGACGACGCTACCTCATTTGCTTCACACTTTGATACCTTCAAAGGTATTTGGGGAGAGCTCAAACTCCATCATCCTTTATCTACTGATCTCACTAAATTACAAAAACAACAAGATGAAGTTCATCTTTGCCATTTTTTGGCATCCTTGCCACCTAGCAATGAAGCAGTTCGTCAACAAATCCTTGCATCAAAACCATTACCCATGCTGGATGATCTGTATCTTCGGCTATCTCGCTCGGTGTATTCTGCTGCCAAAGAAGAGCCGGCTGCTCTAGTTGTTGCTGGACGAGGGCGTGGCAACTCTACTCGCGGACGCGACCGAGGTCTTAACACTGGAGGACGGGGACCTCCTCCTTCTCAGCCGTATGGAAGAGGGTCTTCTTCTCTTCAACCTCATTACTGCAACTTCTGTAAACGGACCAATCATACTGAGGACAAATGCTGGAAGAAACATGGAAAGCCCGAATGGGAAAACCAAGTCTCAACTATTGATGTTGATGAACAAATCTACATTTAATCTTGCTTCTCCTCAGATGGTTACACTAAGTTCGTCTGACTTTGACAAGCTTATCAAAGCCGCTTCTGCAGCTACTACTACACCTCAGGCGAACATTGCTTAATACTCTGGTGTTCCCTCTTGCCTTCAAGCTTCATCCTCTTCTACAAAAGAAGATTGGATTGTTGATTCATGTGCTATAACCCATATGACTGGTAATAAAAATCTCTTCACTCATCTAAAGAAATCTACATATCATCCTCTTGTGCGTCTGACTGATGAATCTACTTCTCGGGTCACTGAAATTGGGGATGTTAACAATCATCTTCTTAAATCTGTTCTGTTTGTGCCTAGATTTCCATTGAACTTGATGTCTGTTAGTAAAATTACCAAATCCTTAAATTGCAGTGTAGCATTCTTTCCTTACAATGTTTCCATGTAGGATCTCAGGATAAAGAAGACGATTGATGGGGGATTTAAAGGTGGAAACGGTTTATACTATCTACAAACCTTGTCAAGTTTGCCTGCTACTGCTCTTATGGCTCACTCCACTTCTCTTTATCAATGGCACCTAAGACTTGGTCATCCTTCCGCTCAAAAGTTGAAGTCCTTATTTCCTAGTTTGTCTTTTGAAAAGTTTGATTGTCAATCTTGTCAACTTGGAAAACATCACCGCTCTGTGTATCCTCGTTCTGATAACATGAGTCCTAGTATGTTTTATTTAGTTCATTCCGACATCTGGGGACCATGTCGTATTGGTGTGTGATATTTTGTAACCTTTATAGATGATTAGTCTCACGCTACTTGGCTTTTTCTTTTGAAAGATCGCTCTGAAATTTTAGATATTTTCTCTAACTTCTTAAATGAAATAATGACTCATTTTGCTGCTGCTACTAAATTTGTCTGCACGGATAATGCTTTTGAGTACGTGCAACATGGCTTTCAAAAGATTTGTATCTCCAAAGGAATTGCTCATCAAACCTCTTGTGCCTATAGTCCACAACAAAATGGTGTTGTTGAACGGAAAAACAGACACCTACTTGATGTCGCTCGTACTCTCCTAATTGAAATGAATGTTCCCAAGTCCTATTGGCCTGATGCCATCTTGTTAGCCAACTACCTCATTAACTGTATGCCTTCGTCTATCCTCCAAAATCAGATTCCATACTATAGAAATACTGTGTTATTTACTTATTCTGCTGTGTTTTTTTTCTCATACTGCTTTATTGTATTAGTCCCATATTGCTCGCTTGTATATGTGTCTCAACTCTCTGTAGCTATATAAGAGAGTACCCTGTAAACCTTTTTACTAACTGAATAAGCAATTCCATTTCCATCTATACATACCAACTCCTCTACCCACATGAATCCATTTTTGCTCTACCACCAAAAGTTTTAGTTGTCTTTGTTTTGTCCACATTCACCAACCCAGACTTGATAAATTGTCTCCACGAGCTATTCGTTGTTGTTTTCTTGGGTATTCTCACACACAAAAGGGGTACAAATGTTTTGATCCTGTTGCATGTCGCTTGTATGTTAGCGCGGATGTCACCTTCTTTGAAGATACATCTTTCTTTTCTAAGCCACGTTCACAGGTGCTTCCTCCTAATGTACCACTTCCAAATGTACAAATTTCTACCGTCCCATTCTTAAATGAATCTTCCACCCCTATTTTGAAAGTCTATGGGCGTCAGCGCAAAAGACTTCTACCTGAAGTATCCCCTACTATGACCTCTTCGGAAATCGATGATCCACCACCAGTTAATGGTAATTCTACTAACTCTATTCAGATTTTTGAGTTGGACATGCCTATTGCCTTACGAAAAGGACAGCGGTCTGGTACTATAAATTGTATTTCTAAGCATCATGGAAAAAAAAGGCGCGCCCTGAGGCGCTAGAGGCGTACGCCTCGAGGCGAGGCGCACCCCAGGGCGCCTTGAGGCTTAAGCCTCACCTGTGATCCAAGAGGCGGACGCCTCATTTTTTGCAAGGCGCAAAGAGGCGCAAGAGGCGTTGAGGCGCAAGTGAGGCGCTAGCCTCAAGCTGCAACCCAAAATACATGTTTCCTGGTTCATTTTAACTACATATGGGCCTGGCCCAATGGTTTTTCCATTAGCCCCTTTGATTCAAATGAAAAAACAAACAAATTGTGGTTAAAATACTACTGTTTGGGTACAACTTGTACTGCTTTTATTTTCCAGCTGTTTAAATTTAGATTATAAACAGGTAGTGTAATGTGATTTTGTTATGTAGTTGTCCAATTGTATTAACTTACATTGTATATATATTTTCTTATATATATAAACATATTAATACATATAAATATATATAAATATAGGAACGCCTCGCCTCGCCAAGACAAAAACACCTCGTTACGCCTCACGCCTTTTTCAACCTTGCTAAGCATGTTTCTTCTGATCATCTCAATGCTTCCATGGCTAAATTTACTGCTGCAATATCTGCCATCTCTATTCCAAAGAATGTTTGGGAAGCACTTGCACATCCTGGATGGAAAAAGGCTATGGATGAGGAGATGGATGCTCTTCGCTCTCGTCGGACATGGGTTCTTGTTGATCTTCTCCTCAGACAACAATCTTGTTGGGTGTCACTGGGTATATACTGTTAAATATCTGCCAGATGGAACGATTGAACGCTTAAAAGCTAGACTGGTTGCCAAAGGGTACACACAGGAGTTTGGAGTTGATTATTTTGAAACATTTTCTCCTGTAGCTTGTCTTAATTCTGTGTGGATTCTTTTTTCTGTTGCTGTCAATCAAGGCTGGCGTTTGCATCAACTAGATGTCAAAATGCATTTCTATATGGTGATCTGTAGGAGACTGTCTATATGTCCCAATCTCTAGGTTATATTGCTGAGGGGGAGTATTCTGGAAAAGTTTGTCTTCTTAAAAAGCTATTTATGGCCTTAAGCAGAGTCCTTGAGCATGGTTTGACAAATTTTTCTCTTATACTGCAACAATTTGATTTTACAAGGTCTCAATGTGATCATTCTGTTTTTATCAAGACCACAACTTCTGGCACTATTATTCTTATTGTATATGTGGATGATATCATTATATCGGGTAGTGATATCACATGGATTGTTGATACAAAGAAATACCTTATGAAGCATTTGGTAACCAAGGACCTTTGGACGTCTTCGGTATTTTCTTAGTATTGAGGTAGGCATATAACAAAAATGGAGTATCTCTCTCACAGAGGAAGTATACCCTAGAGGCCTAGACTTATTATCTGAAACATGATTGTTGGGTTGTCGTCCTGCTGTCTCACCTATGGATCAGGCACATGATCTATGGGTTGAATCCACTCCTCTCTTAGATGATAAATATTGTTACAAGCGACTAGTTGGCACACTTTTGTATCTCACCGTTACCAGACCAAATATATGTTTTGTTGTGGGAGTTCTTAGTCAATTAGGGATTGCCCTCGACAGTGTCACTGGGAAGCTGCATGTCGTGTCCTAAAATACTTGAAGAACACACATGGACATGGGTTATTTTATAAATGAAATGGTCACCTTGATGTCATTAGATATTTTGATGCTGATTATGCAGGATGCAAGTCCGACAGAATATTCACTTCTGGTTGTTGTACCTTCATAGGAGGTAATCTAGTTACTTGGAGAAGTAAGAAGCAAAATGTAGTTGCCAGATCTAGTGCCGAATCTGAGTATCGTGCAATGGCACATACTACCTGTGAACTATTATGGATTAAATCTATTCTTGCAGGCTTTGGGTTTCCTATCACCTCCGCTATTCTGATGTATTGTGATAATCGTGCTGCTACTTTCATTGCTAGCAATCCTGTTTTCCATCAGAAGACCAAGCATATTGAAGTCGACTGTCATTTTCTTCGAGATGCTGTACTGGATAAGAAGATTGCTACTCCCTTCCATCAAATGAGCAAACTGTTGATATATTCACCAAGCCTCTCTCTGGCAAGCGAGCTGAGGAACTGTGCTGCAAGTTGGGCATGATTGACATCTATGCTCCAACTTGAGGGGCATGATTGACATCTATGCTCCAACTTGAGGGGGAGAATGAAGATATTATTGTATTTACTGTTTAAGTCTTTCCTTTATTCTATAACATGGGCCTTTGTATAAAGAGGCCCATTAGGGTTTTCAGTTCACTTCCTTGTACAGCCTCCTATTTATAGGAGTGAGTTTCCTCCTTTGTGAATATAGAAACACGGTACATTTTCAGACTATCCTTGTTTCCTAGTATAAGGAACCTAGTGCAAAATCTATTTTACCTGCATGTCTCAAGGAGTAAATAATTCATTAGCATGTTACCAATGTATGGCATTGACCACTATTATGGGATCAGATGAACTGTATTCTGTTAATAACAGTGCATTTGACAGAGCAAAAACTTTTTCCTCCCTATCTCACCCTTCTGCATAACAGTGCAATCGTTCCCTTCCATTTTGCCGTTATGTAGTCCACCCCAAATTTGCTTTTTCAAAGTCCAAACACATACACATGCTTGATTAGATTTACCTGTCACTAAGAAAGTTTTGAAGCAATTACTGTTTATGTACCCCTTAGTCTAAAAATGTCTCATATACATCAATTTATGCAGGTGATATATGGGGATACTGATTCAATCATGATTTATAGCGGTCTGGATGACATTGCAAATGCCAAGGAAATGGCAGGGAAGGTTATCCGAGAGGTAAATCAGCATTAATCTGTAACTCCCTGTTGCACTGGTATTTATAAACAATTGAAAATAGGCATTATTGTTACTTTCAGATTCATGAAATTTCAAGTTTTTGCCCCAGGTCAACAAAAAGTACCGCTGCTTAGAGATTGATCTTGATGGTTTATACAAGAGAATGCTTCTTCTTAAGAAAAAGAAATATGCTGCTGTCAAGATTCATATCAAGGATGGAAAACCTTGCGAGGTTGTCATATATTTTTTCTTATATCATGCTTTGGCTATCATTTTACTGAAGAGTTTGATTTCCATGAATACCAAGTAGATCATAGAACGGAGAGGTCTTGACATTGTCAGACGTGACTGGAGTATTCTATCTAAAGAATTGGGAGATTTCTGTCTCAGCCAAATTTTATCTGGAGGGTATGGTTTTTGCCTTTAAATAATCACTTGATACTAATGGTTAAAATTGTGTAGGTCTATTTAGGATGCTGATTCATTTGTTCAACTTTGGTTCCTGTGCAGATCTTGTGAAGATGTTGTTGAAATAATTCACAGTACTCTTATGAAGGTAATTTAAAATCTGAATATATTTGTAAAAGTGTTTCATTATCAAATGACCATTGAAGGTCTAAAGAGAATCTTAAATTCTAGAAGCGTGTATATTCCTAGCGTCTACTTGGTTTTGATGTTCCTGTTTTGAGAAGCCAGAAAGAATCTTAAATCATAGAAGCATGAATATTCCCAGTGTCTACTTTGTTTGATCTTCCAGTTTGAGGAGGCCATATCCCCACCCCCTCTCTATTGCCTTCATTGGGGTGATAAGTAAACAGCTCGTTACTAGCATACTGCTTCATTTTGCTGCTAGCCACTTTGTTGCAATTATCGATTGAATATGGGTATCCAACTAACTAATCTTAATTGGAAGAGGGGCTTATGATCGACTAATGTACCTTCTCTATGCTGGCACAGAAACAAGAGGAAATGAGAAATGGTGAAATCGAACTTGAGAAGTACATCATCACAAAGAGTTTAACAAAACCACCTGAAGAATATCCAGATGGCAGAAATCAGCCCCACGTACAGGTCAGGCAAAGAATCAGTAGGAATCGTGCTGTTAAAAAGTTCATCTAGTAGCTATTAATATTCTTATGTTCAAATCATCTTCATTTGTTAGGTTGCCATGCGGTTGAAGCAAAGTGGATATACATCTGGATTCTCCCCCGGTGATACAGTTCCGTATATCATTTGTTGTGAGCCGGTATGTTTGTACTTATGCCAACCTCGTTTCATATTATATACTCATTCAATCATGGACTATCGTAAAAACAAAAAGTAGCCTGTTATTGTTGAGGGATTAAAAAAAATGGTAGTGCAAATATTCGAACCAAACTTAAATTAGTGATTTATAGATCCCTGGAATTGCCAATGCATGGAGTGTTAGTATAATTAGAATATAAAGAACTTGTTGAGTTTGAGAAAGTTGGAACGGACATTTGTAACCGTATATAGAATAGTATGATAGGAATTTTGAGGTCACTTCCTAAATGTTAAGGAGTGACTAGTGATTAATGTCTTCAAAATGCCTGGTTCTGCCCTATATAGATAAGGAACCCTTGATTTAGTGTACCATACAGGTCCTGTGGCAGTATCTTGACTCTGTGAATGATTATAGATATGTCTGCACATATTGTTCTAGACTGATGTATTGTTCCAGTCTGGTCTGGTCGTCGATCGGATAGTTCAGTCTGGTTTTTGGTCTTGCTCTTTTTGTAGTTTGGGTTTCAGCCTGGTCCAGTCCTATCCTAATTTGGTTTAGATTGGTTAGCAATTTTTTTTTTGAAAATATATGTAATTGGTTAATCTACTGCAGTTTGCAAAGTTGTTTTTGCTCCCACAAATCAATCCATACCATTCACATGCCTTCAGGATTAATATGTGGCTTACACTTTTATTGACTTAAGAATTTGGTTATTTTTACGCGTCATTGTTTGATAACAAAGGAGACATCCACCTTAAAAAAGAGCACTGCATCAGATTATGGCATTCATGTTTCTTCAAGTAAATCCAGAACAGACTTTCTTTGAGAAATAACAGTCCCTTCCTTGAACATAGCAACTCCAATACCTAAGAAACATTTGAGATTGCCTGAGTCCTTTGTTTGTAATTGCCCCTGAAGAAATTTATGAACTGCGGAATGTTGTGCTGATCATCAGCTGTAACCCATCCACATATACAATTAGGAGAATACATCCAGAAGAACTAAACCCGTGGAAAACATATTGATGTATGCTACATCTCTGCAGACCAAACTCAGTAGGAGCATGACAGGACCAGCCAAACAAGCTTTGGGAGACTGCTTCAGACCATATAAGGATTTGTGGAACATATATTGATGATACTAGACTTACCTTGAGCAACCAACCTGGGGGTTTCTCCATGTATATTCTCTTTAGCGAGATCTTCATGTAAAAACACATTCTTGACATCAAGCTGGTGGAGACCATGAAAAAGTAACAATAAAAGACTGTTTTGCCATCGGTGAGAATGTCCCCAGAAAGTTTTCACAATAGATCCGTTTGCCCTGGAGCCTGCCAACTGAGCCATTATGATCAACCTTCACAAAAAAACCCATTTGCAACCACATCTGACCTTACTGGTGTTGCATGGAACAAGAGACCATTTATGACTGTCTCTTAAAGCAATTGTCACCCTGGGTGACTCATTGCCTGTGAAGCTGAAGCTGGAGGACAACTAAGGACAAGGAGGAAACACACACAAAGTCATATGGAGATACGTGATCATATGAAAACCGATTTGAATTGGGGTGAGAGGTACAAGATTCTTGCTTTTCCCCAGAGTGATGGGCGTCATCAGGACTGCTTGTTTCCATTGGATCATCAGACTGAGTGATAATAGTAGGAGGATTGTGATCTTCATTGTGCTCCACAGTACCCGTAGGACGAGTCTCCTTGACATATATAAAGCTACGTTATGGGTGGACGACTAGGTGATATAAACTCTGAATTTGTGATGACTGGTGACTGAATTGGTGGATGATTTTTGTGATCTAACATTTGAATTGGTGATGATTGGTAGCTGGGCAAATTGGAATAGCAACTGGTAGAGAGGCACAAGCTCCTCGACCTCTCCAAGAGACTTAGAACCATTAAAGAATGGTATATCATGAAAAAAGGTAACATTAACTGAGAATTAGAATTGGCATTTTCATGTACAAAACATGTACCCTTAATGGATTTTAGAATAGCCTAAAATTATGCATTTGCTAGACTTGGGATTTAATTTAGAACACCCGAAAACTTTCGGCAGTACATAGTGCTTCCAATTTCTCTTTTAGCAGCACCTTGACAGGTGTTTTTACTCGATATGTTCATACGATCATCTCTTTAAAACTTACCTCTTCAAAATGTCATAATTATGAGTCCTAGGCCCCCCCCCCTATTCTGGAATAATGTGAAAAAATAACTTGTGATAGATTATATTGTTTATGATTCTGGAATGTACATTCACTCTTATTTTACGATGACTTTCTATTACTTTCAGGGTGCCCATAGCTCAGCTGGAATAGCTGATCGTGCAAGACACCCAGATGAGCTAAAAAGGGATAGTGGAAATTGGATGATTGACATTGATTATTATTTGTCACAGCAGGTAAATGTCTTCTGATTAAAATGATAATGTTCTATTTGCTCACTTCTAACGATCGTCACTAACATCTAAAACGCCGCAGATTCATCCTGTGGTATCTCGGCTATGTGCGTCTATCCAGGGTACTAGTCCAGCTCGGTTAGCTGATTGTTTAGGGCTCGATTCTTCCAAAGTAACTGCATGTCATATTACTGTTTTCTGCTATTACTTGGTTTCTATCATCTTCCATTATCTCCATGGTTGATTTTTGTTTGTGTAGTTTCAACGAAAAGTTAGCGAACCCACTAGCAGGGATCCCTCCAGTGTGCTCGTGTCAGTATTAGATGATGACAACAGGTATACTTATTTTATCAGTGGCAGTGCTGCATCGACCATTCCAGTGGCTAAGCTGATTGTGTTAATACTTGATACTCTTGCTAGGTACGATGGATGTGAGCCACTGAGATTAACATGCCCAAGCTGTTCCAGTAGCTTTGAATGTCCTCCAGTTTCCAGCTTAGTCCAGAACCTTTTAAATGGCATTGCCCCAGAATCAGATGGAAATAAAAATCCTGAAAGTAATTTCTGGCAGAAAATTCGTTGCTCAAGATGCCCAGAGGACATGGATGCTAGTAGAATATCTTCAGCTATAATAGCTAACCAGGTATGCCTGTTATCAACTGGTCGCTGTCACGTTCTTTCTTCCTGCCATCCGCTAAAAGACATGAACTTTACATCTTTCACTTTAAAGGTCAAAAGGCAGGCTGAGCACTTCTTGTCAATATATTACAAGGGCTTGATGACGGTAATAATCTCATGCTACTTTTAGATGTCTGATTAACATTTTACTAATCCACAGACCTCTAATATAACTGACCCGCCAAGTCTGTATGACAGTGTGATGATGAATTATGCAAGTATACAACCAGAATTGTCAATCTTCGTGTTATAGGAGATTCTGAAAGGGGAACGGTCTGCCCCAACTACCCTCGATGCAATGGGCATCTTGTCAGACAGGTTGGCCGCACTACTATCTAACATTTCCGTCCTCTGGATTGTTTGTAGTGTCAATAATAGTAACTTGATAAAATGTTGCCTTTTAATCATATTTTTTTCTCTGACAAATAATATGCAAAAAGCTATAATTTCTTTTCCACTGTCATGGCAGTTTGCCGAACCAGACTTGTACAAGCAACTTAGCTACTTTTGTCATATTTTTGACACGAAGCAATGTCTTGAGAAGGTTACTTACAAACTTAAGTCTTTGAAAACCAAACATGTTTAAGCGACAAGTTCTCAAATTGATATCTTTCCTTGCAGTTGGACAAGGATGCCAGGTTACACATTGAGAAAGAATTATCTAGAATTGTTCCTGTGATCGATTCAGCTTCAGCCACAATACAAAAGATCAGGGACCAGTGTTCTTACGGCTGGGTTCAGCTACAGGACCTAATAATCTTAGCTTGAAGGCTGCAAACCTGAAAATTCTGGTTAACAGATCATTAAACCTCCACACGAATAAGCCCTCCATGTTACAAGCAAGATACATTGTACTTCTAATGTTGGTATGGTAAGAGTTGTAGGTGATCAGTATGATTGCGCCATCATCCAGGTGTAAAGAAATGTCGAAGAGCAGTGGTGGCATCCGAATAGGTGCCTTTCAATGTGGAGTACACAATGGAATCACAGTTTTCCCTAATACAGCAGTACGATGCCTGAAGGAATACTATAAGTGTGTTGAGACTGACACCAATTTGTCCAACGAAATCTTTTGATACATTCTTCCAGAATCCATGCAGGAAAGCCTCAGGCGTCTTTATGAAATTTGTCTGCTCCTGAAGTATTAGAATTCAGTCTGTATATATATAAAAAAACGATTAGCGTAAGGTTATGCCGATTCTTATTGACTTGTAATGTAAGTTATCATCTTAGTTATGTTTCATGTTAAAAGTGACAGTTTCGTTGTCACCTTAGTGTAATCTTATTGCTGATCACTAAGTACTATATTCATCAGGTGTATAATATTTATTGTGTTCCTAGTAGGCATTTAAATAGATATCCAAAATTCAATGTTTATATTTGGAATATTAAAAAAAAAACTAATCTGGAATCATTTAGATATTGAATTTGAGATCGATTATTCTGGGCTGGGTATTGAATATTATCGTAACCACTGAAAAAAAAATTCTAAATTTGACAATCATGTATAAATTATTCAAATTATACAATATATATAGTTTGAAAAAAATACATATCTTATTATATAGATTCAAAATAATCACCATATTTCATACATTTTGAATTTGTTATAAACCTTAAATGCATAAGTGGAATTATTTGATTCAATTAGTTATCGACCAGATTGGAATTGGATATCAATTTATTTCAGATTTTGTATCGGGTAGCACGGCAAATATTTGTCAATCCAATTCACATTTGGATACAACACTATACAGTCGGAGTTGTATTGCTTATTAGCCTAGTTACCGTTGCTAATCATATTGGCATACCAAAACCATGTAATGATTTTCTTAAAAGTTCTGTTACTTTCAATTTACAAAAGTGTGGAATTGCATAGGCAATCTTAGATCTTGTTTGTATTTTACCAAAAAAAGTGTTCCATGTTTACACTTGTGAATTGGGGTGAACAATATGTTAATTTAGTCGTTTATGGTTAATTTGGTATAGTTAAATGGTTAGTTTTAGGTTTGAGATTTAACCATTAACCTAATGATAGTTAACTTATGATCGATCGACTAATGGTTAATTTAATAGGTTAATTGGTTAACCAAATGACACTCTTATAAGAGTGTTAGATGATGATACACATAATTTTTTGAACAATTGTAATATCATAGTGCATATAAATGTGATGTTATATAGTTTGTGAAAACTTGATTAGTATATAAATATAAAGGTTTCTTGAAATAAATATACAACTATGTATGTATGTATATGTGGAGAATATATTTTAGTTGTAATTTGATTAACCAAACAAAAAATATTGTAGCTCACAAATTAATTATTTAATCAATTAATTGAAATAAATTAATCAAATTAATGAAATTAACCAAATTGTCCAAAAAAATAACTATTTGGAATTAACCATCCGGCTTATCAATTATAAAATGAAATTTGTCCAACCCTACCTGTGAACAATTATTTGTATTTAACATGTTTGGTTGAATGTAATGAAAAAGTGTAATTTTGTAGTATATTTTCACATAAAATTTATACTTTGTAGTGCTCCATCATGTCCAACCAAACTAAGCTTGTTGTTTCATGGCTTTGAGAAGATTTATTATTTTGGTGTCTCTCTTCTAATAATTGAACACTCTTGCAAACTCCCTTTTCAATGTGAAAATACTAAATTTACTCTCCATGCATCTATAATAAAGAATATATATTATTATTGCAAAATTAATGCTGAAAAATGCTTCATAATTTTCTTATGTAAAAAGTTTATATTTGTACAATATAGCTGTTCTACTTTTATGTTTTGAACCACTTTTTGATGCTAACTTTGTATTTGGTACGTGTTGAAAAAAATGAATGGGGAAGGGAAAGGGAATAATGACGGTGAAATGGATGGTGACGGGGAAAATGTTAAAATGTGTTTGGTAAAATGTGCATCGTAGGAAGATTAGAGATGAGAAAAAACTAAATAAATGTTGTTTATTCCATGGGTATGGGGATGGTGATGGAGATTTTTTTTTCTTTTGAAAGCAATCCTACACAAGTATGAATCCTATTTATTTGATTTTTTTCATGTGTCTAAATAAGTAGTGGTCTTGAAAGAATCCCCCACCCCTCCCATTATTCACCATGCTTTTTTATGGGGACACAAACAGAATAAATTTACCCATGGATTGCCTATAGAATATTTCTCCTTCCCCATCACCATGGCAACAAAAAATTTTATTTGTCCACCATTCTCCTTCCCATGACTCACCATGTAATAAATGCAGCCTAAAGCTTGTTTAGTTGGATGTAATGGGCAACTACAATTTAGTAGTGTAGTTTTATATTGCAAAACAACACATTGTAGTTTTTAAGCGCGTCCAACCAAACTATGTTAATGTCATGGGTGTTGAGAAGACTCATTATATTGATGTCATATTCTAGATTTTTGAACAAAACCACTTTTGCAATATCTTCTTTCTCTTGACAATGTCTAGGCGTCTGTAGTAAATAATGCATTTTATAGTGCAAACTAAATGGAAAGAGCATTATCATGTCATTCTTATGGATTGCATGTAACAAAATATCCCAACCTTTACATCTGTGAACCATATGTTCAATATTAAGGTTTGTTTTGTAGGATGCAGTAAAAATTATACTTTGTATTGTATTTTCATTTTAAAAAATGACATTGTTATAGTCCTTTTATGCATCCAATCAAGACAAGGTTGTAGTAGGAATGCTAAGAAGACTCATAATGTTAATGCCTTTCTTTCTTTAACTAAAAGACAACTTTTGCAAACTCCTCTTATCTTAATGAACCTACTATGGAGGCTAATGCATGTATAACTAAAAAACCTTTCATTTTGCAGTGCAAGTTGATAGCGTAAATGTTCTCATATCAGTTTTATCGAAGTTGATGTTCAATTGTACTTGATTAACGATGAATAAATGATACATATATTTTGACTCAATATTAAGAATTACTAGTAGTTCCATTTTTAAGTGATGTTGATAAAGTATTATAGATAATTTGAGAAAATGTTAATATTTATGAATAAAAAATGCATCTGTAATCTAATAGCCCTCTTACCATTAATAGTATCTTACACATGATAAAATGCATCATTCATAGATAGTGATGTATACATCACAAGTTTGAATGGATAATGGCTTGTATGTAGTTTACTATCTTATAATTGTAACATTATGCATCATGTTCCATTCATATGTAGTGATATATCACTCACACTTTCTTATACATTTTGATTTTTGATGTATAATCAAAATTAATGGAAATAATTTTAGATTAAAACTTATCATAAAACCATATGATCTTATAGAAAAGGTCAATTTTAGTTGATTATTGGTTAGTAGAAGTGAAAGTTATGGGATTCACACCTTTTACATTTATAAATGGTTATTATATAGTCATTCATATATTTTGATAATAACATATATTAGAGGAACCCGTATGTTTTTTTGTTAGATGTAGTCTTTTTCATGCATATTGCTTTATAGGACGCTCATACAAAAAGGATTTTACATAATACAATGGGTGAGAGAAAAAGAGTGAACCCATCCGTTTCATGTCATTTAATGCCATTGAGAGCGACTCATTTTTTTGATGGCTTAATCATTATTTAAAGGCATGGAATATATGTTAATTGTATAATGGAATCAAACTAATATATACTCTAAGTGTACGTATACTTTTATGTACATGTAGATTCTCATGAGAAACTTTAGAATAACTAATAAATTGGCCAGTTGTATAATTGAAAGCCTATTGAATTTGCTAATGTAGCATGTCAAAAATAAGTGTGCCAATTTTATAACTGAAAGCTTACTAAAAATGCTAATGCAGTATGTCAAAAATAGTTCAAGGATAAACTAGTAAATATATCTAATTTGAATAGGATTAACATGCTATATGAGATTTATGATGCTATAAAAATTGAATGGTTAGGCTTAACAATAGCTAATGAAAATATTTTATGTCACTAATAAGCTTATTGATGAACCCGAAGCTTGGAAATATACATGCACCTTGCAAAATTATAACTCAAAATCATAAACTACAAGGAAGTTCATTAATAAAATGACATAAAAATTCACTATTGTAATTGCAAGGATAAGATTATTCATTACAACATAGTGTACATAAAACACTAATAAACTCAAACCATAATATGTCTCGTTCGACAAAGAAACACAAAAAATATAATGTTCAAACATTGCTTGTGATTAAGTAAAAGTGAAAAGGCTAACTCTCTAGTTGGCATTTGCCTTCATTGTTGGTAGTTGCAAATGCCTAAAGAACTGAATATAATTTTCCCACACTTCAAGCTTTACACACATTGAAACCAAGTTTTTTTTAAAAGCATCTCCTTACAATTGCTTATAGTTCTAAGGTAGTAGAAGGATGTGGAAAATGTATCATTATATGCCTCATCATACTAATAAAAAAGAATTTTCATCAAAATATTTTTATAGCGCTAGATGAATAGGAGACACGATCAACATATTATAAACACATACACGATCATATGAACTACAAAGCATACCTTTACATAAAATTGAAAATAAATGTGTATGGTATACAAAGAGATACATGACTATATGGATATATAAATAAGAACCTATATAAGCGATATGTACGATCAAATTCATAGTAAAATTTGTTGGTATGCATGCCCAGAGAGCCAATCATATGATGATTGTAATGACATATCTTGTATATGATTTGATTAATAATAAAGACAACGTTTCAATTTATTCTATTTTATTCAGTTATGAGATAATGATGTAACACAATAAATGTCTAAAGAACGATATTACTCAATGACATATGTCATCGGGTTGAGGACCTGAATAATGAGATCATACAGATGTCAAGAGTATATACATTCTTGTTATGTCCCTAGTCGGATGTTACTGTGAAAGGCTAATAAACAACAATAATACATAAGACTGGAGTGTGTATTGGTTGATTATGAAATATCATTAGTCGTGATATGTGATATCAAACCAACACATATATACTTATTAGAGAACAACGCATCCGACAGGCCCACCTTGACAATGATTCATGGAAACCATGATTGTAGTTCTTAGACCTAAATCAATACACTCATCACATGCCATTTGATGTACTTAGACATCATCCATTGTGACCTTGAATAAGGGTTTCCATCAACGTGGTGCTCAGATGCATTGTGACACATGGAGATGACCATGAGTGATGTAGATGAGATTTGTCCCTCCTACAGGAGTATGATATCCTAGACACTTGATAAGCAAGACTGAGAAATGTATTGCCATTCTCATGTGAGTCAATATGTGATATTGAGCTTACATATATCTGAGTCAGTCTGTTCTAATTCAAGGAACATATTTTGAACATTGAAGAGAATGACGATTCCATGCCTCGAGTTCAATCCCGATATCAGAGACAAAGGAACTATACGATCACCGTGACACCAATCACAGTTTGTAGGTTGAAGTTGTTCTTCAACTTTCTGATTACTTGGGTAGCAATGCTGTCTTGCTTGTAACGACAGTCGCCAAAACGACAAACAAATCGTTACTAATTAAGCAGAATAAACATAAACAATGGATTAACAAAAATCACTAAAATTTAAAACCATTTTGCAAGGAGATCCTTGTCCAGAAAACTTTTACTGAAAGATCCAAAACTCATACATATCATGATTTACATTGTACAACATTGCTTCATCTCACCTCAAGGACAACATATAACTATTGTTCTTTCTCTGCAGTACAGTCTCAATCCCCCTCGTGCACGTCCACCTAAAAAAAATGTGGATCCCACGGGGTGATACAATTGTCCCATCGAGAGATATAACTCTCTGCCAACAATGTTATTATAACAGTTAAATAGTATTAAACTGAGCAGAGGATAAGCAGTTTAGAACATTCTCATCTTTTAAAGCATTGCAACTATATGTGATAGAGTAGTAAATCATCTATTCACTTTATAAGGAATATGAAGAACATATATATCATTTACCATCATACTATATCAACATCTCAAGCTTATCCTGTGATACTCATTATCATGGTATGTCATCCATGAATCATTCTCATTTCTATCTGTTGACCTTAGCCAATCTATTAGCCAGATATTGAATTGTACCAGTCATGTGAGTATACATCATCATATTCTGTCCAGGTATTGGACTATGTCGATCCTGTGCAACTATTCTAGGTATTGGGTTATGACCAATCCTATGCAACTATTCTAGGTATTGGGCTATGCCAATCATGTGCAACTATTCCATGTATTGAACTATGCCAATCCTGTGCAATTATTCCAGACATTGGGTTATTACCAATCCTATGTAATTATTCTAGGTATTGGGTTATGACCAATCCTATGCAATTATTCCAGGTATTGGGTTATGACCAATCATGTGCAATTATTCCAGGTATTGGGTTATGACCAATCCTGTGCAATTATTCCAGGTATTGGGTTATGACCAATCCTATGACATTATTCTAGGCATTGGGTTATGACCAATTCCATGCAATTATTCTAGGCATTGGGTTATGACTAATCCTGTGCAATTATTCTAGGTATTGGGTTATGACCAATCCTGTGTAATTATTCCAGGTATTAAGTTATGACCAATCCTATACAATTATTCCAGGTATTGGGTTATGACCAATCCTGTGCAATTATTCCAGGTATTGGGTTATGACCAATCCTATGCAATTATTCCAGGTATTGGGTCATGACCAATCCTGTGACATTATTCTAGGCATTGGGTTATGACCAATCCTGTGCAATTATTCTAGGTATTGGGTTATGACCAATCCTGTGCAATTATTCCAGGTATTGGGTTATGACCAATCCTGTGACATTATTCTGGGCATTGGGTTATGACCAATCCTATGCAATTATTCTAGGTATTGGGTTATGACCAATCCTGTGACATTATTCCAGGCATTGGGTTATGACCAATCCTGTGCAATTATTCCAGGTATTGCGTTATGACCAATCCTGTGCAATTATTCCAAGTATTGGGTTATGACCAATCCTGTGTATCTATTCCAGGTATTGGACTATGCCAATCCTGTGCATCTATTCTAGGTATTGGACTATACCAATCTTGTGCATCTATTCCAGGTATTGGACTATGCCAATCCTATGTATCTCATCACTGAATACCACATCACCTTTACTAGGCATTACCTTGGCCAAGCCATCATACTTATTCACATTCTTTATATAATACAAGTATACCTATTATCTCATTTAAGCATATTCAAAACACTATAGCCCTTATTAGGATATAAGAATAAAGCATGTATGATTAAGATTTCATTATTATTATTGTATCCATTTATTATTATTATTACGTTACTAAGTTTCCATTTCCTAGTTTATTTAAACATTATCATTTCTTACATGAGACTTTTATAAACATCTTGTTACCTCTCACTAGGCAACAACTATTCTCATGGCTCACAAGGCCCATTAAACATCTTGTCACCTCTCACTAGGCAACAACTAATCACATGGCTCACAAGGCCCATTAAACATCTTGTCACCTCTCACTAGGAAACAACTATTTACATGGCTCACAAGGCCATTAAACATCTTGTCACCTCTCACTAGGCAACAACTATTAGGATTAGGGTTTCCCTTTATAGCCGAATAGGGTTTCCTATTCATATTATCAATCCAAACCCTAATTTATTACTCCACACATCTAGGAGCATACATTAATATCATAAGTATTCAATCATACTTATTAATTCCCATCATTTGTCATTAAATGATTATCAACACAAAGTATGAGTTTCTTTCTTATCCTTACTAGGATATTGATTACTTCATACTTTATTAAGTTGGCTCAACCTTTCCTTCAAGGTACATTAGACTACTTCATCAATATTCATTAAACTCCATACCTCTTAATGTATGACTTGATATAAGACACTTCATGTGTTACTTCATCAAGTACATTGCATCTAAGGTGCTTTCTTTCATATGGGTTTTGAGGTGCTTCCACCATATCGGGTATGAGGTGTGTGCTTTCTACCCATATCACTTTATAGGAGTATGTGTGCTTACCATATCGGGTATGAGGTGTATGTGTGCTTACCATATCACCCTTGAGGTGTATGTGTGCTTACCATCTCGGGTTTGAGGTCTATGCTTACTTCCATATCACTTTAGAGGTGTATGCGTGCTTACCATATCGGGCAGAGAGGTGTGTGTATGCTTCACACCATATTGGGAAAAGAGGTGTATGTGTGCTTCACACCATATCGGGCAAAGAGGTGTGTGCTTGCTCATCACATCACTTTAGAGGTGTATGTGTGCTTCACACCATATCGGGCAAAGAGGTGTGTGTGTGCTTCACACCATATCAGAAAAAGAGGTGTGTGAGTGCTTCACACAATATCGGGCAAAGAGGTGTGTGTGTGTGTGCTTCACACCATATCGGGCAAAGAGGTGTGTGTGTGCTTCACACCATATCGGGCAAAGAGGTGTGTGTGTGCTTCACACCATATCGGGCAAAGAGGTGTGTGCTTAAACCAGTATCATTTTCGAGGTGTTTGCTTGACCTCATATCATACAAGAGGTGTATACTACACCACCATACCGTGTGAGAAAGTACAAAATCATATCCATATCATTTTAGTGAAGTGGGTGCATCACCATATCGGGTTAGAGGTGCTTACTTGTGTGCTTGAACCCGATATCACTTTATAAGGTGATACCATCATATTCAAGCTCTAGACCTTCATTATACTTGTTCTAGTACAAGGATAATAGGTCTAAGAAACTACTAGAACTCATAATTTCATCAACCATTTCATAATATTTCGGAATTTAAAATAGTTCATTTAAGCATAACAATTTAGGTGATGAATAATAACATGGTTGAGTTCAAGTTATATAACCCGCCTTAAGAACAACTTCAAAGCTCCAAGATCCAAAGCTCCACATTACTAAGGTTGAATATGACTTATCAAAAGTCCAAGGCTCGTTCACAACTCCTTCATATACAAGGAATCACCATGGATAAGCAACTGGTGAAGAAGAAAAGAAAAGAAGATCGTAACCCTAAAATCATGCTTCAATCCAAGGTTGAAGATGATCATGGCCTCACCTTAGGGTTAAGTATTGAGATCATTCTTTCTATTTAGCACCTTTGCACGATACCTCACTACCCTTGCACTACATGCCATCACTTGTGGCCGATATCCCCCTCACTTGTGATCAAAACACTTCACTATGGCCGATATCACCTCACTAGGCTGATATCACCCTACTTGGCCGATATGATCTTGCTATGGATGATACCCAAGGCCCTATGCACGATACCACTTCACTCCTGCACGCTACAAGGACCCTATGAACGATATATAAGAGCAAGAAGGTGGTAGGATTCGAAAAAGTTCACTAAGGGGTGAAAGAAGGGGTATATATACTTGTTGTTCATGAAGAAGTGTGAACATGTGGTGTCATCAATTTGAGCTACTAGGTGCCATGTGTCCATGCATGGGTGACACATGTACATGCATGCATTAACATTTATCTTGACATGAAAATCTCTTGAGGATAATCTAGGGATGAATTTTCGTCCATTAGTTATCCCTTTGAATAAAATATATCAACAAAATCACCACTTTATTCACAACCCGATACAACTTTTCTAAGGAAGTTGTAAACTGATACACTTCACCTCCTTGAGGTGCTTTGCACATCATGGGATTTTCCAGGAATCCAAAAAACGAAATGAGACTCCCCCTATGACTCCTTGGCCGATAGGCACTCATATATAAGCTTTTCAACTTGATATAACTCAAGTTAAGGTTTCATATTCAACCCTTTTCTTGGTCATTTCATCCCAAGATTACCATCACTCATAGTTGATTCAAACATGGTGTATCCTTCTTTATATCTCCTATAAATTATACATAGAGGAAGTAGGAATACTCTAGAGGTGGTAATTTGCATATCAACCCTATATTTTGGGTAAATTACAATTTGTACCAAAATTGGTACACAAGGTACTAGCATCATTCAAACATGTTCAACCGTGGAATTTAGGCTTTCCACAAGCCACCAATTAGCATCATTCTCTCTATTATGATGATAAAACACTTAATGCATGTTCAACATGTGACATTTGCAATATAGCCCCTCATCTTGGGTAAATTGCACTTTGGTCCAAAACAAAGGAACATTGCTCAAACAACATTCAATCAGGACCAAACTTGGAACATAAGTGTGTCACATGATAACAAAACATCTTAGAGGATTATATTAAATTTATAAGCAACTTAGACAAAACAAACAAGGTTACCTCATAACCCAGGTTAGGGTCCTTACAAGTTATAAACCTCTAACAAGGATTTCATCCCCAAAATCCCAGGTAAAGGGAGACATATATTATTCATTTATTATATCATCAAGTCTCCACATAACATCTTGATGTTATGGAGATGCCATATAAATTTGATCAACACAAAGTTCTTCCACATAAGGTTATCATAGAAACTATCACACAGGGCACATACTCCACAGTCTTTTTCATTATTGGTTGTAGAGTCAACTCTGTGCCAGGTAACACTTTTCTTAGTCAGAGAAACATTATACATACCCTATTTAACTCAGGTGTCAAACCTCACTGATTTATCACCTTTCTCAACTTACAACTTTATGTGACAAGATTCTTGATTCTGGGGAGTCTTCCATACTCCTCTTTGTTTAGCATTTCACTTTCAAGGAAAGACTAGAGTTATGTTCTGTCACCCACTTGGGACTACAAGTCTTATCATACATCTGCTGTGCCATCTAATCTGTTGACACAACACCAAAATTTCTTACAACTTGTACCAACTATCTTATTAGTTGTACATTCTCTTATCATAAGGGGAGGTTTCTTATCAATTAAGAACTTATATTAGACGTATCTTTAGATGTTATGTATAAGTTGCCTTAATAGATTTAGATAAGGGTATTCTAAAGAATTGTTTTTAACTTGATAAGCTTTTCCCAAAAAAAATTCCACAATTGTTCCTTCAACCCACACATCCTTGTTGATGTCATGTTTATGCGGGGTATAAACCCCTAACATGTGGTGTCCATACTACTTTATATAACTAGACTAATTTTACAGTTGGCCATTCCAGGTAACCAACATAAATCAGCTGATTAGGAGTTATGTTTTTACTTTCCCATACCACCTGATATTTCTTAGATACTAGAATTCCTTACTTTAGTATTTGTCACATGTGTCAAAAATACATCACATCCTCATAATTTCCATCTCTCTGTCATGATTACCAAAGCCACACATATAAAAGGATATTTCTTTCATATTTATGACATTATTTATTACACATATCTTTATCTTGGAACCAAAGTCCAAGATGAACTGATACTTTTCTAAGTATCCATCAATTGGACACTTTTAACTCATGCACATCAAGTGTCATAAGACCCACTTGATTGCCATGTCCCTGAAAGTAAAGAACACAAAGAAACATATTCCTCTTATCACCCCATCATTACCCAGGGTTGTTTATCAAAGAGAAGAGATTATCATCTCCTCAGATTATTGCATGAACTTTCAACTATTCAGGAGTCACTTACTCTTATTTCATCCTAGTTTCCTTACCATCAACATAGGAATTATAAGGTTGATTACATGTCATCACTCCTTTCTTTGTTATTGTCTAACATGTCCATGAACATTTTGTGATTTTATCACATTTCCCATTTCCACATCATGGGAAAAGATTTTTACTATTCACACAAGCTTTATCAGACAAGGATCATCTCCCTTGTCCTCATTCTCTTTATCATGAGGATTATACTTTTTACTTCCTCATACACACAAATTGATCTGAAATCATGTCAAATTCCATTTTTTTGCACTTAGGATGTGATACAAATGTCCCTACCATATTTTCAGTTTAGTTATACTCACTAGATTGTCTCAGAATGACTACTTGATCAGAGTAATCAGAAAGATAACAATCTAAGAGTTCCATACTCACCTTATCTTCAATAGTTGAATACCTATCCAGGGTATACAAATACTAAGATTAGGTAGTATGTACTTTATTTACTATCATGTTCCTTACTTTTCCTATCATCAAAAACATAGGACTTAGCATTCTTGGATTTTCTCCAGGCATCACTTCTATATCTCATCCTCTTTCACACAGATAAGAGCAATTATAGAACATTTAAAAGAATATTGAAAAGGATATAAATTCTAGTTCTCATCATTTCTTCCCTATGTCCCAATAGGACAATTAATAGGGAAATCCATAACAACAATCCTTCTTATGATTATTAGATAACATCAAGATAAGGCATATCAAAATGAAAAAGCTCTATTTGAGTGTTACCCCTCACGGTCATCTACTGCTTTAGATTGACTCAACACATAGAGTCTAGTTATTTCATGTTGTTTCTCTTGCCTTTTTACACTATTGGTATGTAACTTTCGTAAGCCCTGCCGAGTCTACCTCAATTGTTGAGTAATTTCCTCCCTTCTTTTCAAACAAAAGAGTTTAGTATGCTCAACATGTTCATACCTATAACATGTCTTGCCCTCGTACTGTGGTCTTATCAGTCTTATTATCGATGTGAAAACTAAACCATGGGTTCTTACATGTGGATAGTTAGGACTTTTGCCTTTACTTAGCGACTACTGCCCTAGTGCACTAGGCATTTATTGCACCGATGACACCAAAAACTTTGCCTTTTTAGAACAACTAGGAAAATATCTCTAAAATTATAGAGACCTTACCTTAATTCTCAACTTATTTCCCCTCCTTGGGCATTGCATCACAGATGTACTATCTGTCTACACTTATGGTAGAGTCTATTTTCTTGCCATATGTTAATTCTTCCCACATTTTCCACTATTCCAACATGACTATGTCATTTGGAAACCCTTTCAGAACCCAAAATTTCTGCATTGAGGGCTGGTAACCTAGGTTGTAATGCTAGTATCCAATCTACTGTATTCATCACTATTGTCCTAACCTGCCCAACAAGAGCATAAAAATAGGATTCTCTATCCTGATTAGGTCAAGATGGGAATTTTCAGGCACTCATTCTTCTCTTGCCTGATCCCTTGCACCCTCTCTTGGTGCAACAACATTGCTCTCATCAACGTGTTCCTCGTGTTCTCCAGTCATTTTTTTAAACTTCACCCTTTCTTCTGCATAAATAGAAGTCACAATAGGATATACTGAAGGACACTGGAATAGACTCAACACCTTAGTCCTATGTCTCTATAGACTCAACAAACCTTAAGCTCTGATACCAAACTTGTAATGACAATCGCCAAAATGACAAACAAATCGTTACTAATTAAGCAAAATAAACATAAACAATGGATTAACAAAAATCAATAAAATTTAAAACCATTTTACAAGGAGATCCTTGTCCAAAAAACTTTTACTGAAAGATCCAAAACTCATACATATCATGATTTACATTGCACAACATTGCTTCATCTCATCTCGCAGACAACATATAACCGTTGCTCTATCAAAACACATACTGGATCAACATAAAACCTCGAGGCATTCAAGACAAAATCTCATATCATTCACGAAACCAGTACGAACCAACTCCAAGGACCTGAGAGTACAGAGACGACACATATGGCTTCTATCTACAAGACACGGGAGATAGTACACTCAACCTGAGCTGTCCCTGTTGTCCCTGCTACTGTTGTTCTTTCTCTGTAGTACAGTCTCAACCCCCCTCGTGCACGTCCACCTAAAAAATGTGGATCCCACAGGGTGAAACAATTGTCCCAGTGAGAGATATAACTCTCCACCAACAATGTTATTATAACAGTTAAATAGTATTAAACTGAGTAGAGGATAAGCAGTTTAGAACATTCTCATCTTTTAAAGCATTACAACTATCTATTATAGAGCAGTAAATCATCTGTTCACTTTATAAGGAATATGAAGAACATATATATCATTTACCCATCATACTATATCAACATCTCAAGCTTATCATGTGATACTCATTATCATGGTATGCCATCCATGAATCATTCTCATTTCTATCTGTTGACCTTAGCCAATATGTTAGCCAGATATTGAATTGTACCAGTCATGTGAGTATACATCATCATATTCTATCCAAGTATTGGACTATGCCAATCCTGTACAACTATTCCAGGTATTGGGTTAATACCAATCCTGTGCAACTATTCCAGGTATTGGACTATGCCAATCCTATGAAACTATTCTAGGTATTGAACTATGCCAATCCTGTGCAATTATTCCAGGCATTGGGTTATTACCAATCCTGTACATTTATTCCAGGTATTGGGTTATGACCAATCCTGTGCAATTATTCCAGGTATTGGGTTATGACCAATCCTGTGCAATTATTCCAGGTATTGAGTTATGACCAATCCTGTGCAATTATTCTAGGTATTGGGTTATGACCAATCCTGTGACAATATTCCAGACATTGGGTTATGACCAATCCTGTGCAATTATTCCAGGCATTGGGTTATGACCAATCCTGTGTAATTATTCCAGGTATTGGGTTATGACCAATCCTGTGCAATTATTCCAGGTATTGAGTTATGACCAATCCTATGCAATTATTCCAGCTATTGGGTTATGACCAATCCTGTGACATTATTCCAGGCATTGGGTTATGACCAATCCTGTAAAATTATTCTAGGTATTAGTTTATGACCAATCTTATGCAATTATTCCAGGTATTGGGTTATGACCAATCCTGTGACATTATTCCAGGCATTGGGTTATGACCAATCCTATGCAATTATTCCTGGTATTGGGTTATGACCAATCCTGTGACATTGTTACAGGCATTGGGTTATGACCAATCCTGTGCAATTATTCCAGGTATTGGGTTATGACCATTCCTGTGCATCTATTCCAGGTATTGGACTATGCCAATCCTGTGCATCTATTCCAGGTATTAGACTATGCCAATCCTGTGCATCTATTCCAGGTATTGGACTATGCCAATCCTATGCATCTCATCACTGAATACCACATCACCTTTACTAGTCATTACCTTGGCCAAGCCATCATACTTATTCACATCCTTTATATAATACAAGTATACCTCTTATCTCATTTAAGCATATTCAAAACACCACCCTTATTTGGCTATAAGCATAAAGCACGTATGATTAAGATTTCATCATTATTATTGTATCCATTTATTATTATTACGTTACTAAGTTTCCATTTCCTAGTTTATTTAAACATTATCATTTCTTACATGAGACTTTTATAAACATCTTGTTACCTCTCACTAGGCAACAACTATTCTCATGGCTCACAAGGCCCATTAAACATCTTGTCACCTCTCACTAGGCAACAACTAATCACATGGCTCACAAGACCCATTAAACATCTTGTCACCTCTCACTAGGCAACAACTATTTACATGGCTCACAAGGCCATTAAACATCTTGTCACCTCTCACTAGGCAACAACTATTAGGATTAGAGTTTCCCTTTATAGTCGAATAGGGTTTCAAGTTCATATTATCAATCCAAACCCTAATTTATTGCTCCACACATCTAGGAGCATACATTAATATCATAAGTATTCAATCATACTTATTAATTCCCATCATTTGTCATTAAATGATTATCAACACAAACCATGAGTTTCTCTCTTATCCTTACTAGGATATTGATTACTTCATACTCTATTAAGTTGGCTCAACCTTTCCTTCAAGGTACATTAGCCTACTTAATCAATATTCATTAAACTCCATACCTCTTAATGTATGACTTGATATAAGACTCTTCATGTGTTACTTCATCAAGTACATTGCATCTAAGGTGCTTTCTTTCATATGGGTTTTGAGGTGCTTCCATCATATCGGATATGAGGTGTGTGCTTGCTACCCATATCACTTTAGAGGTGTATGTGTTCTTACCATATCGGGTATGAGGTGTATGTGTGCTTACCATATCACCCTTGAGGTGTATGTGTGCTTACCATCTCAGATTTGAGGTGTATGCTTGCTTCCATATCACTTTAGAGGTGTATCTGTGCTTACCATATCAGGCAGAGAGGTGTGTGTATGCTTCACACCATATCAGGAAAAGAGGTGTATGTGTGCTTTACACCATATCAGGAAAAGAGGTGTGTTCTTGCTCACCATATCACTTTAGAGGTGTATGTGTGCTTCACACCATATCGGGCAAAGAGTTGTGTGTGTGCTTCACACCATATCAGGCAAAGAGGTGTGTGTGCACGCTTCACACCATATCGGGCAAAGAGGCGTGCTTAACCCAATTTCATTGTTGAGGTGTTTGCTTGACCTCATATCGTGCAAGAGGTGTATACTACACCACCATATCATGCAAGAAAGTATAAAATCATATCCATATCATTTTAGTGAAGTAGGTGCATCACCATATCGGGTTAGAGGTGCTTGCTTGTGTGCTTGAACCCGATATCACTTTATAAGGTGATACCATCATCTTCAAGCTCTATACCTTCATTCTACTTGTTCTAGTACAAGGATAACATGTCTAAGAAACTACTAGAACTCATAATTTCATCAACCATTTCAGAATATTTTGGAATTTAAAATAGTTCATTTAAGCATAGCAATTTAGGTGATGAATAATAATATGGTTGAGTTCAAGTTATATAACCCGCCTTAAGAACAACTTCAAAGCTACAAGATCCAAAGCTCCACGTTCCTAAGGTTGAAGATGACTTATCAAAAGTCCAAGGGTCGTTCACAACTCCTTCATATACAAGGAATCACCATGGATAAGTAATTGGTGAAGAAGAAAAGAAAGGAAGATCATAACCCTAAAATCATGCTTCAATCCAAGGTTGAAGATGATCATGGCCTCACCTTAGGGTTAAGTATTGAGATCGTTCTTGCTCCTTAGCACCTTTGCACGATAACTCACTACTCTTTCATGATATGCCATCACTTGTGGCCGATATCCCCCTCACTTGTGATCAAAACACTTCACTATGGCCGATATCACCTCACTAGGCCGATATCACCCTACTTGGCCGATATGATCTTGCTATGGATGATACCCAAGGCCCTATGCACGATACCACTTCACTCCTGCATGATACAAGAACCCTATGAATGATATCTAAGATCAAGGAGGTGGTAGGATTCGAAAAAGTTCACTAAGGGGTGAAAGAAGGGGTATATATACTTGTTGTTCATGAAGAAGTGTGAAAATGAGGTGTCATCAATTTGAGCTACTAGGTGCCACGTGTCCATGCATGGGTGACATGTGTACATGCATGAATTAACATTTATATTGACATGAAAAAATCTTGAGGATTATCTAGGGATGAATTTTTTTCCCATTAGTTATCCCTTTGAATAAAATATATCAACAAAATCACCACTTTATTCACAACCCGATAGAACTTTTCTAAGGAAGTTGTAAACCGATACACTTCACCTCCTTGAGGTTCTTTGCACGTCATGGGATTTTCCAAGAGTCCAAAAAATGATATGAGATTCCCCCTATGGCTCCTTGTCTAATAGGCACTCATATATAAGCTTTTCAACTTGAAAGGACAACTTCCTGTTATAAGTCGATGCTAGCAAATTGACTGGAAAGGACAATTCCTTCCTGTCCATTCATTTAGAATGATAGGAGTTCACAGTGGTCGATGTAGAATACTATAGAGGTGAGGAGGCCATTTCCACCTTCTAGGAGGACGTAGTAAACTGCCCTCGGTGGTGATCAATAAGGAGGTAGCCACTGACAACCATCTAGGTGCAACTTCAAAAAAGAAGCACGGCACACCAAGAAATAGTCTCTAGACCTGCTCCAAGACCAGGTATAAGCCTTGGAACCCTCCTTCCTATTACATGGCTGTTGACACGATCTATTATCTAAGGGGAATATGGTAGTTTTTTTTGTTTCCTCTACCATATGTGATGTCATATTTTTCTACAATGGTATCATAGCCACGCCAATTTATTATATTTTGAGATTTAATCAATATGATTGAATTTTAGTGTTATCATTTATTTATTGCATACGATGTGAATATATAAAATGATTAATGTGCATATCCAATTAGATACCACATACAATCCCAACTAATATATAAATGATATGATAGATATGAAATTTACACGTGTCGTCCTAAAATTGGTTTTGATGGTAGATGCTAGCATGGTTATGGCAAAAAAATGCTAGATCTTGGATGGTTATTATTCCCATTTATATCTCAGTTTGCATACCGACCCTATATATCCTTTTACATATGTAAAAGTATTAATTATTTTCTTCCTATGCTCCCCTCAAATGTTACCCGAGGTTTCCCTATTACCATGTAATATGTTAAATAACATTAGGATAATTTTATTACTATTATGGTAAAAGAAGACGTTTTACACCAGACGAACAACCCATTATAGAGGATGAACCAATCAAATGGAGGACCGAGGAGACTTGATGATAGGAGGAGTCAAACTGATCAATTGGTGGTCCAACCAATTGTCTGGAAGCGACCGAAAGTTTGTTGGGTTGGAGACCAGACGACCAACCTGAGAAGACCAACTGAACAACTAGGAGATGAACCGATCGGTTCAAGAGTTGAATCGATTGACCCAGATTGGTTCAAGCATAGACATTCATCAACAATAGGTTGCTACATATGATGTGGACCTTAGGTTATAGTAGTTCATTATGGATCCAAGGAAATATAATAGTATGGCCATAACCATCACTATTGTTGCATAATTACAAATGTCATTTGTGGTAATAACATGAATATGATACATACTATATGTATGTGGTTATTGGATACGTATATGTATTTATATAAATATAAAATCCCTCAATCGAACATATGTAGTCTTAGATGCTTTCCATAAGTAACACATATGAAAAACTTGATTGATTAAAAATAGGTTACATCAAAGCATGTTGTGCTGTCCATCTCGTAGATGTGTGATGGTAGTTACGTGGGCCTACCAAAATAGGGTGCATTACTACCGTGTTAGCTTTTGGGTCAGACTTAACTAGGTGATATTAATGATATAAGTAGCTAGAAGCATGCAAATTATTGTGACAAGGAGTTGTGTGCACCATCTATCCAACAATTGTATTTAGATGCAATTAGTAGAAGTTGCCTACCTAAATAGTTGAGTTTTGGGCGATCAACCAAAGCTGACATGATTTGATGAAAAATAGATCTTGGCTCACTAGAAGACTGTACGCCACAATCTTCCAAATTGATATGTGAGGGTTATAAATTTGAATAAAATAGTGGGAGAAATAATTAATTACATACCTAATTAAACATCATCAAATTTATTTTAATCAAATCAAATCAAAAGTGTTTTGCCAAATTGCAAAATTTTCTTATAGAATCAAATGGAAACCAATAACACATGTTCCTTGTGATCAGTCCTTAAGAAGGACAAGTTGAATGGGAATACTTTCCATGATTGGTTCAGGACGTTGAGAATTGTTCTCACACATGAGCATAATCTCTATGTCTTAGAGACATCAGAGCCAAATGAACCTACTCCCACTATGCTTAAGGATGATATGTTGCTTACAAGAGGCACTCTAAAGACATCGTTGATGTCAAGTGCCTAATCATGTAATCAATGAAATATGAGTTGCAGAGACAACATGAGAAAATGGATGTGATTGAGATGGTAACACATCTTAAGAACATGTACCAAGATCAGGAAAGATAGGATAGATATGATGTCTTCAAGGCATTGTTCAAGTGCAACATGACAAAAAGAGATCCAGTAGGTCCCCATGTGCTCAAGCTTATTGGGTATGTGGAGAACCTTGCTATACTGGAAATCCCTTCGGGTCAAGAGTTGGCCACTGATGTGATTCTACAGTCATTGTCAAAGTCATATAGTCAGTTTATTATGAACTATAATATGAATGATTTTGACAAGCCGTTGTCAGAATTACTTGGCATGTTGAGAACAAATGAAGTGCAAATGAAGAAAGACAAGCCCAAGTCTATGATGATGATCAACATAAAAGGGAAATTGAAGGGAAAAGGCAAAGCTAAGCAGAGTTCTAAATCTAGCCAGATCCCAAGTCTTCTACTCTCAAAGCAAATGGAGGGGTGAATAAGGGAGGGAATTGTCACCATTGTCACCAACATGGACATTGGAAGAAGAATTGCCCTCTCCATCTGGAGGAATTGAGGAAGAAGGAGGAGATATAGATCTCCATTCTAGGTATATATATCATTGAGATAAATTTGTCTACTTCTTCATCTTAGTACTGGATAACAGGCGTGGTCTCACATATGTTTGAATATGCATGATCTAAAAAGAAGTAAGCTTTATGAAAGGGTGAAGTTGAACTATGTGTTGTAGATGGAGCAAGAATTGCTGCCATTGAAGTTGGAACCCATAGTTTATTTCTACATATGAAGCTTCTAATAGAGTTAAAGAATTGCTATTTTGTACTTGTCATAAATAGAAACATTATTTCTGCATCTTGTATAGACTTGTAAACGGATCAAATACATAGCATATACTACTATATCTGATATGCGAATCTGATTTTTTTTCCGATGTGATATCCAATCCGATATCTGACCAATATCATGTAATAATATCCAAACCCAATCCGACAAATAATATCCAAATTCAGACAATATTTTGATCCAAACCAGAAATCATAAATGTATTGTTATAAATATATTATATATAGAAAACATTGATATTACTATGCATATATATGATAACATATCTATATTTTCATATTTTTACATATAGATAATTTATATTTAATAATATACATATATATTTTTCAGATTCAGATTTTTCAGAGCGGATACAACCATATCCAATATCCTATCCAAAATTTTTAGATATGAAATTGGATATCCTAAATCCAATTCGGATTATGCGGATGCTAGATTTTTTTTTCAAAATTTCAAACTCAAATTCAGATTGAATGTGTGGATACCGAATCTCCATTTATAGGTCTAATCGTGTACGGATAAGGATGGATATGAATTTCACATAAAGAATGGTCAATGCTCTATTTCAAAAGATGAGATCTTTTATGGTCTTTATTTGCTGGATTTAGAGATAATTTTTATAACATAGATACCAAAAGATTAAAAATCAGTAACTCAAACAAAACATTTTTTTGACATTGTCTTCTAGGGCACATCAATGAGAATCACATTTCTTGACTCCATAAAGATGGTTATTTACACTATTTTGATTTCAAATTAATAGAGACACATGAGTCTTGTTTGTTGGGTAAGATGACAAAGATTCCCTTCACTGGTAACAATGAGAAGGCTAGTGAGCTATTAGGACTCATACATACTGATGCATGCGACCCTTTTAGAAAAAAATACTAAAGGTGGTTATCAACACATCATTACCATTACTGATGACTTTAATAGGTTTGGTTACATTTACTTGATGAAACATAAGTTAGAAACTCTCAAAAAAGTACAAGGATTTCATAAATGAAGTACATAACCAACTTGGTAAAGGTATTAAGGCACTTTGTGATGATTGAGGTGGAGAATACTTAAGCCTAGAGTTTGTGAACCTTCTACGAGACTGTGGCATTGTATCACAATGGACTCCACCTAGAACACCATAGCATAATGGTATGTCAGAAAGAAGGAATCACACATTGCTAGATATGATGCGATCAATGATGAGTTTTACCGATCTTATGATTTCCTTTTGGGATTATTCTCTTGAAACCACTGTGTTTACACTTAACCATGTATCGTCTAAATTGGATCAAAATACCCCATATGAGATATGGACTGGGAAGCATTCCAAAATGTCTTTTATGAGGATTTGGGGGTGTGAAGCTTATGTCAAGAAAATGTTTCCTAAAAAGCTTGGCCCTAGATCAGATAAATGTTATATTGTTGGATATCCCAAAGAAATTAAGGGATACTACTTGTATAACCCATATGACAATAAAGTGTTTGTTGCCAGAGATGCTACACTCCTAGAAAAGGAATTCATTTCCAAAGGAATCAGTGGGAGGAAAGTAGAACTTGATGAGGTTCAAGACCAAAAAGAAAGCATTGAACCTATATTAGTACAAGAGGAACACAGAGAGTCACAAACTATTATGGAATCTCAAATTCCTCATGTAACACAAAAACCTCACAGATCAATTAGGACATACCTTGAGCCAGATAGATTTGGTTATCTTCTAAATCAAGAAGGTGATGAATCTGTCATTGATGATGAGCCAAAAACCTACCTAGAAGCTATTAAGGGACAAAAATTTGAGAGTTGGCTTGAGGCCATGAGATCTGATATGGAATACATGTACATCGACAAGGTATGGACCTTGGTGGATCCACTTGAAGGGGTAAAACCCTTAGGGTGCAAGTGGGTATTCAAGAAGATGACTGACATGGATGGTAATGTACAAACTTACAAAGGTCGATTGGTTGCAAAGGATTTTAGAAAACTTCAAGGTGTTGACTATGACAAAACTTTTATCTAGTTGCCATGGTTTAGTCCATCAGAGTCATGCTTTCCATTACAACTTATTATGAATATGAAATTTGGCAAATGGATGTTAAAACCACATTTCTTACTGGGAATCTTCTTGAGGTTGTGTACATGACACAACCTGAGGGTTTTATAAACCCAAAGGCTGAAAATAAAGTATATAAGTAACAACGGTCAATTTATGGATTGAAGCAAGCATCTTAGAGATGGAATCTTTGATTTGATGAAATAGTCAAAGAGTTTGGCTTTAGTCAAAATGAAGATGAACCATGTGTTTACAACAAGGTTAGTGAGAGCATGATTGTATTCCTCATATTCTATGTAGATGACATACTATTGATGGGGAATGACATCCCTACTTTAGAGATGGTAAAAACATGGTTGGGAAATACATTTTCTATTATGTACTTAGGCAAAGGTCCTATATCTTAGGAATAAAGATCTATAGAGATAGATCTAGAAGGTTTCTTAGACTAAGTCAGAGCACATACATTGACAAAATGTTGAAGAAGTTCAATATGGAGAGCTCAAAGAGAGGAAATGTACTCAAGTCTCACAGTGTTACTATATCTAGAGCTCAACCTCCCAATTATTGTGAAAAAGGGGAGAGCATGAGTAATATTCCATATGCATCAACAATTGGATCCATCACGTACACAATGTTATGCACTCGTCTAGATGTCTACTATGCCTTGAGCATGACGAGCAAATATCAATCAGATCCCAGTGAAGCTCATTGGACTGTCGTGAAGAATATCCTTAAGTACTTGAGATGAACTAAGGATCAATTCCTTGTTTGCAGTGGTGAGGAAGAGTTGGTGGTAAAGGGCTACACCGATGCAAGCTTCCAAACTGACAAAGATGACTACATATCACTATTTGGATTTGTGTTTTGCATAATAATGGAGTTTTAAGCTAGAAGATTTACAAGCAAGTGACAATCACTAATTCTACAATAGAGACTGAGTATATTGTTACATCCAATGCAACAAAGGAGGCTGTTTGGATCAAGAAGTTCATATTAGAACTTGGGGCGGTTCCAAGCATCAACGGTGCAATTGAGCTATATTCTGACAACAATGGAGCTATTGCATAAGCTAAAGAACACAAATCACATCCACATTCCAAGCACATACAATGGTGATTCCATCTCATATGAGAGATAGTACAACGATGAGATGTGTTGATTTGAAAAGTACCAACTAAAAGCAATGTGGCTGACCCCTTGAAAAAAGCACTTTCACAGTAGAAGCATGAAAGTCATGTTAGATAAGAATATGGGTGATTGTCTCTAAGTGCAAGTGGGAGTCTGTTGGTATGTATGCCCAAAGAGCCAATCATACAATGAATGTAATGACATATTTTGTAAATGATTTGATTAATAATAAAGGCAATCTTCCAATATATTCTATTTTATTTAGTTATGAGATAATGATGTAACATAATCAATGTCTAAAGAATGATATTACTCAATGATGTATGGCTTCATGTTGAGGACATGAACAATGAGATCATATGGATGTCAAGAGTATATACATTCTTGTTATGTCCCTAGTCAGATGTTATAGTGGAAGAGTAATAGACATCAATAGTACATAAGACTAGAGTGTGTGTTGGTTGATGACAAAATCACATTAGTCATGATATGTGATATCACTCTAAACACATAGATACTTGTTAGAGAACAATGTATTGAACATACACACCTTGAGAATGATGCATGGAAACCATGTTTGGTAGTCATAATCATTTCACATAGTGATGGTGGTGATTGTGGTTCTTAGATCTGAAATCACTACACTCATCACATGTCATTCATTGTACTTTGACATCATCCACAATGACCTTGAATAAGGGTTGCCATAAAGGTGGCGCTCAGGTGCATTGTGACACATGGGGATGACTGCGAGTGATGCAGATGGGATTTGTCCCTCCTATAGGAGTATGATATCCTATCCATTTGATAAGAAAAACTGAGAAATGCATGGGCACACTAATGTTAGTCAATATTTGATATTGAGCTTACATATATCTCAAATAGTTTGCTCTAGTTAAAGGAACATGGACTAAATGTTGAAGAGGATGAAAATTTCATGCCTCAAGTTCAATATGGATAGTAGAGACAAAGGAACTATACAATCACTATAAAACCAATCACAAATTGTAGGTTGTGTTGGGAAATTGGGGAACATATAAGGCAGCAGAAACAAAAATTTGCCCTATTCCCAAACCAACAGATCGCGTCAACAACAAAGTATCTAGGAAAGAAAGGTGCAAGGCATATACCTGGTCCTAGAGAAAGTCCAACGACTATCCTTGCTGCAGTGTGCTTCTTTCTCTAAGTTGCATAAGAAATAGAAGTAGAAAAGACAGTGTTAATGGAAATCTCAGAACCAGTAGTATGCCAGACGCTCCTGCATCAAAAGAATGACTAAGTCGTTGTAAGATATTGCCTCAGCCCTGGGATGCTAGCGGCAACCTCCTATGTTTGCACCACAGAAGGCAGTTGATGACATCCTCGTAGAGGACGACAAAGGCCTCCTCGCCTCTATAGTAGTCCATGTGGACCACCGAGAAGTCCATGTTGTGCTACTAGAGCCATCAAGAAGGAGTTGTCCCTTCGAACGTCAACCTGCTAGGGTTTATTTTCTCTCCTAATTGTCTCTCCCTTACCGTTTCTCCCTTTTATGGGTAGAACTTGCTCGTACTCTCTTGGTTACCACAACCAGAGAGGACAACACTTATCAGATCTTATTATTGTATCTGATAAGCCCCAATACCCCTCTATTTACAATAAGGCCATGGTCAGGGTTTCCATTCAATCTGGGAGTCAAAGAGACAAAATTTCATGATTTTTATGGAAGCTACAAATGGTGAACCAGTAGGTTCACAAGTGAACTGGTCAGTTCATGTGCTTTCCTATTTTGAATCACAATGACATTCAATATTCGATTAATGCACAACATGAGGTTATCATCAATCCTTGATTCAACTGAATTGATAATTGAAGTGGGTCAACAATTGAATCGGTCATCTCAGTCTTTGAGCCAGTCAGTTCACAAAGTGAACTGGTCGGTTCATGCCATGATTTAGGTATTTTTCAGCCACTGTTGTTTCGAATTGACATGTCACTTGAATCGATTAGTTCAACCAATTGGTTCACAGTTTAGTCCCTTAATTTTCAACAATTGTTGTTTAGATTGAATACCTAAACACTTTAGTAATTAAGTTAAACATAATTCATGAACAAAACTCCTATTCCAGATGCATCCTATGCGTGTGATCCTATAGGTCCCAATTTACATTGGTAGTGAATGTCCATAACCAATTTATGACATCACAAGCAATGAGAGGTATCTAGCAACACATAATTTCTATCCAAGTAATTTACAAACTTGGAGAAGAACTTCAACCTACAATTTGTGATTAGTTTTACAATGTTCATATAGTTCCTTTGTCTCTAATATACGCATTGAACTCGAGGCATGGAATTGTCATACTCTTCAACATTCTGTCCATGTTCCTTGAACTCGAGCAGACTGTTTGAGATGCATATGAGCTCACATGTCACATATTGAGTTGCATGAGTATGGATATACACTTCTTTGTCTCTCTTATCAAGTGGCATGGATAATCTCCTATAAAAGGGAGAAATCCCATCTACATCACTCACATTCAATCCCCATGTGTCATAATGAAACTGAGCATCACCTTTATATCAACCCCTATTCAAGTTCACATTGGATGATGTCAGAATACATCAAACAACATGTGATGGGTGACTTCAGGTCTAAGAATCACAATCATCACTAGAGAGCTGATTCTGTCTACCATTCTATTGTTTCCATGTATCATTGTCAAGGTGAGTCTCTCTGATATACTATTCTATAACAACTACCTATGTTCTTGGTTTGATATCAGATATCATCACTTATGAGATTCTATCGTCAACCAACACTCAATCTAGTTGTATGTATTACTATTGTCTATTTTTCTTCCACAGTAATATCTGACTAGGGACTTAACAAGAATGTATGTACTCTTATGATACATATGATCTCATTGCTCAGGTCCTCAACCTAAAGACATATGTCATCGAGTGACATCATTCTTTAGACATCTACTATGTCTGTGTCATCATCTCATGATCGAGACAAATATAATAGATGTAATACCTTTATCATTATCAAATTAGGTATCTAATGTCCCATTACAATCATCGTATGATTGGCTCTATAGGCATACATACTAACAAACTCTCACTTGCACTTAGAGACAATCACCCATGAATCTTGTTCCAAGTGATCTTCAACATGTCCATCATATTTTTACTGCACAAGTGCTTACGTAGCAGGTTAGCAATGTTTGCTTCTAGTCAGTGTTTTGCAAGTTTCACATCTCCTTGATGCTCGAATTCTCATATGAGATGGAATCACCATAGTATGCTATCTGAGATTCCTTACCTATCCAATATCTCCATTGTTGTCACAATTTTTATACGGTTTCATCAATGGTTGGAACCTCCCACAAGTTCATCTACATGAACTTCTTGATCCATAATATATCCTATGCTGTTCACAAAAGAACAAGGTAGTCGACTTCCATTGAAGAATTAAACAACTGTCTCTTGCTCAGAATTTTTAGCTTATAGTTCTATTTTGAGGTCAAACACAATTTTAGATTATGATCATTGATTTGTTTGTCATTTTGAAAGCTTGAATCAGTGTAACCCTTTGCACCCAACCCTTACTTATTACCATAATCAAAGAACTGATCCATTTAGTGCTTATCAAGTACATAAGGATGTTCTTTATGATAGTCCAATGACTCTCACTAGGATCTGACTGATATCCATTCATCATGTTCAATACATATGCAGTAATTGGATGGGTACATATCCTCTCATCATGTCCAACACATACAAGATAACAAGACGAGTACGTAATATTACATACATGATAAATCCAATTGCATATATATGCATATAGAAATCTCACTCATGTTTGTCCATTTATTCACAAGAATTGGGACACTGGACTCCTAAGAGAGTTACTCTATGTAACATGGACAATTTTTCTCTCATTGAGTCCTACATGCTGAACCCCTTCAACATCTTACCAATGTATGTGCTCTTTCTTAGGTCAAGAAGTTCTCTAGGTTTATCTCTATAGATCTTGATTCCTATCATATAGGATGCTTCGCCTAAACTCTTCATTGAGAAGGTACTTCCTTGCCATGTTTTAATATATGCAAGATAAGGACATTATTTATAAGGACCCTGACCCTCATTTTGGGGTTACCCTATTTTCTTTGCCTACATCTTATGCTTAGATGTTTGCTAATCACCTGAGTTGTGATTAGGGTTTGGTTTGTGCTTTGTTGGGAGGTTGAGGTGCAACTTGTAATATTACCCACGTTTGCCACCTTGAGAGATGTCTCTTTCTCCTTGCATCCTAGGGTTGAGAGGATGAGTTGGGCGCCCTGCTTGAGTTGTTTTGGACCTCGTTTAACCTATGAAGCTTAGGCTTGTTGTTGGGCTTTCTCGAGCCTTGTTTGCTTGGTAAATCGACCAAAAGTGTATCGGGCATGAGAGTATGAGCCAGGGCTGTATCAGCCAAGTGGTGTATTGGCCATGGCACCATGTTGGGTGATACACACCCTCTTGACCTAGCCTCATTTGTGTCACCATTCTTTGGACAAGTGGTCATTGCTTTGCTAGTTGGTGGCAAGTCATGAGCAAGTGGTTTGGGGTGCTAGCAAGGTGGCATAGTTTGGAAAAGTGGTGGTTTGGGCGAGTACATGTGGAGCAATCCCCTAATGGATGCCCACTTAACCCCCGTGCATATATACCCCCTTCTTTGCTAGCTTGGGATCCCTTTAGCTCCTTAGTTTCTTCCCTTCTTTCTTGGTGGCCGATATCTCCCCTTGGTAGAGCTTGGTGGACGATCTCCTTGGTGGAGTCTTCTTCTTCCTCTAGAGGTGGACGAAACCATAGATGTGCCTTGCTCCTTCTCCTCTTGTGGTGAGTATCTCTCCCTATCCTTGGCACCTTCTTCTTCTATCTTTATTTTTGGCCATGGTGGTCATGGAGTTCTCTTCTCTCCTAGTATTGGACGAAGGTGGTGCCTTGGAGCTTTGGAGCTTGAGGAGTGTGCTTGAGGCAGGTTACATAACTCCTAACCCTAGATATATTACCTTCTCTTCATGTTGCTTGTTTATATGCTATCTTGATCGAACATGCTTATTTTGTTAGTAATATCTTTGCTCTAGTATGCTTCCTTGATCTTGTTGGATATGGTGACATGGTGATGTTGTTTAGATGTGATCTTGGACCTTGTTGGCTGAACCTTTGGATCAATGTTCTTTGGGCAAAACCCCTCTCTCACTTAGTTGTTGAGAGGTGAGCCTTTGGTTGGTCTTAACCTAGTTGAGGATGGAGGGTTGGTCGATATGGTGATGGACCTCCTTGTTGCCCGATAGGTGATGGAAGTTGTGCAAAACCCCTCTCTCACTTAGTTGTTGAGAGGTGAGCCAACTCTCTTGATCTTTAAGGGTTTCTTGGCGGTAGTCTTGAGGTTGAAGATGACCAACCCGTCATGCCCTTTGAACCCTTGCCCGATACCCTAAGTTGGGTCCTGCCAGATACCCCTCTTCTAGGGTTGAGCTTGGGCATTATGCTAGGTGGATACCTTGTTGACCTCTTGACTGATATGGACCTTGACCCGAGATGTAGTGGGGCGGTATGTCTTGGCCGACATGGTGTTGACCGATATGAAGTCTTGGTTGATGTAACCCTGGATGGGGGATACAATGTTTGACCAATATGGGATACCCCAAACCTAGATGGGCGACATGGGGTCTTGTCTGATAAGGATGTTGAGTAATCCAATAGATCTTGTCTTGGGCGATATGGCTTGTACCTTGCACGACACTCCCCTAGTTGGTGCTGCCCGACATGGTGCCCTAGTGGCTATGTTGCCTTGAGCGATATGCATCTTGGGCGTTAGGGTTTGCTACTTTGGGCGATATGAGGTTTATCCTTGTTGCCCAATACTCTCTTACACGTCTCAATAAGTATATGCTGAAATTGTAGATATTCACCCTCTTTGACTTATTCAATTCCTCCAGGTACAGGGGGTATGTTCTTTTCCAATGTCTAGGCTTGTGAAAATGGTGATATTTCCATCCTTGGCCACACCTTCCTTTACCTTCATAGAATAAGATTGAGTGCAAGCTTATAAACTTTCTTAGCCTATTTATTTTCCTTCATATTTCTTTTCACTACATTGACCATCAACATAGAACTAGTCTTGAACTTCTTCATGTTTTTCTCAACAGTTGACAACATGCTGAGTAATTTTGGTAACACCTTAATCATTTCATTCATGTTGAAGTTCATGATGAACTCTTTGCATGATTCATGAAACGAAAATAGAATCAAATTTGTGGCCAAGTCTTGGATGGGGAAACCCAATGTCAATAATTTCTCAACATACCCAATAATATTTATCATGTGGACCAACTGGATCTCCGTTTGGCAACTTGCTCCAAAATAACACCTTTACTACATCATACCTCTCTTGTCTATCTTGGAATTCAAACAACACTTTAAGACGCTCAACCATTTCAAAGGCATCCATGCCATCATCCGTCCTCTATAGGTCAGGCACTATGGATGCCATGATGAGTCACACCACATCATTGGAGTTTTTAAAATACATCTTGTATGCATCCCTTTCATCCTTTGACACATTAGAGTAGGCTCTATGGAAAAATCATGATCCAGTATGTCGAGCCTACACTCATGCTAGAGATCAATTCTCAATGTTTTGGTACCAATCCACAAAATTTGTCCCATTAAGCTTCTCCTTCTCAAGGACCAATTCTAATGAGAGATTATTGTTATTTGCCATGTGATCGAAAAACACCAATAATCATCAGTTAGTTTATTGACTTGGATTTTTTTTTAATTTAATTAGGGCTTTAGTTGAACCTTTACTCCCCACTAATTTCTTCAAATTTATTGCCCTTAAAATTAATCCATAAAGTTAAAATGAATAAATTTCTAGTGGCTAAGGCCCATATTTTTTGAATCATGAAGCAACATTGGCTGATCGCTCACAACTCAATTATTTAGGTCAGTAACTTTTTCCAATTACATCATATGAAACCTCTAGATGGATGGGTAAAAACCATAATTAAATTCCATCAAATGGAACACCCATTTTCATGCCTCTAGGTACTTATTCCTATTAAATGTACCTAGATAATCAGATCCCAACCACCCATACTGATGAATCATGTACCCTACTTTGGTAGTACCACACGTTTACCTCACACCTCTCCAAGATGGACAATGCGACTCAATTTGCAGAGCCCACATAAACTGATGGAGGCCTAGATGTATATATAGTGTTGGAACGCATCTTAAGCTTAATATTTAATGAGGTATTCAGTATAATATATACATATGCAATCACCACAAGTGTATATATTATGTATCACATATATAACTAAGAACCACAAGCGACATAGATAAGATGCAATGATTGTGACCACCTATCACAATCTTACCAAGCTAATGGAAGATTAAGTCATCTAGGGATTCCTACATCACATTCATAAATAAAATATGATAAACCCTAATCCCCTTGGATTATTAAATCATGCAGAAGCACCATGAGTGATCAATAATTGTTTTGATTGTCCTACATTCATCCTTATTCATGCTGATGTGGAATATTATCACACTATAAATTCACTAGGAATATTATTCCTAGAGTTTACCAAAACCAAAGTGAAATAATGTCACCCACAAGAGGATCAATGTTAGCATAGTACAGTTAAGGATCAAATCCCAAGGGACAACTTGTTTAAGAATTATCTAATTAAAGTAACTTAGCAAGAACTAGTATTTATCACAACAATTGAGATTCATTTGATTAATCTAAAATAACAAGAATAAAAAGATCTAGATTAAGGTTCTAGTTATCAATGGATGGAAAAACTAGGGTGGAACTGGGTTTCACTGCCACTACTCAAATCTGCACAATCATTCAAATCCAAACCTATATGAAGATATAATTGGAGTTTTGCAAGTTTCCCCTTTCGGCGCCAGAAACTTGCATGAGTAGATATCCCTATAAGCACTATGTCTCGTTACTTATAAGTCCTCTATCCACTACTCTAGAGACATTTTGTTAGAAGTTCTCATCAGGGTGTCAACCAAAGCTAATCGGTATTCAAATCTTAAACGTTCAAGTTCTCATGGTAAAAGATTGTAATAAATCACGTAAAGCGGGTGATCAATCCACAAGACATGCAATGAATGATTAGCTATGAATTAAATGAGTTCATACAAGAATTGGAACATGAATGAAATTCCAAGAATCAGGTAGTGGGGCTAGTCCCCACACCCCAGTGAAAAGACAACTCCCTCAACATGGAGAGATTAATATCACTAGAAGATGAGGAGGACACCATCATGGCCATGATGGTAATAGAAGTGGCTCGACGTGGTGTGTGACAATAGAATTCCTTCCTTCTTTCTCCTTCAGGTATTAAGCTTGACATGCAACAAAAGTAGGTGGATGAACAATGGCTTGGAGAAGAGATCGATCACCCAGATAGGGAGATCGACAACTTGGAGTTGCAGATGAAAGAGATATGTTGTTCTATACTGGAGGTTTATAGAAGTCACCAAGCTAGGTTGATAGAACTAGCTTGGTCGATAGGTGTCTTCCTTGCTTTGATCTCAGTGACAACCTTTCAGTGTGTTCTATCTTCAAAAAATTTGAGATGCTTTGTACGGTTGCACTGGGGCCTATTTATAGGGTCGTGACTGTTGACCTCTTTCCATTAGAGTCGACCATTGGATATCGATCGACAGGTGCTAACACTTAGAATTCCTATTGTCAATCTTGGACTTCAATAGGTATGTTGACCTTAAGGGTCCAAAAGACTGTTGGTTGAAGTTGTGATTATCGATGAGAGCGTCAACAACATTATGTCAACAACTTGATTTCTTGTTGACTGAATAAACCAATGATGATTTCGAAGGAGAGAGATCGATAGATCTGTCGACCTTGATCATCGGTGAGTCTGAGTGTCATTCCTCTTGGATGTCGACCAAGGAGGTCGATGAGGCTGTCGAGCATTCAATGTGTCAAGCAGGGAGGTCGACAAGGCTGTCGAACTCTTGTATGTCTTGATTGCTCATCGATTTTAATGTCGATTGGAAGGTTGATCGATAGGTTGAATTTGTCTTTGTACACAAAAATTGTGTATCAATCTTCCTTCATAAAGCGAGACCCTGTAGGCAAACTTTCTGTAGAGTGATAAAATTCAAAACCTATAAAGGAAGTAAAAAAGTATCAAATTCCTACAAATTATCATAAAATCTAAGTATATCAAAATAAAGCTATTCCTAACAAAAACTAAGCTATATGAGTGCTAAACTAGACTAATAATGTAGCTAAATATGGGATGAATACACACTCATCAAAATTTCCCAAACATAAATGTTGCTCGTCCTTGAGTAAAATTGGAACATTCACCAAATTATACTTTTGGCCCATGTGATTGCCTCATTCTCCCATCATGTTGTTTTCCTTACCACCTAATATGGTCAACATGCTCCAACTTCCTGAGATCACATAACACACCTTTCTATATCTCCAGTCCCGATTTCATTTCCCAATGACACTTCCTCACCATTGTCCCATCATCAAGCATATCAAGAAGTCTCATGAGAGTTTAGAGAGACCCGTAGAACAACAAGTATGCACTTGATCCGACACTGGTGTAGTCAAGAGAAGGGTAAAAATTTTAGGCATTCATTTTTCCCATAGGTAGAAAAAGGAAGTGAATGGATGTATGGAGGGAAGCAAACTCTCCTCTATGTGACTTGAGATCTTTTTATTTCTTTGTTTGTAGTTTCATTGACCACATTTTGTTGCATGTTCTTTGGCATCTTTTCTTGATGGTACCCCCCGTTTAAATTTGTGAGGGGTATGGAAAAAGTGGTAGAGGGGAAGAAGGGAGGTGTGCCACCCCGAACTTAGAGTTTGGCAAATTTTTGTGGCTTTGTATTTTATTTTTGATGGTATGGAAGGTAAGAAGATGGAGGAAGAAGTGTATAAGACAGTTCAAATCATTGTGCAACTTGATTTACAATTCAGTACATCGAGTTGTTCTGCTTGTATCACTCTACTCAAATAATGACTCAAAGAGGGTACACATGGAAATTCCATGCAATTGTTTCATTAATCAATAGAGATTATGCCGTGTTTGATCCCTCTAAGTTCCTTCAGAGCTTACCATCTTTTCCAAGGAAACATGATTTTTGGATTCATAGGCCATAAAGGATAATTTCTAGCCATTGGTTAGTTTAAAAAATTGGTCCTTTTGAGGTGTTGCTTCAAATAAGGGGAGATATTTATGAAAAATGCATAATTCTAAGCCGACTAGGTAATGGATTTGATTACTCTAGGAAAGAAATTTTGAAAAATTTTGACCTAAAAAGTGATGCATGATGAATGCAATGACAAGATCATAAGTTATAAGCAGATAAGTGTGGTTAGAAAGTAGAATACATACCACCCACCCTCCACCTGAACTTAAATATTTGCTCATCCTCGAACAAACACTAATCAGAGGGGAAAGACTTTACTGGTTGGTCCACATGATGTGGTTTCTCTCCCTTCAACAAGAATCATTTACCTAAAATCAAAATTGTTAGAACTAGTGATCTTGTCATGAGATACACTATCTTAAATAAATGTAATGTGAACTAAGTTGTAAAAACAATTTGAAATGAAAGAAATGCTCGAGTTGCCTCCTAAGAGCGCCTTTGTTTTATATCAATGGCTCGAAACCTAATAGTTAGACATGATATGTTCGATGGAGGAGGGATAGATGCTGGTTGGACTATAGATCATTAGTTGTGAATTAGCATTTGAGACGGTGGCCATTGACTTTAAATTCTCTTATTTTCTCACTCCAGATCAACACAACTCCATGAGGGAAGATATGCTTGATAATGAATGGACCCGACCATCGAGTCTTGAGCTTTCCTGGGAAGAGGCGGAGACATGAGTTGTGTAGTAATACTTGGTCTCCAACTTATAGATCCTTCATCTTCAGGTGGCATCATGCCACAACTTCATATGCTCCTTATAGATGCATGCATTTTCATATGTAGTCAATTGTAACTCTTCGAGCTCTTGAAGTTAAAGTAGACAATTCTCTTTTGCTGCTCGAAAGTCAAAGTTGAGCTACCTGATAGACCATTGAGCTTTGTGTTCAAGCTCTTCCGGTAGATGACATAACTTTACATAGATTAAACGGAAAGGTGTAGTGCCAAGTGGAGTTTTATAGGCAGTTTGATAATCCCAAAGAGCATCATTTAACTTGTGAGCCCAATCCTGCCTTGTCTTTCTGACTGTCTTTTCAAGGATGGCTTTTATTTGACAGTTAGAAACCTCCACCTATCCACTTATTTGAGGATGATATGGAGTGGCCACACGATGAGAAACACCATATATGTGAAGGAGTGTTTCGAAGATGTGCTCACAGAAGTGTGATCCTCTATAAGAATTGATAGTGCATGGAACTCCAAAGTGCATGAAGATAATGTATTTGACCATATTTAATACTGGCTTGGAATCACAAGAAATGGTGTGGATAGCTTCTACCCACTTGGAAACATAGTTGATTACAGTGAGTATTTAGGAGAAACCATAAGATGAGGGAAATGGACCCATATAGTTTACACCCCACACATAAAAAAGTTCCACTTCTTACCAACAATTAAGGGGCATTTCATCCCTCTTAGAAATATTGCCAGATCTTTGGCATTGATCACATGCTTTGACAAAATTGTGAGCATCCTTGAAGATAGAAGGCCACAAGAATCTGCATTTAAGGACTTTAAATGCAGTATTCTTAGAGCTCATGTGACCCTATGTTGGGCCAGAGTGCCATTGCTCCAAAATGAGAGGAGCTTCTTCTTCAAATATACAACAATGATACAGACCATCAGAACATAAATGAAAGCGATAGGTCTTGTCCCAATAGTAGTGACGAACATCTGACATGAACTTACTTCTTTCATTTTTGGTGCAGTCAGGGTGAAGGATTCCTGTAGCTAAGTAATTGACCAGAGCAATGTACCATGGTGTAAATGTGGATATATGTAGAAAGTGGTCATCAGGTAAAGAGTCATTGATAGGGACTTTATCACAATCTTGAATGTGTAATCAAATGAGGTGATCAACAACCACATTTTTGGTCCCCTTCTTGTTTTTGATCTCCAGATCAAACTCTTATAATAGTAGTATCCATTTGATCAACATGGGCTTCATATCTTTCTTTGATATTAAGTACCTTATAGTGGAATGATCAGTGTAGACTATCACTTATGAGCCTATTAGGTAAGAGAGAAATTTATTAAAAGTGAAGACAACATCAAGAAGCTCTTTCTCTATCATATCATAATTCTGTTGTGTGTCATCTAGTGACTTGCTTGCATAGTAGATGGCTTGATGCTGTTTTTTGACAAGTTCCTCCACTACCGCCTATGACGTAATCACTAGAATCAAACATGATTTCAAAAGGGAGAGATCAGTATGGGGCATGAAGGATCAGAGTTGATATGAGATATTCCTTCAAGGTGTTGAAGCTTTTTGTTGTGTTCTTTCCACATCAACTTTTCACAAGATTTCAAACACAAATTCAGTTCATTTTGTTCTCATTCAGCCTCTATTCATATTATTCTTGCCACCTTTTTGTTATTTTACTTATCACATGATGTGTATTTGTAGATATGCTTCAAAAAGATCAAGGTGGAGATAGCCCAGCTCAAATTCATCATCATAAAGACTTCTCCATGCCTTGCAGACATTCATAACTGTAATTCTGCTAAAATAGCAATGCACACGACATGTCTTATTTAAGACACGACATACACATTTCTAGTTGGACTTATACTTCAGACGTAGAAGAAAAGTACACGAGGTGTCCTCCATAGACATGATGCATACCTGAGAATTCATAGCTGACTCTTTCCTTTCTGGTAATGTACATGACGTGTATTAGTTCAGACACACTGTGTGCTTTACACTCAGAACAACTGTCGGAGACAGGACACGATGTCTCCAAAGGAAGACACGCCGTGTGCCTATCAGTTTTAGCAATTTTGAAATACAACTCCTCTCATTTTACAAGACGAGATCACCCTATAGAGAAGTTATCTTTGGTAATAATTTGAAACTCTTTCATCCAAGAGAAGGGCTAGAGCAAAGGAGGGTGATTTTGGGGTGGAAGAAGGTGGTTTCTTGCTAAAGAACCCCATTCTTCTTCTTTTCTTCTCCAGAGGTGTAGCAGAGCTTCTTCACTCCACAAAGCTTCTCAGGAGGGAAGTTTGTCCAGTTTGGAGCAGTTGTAGGAGTGGAATTTTGTCCCTAGGCCGAAATTATACTCTTCTTGGGTTACACCTTTGGTTCTCTTAGCTTTTCCTTCTCTAAATCATGTTGAATTCTGAAATTTCTGCACATTTTCTATTTACATCATTATGGACGAGTAGACTACTTTTATTGGACATGGAGAGTAGCTCCCATGTCATAGAATGTATGGAACATGATAATTTCATACTAAATGCTAAGTCACTTGTTTTTCCACCTTGTGAGTACCAGTTTCTTTCTTCTTGCATGTATGGCTGGCCACTTTATGTGCATGTTTTATGCTTTCTTGCTTGATCTGAGAAGATAGGTAGGAGAGTAAGGAGGTACTCTCTTGGCAACCCCTTCTTTACCATGAGAGTGGAAATTATGGAGTTGAGGAGTAGGTTTGTGATCCAAAATGAAATTCATACATGGGAATGTTGTTTTGAGTTAGGATCATTGTACTTGCACCAAGAGGTGAAATTCAACATACACCTCTCCTTTAAAACAAGTGCTTAGTATGTTTAAATTTCATGCTCCTATTTTATGCTATGATATGTTGGTGAAATCCTAAGTCCAAGATACTTTCATATCTGAATTTAACCTCTTTTAGTAATCCATTTACTATTTTGCTAAATTATGAAACTTTAGCTTAATGAACCAAATCACACCCTTAAAATGATCTAGATTGTTGAACCTTAACACTATTGTGTTTAATTGATTGCTAAATCTCCTTGTGTTTGATATCAAATATGACTACTTCTGCATAGTTGCAGGAATTGGTTAGTTGAGTAAAAGATCTTTCTTAAGATTGAAACTCATTAGTGTAACAACCAATAAGTTTTTTGCGATGTTGCCAAGGAGCTACGGTTAATCCAATTTGAGTAACAAGTGCTAATTATTATTCGAGAGTATATCATCATTTCCATTTTTGATTTTCCATATACCTTTTAGTTGTGTTCTCAATATTTCTTGCTATTTTTTAGGTTGTATGCATCTCTCGCAAAGAGGTCTTCAAACATCAGTGTTTCTAGACCTTGAGATTGAGTGCACTCTTTCAAGCTTAAGAAGAGCAAGAAGAGTAGAGCAACCACTGCTAGGAGGTGTTCCACCATCATCACCATCACCATCTTCTGCGTCTTTTGAAGAAACCATACAAGAAGATCCAACCATGGAGGACGATCGTCCTTTGAAGGATTTCACCATGCCGGTTGCCACAAACATTTGTGGAGACATTGATCTGCCTGCAATGGAAGCAAACAATTTCTCTATTGCTCCCTCAATGATTCAGATGATCCAGCAGAACCATTTTGGGGGCACCATCAATGAAGATCCAAATCTTCATGTGGCTGAATTCTTGGAGTATATGAACACTTTCAAAATCAATGGTGTATCCGCCGATGGAGTGAGGCTACTGTTGTTCCCTTTCACCTTGAGAGATAGAGCCAAGGCATGGATTTTATCTCTTCTTAATAAGTCAATAAAAAGCTGGGATCAACTTCTAGATGCTTTCCTTGCAACGTATTTTCCACCAAGCAAAACAACCCAACTAAGGAACTAGCTCATAAACTTCTCTCAATCCGATGGAGAAACTCTATACGATACATGGGAGTAGTTTAAGGACCTAAAACACCTTTTCCCTCACCACGGATTGACCAACTGGCTTCTACTCCAAACATTTTATAATGGACTATTTTACAATACCCGCATGACACTAGATGCTACAACAAATTGAGCATTGATGAATAAGTCTTACAGGGAGGCTTGGGACATCATAGACATAGCACTTAACCACTGCCAATGGGGATCGAATAAGACGACACAATCATCCTCTACAGTTAGTTCTTCAGCTGGGAAGAAAGGAGGGAAGCATACTGTTGATGCTGTTGGCTTAATTGGTGCTAAACTTGATGTTCTTACACAAAAGTTCAAGAAGATGACTACATTGCAAATCCAATCAGCTGAAGTGATATGTGAAGCTTGTGGGAATTCTAGACATACTTCTTCTTCATGATTTGCTCCTAATGTGAATGAAGGGATGCTAGAACAAGTCAATGTTGTTGGGATGTAGGGGAACAAGCAATACAATCCCTATTCCAACATCTACAACCCGGGATGGAGAGATCATCCTAATTTCTCCTATCGGAACACAAGTAATGGTTAGAACTTCCAACATGGACAGTAGCAACCGCAACAACAATAGTACTTCAACCGGTACAACAATGGGAATCCACCGGGCTTCAACAACAATTAGGGTTACCAACAACAACAACAACCCCAAAGTTCTTTTATGGAGGCCATGATGGAGAAATTTATCTCCTCCCAGATGTAGCAAAATGAAGAGTTTAGGGGCAATGACAAGCTCTAGAAGGATGCAATTGTCCAACTCTCCACAAAAGTGGATGATATTTCCACTCATACAAGGATGTTAGAAAACCAAATTTCCCAACAAGACTTGACACAGTAAAAGAACATTCAATCCGGTTCTCTTCCAAGCCAACCGGAGGTGAATCCAAGGCAGTAGGAAAATGCTATCACCTTGAGAAGTGGAGCTGAAATCCACAGACCTTCTACACCTAAGGAGAAGAGTGTTGAGATCACCAATGAAGAGAAGCTTGACACCCCTATGGGTGACAACGATAAAGGTACACCTAAGGTACCACCTTCCATTAAAGCAAATGCAGCATTTCCACAAAGACTTCCGAATAAGAAGGAGGATTCAAAGTTTAGAAAGTTTATGGACATTCTAAACAAACTCCATGTCAACCTTCTGCTAGTTGAAGTTATAGTAGAAATGCCGTCATATGCTAAGTTTTTTAAAGACATCCTCACCAAGAGGAGGAAGGTAGACCAATTAGAAGTCGTTATTCTTTCTGAAACAATCAGTTCTATCATTCAAAATAGACTTCCTAAGAAGCTAGATGATTTGGGAGCCTTAACTCTACCATGCAAGATCAGCAACACCACATTTGACAAGGTTCTTATAGACCTTGGAGATAGTATTAGTCTCATCCCATCTACCCTATGACAAGAGCTAGATATTGAAGATATAAAGCCTACAAAGATGGCCATTGAACTAGCTGATCATTCCATCAAATATTCCAAAGGTATCGTGGAATATGTGCTAGTGCAGATTGGTAAAATCTATATTCCATGTGATTTTGTTGTGTTAGATATGGTATAAGTTCCTTCCAATCCCATTCTCTCTGAGAGGCCCTTTTTGAGAACTGTTGGATGCCTTGTTGATGTTCGAGAAGGCAAACTCACACTCCGAGTTGGCGAGGAAGCCATGGAGTTTTTTGTATATGATGCCATGAAAGCACCTTCACATGTAGAAGAAATCTGCTTTATGGACTCTATTGATTCTGTTGTAGAAGAAGATCATGATGTTGCTAATTTGATACTGAACTACTGTGATGATGATGAAGGTATAAACAACGTATCTAAAAATTCTGGGGTATTTTCTATTTCTCAATCAGATGCTATTGAAGAAGACACTCTGCTTGTTGATGACAAAGCTAAAGCAAATGTAGCTGAGAGAAAGGTAGAACTCAAAGCCCTTCCACCAGGGCTGAGGTATGCATTCCTTGATTCTGACTCTACTTCTCCTGTCATAATCAATAATGAGTTAACTAATGAATAAAAGAATAAATTGCTTGCCAAATTGTGTTTGTAAAAAGACGTCATTGGTTACTCTATTGATGATTTGAAAGGCATTCATCCCTCCATTTTCATGCATAGAATAAACATGGGGGATGATGCTAAACCCACCATTGAAATGCCAAGACGTTTAAATCAAAATATGATTGAGGTGGTTAGAAAGGAAATCTTTAAGTTGGTTGATGCCGATATCATTTATCCTATAAGTGACAACCCTTGGGTTAGTGCCATCCATGTGGTACCTAAGAAGGGTGGGTGCAACTATCATCGAAGGAGATAATGATGAGTTGATACAAACATGTATAGTCACCGGTTGGCGTATGTGTATTGATTACCGGTGTTTGAACAAAGTGACACACAAGGATCATTTTCCACTGTCATTTATCGACTTAATGCTTGAACGTCTTGCAAAACATTCTTATTTTTGTTACTTGGATGGGTATTCTGGGTTTTTCCAGATTCCTATCTACCCTCCTGACCAAGTGAAAACCATTTTTACATGCACGTATGGAAGTTATGCTTATCATCGCATGCCCTTTGGTCTTTGCAATGCTCCTGCGATGTTCCAGTGATGCATGATGGCTATTTTTTATGATTTCATTAAAAACATAATGGAAATTTTTATGGATGATTTTAGCATCTATGTAGATTCATTTGATCAATGTCTATGCAACTTGTCTTTAGTCTTAGCCCACTGCAAAGAGGTTAACCTAGTACTAAACTGGGAGAAGTGCCATTTCATGGTACAATCCGGTGTAGTATCATGTCATGTTGTATCTAACAAGGGTATTGAGGTTGATAGGGCCAAGGTGGAAGCTATTGAGAAGATGTCTACTCCTTCTTCAATCAAGGACATCTGTAGTTTCCTTGGTCATGTAGGGTTCTATAGAAGATTCATTAAAGACTTCTACAAAATTGCAAAGCCATTATATTCTTTACTTGTAAAGGATGCTGAATTCATATTCAATGATGACTGCCGTACAACTTTCACCAAGCTCAAGGAAGCTCTTATTTCTGTACCAATCATTCAACCACTGGAATGGAATGCTCCATTTGAATTGATGTGTGACTCAAGCGACTAGTATGGGCAGTTATGGGATAGCGAAAATATAAGAAGCTTCATGCCATATACTATGCAATCAAGACCCTATATGAAGCACAAATCAATTATACAACCACTGAGAAGGAGATGCTATCTATAGTGTATGCCTTTGACAAATTCCGACAGTACTTGGTAGGATATAAGGTAATCGTATATACATATTATGCTGCCATAAAGTATTTGCTCAACAAGAAGGATGCAAAACCTTGTCTCATCCGCTAGATACTGCTTCTACAAGAGTTTGATCTTGAAATCCGGGATAAGAAGGGGATAGAGAACAATGTTGCCGATCATCTTTCTAGGTTAACTACAGACGTTGGAGATTTATTGCCTATTGAGGACCATTTTCCTATTGAGAAACTTTATGTATTATCATCCACACAGGCACCATAGATTGCAGACATCACAAATTTTCTTACTACATGACAGCTGCCATCGGATTTGACATACCAGTAGAAGAAGAAATTCTTCCATGACGTAAAGTTCTACTATTGGGATGACCCCTTGTTGTTCAAACATGGGAGTGATGGCCTCATCCAGAGGTGTGTTGCTGAAGAAGAGATTGCCACTATTATTTTTGAATGCCATGCCTCTCCTTACGGAGGTCACTTTGGAGTAGAGAAGACTGCAACAAAGATTCTGCAAGCCAGTTTCTATTGGCCAACATTGTTTAAAGATGTCAATTTGTTTGTCAAAGCTTGTAATAAATGCCAAAGGATCGGAGGAATCTCTAGATGTGATGACATGCCTCTTAACTCTATCTTGGAGATTGAGGTATTTGATGTATGGGGAGTTGATTACATGGGACCATTCCCATACTCTTGCGGCTATCAATATATTCTAGTAGCTTGTGAATATGTCTCTAAGTGGGTTGAGGCCATCCCAACCCAAGTACTAGATGCAAAATCCATAGTCAAGCTATTTTAGAAAATCATTTCCCCTCAGTCTGGAGTCCCTAGAGCTGTAATTTCTAATGGAGGCACACATTTTGTTGAGAAACAATTCAGTAACCTTTTATCTAAGTATGAAGTCACTCGTAAAGTTTCTACGCCCTACCATCCTCAAACTTCTGGGCAAGTAGAGGTCTCCAACCGACAGCTGAAAAGCATTCTAGAAAAGACAATGTCTAGCTCAAGGAAGGATTGGGCATTGAAGATAGATGATGCCTTATGGGCATACTAGACAGCTTATGAAACCATCATAGGCACAACTCCATTTATGTTGATATATGATAAATCTTGTCATCTTCTGTTGGAGCTAGAACACCGTGCTCTTTGGGCTATCAAATTCTTAAATTTTGACATGAAGAAAGCTGGTGAAAAGCATCTATTGCAGCCACAAGAACTAGAGGAACTCTGACTAGATGCATATGAAAATACAAGTCTCTACAATGAAAGAATAAAGGTTTGGCATGACAAAAGAATCCAGAGGAAAGATTTCAAAGAAGGAGACAAAGTATTATTGTTCAACTCAAGACTCAAGCTCTTTCCTAGAAAACTAAAGTCCAAGTGGTCTGGCCCCTTTCTTGTACTGAAGATATTTCCATATGGAGCTGTTGAATTGCAAAGAAAGGATGGATCTTCCAAAGTAAATGGGAAACATTGCAAGCTATATACCTCGAGAGATGAAGTTCACAAGGGAGTCTCTTGCTCCCTTCAACATGCATGATGGACTGATTGAAGAGTCTCACTCCGGACTTTAAATGGAGGAGCTCATGGGAGTTGAACCCACATTAGGATAGATTTCTTTTCAAGTTATTTGAGTCAAGAATACTTTTTAGTTTCATAAATAAGCTTGTCATGGATGAATGTAATAATTTAGACAACTCTATTTCTATATCTATTATTAATTCTGTGCTGACGAGAAGCTATTTTCTGTAGAAATTACAGAAGACACAACGTGTCCTATTTAAGACATGACATGTCACTACTCCCAGAAACAGACACACTGTGTCACTGTCCAGAAGATACAAAGTTTTCCTCGACCTGGAAAGGTACACAGTGTGTCATAATTTATACATGACATGTACCAAAGCAGAAAAGGGAGGAATAAGAAATCTGGAATACAAACACATCGTGTCCTAATTTATAAACGATGTGTACTACAACAGAAAAGGAAAGATCTAGTTATCTGGAAAAAGAACATGACATGTCCTTATTTGAACACACCGTGTAGTTATCAGTGAAAATGGGCATTTTGAACTTCTAGATAAGTACACACTGTGTACTATCTAAAAAATGATGTGTCTTTTATCACAGAAAGGGAGTTCTGACAAGACACACAACCTGTCTTTATTTGTACACGTCGTGTCTTTTGTCGAAAATGCGGGTTCTTAACCTAGCACACGGCTGCCCCTCTCACTCACGCCTTCATTTGAGTTGTGTGAGACCTCAGAGTTGTTGTTCACCCTAGCCCTCTGCTTCCTTGCCTCTGTGTGCCCTAGCACACCTAGAAGCCGCCACCGTGCTCCTTTGCTCACGACATGTCTTCCTCAAGCTCCAGCTACTACCTCAGTGTTTTTCTCCTACCATCCTCTCTTTCTCACGGTGTGTCTTCTTCGAGCTCAAGTAGATCCCTCCAACCACCGTCGTGTGCCCTAACACTAAGGTGGTGCTCTCACTGTCAAGCTCTAGTTGCTGTCCCCACCTCCAAGCACCATCATCGACGCCATTGTCTTCTTCAAGCTCACGCTATCGTCTTCTTCGTGCTCACACCCTATTATGCCGCCGAGACGTGAGAAATGCCTCGCTATCCTCCTCTCCAAGTGCCATCATTGACGCCAAGAAGAAGTACCACATATCTCCTCCACCATGCATGGTCCAACACCAAGCAAAACATCCAAGCGCCACCATCATTCTCCTCCAAATCTTCCCCAAACGACCGCCGTCCGCAATTGCAGATTTCAGAAAATCTCCAGACACACACACCATGTACATTTCAGCACATGGCGTGTGCATCACTGCTTCAGCTGAAATTTTGCCTCAGTCACACACCGTGTCCATTCAAGCACACAACATGTCTCCTCTGTTAACAACAAAAATGACACCTTTCAAGTAAACCATAAACCGCAAGCATGGCGCCAGCTCCTCCCAAGCACCAACACACATCTCTACCACTCAGTTTCGGGTCACCCCTAAAGAAGACCCGACGTACCAGTTCCTTATTGCAAGGAGGGTACTTCTGACTCGGTTCGCGTGCGACCAGGAACTGACGACTCTAGGATTTAAGGATGAAGTTCACATGCACCTGTAAGAGTTGGGGCTAAGCTACATCTACCATATGGTATCAAATACTTACCCCCGCCTAGTATATGAATTTATGATGACACTTATCACGGAGCAAGACCCACAAAAGAAGTTGGAGCTCTATGGTATCATTCGTTTCGGGATTTTGGATCGTGCTTTTAAACTCACTTTTAGGCATTTCTGTGAGTTGTTGGAGTGCCATTATGACAACGTGATTAGTTACCTGCCTGTTTTCATAGCGACGAGTTTTGGTTTGAGATATCTGATGAGGAGCACCATGAGGCAAAGCAGGCCAGGGCGTCCTCCATCCATAACCCTATTTTCTGGTATATTCATTGCCTTCTTAGTATCAGAGTATTTGCCAAGAAAGAAACATAGGGGTTGTTAGAAAGCAAGATCTTTTCTTCTTATGGGGAATGATGTATGAGCATTCAATTAATGCTACTTTCTATATTCTTACACATTTCCTGGACATTAAGAAGGTGAAGAAGAGGGATGCTAGTGACATCATGTGTGGTGGTTTGATTACTCTGATTGCATAAAAGCTTGATGTTGATATGACAAGGCTTGAGGCTGCACCAGGTAGAAACCTGGTAGATATTCAATACCTCCTTTCTGTAGGGTTGCTCTCAAGAATTCCCAACAACAACATCAAGTTTCATCAATTCTTCGATGATGATCAGTATATTGACATTCTAGATCCTGAGCATATCACCTTGAGGGCTGACAAGACTATCGGTTGAAGTTGTGATTGTCGACGAGAGCATCAACAACATTATGTCGACAACTTGATTTCTTGTCGGCTGAATAAACCAATGATGATGTTAAAGGAGAGAGATCGATAGATCTATCAAACTTGATCATCAATGAGTCTGAGTGTCATTCCTCTTGGATGTCGACCAAGGAGGTCGATGAGGCTGGCGAGCATTTAGTGTGTCGAACATGGAGGTCGACAAGGCTATCGAACGCTTCTATGTCTTGATTGCTCATCAATTTTAATGTCAATTGGTAGGTTGATCGATAGGTTGAATTTGTCTTTGTATACAAAAATTGTGTATCGATCTGCCTTCATAATGCGAGAAACTGTAGGCAAACTTGCTGCAGAGTGATAAAATTCTAAACCTACAAAGGGAGTAAAAAAAGTATCAAATTCCTACAAATTATCATAAAAGCTAAGTAGATCAAAATAAAGCTATTCCTAACACAAACTAAGCTATATGAGTGCTAAACTAGACTAATAATGCAACTAAAAATAGGATGAATACACATTCATCAAAATACCCCAAACTTAAATGTTGCTCATCCTTGAGTAACACAAAATTGGAACATTCACCAAATTATACTTTCGGCCCATGTGATTACCTCATCCTCCCATCATGTTGCTTTCCTTATCACATGATATGGTCAATCTGCCCCAACTTCCTGAGATCATGTAACACACCTTTCTATATCTCCAGTCCTAATTTCATTTCCCAACAACACTTCCTCACCATTGTCCCATCATCAAGCATTATCAAGAAGTCTCGTGAGAGTTTAGAGAGACCCATAGAACAATAAGTATGCACTTGATCTGACATTGGTGTAGTCAAGAGAAGGGTAAAAATTTTAGGCATTCATTTTTCCCATAGGTAGAAAAAGGAAGTGAATGGATGTATGGAGGGAAGAAATCTCTCCAGAGATTATGATGTATTTGACCCCTCTGAGTTCCTTCAGAGCTTACCATCTTTTCCAAGGAAACATGATTTTTGGATTCATAGGCCACAAAATAGAAATTGGTTAGTTTAAAAAATTGGTCCTTTTGAGGTGTTGCTTCGAATAAGGGGAGATATTTATGAAAAATGCATAATTCTAAGCCGACTAGGTAATGGATTTGATTATTCTAGGGAAGAAATTTTGAAAAATTTGACCTAAAAAAGTGATGCATGATGAATGCAATGACAAGATCATAATTTATAAGCAGATAAGTGTGGGTAGAAAGTAGAATACATACCACCCACCCTCCACCTGAACTTAAATATTTTCTCATCTTTGAGCAAACACTAAATCCAAGATGGAGGGGAAATACTTTGCTGGTTGGTCCACATGATGTGGTTTCTCTCCCTTCAGTAAGAATCATTTACCTAAAATCAAAATTGTTAGAACTAGTGATCTTGTCATGAGATACACTATCTTAAATAAATGCAATGTGAACTAAGATGTAAAAACAATTTGAAATGAAAGAAATGCTCGGGTTGCCTCCTGAGAATGCCTTTTTTTATGTCAATGGCTAGACACCTAATACTTAGTCATGATATGTTGGATGGAGGAGGGATAGATGCTTGTTGGCCTGTATATCATTAGTTGTGAATTAGCATTTGAGACGGTGGCCATTGACTTTAAATTCTCTTATTTTCTCACTCCAGATCAACACAACTCCACGCGGGAAGATATGCTTGATAATGAATGGACCTGACCATCGAGTCCTAAGCTTTTCTGGGAAGAGGTAGAGATGTGAGTTGTGTAGTAATACTTGGTCTCCAACTTATAGGTCCTTCCTCTTCAGGTGGGCATCATGCCACAACTTCATAATCTCCTTATAGATGCATGCATTTTCATATGCAGTCAATTGTAACTCTTCGAGCTCTTGAAGTTAAAGTAGACGATTCTCTTTTGCTACTCGGAAGTCAAAGTTGAGATACTTGATGGACCATTGAGCTTTGTGTTCAAGCTCTACCAGTAGATGACACGACTGTACATAGATCAAATGGAAAGGTGTAGTTCCAAGTGGAGTTTTATAGGCAGTCCGATAAGCCCAACGAGCATAATTTAACTTGTGATCCCAACCCTACCTTGTCTTTCTAACTGTCTTTTCAAGGATGGATTTTATTTGACGACTAGAAACCTCCACCTATCCACTTATTTGAGGATGATATGGAGTGGCCACATGATGAGAAACACCATATCTGTGAAGGAGTGTTTCGAAGTTGTGCTTAAGGAAGTGTGATGCTCTATCAGAATTGACAGTGTGCGAAACTCCAAAGTGCGGGAAGATAATGTCTTTGACCATATTTAATACTGTCTTGGAATCACAAGAAATAGTGTGGATAGCTTCAACCCATTTAGAAACATAGTCAACTACGATGAGCATTTAGGAGAAAACATAAGAAGAGGGAAATGGAACCATATAGTATACACCCCACACATCAAAAAGTTCCACTTCTTGCCAATGATTAAGGGGCATTTCATCCCTCTTGGAAATATTTCCAGATCTTTGGCATTGATCACATGCTTTGACAAAACTATGAGCATCCTTGAAGATAGAAGGCTACAAGAATACACATTTAAGGACTTTGAATGCAGTCTTCTTAGAGATCATGTGACCCTCTATTGGGCCAGAGTGCCATTGCTCCAAAATGAAATGAGCTTCTTCTTCAGATATACAACGATGATAGAGACCACCAGAACATAAATGAAAGAGATATGGCTTGTCCCAATAGTAGTGACGAACATCTGACATGAACTTCCTTCTTTTATTTTTGATGTAGTCAGGGCGAAGGATTCCTGCAGCTAAGTAATTGACCATATCAATGTACCGTGGTGTAAATGTGGATATATGTAGCAAGTGGTCATCGTGTAAAGAGTCGTTGATAGGGACTTTGTCAGTATCTTGAATGTGTAATCAGATGAGGTGATCAACAACCACATTTTTGGTCTCCTTCTTGTTTTTGATCTCTAGATCAAACTCTTATAACAGTATGATCCATTTTATCATCCTGGGCTTCATATCTTTCTTTGATAGTAAGTACCTTATAGTGGCATGATCAGTGTAGACTATCACCTATGAGCCTATTAGGTAAGAGATATATTTATTGAAAGCAAAGACAACATCAAGAAGCTCTTTCTCTATCATAGCATAATTCTATTGTGTGTCATCTAGTGCCTTGCTTGCATAGTAGATGGCTTGATGATTTTTGTCGACAAGTTGCACCACTACCGCCTACGACGTAATAGCTAAAATCACACATGATTTCAAAAGGGAGAGACCAATGTGGGTGTGACAAAGTGGTTTTTGCTTTAATTTCGAGGACGAAATATCTTTTAATGTGTGTAGGATGTGATGGAGTGGACTTTTAGAATCCTAAATGTCCAATGACTTAAGTGAAAGCATATGTTTCAGTTAGATTGAGAGTTTCAAGCTTTTGATAAAGTAGGTGTGGATGTGAGGTTGATATCATGATTAAGATCTATCTTTTAATGCCTTTTTGAGGAATTTTAATTAAATAGTCTAATAGATGAGTTTGGTCACCAAATTGGATTAGAATGTACCTTGTGAGGTAGAGAAGCTATGGTTAAAATTTGGTGGCATTTGGATGCTCCTAGAGGGAGTTATTTAAGTTTGAATATGATGAAATAATGTATACATTGATGTTTTTGATTAATAAAGTTTGGGTTATATAGCCTAAGTTCTGAAAATCAGCTCTGTCACACACCCCCTTTGATATATGGTTGGATCGCGTGGCCAAAATCGGGCCCTAGATCATCAATTCTATGGTCTTAAGCATTCATAAGAGAAGCCACGGATCTGCCTTGTTAGACGTAGATTCTGACCCTTAGATTTTCGATCAAGGGCTGTCAAGCCATCCCCTACCTTGCGACTAGAGCAAGGTAGTGGGTCAGTTTAAACCACACCCATCTCTTAGGCCACTCTTGGAGATCGTGGGGCGATGGGGAGAAGTGATCGGGGAGTTGGATTCGCCTCCCATTTATGAACTGATTGACACCTTGAGCGGGTCAAATGACCAAGAGACGAGAGAGAACGAGCCTCGTCCCTTAGTTGCTTCTCCTTTGCGCTGAGCAGGTGGTAGCCGAAGGAGTAGCTCGGAGGTAGAGGGGCGATCAGAACAACATAAGGAGTAGAAAAGGAAGCTCAGGCTTGGGGGAGTTAGGCCCCGGCCTCGTCATGGGTTTCCATGGAGCTTCCCATGGCCGACCAGCTCAAGTTCACCGGAAGTGGAGGTAGAACTAGGGAGATATCACAGAGTGATGCACACCATGTTTTGGGGTATTGGACGAGTTTACGATGCCCTTACCATGCCTTACGGTGCTCTGCCCTGGGTTTTGGGGGCCTAGAGGCATTATGCCTCTTCTGTGCCGCCGCAGCAACCACAAGCGGAGGGGACCTAGTACGGCAGGAGATCCAGAGGTGATCCCAAGGACCAGGGTCATCGAGGAGGTCCGGAGATGGTTTATGAACCTAGTGGCAGCCTTAGTAGCTGATGGGGAGACTTGCATCTGGATCGATTCGACGCCAGAGCAGGACCCAACCGCGGTGGCGCCCTCGCCGGCAGCTGTAGGTCCTAGCGATCTGGTATCACGAGCTAGAGGGTGAGTGGTCGGTGGTGTTGAGAGGATGTCGCCAAAATACCTGGAGGCTTTTAGATCTGATCATCGACACTGGAACCCGCTCGAGGACTCACCGGAGCTGAGCGCCGCGGCGGCGCACGCAGAGAACAGGGGATCCCGATCGCGTGAGTAGAGAGAAAGAAGAGAGTGGACCGGGTCCAGTCAGCAGACCGCCGACCCAATTAGTGAACCTTTGAGATTCGGCCGATTCATGAATGCCAGACCAAGAGAGGATGCGCCCCCTTGCTAGCCACGTGGCGGCCTCTGAATGGCCAGAAAAAGGTACATCGCCCAGTAATTCCAGTATATACCTTAGATCTTGCTTAATTCATATTAAATAGCTCGAACCTCAGAAAAATACATATAATATACCAAACTCCTCAGAAAAATGCGTAGAACAAGATGGAAGCATAATATCATGCTTTTGAAGCTTAAATATCAGTGATATCTTATTAGTAGTGAACTGCTCTTATAATGGATAATAAATATCAAATGATGTTCTAAAATTGTGGAAAAATGCCAATAAGTCTATAATAATGCTTATAGTGCACCTGATGTCAGTGATGATGATGTTAATGTAGGAAATAATGTAATTTGCTTCTTATGGCTATCTCAGACTAATAATCCTAAATAAAATGTTTTAAATGCATACACGGTCAATAAATGATGAAATTCACAGAGTAAGATCATATCAGTATATGAAACCTCAGTTTTAATTATGAGATCATAACGATGAACATAATCCATGTTATATGAAGATGAATCTGAATACATGTTATAAAACCCTAATCTCGGTTAGTGATGTAACCTAGGGTTAATTAATGTGCACAAAAATGCTATGGAAGATAATGTTCAGATAATGGACCATAATATGTAAAATGACATCAGTAAGATAATTCTAAGACAAGAAAGCAAGTAATGATGGGAATGACCTAATGAGATAAGCAAACCCTAATATGAACACGATTAGGGTTAAGATGAGATGTAAGAAGATGAGAACCTGATGATAGTATATGATCTTGTCTTAATCAGGTTTAACCAAGGATATAGTTGATATCAGGATTATGTGGTGATTAAGTTTATCTCTTGATCAAGGTACACCATTACCTCTTACTTGGCTTATTATACAATATGCTTGTTTTATATGAGTAGTAAAATACTTGGCATATGGTATTGGATGAAATGATTGTTCTTGTATGATATGTTTCCTGATTTTTCGTACTTATGGCTATGAACACATGAAACATAATATATCTGTTCCATTATATGAAAGCACTATATCTCTTTGGTAAGCGTAGTGCTAGTGAGTGATCTATCTCTTTGGTAAGCGGATCACATGTACAATGATCTATCTCTTTGGTAAGCGGATCATAAGGCCTGAATGCATCTATCCCATTGGTAGGCGGATGCATGAGCATATAATGGAAAATGAGCTTAAAATATGTGTTCTGTTTTGTTAATGAATATCTTTGTGCAAGTATACGCTTTTCTTATATTCTTCTGTTACTGCCAAGTATATTAGTTTTATCTTATTGCCAAGATATGATGAGAGGTATATAAAAAGACACGTAGGCGTACTCAGTACAATATTCTTGAAATATTGTGCTGACGTGTACCACCTGTAATCTTTTGATTAGGTTGAGGCTTTTGCTCTTGAAGATCCAGGATAGCTGTGAGTTGTGTGGCGAGTTGATGTTCAGGTGGACCTATTGTCTTAAGATCCTGTTGTTTAGCTGTAGTACATGTATATGTTTAGTAGTTTGCTGTTCAATATGTAATATCAAATGTTGTAATAATTCATGTTGTAATTATATGTTGAATAGTGAACAAGTGTTGTATGGTTTTATTGTTGTTCATGTACATGTGCTACTGATTGTTTCCTTATGACTTCCTTTGATTTTCTTCTTCTTAGCCTAGTGTGGGATGTTTAAATTGGGATTCTCGCTGAGGTGAGGGTTTCAATTTGGACGTCACACACCAGATTAAGTTTTAGAAAATCCGGAGACGTCACAGGTGGTATCAGAGCATGAATAATAGCAAAGCCTGACATTTGCTCATTATGCAACTCAAAACCAGAAAACCTTGAACTTACTAATATCTTTAGGGTTAGATTAGTCATCTTTTAGAGACTAGATCTGACCTAGCCTCTAGGTTAGCACCTAGATGTATGAGAACTAGGTCTAGACTGGTGCTTGTTGAGTAGCAAGTCCTTAGATGTGGTTCTTTCCTTGTAGTGAAGCGGTATGGGACGTTGCACTATTTGGAAATGACGTGCATCAAGGGAAGAGAAACCCTAGACATATTGCGCACGTTGTCTAGAGTAGCTACACTAGTCTACCCATTGTTCTCACCCTTTTCACTAGTTTTCATGACACTAGACTCTCTACTATGTGTGGGGCACTCGTTTCTGGATTTGGTTTTTGATTCCAAACGGATCGAACCTCGATAGTTTTCTTTGACGCTTGTTTTATCGGAGAAAAACTATATAATATTTTATTATGTATATGTATTACAAAAATGTGTCCCCACACATGTACGAGTAGGAGGTGGTCATGCAACCTAAGTGAAAGTGATGACATCAGTCTAGAAGAGAGAGTAGTTCTAGATTAGATGTCTAGAGCCTTGTTTGGTATATATGATAGACGGAATAGATGATATAAGTTATGATGATATGATGTAAGTCTTTTATAGATGATATAAGATGATTTATGATGATCTATGTTTGTCTTCGAGGACTTAAGTTAAGTTTTGAGGATTTAAGATAAGGTTTTATGATGCAAGTAGATATGCTTTTATGAGATAAGATATGTTAAGTTAAGACAAGTTGTGAATCAGCATGAGCCTTAATCTCTTTTACGAAGGAGGACCTCTAGTGTTAGGACCAGTTTCGGGGTTAACTCCAGAGAGTGTGAGACCCATTGGGAGAAGGTCAGAGAACCTAGACTCCAAGATATGAGAATTTTGAGATATGTGATATGATATGTCCTAAACTAGACTACTCCTGAGTGAATGAGTTGAGTTGCCTAATGCATGATTCCTATAGTCTTCTTGAACCCTAGATGTCCTTGGGAGGAACAAACCCTAGAGATAGAGAGAGGCTGGTTATATATATGTGAATAAGGAAATATGAGTACCTACCATCTTGGTGAGGGAGAGAGCCCAAGACCCTGGAGGAGGTAGCTATGTTAGTTCTGTGAAGCCTCATGCTCGGGTTGGTGGTTTCCCACATAGGAATCTAGTGGTGTATATAAGAGAGTTTTGGGTAAGCATGTTTCATGGGTAGAGACCTATGAAGAGAATATCATTGCATGTTTTGGTTTGTGCTTACGTGGCTAGAGCTATGAAGCTATCTTTAGTGCCAATGAGGTAATCCGATAACCCTAGATCACAGAGGAAAGATAAAGTATATGCTTTGAGTTGAGTTGGCTCAGAGGTGGAAAACCTAGTTTGGTTTGATAACTTTTTATGTATAAATGGTTAACCATGTACATGATAATGACGATAATTTGATAGTGTTGGTTAATCTTGTGATGAATTCACTAGTAAATGATGCAATTCATTATGAGCAATGAAATACGATCATATGAATGAAACATGTGACATGAGGTGTTAATTTGAACGCTTAATAAAGATGAAAAATATAGTTCGACAGTTAGCACCACATAATGATTATAACACCTTGATGTGCTCTAGATGAATAAAGTGGGTTAACTTTAGTTAACTCCCTCCTAAAAGGCATATGTTAATGATGAACATGTTCTAACAATGAGCTAAATAAAATGTGGATGACACCTAGATATATGGGTTAACCTTCGTTAACTCCTTTAGAACATGGTAATATGATGTTGAATAATAAAACATGAGTTAAGATAAGGATGTAACCCTAATATATGAGATATGGAATGACATAAGCTAAGCTTCTAAACCTTGAGTTCAACCCTGAATGGAGTGTTTGTGCACCCAAGATGGTTGTCAACCCCCCCTAATAGTGCTTTGGATACATGGTTCTAGGTAACCTTTGCGGATATTTTACACATAGAATAGTGCATACATATGGATGAGAGCAAGATAAGGTTTTCCCTAGAAGTATGAGTAGGGTTTACTTTCGAGGACGAAAGTTCTTTTAAGATGGATATGATGTGACAAAGTGGTTTTTGCTTTAATTTCGAGGACGAAATATCTTTTAAGGTGTGTAGGATGTGATGGAGTGGACTTTTAGAATCCTAAATGTCCAATGACTTAAGTGAAAGCATATGTTTCAGTTAGATTGAGAGTTTCAAGCTTTTGATAAAGTAGGTGTGGATGTGAGGTTGATATCATGATTAAGATCTATCTTTTAATGCCTTTTTGAGGAATTTTAATTAAATAGTCTAATAGATGAGTTTGGTCACCAAATTGAAGTAGAATGTACCTTGTGAGGTATAGAAGCTATGGTTAAAATTTGGTGGCATTTTGATGCTCCTAGAGGGAGTTATTTAAGTTTGAATATGATGAAATAATGTATACATTGATGTTTTTGATTAATAAAGTTTGGGTTATATAGCCTAAGTTCTAAAAATCAGCTCTGTCACACACCCCCTTTGATATATGGTTGGATCGCGTGGCCAAAATTGGGCCCTAGATCATCAATTCTATGGTCTTAAGAATTCATAAGAGAAGCCACAAATCTGCCTTGTTAGATGTAGATTCTGACCCTTAGATTTTTGATCAAGGGCTGTCAAGCCATCCCCTACCTTGCGACTAGAGCAAGGTAGTGGGTCAGTTTAAACCGCACCCATCTCGTAGGACACTCTTGGAGATCATGGGGCGATGGGGAGAAGTGATCGGGGAGTTGGATTCGCCTCCCATTTACGAACTGATTGACACCTTGAGCGGGTCAAATGACCAAGAGACGAGAGAGAACGAGCCTCGTCCCTTAGTTGCTTCTCCTTTGTGCTGAGCAGGTGGTAGCCGAAGGAGCAGCTCGGAGGTAGAGGGGCGATCAGAACAAGATAAGGAGCAAAAAAGGAAGCTCAGGCTTGGGGGAGTTAGGCCCCGGCCTCGTCATGGGTTTCCATGGAGCTTCCCATGGCCGACCAGCTCAAGTTCACCGGAAATGGAGGTAGAACTAGGGATATATCACAGAGTGATGCACACTGTGTTTTGGGGTATTGGACAAGTTTACAATGCCCTTACCGTGCCTTACAGTGCTCTGCCTTGGGTTTTGGGGGCCTAGAGGCATTATGCCTCTTCTGTGCCGCCGCAGCAACCACAAGCGGAGGGGACCTTGTGCGGCAGGAGATCCAGAGGTGATCCCAAGGACCAGGGTCATCGAGGAGGTCCGGAGATGGTTTCTGAACCTAGTGTCAGCCTTAGTAGCTGATGGGGAGACCTGCATCTCGATCGATTCCATGCCAGAGCAGGACCCAGCTGCGGTGGCGCCCTCGCCGGCAGCTGCAGGTCCTAGCGACCTGGTATCGCAAGCTAGAGGGTGAGTGGTCGGTGGTGTTGAGAGGATGTCGCCAAAGCACCTGGAGGCTTTTAGATCTGATCATCGACACTGGAACCCGCTTGAGGACTCGCCGGAGCTGAGCGCCGTGGCGGCGCACGCAGAGAACAGGGGATCCCGATCGCGTGAGTAGAGAGAAAGAAGAGAGCGGACCGGGTCCATTCAGCAGACCGCCGGCCCAATTAGTGAACCTTTGAGATTCGGCCGGTTCATGAATGCCAGACCAAGAGAGGATGCGCCCCCTTGCTAGCCACGTGGCAGCCTCTGAATGGCCAGAAAAAGGTAAATCGCCCAGTAATTCCAGTATATACCTCAGATCTTGCTTAATTCATATTAAATAGCTCGAACCTTAGAAAAATACATATAATATACCAAACTCCTCAGAAAAATGCGTAGAACAAGATGGAAGCATAATATCCTGCTTTTGAAGTTTAAATATCAGTGATATCTTGTTAGTAGTGAAATGCTCTTATAATGGATAATAAATATCAAATGATGTTCTAAAATTGTGGAAAAATGCTAATAAGTCTATAATAATGCTTATAGTGCACCTGATGTCAGTGATGATGATGTTAATGTAGGAAATAATGTAATTTGCTTCTTATGGCTATCTCAGACCAATAATCCTAAAAAAAATGTATTAAATGCATACACGGTCAATAAATGATGAAATTCACAGAGTAAGATCATATCAGTATATGAAACCTCAGTTTTAATTATGAGATCATAATGACGAACAGAATCCATGTTATATGAAGATGAATCTTAATACATGTTATAAAACCCTAATCTCGGTTAATGATGTAACCTAGGGTTAATTACTGTGCACAAAAATTCTATGGAAGATAATGTTCAGATAATGGACCATAATATGTAAAATGACATCAGTAAGATAATTCTAAGACAAGAAAGCAAGTAATGATGGGAATGACCTAATGAGATAAGCAAACCCTAATATGAACACGATTAGGGTTAAGATGAGATGTAAGAAGATGAGAACCTGATGATAGTATATGATCTTGTCTTAATTAGGTTTAACCAAGGATATAGTTGATATCAGGAATATGTGGTGATTAAGTTTATCTCTTGATCAAGGTACGCCATTACCTCTTACTTGGCTTATTATACAATATGCTTGTTTTATATGAGTAGTAAAATACTTGGCATATGGTATTGGATGAAATGATTGTTCTTGTATGATATGTTGCCTGATTTTTCATACTTATGGCTATGAACACATGAAACATAATATATCTGTTCCATTATATGAAAGCACTATATCTCTTTGTTAAGTGTAGTGCTAGTGAGTGATTTATCTCTTTGGTAAGCGGATCACATGTACAATGATCTATCTCTTTGGTAAGCAGATCATAAGGCCTGAATGCATCTATCCCATTGGTAGGCGGATGCACGAGCATATAATGGAAAATGAGCTTAAAATATGTGTTCTCTTTTGTTAATGAATATCTTTGTGCAAGTATACACTTTTCTTTTATTCTTCTGTTACTGCCAAGTATATTAGTTTTATCTTATTGCCAAGATATGATGAGAGGTATATAAAAAGACACGTAGGCGTACTCAGTACAATATTCTTGAAATATTGTGCTGACGTGTACCGCATGTAATCTTTTGATTAGGTTGAGGCTTTTGCTCTTGAAGATCCAGGATAGTTGTGAGTTGTGTGGCGAGCTGATGTTCAGGTGGACCTGTTGTCTTAAGATCCTGTTGTTTAGCTGTAGTACATGTATATGTTTAGTAGTTTGCTGTTCAATATGTAATATCAAATGTTGTAATAATTCATGTTGTAATTATATGTTGAATAGTGAACAAGTGTTGTATGGTTTTATTGTTGTTCATGTACATGTGCTACTGATTGTTTCTTTATGACTTCCTTTGATTTTCTTCTTCTTAGCCTAGTGTGGGATGTTTAAATTGGGATTCTCGCTGAGGTGAGGGTTTCAATTTGGACGTCACACACCAGATTAAGTTTTAGAAAATCCGGGGACGTCACAGTGGGGCATGAAAGATTGAAGTTGATATGAGAGATTCCTTCAAGGTGTTGAAGCTTTTTGTTGTGTGCTTTCCACATCAACTTTTCACATGATTTCACACACAAATTCAATTCATTTTGTTCTCATTCAGCCTCCATTCATATTATTCTTGCCACCTTTTTGTTATTTTACTTATCACATAATGTGTATTTGCAAATATGCTTCAAAAAGATCAAATTGGAGATAACCCAACACAAATTCATCATCATAAAGACTTGTCCATGCCTTACAGACATTCAGAACTATAATTCTACTGAAATAGCAATGCACACGACGTGTGCATTTCCAGTTGGCCTTATACTTCAGACGTAGAAGAAAAGTACACGATGTGTCCTCCGTAGACACGATGTATACCTGGGAATTCAGAGCTGACTCTTGTCTTTCTAGTAACGTACATGACGTGTATTAATTCAGACATGCCGTGTGCTTAACACTCAGAACAACTGTCAGAGATAGGACACGACATGTCCAAAGGAAGACATGCTGTGTGCCTGTCAGTTTCAGCAATTTTGAAATACAACTCCTCTCATTTTAAAAGATGAGACCACCCTATAGAGAAGTTATCTTTGGTAATAATTCGAAACTCTTTTATCTAAGAGCAAGGCTAGAGAAATGGAGGGTGATTTTGGGGTGGAAGAAGGTGGTTTCTTGCTAAAGAACCCCATTCTTCTTCTTTTCTTCTCCGGAGGTGTAACAGAGCTTCTTCACTCCACAAAGCTTCTCGAGAGGGAAGTTTATCCAGTATGGAGCAACTGTAGGAGTGGAATTTCATCCACAAGCCGAAATTCTACTGTTCTTGGGTTACACCTTTGGTTCTCTTAACTTTTCCTTCTCTAAATCATGTTGAACTCTGAAATTTCTGCATATTTCTACTGTACATCATTATGGACGAGTATAATCTTTTTCTTGGACATGGGAGAGTAGCTCCCATGCCATAACTTGTATGGAACATGATAATTTTGTAATAAATGCTAAATTTCTTATTTTTCCACCTTGTGAGTACCGATTTCTTTCTTTTTGCATGTATGACTGGCCACTTTATGTGCATGTTTTATGCTTTCTTTCTTGATCTGAGAAGATAGGTAGGAGATTAAGGAGGTACTCTCTTGGCAACCCCTTCTTTACCACGAGAGTGGAAATTATGGAGTTGAGGAGTAGGTTTGTGATCCAAAATGAAATTCATACATGAGAATGTTGTTTTGAGTTAGGATCGTTGTACTTGCACCGAGAGGTGAAGTGCAACATACAACTCTCCTTTAAAACAAGTGCTTAGTATGTTTAAATTTCATGCTCATGTTTTCTGCTATGATATGTGGGTGAAATCCTAAGTCCAAGATACTTCCATATCTAAATTTAACCTCTTTTAGTAATCCATTTACTGTTTTGCTAAATTATGAAACTTTATCTTAATCAACCAAATCACACCCTTAAAATGGTCTAGATTGTTGAAACTTAGCACTATTGTGTTCAATTGATTGCTAAAGATCCTTGTGTTTGATCTCGACTATGACTACTTCTGTATACTTGTGGGAATTGGTTAGTTGAGTAAAAGATCATTCTTAAGATTGAAACTCATTAGTGTAACAACCAACACTTTTTATGAAATCGATGTTGAAGTGGAAATCCACATCCTTTTAAAGAAGATTTGTCAAAGGCTTGGTGATCTTACTGAAGTCACGAATGAACCTCCTATAAAACCCAACATTTGAACTTCTTTGACATTGGTTGGAGAAGGTATCTTTGCTATTACTTCAATCTTCACTTTATCAACTTCAATGCCTCTGGAGATGACCCGATGCCCTAGAACAATGCCCTCCTTCACCATGAAGTGGCATTTTTTCCAGTTTAGCACCAGATGTGCTTCTTCACAACGTTCTAAGACCAAGAAAAGGTTGTGTAGACATTGTTCAAAAGAACCTCCATAGACTAAAAAGTCATCCATGAAGATCTCCATTATGTTTTCAATAAAGTTAGACAAGATGGCAGACATGCAACGATGTAAAGTGGGCGGTGTGTTGCATAAACTGAAAGGCATCAATCGGAAATAATACATGCCAAATGGACACGTGAATGTTGTCTTCTATTGATTGTTGGGATGGATGGTTATCTGATAGAAGCTAGAATATCCATCTAAATAGAAAAAGAACACATGGTGTGCAAGCCTTTCCATGACTTGATCAAAAAAAGGAAGTGGGAAGTGGTCCTTTTTGGTTTCGTTTTTGAGATTGCGGTAGTCTATGCACATGCACCACCCAGTCACAGTGCATGTGGGAATAAGCTCATTCTTCTCATTCAGAGCAACTATAGTGCCACCTTTCTTGGGAACCACCTGTATAGGACTCACCCAAGGTGAACCAGAGATGGGATAGATAATCCCAGAAAGCAACAACTTTATCACCTCCTTGCAATCCACCTCCTTCAACATTGGATTTAGATTATGTTGCGTCTCGATGAATGGCTTATAATTGTTGACCATGTTGATTCTGTGCATATAGAGGGCTTGGCTCACACCTATTAGATTGGTCATCTTGTAACCTAGGGCCTTCTATGTTTTCTTCAGTTCTGTCAATAGCTTGTCTTATTGGGTTGTTGTGAGATCTGCATTGATGATGACTAGGCATATCTTCTTCTCATATAGGAAAACATACTTGAGCCCCTCGGGTAGAGGTTTCATCTCTGGTGCAATAGGTTCTTCTTCTTATTCAACATTGGAGGAAGATTTGAGATCTTCAAACTCGGCCTCAGGATCTTGTATAGAAGAGTTTAGGAGAAAAAGAAAAATTTCCACATGTTCATCATCCAATTCATGAGCATTGGCATTGATGAGTGAAATATCTAGAGGATCTTCATAAGTATAATCCTCCTGTCATAGTTGTACCAGTTTGTATTGTTGCTGCCTTTGATTGTAATTGATGAGATACTGACCAATATTGTAATTATTATGACAATAGTTTTGATTTTGTTAAAAGCCAGGAGCATATGGAACTTGGTTCTGGCTGGTTCCCTATTGGAACTACTATGCATTAGCTGCTCCATCTGGATTTCCATATTGGAACCCTGGATGGTTCCTTGGTCTGTTGGGGTTTTAGTACCCCTGTCTTAGAATGGGATTGATAGAATTGACTTCTTTAATGACTGGAGTACTATCAAACTGAGGTTGGATCATGTTCATAGTGTCCTGGTAGAGATGGTTGCACTATAGAATCGTGTGGCCTTCTGCACTAAAGACTTGGCAGACTTCTGGGGATGCCTTAGGTTGAAGGGAGGGTTGGCTTCTTTACCCACTATTCAGAAGGGTGTACTCAAGGTTGTCTGTCTTAAGGGCGAGTATCTTCAGAGATTCAACAATTGCCTTTAATTCAGATTTATCTTCTGCCATTACTACCTTGAGGATTCCTCCCTTGCGGGATGAACCCCAATTGACTTGGTTCTCGACTGCCCTACTGACGACCTTCCAAGCGTCGTCAAATCTTTGGCACATGAAATCTCCACTAGAGGCGACATCGAGGAATCACTTGATATCGCCATCAACTCCCCTACATAAATGTTCCAGAAGTTGTGAATGAGGTATGCCATGATGAGGGCATTTTCACAGTAACTCCTTGAATCTCTCCCAGGCTTCTAAGAGAGTCATCTTTCTCAAAGAAGTGATATCCCCTCTAAGCTAATAAGCGAGTGAAGGTGGGAAGAACTTCTCAAGGAATTGGCTCTGAAGTTCCTCCCAAGTTGTGATGCTATGTTCATCTAGGGAATTGTACCATACCCTAGACTTGTCGGTGAGGGAGTAGTCGAATAATCTCAGCTTCATTGCCTCTTCTGGGACTCCATCTTGCTTAGTCCACAAAGCTCTATGAAATTCTATAAATGTTCATGAGGGTCTTCACCAACACATCCTCCAAAGCTATTGTTTTGTATCATCATCACCCAATTTGTCTTGATTTCAAAGTTTTGATCTTGAATGATAGTTGGACAATAGGATTGCATACATATGTAGCCTTGGGGATAGATATCTCTCACAGTTCTCTCTGTCGCTCTACTTCTATGACAGCTTGCTGATCCACTTGCACGGTGGATCTGGCTTTGGCCATGAGCCTCTCTCTTTGTGTAGTCAGGCCTCTTGCACCCTAAGGTTGACCTCCTCATCATTCATCTTGGCTCTTTGTTCATGAAGGAGCCTGTGATATGTCCTTTCCATATTGGGGTCGATGGGAGTCAATGAATCGATGTTAGAGGAGCGTCACATGCAAAATAATTACCACCTAAAAAGTAAGAGAAGCTAAGTTTAGATGGTTTACAAAATAATTTTGATTCAATATGAAATGAAATATTATCAATTGAAAGAAATAAAAATCCTAACTAATTCAAGTAAGTTGCAAAGATGAGAAAATTCCATTGTCCCCGACAACAGTGCCAAAATTTAATGTGGAATATTATCACCCTACAAATTGACTAGGAATACAACTCCTAGAGTCTACGAAAACCAAAGTGCAATAATGCCACCCGCAAGCAGGCAGATCTTATCACAATACAATTAAGGATCGAATCCCAAGGGACAACTTGTTTAAGAATTATCTAATAAAAGTAATTTAGCAAGAACTAGTATTTATCACAAAAGTTGAGATTGGTTTGATTAATCTAAGATTGCAATAATAAAAAATATCGATTAACGTTCTAGTAATCAATGGATGGAAACACTAAGATGGTATTGGGTTTGACCACAATTACTCAAATCTGCACAATCATTCAAATCCAAATGTGCATGAAGATATAATTGGAGTTACACAAGTTTCCCCTTTCAGCGTCAGAACTTGCATGGGTAGATATCCCTATAAGCTTGATGTCTTGTGATCCTCTATCCACTACTCTAGAGAGTTTCCATCAGAAGTTCTCATCAGGGGTGTCAAACAAAGCTAATTGGTATTCAAATCTTAAACATTGAAGTTCTCACGGTAAAAGATTGGAATAAATCATATAAAGTGGGTGATCAATCCACAAGACATGTAGTAAACTATTAGTTATGAATTAAATGAATTCATACAAGAATTGGAACATGAATGAAATTGCAAGAATTAGGTAGTGGGGCTAGTCCCCACACCCCAACGAAAAGACTACTCCCTCGACATGGCAAGAATAATATTGCCAGAAGAGGAGGACACCATCATGGTCATGATGGTAACATAAGTGGCTTGACATGGTGTGCGATGGTAGGCTTCCTTCCTTCTTTCTCCTTTAGTTATTAAACCTGACGTGCAACAGAAGTAGGTGGATGAACAATGGCTCTGAGAAGAGATCGATCACCCAAAGAGGGAGATCGATAGCCTGGAGGTGCATATCAAATATATCTGTCGATCTATATTGGAGGTCGATAGAAGTCACCAATCTAGGTCAATAGAACTAGCTTGGCCGATAGGTGTCATCCTCGCTATGATCTTAGTGGCAGCCTTTCAACATGTTCTGTCTCTAGAAAATATAATATGCTTTGTATAGCTGCACTGGTGGATTATTTATAGGGTCATGGTTGTCGACCTCTTTGCATAGTGTCAACAATTGGCTGTTGACTGACAGGTGCTGACGCTTGAACTTCCTATCGTCAATGTTGAAGTTCAATAGGTATGTTGATCCTGAGGGTCGACAAGACTGTCAGTTGAAGTTGTGATTGTCGACGAGAATGTTGATGACATTATGTCGACAACTTGATTTCTTGCAGATGAATAAATCGATGATGATGTCAAAGGAGAGAGATCGATAGATCTACCGACCTTGATCATCAGTGAGTTCGAGTGTCAGTCATCTTGGATGTCGACCATGGAGGTCGATGGGGCTTTCGGGCATTCAGTGTGTCGAGTAGGGAGTTTGAGAAGGATGTCAAACTCTTGTATGTCTTGATTTCTCATCAATTTTAATGTCAACTGGCAGGTTGATCGATAGGTAAAAATCATCTTTATACACAAAAATTGTGTATCAATCTGCCTTTATAAAGTGGGACCCCCCCAGGAAAACTTTATGCAAAGTGATAAAATTTAAAACCTACAAAGGGAGTCAAGAAAAGTATCAAATTCCTACAAATTATCATAAAAACATAAGTAGATTAAAAAAAGCTATTCTTAATGAAAACTAAGCTATATGAATGCTAAACTAGACTAATAATGTAACCAAAAATGGGATGAATATGCATTCATCACATGTCCATAGTGCTCAATATAATATATCGTACACAATCCTAAACTATTACATCATATGTAAGAGATACCTCGAGTTACATTCTAGGAGAATAAGGTGGGAATCCATACATATGGAATCAATAGAGAAGGTATGACTTGCAAGCCACATTAAGAATTGTAGATAATTGACCAAAAGTTGTAAAAGCTATAAAAATTAGGGTTTGCCCATAATCATGCACCACACACTAGACATAATCATTTTTGAGGCATCCTTTGGATTTGCATATATACACATATATATTATCATATAATAATATGATCATGGTCATATTAATAAAGACATTCCCATTATCCATACTTACATATCAATTAATTTCATCATTTGAAATGTTTATGCTATCAAATTTGATGAAAAACTTGAACACAATAAAAAAATATGATAAAGAGCATTTGACATAAATCTGATATCACATTTGGGTTTTGTGGAGAGGAAAACACAATTAAATAAATTTTTATTACTAAGAATCCATCGACCAAGATCCATCTAATGAAAAAGGTTATGTTAGGGTTACAAGTTTGTATATTACCATCAAAGTAGTTCCAACAAATCAAATTGAATTTCTTGATGTAGATCTAGACCTTACACTCTACGTTGTTTTAGAATCTTACTAGATCAACAATCATAACTTGTTTTTGATGTTTTTGGCACTCTCAAAGTTGCATTGAGATATGTGAAAAAAACTTGTTTTTATGTGGCAAAACATAGGAAATTGTGGATGATAGTCAGTGGCTAAACATCCCCTTCCACCATAGAGTGGCACAAATTTCAAGATCACAAACTAGGTTTTTTGACCCCAAATTGACCCTGATGCTGCCTCTGGTGGAACACATTGTTTTTTGGCTAAACTCCTATTACAGAAAGTGATGTGATGTGGATGGAACTATATGTATAAAATATCATTATGCTATGGAGGCCTTATCCTTAAAAAGTGTGCCACTAGTGAAGTTTCTCGTTTGAAACAAATTTACTATGCAAACTCATACCCATGGTATCCACGTGAGAAGTTGAAGATGTAGGTATGGAGTCACTGGTCTCCTCCCTCTTTATCTTTCTCTTTATTTATCTTAAGGTTTATTAAACCTTGGAGGCAACAATGAGAAATAAGATGCTCTGTCAGGAGATCTTCATATCACACACATATATATATATATATATATATATATATATATATATATATATATATATATATAGGATCAGAAATGGTAGGGTTCCCAAAACCTAATTGACCTGGTAGTAGACTCCTTCATGGAATGAGGGAATCTATCATGCACTAGGTCCCACACAATACACCTCTCTGTGAGGCCTACTATGATGCATACTTGCCTCTTTCTTTGAGGAGCAGGTCACTGGCTTTTGAAAATCAATTTCCAAAATCTAGATCTTAATATAATTCTAGGTCATTGAAACCTGCTTTAGGGTCCCTGTATTTGTAAAAATACAATTGAGTCAAACCAACCTTTCATAAAGCCATCTTTATGTGCGTGACCTTGTAGGAACCATACTAACTTGGCAATTGAGTCACTAATCAATAGTAAGGTCCATAAGCAATGAGTGGTGTCTAGCTACACATCATTCTTATTAAGTAGTCAGATTAGTTGAGTAAGACTAAAACCATCAATGACCAAGATTACCATGTTGTATAATCCTTTTTTCACATATATACAGATTGATCTAGAAGTAGAACACAACATCCTCATTATGTTCAATCCAAGTTCCTTGATATCCATGTAGATTAGAAATATACATATAATCTTAGTCTCATGTACTATCTCGCAAGATCATGGCCATGCATTTCTATAGTTTCACTAGTCAAGAGGCCTCATATATCTCTCCCAATATATGGAAGGGATAAATTCCTTAGACATCACTTAGAATGTGTGGCATGATTCTCATCACACTCGATAACTACCTTTATGCAACCTTCTTCAAGATCACACTGGGGAGTGCCAAATCATGACGAATGCCATCTCATCATTATAGTGACTTCAAGTCAAGGACCGCAATACCTCAATTGTATTTTTGAGTTGATTATAAGTATCATACAAGGGTCCATGAATCACTCCCAAGGTGAGTCTAACTAGTACACTTGTCCACTAACAAGTTCCTTTGTGTCTGACTTGAAATCCAATACCTATGACCCATGATACATGGTCATCAGTCACCATACATACTATTCTCACATACATTATTGTTGTTCAATCCAAAAGAATGCCTAAAAAAGGACATTTAAGAATATTGTTCTTAGATAAAAAAAAGAATATTGTTCTAAGAATTCATTAGGATATAATGTTTAACTCACATACTTGAAATCTCATGGATTTGAACTAATCATTCTCAGGACATTTACCACGTACATTAATATGTCATCAATCAAATGTGAATTAATAAATATAATTTCCTTTATTAATTGAACAAAAATTACAAAATATCTGTTTATCCATCATTCAATGATGGGATTCTAGGGCATATGCACCAATATTTGTAAGCATACTCATGTGTGATACATTCTATATTAAAATTGAATATTTTGTCTCACTATATAGAAAAATATCCACCTATGTTTTATATAGGCATGGTTTATAGCTTCAACAAATATCATACAACCTAACAAATTATTTCTTCAGTAGTTGTTTGATAAAATTTTGGTACCCAAGAACACAAAAACAAAATAAAAAGACCAACTTTACTAGTTCCATATTAATGATAAGAAAAGTCAATTTTGAAATATTTTCTAAAATTAGGAATAATGTATTTGTAGCTTGGACTATTTATTAAGTGCAAAAAACATTGTTTTTGTAGTTATTTTGCATACAAATATGCACTAGGAGAGCAATATATCATTTATATTTAACAAATAATTGATATTTATTTTCTATAATGACTTGATAAAGAATGAATAAATTTATATGACCTTTGATACAATGGAAACATATTAACCATTATAATACATGGTATTTAACCATACATGAGTAAATTGGCTCATTATAATGTAGTTCCAGATTAATTAGATAGGAGCAACCAAAACATGATGAATCCCATATTACATTCATTCAACCAAGTCAAAATATTATGTTTAACTCAATGCTAGTTTGAGAAACAATGACTCAATGCATTTAACTTTCTTGGTAAAATGGAACCATATTGACCATTGGAACACAAATTAAGTTACTAGATTTGAGTAGATTGTTCACGAAGCTCAACTAGAAGTAAGGAGCGTAGTTGTGTTATAAACTAGTTCTTGACACCAACCGATATCAAGCAAAAAAGATTGAACAAATCACACATTGTATTCCTTCCAACTAATTCTTCTCCCTTATTTTCTTGCATTATATATGCAAGTCTCTTAATATTTTATCTTAACTGACCAAGCACCATGATTTTGGCAATCTATAAAAGAATGACAATGATAAGCTTTCCTATAATGATGTCAACACTGGATTTTTAAAGTTACCCACTTCTCATGTAAACACTCAAAAATTGATGTATGACTATCTAATGTTCTATACTCACAACTAAATGTAAGCACCGACTTCGTGCTTTTTATCTATTTGGATCGATACTTAATTGTTGGTTATGACTTCCAATTCTTATACCATGTATCCATAATATGCTAAGTTGTATATATTTCTTTTCTCTTTTGTCTTTAGGAAGGCAAAAAGTTCCTTATCATGTTTGATAATTGCTCAATGCGAGCATAAATTTTCTAAGAATCAAACAAAAGTTTGAAATTTATATTACAAAATGAGGATGATTCTTTTTGTAGTAGCTTGACTTTATATACCTAGAAAGAAATAGCCACAAAATATGAGTCAGTAATGTCATACATGGATGCCTTGAGAAACCACAAAACAAAATGCAAATAATATGTAGTATTTTTGTACATTAGCTGCAAACTAAGTCAATTTTTTTAATCTTAGATATTAGGACCCCTCCCCAAACTCAACTTGTTGAGTCCTTCCCTATTAAACTCCATGCCATTAATTTTCTTGAAAATTATAAAAATAGAGGATGAGCCAGGGGTAAGTGTACATATAGAATAGTCACTCTTACTGTAGACATAGGATGAATGATATATTCATGTCATCTATTGATGACTTCACATGTGCTGCTTGCAGATTCAAACTGAGGTTAGAACATCTCTTTCTTTAGTTATTTCACATTAATACAATTCATTCTTGTATCACACAAGAATTAAACATTAGATTAGCGGTACAAATGGATGAATTTACATCTTGTGGTCACTAATTCAATCTCTATTCTGAATAGATTTTTTAGTTATTTCCTTATCATTACTATTGAAATAGTATTATGCAACATTTTCATGTGTGTTCTCTGGCCAATGCTTTGGTGGTAAGATGGATCAACACAAAAAAGATTTTGGTGAAAAATTGACCATTGTGGACGTTGCTCAATGCTAAAACAATGTAAACACGAAGCTATGGGTGATCTTGTGTTTGGTAAAAAAGGTTACCAATGAATGTAAGTTACCTGACCCTTCTCGACCGCTGCCCAAGCAATAAAAATTCTTTACCAAACAAAGAATTAATAACTTATGGTGTTAGTCGTGCTATATAAGTTACGCTTGTATCAAACATGAATTAGTCGATAGGTTATGGCTTGATTTTGTTGAAATTTTGTATCTAATACATTGTTTAGTTGTTTCCTTATTTTTTTATAATAATAATAATACTAAAATTATGTTGTATTGATATACATGAAATAATCATAGAATATATGCACACAATTCAAGCCATGTCCGGTACTTTTTTTATTTTTCTAAAGTATGTATTCTACAAGCTTATGAAAATTCAACTGAAAAGTTACATTATGTAAAAATTATGATGAATTTCCTTCAAGTTGGCTCAAAATCCTTTATATGTATAAAATATGACCAAGTACCTCATTTTAATGATAAACTTGTATCTTTTTGGTAGCTAAGGAATACAATATTAATAAAAATTATATGAACCAATTGGGGTATTTTATTTTTATTTCATCATTTTCTTATTTTATTGTTATCCATGTACAAAGATGGTTGGGAGTGTTGTTTTGTTGGGTGGATATGTTAGGAGAGATAACATTGTAACCCGTTGTCCTTTGTTTGCTCACAGACCCTCTTATTTAGGGGAAGGGCCATATGAATGAAACCCTTCAGTTGATAAAAAACAAGTTATTGTGGTACTCATCAACTCTATATAAGTCAAAAGTAAAGAGCGACTCTTAGTGTTTGTTGATAATTTGAACAAACCACATTTACATAATAAATTTTAAGCAACCCATAAACTAAACAAGTGGATCTTCAAAAAGAAAAAAATGTGGCATGAGAGAAACCTTCTATATTTATTTTTAATTATTGTAAAAAATATAAATTTTCCTTACCAACTATTTTTAGATATAGATTCACACAATCTTAAAGAAAAATGAGTTCATTCATTAATTATTTTGGAGATGTGTTGAAGCACTTAATTAATTTTATTATGACTTTTAATCTATTTATTTCTTTCATAATTAATAACTCTTGATTTAGAAATTATCTTGCAATATTTTTTCTTAATAAACACATATTTTATAGTGAAAGTAATAAAATACAAGTAAAACTTAGGTTCTCATATTTTAAATAGCAACAAAAGTTTCGTGTATCAATATTTTTTTTTTCATAATGAAACATTTTTGTCCTAAAGTGTGATTTATTTTATATATTACAATACAAATAGTCATCATCTATACAACTTTTGTACAACAGATGCCTATTGATATCTATATTAATCAAAATAACTTTCTTATTTAATTTGTTCAAAAAATGCAAGATTTACCTATTCTTTTATGTCATGATGTAATTGTTGTACAATTAAATGTAGTTTTATTTGCTTTAAATAAATCATGAAAGATCATATAAAATTTGTCAATGAGTTTGAACATACAAAGACCTACCATACAATGAAGTACAATTAACACTATTGTGATTCTATTTTTGAATTATTATATAATGTGCAGTTGTCCCCCCCACCAAATGTTAAAGTCCTAGATCGGTCACTTATCAAAAGATCTTCTATAACAACCAAATATTTACTAAAAATACATATGATTTCATTCCCTTATCTACTAAATCAATTGGGTCATCCAAATACCAATAATATCATTTAATCTTAAATGTGTAAATGAATTCACATAATACATCCATATTATTTTGTTTTTCTCAATCCCATATTTCATATATTCATATAACATAATTAATCATAATTATACAAGCCATCCACTCAAAAGGAAATCAAAACACTATATGTTGGATACAAATTTTGTGTTGTTACATGCAGAAACAACATCTGCAATCAAATCAGCAATTTTAGTCTAGATCCAGACAAAAAAATACATAGAACAAATAGAGAAAAAGAAAAAGAAATTAAGACAATTATGAACTCTAGACCAGATTATTTTTTGAGAAACATTACATAATACTTGAAATTAGCAGCTCGTAACCCTCTCAGATGAGCATCATTCTTCTAGTCGATCCTTTCACAAACATGTAGCAATAGATCATCATTAACAATGAACAAGGTACACTACTAGTGTAGCCTAATGATCGTAGGTACCGCCACTCGTCATATTTTGTCTATGAGAGAAGGAAGGAAGACATGCTTCACATAGGAAAAGAATCTTCACGAGGCACTCTTAGAGTGATCGAAGAGGCACACAAGTTTCTGGAAAAAGGGTTTTCTCACATGTGAATGGTAGTGATTGTTGCTCAGATCCTCTTTCTATGTAGTGTTACTAGCCTTAATGACCAACAACTTAATTATTATCCTCTCAATGCCCCACTTCCTATTCCCAGTAAGATACAATCACACAATCACTCTTGTACACATAAAACAAAAATGAAGATTCTCTTTCCAATTAATAAGGAAAACAAGGAGTTCCTTTCCAATTAAGAAGGAAAATGAGGAGTATCTTTCCAATTAAGAAGGAAAATGAGGAGACTCTTTCTAATTATAAGGAAAACAAGGAGACTCTTTCCAATTAATAAGTAAAACAAAGAGTCCACTTCTAATACAAAAAGCATTAATGAAATAATATATTAATGAATTAATCACTCACCCTTTTGTGCAAAAAAAGAGATGTACAATGGAAGATAATTTTCTGGTCCTATTCCTAGTTTCCACAAAAAAATACACTACTTTTTCCTCCACCATCCTTATATACTAGCTGCACATACATTGGGCTTAACCTATGTTGATAAATTGTATACATCCATTATATCCAACTATCCCCCATAAAGCCCAATGTGTAGTGTGTCCTACCACTCAATCCTCCATATTATGCTTTAAGATGGTACCTTTTAGTTTGAACAATGTTTGAGTTATCCAAATTTGACTCCCATTGGAACTAGGTGAATGAGAGTGTTGAACTTGAACCTTTGATTTAAGAGTATTGGTTGATTATAACATAATAAAGACATGATATGAAAGAAATAGAATGCATTAGGGCCATGCATCTGAAACATGTCACGGTTGGTATTAGAAAATAACCCAATTTTATTTTCCAGTCTACACAACATAAACAATTTAGTTGGAGTCTCCAGGGATGTAACGTTAGCATCCTATCCTAAGATTGATCACCATTCAAAGACTAATCTCTTACTAAATTGGAGTCATGACACTTACATGTTTCCTAAGGGATAGATACACAGATGCAAGAAGTATCAATGAAAATTCAATGTCATCTAATTCACCTGACAACTTATTATTGCCACATTGAAGCCAATTTGTGGAATCTTCACTCTTTTAGGTTGAGTTGCTACTTCCTGCAATCTAAAGGGGTTTCAGTCCCATCCCAGACCTATATTTCTCAACTATAGATAGTTTAAAACCTTTAGTCAAAGGATCAACTATATTATCTTTGGTACTTACATAGTCGACAACCATGACCACATTAGACACTAATTTCCTTATATACTGGAGTCTAACATGGATGTGTCTATGTTGTTTTTTATTGTACTTGGAACTCTTCATCCTAGGAATGGTTGTAATGCTATCCCCAGTCAACTGAAATTGTAGGAAGCTGCTTCTTTATCATAAATAAGTTGGACATAAGCCTATGCAGCCATTCAACTTTCAATCTAGTTTCATCTAAAGCACACAACTCAAACTCAAAAGTAGACTAAGAAAATATAGTCCATTTCTTAGATCTCCAGGCAAAAACACCTCCTCCCAATAGGAATACATATCCTAAGACACTATTACTCCCAGAGTTCACAACAATCCAACTTGCATCACTATATATTTCAACTACATAAGGATATTTGTCATAATGTTGCCCAAGGGAACAAGTTACCTTGATATAAATCAAAACTCTATCAAGAGCTTCACAATGGTTCTTTTCGGGACAAGTATTCTATCTGCTTAACTTACTCTTGGAAAACATAATATTTGACTATGTGCAGTTCATAAGATACATCAAACTTTTGATAATTTGAGAGTATCATAACTGAGACATTAGAGCTTCAGTATCATTCTTGAACAAGACTTTGAATGAATCATTTGGGGTCTTAACAGGCTTACATGATGTGTACTCAAACCTCTCCAGTACCTTTTTAACATAGTGAGATTGTGATGGAGTTATACCATCAATAGACCTTATGAGTTAGAGCCCTAAAGTCACATAAGTGACACCCATATCCTTCATTCCAAACTTGCTATATGTGAATGACTTTGTCTCATTTACTACTTTCATATCAGAACCAAAAAGTAGGATATCATTTACATATAAGAATTTTTGTGGTAAAGACACACATCAAAATCATTAGACATAAATCCAAACAATAATATCACAAAATCAAACTTCTCATGCCATTTTAGGGGCTTATTTCAAGTCATATAATGACTTAACAAGTTTAGACACTTTGGACTCATTCCCACCACCCTCAAATCCCACACATTGTGTCATATATATCCTCTTAAACATCACCATGTAAGAATGCAATTTTTACATTGATGGGTAGAGAGATTACAAATGGAAGACAATGCTATAAGAACTCAGATTGTGGTCCTACGAGGAATAAGAGAATAAGTATCAAAATAATCTACTTCTTCCCTCTATGTGTAAGCCTTAGATACCAATCTAGCTTTATACTTATTGATTGCCTAGTCTACATAAGGCTTCTTCCTAAATATCCTTTTGCATTCAACTGCATAATAAGCAGTAGGTAAATCCACTGATTCCCAACTTTGATTTGGGAGAATTGATTGGATTTCATTGTTAATGGCTTCTTTCCAAAACTTAGCTTTTGGAGAATCCATAGCTTGTTTGAATGATACCAGTTCATCCTCAACATTCCAAGTGAGAAATTTACTTTCAAAATCCTTGCATGTCCTTAGATATTTACTTCTCCTTTGCTCAATTATTTATTTATAATCATCAAATAAAAAAATTGTATGTTTTAGTCATCCCCACATTTTTCGTCTTTTCTACTTGCTCAGGAATAGACCTATGGTGAATTAATCCTCTTAAGATACTTCTTTGGACATAACCAATTTCATGAAAAATACATCCTAAAATAATGTAGCATCACATAGTTTCACAATTGTATTGACATTAATGTCTGAGATCTCGAATTTTACAATCAAGAATCCACATGCATAACTTGTAACATACTAAAATTTACAATAATTGAAATACATTTAAAAATAAAACAAAACAATTGAAGCTATTTTAGGTCCAATAATAATGTAGTTATACCAAATTAGTGGCACCCGAATGGTAAATTTGATGCTGTATGACTGAGAGGTCACAAGTTCAAAACCCCTAGAAATAGGATGAATGAATTGCCAATTCTTAAAAAAATACTACTGTAGGAATTACTATCTAATATGATTAAATGTGTGATTGATTATAATATGACTCCACATCAATATATATACATGGATGAATATTCAATTATTAGTAATGACATTAATGACAGACATAAGAAGAATAAATGTGGAAAGTTGGCCCTAAGAGAAATAATGTTAAAATAAAATCAAATGTATATCACTTGCATCTCAAGCTAGAATACTAAAGGACGTTCATGCTAATAATTATTCTAACAAAAAATAAGAATCAATTTCAATGCTATAATGTATTTATTGTACACAAAAGGTTTGGCTGCCCAATTTGTAGCTCGTGCCTCTATGAAGACATTTCTTTAAATTTGTAGGTTCCTATTATCAACAAAAGAAAATGGTACACAAACATAGTATGTTGGTATAGATGCGTTTCTATAAAAAATGGACAATGAAATAATGGAGACATTTATTAATTAATTGAAAAAATCCAATGCATTTACATTTTAGTAAAATAATAAAGCAATGATTTATAACCAATTATTTAGTATATGTATATATATGTGTGTATTTGAAAGAAAAGATACTATTAGTCTTCATGATAATACTAACAAAAATAGAATGCTGGAATATGAAAATCATCAACCATACCTTTGGTTACATGAAATGATGTCTAATGACGAAGTATTAAAGTCAATGTTTAAAAAAAAATAATTAAATGGCCATATAAATTTTATCATGGTAAACAATGGCACTCTCCTCAAGGCCTCTTTTAATACTATAAATAAAACGTACATCAAAATTAATGATATGTATTAAAGTACTTGGATGTAAATAATTATTAATATGTTCAAAAATATTTATTTTTAGACATTTAGTGAGGGTCATTAATTTATGCTCAAGTTGGAGTATTAAGTCATAATAGTACAAGTTTATTAATTCAAATAAATATACTTGTAAAGAGAATTTTATAATAAACAATCATGTAATATCTAATGAATATCTATTAATAATCTAAATTAAACGAGTTTCAATCTCGTATAGACGTTTTGTATTTTGTATAAGGGAAACATGAATCTAGTTTTAATAAAAAATAAATATGTATCATAGTAGCTAAGATTGAATAATATAGCTACCAACCACCTTGGCTGTCGTCCTTGGAGTCTTCCTAAGGCTCCGATTGGTTTGTTGTAACTGATGTGGGAAACTTATGAACTGGAGTTCCGTGGTAATTTTTTCACTGATTGGTTTAAAGTAACTGTTGAAATTTGATTTCTGTGACCTCCGGTGAGTTTCATATTTATATACAAAACACAATTCCTGAGTTCCCTCTTAAAAAGAGCAAAAAACAAGTTTCGAGATAACTAATAACATTTCTTATACAATTATATTCTTCGTTCATTATAAGTGACACAATTAAACTATTTATGACTAGAAATATTAGCGGTGTGGATATAGTACATTCCTAAAACCACAACATAATATGACAAAATACCATACACTATAATCGCACTATGTGAAATATTTTACATTATAACCACTATTATTTGTACGATCTACAAAATAAAAAATACAAACATCATGAAAAAGAAACACACCGCACCATGTGAAAACAATGTGATTTACGTAATATATTTTCATTCTTCATGTTTAAACAATATGATGTGAAAAATGATAATTAATTGTAACCATACACGAATAATATAGTAAAGTTCCCTAAAAAATAATGTAAAAATTAATATTCTACATTGCGTGAAACAATGATGAACTAAAACTTATATTTACAAGAATATAAAATACAGATATTATTATAATACTTTTGTATACACAAAGTAAAATAAGAATATTATGATGTGGTTTTAGTTATAATATTTTTATTAAAAGTTTATAATTATACCATAATAAAATATTTTTAAAGGAGCAACATCTGCACCATAACCACTTGTTGCAGTTATTATGATTTAAGAATATTATAATTTTTACGGATATGGTTTTTTATGTCCTTGTCATCCTCAATTATTTATATTATACAGTAAAAATTAATAATATTTTTAATAATTTCCATATTTACACTTACAACAAATGAATGGAATTACGTCCAAAAACTGAACTAGAGTTTCCAGAAAATGAGTTCTATGGAATTCATGACTTACACCAAACCAATAGGAGCCTAAGTGTAAGTGACTAGAAGAAAAACAATATAATAACACAAGTTGCTAAAACCATAGCCATTATTGCATTGTTGCTTGCTTGTTCAAATTTGTAAATTGCCAATGCGTAGCATGTCAAATAGCTAGCATAGGAAACATTTTCTCCATCTTCCTCATAAACAACCAACATGGTGAAACTGATAAGTAAATCAACAATTAAACTATACCTAATGAGCATGATTTTATGCTATCATATGCTCTTCTACCGTTTGAAGCCGGATCATCAATGTCAGTATTTAGTAAAAGATAAGATCTCGACCATCATGTACCTACAACTTATTATATAAGCCTTACCAACATGAGATGTCAACCTAAAATCAATTCCTTACCATCACCAAAAACCCCATTACTATATATCCCCTAGATTCAGAGAGCACATGCAAGACATACCTACAAGTAACAATAGATCATTATCACATACCCTACAACATGACAATCTCCCGTATACGTCCACACACATTGCGGCTTACATCCTACCTTGCCGCCATAGCCCCCGATCCCGACCATATACATATCTCTACAACCTAGAAAAATTCAAGTTTTTTCTTCCTAGAAAATTATGATCTGAACTGCCACCATCAATCTCAATCATGACCGTACCACCTCGGCAACCCCAGATCAAACTGACTCTTCCACAACATAAACCTACTATGGCTTGAACATCAACAAGTTATCTATATCTTAGCCTGACTATGAAGAGCAAGGACCCTCCTACACCAAAAGGGACATTATGAAGTTAATCAAAAGGAAGCGAGTAGAAAAGGAGTCCAACCATAGATTTGGATATCAAGATCATCAAAAGAGTCTGCTATCACCTATACGTTAGTACCATATTACTTCTCCATTCATTTAATTAATAATACCAGAAAGAATCTTAGTATTGTTGTTGGTAGGACTATGAGTAGTATGAATGACATAATACAATTCCAATGACTAATTAGATTCTATAACAATTTAGCGGTGTGCTATATGTTATGATAATACTCGTATATGTCTATGTATATATGCAAGATAGACAACTAAGACCTCTATAGATCTATATTCTATAGTAAGAAATTAACTAGATGTGATGAAAGCTTGTGACATATACCTATTAGACAAGATACTAGGGATTCGTCAAAATGTGTAGAAGAAGAATAAATTTTGTAATGGTAATTTAATAACTATGATCAATTATGTGAAAGTTTGTTATGTTTTGTACATATCAATATTTTAATATTACTAAATAGAAAATCTGAAAATTCAGTAACTATTATGTTGTATGACTTAGATTATCCTATGTTATGATAAACTTAACTCTTTTATTTAAGTTAAAATTAATTCAATTAAATGAATTACTAGAGAGGTAAACATATTGGAAGAATATTATATGAATACAAATATGAACAACTCAAATTTTGTTGAATTTGAATATTGATCATGATATATATATATATATAATTATATGTGAATCTTATAAAATTCATTCATATATATATTATATTTGTATACACATTAATATTTTAATATTAGTATACAGAAAATTTGAAAATCTAGTAAATATTGTGTTCATGACTTAGATTAGTCTATGTTATGATATATGCAACTCTTTCATTTAAGTTAGAATCAGTTCAATTAGATGAATTACTGGAGAAGGAAACATATTGGATGAATACTATATGAATACAAATACAAATGAATCAATTTTTTTTTAATTTGAATATTTATCATGATATATATACTAAATTATACATGAATCTTGTCAAATCCATATATATATATATATATCATAACCATGTTATATATATATATATATCATAACCATGTTTCTACATTGAGACTAAATTTGGTGAAATGTATACATATATGTATCAAAATTTGGGTGAATATGATATAAGGTTTAATTATATAATTAAAAGATACTTTTAAAATAGATACTAGAATGAGACTTTGATCTTATAGAACCTAGTTGTAAATCCTAGAATGGTGATAGAAATCCCTAATATAGGTAATCATGTACAATTGGAAAAAAGTTAATCTCAGGACAATAATGACAAATTGTTCTCTACATTTGTGGATTGCTCTGTTGATTGGTTCTGGAGCTCCAAAGTGGAATTCTTGCATTTTGTTTATCTTCAACTCAAAGATACAAAATCTCTATTATATTTGGAGATCTTATTCCCTATTGAAGTATGCATAGTAGATAAGTTAATTGGCCTAAAATTATTTTAAACTTTAGCCTTCCTCTTTGAAAGACCACCAATAAATGATTCATGGAAATAGTAGCACATTGTTGAAATGTCAAAAAGGGCTGGCCAGTGCCCATAACACATCCATGACTATTCACATATAGAAGAATATGAGGTCCCTAAATATACAAGGAAACATAGTTGCTGTCTTGTTGTTCTCCATGGAGAGAACATATGACTTCCTCAATAACTAGACATCGACACATGTTATCTATTTGAAAAATTGAATTACTAGTCTCAAAATTGGATACTGCATCCTATTAAATTTGAAAACCTATTCTTTGCATTTGATACTTTTCCTACATTGTTTAACTCTTTGCATTTTTTCACAAAGGTCCTTTATAGATAGGTTCATACTTTTATTTTCTAAATATGGATTTGGTAGCTGCCATTTAGCTGACCCATAATTGTCTCGTTGAGGTCCATGTGTGGTTTTATTCCTTCTGGAAATTCATGGACATGTGATCAAATCAAGACCTAGAAGAGATTGCATGCGATTCCTTCTGCTAGATGAAGACTAGATTATTGAAAATTGTATTTACTATATTCAATACACACACACACACACACACACACACACATATATATATATATATATATATATATATATATATATATATATATATATATATATATATATATATATATATATATATATATATATATATATATATATATATATATATATATATATGGCTCATCTTTAAGACCCGCGCGGGTAGCTACCCACCCCCTATTTTGGTTACAATTTTTCAAGTTTCTTACTTTCAACATGTACAACGTTACTTTACCTTGCAAACTATTACTTTTCATGCATACATAGTTCCATTTGCAACAACAGATTTCAAAATACAATTACATATATATTTCCTGTGTATTCTTCTCGGTTTTACTTTTTTAGTCATATACTTACTTTGTTATCAACATAGTTACTTTTTGGTCCTTCCAGTTACTTTGTTTGCCATATGGTTACATTCGGGACTGACGGGTAGTGAAAATCCAGGCTACCCGCACAGGTATATATATGTATATATATATATATATATATATATATATATATATATATATATACTTTGTTTGCCATATGGTTACATTCGGGACTGACGGGTAGGGAAAAACCAGGCTACCCGTGCATATATATATATATTTATATATGTGTGTGTGTGTATGTATATATATACATATATATATATGTATATATATATATATATATATATATATATATATATATATATATATATATATTTTGCCATATGGTTACATTCAGGACTGACGGGTAGTGAAAATCCAGGCTACCCGCGCATATATATATGTATATATATATATATATATATATATATATATATATATAGAGAGAGAGAGAGAGAGAGAGATTCAGGCTAGAATACACTCGAGTGTACAGATCATGCCGTACACCCCAATGGTATTTTCCTATCTAGACCATGTTTTTCTAAAATCTAATCCATTGATCTTCATGGTTACAATGATAATAGGTCACATACAAAATTTGAACTCATTTGGATGAGAGTAAGTCACTCATCCAAAGACAATAAAATCGCCGCACAAAACTAATATGAAATACATGGTTTTTGCCTCCTTTAGATGCACGACCTATAAGTGGCCAAGTGAGATAAAATTTATTATATAGTATGTTCTTATGATAATTAATAAGATCAATGGTTTAGATTTTTCAAAACTTTACTGCCACTTCAAAAATGACTGAGGTGTACGGTGCTTGCGATACACTCGAGTGTACACTAGCCTGATATATATATGACTCATCTTTGATACCCGCACGGGTAGCTTGATTTTTAGCTACCCGCCTATCCAAAAGAGTAACTATATGGTACACAAGAGTAACTCTGAGATCAACAGAGTAACTATGTGGTATACAAGAGTAACTTTAAGACAAAAAAGTAACTGCACAGAAAATATGCAGTCAGTAAATATATGGATGAGTTTTTTGATTGGGGGGGGCAAATGATATTATTTTTGGATGAAATTTTTTGGGAAGCTAGATAAAATGCTTCTCTACAATTGTGAATTTAAAAAAAAATCAAGAAGGGTGCACGGGTAGCTACCAGTGCGGGTATTACATACATCCCCATATATATATATATATATATATAGGGTGTTCATTGAATACTTACGCGGGTAGCCTGGATTTTCTCTACCCGTCAGTCCTGAATGTAACCATATGTCAAAAAAAGTAATTGGAAGGACCAAAAAGTAACTATGTTGATAACAAAATAAGTATATGAATTAAAAAGTAAAACTGGGCCGAACACACATGAAATATATATGTAATTGTATTTTGAAAGTTGCTGTTGTAAATGGAACTATCTATGCATGAAAAGTAACAATTCATAAGGTAAAGTAACCCTGTACATGTTGAAAGTAAGAAACTTGAAAAAAAGTAACCAAAATAGGGGGCGGGTTGCTACCCTTGTGGGTATTAAAGATGAGCCCATATATATATATATATATATATATATATATAATCTAAGAGCACCATATACTATGAGAAAATCATATGAATGAAAAGACTTGTTTATATTTTTAGATATTTTTTTTTAAATAATTGATCATAAAGATTATGTCTTTACATGATGCTATCAGAGCCTATAAATAGTAGGCACTCATGCATATCTTCTAGGTTGTAGATAAACTATTGTTAGAACATAGTAAAATGAATTCTAGAATAGTACCATGACTTAATCCATATGCCTAAAATTCCTTTAGACTATGCTAGTGACCTAGGGAACTCATAATCACCATATTCAATTACTACTATTGTCTCATATACCTAACACCTGACTCCTTATTATTGACTTCTATGCATGAACGCACACAATTGTAACTTCAATCATGAATTCTAGATAAGATGCACCAACTTTCATAATGTGTAAATAAAATGAGTATATCACCTTAGACTCCTACTATATGAAAGGTGTATATTTTTAGTAATATGAAAGTTTAACATTGAATCTTATTTGTTTCATTTATACATTGTTATTTTTAATCATACTACTTGTGTAAACTTCCTATCTAATTTTTGAAAGAAATTTTTGAGCCCAATAAAAATAATTTAGGTTAACCTTTGTTAAGATTATATAATGAGATTACATGTCCTTATATTTCCTTTTATTATCAATTCTCACCATATTTAAAGTTGATAATATCCCTTAGTATTGATGATTTTATCAAAATGCAATTTTATCATTTAAAAAAAATGATGGACTATATTGTAACAAGAATAATAACCTCTCTAGTGAGAATGATTTTGGGGATGAGATTGCCTTCCTAGGAGGGAAAAGGAAGTAATGACTTATTGAATATTTTTTTTAATTTAGGTTGCGTTTGTTACATGGTGTATCATGGGGAGGGGAATGCTGGTGAAATAAAAAATGTTTTTTGTTTTCCATGGTGATAGGGAACCATGGTAAATCTATGGTGAATCCCATGAAAAAGCATGGTGAATCATGGTGAATCATTGTGAAAGACATTTCTTTCAAAACTTCACTACTTATTTAGACACATATGCAAAAGGAACGTTCTAATAAATATGATTCTAACTTGTGTAGGATATTTTTTATTAATAATTTTCCCTTTCCCATCCCTATAACCATGTAACAAATAATTTTTTTAAAATTTTCCCAATCTCTATAACCATACGCATGTTACCAAGAAACACATCTTAACAATTTTCCCATCACTATCACCGTCCCCTTCCCCATCACCATCCCCATCAATATCATTTTTTTCACCACGTACCAAATGCAGTGTCAGAGTGTTTCTCCATTCGCCTACTTACCTGGTAGAAACTTAATTTTATAAGCTTGTTTTATATAGGTATTCCTAGTTTATAGGGTGTCAAAAATTGGGTTCGGGTCTGTTCTGGGTCAAAAAATCTTGTTCGGATTGTTTGACTGTCAAATTCAAACCCACATTTGGACTGGATTTAATTTATGCCTCTCAACTTGGAACTGATCCGATCAATAAATCTAAACCCAGAACCAAACCCAAACTTGAATTTGAAGATATATTTAAAAAATATTTTTTAGATGGAATTACTACATAATTGTAAATAATTTCATTATCTAAAATAATTTTCCTTTAATTTTATTAGTGAAGATAATACCAACATTAAAATATTAATATCACTTAAATACAAGAGAATTTCAACATAGGTGCAACATCACATATATCATATCAAATTTATTGCAATATCACCTATAGCATGCCAAAACAACAAATATTCACATCAAAATATAGTCCATCGAACCAATCAAGATGACTACACCATACAAAAGCATCATTTATACCATATATCATAACAATATTTGTATAAGAAAAGCCACCATCGGTGTTATCTAACACATAAGTAATCCAATAGGAATAACTCAATACTATTCAAACAACACATATATCACATCAAATAACTAAAATATTTTGTAATGTCATATATATTATACCAAAACAACACATGTATCACTTTAAAATATAACCCACGTCTCATAAATATAGGTATATGAGTAACTATTTAGAACACAATTTTATACGATTTCTGTATCCAAAACCTACCCAGTTTAGATTCAGACACATAATTTTAAACTCGGAACCAATCCAAAACATCAATCTAAAACTGGAACCTAGTTTTTCCAGCTCGAACACAACCAGGTTCACTAGTTCACACAATTTTGACAATCCTACTACTTTACTTGGTAGTTTAAATTATTTCATGATAATTTTTCACATTGTAATGTAAAAAAATGACTTCCTAGTAACGCCTCATGTTAAATAATGATTCCTTATTTGTAAACATTACCATGTATACATACATTTCAATTATAAAATTGACTCATTTAGTGTAGATATCACCTCATTTGTTTAAAGAAAATGTGCCTCATGATCCTACTATTGTAAAATGCAGCTACTCTTGTAACGTGTTTATTAGGTCGAAATAAATTTCATGATTTGTAATATTTTTCCTACATTAATATATAAGTGTTACTTATGTGCATAATTTCATATATTAAATAATTTCTTACTTAAAAGAATTAAACATGAAATATATTGGCTTGTAGTTGTTACCTTGTAGTTGAGATTTCTTGGTAGATATGTGACATTGGATTAATTATTTTGTATTATATTCTTATTAAATTAATATTTGCACATAGAACTAAACTATCTGATAATTAAATTTGATTCACTTGTAGAGGTTATGAAAAATAAATATGTGGGTTACTTAGTTTGTATCTAGAATTTTATGATAAATATATTTACTAAAGTATAATATCATCTATCCATGAACTATTTCAATAGGATGAGTGGATTTCAGGAAAAAAATCCTTTTTAAGGTGATAAAGTTGTAGCATACTGAATTTACAATAATGAAATAAGTTCAAAAAATAAAATATTATATTTTTTATACTTGTTTTAGGTTCACTAATAACGTAGTTATTAACATTTGATATGATTTAATGCATGATTGATTAATATGATTGTACACCGATATGTACATGGGTGAATATTGAAATATTAATGATGACATGAATGAGTGAGATAAGAATAATAAATATGGAAAGTTGGCCCTAAGAGAAATAATTACATTAAACATAACTAATTAAATATCACTTACATATCAAGCTAGAATACTAAAGTATGTCCATATTAATAATTATTTTAACAAAATGTAGGCATCAACTTCATTGCTATTATATCTTTACTATAGACAAAAGGATTGGCTGCCTAATTTGTGGCTCGTGCCTCTGTGAAACATTTTGTTAAATTTGTAGGTTCCTATTATCAACAAACAAAATTGTACACAAACATAGTATGTTGGTATAGATATATTTCCATGAGAAAAAGGACAATAAAATAATGGATACATTTGGAAATTGATTGACCACTTATTAATTGGAGAAATCCATCACTTTTACATCTTATTGAAACAACAAAACAAGGATTTATAACCAATGATTATATATATGTATATATGCATGCATTTAAAAGAAAAGACATTATTAGACTTCATGATGGTATTAATACAGATATAATGTTGGAAAATGAAAAGTATCAACTATACATTCAGTTACATGAGATAATGTCTAATAACTAAGTATTAAAGCCAACATTTTGTATAAAAAGTAAATGGCCATGTAAATTTTGTCATGGTAAGCAACGATGCTCTCTCAAAGTCTCTTTTAATACTATAAATTAAATGTACATCTCAATAAATGATATCCATTGAAGTACTCAAAATGAAAAAAAATTAATGTGTTCCAAAATATTTATTTTAGGTATTTAGTGAAAAACATAAACTATACTTTTGGTGACGTGAGATAATGTTGAATTACTAGGTATTGAAGCCATCATTTTGTATGAAAAATGAAATGGCCATGTAAATTTTGTCATGAATGATTCTCTCCCCATGTTTTTTTATTACAATAAATAAAACATGCATATGAATAAATGATATACATTAAAGTACTTCAAATGAAATAATAATTAATGTGTTAAAAATATTCATTTTTATATATTTAGTGAGGGTTGGTCAAGTCGGAGTATTAAATCAGAATAATACAAGTTTTTTAATTAAATTTATGACACGTGTAGAGGGATTTTTCTAATAGACTATCATGTAATAGTATTTATCTCGGTAAATATTTAATTAATGAAAATGTATTGATAATATAAATTAAATGAGTTTCAATCTCCTATAGACGTTTGTGTTTTGTGTAAGTGAAATGTGTATCTAGTTTTAATAAGAAATAAATATGTGTCATAGTAGCTAGGATTGAATGATCTAGCTATCAACCACCGTGGCCCTCGTCCTTTGGAATATGCCAAAATGTAAGTGATAGAAGAAAAATAATATAACAACACAAGCTGCTAGAAACATAGCCATTATCGAATTCTCACTTGCATATTCAAATTCATGAATTACCAATGCATAACATGTTAAATAGCTAGCATAGGAAACATTTTCTCTATCTTCCTCATAAATAGACAACATGGTGAAACTGCTAAGTTAATCAACCATTAAACTATGCCCAATGAGCATGATTTTATACAATCATATTATCTTTTACCTTATGAATCCATATCGTGAAAGTTGGTATATAGTAAAAGCTAAGATCTTGACCACCATGCACCTGCAATTTAATAATTAAAAACCTTCACAACATGAAACAAAAACCTATAATCAATCCCTTACTATCACCAAAACCCCTTTACTGTATATCCTCTAGATCCAAAGAGCACAAACAATACAAACATGTAAGTAATAATAGATCATCATCACATTCCCTACAACACGACAATCTATAAGAATTCATCCTGTAGACCTCCACACACATTGCAACGTACATTCTACCTTGCCACCACAACCCTCAATCCTGACCATCTACAAATCTCTATAACCTAGATACTAGCATCAAGTCTTTGCTGCCTGACCAATTACGATCTAAATTGCCACCTTCAATATCAATCATGATTGTACCACCTCAAAAACCCTAGATCATACTGACTCTTCCACTACATAAACCCTACAAATAGAAGTCTATGGAAGCAGAAAAATCTCTTTGCACGGCCCAAGTATCAACATTGGCTACATTGAGACAAGATCATCAATGTGGGATAACCCAATCTCCTTTAGTCTCAACACCAACAAGTTATCTATATCCTAGCCTGAATATGAAGGGTAGGAACCCTCCAATACCAATACAGACAATATGAAGTTAATCAACATGAAGTGAGTAGAAAAGAAGTCCAGCTATGGATTTGGATATCACAATAATCAAAAGAGTCTACTATAACCTGTATGTTAGTACCACCTTGCTTTTCAATTCATTTAGTTTATAATACTAGAAGAGATGTTAGTATTGACTTCGATAGGACTATGAGTAGTATGAATGGCATAGTGCAATTTTGATGACTAATTAAATTATATAATAATTTAATGATGTGATATATGTTATCACTATACTTATATATGTCTATGTATATATGTAAGATATACAAGTAGATCTGTACAGATCTATATTCTATAATAAGAAATTGACTAGTTGTGATGAAAGCTTGTGACATGTACCTATTAGATAAGATACTAGGGAGTAATAATAATGGGTAGAAGAATAATAAAAGTTGTTAAGGTAATTTAATAATTCTGATCAATTATGTGAAAATTTATTATATTTTTATAACTATTGTGTTGTATGACTTAGATGATCCTATGTTATGATATATGCAATTTTTGTAGAATTAGTTCAATTAAGTGAATTACTAGAGAAGGAAACATATTGGAAGAATATTATATGAGCACAAATTGAATGATTCACTTTATTTAATTTGAATATCAATCATGATATATATACTAAATTATATGTTAGTCTTCTCAAATTCATATATATATATATATATATATATATATATATATATATATATATATATATATATATATATATATATATATATATATGGTAGTAGAACCATATTATAAATTGAGAATAAATTTGGGGAAATGTGTACATATATGTATATATCAGTATTTGGGTGAATATGATATTATGTTTAATTATGTAACTAAAAGAAACTATTAATATATATACCACAATGAGACTTTCATCTTATAGAACCTAGTTGTGAATCCTAAAATGGTGACGGAAAACCCTGATACAGATACACATGTGCATTTGAATAAAAATTGATTCTAAGAAAATAATGACAAATAGTTCTCAACATTTGTGAATTTCTCTCTTGACTAGCTCTTGGACCTCCAAACTTGGAATTCTTGCATTTTGTTTATCTATGAATAAAAGGTACTAAATTTCTATTATATTTGGAAAGCTTATTCCCTCTTAAAGCATGCATAGTAGATAGGTTGTGTAACACTCATGCCCATTTCCCAAGGCTCTAGTAGAGTTTTAGGAATGATGACTGACCCCACATACCACCAATAGACTTCACTGCATGCTTTGTCCTCACTCATGAACAAGCCAGGATAAAATTCCCAATCAGTCACCAATCCTAATACTACTCTGGATTGAGCATGCTTAAATAGAGAGTTCTTTAGTGATGGGCTCTCTGAAAAAGGAGGTGCACATAGTGATATGCATAGTTCAATAATTCCTTTTAATATCATTTTATCCGAGGCCTCAAATCCTTGGATTTTACAATCTCCCTGACTTAGACTCTTAATTTCCTCATCAAGGTGCAACTATATGACCTCATAATATTGCTAACCATTTTAGTGCAGATTCAGAATGTCCCCTGGGCACCCAACTCTTGATCACAAAATACCCGCGTAAGGGTGGCTACATCACCATGGACAACCCTTTCCAACATGCATGGACTGCACAACTCAAGATTGGCATGCCACATGGCCATGTGGGCCCCACCTACTGGAGGGGTTATGGATCTGGTATCATTTGTAACATCCTATCCCACTGCCAAAGGCTCTACTAGAGTTTCCGGAATGATGACTGGCCTCACATACCACCACTAGCCTTAAGTCAATTGTACACTTTGTCCTCACTCATGCCCAAGCTAGGATAAACTTCCTGACTGGTCACCGGTCCTAGTACCTGATAACACCAAATTTTGTGATGTTTTAGACTGTTTTTCTATTATCAAAACTGCCCTTTTAAACCGTTTTCCTCTCTTTTATATGTACTTTTGCAATAATTGGACAAACGACGCTCTTAATCCAATATTTCCAACTTTTGCAGAGCTTTCCTACAATTTTGACCCAATTGTCATCAATAAGGCCGTCCCGGCCCACAAATAAGTTCCACCTGCATCGGCCTTCCAGATGGCCGATACGATCACTACCCGACAGGGTAAGCGCAACGCACCGATGCGCAGCATGAGGATGCCGCACAAGAAGGAACTGTCGGGCGATACGTCTTTTACCCGACAGGGAGCCGAAGCTCGCCACGACAACTAAAGATTGTCGCGCGAAACAGGCCACCCACCGGCAGGCGCCGCTCGTCACGTGACCGATAGCTGACATCCTTGTGCCGGGCGATACCTATATCGGCCGTCACCGACTCCATGATGAAAAGGGGGGTATGTGGTGCCCTGAGCACCATAACTTCCCCCAACCGCTGCCTATAAATAGCAGCTACAGGAAGCTGAAAAGATAGGTCGGAACCCTGAGCAAATCTTCGGAGGAAAGATGCGAGAGTAAGAGTATCGCGCCTCAGTGTTCATGTCGGGCAACTCTAGGTGAGCTCTTCCCTATCCCAAGAGGGAGGGAATGGTTCACTTAGGACCGTCCCGGGCGTCACTGCAGGCCGATATCAGCCGATGAGGATAAGCGACGTAAGTGCCTGACATTAGATGCGTCGCTCCAAGCCCGACACGATACCGAACCCGATACACTTCGTCCTTCATAGCGTGCCACCCGAGAGGGTGCGCCGCACGACATGAGCGTATCGGCCAGGGTCCTTGAGCGATATAGTAGGCCGTCACGGTGTACCGCCCGAGAGGGTGTGCCACCCGACACTACTGTATCGGGCTAGGCTCCTGACCGGTATCGGGCTGGAGAGCTGCAGTGGTCTGTCGTCCTTCTACATCAAGAAGGCAACATTTATCTTTATTTCTATTATTTAATTATTTACTTATGCACTGTAATTAAGACCTTTAATGTTTATGAAAATGGAAAAGCCTAATCACTTGCTGCTCTATGCTTGGTGTAATTGATGGATGACTTCTATGTTTAATATCTAAACTCTAGCTTACATGTTTGGATCACGTTTCGCTTAGCTACCGAATCGTGTTTTCCTGTCACAACAACTTCGAGAGATGTGTTGTGGCTCTAGTGTTTGGTCCGATTCTGGAGTACGAGAGTGCCTGGAACGGAGTTGCTTCAGTAACATTTCACTCTAACTTAAGTCCAGCAACCTCGAGAGGGGTGTTGGTGCTTGGTTAGAGGTACCCGCTCTGAGAGGAGGGGTACAGGATGCTCCTGCTGCCACTTGTTTTACCAAAGTTTATCCTTCGCACCTTGCTTTAGCTCTAGTTTGATCTTTCTGTTTCTGTTGCATGAAAACCACTAAAAACTGCTAAATGACTAAAACCTTAAATCTTTCTTGTAACTCCAGTTGGAGATAGTTTTCTTTGTTTTGTTTGTGACATCTTGCTGTTTCCCCTTGGGGAATTTACTATCTCTTTGTACCTGTCAGAGTGTAGCGTGTCGATTCAGAGTTCTCAACACTACCATCCTTGTCCCTGTGTTCGACCCCGTATATCTACTTCGACCCCGTAAGCAAAGTTGCGGGGGCCTAGAAGAGTTCGTGTTATAAATGTAAAAGTCCGACTAACTTCAAATCCGCCTCCAATTTTGGACGCGCGATTTAGGCCAGTCAACTTTTTGGCGCCGTTACCGGGGATCGAAAATAATTTTGAGGGCTTTGCGCTTGTTCCAGCTACATCCAGCTGGGAAAGAAAATGGAGACTGCAATAAGAACATATTGCAACTTCTCCAAGGCACAAGCACAACCTCCAGCTAAACTTCACTGGGCTAACATGACCTCACCCTGTTTTCTTCACTACTCTGGGACAGAGAGTGGAGTAAGTTTGGGGGGGGGGGTACCCATGTACCAGTGAAGGAGGTATAAAAATTTTCTTCTTCACCTCCACCCTTTGTGCCATTACGTTCTTCTCCTATATCATGTGTATGTACCAATGCTAGTATAAAATGCCTTGCTCATATAAAATTTTTGAAAAATTATGTAAAAACCTGATGCGATTTCTTGCCAGTTTGTTTTCTATGTGCTTAACGAGATGCAAGCTTTGTTATATCTTTCTGATAATGCTGCCTCAAACAAACAAAAGATTATATTTTGCCATGTCAAAAATTTCAAAAAAATATAATAATCTCACAAACAGCTAAGAGACGAGTATGGAGAAGGAAAAAGCTGCCCAAACAACAGAAATCCCCCTTTCCCCGTACCCAACAAAAATCCCAAAAAGAGAAAGCAGCCTTATGAGGGTGAATAAAGCATGAGAGTTGTGCCCAATAAAAGAAAAGAAAAAATGTATACACACTTGTTTTCCAAAAGTACCCATCTTTAGGCATGGTAGATCCGGGGCAGTGGTACGTAGGATGTGAAATCATTGCTCTAAAGTCAACTGGCTTGGACTGCAGGGACCGCTTGCCCACTAACGGACCCTTACCTGGATGGACTGATGGAGATAAGAAAAACCCCAAAAAGCCTCGACCTACCCAACACACAACTTTCTGCCCCAAAAATAAGCTGTTTGGTGTGAAAGCTAACTTCAGAATCATGCACCAAAGTCTCGCTGAAGCTGTAGAGAAAAGTTTTACTGAAATAATAAAGCAGGAAACACGAGGTCTTTTGTTTGTAGTGGGGCAGCATTATATCTAAAGGCATTACGATACTTGTTTTTACCTCTTGGCCTGAAAGCTACACCGAGCAAGAAGAAGCATCACTAAATAAAGTTTAAATATTGATTGAGGACAATCAAAACACTAAGTTTGGGGGAGTTGATAACACCAAATTTTGTGATGTTTTAGACTATTTTTCTATTAACAAAACTTTCCTTTTAAACTATTTTCCTCTCTTTTATATGTACTTTCGCAATAATTGGCCAAACGACGCTCTTAATCCAATATTTCTAACTTTTACAGAGTTTTCCTATAATTTTGACCCAATTGTCATCAATAAGGCCATCCCGGCCCACAAATAAGTTCCACCTACATCGACCTTCCAGATGGCCGATACGATCACTGCCCGACAGGGTAAGCGCAACGCACCGACGCACAACATGAGGATGCCGCACAAGAAGGAACTGTCGGGCGATATGTCTTTTACCCGACAGGGAGCCGAAGCTCGCCACGACAACTAAAGATTGTCGCACGACACAGGCCACCCACCGGCAGGCGCTGCTCGTCACGTGACCGATAGCTGACATCCTTGTACCGGGCGATACCTATATCGGCCGTCACTGACTCCGCGATGAAGGGGGGGGTACATGGCACCCTGAGTACCATAACTTCTCCCAACCGCTGCCTATAAATAGCAGCTACAGGAAGCCGAAAAGACAGGTCGGAACCTTGAGCAAATCTTCAGAGGAAAGCTGCGAGAGCAAGAGTATCACGCCTCAGTGTTCATGCCGTGCAACTCTAGGTGAGCTCTTCGCCATCTCGAGAGGGAGGGAATGGTTTACTTAGGACCGTCCCGGGCGTCACTGTAGGCCGATATCGGCTGACGAGGATAAGCAACATAAGTGCCCGACATTAGATGCGTCGCTCCAAGCCTGACATGATACCGAACCCGATACGCTTCACCCGTCATAGCGTGCCGCCCGAGAGGGTGCGCCACCCGACATGAGCGTATCGTCCAGGGTCCTTAAGTGATACAGTCGGCCGTCACAGTGTACCGCCCGAGAGGGTGTGCCGCCCGAGAGGGTGTGCCGCCCGACACTGCTGTATCGGGCTAGGCTCCTGACCGGTATCGGGCTGGAGAGCTGCAGTGGTCTGTCGTCCTTCTACATCAAGAAGGCACCATTTATCTTTATTTCTGTTATTTAATTCTTTACTTATGCACTATAATTAAGACCTTTAATGTTTATGGAAATAGAAAAGCTTAATCACTTACTGCTCTATGCTTGGTGTAATTGATGGATGACTGCTATGTTTAATATCTGAACTCTAGCTTTCATGTTTGGATCGCGTTTTGCTTAGCTACCGAATCGTGTTTTCCCGTCGCAACAACTTCGAGAGATGTGTTGTGGCTCTAGTGTTTGGTCTGATTCTGGAGTACGAGAGTGCCTGGAATGGAGTTGCTTCAGTAACATTTCACTCTAACTTAAGTCCAGCAACCTCGAGAGGGGTGTTGGTGCTTGGTTAGAGGTACCCACTTTGAGAGGAGGGGTATAGGATGCTCCTGCTGCCACTTGTTTTACCAAAGTTTATCCTTCGCACCTTGCTTTAGCTCTAGTTTGATCTTTCTATTTCTGTTGCATGAAAACCCCTAAAAACTGCTAAATGACTAAAACCTTAAATCCTTCTTGTAACTGCAGTTGGAGATAGTTTTCTTTGTTTTGTTTGTGACATCTTGCTGTTTCCCCTTGGGGAATTTACTATCTCTTTGTACCTGTCAGAGTGTAGCGTGTCGATTCAGAGTTCTCAACACTACCACCCTTGTCCCTGTGTTCGACCCCGTATATCTACTTCGACCCCGTAAGCAAAGTTGCGGGGGCCTAGAAGAGTTCGGGTTATAAATGTAAAAGTCCGACTAACTTCAAATCTGCCTCCAATTTTAGACGCACGATTTAGGCCGGTCAGTACCACTCTGGGCTTAGCACTCTTAACTACAAAGTTCTTTAGTGATGGTCTCCCTAAAAGGGGGTGCATCTTAGTGATATGGGTAGTCCAATCATTAATTTTAAGATCATTTTACCTGAGGCTTCAAATCTTGGGATGTTACATGTTAGTTGGCCTACAATTGTTTTAAATTTTATCCTACTTCTTTGAAAGGCCACCAACAAACTACTCTTAGAAATAATAACACATTGTTTAAATGTTAAAATAGGCATGTTGGTGCCCCTTTATTCGACGAAATAGTGCTTTTACGACTCTATGTAGAGTAAAAGACATGAGGCCCCTTAGCATACTGAGAAACACAGTTGGTGTGTTGTGGTTCTCAATAGAGAGAACATATGACTTCCCCAATAACTATACATATGTGTGCTATCTATTTGAAAAATTGAATTACTAGTGCCAAAATATATACTGAATCCTATTGAATTTGAAAGTTCATTATTTCCATTTGATACCTACCTACATTATTTAACTCTTTTTAGTTTTTCATAAAAATACTTTTTAGATAGGCTCATACTTTTAGTTTCCAAATATTGATTTTGTACCAGTCATTTAACTGACCCATATTTTCCTTCTTGGGTCCATGTGTGGTTTCATTTCCTCTGTGAATTCTTGGACATGTGTTTAAATTAAGACGTATAAGAGATTGCATGAGATGCCCTCTGCTAGATATGAAGACTATATTTGTGAAAATTTTGATTTATAATATTCAATTTATATGCATATATCTAAGAACACCATGTACTCTGAGAAAATGGTATGAATGAAAAAACCTATTTATATTTTTTGATATAAAGTTTGTAAATATTTGATTGTAAAGATCAGGTCTTTAAATAATTTGTCTCTACCTAACCCAAGAAGATGTCATCAATTATTTTTGGTCCCAATTTCTTCCTTTTGTGTCCAGGAACAAGTACCTTTGCAAGGCACCCCCATACGCGGAGATATTTGAGACTTGGTTTAATCATTCCAATTTCTCAAAAAAACTACTTTCTTTATATTTATGGGAGCTCTATTCAGAATATGAAAAGTAGTATTGAAATCTCCCCCCCGCCATACATAAAGTTGGATAGCCTAATGTTTGGAGTAAGGTATTAAGCATGTCTATTAGAATTTGGTTCTGACGTCCCACAATCCCATTTGATTGTAGTGGATTAGGAGTGGTAACTCATGAACTACTCCCTAGAATGGACAAACTTTCAAGAGTAAATTTGAGGTGTACTTTCCTCCCCTATTAGACCTTAAATGTTCAAGTATTTTACTAGTTTAACCCTCTAATTCTTTCTTAAAGATTTAACTTTTTTCTAATGCCTCACATTTACTTTTAAGTAAATAAACATAACAATATCTACTTACATCATTAGAAATAACATTTATGCTCCCTAGTAGCATTCCCATTAAACTCATAGATGTTAGTGTACACTAAGTCAAGGATTGTTTAATTCCTATTCAGAGAATGACAATATTTTTTAGGTAGTTTATCTTGCACACATATTTCACATCTACTAACATTAATGTTGGATTTAGGAATTAAATCTAGATTCATCATTTGTTTTATTGAGCCAAACTTAACATGTCCCAAACGACTATGCCATATGCCAGAAGATGCAAAATTCATGCAACCATAAATACTTCCATTCAAATTTAAAATTTAATTTGAAATAGATTCAACAAGAAGCTTAAATAGATTCTCCATGTCACATAAATATCCCTCGCCAAAAAATAAAGAGTTAGGAAGGTGTGTCAAAATAGCTTTAGTACGTTTGCAGTGTATTCTAAAACCATCCCTGACAAAAATTGCACCACTAGGGATATTGTACTAGATGGACAGAACATGTCTGACTCTATGAAGTATCAAAACCTTTCTCAAAGGAAAGTTCAAGTTCATCCATCCTTCTCCTTTGACTTCTATAGAGATTGAGTCGCCTAAATACATGGATCCACCTTTTGAGGCATGGTAAGACAAAAATAGGGACTTGTCAGTACATATATGTACATTAGACCTGATGCCAATGATCCAATAAAGTAGTTCAAAATTTAAAAGGATTTTAGGTTTTATAGACACATAATCATCACTAAGGTTCAAGAAAGTAGTCATCATGTTGACTTCAACCTTCTCAGTTGCAGATGCGATAGCTTTCTTTGCCTTCTTTGAAGGACAATCCTTGTTCCAGTGGCTAACCTATCCACTTGTCCAACATGGTTTTTTCTTCAATTTCTTATGGATATTAGCCTTAGGTTTAAGTGCACTCCTTTATTTCTTATCTTTACATTTAGCAACACTAAAATTGATAGTTGGGTTTACATCAATATGTAACTTGACTTTCTTCCCTTTCAATTGCACCTCTTGTATGTTGATGTCCATCATGAGATTTTTCATTGACATGTCTCTTTTGTGATTCTTGAGACTCATGATAAATGACCCATGATTTAGAGAATTTCTCTATGACGGGCATAAAAACAAACTTATCAAGTAACTTTATGCTCGCATATTTGAGCTCGTGACATAAGAGTTGAAAGTCATGAGTTTGGTCAGAGACAGTTTACCCTCTACCACTTGAGACTTTAGAAACTTGGAAACACAATAATTTTTTGCATTCTGATTTTTTATATTAAATTTCTTTTCTAACTCTCCAACAAAACCTTATAAGTAGTAACATGAGGCTTAGAGAGAGAATCATACAATTTATTTTTTAAAGCAAACGAGATTAACCCTCAACATGTCTTATTAACCTTCTTTAAATTTGTAACTGATTTAGAATCACCAAGGATAGTTTCCTTTAGTTTCAAATAATCCTCTTCTAAAAACTAATCATTACCCACAATATTCAGTAAAATATACATTCTATTTTACCAACGAGCAAATGTAATTCCAGTAATTTTTCAGCCATGTTAGACGTGTCAAATTTTGTGCCAAAACTATGACCGACCATTATTAACTAATAATAATGAAATGATTTATATAAGACTGTTAGATGTAAATTTTAAGTCATTACATGCAACAACAATAGATGCAATCAACTTAACAGTTTCATTCCAGATCTAGATAAGAAATATATAGAACAAATAGTGCAAGCAAACATAGAGTAAAGAGAGCTAGGAACTCCATACATGACCATCCTTTGAGAAATAGGACATAATAGTTAAAGAATTTAGTGGCTAAAAATCCTCCTAGATGAGCACCGTTCTTCTAGTTTATCTGGTTACAAACCTATAGTAGACGAATGTCGTTGACAGTGGACAAGGTGCACTACTAGTGCAACCCAATAATCACATATCTCGCTACCCGACAAACAACATCTATGAGAGAAGGAAGGACAAATTGGCTTAGCACATGAGAAGAGTCTCCAAAAGGCACTCTTGGAGCGACAACTGAGGCAAGACAAGTTTCTGGGGATGGGGGTTTTTCATACATGAACAACAACCATTATTGTTTAGATATTGTTTTTATATTGTGATGTTAACCCTAATGACTAGAGACTTATTTATAACCCTCAACGCCCCATGTCCTATTCCTAGTATGACACGATTGATCACATAATCACTCTTGTACATGTAGAAGGAAAATGAGGAGACTCTTTACAATTAATAAGGAAAATAAGGAGTCCTTTTCCAATTAAGAAGGAAATGAGGAGTCTCTTTCTAATTAATAAAGAAAACAAGGAGTCCATTTCAAAATTAAGAAGGAAAATGAGGAGACTCTTTCTGATTAATAGGGAAAACAAGGAGTCCATTACCAATTCAGAAAGCATTGATTAAACAATAAATTAACTAATTAAGCAATTATCTTTTTATGCAAAAAAGGAGATAGAAAATTGAAGATAATTTTCTAGTCTTATTCCTAGTTTGCACAAAAGAATAAACTCTTCCTCCACCTTCCTTATGTACTACTAGATACGTTAAATGTCTTACAACCATTATGTCCAACACTATCTATTTGTTATATTTCACAATCAGTTATTTAGCAAACCATAGTTGCTTTATGAAAAACATTCTAAAAAGTTAACATTTTACAAGTTGAGACTTTGGGTCATATCCTACTAAAAGCATCATGATAATTTCCCAACTCGATTATATCATTATTGTATCTTACCAAAAACATCCTAATTGTTGTTGCAAAGGCATTTTATCAATCATCAGGATACATGAGTGTGTGCATATATGTCAATATGCCTAATAGCACACAAGCATTGTTAAATGATATCACTGTTCTTATAATAAGTTCACCTATCTCATTAGTTATGTAATATTTGGCCAATTCAATCATTGAAAGATAAACTTTTCCCTGATGTCTTTCTATGTTGGTGGGAGTTATCCTCTGATTGAGACTGCTTATGAGTCTCATGTGGTTGTTCCACATATTTTTAGATATAATGGAAGAAATGAAAAGGCATAGGTGATAAACACTTAATAAAGAATATCAAAATTTAGTCTAGAGTGCCCATGTACTCAATCTCATGGGTGATGGGTGGGCATTTGATATGGTGCAATGTATTACTCTTTCTTATATGTATCTTGTAACTGTAAACTATGAACTAGTTTAAATTACACTTCATTTTGTATATTCTTGTAGTTAGATCTCTTTGTAATTTACATGTCAAGATTAGAAAATATTTCTTTTGTTTCTTTTTATATCAAATCTATGGACTGGAGTATTATGTCATGTTATCCTTTGGTTCATCCATGGTGTAATGCAAAGTTATTTTTTGGTTTGCTCTGTTTAAGATACAATTTATAGGCCATATCTTCAAGACTAAATGACAAATTTCTAGTATGGTCCATGAAACATCCAATTTTATCTAAGATTTCAATGGTGTTTTTTTGACCCAAATTTTTTATATGTCGATTTCATTCAGGATAAAAATAATATGTAGGTTTTCTACTCAATATACTATTAAAATTTTTGTGTACTAGTTTAGTTAGGTTTTAACTTGGGGTTTATTCTAATAACTGATCATGATTTTATTTAAAAGGTGGGAAATTTTTTTTGACTTATTTGTGTGCTCATCGACCTATTTTTTATTGCCATTTACCACCTATTATTTCCAAGTATGCTGTTTAGGTTTTTTTATAAATTTTCTCTAATATTTAGATTGTAGGTTCCTTGATTTTGTGACATACAACACTTAGTAAGTCACAAGATTGGATTTTGTTACAACCCCAAAATTTTGGGTTCATCTGGTGAGAAATGTAATTTCTCATATTAAAGATATTTGGACAAATAATATAATTTGTTGTGAATAAATGGATTTAGTTTAAAATAGCCTTGTTGTTTGATTGTGGGCTTTATTGGCTATTGGGCCCGATAACAAGGAAATTCAATTAATTAATGAATAATTGAGTTGTTGAGAAAAGAGAGATGAGGTAGAAACCTCTAGAAGGCAAAGGAATATAATCCAAGAATGAATTGCGTGCCTCTTAGGATTCCTTGGGTCCCAAGGAGTCCAAAATTGCAAAGATAAAGCAATAAGAAAAGAAAAGATCAATTAGATATTTCTTTATTAAGAAAGAAGTTGAAAATAATGATAAAATGTGGAAAATGAGTTAAAAGAGGTACAATTGAGTTATACTTGGTGTATTTTCGTATCCAAAGGATTCCTAATAATAAAAGGAATGCCAATGAGAGAAATAATAAGGGAGATAAAGAGGAATCCTCAAAAAGGAATAATTTAATGAAAAGAGTTAGGGAAATATGAGTAATTGACAATTAAAAGAAGATAAAGGCAAATAGATTTTCCCCAATATGGGAATCCGTGCCTTTGGGATTTCTTGAGGTCCAAGGGACCCAAACTAACAAGATAATGGCAAAAGGAAAAGGTTTAATAATTAATTTGGAGTAATTAAGGAAAAAAACTTGGGAGAGAAGAAAGCCTTCCCATCCTTTGCTTTTTGTTTCCCAAATTTTGTACGAAGATAGACAATAATAAAAGGGACGTTCCCTTAAAATTTGAGATAAATCAGAGTTATGGTTTAGGAGATATTAATTTTGCAAGATTATCTTTGACTTAGGAGTTTTCCTGAATTAAATAATAAATACACATAATTCCCTTTGAACGCATGTGATGAGGCCCGTTGGATCCTAATCCAATGATGGGCGCTCATCGTCTAAGTCCCGCTGGGACTAGAACTCTGCTGGTTATAGGGTGGACTTTCCATCCTAGATTCTCGGACTCCAGCGCATGAGCAAATCGGGAAACTGTCCCATTAGATTCAGGAGGGGAAATCACGAAGATTCCTCCCTAGTTTCATTAGGTTTCGTCGATGTTTGAGGAAACGCCCAAACCAGCAGGTACCCTTCCTCGACCCTATACATATAGGGGAGGGAGATCCAAGGTGCCGGCATCACCTTTTGATAGTCCAAACCCTGCGGACGGAAGCAAGGAGTGCGTCCGTGCACTCAATTGACCGATTCATGTCGACCTGTACTCTCATCTTCTCAAAGATCATCACCAGAGTCCGGCAGGTGGTTGACGACCTTGGTGTGACTTCAGTGAGCGATTGACGGCGCCAACCAGTTTGGGTGAAGGGGGCGGAGCTCTCTGGACCATCGACGCGAGCAAAGGTGCCCTAAAACCCAGAGTCAACCTTGCGGTTGACCGGCGTTGCTATAGCAACAGGGACGCGAGGAAGAAGGAGGCCCCAGTCATTTACCAACTTGCCCCTCCACGCCAACTTTGCTGGTAAGGACATTCCTGTCCTTTACTTATTTTGACCGCAGTGTTAAGGTGCGCGTGATCATGGCCGCTGGATCCCAAGTGGACCACCAGACCATTGATCGAGCGATCCTCGATTTTCCTAATTAGTTGATAAATTGATAAAAACAAATTATCTTAGAAAAACCGTATCTGGAGATAGAAAACTCATATGGAGAAAGTTAATACATGAAAAGTGACCAGAAAAATATGAGGAATTTAATAAAAATGGTTTGAGACCCTGAATCTAACTCTTTTTGTAAAAGTATATTTCTAGAATAGAAAAAGGGTTAATTTGTGGATAAAAACCCTAATTGTTGATAAAAGATATAATTAGTCTTACAATTAAGTTAATTCGAGTAGGGTTAACTTATTTACTGTTTTAGATGGCTACTAACCTGTTTTGATGATAGAATTACAAGTTTAGGGTTTGTAACTCCATATGTGGATTAAAATGTTTGGAAACCCTAATTTTGAAAAAGAAATGATAAAGTAATTCGAAATTAGGGTTTAATGGACTAAGTCTGATCTTAGGAATCTTAATAGATGATTAAGCAAGAAAATTAGGGTTTGATGTATAATTTGATAAAAGTAAGGTAAAGGCAATAAAAAGGAAATAAAACCCTAATTATGGTCAAAACCCTAAAAACAAAAGGGGCAAATAACCTAGGAAACCCTTAGAATTATTGAATCATAATGACATGATTAATAATAGAGGAATTAAATGCCTTTTTCAGGAGCTTGTGTGTGTACTTGCTTGATTTCCCGATTGATTAAGTTACTTCTGCATTCAAGTCTTCATTAACAGGTATGTGGTTAATTATGAATAACCGCTTTAGTTTCCCGATGATTTTTTGGATGGTTAATCGCATTGAATGCAAATTATCTGTTGGATGTTCATACTTGCAAATTATAAAGTCACTATGATTATCACATTAATAATAGAAGTATGGATTCTCGCACCTACATGCCACCCTGATGGATGATGCCAAAGGTCAGGCCCAGATGGGTAGACCAATGGACACCTTGAGTGGTGACCCCAGGCACCAAGAAGGTGGCCTATGATATTGCATGACTAGTGGGCACCATGAGTGGTGACCCCCAGGCACCAAGCTCGGGATTGAGAAGGTGGCCTTAAGTCATTGGCAAAGGGCACCCTAAGGTGGGTATGCCAGGGTTAGGGTAAAAGAGGTGGAGAATGTCATATTAAAAAGTGTAAATTGGTATGTTAATTAATTTGATTGTGATTATTAAATTGTTAGCCATTTTATCTATCTCTCCATCGCCTCATGTATCCTCCTCTAGGTCCTCCCCTCGTCTGACCTTCCTCCATAGCTTCCCTCTTTCTTCCACCACAGCTTCTCATAGAAACCCTCTCACCCCTCCTCCTATCAGGGAAGAATCTAGCTGCCACAGTCAGTGCTCCCCTCCGTTGTACTAGCATCAAGCCCTTCCTCTGCCATTCTTTCCATTCAGTAACAGTCTCATCTCCTCGTTCCACACCATAACTTGGCTGATGTCAAGCCCATGCTCAAAAACATCTACCTATTCTCATCCATGTTCGTGTGGCATTCCCATTTTCAGGAGTCAATGACCATCCTTTACAGAAATACCTGCATCTCAAGCATAATTGATCCAAAAAAAATATTGCTAACTAACATGATTTAAATTGGCTATAATTAGAATCCCAAAACTCAAGAACACATATGTGTTTATGAATGAAACATTCTAAATAGGAGAATGTCAATTTAGACACATATACTATGTGGATGTGCACACAAGGAAGCATTCTAAATAGGTAGAAGATAGATTATCCTCCCGTGGACCAAGACCCAATGGTAACTATTTGTCGTGCATCAAAACAAAATCAGCAACCAAGGTATGATGCATAATATAAATCCATTTTTTTACTTTTGGGGGTGCGCCTTATACTATTTTATATCCTTGATTTTATCTTCTATCCTAAATAAAATTAAGGGACCCATGATTAGAAAACAATTCCAAACTTGGCACCCACACTAATTGGAAGGAAATAAAATATGATTATTGAAATGCACATTTGTGGTGTGATACCTTTTTTAGGATGCATATATTAGATTCAACCTTTGAGACATCCTTTTATGAGTTCCAATACAATTAGGGTTTCATTTCATTGCCATTGTATGTATTATAATATTACATCTTTCACATAAAAATTAATTAAATTGAATCCTATTGGAACCCTAATTTAAATCCTAATTTGATTTAAACTTGTCCATTCTAGCATCCTAATTTGATTTGATTAAACCCTAACATTGATGAAACCCTAACATCAATTGTGATGAAACCCTAACATGTACATATATATTATTGTGTTTGTTGGCCTAGAAACTCATCCAAGATTTACTCATTAGGAGTAAATCTTGGATAGTCCCCGGTTTGGGACTGTTCTTGAACACCTAATCTCACTTAGGATGTAAGTGTATAATGTGTATTGGGTTTTCGAGAAAATTTTGGTAGCATTTCCCCGTTTGTTCTCTAAGTACATATGTACTTAGAGAACAGCGGGGAAATGCTGCCGGAATTTTCTTGAAAACCCAATACACATTATACACTTACTAGTGAGATTAGGTGTTCAAGGATGGGATAGGTGGTACACATTTATTATATATAAGAATGACATCACATGTGTTTGTTGGCCTAGAATGTGAACAATCATTGTTCTTTATATTACTTGTACATTGGTATAAATTAGAATGAACAATCACTAAATTATATATTGTTTGTATGGAGTCCGGCTTCATTGTAGATATCTATTATTGTGTTTGTTGGCCTAGAAACCCGTCCAAGATTTACTCATTAGGAGTAAATCTTGGATAGTCCCCGGTTTGGGACTGTTCTTGAACACCTAATCTCACTTAGGATGTAAGTGTATAATGTGTATTGGGTTTTCGAGAAAATTTTGGTAGCATTTCCCCGTTTGTTTTCTAAGTACATCTGTACTTAGAGAACAGCGGGGAAATGCTGCTGAAATTTTTTTGAAAACCCAATACACATTATACACTTACTAGTGAGATTAGGTGTTCAAGGATGGGATAGGTGGTACACATTTATTATATATAAGAATGAAATCACATTATACACTTAGGTAGGATGTAAGTGTATACCCTAATCTTTTCCTAATATATACTTGTTTCCTAATATATACTTGTTTTCTCTGATCATAGAATGGATAGATCATGGATGTCCATTCGTAATCGTTGCACCCCAGAGTTTATATCTGGTCTTGATCAGTTTATTAGATTTGCCGAGGAACATAGGAAAAAACCTACAGATAGGTTCTACTGTCCATGTAGGCATTGCGGTAACAACTTGAAAGTCAACACTGGTGAGGAAATCAAAAGTCATGTCATGTGCAACGGGATCCTATAGATGAAGAAGAGTACTATGATAAGTATGATGACTCCAGTCCATTCTCAGTTGGGTTGCCAACTCCACAAAATATTGAAGCTAATGATGACTTATATGTGCGTGGAGATCACAATGAAGGATTGTTAATTGATAAAAGATCACAATTTTAGAGACATGTATGTTTATACAAATGCTAAATGTTTGCCTTTTTCTAGTTAATACAAATGCTAAATGTTTGCCTTTTTAATGACATTTTCAGATGGCCGACCATGATGAGCATGATGTCCATGATGAGCATGAAGTCCATGATGAGCATGCTGTCCATGACGAGGGAAAAAAGACTTGATATGGAAGGATTTATGCGTGAGTTATTATTATTTGCAATTCTATTTTGTAGATTACAAATTCTATTATTTGCAATTCTATTTTGGATACTAGTTAATAACATTTCTATTTTACAGAATCTGTTTGCATTGGATGAGAAGTTGCATCATAAAAGTGTGATGCAACGCGCTGGAAAGAAGCTTAGGAATTATAGGACAAATCTGAACAGAGAATACATAAAAGAGGGTGATAAGAAGAAGAAGTCAGCCCTTGAACAATGGAACTTCTTGGACAAAGAAGATTGGGACAATTTTGTTGCTTCAAGAAAATCTGAAGAATTCAAGGTATTAGGCGTCACTCCCAATTTAATTAATATACATTGTATTCACCTATTCAAGATTAACATTTAGTGCTACTAACCAAATCATTAATGTGCATACTAACTAGGCCCTCAGTGACGCACAAAAAGCAAGGCGTGCACTGAATGTGCATGACCACACTATGGGTCCAAAAGGCTATGCAAGCGTTCGCCAAAGACTACAGGCGGAGTCTGCGGCTACTCAGCAGTCTGCTGCTACTTAGGAGTCTGCTCCTACTCAGGAGTCTGCCACACCCATGCCTCGCCATGATATCTGGATAGCTGGCAGGCAAAACAAGAAGGGTGAAATAAAGAAGCATGTAACTGCTGAGGCGGCTGCAAAAATGGTAAAATACAACTCTTAGAGAAATCGTTTGAATATTAATTATTTGTGGTGTTAACTTACCACTTTCTGTTTATGGTGATTAGCGGGAGCTGCACGAGCAGAGGAAACAAGGCACGTTCATCCCTCAGGGCACAAGGGATGAATTGGCAGTTGCTCTGGGTAACCCAGAGCATCCTGGATGTGTTAGAGGTGTCGGCGCTGGTGTTGGCATCAAAGCATTCTTTGGGCCATCCCAGCACAAACCCAGAGCGGGACTTTCTCAAGAAGAGGTAACCTATTCTTTTTTTAGAATGTTACCGCAAAAGGAAATTCATTAATAAGAAGCTAATGTTTCTTTTATCCATGTATAGGAGAAGGTCAAGGAAGAATTGTTGCGGTGGCAGGCATCTCAGGCTTCCAATCAGCCTATGGTGACCCACTCTTCTCCTGATGCACAGACTGCGAGTAATCCTGGAGACCCATCGCCTAGCACGTCTACTGTAAGTATTATTTATGACATTGTAGCTAGTCTTTTCAAGATGATATGTTTTCAAGATTATATGTATATATGTATAACATTCTTTACGTAAATTTGTAGGCATTGAAGCCATGCCGCTTAAGAATGCAAGACTATTTCGATATACGTACTGACGTTTTGTTTGTCGGCGTTTTAGGAACAACAATTGAAAGAACAAACAGTAAAGTGACACATTGCGGGAAAAGAAATAAAGTGCAAGGAGGATTAGATAGAATAATTCAAGACCAGGATAGATAGATTTCCAAGGTTTTCAAAGGTAAGTAAAGTTTTAATTTTATACCAAATTCCAGTTAGTTAGTAGAATTTCATAATTGTTATTGATTATTTTTCGAACCTTTGATCCTGTTAATTGAATAACAGCTCTGACCTTCGGGTCTCCCTTAATTGGGGGTTACCAGGAGGTGGGGTCGTTACAATTGGTATCAGAGCATAGGTTCCTCACTTAATCCTTAATAATTATTAAATTTTACAAATTCTGTAGAACCCAAGGGAGTTATTAGAGGATTATCTAAAAGATAGAGGTGTCTAGAAAAGGATCACGACCGGGGGCTGGCAATATTTTCCTTCGCACCACTAGTCGGAATACGAGGACTCCCGGATCTGTGTGACTGCCTGGCCAAAGTCTTAGGGTATGATTCGAAATAAGATACCTTTAGGACTCCCTCATCTTGTTCATCCCTTCTCAACTCAAATTCTATTAAGGACCTTAAGGATTAGGGTTTTCTCTCTTCTCCTCACCCTCTTGAGGTATGGGAAAAGTTAATAAGGTCTAAGGAATCCTCCACCAAATTAATGAAAAGCATGTAAATAAGATGTCATGGACATAAGCTTAATAGATTAAGTGAAACTAAAGAATAGATACATGCTTAGGTCGTATGACACGAGTTGTCATTGCCCTCAGGAGAAGACCTGAGGCTAGACCTCCTTGACAGGGGGATGAGTAGAGAGAGTTAGTCTTGGAGGTAGAGATCTCCATTAAAAATAGAGACCTAGTACATCCTTTGAGGATGAGGGTAACCCTAACCCTAAGTGAAGGTTAGAGAGAGAGATGACATGATGAGTTAGATGTCATGGTTGACTGAGTGTTTGGTTGGTCATGCCTTTGGGATGGCATAAGAGGGTGGATGACCTAGTACCTTGGAAAACCCAAACCTGGAGAGGGTCGTGCATGCCATAGCAAAGGATAGTGTAATGCCTGGGCCCACTGCCCATGGCTCTAGTAGAGTTTCAGGAATGACGACTGGCCCCACAGACCACCACTAGCCTTAACTGTGCACTTTGTTCACACTGACGCGCAAGCTAGGATCAACTTCCCGACTGGTCACCCATCCTAGTACTACTCCAAGCTGAGCACGCTTAACTATGGAGTTCTTTAGTGATGGGCTCTCGGAAAAGGAGATGCACCTTGGTGATTTGGGTAGTCCAATCATTCCTTTTAAGATCATGTTATCTGAGGCCTCAAATCCTGGGATGTTACAATCTCGTCCACTTAGACTCTTGACGTCCTCGTCAAGGCTCAACTATATGGCCTCATAATCTGACCCCATTTCGGTGCAGACCCACAATGGCCCATGGACACCGAGCTCCCGTCCACAGATACCAGCGCAAGGGCGGCTCCATCTCATCTCTACGAATAGCCCTTTCCAACTTGCCTGGACCGCACGGCTCAAGACTGGCATGCCACATGCCCATGTGGGCCCCACCTACTGGAGGGGTTATGGCTCTGATACCATTTGTAAAGCCTGGGCCCACTGCCCTAGGCTCTAGTAGAGTTTCAAGAATGACGACTAGCCCCACAGACCACCACTAGCCTTAACTGCACACTTTGTCCACACTGACGCGCAAGCCAGGATCAACTTCCCGACTGGTCACCCATCCTAGTACTACTCCAAGCTGAGCACGCTTAACTATGGAGTTCTTTAGTGATGGGCTCCCAGAAAAGGAGATGCACCTTGGTGATATGGGTAGTCCAATCATTCCTTTTAAGATCATGTTATCCGAGGCCTCAAATCCTGGGATGTTACAGATAGCTCCTTTGTGGATGAGGTTAGGGGAGAACCTATAGTTACCCTATGGGCTTAGGCAAGTAGGGTATAGATTGATGAAATCCAGGTTAAGAGATCATGATGGACGACTTATGAAAGGGGTATGGATGCTCTTGAGCCAAACATGAGTTGAGCATAGGATTCAACCACATAGGGGTATGATTGTGAGCACAAGCCTTCATGGAAAGGGACCTCTAGTAAGTATGGTTGGAGGTGGAATTAGCTCTAGAGAGAGGAAGTAGAACCCCAACAAGGAGGTTGGAAGCCTAAAACCCCGAAACTTGAGCAATAGTCAGAGTCGAGAATGATGCGACCTAAGTGGATGATAGTGGTTGCCTTATGCTTGATCCCTGGAGGATGATGATATCTTGGTTGCCTTTAGAGGAACCAAACCCTAGAGAGAGGACGATGCTTCTAGTACCCAGGGTATAAGGGGTTACCTGTTGGATGAGATAAAGAGTGCCTTAGACCCTGAGGAGGTTTAAGTACCCTGTTGTGAGGGTTTATACCTAGTTGAATGTCCTTGAGGAGGACTCAAATCTAAGGGTTGCTCATTTAAAAGGATCATGGGAGAACATGGCATACCTTGGACATGTTTGATTCATGGTTAAGAGGTTGAGCATGTAGTTAGATATCCAAAGGAGAACCTAGGGTTCCTAGGCCTAAGAGGGGAAGCAATGTACCCGATGCGCATGATGAGATTTGAGTCTCTATAGTTTCGAGCATGGTACTCCTCTTGTGTAGAGGTAAAGTAAATCCCTTACGTTAAGGGTATGTTTGATGAACCCCTCACAACTAAGTTAATGTAATGTTGAGGATGAGGACAAGTGCGACCTAGCATGGTTTTGTAGGTACGCTGGTGCCTTAGTAGTTGTTGGTTTAAGCATGCTCATATGGATGTAAACCCTAAGAATGCTTGTGACCTTTGTTATAAAGGTGTAGTTTCCTCCCATCCTGGGAGAGTGACCCTTTGGTAGGAAGTTTACCAGTTTGGTTGGTTTTGAGGTAACCTAAGGAGGTTTCATAGGATCTTGAGAAGCTAAGTGAAGAGTACATGGCATGAGAATGAACCTACTGACCCATAGATAACCATCTCTATGTGCATGTGGATGTGTTACCATGGAGGTAACCGGTATGGGGCTCGAACAAGGTAGGCAGGTTGTCATGACCCTTATGAAAGGATAAAAGACAGCCCAAGAATGCAGAGAGAGATGATGAAGGATTAGGTAAGGTTCTGAGTTGAACATGTACTATGATAGAATCCTAAGTCTATCCAAGGGTCAGGTAGGGATAATACCGATGAAAGACGGAGTTGCCTAATTCCCTAGTTGCACATGACCGTAGGGTCGGGAGGTAACAACTATCATTGTCTGAGGGCCATGGGTTAGGAGATTGATCACCTTCATGAACTCATGGGACCCAAAGGGCAGATGAGTAGGGCACTCTCTGGATGCATAAGGGAAGAGGGATGACCCCAAAAGTGCCGACACCCTATAGACCTAGAGGAAATGACCAAGGATTGTGTGGTGACCCAAGTAGGTTTCAGATCAATTTTCCATGGAAGATTTTTTTTTAATATCATGATATTTGTGATGTGGAGACATGAGTTGCACGTTTCAACTTAGATTTGAAGGTGTACTGGCAAGGTGGGATGTACCATCTCTACTCCTGGAATGGGAAGAACTTTGTATTTGGACGACCGCCAAATGCTTATTTCTTCTTGTTATGGGAGTGAGAGATAGGACAGTACGCATGCCTTACACCAAGGATAAAAGATGATGGAAGTTGGAACGTTGCTATGAGGTATGAGGATAGAGATAATAACATACCCTTGTGGAGTGAGCGATACATGTATGGTTTACAAATAGTAAGAGAAATAAGGATGTTTTTTTTGTAGAAGCTTTGTGGAATTTGCAAGTTAGCCAAGGTCGAGTTCGATCACAGTGAGGATGAGCTCAGAGCTTCTTGATGAAGATAGACTTAGAGTTTGAGATGAGATGATAAGTTCAATACATGGAGGTGTATGTTACCTAACACTTAAGGATGAGAGGTGGTAATGAATGCTCTGGTTGAGATCTAGCTGCCTAGTTTAATTAGAGGCTAGTAGAAGTTGAGGTTGTTTGGCTAACCCTAAGTTTGGAAATAATATGTGTTTTGGCTAATACTCGGATGTAATAAGATATGTTGAACAAGTTAATGGTTGTTTGGGTAGCCAGTTTAGTCCTTGATGTAGTAAAAGGATGGTGATAGAACCTCAGATACACTTCTTTGGATAGGAAGGTAACAAAACCCTTTTGAGAATGGTTTAGGGTTTTCGAGGTATCAAGCTTGAGGAATCATAACAATACAGGAGGTCATGATATACCTTGATACTAAAAAGATAGTAAGTGATGGTAGCATTCTGGATGCTTAAAACAAAGTTGCATGTAGCATGTGGCCATGCAAGCCGGGAGGTGAAGGACGAACACCATTAACCCAGTGCATAGATATAAAGTATAAAGAGTTCCCGAGAGGGAATGGGAGTTCATCACTATGGATGTTGTGAGTCTCTCTTAGACCCAGAAGGTCAAGATACAATATGGGTTATGGTAGATCGCCTTACCTAGATGACATGAGAAAGGAAGAGTTCTGTCAAGGGACAGATCTGGTTGAACTACATATGAAAAGAGATGGTTCGACTACACCATGATGCGAGTTCAAAAGTTCTTGGGTATGACCAAGGTTCACTTCCATGAGGTGGGAGTGGATACATGAAGAACTCAATGATAGTACAGTTTATCACCCCATACTAATGGACAATATGATTTGATGAGAGCATGTGTGCTCATTTAGGGTGGTACATAGAGACAATTCTTAAGATATGATGTTAACCACCATAGCCTTTATCGGGATGCAAGAAGTTCTATAGGGAGGTTGTGTCGATCACCACTTCATTATGATGATTTTGGTGAAGGAGGCCTCGCGAAGGTCAGAAAAGAACCAAAAGTGTGTGCATATGAAGTCGCTTTGATCATGCAATGGCTGAGAAAGAGCCCAGTGGTGACATGAGTCACGAGCTGATGCAAAGCAGACTGATGTGCAGTTCACTGTAGGAGAATATGTGATGTGGAAATCTGACCCCTCTAAGCTACAGATGAGAAAGTTGAGTCCCCGATATATGGGTCCATTTGAGATGGATTGGTGGAGATGGTTGTGTTAACCTTACCCCTCAGGATAAAATGATGTGTTGCATGAGTCCGATCTAGAGCACTATGTGAGGTACCCAAGCCAGGTGTTGTGCCCTGAACCTATTCAACTTTTGAAAGGTTGAAAAGTCCTGAGTCACCTATGAGGGTACAATATACCAAGGTAAGAAAGAACTCAGATGGAAGAAAATAAGATAATGAAGGTTCTTGGGAAACACCATGGAAAGGGTGAAGCCACATGGGAGCCCTGATGGACATAAGAAGACTTATCCTGTTTGTTTGCTTGCTTGATGGAATTTTGAGGGCAAAATTCTCATAAGAGGGGAAGGATGTTACAACCCCAAAATTTTGGGTTCATCTGGTGAGAAATGTAATTTCTCATATTAAAGATATTTGGACAAATAATATAATTTGTTGTGAATAAATGGATTTCGTTTAAAATAGCCTTGTTGTTTGATTGTGGGCTTTATTGGCTATTGGGCCCAATAACAAGGAAATTCAATTAATTAATGAATAATTGAGTTGTTGAGAAAAGAGAGATGAGGTAGAAACCTCTAGAAGGCAAAGGAATATAATCCAAGAATGAATTTCGTGCCTCTTAGGATTCCTTGGGTCCCAAGCAGTCCAAAATTGCAAAGATAAAGCAATAAGAAAAGAAAAGATCAATTAGATATTTCTTTATTAAGAAAGAAGTTGAAAATAATGATAAAATGTGGAAAATAAGTTAAAAGAGGCACAATTGAGTTATCCTTGGTGGATTTTCGTATCCAAAGGATTCCTAATAATAAAAGGAATGCCAATGAGAGAAATAATAAGGGAGATAAAGAGGAATCCTCAAAAAGGAATAATTTAATGAAAAGAGTTAGGGAAATATGAGTAATTGACAATTAAAAGAAGATAAAGGCAAATAGATTTTCCCCAATATGGGAATCCGTGCTTTTGGGATTTCTTGAGGTCCAAGGGACCCAAAATAACAAGATAATGGCAAAAGGAAAAGGTTTAATAATTAATTTGGAGTAATTAAGGAAAAAAACTTAGGAGAGAAGAAAGCCTTCTCATCCTTTGCTTTTTGTTTCCCAAATTTTGTACGAAGCTAGACAATAATAAAAGGGACGTTCCCTTAAAATTTGAGATAAATCAGAGTTATGGTTTAGGAGATATTAATTTTGCAAGATTATCTTTGACTTAGGAGTTTTCCTGAATTAAATAATAAATACACATAATTCCCTTTGAACGCATGTGATGAGGCCCGTTGGATCCTAATCCAACGATGGGCGCTCATCGTCTAAGTCCCGCTGGGACTAGAACTCTGTTGGTTACAGGGTGAACTTTCCATCCTAGATTCTCGGACTCCAATGCATGAGCAAATCGGGAAACTGTCCCATTAGATTCAGGAGGGGAAATCGTGAAGATTTTCCCTAGTTTCATTAGGTTTCATCGCTGTTTGAGGAAACGCCCAAACCAACAGGTACCCTACCTCGACCCTATATATAGGGGAGGGAGATCCAAGGCACCGACATCACCTTTTGATAGTCCAAACCCTACGGACGGAAGCAAGGAGTGCGTTCGTGCACTCAATTGATCGATTCGTGTCGACATGTACTCTCATCTTCTTAGAGATCATCGCCGGAGTCCGGCAGGTGGTTGACGACCTTGGCGTGACTTCAGCGAGCGATTGATGGCGCCAACCAATTCAGGTGAAGGGGGAGGAGCTCTCTGGACCATCGACACGAGCAAAGGTTCCCTGAAGCCCAGAGTCAACCTTGCGGTTGACCGGCGTTGCTACAGCAACAGGGATCGCGAGGAAGAAGAAGAAGGAGGCCCCGATCATTTACCAACTTGCCCCTCCATGCCAACTTTGCTGGTAAGGACATTCCTATCCTTTACTTCTTTTGACCGCAGTGTTAAGGCGTGCGTGATCATGGCCGCTGGATCCTAAGTGGACCACTGGACCATTGATCGAGCGATCCTCGATTTTCCTAATTAGTTGATAAATTGATAAAAACAAATTATCTTAGAAAAATCGTATATGGAGATAGAAAACTCATATGGAGAAAGTTAATACATGAAAAGTGACCAGAAAAATATGAGGAATTTAATAAAAATTGTTTGAGACCCTGAATCTAACTCTTTTTGTAAAAGTATATTTCTAGAATAGAAAAAGGGTTAATTTGTGGATAAAAACCCTAATTGTTGATAAAGATATAATTAGTCTTACAATTAAGTTAATTCGAGTAGGGTTAACTTATTTACTGTTTTAGATGGCTACTAACCTGTTTTGATGATAGAATTACAAGTTTAGGGTTTGTATCTCCATATGTGGATTAAAATGTTTGGAAACCCTAATTTAGAAAAAGAAATGATAAAGTAATTCGAAATTAGGGTTTAATGGACTAAGTCTGATCTTAGGAATCTTAATGGATGATTAAGCAAGAAAATTAGGGTTTGATGTATAATTTGATAAAAGTAAGGTAAAGGCAATAAAAAGGAAATAAAACCCTAATTATGGTCAAAACCCTAAAAAAAAGGCAAATAACCTAGGAAACCCTTAGAATTATTGAATCATAATGACATGATTAATAATAGATGAATTAAATGCCTTTTTCAGGAGCTTGTGTGTGTACTTGCTTGATTTCCCGATTGATTAAGTTACTTCTGCATTCAAGTCTTCATTAAAAGGTATGTGTTTAATTATGAATAACCGCTTTAGTTTCCCGATGATTTTTCAGATGGTTAATCGCATTGAATGCAAATTATCTATTGGATGTTCATACTTGCAAATTATAAAGTCACTATGATTATCACATTAATAATAGAAGTATGGATTCTCGCACCTACATGCCACCCTGATGGATGATGCCAAAGGTCAGGCCCAGATGGGTAGACCAATGGACACCTTGAGTGGTGACCCCAGGCACCAAGAAGGTGGCCTATGATATTGCATGACTAGTGGGCACCATGAGTGGTGACCCCCAGGCACCAAGCTCGGGATTGAGAAGGTGGCCTTAAGTCATTGGCAAAGGGCACCCTAAGGTGGGTATGCCAGGGTTAGGGCAAAAGCGGTGGAGAATGTCATACTGAAAAGTGTAAATTGGTATGTTAATTAATTTGATTGTGATTATTAAATTGTTAGCCATATTTGCAAGATTTTTGGTTGTTCCCACATACCAGTATATTTCGATATAATGACCGACATTTTGTTTGTCGGCGTTTTAGGAATAACAATTGAAAGAACAAACAGTAAAGTGACACATTGCGGAAAAAGAAATAAAGTGCAAGGATGATTAAATAGAATAATTCAAGACCAGGATAGATAGATTTCCAAGGTTTTCAAAGGAAGTAAAGTTTTAATTTTATACCAAATTATAGTTAGTTAGTAGAATTTCATAATTGTTATTGATTATTTGTCGAACCTTTGATCCTGTTAATTGAATAACGGCTCTGACCTTCGGGTCTCCCTTAATTGGGGGTTACCGGGCGGCGGGGTCGTTACAGATTTAGTACAAGTCACATATGATTTCATAATAATTGAATCACATGTGAGATAAATTAGTACCGAACACTACGTGCAATTTCTACTACACAATGTATAAAATGACAATGAGAGAAGGAATAATGCTACAAAAAATGACATGTAATGCCCACCTACTACAAATTGTGTCAACATATAACTACCACTTTTGTCCATTCAACTACATTACATGTTCCTCACCTACATATGTGTACTTAAATGACTGATTCAAGTCATTTATTGAAATTAACAACTTACATGATGTCTAATTGATCTACACTATGTGTAAGTGTTTTCCAAATTAAGATTCAAAATGAATTCATCTACTCACATATAGAAGGCATTAGAAAGCATCTGGGTCATTATCTCTAAAGGATCTTGGCTTATCTGCAAGAGCATACATGCCGAGAGTGCGAGAGGGGCTGAATTTACCATTGTAAAGCATGGGAAGAGATGTGAGAGATGGTATTCTTAATCTACAACCATCATATTCTTCTCTCTCCACAAATGTATTGACTTCTACTCCATCAAGATATGAGAAGGGGATGTGAGGAAATTTTCCAGGCATTTTGAATGATGACTTGTATTTCCTATTAGTGCCTTAGCCATTCTCTCTCTTTCCTTTATGTGTACAATTATTTTATTGATCATTATGATTTAATGATGTGTTTAATTCATACTTGTATGTTTTATGTATGATCAAGTAATCTCCTCATCTTGGATGTGGAGGAGAATCCCCCACATCATTTCATGTCAAACAATAACATTCTATGCATTGAACATGTTTTCTTATTAATGTATATGTAATTTATGCATATGTTAATGACTGATCACCCTTAGTATATGTCTTAGGACCTGTGATGCATGTCAAGAGGGTTTTTAAAGAGCAAAGAGAGTCCATTTCCAGTTTGATAGAATTAACAGAGGTGATTAGATTGGATGGGCAATACCAAGTGATCTAGTTCTTTTTGAGTGATGGAAGTTCTATATATAGATTTTTGTTATTACATTACTTGTTTCTATGGTCATTTGGAGTAATTTATTCCCTATAAGAATTTGTAAGCCATTATTTGATGTGGGATGCGTGGTGCAATGAAATACTAAGTCCATGATACTTCTCTTAAAATGTATAAACCATTCAAAGCAACTGGATGTTACTTTAATTAGTTTTTTGATTTAATGCAACACAAGTATCTTACTTAAATTGATATGGCTTGTCAAAACCCTAGAGATATTGTTCCTAATAAATACATCCCCCCTTTGGATATTGACTTAGATACAATATCTCATGTATACTTATGTGGAGAATGAGTTGATTCAGTTTCTAAATATAACACTCATTGCAAACGTAACAAGTTTCCGACATCATTGTTGGAACTTTTCAATCTTGTTGGACTAAGAACTCTAGTGAGTAAGTGAGATTAGGTTAATTTTCATTATTACATTCCTTCATAAACATTACATTATCCTTACATCTATTTCACCCATTTTGTTATCATTTTGCGTTCATGTATTTTTTGCTCATTCCATTTCCCACTAATAATCATTTTAATTTTTGTTTTTAGTGAATTTCTCATTGTCCAATGAAAATTTATAGCAAAAATGTATTACACTCAGCTTTTTGAAGAGTTCATCAATTATTATCATCTTAAATAGGGATATAAATTCTCCTACTACTAAGGTGAAAAATTTCTTCACCATCCCTCATATTTTATAGCTGATACATCAAAATCATTTCAGAGGCGTTGCCCTGAAGGACTCAAACCTTGATATTACATAATGTCTGCTGTCAATGTGTACATTCAAGATAAATGAAGTACAAACTAAAGTACAAAATTACTCATGTTTCCATTCATCTGAGGGATAGATCTAAGACGTTGCTTCTCTATTTGACACAAGGCTCAATTAGAAAATGGGATGACTTCGTTCAAGGCATTCCAATCCAGATTATATTATCACAAAATTATTTTACCCCAATGTAGATCCTAATCCAAAACCCATCGCTTAGATAGACAATGTTAAAGGAATTAAAACATCCATCTCTGAGTGACCTAAAGATCACACACAACATACAAAATAATTAGATAAAACTTCATATTTCATTTATATTGAACAAACAGTTTATGAATGGTGGACGAAAAGAAAAATGACATGTAATATACAAGTAAGAAAATTAAGTAGCTAGCTACTACGTGCTAACTACTCAATATAACCCATGAAATTTTTGTTGGTTATAGATTTTTTCTAGAGTTTTCAAATGATTTCTAAATAGCAGAAGCACAATATTTGCAAGTCGACGTTGTATACATATTGTAACCTAAAATTATAAAATCAGACACAATCAATGCAAATGCATTGTTGCATTGTGAAAATAAAATAAACTTAGTAAGTTCATAAGAATATAGTTCTTGAAAACATAACATACAAAAAAGAAGCGAAACGACTCTCAAGAATATTCATTTTTCTACAACAAACATATTTATTTACGTATTCCATTATTCAGAGGAGGCAATTCTAGAAGGGCCGTTTCCTGGCCCACACATCCCATGGGATGGGTTTGAAAGAGCCATGTATACTTGAGGAATACAAGTTACCTTCCAAAGGTGTCTACCCCAAGATACAAGAAGGTACATCGAGATTTGTGACCTCACCCCAAGATAGAGGCAGTTGTAGAAAGGTTGTGTCCTTACCCCAAGATATAGACAAGTGCCATGAGAACACAACTTCATATAATTAAAAATTATTTTATGTTTTAGATTTTTAAATTTAAAATGTATAGAAAAAGAGACTAATAAGTAGGGAGCAATTTAGTTAAAAAATATTATATTCGAGCATAGGGACTCATACATATACAATATAATTAGATATATCATAAGCAAGGTCAATAGGAGGATAAGAGTACCTTTGAGATTTGGAGTATAGATCTTGGAAAAGTAAACTCAGATTATTGAAGTCCTAAAATGTACTAAACACACATGCATCAAAATAAGGATATCAGTCACAAGGACAAAGATATGGGTTTTAAGTATCGTTACTAAACTTAGGTGTAGTTTCACATCCATGAACAAGATTCCAAGTATACAACTATTTGAGTCTAGTATCAAGTTCCAACATCATTTTCTAAAAACGTATTCATGGGATGTATCCACACCTAGTTAATTTTATGACTTAACCCTAAATCATTTCAAAAGGTCAATTCATTTATCAATGGTTTTGAGGTCAAGATTCAATTTAAAATTGTAGTCATGATCTTAAAAGGGGAAATTATAAGATTTGAACATTTTAGGATTAATAACCACAAGATTAGGGTTAGATTATCATAATCAAGTTTTGTATCAAGATAGACATCAAACATTGTTTAAGAACTGTTCTAGATTTTCTAATATTCATCAAGGTATGAATCATCATTTGATCTTGGGTCTTCATAGTCACAAACAAGATTACATCTTCTATTGATTTCCAAAAATTTAAAGAGAAGTTATGAAAGATAAAATCCATACAAAAATCATATTTAGTTTTTTAAACTAATTTTTCATGTTACTCCTATTTTTTGATCAAGATATACTACTCATATAGTATATTTGGACAATACCATTTTTAATCAATTTTAGAAGATATACCCAATGTTGAAATAATATGGACCCTTAGATGTTCAATTGAAGGTTTTGGGTTAGCCAAATAGATTGGGTAGATAGTTCAACATCCAAATAAGGCCTTATCCCCCTCAAGTCTTGGATAGGCATGGCCCATGCCTAAGCTTGTACTAATCCCAGACAAGCACTATTGGTTGGGTGGGGCCCAACTTGGATCCCCCTATGTAAGGATAGTGAAATCACCCCTTTACTAATAATTTTAAGAATTGACATCCATTCCAAACACTCTTAGAGGTATGATGGAATGAGCATAAATTTTCCAAATTTATTAAACATTGGTATACAAAAGCCCATTAGAAAGCAGCAGACTAAAAAAAAACTGACTATATTCAATTTCATAAAAGGTTTACAAAAATACATCAAATTCTTCCATTGGGGTTTACATCAAGATACACAATCATGATCTAGATAGAGGGAAGTCTAGACTACTACAATCTTGTCTCCAAGCAACATCTCCATCAACTGAGTCCAAGCCAAAAGCTATGATCTTCCTTGTCTTGTCCATCACCTTGCTCAACACCTAGGTGGTTGGGAAGGCACCCAGCAAAAAGGGAAAGGGAAGAAAAGTATGCATCACAAAACTAGTCTAGGATATCAAGATAAGTAAAGTAAATAAAAACATGCTAGGGTTCATCATATGATGAAGATAATAAGAGTATGAGGCTATATATCAAAGAAGCTTGCTATTAACAAATATAATAAAATGGATTTGCATGTAAGATAGTTATGTCTACCTAACAAAGTAGGGTTGAGGCACCTATGAGACCTCTAACCTTAGGTGAGTGGAGAATAAGACATTCCCAATCACCTATAATATTATGGGGAGAATAAGACATTCCCCAGGGCGATTATTTACATGCCCTCTGTGAGTGGTTGTACATAAGTACCACTACTTTAAGTTAAATAGAACATAAATCCACATGCTATAAAAAGTAGTCATGGCAAGAATAATCATATGAATCAATAAGCATGGTAGTGGGGTACCAAGACCCAAGAATAATGTTCCAAAACTGATTTATGAGGCAAGTATAGCAAAAGATTCAAGAGTATATGAAATAGGGTTTAATAAAGCCTCATTATAGAAAAATAGGTTAAGGCACAATTATTCCCAACTTAAGGTGTAAATGAACATGCATAAAGAGGGATTGAACATACCTTTCATTATGATTCATATTACCCACTTTCATCACTTGATTGAGTCCATGATCAATTTTTCCTATTTTTAATTCGTATACATGTATTAGAATGATATATATGAATTAAGGTAGAGAAAACCCATATTTTTATTTTTTTAGCAAAAAAAATGATTTAGACTATGAAAACATCACCATAGACTTAGTTAGGTTCTTCTAATTAAGAAAACATATAATTTTGTATATTTTGGAGTTATAATGATTAGAGTGTATTTTTTGGTGATTTTTAAGTGATTAAATCATTTTCTAGAAAAACACCATTGACAAAACTCAAAACCAATACTTGGAAATATTATTATTGAAAATAAAATGTTTTTCTGAGTTTAGGACGTATTTTACTTTAGTTTTTGGACAAATGAATCAAAAGTTATGAATTATTGAAATTTGGCCAATCAGAAACTAACGCATCATCAAACCAAACGAGATAAGAAAAGAGAGAGAGAGGGAGGTAAAAAACCATTCGACCTAATATCATGGTTTTAGATTAATACTTATCCAAACTAGATCTTCTAGAGAAGGTAAACCGGTAAGAAACCAAAACCCTAGATGAACATGGTAAATAGAGATGGAAATCATCGATTTTAAACATAGATGCATGAATTTTAAGCATGTAGCAAGCAATATACGAGAAGTGGGTTATGAAACTTGCCTCTAGGGAATATAAGAAGGTCCAAACAGCAATGATCCGAGCTTAGAAGGTCTGGTTGCTCCAAGCCTAGCTCCTTTCTTGGACAAAGATCACCTTCTCAACTTAGAGGTGATAAACCCTAGCAAAGGAGCATAGAGATGACGTGTTTTAGGGTTCTAGGTGGGGTTTCACCATGGAATTCCATGTTTACGACCTGTAATAGGGTGTAAGGGAGACTAAAAGTATGAAAATAGGGAAGGAAGGGAGGCAACTTACTAGTTTTGGTCAAATTCATAGAGGAGGAGCTTTAGAAACCCTAATAGAGGAATTTGGAAACCCTAGGAGCCTTCTTCACCAAGCTAGGCTCCCTCTATTACCTTGGGACAGCTACTTCGTGGCCAAAGACAAAAGGAAATATTCTATAAGCTAGAGGAAAGAAAAGGAGAGAAAGAGTTTTCGAATTGTGAGTTGGGAAGGGGTATACATGGCTATATAAAGAAAGAGGTGAATCATGAGGTGTCTAAGGGACTTTCCATGTGTCTTTAGCCTAGGGCTTGATGGCCATGCAATGGGACAGCTCATGGACTCTTCTTGGATATAAAAAGTCGGTCCTAAGAGACCCTAGAGCCTTCTATGTGATTCCCACCATTTTTCAAGAAAGAAATAACCTCATTGGTTGATAGCTTTTAAAGATGAACACCTTTATAAAGAGGGTAATCCCTATAATGCCCTTCGAAAGAAATACCATCAAACTAAGGTGAAAATAGGTTCTATAATGGTTTAAATATCTTTAATGGTAATGGAATATCTAAAGACTAAAATTCAGTTGATAATTTGCAAATGAAACCTCCCAATTGGGTAAATTGCATAAAAGTCCAAAATGTACCTAAAATTGCATGACTTGCACAAACAACATCCAAATCGAACCAAATTTGAAACTTAGGATCATTTTATGTTTTCAAATCATATCAAAAAGTTATATTAAGGTTTAGAGCACTTAATTATGGTAATTAAGCCTTCACTGAGGTATTTGTGCATAAACCCTTATATTGGTACAATTAGTGAATAAATGTTCACTAAACCACTATAAATTCCACTAATTAAATAGAAAGGCCAATAAGGATAGAAATGAAAGGAAAAGATGGGAAAGAGCGACAAAAGACAAAATTTCAAAATTTGGTATGTTACACCCTATGTCTACACGATTTCTTTCAGTGGTGCTCACATCCTCCCCTATTATTACAAAGGAATAGAGCATTAGTGCAACATCTACTCCAGCAAGGAAAGGTGCCATGACTGGTCTTTCATAGCTATGAGAAGTTCAAACTATCACCCCTCCGACATCATCAATTATCCTTTCTATGTGCCCTTTGTCCTACTGCTTTGATACCCTAACACACATGTAGAGTAGCTGCTAAGGTAGGCTAGCTAACTAGCCATGTCAATGCTAGACATGAAGTCACTATTGTCACCCCTCCTAAAAATCCTTTGCCTCAATTTCTCCCTTAAAACCCTTTTTTGTTATTCACCCCCTTCTTTTTGTGTTGTTCTTTCCCTCATTCCATGTTGGTAATGGCAAAATATGTTGCGTTTATGAAGGTCTGAGTTGTTCTCCTTCACATCCTAAACTCAAGTCCTTCTCCTAGAATGCCTCTACACACATGCATTTATATGCTATCAAAATTAATGTGAGAAGGAGTTTATAAGCAGGGTTCATTCCCCCTGTCTCTCATCCTAAGAAAAGTTTGTAGGAAGAAGTTTTTGGATGAAGTTGATGCCCCCTTTCCTTTATCATGGACAAACTTCCTAACTAATAGGCTAATTAAACCAAACTCCTAAATTTTTGGATTTATCAACCAATTCAAGAATTACCTCCCTAATTCAAAGGCCCACAACTCACATACTACAATTTCAAAAGTAACATAAATTTGAGCAAACCCTAGTCTCCATAATTATTAGATCTTGACCAAGACTGTCAAATAAACTAGTATTTAATCTATAAAGGATAATTAAAAAAGGTTTAGATCAGAAATTTTTAAGCAAATACTTACCAAATATCCTTAAATAGTCATGTTTTCTTGTTACATCATTACATATATATTCCTATAATAAAAAACACCTCTTTGCTTCAAACTCTCAAAATAACACTCTTATTGTTTTTCTAACAAAAAATTTATCCGAGATGGGTTATCATTGAAATGATGAAGTGGGGTCTCAAGAAGTAAGCATATAAAATGAGGGGTAAAAATTCTATTAGTGTAATAAATGAGTGAAAATACACTTCTTCATATGCTTCCCTCCTTCAAATAAACTTTATATCCATATTCAAATAACCCATAAAGTATTAGGGAACACAACACTTCATATAATCTTTACCACCATAGCATTATCATAGTAATGATGGCCATTCTAGTCACACATATCACCATATTGATCAACTTGAGGTAAAAAAAGGGGGATAACTAGTTGTAGGTCAAAAGATTATATCTAATTAAGTCCACTATAGGGTCAACTCTCAAATCAAATCCTAATCAAATAAATTTGTGGATTTAAGGGTCAACATTTGGATATCAAATACCATGGGTCCAATCATTTTAGATTTGGGTATTATTTTGTGTTAAAGCCCAAGATGTGATCATTCATCCATACAAAATGGTCTAAAGTTTTTTGAGACATCAACATCAATTTCATTATCAAGGTATTCAACGTTGATGAATGATTCAGACTAGGTCATATTTAGGAAATCAAAATAATATTATGATCAACATTATCATTCTCAATATTATCATCATATCGAGATTCAAGTTTAAAAAACATTTAAATCTCTGAATTTTAGATTAGAGAGATCAAGATTGCAAGTAATGATTTATTTTCTATTTTTAAATTATTTTTTTTGCTTTAAATAATACTCAAATGTGGATGTGAAAGTAATAGGATCATTGATCAAACAATCTCATTTCCTACACATTTCCTTAAATAATATTTTATTGGCATGTGTGTGCACCCATACCATTGAAATATTTTAAAAGAGAAAATATATGGAATTATGGTTGTCCTATTATGTCTCAAAGAATGCAAAATCATAGATAAAATCATATAATTAATAGACCATGGTTTGAATTTATATCATATCCAAATATCATGATTATTTCCTTCTTCTCAAGGATGAAATAAGGGGTACATAAGGAATGGACACACAAATTTCTATCTTTTCAACAACATATCCATATGAAGATGCGATCAATGTACACCATCTTCTAAAATTTTGGAAATCAAGTTTAGTCAAAAGGGGGCATTATAACCAATAGCGAATTTTCAAGTATGATATCTGATACATATGTGCTCTTGAGGAATATGAGCATAGTAATGATTTTGAGATCCATTCCGATTATAGAAGAGTACATATACAAGATTGGACATATTATTTTGTATGGTTCACACATGTATGTAAAGTTATATGAATCTAAGTGTAACTTTATTTTTCATAATATTGTCTAAGTCAAGATTTAGATCATGTCATCATCATTTTAGTCAAATTTTATGAATTCATTTGTATTTCAATTATTACCCAATACATAATCTACCAATCATTGAGAGATTATAATGCAAGTCATCCTAATAAGAGAGAGAAAGAAAGATAGAAACTAACTCTTAATCATGTAGATTAGGGTTGCCCTTTGATAAGATATGAGATTCTATATGCAAATATGATATCTTTTAAGGGCTAGAAACACAATGTGTTGCCCTCTTGTCTTCTACATCAATGTCAATTTGATATATATTTTTTAAACTATTCTAGAGTTACTCTCTACGATTTATAAGAGAACCTTTGGGTCCTGTTCTATATCAACTAGGGCCGGACAAAGAGGGAACCTAAAGCATTATACCTAGATGGATAGGAGGTGACTACTATCCAGAACTGCTTGTGCTTAATCTTAGACACCTTAGTTTCACCATTACAGACTTTATGATTTCCTTGGTTCAAGTGATCTAAATTTTAATTAATTATCATACATAACTAATTTTCACACAGATGTTGTATATATATAGGTCTGATACTAACTGTTATAGATCCATTTTTATCCCAATCCCATACCACTTCCCATATAGAGAGTGTTGAAGGGATTATAATGTTTGATTCTAAATGACCCACATCTCACATACAACATACATAAATTGAATACAACTTCATCTTTCATTGATATTAAACCAAAAAGGTTTACAAAAGATGGCCTGAATGGATCATAATGTGAGATATATAAGAGAAAAAACTAACTAGATATCTACTCACCCGAATCACATTAATATAACCCATGAAGTTCTTATTTCTTGAAGCTTGTTTATAGTTTTCAATAGATATCAAAATAGAGGAAGCAAGATTTTTGCAGGATGTCATTTTATAGATGTTATAACCTAAAATCATAAGACCAGTCACTATCATTGCAAACACATTGGTACTATGTGAGAATCAAATAAAATCAGTAGATTTAGAACAATATAAATCCATATCCCACATGATAGGTAAGCATGACTAGTTGAAGTATACCAAGGTACCATCCTAAGCTAGCCTCATCCAGATTTTGATATGTATAATTAGACTTGCACCCTTACCCAAAGCTACAGGCATGTGCATAAATCTTATGCCCTTACCCCAATACTGACAAGTGAAAACAAGAATTAAATTATGTATAATGGAAAAATAAATTATGTTTTGGGTTTTCTCAATGTAAAATATATGAAAAACAAAAGACTAATAAGTAGGGAATAATAGCTTAAACAACTATTGTAGCCAAGCACATGGACTTTTAGATATACAATACAACCAACAATATTGGACTATAGATCTTGGAAAGTTCAAAGTGAGATTATCAAAGTCACATGTCATGTAAAAAACACACAAACATCAAAATAGGGATATCAAAATTTAGGGGTCACAAGAACCGATATTATGGGTATTAAGAATCATTATTGGACTTAGGTGTGGTTTCACATCCATGATCAAGATTCCAAATTTTCAAGTGTCAGATACTAGTATAAATTCTAAAATTGTATTACAACAAAGTATTCAAGTAATGGTTCCACACTTAGTTCATATTAGGGCTTAACCCTAAATCATTTTAAAAGGTCAATCTTTCATTACCAAGGGTTTTGACGTCAAGATTAAATTTGAAGTTGTAGTCATGATCTTAAATGGGTAAATCACAAGTTTTGAACATTTTTAGACTTAATAACCATAAGAATAGGAAATCATAATTATGTTTCATATCAACGTAGACATTAAATTGTAAGTAAGAATTGTTCTAGGTTTTCCATTAATCATCAAGGTATGAATCATGATCTGGTTTGGGGGATTTTAAGACATGGGAATATTTATGTCTTTAATTGATTTCAAATAATTAAAAGAGATGTTATGAAGACAAAAGTCAAATAGAGATAATATTTAGTCTTCAAAACTATTTTCTTCACGTTCCTCTTTTGTTTCCTACCAAGATAGACTACTCATATGATATATTCAGACAACATGTCAATTGTCTATTAATTTTGGAAGATATACCTCATGTTGATGAAATGTGATCTACTGGATGTTCATTTGAAGGTTGAGGGTGGACAAATGTATCGAGGAGATGGTGTACAATCTAAATCTAGCCTTCTCCTAGTTGAATCTTGGCTTGACACGTCCCATTCCTAGTCTTGGCTTGAGCCCAAATGGGCAGAGTTGGATGGAAGCATGGCTCAAATTGTGTTTCCTTCATCTGCATGATTGCTCTTAGTGCATCCTCCCATGTACTTCTATAGGAATAGAGCATCATGAAGCATCTACTCCAGTAAGGAGCAACACCATGACTCAACTTTGCAACCATGAGAAGATCAAACTATCCCCCCTCCATTACCGATTCTCCTTTCTCCCTTCCTCCGCCCTACTACTTTGATGACCTAACATCAACAAAGAGAAATTGCTACGATAGCCTAAGCAAAAATGCCAATGCTAGATATGGAGGCACCATCTTTGGCCCAAACTAAAAGTCCTCAGTCTCAATTCCATCCTTGAAACCCTTCCTTCTTTTGTTGTTCTTCCCCTATTTTTATGTTTTTCTTTCCCTCATTCCATCTTCATAACAAAAAAATTTTGTGTTTATGAGGAATTGAGTCATTTTCCTCCAAAACCAAAACTCGAGTCCTTCACATACAGTGCCTCTCCACATAGGTATATGTTCTTATATTCCATCAACAAAAAAGGGAAAAGGAATCAATGAGAAGTGATGACTTCCTTATCTCTCATCATATTAAAATTCTATAGGAAAACATTTCTGGATGATTGAAAAAACAAATTCCCTCTTTCCTTTATTATGGACAAACTTCCTTATTAATATAATAATTAGAACAAATTCCTAAATCATTAGATTTATCAACCCATTCAAAAAACAACCTTCCTCATTCAAAGGCCCACAACACACATACTGCAATTTCAAAGTAACATAAATTTGAGAAAACCCTTATCTCCATAGCTATTAGATCTTGACCAAAACTAAGTCATATAAACTACTAGTTTACCCATGAAAGGATATTTCACATAGTTTTAAATCAATGTAGTTTTAAATATATACTTCTAACCAAAGATCCTTAAAGAGTCATATTTTCTCTTTACTTCGTTAAACATATTACACCAAATCAAAATAAGTTACTTCTTTATTTCAAACACTAAAAATAGCTCCCTTACATATTATCTTTCTAATTAAAATTCACATGAGATTGGTTATCATTGAAATGATGAAGTGGGGCCTCAAGAAGTAAGTAGATACAAGGAAGGGTACAAATGCAATCAAGTAATTAATAGTAAATATCCACTTCATCACATATAACCACCTAGAAAGACTATTCAACTATGGAGTAAATTCACAAATTTCCCTTCAAACATAAGCGAATCACTCTATAATGCATGGGAATGAATGAAGGACCTACAATGTATGTGTATGCATCATGGGATGGAGCAATGGTTTCTTATGCAAACATTTTGAATAGGGTTTCCATACAACACATTCCATATTGTTAATATATCAACAAGTGGGTCAATCATGAACAAGATTCCCAACAAGAATATGATAATACTGAAGATATGACACTAAACCACAACCAAAGGAACATTGAGAGAAATTCAATACTTTCAATACACTCCCAGAAAAAAGTAGGTGGGAAACAATCTACATGATCAATAGACATGGTCATGCAAAGATGGGACAAGATATATACCCAATCAATCAATGTCGTAAATATCATGTGCAATTTTTTTGGAGTCTATGAACAATAACTGTAGATCATCAACATGCTCTATATATGCCACCACAAGATTCAACTTTTGAACAATGCAATGTTGTAGGGGCCTATGGTCCATTCTCATATACTTACAATCTAGTATGGAGGGAAAACCCAAAATTCTCATACTACAACAACAATGTCCAAAATCCCCCTCAATAAGAAGAAAGACAATAATAGGCCTGCCAATTTTAGCAACAAGGAAACTGGAAGCAACATGGTGTTATAAAAACACTCAAAATCAAGGAAACTTATACAGAGTTGAACTAGCCTACTCCAAGTCAAACTTGGAATCCCTCCTAGAAACTGACCGGCCTAAATCATGCGTCCTTAAATTGGAGGCGGATTTGAAGTAGTTGGACTTTTACATTTATAACCCGAAACCTTCTAGGCCCCCGCAACTTTGTTTACGGGGTCGAACACAGGGACAAGGGTGATAGTGTTGAGAACACGGAATCGACACGCTACACTCCGGAAAGGGTAAAGAGATGATGAGGTTCCTCAAGGAACAACAAGTTAAGACCGATAAAATAAAAGAAATCTATCTCCAAATGGAGCTACGAGGAAAATTAAGGTTTTAAGCATTTATCAGTTTTTAGGGATTTTCATGCAACGAAAATAGAGAGATACAACTAAGCTAAAGCAAGGTACGAAGGAGAAAACTTCGGTAAAACAAGCGGCAGTAGGAACATCCTGTACCCCTCCTCTCAAAGCGGGTACCTCTAACCAAGCATCAACACCCCTCTCGAGGTTGGTGGACTTAAGTTAGAGTGGGAGGGTTACTGAAGCAACTCCGATTCTAGGCACTCTCGTACTCCAGAATCAGACCAAACACTAGAGCCACAACACCTCTCTCGAGGCTGTTGCAACGGGAAAACACGATTCAGTAGCTAATCGAAACGCGATCCAAGCATACAAGCTAGAGTCCAGATGTTAAACATAGCAAACATCCAACAAAGGTACCAATCATAGAGCAGCATATAACTAAACTCTTTTATTTCCATTAACATATAAGGTCTAATTACATTGCACAAGTAAAAGAAATAAATGAATGAAATAATAAAGATAGATGTCGCCTTCTTGATATAGAAGGACGACAAACTACAACGGACCCTCCAGCCCGATACCGGGCAGGAGCCTGGCCCGATCCAACCGTGTCGGGCGGCACACCCTCTCAGGCGACACACCGTGACAGGCGTATTGTATCGTGCGAGGACCCATGCCCGATACGATCATGTCGGGCGACACCCTCTCGGGCGACACGCCATGACGGGCGATGCATATCGGGGTTCAGTATCGTGCCGGGCTAGAGAGATGCTCCTAGTATCGGTCACTTATGTCAGGGATCCTTGTCGGCCGATATCGGCCTGCAGCGGTGCCTGGGACGACCCTAAGTGAACCATTCCCTCCCTCTCGAGATGGGGAAGTCCTCACCTAGAATCGCCCGACACAAGCACTGAGGCACGATACACTAGCTCTTCATAGCTTTCCTGAGGTGACTTGCGTAGCGTTCCGACCTATCTTTTCGGCTTCCTGTAGCTGCTATTTATAGGTAGCGGTTGGGGAAGTTTTGGTGCTTAGTGTGCCACGTGTCCTTCCTCAGATCTTATTATCGCTGAGTGGGTGGACGGTCGATATCAGTATCGCCCGGCACAAGGATGTCGGCTGTCGGTCAATGTGGCGAGCGGCGCCTGCCGGTGGGTGGCCTATATCGCGCGACAAGCTTCAGTTGTCGTGGCGAGCACGGCTCCCTATCGGGTAGATAGGCGTATCGTCTGTTAGTCCCTTCTTGCACGACATCCTCATGTCGCACGTCGGTGCATTGTGCTACCCTATCGGGAAGTGAGCATATCGGCCGGCTAGAAGGCCGATGCAGGTGGAACATGTTTGTGGGCCGGGACGGCCTTATTGATGATAAATGAGTCAAAAATGGAGGAACACTCTACAAAAGATGGAAATATTGAGTTAAGAGCGTAGTGTGGCCTATTATTGCAAAAGTACATATAAAATGAGAGGAAAATAGTTTAAAAGGGTAGTTTTGATAACAAATAAGGGTCAAAAAATCACAAAATTTGGCGTTATGAACTCCCCCAAACTTAGCGTTTTGATTGTCCTCAATCAATATTTAAACTTTATTTTGCGATGCTTATTCTTGACTGGTGTAGTTTTCAGACCATAGGTTAGAGCGAGTATTGAGGTGTCTTTCTGAGAATACGACCCGGTCACGAACAACAAACTTTATTCCTCCCGCCTTATTATTTCAACAAAATTTCCTCTACAGCTACGGCGATACTTTGGTGCATGATTCCGAAGTTAGCTTTCACACCAAACAACTTTAGGGGCGGAAAGTTGTGTGTTGGGTAGGCTAAATCTTTTTGGGCGTTTCATATTTCCCATTAGTCCATCCAGGTACGGGTCCGTTAACGGGCAAGTGGTCCCTGTAGTCCAAGCCAGTTGGCTTTAGAGCAGTGATTTCACATCCTACGTACCACTGTCCTGGATCTATCATGCCTAAAGATGGGTACTTTTGAAAAAAAAGTGTGTATATATATATTTTGTTTTCATTTGGCACAACTCTCATGCTTTTATTCACTCTCATAAGGCTGCTTTCTCTTTTTGAGATTTTTGTTAGGTAAGGGAAAACAAGAGGAATTTTTTGCTTTGCTATTTGGGCAGCTTTTTCCTTCTCCATACTCGTCTCTTAGCTGTTGCGAGATTATTATTTTTCGAAATTTTGGCATGGAAGTTCGTAGTCTTTTGTCGTTTGAGGTTGTATTCTCAAAAAGATATAACAAAACTTGCATCTGATTGGGTACATAGAAAACAAACTGGCAAGAAGTAGTGTCAGGTTTTTACTTATATAGTGACTTTGTTCATACGCAGGGAGACAAAATAAGAAAAGTATTTTTCAAATTTTCAAAATTTTTATATGAGTATGCATACGTACACCTGATATAGGGAAAGAAAAAAAATGAAAGAACACAAAAGGTGGGGTTGAAGAAGAAAATTTTATACCTCCCTCACTGGTACATTGGGTACCCCTCCCCCAAACTTACTCCACACTCTGTCCCAGAGTAGTGAAGTAGATAGGGTAAGGTAATGTTAACCAAGTGAGGGTTAGACGTTGATCGCACCTGCAGACAGTTGTACTAGATGGTAAAAGTGCGTTTGGAATTTCAAGATTCAATGGGATCGGTCATGCACTTTTGCTGAGGAAGAAGTTCACATTCCCTTAGATCAGGTAAGCTTTTTAAGATGCTTCCATTGTGAACATGAACAAAAGGCATGATCACCTCCATAATCTATTGGACTAGTCAGACAAGTCCACTTGAGTCCATTTTCTTTCCCAGGAGGATGCAGCCAGAACTAGTGCAAAGCTCTCAAGAAGGAAGCGCAAGGCTCGTGCAGATTATGACGATGATAACCGGCCTATGGTAGATAGAGAGCTCTTGAAAACACTTGTGGATATTGTTATCAAAAGAAGATACCCCCCCCCCCCAAAGATGAAGGTGTCTTCATGACTGATGAACCCAAAATATCCACATTCAAAACAGAGGCCGCTGGAGAAAGACTTCCACTGATTTTCTCTTTTGGGGACGGTCCTAAACCACCGCAGAAGACAAACTATGATAAGGAAATGGACCTATCTTGGGGCTACCAAATCAAGAAACTCCGTCCTTGCTCTCTTTCCGGCGGTTGATGGCCCAGCTGCCTCAAGATTTTGGCGTTTCTGTCCAACTATTGTTGCTTCAGCTTTTTCCGTAGTTCTGATTCTTCTGCTGTGTTTGTCAACTCGACCGGAGGTTTGCTTTGTATGAGCCATACCTGTTATCAAGTTCATTGATCATTAAACTGTTAGGTAGGCCAAACTGATATCACGATAAAAGTTTGTCTTGTTTCAAAGTCTGGGTATCATTCATCAAAAGAAAATCCAAGGCGATACAAGACTGGACGATATGGAGAAAAAGTTGCGCCTCAAAACATGTTGTCCGACATGGGTGTGTCGGGCGATATGGTCATGCGAAACAACTGCCCGATAGGTCCTCTTGACGAAAAATCGTGTCACCCGATATGGTGTATCGGCCAAGCGAGAAGGGAGGACGTGTCGCACACCATACGTGTCACAAGAAAAATCAACTAAAATTGTTGACCCAATATGCTGTGCATGGTAAGAAACTGTGTCGGGCAAACAGGCTGTCGGGCAATACCTTTACTCTCTGAAACTCTCGCCCAATACGAGAGCAGAAGCTAGCTGGCCGACATACGAGAAAAGGGAGAAATTACCGCATGATACAGGTGTCTAGGAGAGTAGACGTAGTAGCCCGACACGATAACCCCCCGTACTATATATAGCAATCTCAAGCGGGGGTAAATCAGGTAAATCTCGGGCGTGCGTCGGTCGTTGAGACAAGTTATTCCCGAGACGAACGGTCCCATCCGTCTAATCAAGGGTAATCACTCATCTTGCCCGACACGATAGCTTGCCGCTTGGGCGTGTCGTCCGACACGATATATGTGATGCCCGATAGACCCTTATGCTCGATATGAGCGTGCTCTGCGTGCCGGTTGAGTTGCTGCCCGATACGAAGGCTTCAGAGCAAAAATCAAGGAGAAAATCTTAAAACAAAATGGGAAAAAGCGATTGATGAGTAAAACATCATTGGCCTAAGGTTAAGATCCTGGCCTTAGATGGTATTACCCATCCCAGTCTATAAAGCTGAGTGGTGGCCCATAAAACAGAAGAGTCAGCGCATGTGGCGCATGTACTGACTCGTGCCTTATTACAATCCATAATGTTTGTAATGTTTGTTTTGCAGGAAAGTAAATAACATCCTATTCTAGGAAAGAAAAGAAAGCTCGGGATGCCTCTCGAGGAGCGCTGAAGTTTGCGTCGTCAGCTCGACCGGTTTAGGTCCTTTACTTTTGGCCTTCAACAGTATCCATGTCCTGCAAGTCGATCTCTTCCCTCCTAACAAAAGCTTCGTCTTCATAGTACCTCTTCACTTTGTGCCCATTTACTTGAAAGACCTTGGTCGGATCATCTTTTTCGTATAGCTCCATCATTTCTGATGGGTATATCTTTGACATAGTGAACGGTCCCGACCATCTCATTTGTAATTTTCCAGGAAAAAGCCGAATGGAGGATTTAAATAATAAAACTTTATCCCCTTCACTTACATCCTTTCTTCTTAGGTGGGCATCATGCCACACCTTCTTCCTTTGTTTGTAGATTTTCGCGTTCTCATAGGTGTGCATCCTTAATTCTTCAAGCTCTTGTAGCTGCAGATACCTCTTTTCTCCCACTTTCTCTAGATCCATGTTCAGGAATTTAATTGCCCAAAGGGCCTTGTGTTCCAGTTCCAGAGGTAGATGGCAGGATTTTTCGTAGATCAACTTGTAGGGGGTGGTTCCAATGGGTGTTTTGTAAGCAGTCCTATAGGCCCAAAGTGCGTCGTCGAGCTTTAATGACCAATCCTTCCTCGTCCGGCTGACAATTTTTTCCAAAATCTGCTTGATTTGTCTATTTGAAGCCTCTACCTTCCCAGAAGTCTGTGGGTGGTAGGGTGTAGCGATCTAGTGCTTAACTGCATACTTTTGTAGGAGTGCTTCAAACTATCTTTCACCAAAATGTGACCCACCGTCTCTTATTACAGTGCGTGGTACACCGAACCGAGGAAAAAATGTCTTCTCGAACAATTTTATCACAGACTTAACGTCGCATGTTTGGGTGGCCACAACTTCTACCCATTTTGATACATAGTCTACTGCCACTAGAATGTATTGATACCCCCTTGATGGAGGAAACGACCCCATGTAATCAATCCCCCACACGTCGAAGATTTCTACTTCAATCATATTTGCCATCAACATCTCATTCCTTCGCAATATATTGCCTGTTGACTGGCACTCTTTACAAACCTTTATAAACTGTACAGCGTCCTTGAATAAAGAAGGCCAATAAAAACCTGATTGTAGCACTTTTGCAGCAGTCCTTTCGCTGCCTAGATGTCCCCCATAAGGGGAGGCATGGCACTCCTTCAGAATGTTCAGGGTTTCTTCCTCAGGAATGCATCTCCTGTACAAGTTATCAGCACACCTTCTGAAAAGGAGAGGATCATCCCAATAGTAATTTTTTACATCCGCGAACAACTTCTCTTTCTAATTATATGTGATGTCAGGAGGCAGTTCTCCACAAGCAAGGTAGTTATAGATATCTGCGAACCAGGGTAAGTCTTCTTCCTTGGTTTCAGCCAACATTAAAGCTTCATCAACATAGATGTCATTGATGGGTGGTCCCCCCGTCCTTCAGCTATGATCCTTGATAAGTGGTTAGAGACCACATTTTCTGCACCCTTCTTGTCGATTATTTCATGGCCGAACTCTTACAGCAATAAGGCCCACCTCAACAGCCTGGGCTTTGTATCTTTCTTTTGCATTATGTATCTTATGGCCCCGTGATCTGTGTATACTTTGACCCTTTCTCTAATGAGGTACGACCTGAACTTATCAAAGGTGAAGACAATTGCAAGCATCTCTTTTTTGGTAGTGGTATAATTTACCTGAGCTTCGTCCAATGTGCGACTAGCATAGCAGATCACATGGTGCTTTTTATCTTTTTTTCTGCCCCAGGACCGCTCCTACCGCATAGTCTCTGGCGTCGCACATAAGCTCGAACAGTAAATTCCAATCTGGATCTTGGAGTATGGGTGGTGATACGAGAGCGTTCTTCAAAGCCTGAAAATCGGTTAAATAGTCATAAGAGAAAACAAATTCAACATCCTTTACCGGCAGATTGGACAATGGTTTTGAAATCTTCGAGAAGTCCTTTATGAATCTTCGGTAATAGCCGGCATGTTCGAGGAAGCTCCTCACTCCAGTCATGGATTTTGGTGGAGGAAGCTTGGATATGACTTCGACTTTTCTAGTACCCACCTCGATGCCACGCCTTGAGATCTTATGCCCCAGAACAATGCCTTCTCGTACCATAAAATGACACTTTTCCCAGTTTAAAACCAGACTGTTCTCCTCACATCTTTGCAGAACTGATGATAGGTTTTTCAGGCAGGTATTGAAGTCCTTCCCATAGACTGAAAAATCGTCCATGAAAACTTCTACGATATCTTCCAAAAAATCCGAAAACATTAATATCATGCATCGTTGAAACTTGGAGGGAGCGTTGCAGAGTCTGAAGGGCATCCTTCTGAAGGCATAGGTGTCGTAGAGGCAGGTAAAGGTTGTCTTTTCTTGGTCGTTGGGCAAGATGGGGACCTGATAAAACCCTAAAAATCCATCCAAGAAACAGAAAAAGTCATGATGCGCTAATCTTTCAAGAACTTGATCAATAAAAGGTAGCGAAAAATGATCCTTTTTTGTAGCCTGGTTTAGCTTCCTGTAATCAATACACATTCTCCATCCAGTTACGGTCCTAACCGCCACCTCATTGCCCTTTTCTCCTTTTACCACTGTCATACCACCTTTCTTGGGTACTACATGGATCGGGCTTACCCAATTACTATCGCTGATTGGGTAAATGATCCCCGCATCCCTTAACTTGATTACCTCTTTCTTGACGACCTCTTTCAGCATCAGATTCAGCTTCCTCTGGGGTTGAGCCAGAGGCTTGGCATATTCTTCCAGATTGATGTGATGCATGCATAAAGCGGGGCTAAGGCCTTTGATATCTTCTACTGAGTATCCTATAGCCCGACGGTGGAGTCTTAACTCCTCAAGAAGTCTGTCCAGCTGGCTCTCTGAAAGATTGGCGTTGACGATGACAGGGTTTCTTTCTTCCTGATCTAGGAATTCATATTTTAGTCCTTCAGGTAACAGCTTCAATTCAGGCTTGGCCCTGGATATCCTTTCTTGCAGACACGCCTTGAGAGAGGCACACTTGACATATTCCACCACCTCATCTTTGTCACTCAAATCTTCTTCAAATAACTCAAGAAGGTTGAGACACTCCACAACTTCTGGATTTTCGAAGTCAGAATCTCGACAACTTATCGACCTCACAAGGGGGTCTACTATCCGGATGTCCTCTTCTATCTCCTTGTAGAACCGGTCATAGCTTTCCGCAAAGCAAGCAGGCTCAGATAGGGAAGGTCCTCTCATTGCCTCCTTCACCTTGAAGTCCAGGTGGTCATTTCCGACCCTCAGTGTGATTATCCCCTCAGAAACATCGATTAACGCCATTCCTGTAGCCAAGAAAGGACGTCCAAAGATGATTGGGCAGTGGGGGTCCTCCATGGCGTCAATGACGACTATATCACACGGAATGAAGAAGTTACCTACCCTGAGCGACACATCTTCAACAACGCCGACAGGTCTTTTAAAAGTGTGATCCACTAGTTCAATCCTCATGTTGGTTCTAACCATATCAGTTAAACCTAATCTTTGCGCAAAGCTCAGTGGCATGAGGCTGATGCTAGCCCCTAAGTCGGCAAGACCTTTCCGCTCGATGTTGTCTCTGATGGCAAAAGGGATTGTAAAAGCCCCATGATCTCTCTTTTTGTTGGGCAGATCCGGCTTTACGAAAGCAGAGGATGCCGCTACTAGATGCACAGTCTCAATCCTTCCTCCTCTCCTCTTCTTCGTGATCATATCTTTGAGGAATTTGGCGTAAGTTGGCATTTCTTACAAGGCGTCCAGAAAGGGAACTTCAAGATAAAGTTTCTTGATTGTTTCCATGAATTTTTCGTGACACTTCTTCAGGTTTGCCTTTATCAATTTGTATGGAAAGGGTAGCCTAGGAGCGTAAGGGCTTCTCCCACCAGGTAGCTCCTCGAAGGATCTCTATTCAGGCTCTCTAACATCAGCTTGTCGATTTTCATCTTCTACGGGATTCACACCCACAGTCTCCGCTTCAGGTTCTGCCCTGGCCCCCTCATTACGCTCCACTTTCCTCCCGGATCTTAGGACTGCCATTCTGGCAGTCTCGGGGCCGGAGAGCATCTTTCTTGAAGGGTTCTTCATCAAATCAGCCATCTGAGCCAACTGTTGATCAATTTGACGTTGGCGTGTCTGTGTACTTGCCATCTAGAACTGCATGGAGTTCAGAACTCCTGGATGGGTAAGCGTACTTTGTGCCAGCTGGTTTATGATTGTATCTTGTCTCTTTATAAAAGCTAATAGCTGTCCAACCAATTTTGGTTGGTTTGAAACCTCATCTTGGTCTTGACTAGTGCTTGAGAGAGGTCTAGCTCTCCCTTGACATTCACCTTCAGAAAGACGTTGTTCAACACGATGCAACATGTTGATGGTGCTCTGTTGAATAGAATGCCTTTCTTTAGAGTAGCTGAAGTAGCACGAAAAATAAAGTTAGAAAAGCTGTTATCAATAATTTGAATTATTCGTTCCCGGCAAAGAATAACAATAATAACAAAAGAAAAGAAAGAAAGAAAAAGAGAGTGCTGTCAACCTCATATCTAAGCTTGAGGCACGGGAGTGTAGTTGGTGGATTCGGGTTCGTCCACAGTACCATTTTGCCTTGTCCCCGACAACGACGAAAAAAAGTTGACCGGCCTGAATCGCGCGTCCTTAAATTGGAGGCGGATTTGAAGTAGTCAGACTTTTACATTTATAACCCAAAACCTTCTAGGCCCCCGCAACTTTGTTTACGGGGTCGAAGTAGATATACGGGGTCAAACACAGGGACAAGGGTGGTAGTGTTGAGAACACAGAATCGACACGCTACACTCTGACAAGGGTAAAGAGATGATGAGGTTCCTCAAGGAACAACAGGTTAAGACTGATAAAACAAAAGAAATCTATCTCCAAATGGAGCTACGAGGAAAATTAAGGTTTTAAGCATTTATCAGTTTTTAGGGATTTTCATGCAACGAAAACAGAGAGATAAAACTAAGCTAAAGCAAGGTATGAAGGAGAAAACTTCGGTAAAACAAGCGGCAGTAGGAACATCCTGTACCCCTCCTCTCAGAGTGGGTACCTCTAACCAAGCATCAACACCCCTCTCAAGGTTGCTGGACTCTGTCTCAATTCCATCCTTGAAACCCTTCCTTCTTTTGTTGTTCTTCCCCTATTTTATGTTTTTCTTTCCCTCATTCCATCTTCATTACAAAAAAAAATTGTGTTTATGAGGAATTGAGTCATTTTCCTCCAAAACCAAAACTCGAGTCCTTCACATACAGTGCCTCTCGACATAGGTATATGTTCTTATATTCCATCAACATAAAAGGGAAAAGGAATCAATGCGAAGTGATGACTTTCTTATCTCTCATCATATTAAAATTCTATAGGAAAACATTTCTAGATGATTGAAAAACAAATTCCCCCTTTCCTTTATTATGGACAAACTTCCTTATTAATATAATAATTAGAACAAATTCCTAAATCATTAGATTTATCAACCCATTCAAAAAACAACCTTCCTCATTCAAAGGCCCACAACACACATACTGCAATTTCAAAGTAACATAAATTTGAGAAAACCCTTATCTCCATAGCTATTAGATCTTGACCAAAACTAAGTCATATAAACTACTAGTTTACCCATGAAAGGATATTTCACATAGTTTTAAATCAATGTAGTTTTAAATATATACTTCTAACCAAAGACCCTTAAAGAGTCATATTTTCTCTTTACTTCGTTAAACATATTACACCAAATCAAAATAAGTTACTTCTTTATTTCAAACACTAAAAATAGCTCCCTTACATATTATCTTTCTAATTAAAATTCACATGAGATTGGTTATCATTGAAATGATGAAGTGGGGCCTCAAGAAGTAAGTAGATACAAGGAAGGGTACAAATGCAATCAAGTAATTAATAGTAAATATCCACTTCATCACATATAACCACCTAGAAAGACTATTCGACTATGGAGTAAATTCACAAATTTCCCTTCAAACGTAAGAGAATCACTCTATAATGCATGGGATTGATTCAAGGACCTACAATGTATGTGTATGCATCATGGGATGGAGCAATGGTTTCTTATGCAAACATTTTGAATAGGGTTTCCATACAACACATTCCATATTGTTAATATATCAACAAGTGGGTCAATCATGAACAAGATTCCCAACAAGAATATGATAATACTAAAGATATGACACTAAACCACAACCAAAGGAACATTGAGAGAAATTGAATACTTTCAATACACTCCCAGAAAAAAGTAGGTGGGAAACAATCTACATGATCAATAGATTTACTGCATGCCTAGTTGGACATGGTCATGCAAAGATGGGACAAGATATATACCCAATTAGTCAATGTCATAAATATCATGTGCAATTTTTTTGGAGTCTATGAACACTAACTGTAGATTATCAACATGCTCTATATATGCCACCACAAGATTCAACTTTTGAACAATGCAATGTTGTAGGGGCCTATGGTCCATTCTCATATACTTACGATCTAGTATGGAGGGAAAACCCAAAATTCTCATACTACAACAACAATGTCCAAAATCCCCCTCAATAAGAAGAAAGACAATAATAGGCCCGCCAATTTTAGCAACAAGGAAACTGGAAGCAACATGGTGTTATAAAAACACTCAAAATCAAGGAAACTTATACAGAGTTGAACTAGCCTACTCCAAGTCAAACTTGGAATCCCTCCTAGAAACTGACCGGCCAAAATCGTGTGTCCTTAAATTGGAGGCAGATTCGAAGTAGTTGGACTTTTACATTTATAACCCGAAACCTTCTAGGCCCCCGCAACTTTGTTTACGGGGTCGAACACAGGGATAAGGGTGGTAGTGTTGAGAACACGGAATCGACACGCTACACTCCGGCAAGGGTAAAGAGATGATGAGGTTCCTCAAGGAACAACAGGTTAAGACCGATAAAACAAAAGAAATCTATCTCCAAATGGAGCTATGAGGAAAATTAAGGTTTTAAGCATTTATCAGTTTTTAGGGATTTTCATGCAACGGAAACAGAGAGATAAAACTAAGCTAAAGCAAGGTACGAAGGAGAAAACTTTGGTAAAACAAGCGGTAGCAGGAACATCCTGTACCCCTCCTCTCAGAGCACGTACCTCTAACCAAGCATCAACACCCCTCTCGAGGTTGCTGGACTTAAGTTAGAGTGGGAGGGTTACTGAAGCAACTCCGATTCCAGGAACATGGTTCGGTAGCTAATCGAAACGCATTCCAAGCATACAAGCTAGAGTTCAGATGTTAAGCATAGCAATCATCCAACAAAGGTACCAAACATAGAGCAGTAGATAACTAAACTCTTCTATTTCCATTAACATATAAGGTCTGATTACATTGCATAAGTAAAAGAAATAAATGACTGAAATAATAAAGATAGATGTCGCCTTCTTGATATAGAAGGACGAAAGACTACAGCGGACCCTCCAGCCTGATACCGGGCAGGAGCCTGGCCCGATACAACCGTGTCAGGTGGCGCACCCTCTCAGGCGACACACCGTGACAGGCGTATTGTATCGTACGAGGACCCTTGCCCGATACGATCATGTCGGGCGGCACCCTCTCGGGTGACATGCCATGACGGGCGATGCATATCGGGGTTCGTTATCGTGCTGGGCTAGAGCGATGCTCCTAGTATCGGTCACTTATGTCGGGGATCCTTGTCGGCCGATATCGGCTTGCAGCGGTACCCGGGACGACCCTAAGTGAACCATTCCCTCCCTCTTGAGATGGGGAAGTCCTCACCTAGAATCACCCGACACAAGCACTGAGGCATGATACACTAGCTCTTCGTAGCTTTCTTGAGGTGACTTGCGTAGGGTTCCGACCTGTCTTTTCGGCTTCCTGTAGCTGCTATTTATAGGCAGCAGTTGGGGAAGTTATGGTGCTCAGTGTGCCATGTGTCCTTCCTAAGCTCTTATTATCGCTGAGTGGGTGGACGGTCGATATCAGTATCGCCCGACACAAGGATGTCAGCTGTTGGTCAACGTGGCGAGCGGCGTCTGCCGGTGGGTGGCCTGTATCGCGCAAAAAGCTTCAGTTGTCATGGCGAGCACGACTCCCTGTCAGGTAGATAGGCGTATCATCCGTTAGTCCCTTCTTGCGCGACATCCTCATGTCGCGCATCGGTGCGTTGTGCTACCCTGTCGGGCAGTGAGTATATCGGCCGGCTAGAAGGCCGATGCCGGTGGAGCATGTTTGTGGGCCGGGACAGCCTTATTGATGATAAATGAGCCAAAAATGGAGGAAAACTCTGCAAAAGATGGAAATATTGAGTTAAGAGCGTAGTGTGGCCTATTATTGCAAAAGTACACATAAAATGAGAGGAAAATAGTTTAAAAGGGCAGTTTTGATAACAAAATAAGGGTCAAAAACATCACAAAATTTGGTGTTATCAAAAAACGTTGTCTCTGCACAAACAAAAAGGAACAACAATCCTAGGTGTTTATAGATACATTAACTCATATCTCTAGTAATATGGAGCACGGAGATGCATGAGAATCAGATGCACAACATTCATGCTCACCCAATTTGGGGTACCTTCATGTTATATACCTTTCAAGTCATAAGTGAATTCTAAGGTGATCTACAAGGCTATCACTTTAAGGAGTAGGACTACTGATGTCAATCTAGTTCCACTCTAGCAAGGAATTAAATTGGAATTAAATTCAATTTATAGTGAACTTGTTGTATAGGAAAATGGAATTAAATTTAATTTAGATGAATTCAAAGGGGAAGAATGGATGAAACATGTTTCTTTTCCTCACATGTTTTCCAAATAAAAGTTTGACAAGTAGCTTGACAAGCTTATTGATATTTTAAAGAAGCTTTAAGTTAATATGCTTTTTGTTGATGTTACTGTTGAAATTCCTTCCTATGAAAAAAAGTTAAGGAAATCCTAACCAAGATCCATAAGTTGAACCAATTTCAAGCGATTGTAAATTCTAAAGAAACAAGTTCCCTCACTCAAGATCGTATTCCTAAGAATGTTAGAGACTTTGCAACATTCACACTACCATGTCAAATGGAAATAAGGTCCTGTCAATCTTGGTACCAATTTTAGTATCATTCCTTTCTCACTTACATAAAGTATCACATGGGGAATTAAAGCCAACTAGTATCTCCATCCAGTTGGTTGATCTCTCAATAAAGTATCTAAAGGTGGTCATTAAAGATGTTCTAATACATGCAACCAATATTTTTATTACTTTCGGCTTCATGGTCATGAAGATGAGAAAATATTCAGTCACCTCTATCATATTTTGAATGCCCATCGCTTGCTATTGCGGGTTGTGTTGTAGATGTTCATGAAGGAAAGATGATAGTGTGAGTAGAAGATACGTCCTTGGATTTTTTTAATCCATGATGAATTTTATGCACTAACCTCTAGTGAATCATCACATCTTTTGGATTGCATAGATGCTCTTTCTGAAGAGCAATGCTCCTTGGAAAAGTTTGTGTATTAAGTTGAAGAAATACAAAAACTTGATGAAGCATCTAGTGATGATGAGTGTGAATTTAAGGAGCTAAATATATTGAGTGTTGCATTGATTGTTCTAGAAACATCATAAGGTCAAGAAAAGATAGAATCAACTCCTTCACTAGTTTACATGAAACCCCTACCATTAGGGTTGAGGTATGTTTTTCTTGGACCCATCTCCACTTATCCTATGATAATTAATTATCATCTTACATATGAACATGAATAAAGGTTTTGAAATGAATAAAAAATTCACAAGAAGGTAATAGTCTATACAATTGACTATCTTAAAGGAATGAAGCCTTCCATCTACATTCATGATATTAGTTTGAAAGAAAGCCACAAACCTTCTATTGTATCCTAAAGAAGATTCATCGAAAACATGAAAGAGGTTGTAAAATTAGGAATCATAAAATCATCAAGGCTAAAGTTATATATCAAATTTCTAGAAGGCCATAGGTCAGTGCTCTACATGTGGTTCCTGACAAGGGAGAAGTTATTATTGTAAAAGGGAATAATGACGAGCTAAAGAGAACTAAAAAAACTAAACAACCAAGAATGTGAATAGTTCATAGGAAACTAAACAACACCACCTGAAAGGATCATTTCCCACTTCCCCTTTGTTAACTAAATGCTAGAACAATTAGTCCATCAGTGCTACTTTTGCTATTTGGATGACTATTCTAGTTTTTTTTCAATCACCGATCTACCCTTTAGATCAAAAATAGAATGGCATATATCGACCCATAAAGTATTGATAACACCCAAATTAGGTATTCATGTGCAATATTTTACTATGGTTTCATCCCTATGATAGCCTTGATATGCCCAAATAACTCTATATACTTAGCCTTTTGTAATGGACCCCTTTTGAATATACAGTTTCTCAATTAGCCAATTTTGGGTCTTTTAGGCAACTAATAGAGAAATACATCACTTCCTCGAGTTCCATCAAGCAACACTCTTCATTCTTGGGCTTCCAAAAACATGTTTTTACCATACCCAATAGTGCCACCCCGTAAGATCACTAGAGAGTATTTAGGAAACCCTATGAGACGTAGGAGATCATTGTAGGACTAGGGTTGGCTAAGAATAGTAGTAGAGTTCTTCTCACTACTTTGGGTCAACGGGCTCAGAGTACATGGACCATTTCTCACTATATAGACCAACTTGCATAGATTGAGATCATCAAAAGTCAGAGACTCTTTTGTTTTTTTGCATTAGGATCCAAATAAGTCAGAGGTGTGATGTTCTCAATTAAGTTTACATGACATAATGAGGACAAATTAACTCTTGCTTTTTGTTTCTCACTTGATTTCCTAAGAAAATGCACATTGATGCATACATGTGGTTCAAATTCCCACGAATTTGTTGGATTTCCACAAACATGCTTGAATATGCTTTGCAGTCATGATCCTAAACTAGCATTGTTTTCTGCATGATGGGTGTTTGCTTTGAAATAACATGTTTCACATATCTTTTGGCTTCAAATTATTTTTCCTAACATTATCATCTATTGCTAATCTTAATTTGGATATTATCTTTCTGATCTTTAAGTTTGAGTCTTACTTGGGGACAAGGAAGTTAAAAGCTTGGGTTAGTTAATAACATCCAAATTTAGGCTCTCATGTTGAGTATTTAACCATGATTTTGTTCCTATGAAAGCCTTGATATGCCCAAATCACGTTATATACTTAGCCTTTTTTAATTTACCTCTTTTAAGGATAGAGTTGCTAAACTAGCCAATTTTATGACTTGTAAGCACAAAATAGAAAAATACATCACTTGATCGAGTTCCATCAAGAAACACTCTTCAATCTCAGGCTTCCACAAAGACTCTTACAACTCCAACTCAAATTGTACCACATTATGATTGAATTTGGGTAGCTACAATGCTCGAATTCATGCAGCTATAGTGCAGCTTCCAACTCAAATTTGGGCAGCTACAATGCTCGAATTTAGGCAGCTATAGTGCAACTTCTAGATTGAATTATGGTAGTTGTAGTGATCAAATTTAGGTAGTGACTTCATTGACATATTTCATCAGCCATTAACTTCATCAATTAACAAAAATTGATCAAACTTTATCAACCTCGACAACCAATGATCCCAAGAACATTGGCACAAACCCTATTGACTTTTTTCAAATTTGATCATGTGTTGCCTATATTCATGACAAGATTCAAGACAAAGTTTGCTAGGAGAGGTTTCATCATTTACTAGCTTTTTCAACCAATGTCTAGACCAATGGGATTTTCCAACCAATGGAGTTTTCCAACTGATGGAGTTCACCAACAAGTGGAGTCCACAACTGATGACCGACCCACTCTACTTAAACTTGACAAGAATTGTTTGGGTCTAAGACAGAATTTCATCAGACAACATTATCATTGACCTAAAGTTTCATTGATATTTGGATTCATCAAATGATGGGATCCACCAACTAATGACTGACCCTCTTTACTATAATTTGATAAGACTTGTCCAGATTCAAGGCAGAGCTTCATCATGCGGCAACATCATCAACATAAAATTTCATCAACCTTTTTCTTTGTCTACCAATGCCTCCACAACCGATGTAGTACCTCAATTGATGGGACTCATCGACCTTGACAATCAATGAGCCAAATATTGATGGCACAAATCAAATTGAGTTTACTCGAAATGGTCATTTTTATTCCATATTCATGACCAAATTCGAGCCAAATCTTTGTTCAGAGAGATTTCATTAGTTATAAGTTCATCAACTAATGGCTATATTGATGGAGTTTTCAAACCAATAAACTCCTCCAGTGATGGCATCCACCTTCCAACGACCAGTTTGGTTTGCCTAAATTCAACGTATGTACCTGAAGTCATGTATGAAATTCAAGCCAATCCCAATAAAACCCTAACATTGTCCACCTAGTGCTACATATACCCCTACTTGGCCACCAAACCAAGAGTTATGATTTTTGGTTCTCAGACTCCTATCTTAGAATTCCAAGGCCTAAGATGGCCAAGAATCTCACTCTACACCCATTCCCATCGGTTCATGTCCATTTCAATCAGTTCCTATAATCCACCTATTTTTCCATTTCCCTTCATGATCTGTGCCTATGTAGGAGTGGACACTGCTCAAATTTGAGTACATGGTGCCTAAATTCTTGTATGGATTCAAGTAGATATGTGTTGGTATCAATTCAAAACCGTCCACTGGCCTCTACTATGCCCTCCAACAATAAATCTATCCATTTCCATCCCTAAAATTGTTGTTTGGTGGTGAATACAAGGAGGAATGAGTCCAAGAAGGCTAGGAGATCAAGGAGGATGACGTAAAAGATGAGATCCACCCACCTAGAGGCTATGGAGAAAGAGACACCTCTCCTCCATAGGCTAATCTCTTCCTCTTCCTCTTTTTTTCCTTTGTTATTCTTTTTATGTACAAACAATATTTTTCCATCTTTGTTTGGTGCCAACAATGCTTGTCAAAGGCTAGTTGAGCTCCTTCTTGGCTATGCAACCCTTTTTTTCATGTGTATGTACTTTGATTCTAAGAAAGTAGTTAATATCCTTATCTAGCATGCTTTCATTTTACCTTCTCTTTTGGTTTTGATTGTTTGCTTGACTGATATCTATCTTGCATGAACTCTCACCTTTATTAGCCTCAAAATATAAGTGGTAGAAACAAGGAGAGAAGGTAGTCTAGATCTGGACTCTGATAGGGTGACAGTGCAAGAAAGGTTCGCCCATGATCCCACATGAGCACAAATTCAGTAGAATTCAAGCACATATTTAGTAAAATTTGAGCTATCCATATTGGCTTCTTAATTGATCAACTACTCATAATGCCCATAGCTATCTTGTACCCAAGAGGTAATTCGAGATAGTTTGGGTATTTGTCTATGTCCTTGAGAGGAGTTTGGACTCTTATGGGGGTTTTCGTCACACTACATGAGAGCAAGTGGGATGACCCCCAGACAAGTAACTACCACAATACATATTGGGTTAGGGTGTTATTTGCTCTCCAGGGTGTTTGATGGTTGTCTATGTCTAAGTACGATGTCCATAAATAGTCCAATTAGAAATTACATAACCTAGAACTCCTCTCGATTAGTAGGATTTGACAAAATTTGCTTTCTTGATTTTACTTTTTTTATTTGTTTTAGTTTTATGCATACATATACCATTCATTTTGCTTAGCTAAGTGGGAGACAAAACTTAAGCAATTAAACATCCCCACATCCTTGTATTAGACCCCATTTCACTTCTTTGATCCTGCATAACTCGGTGGGCATCCCAAGGGTTTTGGGTTATAAATTTAAAGTCCGATGATCCTTTAGGGACCATGTTTTTTCGGACCATGTCCCTTGGGAGCGATAATCTCATGACATTGTTGCTGAAACAAGGATGACCTAAAGTTTGTGTAGCACTACAGAGGAAACTTTAAGGACCAAGAACTAGGACCACGTCCCTTGGGAGCAATCAACATTTCAACCACTTTCGGGACATAGTTTTTCCATGTTTGATGGCTAAAGATTTTGTTATGTTTAGGATAAGCTTATAAATACATGCATATTTTTTCTATTTTGTTACACAAACTTGTCCACACAATGATGAAAGTTTCTATTTTATTTCTCTATTTTTTCTACAACCATGGATCTAGTCTTAGTAAGGCAAATCATACTGTCCACCTAACCTCGTTTTTCACAGTCCAGACTATTGGAAATAATCAAAAGCTGTACACTTTAGTTATTCGAATTATACCAACCCCACCATCATCATATAGTTAGATAGATGTAACCCATGAGGATATATCACCTACATCACAAACCTAAAATTTTTCACAAGGGTATACAAGAACGATGGACCCCAAAATAGACCAGCTCTCATCTACATACCCACACAAAACCAAGAGCTAAATAGACCAGGAGCCCTTAGAAGAGAAAGCACTGATGCACTTCCCTCCACCTTGTCTTCTCATCTTCAAGACCAAACAAGTCCACTTTAAGTCAAACATGAAATGTGAGATCGCCGACTACAAGAGGTAATAGAAACTGTGACCCACACTAGGGATACATTTCAAGCTTCTAAGTAGAGTTTCATCCACACACAACAGAATGACATGATGGGGCCTCAACAACCATACATGGTACAAATAGAAAATCTTGAAGATATGTTAGCTCAAGTCCAAAAACTTAAAAATTGTTGTATGAAGTAGGAGACTTCAAGATCTCATATGTTCAATTCTAAAAAACTTACATGTGCCAGTGTACATTCATGAAGACTTCAATCATCAGACCCACTCCATTATACATGATGTAGAACTCATCTCACCATCCTATCTAGATAGACAATTGGATCCACTTAGATTGTTTAATGAAGACACCTATATAGGGAAGCCCTTCATTCAGACCAAGTAGTTCAGTTGAGAATCTAGTAGAGGAATCACTACATTCAGATGTTAGGGTTGGATGGTGATCTTCATCCAATATGAGGTAATGAAATGATCTTCATCCGATATGAGGTAATCAAACAACCTCAAAATCATCTTTAGAATATCATAAAGGTCCATTTGACTAGACTAACACGTATGTGTGATGCTCTTTACCAAAAAAAGCAAGATTACTCAAAACAAAGCACACAATTATCTCTAACAAACATATTACCACAAAATAGGGTAATACATTTCATGTTCATGGCTCTCTATCCACCACTTGTTACATATTACATCCTATTCAGATATATACATGACATTTCTACACACTCATGGCATAAAGCCAAAATCTACGTGTCAATATACAAAACAACAAAATCTCCCCAAAGATCTGAGAGTACATGGCTGACACATAGGACTCCACTATAGAAACATTAGTAGCTTGTCCAACCTTTTGACAAATACTGTTCTCCTTGCTGCTCAACACCGACTGCATGAGTTCTACCACCTCATGCCGGGGTGAGACCAAATGTCCCATCGAGATATATAACCATTTGTTGTCAACTATTATAAGCACAACATAATAATATAACATGTACATGAGCAATTAACACTATTGAGCAGTTTAAGCATTTATAACTGAACAATAGAACATCTTATACTTTTAAAAGGAACATGAAGAACATGTATAACTATTGTAACTAAACAATATAAGAAATAAGGCATGGGGTCATCCAATGTGATTCATATTTGACCGTAAGGAAATATACTACACAACTATATTACAACTTTCAGTATTATGCCCTGAGGATTTGAGGCATACCACTCAAATCCAACTGATCATTGATAAGTCAAAATCAATACCATATATGATCTATGGAAAAGCCTGACTCCATGATTAATACCAGTATTACTCAATCAGTTCTAGTCTGCAATGTAATGACATAACAGTTAGATTGCTAAAGAACAACTTATAGATGAAGCTATAGTCCTGTAGACATCAACTCATAGTCAATGCTATGGTACTGTACAATAACTAGTTTTCCTTGGTGCATGAAACAACACTAAAGAAAATTCCCACACAAGGCCATTCTTAACAAATCATCAAACCACTACAACAACAATTTAAGGATACAACAAGATATCTCACTTGCACCCCACATATTCAATAATATATGCTACAAGTTTCCCATAGGAGTTACTCGTTTCACCATCCAGTAGGATAATGACATTGTAGATGGATCAATAGTAGAAGGAAACTACATGATTAGGGTTTCAATTGATTATATATTCCAATTGGGTATCATTTAATGCATCAATAAAGTTACAATGTATAAACCCAAAGCAAATTCTACAAATTTAAGGGTAGGATACAACTTCAGAAGATATGAAACGTACAAGGTAGGAATTTGTCTCATCATCACATGACACTTATATCATTGCCATTACATGGTCATATACCATATTACATCACTATGGGATATCAATCCCTCAATCACATCTCTAGAGGAATTCTCCTCAAACTGTGCTCAAGGCACTTGTCAGGTCATTAGACCAAATCAAAGAATTCCTGCACATTCAATATCATAATACACCTCAACATTACTCATAATCACCACCTTGTATTACTAGGGATTAGCATAGAATTATCATAGCTATGACATTCATCTCACATGCAAGTTAGGTTTACACAAGTAGGAGGGATAAAATACCATAGTACAATGATAATCTGCAAGTAGATTAAGAACATACATGACAATATCGCAAAATTAGAGTTAGGGTTCCATGTGTAGTCAGTTATAGTTTCATAGTATCCCTCAACCTCTAAACCCTAATCTCATCACTTCCCACATACTTGGAGAGTATTAAAGTTAAACATCATTTCTAATGATTAGATATACACCATCACATCATAATGCATATACCATATGATAGGTTTTGTAGTCAATAGGGTAGTATGTGTAGTGACCTTCCCTATGTAGCAACTATGTGCATGTAATGTGTGTGTCGACCTTAATCATATAACATGGTGCTACAACCGTATCACCTATAGGTGTCTTGAACACCCTTAACATGGGTCTTGACCACTTCACAACACATGGGTCTCGACCTTGACCCCCAACAAAGCTTTACAACCATGATACTAGGTGACAATGCGTTGCAACTGAGACACATGCAACATTATGTTGCAGCTGATACACCAGGTGATGCCTATACATGGTGTTGCACCTGCCACACTACCAAGGTGTGTTACAACTAAAACCAACCCATGCACATTAACTATGTCCTCTAAGGAACCTTGTCACGACTACTACCAGGTCCTAATCAGTGTTAAGACCTAACACTTAACCATTTCAACCATAACATTAACCAACAGAGTCAAGAGACCAAGCAACAACACTATGTTGCGACCATGTGTAGTGACCCTCCCTTAGAGTTAGGGTTGTTGTGGTCGCAACACCCACCCTCTAGGGTGTTGACTGAAAGAGAAGTTCATAGTTTGTCTCGACCATAGGTAAGTTATATTCCCAACACCAAAGAAAGTTCAAACGAGGTCGATATAGATGATCAAATCAGAGGTACCAAACATCCACCAAGAAGAACTATCCTAACAAGGTGTTTATCAAACACCAAATTATGGGTCATGGAAAATTACCAAAAGAACTATGTTTAGAGAGGAAAGTGAATTTATTATGCATATTATCATATCCAAAACCTACTGGTAATAATGGTAAACTAACCATATGTAAAGTAACACTATTGTATGGGTAAAGATCTAAAGAAATGCATCAATCTATTCAATCACCACCAATCCGATACAAGGATTTTAGGGTTTATAAAAAGAATAGTCTTCTTGAGATTACTACAAAATTTAAGCCCTAAATCGTTATCACTTCTTATACCATAAAGAACACATTTTAATGATATAGAACATCAACATATAATCATGGTTAAGATGCAAATAACAGGTGAGGGAAAAGTTATATAACCCACCTGACGTGGAGAGAACCAATCTCTCAAGATCACAAGCTCCAAGAACTCCAACCAATCTTCAACACTTCGGATAAAGGATCACCTCAAAAGAGAAGAAAACCTTGGTCACATTAGAGCACAAGGAGGGAAAACAACCCTAGGCCGTATCAAGGAATAAAGTAGAATGAGATGAAAACTCCCTCTGACTAGGATGCCACAATGCCAAGCATAGTATAAGGCCCTTGTGATGAGGAGTTTCTCTCAAATGATCACCATGGATGATCCACAATCTACAACCAAGGAGAGAGAAGGATATGGAGATTTCAGAAGAGGGAAAACATGATTAATAGTTAAGACCACTTGCTAAGGAAGAATCTCCAAGAATCACCACCAAAAGGGTTGATTAAGCACAAGATCCTCCAAAAGCAAGGTTGATCGTCCACCCAAGCTTCAAGATCTGACCTATTTTGCTCCTGAAGCTCCAAGGTTAGTCTTAAAAGAGAAGAAAGAGAGTAGGTCCAAAAAAAATTGCTTGCAAGTGTAAATAAGGGGTTATATACCCAAAGGAGGAGGGAAGTAGGAGTTTGTGAGGTGTCAATACAAGAGATTATGAAGGGACACATGTACTCCAAAAAATAGCTTTTCCCACTCACATGCATATTTTGAATATGTGATGTTTATCCAAAAAAGTGTAGCATTTAACTAGGTAGGATACCACTTGTTTTGGTCGAGACACATTCCGTATACTTGTATCGGCCAAAACCCTAGGTTACCATATGCACATGGTCGAGACACTCTACTAGAGGACAAATTTTTTTGACCAAACCATCTCTAGATCATCATGGTAAAAACCAAACTACCTAAGGCATGTGTTGAGGTCACTACAATCACCCAAAAGTGGTGTGGTGGTTGCAACACTCAAATCCTAGCAAGGTCACCATATCAATAAGGAAAACCCTAGAAACCCTAAAATCACCATAAGATGTCACATCACCAAACATGTTTCAAACTAGGCGCCCCATATCATAATTTTGTCTCTCATGATGCTAAAACATAAGAAGCCCTCTGTATATGCAACATATTGCTAGATAACCCTCACTCTTGGGTAAATTACAACCTAGTCCAAATTAAGAACAATTAAGCATCAAGATAGGTCAGTAGTCTTACAACTATAAACCCGTAATAGGGATTTCACCCCAAAATCATAAGCAAAGAAAGACAAACACTTCTTCCCCATCTCTTCCTCAAGCTCCCACGTGGCTTCTTCAACTCCAAAATGATGCCACAAAACCTTGACTAACACAATGTCCTTCTTCTTCAACTTCTTGATCCTTCTATCCAGGATCAGAACAAGACCTTATACATAAGACATGCCATTATCCAGCCCCACCTCAATAGGTTGGAGATTCAACTCCATATCAAGGTGATAATTCCTCAACATAGAGATATGAAATACTAAATGTAACTTGTGCAACTCAAGTGGTAACTCAAATTTATAAGCCACCTGCCCAACACATGAAACTACAGGATAAAGTCCCATATACAAGGGAGCCAACTTACCCTTCTCTAAAAACCTTAGAACACCTTTCCAAGGAGAAACTTTGAGATAAACCATGTCTCCCACTTGAAACTCTAAAGGCCTATGATGGTTATAAGCATCATAATTTTTCCTGTCATGTTCTACCTTCATCTACCGCTGAATCACTTTGATCTTTTCTGCTATCTGCTACACTAAATAAGGACCCAAAAGCTAATATTCACCTATCTCATAAGAACACAAACGAGATCTACAATTTCTCCCATACAATGCCTCATATGGTTCCATGTCAATGCTTCTCTGATAACTATTGTTGTAGGCAAACTCTATCAGACTGAGTTGGATATCCCAACTACCCAAAAAATGCAACACACAAGCTCTTAATAGATCCTCCAAGGTCTGTATAGTCCTCTCAAACTATCCATCTGTCTATGGATGGAATGCTCAAATGAGTTCCCATAGGTATGTTCAAGCATTCCCAAAAGAAACTAGTGAGCTATGGAACTCTGTCTAATACGATGGTAGCTGTGATACCATGTTAACATATCAACATACACCTGTGCAAGTTTCTCATCCATATACATCATCTTTATAGGAAGAAAGTGCACTAACTTAGTCAACCTATCCACTATTACCCAGATGGAATAATGACCCTTGTCTATCCTAGGAAGTCCAACCACAAAGTCCTTCATAATATGATCCCATTTCCATTACAATATAGGTAATGGTTGCAAAGTCCCTATAGGCTTCTAATGCTCAACTTTGACCTACTGACACACTGCACACTTAGCCACAAACTCGACTACATCATGCTTTAATTCTGGACACCAATATAGATCCTTTAGATTCTAATACGTCTTGGTGCTTCCTGGATGCATAGCGTACATAGAGGAATGAGCCTCTTCAAGAACTAACATCCCTAGATTATTAACATCTGGCACAACCTCCCTGGCATGATAATAAACAGTCCCGTACTTGGGTTTATGGAAGCCATCACACTTCTCACTGCCAAACTCTACTCGAATATGTTGTGCCATAGTATCATTCTGCTGCACATCTCTAATCTACTGATTCAATGTCGGCTTCACTTGTAACTGTGCCAATAGAACTTTTAACAAGGACACCTCTAACTATACAATCATATGCCGTAATGAGACCAACATGTCTCTCTTATGGTACATCAATGTACTCAATTGGGCCCGCTCAACGGATGATGTCAAAGAAGACTTCCTACTTAAGTCATACACTACAACCTTAGCCTTCCCTGTATGGTAATCTAGGGTACAATTGGAATCTTTGATTAACTCCATCCAGCGTTGCTGTCGCATGTCCAACTCCTACTTTGAGTATATATATTGCAGGTGAAGATCTTGCACTTCTAGACATATAAGTTGTGTCTCCATATCTTCAAAGCATGGACCAAGATGGAAAACTCCAGATCATGTTTTGGATAGTTCTCTTTGTGTTTCTTAAGCTGTCATGAAGAGAAAGAAATCACATTCTTATCCTGCATTAGCACACAACCCATACCATTCTTGGATGCATCACAGAAGACAATATAACCCCTTCCCTATTATGGTAGCACTAACACCAGTTCACTAGTCAACCTTTCTTTTATGTTCATAAAAGAACATTGACATCTGTCAACCCAAACAAATGTCACATCCTTCCTTGTTAACTTTGTTAGGGGTAACACTACTGCACTAAAGTTATTCATGAACCTCCTGTAATATTCTGCCAAAACTAAGAAGCTATGAACCTCTATAGGTGTTTTTGGATGATCTGACTCCAGCACTGATTCCACCTTCTTTGGATCTACATAGACTCCTTTGGTAGATATTACTCATCCTAGGAAAGCCATTTCTTTTAATCAGAACTCACACTTACCGAACTTTGCATATAATTGATGCTGTCTTAGCAAAGACAAAGCCTGTCATAGGTGTTGCTCATGTTGCTGACTGTCTCTAGAATAGTTCAGGATGCCATCTATAAATATAACCACAAAATAATATAAATAAGATCTGAATATTCTATTCATTAGGTCCATAAATGTTGCTGGTCCATTGGTTAACCCAAACGGATTAACTACAAACTCATAACGACCATACCTCATTCTACAAGCTAACTTTGGTTTGTCATATGTTTTAGTCCACAATTGGTGATAATGTTATCTTAAGTATATATTGGATAAGAATATGGAACCCTATAACTGGTCAAACAAATCATCTATTTGTGGCAACAAATAATTATTCTTAATTATATCTTATTCAACTATCAATAATCAATACATAACCTCATCGATCCATCCTTCTTTTTCACAAACAAAATGGGAGAACCCCAAGGAGACATGCTCGGTCTAATAAAACCTTTCTCAAGCAATTCCTACAATTATTTCTTCAACTCCTTCATCTCACTTGGTGCCATTCTATACAGTGTCTGTGATATAGGTTGGGTACCTAGAACTAGATTAATCTCAAAATCAATATCTCTAGGAGGGGGTACACCTGGGAATTCATCAGGAAACACATCCTCAAATTCTTGTACAACTAGAATTTCCTGAATACTAGGACTCTTTGCCTTGGTATCCACCACATGTGCCAAAAATGCATCACAACCCTTTCTCATCCACTTTTCTACTGTCATAGCTAAAACTAGACATGTCCAAAGAATCTTCCTGTCACCTTGGAAGACCCACAAAGTATCACCATCAACACACATTTCCATCTTGGCACTATAGTCTAAGACCACCCGATACTTTTCTAGAGTATCCATCCCGAGGATTACATCAAATCTAGGCATATCAAGTGGTAGAAGATCCACTTGAATGCTACATCCCGAAAAGGAAAGAACATAGGATGGGTACACTTCCTGCAGCTTGGTAGAACCAACTAGAGGGTTTCTAGATGAAGACTATCATGTCTAAGACTAATAAGCAAGGAACAACAAACTATCACTTCTTTAGTAATAAAAGAGTGTGCTACACTCAGGTCGATCAAAATAGATACAAAACATGAAGAAGACAAATTGGAATGAAATAATTCCATCTAACCTATCATGACCCGAGGGTTAATGACTCCTACTGGATGAATCATCACATAGAATCAAGATGTCACCTATTGTCGCCCCCTTCCTCTGCCAGCTTGTCCTAAAGAACCAACCTATGAAACCTGTCCGCATCCTCTAATAGCTTGTCCTAAAGAACCATCTTGTGACACCTATCCACATCCTCTACCATTGTACTATTATTACTACTATGATCCTTGCTGACTCTGCCTTGACTGTTGAGTTACCTTTTCATCTTTCACAGTGCAGAAACACTTGGTATGCCCAACCTGTCCACACTTGAAACATGTTTACTCTTCACGGCCTAGACGGCCTCATCACTGACACTGACATTGCACTGTGAGCTCCTATAGGTGGGAAGCTTTTGGCCTCTTCCTCTGCTATGTGCCCACTATGAGTGAGTCACTGACCTCTGTTGAGACTAAGGTGTTGATGACCTAGTCTTATTAAAGTATCTAGAATACTCTCCTTGGTATTGTGTAAGCCTCTTCTTGGCATTCACCTCACGCTTCTCCATGACTAATAGTTCCACCCTCCTAATTGACTCCACAAATGTGGCAAACCTTATTCTATTCTCTAAATATGATATCGATGTCATTAGCTCAATAGTCAAACCCTTCTCAAAATATCTAATCCTCTCCCTGTCTGATCCTGTCATGTGTGGATAAAACCTTTGAAGCTCCATAAACTTAGCTTCATATGCACTGATCGACATAGATCCCTATCATATATTCTCAAATTGTACAATCTTTTCATCCAAATAGGTCTCCAGAAAAGTACTAACTCACAAACTCCCATCGGAATTCTTGCCAACTAATCACAACTCCCAACCTTTTCTCCTCCTCAATGGCCCACAATGGTCAAAACTCCCTTTCAAAAGATATACAACATGTTTCACCTTATCATCTTTTGGGATGTTGAGGATCTTGAAGGCATATATCTACATCAGTTGGGTCAAATGTACCCTCATATTCCAATGCTCCTACATGTCAAAGTATTTCAAAAGTCTTCCTAGAACCATGAGTTTCGGCACCGGGGATAGTTGCCCTAGGTTGGGTTACATGCATCCTATCCACCATGTATGTCATTGTAGCCATAAACTGTCCAAATATGGACTAAAATGTAGGGTTGGCTACATTGACTGGGTCAAGTTGATGCATCTCTGGCACCACATTAGCCCTCTCTTTCTTCCTAGCACCACATCCTGGTGTAGAAACACTACTCTTTGTAGCATGTTCTTCATGTTCCCAGACATCTTTTCTTCTCTTCTTCTTCTTCTTCTTCTTCTTCTGCATAAGTAGAAGTGACCATAAGATATATTGGAGGACACCAAAACATACACAAACCCTAGCCCTATGTCCCTGTAGACTCAGCAAACCTAGAGCTATGATACCACAAAATTGTGACACTCTTCGTCACACAAAGTGAGATTACTCAAAACAAAGCGCAGAATTATCTCTAACAAACATATTATCACAAAACATGGAAAATTAAAAACATTAGTAATTCAATTACACAAGTTGTTACATAGTATGAACAAGACCCAAGCTCAGGCCATCTGTATTTCATATATGCCAAAAGATATTACATTTCATGTTCAGGGCTCTTAAACCACACTTGTTACATATTACACCATGTTCAGATATATACATGCCATTTCTACACACTCATGGCATAAAGCCAAAATATATGTGTTGATATACAAAACAATAAAATCTCCCAAAAACATAAGAGTAAAGGGATGCCACATAGGACTCTACTACAAAAACACGAGTAGTTTGTCCAACCTTCTAACGACTACTGTTCTCCTTGCTACTCAACACTGGCTGCACAACTTCTACCACCTCATGCATCACCGCCTAAATGATGTAGAACCCATAGGGTGAGACCAAGAATCCCAATGAGAGATATAATTCTTTGCCATCAACAATTATAAACACAATAGAATAATATAACATGTAAATGAGCAATTAACACTATTGAGTAGTTTAAGCATTTACAACTGAGTAGTAGAACATCTTATACTTTTAAAAGGAATATGAAGAACATATATAACTGTTGTAACTAAACATTATGAGGAATAAAGCATGGGGTCATCCAATGTGATTCGTATTTGACCCTAAGCAAATATACTACATGACTATATTATAACTTTCATTATTTTGCCATGAGAATTTGAGGTGTACTAGTCAAATCCAACTGACCACTACTAAGTCAAAATTAGTACCATACAAGATCTATGGAATAGTCAAACTCCATGATCATCACCAACACTCAGTCAATTTGAGTCTGCAATGCAGTGATACAATAGTCATACTACTAAATAGCAACTTATAGAAGAAGCTATAGTCCTATAGATAGCAACTCATAGTCAAAGATATGATCGTGTAAAACAACTAGTCTGCCTTGGTACATGGCACAATACTAGAGAATAGGACCACACATGGCCATTCTTAACAAAGCATCAAACCAATATAACAAAAATTTAAGGATATAAGGAGATATCTCACTTGCACTCTGCATATTAAATGATATGTGCTCCAAGTTTCCCATAGGGGTTACTCATTTCACCATCCAGCAAGATACTGACATAGAAGATGGATCTATGGTACAGGGTGACTACATGATTAGGGTTTCACTTGATTAGATATTCCAATTGGGTATCTTTTAATGCATCAATAAAGCTACAACGTATAAACCCTAAACAAATTCTACAAATTTAAGGGTAGGATACAACATTACAAGATATGAAATGTACAAGGTGAGAACTTGTCTCATCATCACATGACACTTGTATCATTGCTATTACAAGGTAATTACCCATATCACATCAGTATGGGATATCAATCCCTCAATCACATCTCTAGAGGATTTCTCCTCAAACTATGCTCAAGGCATTTTTCAGGTCATTGGACCAAATCACAGAATTCATGCACATTCAATATCACAATATGCCTCAACATTACTCATAATCACCACCCTATATTACATAGGGATTATCACAACATTCTCATAGCTATGACATTCATCTCACCTATAAGTTAGGTTTACACAAGTAGGAGAGAAAAAATACCATAATATAATAATAATAATTTGCAAGTAGATTAAGCACAAACATAACAATTTTACAAAATTAGGGTTAGGGTTCCATGTGTAGTCAATTAGGGCTTCATAGTATCCCTCAATCTCTAAACACTAATTTTTTCACTTACCACATACTTGGAGAGTATTAAACTTAAACATCATTTCTAATGATTAGATATACACCATCACATCATCATGCATAAACTATATCCCATGTGTTGCAGTTAATAGGGTAGTATGTGTAGTTACCTAACTTATGTAGTGACCATGTGCATGCAATGTGTGCGTCGACCTTAATCATGTAACATGGTGTTGCGAATGTAACACCTATAGGTGTCTCGATTACCCTTAACACTTGGGTCTCAACCACTTCACAACACATGCGTCTCGACGTTGACCCTCAACAAAGTGTTGTGACCATGACACTAGGTGACATTGTGTTGCGATCGAGACACATGCAACATTATGTTGCATCTGAAATTTTGGGTGATTCCTAAACATGGCGTTGCGCCTGCTACACCACCAAGGCATGTTACGACCAAAACCAACCATGTACATCATCTATGTCCTCTAAGGAACCTTGTCACGCCTTCTACTAGGTCCTAATCAGTGTTAGGACATACACACTTAACCATTTCAACCGTAACATTAACCAATAAAGTCAAGAAATCAAGTAGTAATGTTGCATCATGACCACGTGTAGTGAACCTCCCTTAGAGTTAGGGCTATTGCGATCAAAACACCCACCCACTAGGGTGTCGACCGAAAGAGAAGTTCAAAGGTTGTCTCGATCATAGGTAAGTTATATGCCCAACATCAAATCAAGTTCAAATGAGGTCGAGATAGGTGATCAAATCAGGGATACCAAACATCCCAGAGAAGAACTGTCCTAACAAGGTGTTCATCAAACTCTAAATTATGGGTCATGGAAGATTACCAAAATAATTGTGTTTAGAGAGAAAACTAAATTTCTTATGCATGCTATCATATTCAAAATGTCATGTTATTCATAGTAAACTGACCATATGTCAAGTAACAATGTTGTATGGGTAAAGATGCAAAGAAATGCATCAATCTGTTCAATCGCCACCAATCAAATACAAGGATTTTAGGGTTTATAAGAAAGAGTAGTCTTCTTAAGATTACTATGAAATTTAAGCCCTAAATCATTATTGTCTTCTACCATAAAGAACATTTTTTTAAGATATAGAACAATAACATATAATAATGGTTAAGATGCAAACAATAGGTGAGAGAAAAGTTATATAACCTGGCTGATTTGGAGAGAACCAATCTCTCAAGATCACATGCTCCAAGAACTCCAACCAAGCTTCAACACTTCGGCCAAAGGATCGCCTCAATAGAGAAGAAAAACTTGGTCATAATCATGTGACAAATTGCAATATGGTCCAAACAAGCACATATATTACAAAGATAGCTCAAACATCAATCAAATTGGACCAAATTGAAAACATAAACTAGTCACATGTTATTAATGCATATCAAGAGATTAGATTTAAGGTTTAAGAATCTCATTCTACAAATTAAGAACAATTAAGAATGAATCTTGGTTAGGAGTCTTACAATATCCATCTCAAACTAGAGTGACATCTCAAAAATTAGACTTGTCAGTTTGTTACAAATAGTGTACCCACTATGGTTTCGAACTGTTCGTTCCAGAAAGATGATGATGACTGCATGAAATGGGGAAGTGAGTCTATTGATGATGAATATGAGCTGAATTCACATGAGCCAACATTTGTTGCACTCCCCTTGTAGGGGATTGCTAGTGAGGAAGGAGTAGAATGGATGGATCTATGACAACGTGATTGTAGAACATGAGGACAACCTATAACACAAATTCAACAATAAGCTTGTGGTGAATGGTTTGCACCTAGTCTCACCTAGGGCTGCCTCCTATTCATATGAGGACTAGATGGTCCATATTTACAATGAGGACTTTTTAAAGCATCCAATCGCAAATTTAGAGACGTAGGTGAAGTACATTATCCTTTGGCAAATTTGCAACATATTCCTTCTTTCTCATCACGTGTCAACATCCTATGGAACACACATTTAAATTCATACCTTGGAGGGTACCTTGAGGATGCCCTACTGGGGAATTCATTATATTACAACTTAAGTCAATTCCAGCACATAAATAAATACACTAAGTTGCTAGATTTTATTTCTCTACTTCAGTTTCAGTAGGCTCAACCTATCCATCTATTCCACTCCTTCATGGTGAACCCAATTGGTAGGTTACATGTGACAGTGGTCCTAAAACTTAGGATTTTGGATCTTAGTTGATATCATGGTGAAAGCACCCCCTCTCTTACCCTACTCTTTCTTTTCCTCTGTTATTAAAATAAAATTTGTTGTTCATGTTTCTTGCTTGGATAGTTTTTTCCCTCTAACTATATACATATAACTTTTCATACATGCATCACATTAGTCATATTTTGAATTTATTACTCTTCTCTCTACTTGAAAATTTTATATTTTTCCTATAGGATATTTTGAATTTCACATGTTCTGCCTTAAATATAATTTTGACTTACATGCAAGTATATGTATACGTAAGGTTTCATAGCTTAAATTCAAACATGTACAAGACCCAACCCTGGCCCCAATTTAGATAGATACAAAACTTAGGATTTAAAAAAAAAATTCAATTCGAAATAAAATGAATCTAGGAAGCTACATAACCAAATTGGATAAAAAAATTGAACTCAGGTAACTTATGTACCAAAATTTAAAAAAAATCTGGGGAGATATTGTGCCATAAATTTAGTGCAAGGCAAAAGATCAAACCATACCAATCCACATGACTAGATTTGAGCATATATTACAACATCATTTAATGCATGATCATAAGAGCATGGTGTTGATGATTTTTCACACCTATCCTTTTTATGAAATTCTTTATCAACAATTTGCAATGGGGTGAACAACTATCTACAATGCTTGTCATCCCTAATGCCTTAAATTTAGTATTTCTCATAGACAATGAAAGCTTTAATCTTGGGGTGGTAGGTTAGTTTACAATTATACACTTTCACCTTCTTTTTTCATTTTCATGCATGCATGTTTACTACCTTTTACTTCTATATTATTTATGCATTTATGCAAAATTTTCAATCTGACGCATCATGCCTTCATACCATTGCTCCTTTACTTGCCTTTACCTACTTTTTCTCACCTAACTTCTAATACTTAGTAGGAACTTTTTTCTTAATTTGTAGCTTTGCAATTTATACTATGATGGTTTGAATAGTATGGTTAATGTTCATCTACACATATAATCAACCAATATTGTTTTGCTTGACTTCCAACTTCATTCATCTCACTTACTCCTATCCTTAAAGTTTGGCGATTGATTTTAAAGTTAAGCTTCATTCTACAATTTGAAATCTTTTGTTTTCCTATTTTATGTTATGAATTACGAGCCCAAGATTTGTGTTTAATTGGTGAAACTGATGTACAATCAAACTTCTAGCAACATATTCATGAGTCCAACAACATTCCAAGGATTTTTGAATCATACCTTTGTTGGTATATATCATCAAGAAATGATGAGAATTTAGCTTAATTGTGATGAATTATTTTCCTTTTATTGTCTTCATGCCTTGTCACCTAGATTAAGTAAAAAAATATACAAAAGAGGCTTGGTTGCCCAAACCCCAAAACAATTCAAATAGCTCAAATATCACAAAAATATAAATACCTAACACCCAAGCCTATAAATTAGATTACATAGAATAAATTCCTAAGTGAAAATAAAAGCATGAATGTTTGTGTTCTCTTTTAAGAGAGTTGAGGACGGTGCCCAATAAGTGTATGTTTGTGCTCATAGATGTGGTATGATGTGCTTGTAGTGCCACCCCAAAAGCTCATTCCTTAGGTGACCTATGAGATCATCCCAATACAAGGGTAGGTTTGAGTATGATGTGAGGAGTTTGTCTCATTGCTATGGGCCAATTGGCATGGACTGTAAAGTTTGAGGCTCGCTACATGGACCAATTAACGCTGGGCGGGATCCTCATAAGTTTATAGAGTCTTTTATTTTTAACACTAGGATTCAAGTGAGAGGTGTAATGTTGCATATTTGGTTTACATTACATTGTGAGAAGAGTTAAATTCTTATGTTTTGTATCTCACTTAATTTTCTAAGAAAATGCACACTGATGTCTACATTCATTCAAATTCCCAAAAATTTGTTGGATTGTTGTGAACAAGCTTAAATATATTTGGTAGTTATGTGATCCTAAACTAGTTATTTTGTCTACAGGGTTGGGTTTTGTTCTAAAATAATATATTTCAGATGTCTTTCAGCTTCAAATTCTATTTTTCCAAACCTTAGCATCTATCTCTAGCTTGAATTTGGATGTTATATTTGGGATTATTGAGTTTGAGTCTTTCTTGGGGACAAGCAAGTGATAAGTTTGGGGTGGTTGATAACACCCAAATACAGACACTAATTTTGAGCATTTAACTATAGCTTTGTGCCTATAATAGCCTTTATTTGCCCAAATAACTATAGATACTTATCTTTATGTAACTCACCCATTTTTGAAAATATAAATGTTCAACTAGCCAATTTTGGGAGTTTTAAGCACCAAATAGAGAAAGACATCACTTTCTCGAGTTCCATCAAGCTACACTCTTCAATCCCAAACTTCCATAAAGACTCTGCCCCACTCTATCTTGAATTTTACCACCGCGTGCTCTAGTTTAGGCAGCCACATTGCTCGAATTTGGTCAGTTACAGTGGTCAAATTTATGCAGCTATAATGCTCAAAATTTAGGCAACTACTATGCGACTTTTAGCTCAAATTTTGGCAGCTAGAGTGCTTGAATTCTGGTAACAGCTTGAATTCTGGCATTTGCAGTGAAGTAGTTTAGGAAGTGACTTCATTGACATATTTCATTGACCATTAACTTCATTTGTTAACTCAATAGACGGGACTTCATAGAACTTAATTATTGACAATCCAAAGACCGAAGTAATGAACCAAGTCGACTTTGTTGGAGTTGGCTCATTTATTTCTTAGATACATGAAAAAATTTGATTTGGAGATTTTCCAGGAAAGGTTGCACCCAGTAACTAGCTTCATAAATCGATGGCTAGACAAATTAAGTTTGCCAATCGATGGAGTTTTCCAATGGATGGAGTTTGCCCACCAATGGAGTCCACCTAGTGATGATCGATTCACTCCCCTTGAATTTAGTTAGACTTGTCTACATTCAAGTAAGAGATTCATCAGGTGGAAGCATCATCAACATAAAGTTTCATTTAACTTTGAATTTGTCAATTGATGAATTCACAATCGATGAAGTACCTCAACAGATGGGACTTTGTCAACCTTAACAACTGATGACCCGAAGACTGATGGCACAAATCTAATTGTGTTCACTCCAATTTTGTCATTTGTTTCCTAAATTCATGACCAGATTTGAGTCAAAGATAGGTTAGAAGATATTTCATTAGTCAATAGATTTCTTAATGATGGATAGAATGATGGATTTTTCCAACTGATGAAACTTCCTAACTGATGGTGTCCACCTTCCGGTGACCAGTCTGGGTTGATTGAATTTGACCGGACCTATTTGGAGTCATGTTCAAATCTGAGCCAACCCCACTAGAACCCTAATGCCCACCCAAACTTTTTCTACCTCTCCTTGTCCACCAAGCTAATGGTTCTTCTTTTTGGTTCCCAAGCCTCCATCTTAGAGTTCCAAGGCCTAAGAGGGTCCCATACACCCATTCCCATTGATTTATCCCCATTTCCATGGCTTTCCATCATCTACATATACTTCTATTTTCCTTCCATGCTTTCTTCTTATGCATGAGTGGATGCTACTCAAATTTGAGAAGGTGGTGTCCAAATTCATGCCTAAATTTGAGCAACTTTGTGCTTGTAGTGATCCCAAATCATCCACTAGCGTCTGCTATATCCTTTATCAATAAATCTAGCCATTTACATCTGTAATATTGTTCTTTGGGGTGAACTCAATGAGGAAGGAGGCAAAGAAGGCCAGAAGATTAAGGATGATGATGCAAAGGATGAGATCCATCCACCTGCAGGCTAAGGGGTGAGAGTCACATCTCCTCCATGGGCTAATATCTTCATGCTGCTCTTTTCTTTTATAGTTCTTCTTTGTTCCCATATGAAGGAAGTATTCCATCTTTGTTTGGTGCTAACTATTCTTTTCTGTGTCTACCTAAGCTCCTTCTAGGCTATGTATCATGTTTTGAGCATGTTTATTTACTTTTACATCAAGCAAGTAGTTAATATCCTCATCTATCATGTTGTTTCTTTTCCTTCTCTTTTGGTTATGGTTGTTTTCTTGATTGAGCTTTATCTTCCATGAACTTCCAACTTTATAACCTTGAAAGATAGGTGTTTATTAATAGGGAGAGAAGGTAGGTTGATTTGGAATCCAAAAGGATGACAATGCAAGGAAGGTCTGCCCAGGATTCAACCCGGGCACACATTTGGTCAAATTTGAGCTACCCAGATTGGATTCCTGATTGATCATTGGTGCTCCTAATGCATGTAGCTGTCTTGGACCCAAGATGTAGTTTGAGACAATTTGGGGTATTCATAAATGTGCTTGTACAGGGTTTGCACTATTGATGGGGTTTTAGTCACACTATGCGATATTGAGTGGGATGACCCCCAGATAAGTAGCTACCATGGTACATGTTGGGTTAGGATGTTAGTTTCTATCTAGGGTGTTTGATGGTTGTCTATGCCCAAGAACAAGGTGCATAAATAGTCCAATTTGTAGTTACATAACATGGAACTCATTCCCTCTATTAGTAGGATTTGACGCAGTTTGCTTTATCCATATTACTTTGTTTTGTTTTGTTTTGTTTGACTTGTTCTAGTGTTTATGCATAAATCTACCATCCATTTTTCTTAGCTAAGTAAGGGTCAAATCTTAAGATATTAAAATTCCTCATGTACCTATGTTCAACGCGGTCTCGCTTCTTTCTCCCTGTATGACGTTCCATCCTTATCAAGGGTTTCATATTATGAATTTAAAGTCAGGTATTCCTTAAGGGACCATGCTCATTTTGCACTGCGTCCCTTGGGAGTGATCAACCTTTGAAACTCTAGGTCATCCTACAAAAGAACTAGGACAGCATCCTACAAATTTTGATATGTTCGATTTAGTACCTATGCTTATATGAGAATGCCATTTGGTTTGTGTAACTCTATTACAAAATCCAAACACTATATGATGTCAAGAAAATATTCTATTGAGGATGTTTTGAAAGTTTTTATAGATAGTTGTTTTGTCAATGGAAACTTGTTTGATGGAATTTTGTCCAATTTGTCGGGACTTTTGTAGAGATGTTTGAAGATAAACCTGGTATCCAACTTGGAAAAGTGTCATTTTATGGTACATCATGGTTCATGGATACATTCTTGGGCATGTTATTTTTTATTAGGGAGTAGAGGATAAGGTCAAGATTAAAGTTATTCAAAAGATGTTGATTTCAAACAATCTAAAATACATCTATAGTTTCTTGGACTAAGAAATATTTTATAGGATATCTATCAAATATTTAAATAAAATAGCAATGACTATGTCAAATTTTACTGCAACGTATGTAGAAATAAACTCAATGAAAGTTGTTGCAAAGCTTTCTAATCTTTCAAAGTTGGATTAAATTTATCCTGTATCATTCAATTGCCAGACTAAGCATGGCTTTTGAAATAAGGTGTGATGCTAGTGATTTTGTGGATAAAGATGGGAAGTTGCATGCAATATATATGGTATCAAGTCACTAGATGATGCTTACATCAAATATCTGACAATGAAAAAAAGACTTAATAGCACTCATCTTTGTGTTTACAAGTTCTGACATTATCTTATGGGCTGCAATGTGATCATATTCACTAATCATGCGCCAAACCACTATTTATTGAATGACAGAGATTTCATGCCATGCTTCATTAGATGGACCCTCTTACTATAGTAGTTTGTTATGGATATCAAAGATAAGAGAGGTTTAGAAAATTCTATTGTAAAACACTTGTCATGACTCTGATTTTCATATGATGATAGAGTGCCTATCAATGATGATCTTTGTTTGCAAAAGATCTATGAAGTTAGAGGAGTTTTAACTCCTTGGTATGCTACTTTTACAAATTACATAGATTTAGGAATGCTGTCTCAAGATCATACATGCCCACATCATAAAAAGTTCTTTGATGATGTAAAGTTATACTATTGGGACAATCTAATGTTGTTCAAACAATGTTTAGATGGCTTATTAAGAAAATGCATCCAAAACGAATATATGAAATATGCTGTAACATACTAGATTTTTGGGCACTAAACCTATTTTATCTATAATCAATAATTTTCCTAACTTGATCGTTCCTTCATCCCAAGTCTTATTCAATTATTTTGATCAAGTCTCTTTTCCTTTGATGCATATTGTTTCATGTTGAGTTTTTATGTTTTTTTTGTATAACACCTAACATTTAGTTCTGGAACCCTACTATTCCTTCAAGTGTGTTCCTTGCTCTCTCCTCCTTGTTCCTCTCTTTAAGGTAGTCCTACAGTAGCCAGTCTGGACATGTTGTATAAACTTCGTCATTCCCTCGGATAACACATTTTTCTAGCATGTCTGCTAGTTCATTCTGTACCCTTGGTCTAAATAGAACTCTTATGTTCCCATGCGTGACAAGTATCTTCCTAATGGCTGTCACTGTGTTAAGAAATATCAATGGGCAATTAAGTGTCTCTTCAATAAGCTATACTAATTTCCTAGAGTCACTTTGAATGTAACATCTTCTCTTAATATTTACGAGTGAGTCCCTTTATTTAATCTTGTGAACCACTTTAACATCATTTAATACAATTTAGCATCCTTGTTCTCTAATACTTTGGTTTGAACTAGTATTTTAAAAAATAAAACTACTCTTCTAACTAATGACTTGGAATCAAACTATAACATATTTTGATTATTAGATACTAAAATTCCAATTAGATATGACAAAATTTAGTCCACCATCTCATTACATAAATAGAGGCATTACTATTTTTGTAATCTAGATTTAAATAAAATGAAAACATGCTTAAAAGTTCACTTCCTTTGGATTACTAGTTTAGGAGTTACAAAATATCACAATTAAAATTGACTTAATACACTTCCTCTATGCAAGCCAGTAACGACTCTCAATGAGAGACCATGAGGTTGCCCTCTCACGTAACTCAAGAGAAGAGTCCTTCACCCTACAGTTACATCCTATAGGTGATTGAAGTGTTTAAGGGAAAGAGAGAGTCACAACAACCCTATATCTCTCCCTTGTAGTCGTCATCCTAATGTCCAATCCTTGAAACCTTAGACCATATTCCACTATGACAATCTTCTCTAGAAGATGAAACGACATTGAAACCACGACCAACAATGTGCCTCCTCACAACCTCATTGAACCTTCTATCACATGTGCTCTACTACTCCTTCATCACCCCTAACTCACCACATAAGATCTCCAGACCATTTTTCATGAAGACATAGACCTGCAAGTCCCTGACCACATAAACCTGCTCCTATGAAGCCAACCTATAGATGAAAATCCTTTGGCAGCATCAACAACAACTCGATCATCCCCCAAACTCCTCCCATCTTTTGGCCAGCCCGACGACCTGCATGTTAGGATTTTGTCTCTTATCCTAATTGGTTAAGAAATAATATCTAACAATATTAGGAAAGTGTAATTAATGTTAGACTTGGAGTCCAAGACATTATTTCCTTATCCTTTTGTATTGCCATTTCCTAATCCCTATAGAATTGTCGTATCCTCTCGTATTATATAACTAGGAGTCCCTATCTATAAATAGGGATAGACACCAATGGATATTGGGTGCCAAGGAGCACCGATGTGTGGGGTTCCAATGTGTGGTAACTTTGGGTGTGCCAACATAGGACAACATCATATGTCAAAATGGGAAGCCACAAAGGATAGCCAAAGAGGGGAGAGAATGAGAGTGGGTTACGAGATTCTATTGTGGGCACGGGATTGTGAGGGAGCGCCAATCCTTGTAATATTCTTGGAGTTTCTTAATAGAATTCTGCGGTCTTCTTCGCCAATCATGTTCTCTGCTTGGTTATTTATTTGGTGGTTATTGGCTTTGTCGACGTGGGTGGTTGTGAATTTTGTTGTGCATGCTTGAGCTTTATCTTGTGTGGGGTTTTTCTTGGGCTTGAAGCTTCGACATATCTCTTCAAGTGGTATCAGAGCAGGATTCATGTGAGATGACCAGAAAGTGTGGGAGGCACCAAAAAGCATGACGACGTCGACAACTACCACTGGAGGCCATCTGGTAGAAAATCTATGGCAACATCATGGAATCAGGTCGGCGTGCATCTACTAGTTGTGAAATATCAATGCGAGATGGAGTCATGTTATCTACTTGCAAGGGGAAAGTGACCACGGATGCTACCTGGTTCTATGGACTGGCTGGATTTTTTCTAACCAAAAGAGGAGCGGCTGATGAGAGGTCTACCGAATTCAAAGGTGTAGATGAAGCAGTAACATGGGTGGCGGGTGTCATGAACCCAAAGATTGGTACATGTATTCAACTCTCACGGGCAGTTTGGTGTGAGATTGCAAACTCGGCTGCAAATTTCAACAGATGCAGAGGTGAAGCTATCAACTATTGGAAAGAGGAAGTCGTGGTTGGACCGACCACGTAGTGTCTTCAAGTGGATGTGACTAAAAGAAGACACAACCCTATGGCATGGGGGCCAAATGTGCGAAGGATGCGGTTCTTCCAACCGTAGGTGGAGGCGGTACAGTTTCTCAAATTGTACAATACAAGGAGCTCTCACTTGAAGGGTCTGGATAGTCATGTTTGGACACACAATCCATGTAGGCATGCATGGTGATACACTTTTGGAAATAGGAGAAGCTTCCAAGGGTGGAAGCACAGAAGAAGAACGGGAGCAGACTTCTTGGAGGAGTAACTTCAGCAGATAATATTCAAGGCGGAGATAGTTAGGATTTTGTCTCTTATCCTAATTGGATAATAAATAATATCTAACAATATTAGGAAAGTGTAATTAATGTTAGACTTGGAGTCCAAGACATTATTTCCTTATCCTTTTGTATTGTCATTTCCTAATCCCTACATAATTGTTGTATCCTCTCATATTGTCTAACCGAGAGTCCCTATCTATAAATAGGGATAAACACCGATGGATATTGGGTGCCAAGGAGCACCGATGTGTGGGGTTCCAACGTGTGGTAACTTTGGGTGTGCCAACATAGGACAACATCGTGTGTCAAAACGGGAAGCCACAAAGGATAGCCAAAGAGGGAAGAGAAAGAGAGTCAGTTACGAGATTCTATTGTGGGCATAGGATTGTGAGGGAGTGACAAACCTTGTAATATTCTTGGAGTTGCTTAATAGAATTCTGCAGTCTTCTTCACCAATCATGTTCTCTGCTTGGTTATTTATTTAGTGGTTATTGGCTTTGTCGATGTGGGCGGTCGAGACTTTTTTTGTGCATGATTGGGCTGTATCTCATGTGGGGTTTTCTTGGGCTTGAAGCTTCCACATATCTCTTCACTATAAACTCACCACTGCCACCTCCACCTCCACTACAACCCCTCCCTCCTGCCAATGGCTTCTGAATAATAAACTTTTATAGATGCACATACTACATCTACAATAGGATCTTTAGACAATAGGTCAACCTATACATCTTCTTGCCACACAACTCCCCACTATGAAGAGTCTTCAATAGCATATGTCCACATCATCTAAACAAGGGACTACAAGTGGTACACATCACCAAAATATACTAAAATATTGTGTTGAGTATGCCTACATGTCTTTTTATATACCTATTTCATACTATAACTTGGTGATAAGATAATATTTGGCAGTAATACAAGTATGAAGAAAGTATATAAAAATGTACATCTTTACTTATTAAACAAAACACATATTTTATCATGACTTTCCATTATATGTAAATTTGATCAACCACATGCACTATTCTACCAAAGAAATTAAGTACTCGCATGTACTATTCTACCAAAAAGATTTAGTACTTCATAAATGCACTATTCTACCAAAGAGATTTAGTGCTCACATATACTATTCTGCCAAAGAGATTTAGCACTTTCATCAATGCACTATTCTACCAAAGAGATTTAGTGCTATCATATAATGAATCCATGATCTTATGTTTCATGTGTTTAAAACTATATAAAAAGATAATCAAGCAAGATAACATACAAGAACAATTATTTCAACCAATATCACATGACAAGTGTTTTGTACACATATAATACATCCACACTATATAGTAAGCTAAGTAAGAGATAAAGCATACCTTCAACTGAGATAATATAATCATCACATTCATGAGTCCACTCTAATATTGGTCAAACCTTGATTAAGACAAGATGATACATGCCACACATTAGATTCTCATCATCTTAACCCTATTTATATTCGTTAGGGTTTTACTCAACTCATTAGCATATTTCCATTACTAATTGCCTTATCTTTGTAGGACTAGACTATTGACTTTATATCATAGTTATGTTCCATAATATAGTTGATTAACTAATAATAATGTTTCACATTATTATGTGCACCTATTAACCACAACTCACATGCATAAATCCATGTTAGGATTTCTTACCATCTTAAGAATAATTAACATGTAACATGAGTTACATGTATCATTATGATCACCATTCTATAATTGGTACCATGTATTAATATGATCTTATACTATAATTACTAGGATTTATCTTGCATTATTGTTCTTATTGCATTTTATTTAGGGTCACTATCCCTAAATAGCTATATCGAGCAAATTACATCATTTTAGAATCACTAAAAAAGAAATGAATTATGTGTATCTGATTGAACTTAGAATTATAATTAGGTTTACAAGTGCTGATATTAAGGTATCATGGATATTCCATCATTTATTGACCTTATATGTATATTATACATTTTCTTTGGTGTTATTAGACATAATTAGCTATATTTAGCAAAATAAGTGATTTTGTGCGCAAACATCACCATCTTAGTGTTGGTATGTATGCCCATAGAGAAAGTCATATGATGATTGTAATGGGATACTTTGTAAATGATTTGAATAATAATAAAGGCATTTTTTGATCTATATGTTTAAACTATTTCTGAGATGATAGTGTAACATGATAGATGTCTAAAGAATGATTTTACTCAATGACGTATGCTTTTGGGTTGAGGACCTAAATGATGAGATCATACAGATGTTAAGAGTATACATTCTTGTTTAGTCCCTAGTCGATTGTTATTGTGGAAATAACCATAGACATAAATAACACTAAAGACTAGATTGTGTGTTGGTTGATGACAAAATCTCATTAGTCATGATATAGTGATATCAAACCAAGCACATAGGTACTTGTTAGAGAACAAGGTACTGGACAGACCCACCATGAGAGTGACACATGGAACCATGACTTGGTAGTCATAGTCATCTTTCACATTGATGGTGGTGAGTTTGTTAGACCTGAAATCACTACACTCAACACATGTCATTGGGTACACTTTGACATCATCAAACACAGTCCTGAAACATGGGTTGTTATAAAGGTGATGATTGGGTGGCTTTGACACATGGGGCTTTTGAGGGGTGAGTGATAGATACAGTATTTGTCCCTCCTGAGGGAGTTTGATGTCCTTGGCCACTTGATGAGTAGGATTGAGAAAGGCATGAACATGCACGTATGAATCAATATGTGATATTGATGTCACACATCTCACCCAGTCTGCTCTGAGATCAAGGAAATGAATGAATGTTGACAGGATGACTGTTCCATGCCTCGAGTTCATTCAGGATATCAGTGACAAAGGAATTATACATTCACTGTAACACCATTCACAGATTGCAGGATTGAAAGTTGTTCTCCAACTTTCTATTTCACTTGGGTAGCACTGATGTGTGACTAGGCACCACTCTTTGCTTGTGAAGTCATAAGTGTTATGGACTTTCACTACCAACGTGAAATGGACCTGCAGGGTCACACACATAGGATTTAACCTGGAATAGGAGTTTTTCTGCAAACATGTTTAGATTGATTACTAAAGGATTTTAGTAGTTCAATTAAACACTCAGTCAATTGATAGCTCAGTATCATAGTGTTCAAGGTGTTGGACTGATTGATTAGAGCATCAGATTGATTGAAACTGCGATTGACTGATTCTACACAATCTGCACTCCCAACCGATCGGCTCATGTGATGAACCGATCGGATGAGCTTGGTGAACCGATCGAATCAACTGGTGAGTCGATCATCTCATGGACAGGGTGAAGCGATTTGTTCAAGTGTTGAAATGATCGGTTCAAGTCCAACCGAGCAAGTTGGGAAAGTAAGATTGGTGAGAAATTTCCTTTCGTTTCACTTTCCCAAATTGATTGGAACAAGGATTGGTATTTGATACCAATTCAAAACAAAATAAGAAAAGTCAATCGAGAACTGATCAGGACCACGAACCGACCGGTTCAGAAGTGAACCGACCATTTCATGGGTCCCAACCGATCGGTTGTGGTGTCAACCAACCGGCTCAGATCCCCAACCGACCGTTTTAGTTGTGAAATGATCAGTTCAGGTTACACAGTTGGTTGTTTTTGTGGAAAATATTGAACCCTTCTACTCCTGCTTTAGTCCCATATTGCCCGGGATAGAGAACCCTGTCCCATGACCCTCCTATATATAGGGGTATTGGGGGCTTCTCAAAGTACAACTCAGTGCAACCAGTTGCTCTGTGAAGTTTTCGTTCTCTCTAGTTTTGGTAATCGAGAGAGCCCGAGCAAGTGCTACCTGATAAGGGAGGCACAGTAAGGGAAAGACAACTACAGAAAGCGACTGGTGGCAGGAGAGTGTGTTGGAGACTAGTACGCCGATAGGAGGGTGCTACTCCTTCCGATTCCTTGTGAGACAAGGAGATTGGAGTTCCAGGCAGTCTGTGTGGATGACAGCAGAGGTGGGAAACCTCTGCCGCTCGGAGGACAACTATCAATCCCGACAGTCCCGCTGAGACCAGGAGTCTTCAGTCCTGGTGCGACCAGGAGCTGCACAGATACCGTCCAAGACTGGAGGTGAATACCACGCAAGGCGCGAGGTACTGTCGCCGAGCAAGCCTCGGGATAAGGTATGCATCCACAAACCATCTTTCCTATTGTATATACGTTGACGCGATTTCTTTTGTTTTGGGTTTTGGGAGAAAATTGTTGTTTCCGCTACTTCTCTGCCTCCCATAAAACCCAACAGTGGTATCAGAGCCACATCAACTTCTCTATATTTTAGGATTATCGATATGATCGATTTTGGTTTGTTGCCTTTATTTATTGCATACGATGTGAATAAAATTGGCTTTATGCATGTCCAATCCACAAATCCCAAATATACATATATGATATGTAATATTAATGCACTCGATACACGTCGCCCTTAAATGAGTTTTGTGGTGGATGTATACCATGGTTATGGCCTATAAACCCTATATCTGTGTGTGGTCATATGTGGTTGCTTGCATCTCAGTCTACGCACCGATTCCCTTTTCTCCTATTCCTGATGTAACTCCAAATAATTCGAGATTTCTTTTCCTACCTTTCCTCCCCCCGAATGTAACTCGGGGTTTCACAATTCAATTGTAAATAGGATAGATTTTATTTCTTGTTATGTCAAAGAATGGAGGACGACCTGAGACGATCGGTTCAAGGCGTGAACTGATCGGTTGGTGTTCCAGACAACCGGTTGAAGGAGCGAGACGAGTGGGTGGCGACCTAAGGAGATGCACGACGACTGGTGAACCGATCGGCTGGAGGCACCAGTCGATCGATTGGTGGCACCCGAACAACCAACTTGATGGCGAGCCGATCATTCATGGAGATGAGTTGATCAAACCCAGAAAGGAAGGCACATATTTCATCTTGTACATGTTGCATATGATGTAGACCTAGATGACCGTGATTCCTCTTGGCTCGAGGAATCACAATAGGATGGCCATAATCATTGGTTTTATCGTTTTGCATGTTTTCTGTGGGATATAGCATGTATATGATACGTACTATATATTGTGGTGATTGGATATGTATATGTATATAAAAACCAAATCCCTCATTAAATATTAAGTTTTAGATGCCTTCCAAATGCGACACACATGAAAAGCTTAATCGACCAAGTGTGGGCACGCCCAAGCGTGGTGCACCGTCTATCTCATGGAAGCGTGAAGGATGAATGTGTGGGTCTGCCCAAGCAGGGTGCATGTTCATCGTATTGGCTTTGGGTCGGACTTAACAAGGTGACCTAGATAGGATCTAGCACCTTGAGGCATGGAGATGATCATGGCAAGGAGTTGCATATGACATATTTCAAGAGTTGCATATGATGCAATTGGCAAGATTTTCCTACCTAGAAGATCTGAGTTATGGATGACAACCCAAGCTGGTCCATGGCTCAGAGGATTTCAGGATCTTGACCCACTAGAAGATTGTATGCTACAATCTTCTGAATTGATGGTGAGGGCTATCAATTTGAGTCAAAATAGTGGGAGAAGTAATTAATTAAAGGGCTAATTAACTATCATCAAATTTTATTCAAATCAAATCAAAAGGAGTTTTGACAAATGCAATTTTCTCTTGTAGAATGGCAAAAGAATCATCTTTTAAAATGGGCAAATTAATTGAGAACAAATTCCATAACTGGTTGAGGACTATGAGAAGTGTTCTGCACAATCCAGATATACCAGGAGCCTTTGAATCCACTCTATGAATGCTTAATGTGTTGGTGAAGAGGAAAGAAAGTTCATTGATAGAGATCAATGGAACGAATGGTAAGGGAGAGAAGGGTTCTCTCGCCAAACCAATTTCTTCTACATGGAGAGGATGGAAGGAATGATGGAAGAAGAAGTCAGAGATAGAGATCTCTACTTCGGGTGTATATGTGATAGAGATTAACTTTACTACTTCTTCGTCATGGGTACTTGATACCAGATGCGGATCTCACATTTGTTCAAATGTGAAGGATCTTAAGAGAAGTAGGCCTTTGGGGAAAGGCGAGGTTGAACTACGTGTTGCCAATGGGGCAAGGGTTGCTACCAATGCCGTAGGAACCTATGAGTTAACTCTACCAAGTGGAATAATAATAGAGTTGAAGAACTGCTATTATGTACCTGCCATTAATAGGAATATCATTTCTGTCTCTTATTTGGACAAGGATGGATTTGAATTTCTTATTAAGAATGGAAATTGTTCCATTTCTAAAGATGGGATCTTTTATGGCAGTGCCCCAATGTATTATGGTATATACTTGATAGGTCTAGAGATAAATGTATACAACATAAACACCAAAAGGCAAAAACTCAACAACTCAAATGAAACATATCTTTGGCATTGTCGTCTAGGGCACATAAATGAGAAGCGCATTTCTTTGGAATTGAAGTTGTTGCTAACACATCTAAAGTATGTCTTCCTGGTTGTAGAAGAGAAGCTCATGATGATCATATCATCATCCTTGAGCGGTGAAGAAGAGGGGCAGTTGCTTGCTGTGTTGAAGAACCATCGAGCTGCTTTTGGGTGGTCTATAGCAGACATCAAAGGAATCTCTCTGAGTTTGTGCCAACACAAAAAATTGACTGGAAGAAGGAGCTAAAGCAATAGTTCAACCCCAGTGGTGACTCAACCCGATCATGACTGAGGTAGTGAAGAAAGAAGTGGGCAAGCTCCTATCAGCATGTACCATTCATGCAATTTTAGATTCTATGTGGGTTATTCCAAATCAGGTAGTTCCTAAGAAAGGGGGATCACTGTCACAACTAATGTAGCTAATGAGTTTATTTTAACTTGGTTGGTGACAGGGTGGCATGTATGCATAGACTATCGATGTTTGAATGTTGTCACTTTAAAAGATCATTTTATGTTACCTTTCATCGATCAAATTTTGAAACAACTTGTCGATCCTTCACACTTTTACTTCCTCGACGGGTATTTTGGTTTTAATTAGATTTTGATCGAGCCAAAGGATCAGGAGAAATCTACTTTTACCGGTCCTTATGAAACGTTTGCATATATACATATGCCATCCGACCTTTGTAACACCACTACCACCTTCCAATGTTGTATGCTTACCATCTTCTCTGACATGGTAGAGTGGTGCTTGGAAGTGTTCTGGATGATTTTTCTGTGTATGGGGAGTCATTCAGTGATTGCATGTATAATTTGGACAAGGTTTTACAAAGGTTTGAGGACACTCATTTATTCTTGAATTGGGAGAAGTGTCATATGATGGTCAGTGAGGGCATAGTGCTTGTACACAAAGTGTCCAAAAAAGGTATGGAAGTAGACCCAGTTAAGATACAAGTCATCTCCAAGCTACCTCCACCAACATCGGTGAAGGGGGTGAGGATCTTTTTGGGACATGTTGGGTTTTACCGTCATTTTATCAAAGATTTCTCAAAAATTACTAAACCCTTATCAGAACTATTGAAAAAAGATGCTGAATTTTCTTTTGATGATCAATGATTGAATGTCTTTGAAGTACTAAAAGATAATCTTAGCTCTGTGCCTATTGTGTAGGCTCCTGATTGGAGCTTACCATTTGAACTGATCTGTGACACATCCGACTATATTGTGGGAGCTGTGCTGGGTCAACACAAAGATAAAGCTCCTAAAATCATATATTATGCATCCAAAACCTTGAATGACGTGCAACTTAACTATACAACTATAGAAAAAGAAATCTTAGCGGTTGTTTTTGCAGTTGAGAAGTTCCACCAATACCTAATTGGGGCGAGGGTAATTGTTTAGACCGACCATGCTGCCATCAAATACCTACTGCAAAAGAAATATGCAAAACCTAGATTGATTAGGTGGATTTTACTTTTACAAGAATTTGATATGAAAATTAAAGACAAGACAGGGGTGGAAAATGTGGCAGCGGATCACCTATCTAGGCTGGAAAGAGTGAATGAAAAAGATGTAGACATCACTATTGTTGAGGATTTTCCGGATGAAAAACTTTTTGCTATCAAGACTAAGGATCCCTAGTTTGTAGATATTGTTAATTATTTAGCCTGCAAAGAGATGCCTGCATATTGGGGGTATCAAGAAAATAAGAGATTGTTCCACTCATTGAGGTTTTACATCTAGGATGACTCGATTCTTCTTAAACAATATAGGGATGGATTTTTGAGGAAGTATGTACTCGAATGTGAGTTTGAGAGAATTTTGTCAATCTACGATTCTTTACCTACAGGAGGGCATCACGCTAGCTCTAGGACTGCGACCAAAGTTTTAGAGAGTGGGTTTTATTGACCAACACTATTTAAATATTCACATGATTTTGTTCATCATTGTGATGCATGTCAACACACATGTAACATTTCTAAGCGACATGAGATGCCATTAAATGTGTTTCAAGAGGTTGAAGTGTTTGATCTTTGGGGCATTGATTTTATGGGCCCATTTGTATCATCTAATTGTAATATTTACATTTTAATCGTGATTGACTGTGTATCTAAGTGGGTGGAAGCAATTCCAACCACACCAATGACGCTCAAAGTTGTGTGCAGATTTGTGAAGGACAACATTTTCTACAGATTTGGTGACCCCCGACTGATCATTAGTGATGGTGGATCACATTTCACCAATAGGCAATTTAGAGCCTTACTGAGTAAATATGGGGTGAAACACTGAGTGGGTACTCCTTACCACTCACAGACACAAGGCCAAATTGAGGTGTCCAACAGAGAAGTGAAGATCTTGGAAAGGACAGTCTCGACTAATAGGACAAATTGGAGTTTAATGCTTAATGACATTTTGTGGGCATATAGGACGACCTATAAATCACCTATAGGGATGACACCTTTTAGGTTGGTTTATGAATGTTCTTGCCATTTACCAGTAGAGCTTGAGCATAAGGCGAAGTGGGCATTGAGAAAGCTAAACTTTGGATTGGATGAAGCAGGTAGGAAAAGACTGTTAGAGCTGAATGAACTAGATGAGCTTAGGATGGATGCTTACAAAAGTTCTAGGATTTATAAGGAGAGGACGAAGAAGATTCATGATAGGCACATATTTAATAGAGTATTTCTTCGAGGACAAAATGTTCTCCTTTTTAATTCTCAACTTAAGTTACATCCAGGTAAATTGAGGTCCAAATGGAGTGGACCATTTGTGATTAAGCGGGTTTTTCCCCATGGTGCTGTGAGGATTTTAGATGGGACTAGGTCATTCCTTGTTAATGGCCAAAGATTGAAGGACTACTATAGTGGGGAAGTGGAGCAAAGAATAGAAGAAGTGTAACTTATGGAAATCCATTAGATTCTTACTCTTAGGAACATCTAGTCTAGGATGTTAAACAATGGCGCAAGTTGGGAGGCAACCCAACCTTCTTTTCTCTTTATTCATGTTCATTTTAGCATTGTAGTTGTCTTTTTATTCTTATTTCTTGAAAAAAAGGTACCTTGACTCGTTTTTGGAGTGTGCATAATTTTCCCAGGTTGGTACTATCGAGTCCCCAAGTTGGTAGTATCTGTTGGGTTTTATGGGATAGAACAGGCAAAGAAAATAAAAAATTTATCTAACCACAAACCTATAACCAGCAGATCGCATCAACAACTATGCAATAGGAAAGACGGTTTAGCGAAATATACCTGGTCCTGAGGCTTTCTTAGTGACAATACCTCACAGCTAGTGCGACCTTCAACCACCTAGTCTTTGACGACATCTGTGCAGCTCCTAGTCTTGACCCAGACTGTGGTTGACGGTTGTCCTCCTGGAGCGGCAGAAATCTCCCGCCTCTATAGATAGTCCACATGGGCCACCAAGAACTCTAGTCATCCTTATGGACAAACTAGGAGGAGTCATCCCCTTTTGCCAGTGTACTAGTCACTGACACACTCTCCCACCACTAGTCACTTTTCTGCAGTTGTCTTTCCCTCGTTGTTCTCCCGGGTAGAACTTGCTTGGGCTCTCTCGGTTGCCACAACCAGAGAGGACAACAACTTTGCGGAGAAACTAATGTTCTGAGAAGCCCCCTGTACCCCTCTATTTATAGTATATGGAAGGGTCAAGGTTCCTAGTCTATGCGGGAGTAGAAGGGTCCAGATTTCCATGAAATGATTGTACTATGGCAGGCGAACTGATCGGTTCACAACTGAACTGATCATTTGAGCAGGTGAGTCGATCGGTTCACCAAGTGAATAACTCATTTCACTTCCCAGACATGCCTGCAATTGACTTTTCTTATTCGTTTCTAATTAACACAATGCTTAATTCTTGTCCTAATCAAATTGAACAAGTGAAACAAAAAACTTTTCTCACAAATCGAGAAAATCCAAGACTACTCATTTGTTTCAAGTGAACCGATCGATTCACTAGAGTGAGCCAGTCATCTCACTGACCATGACCCGATCGATTCACCCAGTGAACCAATCGGTTGGTGGTCCAGGTTGTACAGAATTCAGTCAATGCAGTTCTCAATCAATCTGACACTCTAATCAGTTGGTTCAATACTTGAACTTGATGATTCTAAGTTAAGTCTATTGATTGAATGTTTAATTGAGTACCTAAACACTTTAGTAATCAATCTAAACAATATTCATGGATAAACTCCTCTTCTAGGTTAATCCTATGTGTGTGACCCTATAGGTTCCATTTCACGTTGGTAGTGAATGTCCATAACTAACTTATGACTTCACAAGCAAAGAGCGGTGCCTGGTCGCACATAAGTTCTAATGAGTGGGACCCGAACGGGGATCCACTCGAATGATATAATACAGGAGCCATGTAATAATAAAGCAGCGGAAACAAAACTATTACAAAATTACTTCATGATTCATTTATACAATTGTTCCTCACCATAATAGGTGATTTTACAAAAAAAAACTTGAACTAAGTACAACTAAATCCAGTAGCAGAGGGTAACCCAGCCATTGCAAGCTATCCTTAAGTCCATGTCATGTTGGTGATCCTTTTGAGTTCTTGTCTTCCAATGTACCTAAACCTAGGTGGAAGGAAACATCACCCATAACATAGGAAACAACATAGAGGTCAACAAAGGCTGAGTATGTACACATAATAAACTTTGGGCATTATATTGGGGTAAAAGTGCAAAAAGAGATGTTCCCATAGGAAAAAGGGGGCTATTTGCAATTAGGTAATTTCAAGAGAAATGTAACAAGGAAATGAGGCATAATAATTTCATATTACAAGCATGATAATAAAGAGTTTCTTGCCATAACAATCATCCATAGATTCATATTAAAACAATAAACATTTTCATGTATAACAATGCAGACTAAATATACCTAAAATAGGGCCATAACACCATAGGATCATGGCCTAAAAGAAATAAGGGTGGAAACACACACCCTGGGCGGAAATGCACACCCTATATAAGTATGGTTGTACATAAGTACCACTATTCTAGATATTCTAGTCAAACATGTAGCATGCATAAAATAGAGAGGCAAGACTAGCCATTCAGTCAATTCTTCATAAAATGACAATCATAGCAAGGGGTCCAAGAACCCATATAAACAGAGTAATTCATCAACCACATGAATATAATGAATAAGGAACATGAGATATGAATGTCCAAGTAAATGAATTTCAAGTGGAATTAAAAGTTCAAGAGATGCCTCATTAAAAGAAGAGTAGGTTTCAGTCAAATAATGCCCAAATTAAAATAGAGGATGTACATACCTGATATCCACACCTAAGGTTAACTCGATTGATATACTTGGTCCCCAAAGTTGAGTATTCATCCTAGGAACACATCATGTCTATTAGTCAAACCAAAATTAGTGTGTGTATACATTCCTATTATAGATTTTCATATTGTTCTTATTCAAGTCCCGGTTACCTAATGACATATTAGGATTTTTAAGTGAATATATGATCCATTAGATATTTATTTTAGTTCTAAAGTTCATATTTAGTCATATAACTCTATATATGCGCTTAAGTTAAATATGCTATCGTTCAATTTGGGTCTTGTAATTCATTTCTCTCTTTATATCATAAATATCAATTTGGTCAACTAGGTCAAGAATGTGCTACATGTTATATTATTCAATCAAAATATCATGATTAGAGGCGTCTAGGGTTTAAATTGAAGACATTCATATGACTGTACTTTTCACAACATAAAATAACCCATACATATACTTATAAAACTAACCTTCCTGATTCTTTCTACCATATGTCTATTTATTCAAATGGGACAAATCTAGTTAAATGCATTACTCAGATCCCTACGCATTCGTAATCATCACCAAATATTGGTATGTGAATTTGGGGGCTTGCTTCTCAAAAGCTATTGAGGGTTTCAAATGTAGTTATTAAAATTAGTAAGATTACATATTATACCTAAACATTTGTACTCCAACACATATATGTTAACACACTAATTATTAGGGTATTTAATCAAAATATAGTTCCCTAATATTTTGTAATTGCTAATAAATTGAATCAGTAGGTTTACATGAATTGAATATACTGATATGCAAATTTGTGTTACACATACACCAAAATTCGTATTCATACAACTATTACTAAGAAGGTAGTTTAATAAAACTTCAGATTTATAGGTATCAACTTAATAGTAGTACAAGACTTACAAATTATACACATATAGACTCATATAGATACTATTATAATGTGATTGGCTTTAAAGCATAGGCTAATCTACTGAAAGTTATTATGTATTATATCTGTTAACATGATCTTCTCCTCTGTTTTGTTTTTCATCAATATTATTTGTTGTGTCCTTAAATCTATGTCACAGTAATGGATTGATTCACTTACCAATGCGTTGGATTCCTCCCTATGTGGATGTTAACTCCTTTGACTCTGCATGGCTCCAGCTTGGTAATGGTAGATCAATCTCAGCTACTGCATCATGTACCAATCTGAAAAGGCTCGTTCTCCTCTTTGAACCAAGTTTGAGGTAGATGAGTGGCTGGGTACAGATTGAAGATGGGATGGTTTTCATGGGAAAGGAGGAGGTCAATTGGTAGATTATGGTGGCGATACATGTTCAGACCATGGAAGATATATGCTTGCCCAGGTGTGAGTGCACGAGGGGTTCTTCTGGTCAAACTATGGCACCTCCAAAAATGAAGAATAGGGAGATGAGGGTGAGGAGGCAAACCGTTGTAGGTCTTGTGTCTGACGGCAGGGCACCAGGAGGAGGAGGAAGAGGGAGAAGATGAAGAAGAGGAGGAGTCAACATTGCAAATTGATGAGGGTCGAGGGACACTTTGTACGTTGCAGGTGGCGTCTATGATTGTAGGTGGCGTCTATGATTATAGGTGGCGTCGTCCTCTATGATTGCAGGTCGGGTTGGTTTCAGATCACCACCGAGGAGGAAGATGATGAGTGGGGCGGTCAGAGAGGAAGAAGAAGATGTGAGGGGGTAGGGAAACTGGATCGATCTGAAGTGGTGGTGGCATACGCGGGAGGGCGTCAAGGAGACCCTGACACAGGTGAGGCTAGCATTGATAGAGGGGGATGACATTTACACGCCACTGCGTCTAAAGGAGGCGGCAATTTCGGGGCTGGTTGGTGGACAAAGGTGTAGATGGCTTCTAGCAATGCTGGCAGACATGGAAGTAGGCAGTTGGCCCCCATTCACAACTGCCAGATCAAGGGAAAAGAGGAATAGGAAGAGCAGATGTGAAGAAGGAAAGGAGAGGTGAGGAAGGAGACGACGACACCCAGGGATTGGGGTCAAAGTTGGTAGCTGCTATGCCTGGTGGTTCGGCTCCATTGGTGTAGGACGTAGTGTGGAGGAGGTAGATGAGGGCAGCTAGGTCTAGGATGGAGAGAAGAGATATGTGTAGAAGGGAAGAGATAAGATATGAATAGGCGCAAGTGAGGAGGAGGCAAGCATGTACCTACTGGTTCCTGTTGCAAGGGAACTGGTCATCCGCAGAACTGAAAGCGTGAGACGCACGGGGAGGAAGACGGTGGGTGACACAGCAGACTCAATCAAACATGCGATCAGGAAAAGAAACAGAACATAGGGAAAAATAAATGAAATTGCTCAAATAACCAATAAACGTCTAAGTAATTAATTTGTACTTTATCTAGCTTCATTGGAGGAGTAATTAAAGTCTGATTGATATGAAAACTGGCACAATAATTAACTAGGATGCGAGGAGTCTAGATTAGTCATCATTTTTCCCTTTTGAAGACGTTCCATAGTAGATTACATTATTTTTATATTATACATATTTAATGTATTTACTCATATTAACAATATGTTATGTATCAATTCGATTCTTTTCATCTTATACCCTAGGTATATTTTAGGGTGTCAAATTAGAGTCAAGCATGGTATTTGGTATATTTATTCCTTAAGTCTTTTTATTTAGTGTATTATGGTTATTTTACCTCACATACCAATTACTAAGGGTATTAATATATCCGTGACACTAATTATTCTTAATGTGCTTTGTATTGTGGGAAATATATGGTATGTTAACATAGTGGAATAGGACCTTAGAATAAGAGAAATTTGATACATATGTCTAGATTTGAGTATGTTACAACACTCCACCCCTTAAAAGGGATTTCATCCTCGAAATCCATCCACTTTTGGTATGGTAAACTAAGTTATAAACTTAACCAAGTTATACATTTCTAGTATACTTAATGTAAGGGGTCATATCATACTATTCATGTCACACTTATGGTCTACTCTTAAGGTGAAGCCATATGTCTCCATATATCATGCATCCATTAATCTAATTATGTTATATGTTGGGCTAGAAGAGTTACAACAAAACTTTGGATTATGTTAACCAGTTTGTATCAATTAGGGCTACCCACAATGTTATCATAGTTTTGCCATTCTTTGATCATGGTCCACATCATTTTCCTTATCATCATTATCATCGTCATTATGATCAACATCTCATCATCATCAACAAAAACAACATCATCATCTACTCATCATCATCATCATCAACATCATCATCAACAACAACAACATCACCATCTACTTATCATCATCGTCATCGTCATCATCAATATCATCAACATTATCACCTAGAGGGGAAAAAAGGGTGAACCAAGGTCTTAAGTATCCAAGGCTTCTTCGTACTCTCTACACAACACTTAGTCCTAGGGTTTCATGTCCATCATTCCAGTAAAGTACTTCTTCATTCAAAGGGTTCCTCTACAAATCAAACTTCCTTGTGGAAATGACTTGGTTCTAAAACCTTTGATAAAATATGAAAATTTTTCCTTTGTACATATATATTAATAATGAAAATAAGTTTGACGGAACGAAAAAAAGAAAAAAAAGGGAAAAAATATTACGATGAAAATTCCAAAATTGGTGCCAAAAATCAATTTGAGAACCAAGTCCACCACTTATCCACCACATGATGCCTATAGTATTATGCTATCATCATTATAGTCTACAAAATTGTCGGGACCCACTCTTTTGATCAGCATAAATACCAACCATTAGAGATAATCCCAAAACCTAAACCCAGATTATGAAATAAAATAATGAATTCTCGATCAAGGCGATTAAACAATATACGAAAAACACAAGTAAAATTTTCCTTTTTCTTTCTTCACAAACTCATAAATCAATGTCACATCAAGGACATCACATTCAGATATCACAAATAATATTCAACTCCATTAAATCTATAATCAAATCTTGTTCTCATATGCGATTTAGTTTACATCAGATACATGTACATTGATGAACAAACTTAATCTACAACCCATCTCGGGAAAGAGAGAGTATAGGGACATTCTAATCTATCTAGATTATACTATTTATATCTTCTTTGTCATGACCTCTCTGTTGGATAACATTATACCTAAAAACATTTGAAACAATCTCATGAGACTCATATAGAGCCCCAGTGAGTGGATACCTCCCACTCAAGCTAGGTACATGCATCAGCATCAAATTAAGTATAATAAACTTAACATAAACATGCAGATATTGAAAAGTCTAGCAGAAAGATCCATCATAAGTCATTTCTAACTTGCAATGATAATCTGGTCCAACAAATAAGGTAATCACTTAAACCAATTATAACTTTGAAATTTCTTTTAGAGCAAGTCTAAGAACAAATCAACAAATACTTCTTAGTTCAGATTAAGAATCCTACTGCATGAGTAATAAGTCAAGTTCTTAGCATTTTGAATCAATACATAACTATAACATTATATTTGTGACACTCCACCAGCCGGACCAGGAACACATCCTGCAGTCCTGAGGCTGAAGTATACATAATACATATCTACCAAACAATACTATCAAATAGAAGGCAATCCAACTCATATTCAGAATGGATATAAATCCCATCATTTATAACTTGTCAGCATGACATATCATAATATGAAATAGAAAATATCCATATCAACATGATCACTTTCCTCAACAAGAAGAATAATCAACAATAACAAATCATCAAGTAGCAGTACAAAGAATGTAACAACGATTCAAATCATGTTCTACACGGCTTATCATCTTTTATTCATTTGCCCTGAAACTACTTAGCTTGTACCTCACCAAGTAGAAGTCACCACGCTTGATTCTTGTGTCAACGATTCACTGTCACTATATTAGGGTTTAGCCGACCACCCTAAGATATCAACAACAGACCCTGGCCACCTCAGGGTTGCCTAAAGCGGCTCACGTCCTCATCTCGGGTACACGAGATAGGAACCAACAAAATAGTATATCACATATCACAGTATTTCACATATTTTTCATTTCAAATTTCACATATTTCATTTCAACAAAGTCTATTCCATCTGGACATAGACTTTCATAGCAAGGATTTAGGGCCAGAGCCACTCCAGATGACTCACTCCTAAATCCTGGTGGTCTAAGCTTTAAGGTCTCGATCCACACTCCGGAAATCCTTCACATAATTCATCGATTACTACAAGGAGATATGTTTTGTTTCCTCAGTGTGGTCCTCGGGGGATACTCACGGTGTTCAGGGCACCTAACTAGATGTTCCATCATTTCACTTATTATTAATCTCTTTTACTCATCTTACAAGAATTCAAAACATCATATATCATATCTGTGTATTCTCGTGTAACTATAATAACATGAAACATATTAAGTTTATCAATAAGGGCAATGTTCAAAGCAAGAAGCACAATAAGTCTATAGATTGCAACAAATATGATGATTTCTATCTTCTACATCAACTCATAGCAATCATAAATAGTGGGTCTTCAGCCCAAGACATAATCTTATTGTCCATCATTTACCCCATCAGAGTTTTATCATCATCAGTGGGCTTTCAGCCCTAGACATAATCTCATTATACAACATTTACCCTTATTAGGGTTTCTCAATGTAAGGAGTGCATATTAAATTCCATTTCAACATAAATCTTATCAGCTCATTGTATATCACAGTTCTAAACAAATATTAGTAGATGCATTAAAACTAGCAATAGCAAAAGCATATAGATATCATGTATCATTCCTCATACTCAGAATAGATTTATCATACAACATATGCCTGTTCCATCCAATATGAATAGATGCCAATAAATTTCATGCATATACATGCATACCATACTAAGTTCTCTTCTTCTTTTATTTCACATTCTTCATATGGGGTTACTAATCAACACATGTTGACTGTCAATTGAAGTTTGTACTATTAGTCCATTCTCAGAGTACAATTCACAATTCAAGAACACATTCTTGTAAATCAATTCAAATACTTAACTTTCATCTTTTAGTTGAATTCAATTACAGTTATGTGCATCTCTTAATTACCCATTTGATATTATCATTCACTAGCATCATCAAACTCATCATTTTAGGGTAAGAGTTCCATTCTTAGAATCATCTACTCATTCCTATCTTTTTCCATCATTTTATACTCAATAGTCTCAGCTTCTTTTATTTCATGTTCATTACATCATCTGGACCAATCTTTCTTGATTCACTTTACACACAATGCTTCTCTTCTACATAACATTTATCAAAGTACAATTCTTAGTATATTTCATTTAATTTGGGTTAATCCATATGTAATTAAATAAAAGATAAAATACATCATCATACTATCTTCATTAGTTTCATCTTTATCTTGCAATCACCATTAAGTACATCTTGTTCATATTGTCTCTTATATTCAGATAAGTGTACCTTGACGTTGACTACTAATGTCATTCTCATAATCAACAATGATCATTCTTTATTATACTAAAACAAATGCATTAGACTTAGACGATATAGTAAGACTCATCATATTCAATTGAAGTATTAATACCTCCAACTTCAACATTTGATCACATTTCAAACATCATATACAAGTTCTAGCTTTATCACTCATAATTGTCTTAGTAATAAAATTTTAGGTTTTTCAAGAAGTCATTCCTTAGTTCAACATATCATAAGAATCATATCATTCAGTAATCCAATCATGACCCAAGGGTTCATTAGGGTTATTCACAAACATGGAAACCCTAATTTCCATTTTCACACATTTCATTCATCAATCATAAGTATACATTGATTAATTGACTCATTTCATTCACTTCCTCAACACAAATTCTAATCAGGATATGTGGTCATTCAATTCCATTAACATTCAACAATACACTTATATAATACAATCTAGTGCAATTCAAATATGACTTTATACATGTTAATTCAATTCCAAGCATATCGGCCATTGGGCTGATTTTTAGGCAAAATTCACATGAAATACCATAGTCATCTACCCATAAGAATACCCATGCATCCTCAATAAATATAACAAGAACTAATCAAGTTTCAATCAATGAGAAATAATCAAAATCAGTAAAATTGGATTCCCCAATATCTTTCCCAAATCAAACCCAATCACATACATATACAAACAAGGTTTCTGACTGTTTTAGCCTTATTGAATTAGGCTTTCAACATGAATACAAAGCTTAGGAGGGAGAAAAAAACTCACCTCAGGCGCCAAGCACCTTAAAAACGGAGATCAACCTCTGAATTTTTGGAAACCCAATCAAACTCTCGAAAAGAATCCAATTCTTTCTCCTCTCAACTCAGAAACCCTAGAAATGGGGATTAGAAGAGAAAGAGTGAGAAAAGGGGGAGATTTGATGTGATTTTGAATCAAATCAGAGGAAGGACAGAATCTTGACATGTGAGAGAAGATTCACCATGAAATTCTATGCAAATAAGCTAAACTTACTTGATTTCATCATATCTTGGATAGAGAAACCCTAGGTCATCATCTCCTCCAATTTCTCTACTCAAAACCCTAGCTCTCCTCTCTCTCAAGAATTTCATTTCTTTGACAGGAAGGATGAGTTATGAGAGCTGCTTGTGTGCTAGGTTAGTGATATATATGAATTGAGGTGCTTAGAACATTTGCAAACAAGCCCCTCAATGTATTTTTATTTTGCTCAGACTGGTTGGTCGGCTGAGTTCTAAACTCGACCGAAACCACATGTTTCAGAACTCAAACGTCATCCAAAAATTATGAAACTTTAACACAATGTCTCAAATTGAGTTTTTAAGATACAATAAAAAGTTTAGATCATTTTGAGTTACCAATAAATAAATAAAATCAAATAATACACTTCTATATTGCAGTCAGCAACATGGTCGGTCGAGTTTGTCCTTCACAGAACTCGACCGACACCCCTATCTGTAGAGATCAAAATTCATCCAAAAATTATGCCAATTTAAAAGGTGTCTATAATTGAGTTTACCAAGTACAGTTAAAATTTTAGATCAATTGGATATACCAATAAAAAGATAAAATTCAATTACCACACTACTATATCAATATGAAAATATGATCGGTCGAGTTTGAAACTCGACCAATAAACAAGTCAGAACATTCTTCAAAAATTATGATATTTTTCAATATTGTTCACATTTTATATGTACAAATCATATCAAAATTTAATTAAATTAGAATTACACATAAAATACTAAAAATCATTTAGTGAGACACTATACTTATCAAATTCTGTATTCATATGTCATCAAAACCCTAATTTGGGCCGATTAGGGTTTCTGAAATGTTAACACTAATTAGGTGGATCAAAGTATGATTAAAACTTCTAATTATATTTAAAACATTAAAATTTAACTACCATCACTAATCAAGCTTTAAACAATGATCAACTTAATTAAGCATATAATTATCCAAGTAAACCCTAATCAGATGACTAATTTGAAAATGGGTCATTACAAATTCTCCCCTCCTTTTAGGATTTCGTCCCGAAATCCAAGAAAAGATATGGAAGAATATCATATCATCTAATCGTTCACCTCTCTGGACATCAAATTATAAAGACTTTCATTTTATCTTTCTTTCATATGACATTGTTTTAGATATTCCATCCCTTGTCATCATCATATATCTCCTTGGGTATTACAAACACTTACTTCAAAGATATTAGTAATACATCATTTATCAAGATCTGATTCACATCACCTTTCACATCCCTTTTTTTTAAATTTGATTGTGTATCTCATGGATTAAGATTATGACTCATTCACATATTATCATCTGCATTCATCAATTTCCTTGATAAAGAAGATCATCTAGTATGCATCTTAGTTCATAGCGTTTTCTCACAATTTCATATTTCATACTCAAATTCAAACTCATTAGAGATTGTCTTCATAATCCATTAAGATTTCATCTTTCTTATTTGAAATTTCATGCTTTCCATAGGTTCCATATTGAATTATAAAATCCTTTTCTCTTTCACCATTATATCGCCATTCTTCTCTTTTTCATCATGCATCTTATTATACTACCAAACTAAGTTCATCTAGATACTTGGTCAGGGCATCTAGAAGAAGTATAGTAGGCAGTTCCATACTAGCTTAGCTCAATACCCAAATACTTGACCAGAGTATCTGGATACTGAGTTCAGTCAGTATGCACATCATTCAGGTTATATCCAACATCGACATTATCAATTAGTCCTAGATCCTATTGTCCCTGTAGACTCATCTAACCTAGGCTCTGATACCACGTCTGTCGGGACCCACTCTTTTGATCAACATAAATACCAACCATTAGAGATAATCCCAAAACCTAAACCCAGATTATGAAATAAAAAAATGAATTCTCGACCAAGGCGATTAAACAATATACGAAAAACATAGGTAAATTTTTGCTTTTTCTTTCTTCACAAACTCATAAATCAATGTCACATCAAGGACATCACATTCAGATATCACAAATCATATTCAACTCCATTAAATCTAGAATCAAATCTTGTTCTCATATGCAGTTCAATTTACATCAGATACATGTACATTGATGAACAAACTTAATCTACAACCCATCCCGGGAAAGAGAGAGTACAGGGACATTCTAATCTATCGAGATTATACTATTTATATATTCTTTGTCACGACCTCTCCGTTGGATAGCATTATACCTAAAAACATTTGAAACAACCTCATGAGACTCATATAGAGCCCCAGTGAGTGGATACCTCCCACTCAAGCTAGGTACATGCATCAATATCAGATTAAGTATAATAAACTTAATAGAAACATACATATATTGAAAAGTCTAGCAGATAGATCCATCATAAGTCATTTCTAACTTGCAATGATAATCTGATCCAAAAAATAAGGTAATCACTTAAACCAATTATAACTTTGAAACGTCATTTAGAGAAAGTATAAGAACAAATCAACAAATACTTCTTAGTTCAGATTAAGAATCCTACCGCATGAGTAATAAGTCAATTTCTTGTCATTTTGAATCAATACATAACTATAACATTATATTTGTGACACTCCACCAACCAGACCAGGAACACATCCTGTAGTCCTGAGGTTGAAGTATACATAATACATATCTACCAAACAATACTATCAAATAGAAGGCAATCCAACTCATATTCAGAATGGATATAAATCCCATCATTTATAACTTGTCAGCATGACATATCATAATATGAAATAGAAAATATCCATATCAACATGATCACTTTCCTCAACAAGAAGCATAATCAACAATAACAAATCATCAAGTAGCAGTACAAAGAATGTAACAATCATTCAAATCATGTTCTACACGGCTTATCATCTTTTATTCATTTGCCCCGAAACTACTTGGCTTGCACCTTACCAAGTAGAAGTTGCCACGCCTGATTCTTGTGTCAATGACTCACCGTCAATATCTTAGGGTTTAGCCGGCCACCCTAAGATATCAACAATAGACCCTGGCCACCTCTGGGTTTCCTAAAGAGGCTCACGTCCTCATCTCGGGTACATGAGATAGGAACCAGCAAAACAGTATATCACATATCACAATATTTCACATATTTTTCATTTCACATTTCACATATTTCATTTCAACAGAGTCTATTCCATCTGGACATAGACTTTCACAGCAAGGATTTAGGGCCAGAGCCACTACAGATGACTCACTCCTAAATCCTGGTGGTCTAACCTTTAAGGTCTCAATCCACACTCTGGAAATCCTTCTCATAATTCATCGATTACGACAAGGAGATCTGTTTTGTTTCCCCAGTGTGGTCTTCAGGGGAAACTCACGGTGTTCAGGGCACCTAACTAGATGTTCCATCATTTCACTTGTTATTAATCTCTTTTACTCATCTTATAAGAATTCAAAACATCATATATCATATCTGTGTATTCTCACGTAAGTATAATAACATGAAACATATTAAGTTTATCAATAAGGGCAATGATCAAAGCAAGAATCCCAATAAGTCTATAGATTGCAACAAATATGATTATTTCTATCTTCTACATCAACTCATAGCAATCATCAATAGTGGGCCTTCAGCCCAAGACATAATCTTATTGTCCATCATTTACCACATCAGGGTTTTATCATCATCAGTGGGCTTTCGGCCCTAGACATAATCTCATTATACAACATTTACCCTTATCAGGGTTTCTCAATGTAAGGAGTGCATATTAAATTCCATTTCAACATAAATCTTATCAGCTCATTGTATATCACAGTTCTAAACAAATATTAGTAGAGGCATTAAAACTATCAACAGTAAAAGCATATAGATATCATGTATCATTCCTCATACTCAGAATAGATTTATCATACAACATATGCCTGTTCCATCCAATCTGAATAGATGCCAATAAATTTCATGCATATACATGCATACCAGACTAAGTTCTCTTCTTCTTTTATTTCACATTCTTCATATGGGGTTACTAATCAACACATGTTGACTCTCAATTGAAGTTTGTACTATTAGTCCATTCTCAGAGTACAATTCACAATTCAAGAACACATTCTTGTAAATCAATTCAAATACTTAACTTTCATCTTTTAGTTGAATTCAATTACAGTTATGTGCATCTCTTAATTACCCATTTGATATTATCATTCACTAGCATCATCAAACTCATCATTTTAGGGTAAGAGTTACATTCTTAGAATCATCTACTAATTCCTATTTTTTTTCCATCGTTTTATACTCAGTAGTCTCAGCTTCTTTTATTTCATGTTCATTACATCATCTGGACCAATCTTTCTTGATTCACTTTACATACAATGCTTCTCTTCTACATAACATTTATCAAAGTACAGTTCTTAGTATATTTCATTTAATTTGGGTTAATCCATATGTAATTAAATAAAAGATAAAATACATCATCATACTATCTTCATTAGTTTCATCTTTATCTTGCAATCACCTTTAAGTACATCTTGTTCATATTGTCTCTTATATTCAGATAAGTGTACCTTGACGTTGACTACTAATGTCATTCTCATAATCAATAATGATCATTCTTTATTATACTAAAACAAATGCATTAGACTTAGATGATATAGTAAGACTCATCATATTCAATTGAAGTATTAATACCTTCAACTTTAACATTTGATCACATTTCAAACATCATATACAAGTTATAGCTTTATCACTCATAATTGTCTTAGTAATAATCTTTTAGGGTTTTCAAGAAGTCATTCCTTAGTTCAACATATCATAAGAATCATATCATTCAGTAATCCAATCATGACCCAAGGGTTCATTAGGGTTATTCACAAACATGGAAACCCTAATTTCCATTTTCACACATTTCATTCATCAATCATAAGTATACATTGATTAATTGACTCATTTCATTCAATTACTCAACACAAATCCTAATCAGGATATGTGGTCATTCAATTCCATTAACATTCAACAATACACTTGTATAATACAATCTAGTGCAATTCAAATATGACTTTATACATGTTAATTCAATTCCAAGCATATCGGCCATTGGGCTGATTTTTAGGAAAAATTCACATGAAATACCATAGTCATCTACCCATAAGAATACCCATGCATCCTCAATCAATATAACAAGAACTAATCAAGTTTCAATCAATGAGAAATAATCAAAATCAGTAAAATAGGATTCCCCAATATCTTTCCCAAATCAAATCCAATCACATACATATACAAACAAGGTTTCTGATTGTTTTAGCCAGGTTGAATTAGGATTTCAACATGAATACAAAGCTTAGGAGGGAGAAAAACACTCACCTCAGGTGCCAAGCACCTTAAAAACGGAGGTCAACCTCTGAATTTTTGGAAACCCAATCAAACTCTCGCAAAAGAATCCAATTCTCTCTCCTCTCAACTCGGAAACCCTAGAAATGGGGATTAGAAGAGAAAGAGTGAGAAAAGGGGGAGATTTGATGTGATTTTGAATCGAATAATAGGAAGGATGGAATCTTGACATGTGAGAGAAGATTCACCATGAAATGCTATGCAAATAAGCTAAACTTACTTGATTTCATCATATCTTGGATAGAGAAACCCTAGGTCATCATCTCATTCACTTTCTCTACTCAAAACCCTAGCTCTCCTCTCTCTCAAGAATTTCATTTTTTTGACAGGAAAGACGAGTTATGAGAGCTTCTTGTGTGCTAGGTTAGTGATATATATGAATTGAGGTCTCAGAACATTTGCAAACAAGCCCCTCAATGTATTTTTATTTTGCTCAGACTGGTTGGTCGGCTGAGTTATAAACTCGACCACAACCACATGTTTCAGAACTCAAACGTCATACAAAAATTATGACACTTTAACCCAATTTCTTAAATTAAGTTTATAAGATACAGTAAAATTTTTAGATTATTTTGAATTACAAATGAATAATTAAAAATCAAATAATACACTGCTATATTGCAGTCAGCAGCATGGTCGGTCGAGTTTGTCCTTCACAGAACTCGACCGACACCCCTCTCTGTAGAGATCAAAAGTCATCCAAAAATTACGCAAATTTAACAGGGTGTCTATAATTGAGTGTATCAAGTAAATTTAATATTTTAGATCAATTGGATATACCAATAAAAAGATAAAACTCAATTACCACACTTCTATATCAATCTGAAAATATGATCGGTCGAGTTTGAAACTCGACCAATAAACAAGTCAGAACATTCTTCAAAAATTATGATATTTTTCAATATTGTTCACATTTTATATTTACAAATCATATCCAAATTTTAATTAAATAATATTTACACATAAAATACTAAAAATCATTTAGTGAGACACTATACTTATCAAATTTTGTATTCATATGTCATCAAAACCCCAATTTGGGCCGATTAGGGTTTCTAAAATGTTAACCCTAATTATGTGGATCAAAGTATGATTAAAACTTCTCATTATATTTAAAACATGAAAATTTAACTACGATCACTAGTCAATCTTTAAACAATGATGAACTTAATTAAGCATACAATTATCCAAGTAAACCCTAATCAGATGACTAATTTGAAAATGAGTCATTACAAAAAGGCTCCTTCTATCACCTAAAAGGGAATATGTCTACATCTCTAATTCGAAGGCATACGAGGGTAATAGCTTCTTATTACACACAATCAACATCTATAAAATCCCAATAATGCATGACATACACCATTATCCATGACACTCTTAATCATAATTCAAAATGCCTCATCTCGGGGCCTAATGAAGTCATAAGATTACCCAATGTTATAGGATGAATTTATTCTCATCACTAGCTGGTTTACAATCATCGTTCTTCCCATGATAAGGTAACCTATATAGTCAACCTACTCATATCAATCACTAGGTAAACTAAGTGAACTATTTGGGTTAGAGAGGTGAATACTTAAGGATATCTACCAAAAGTATAACCTTCACCAAACAATTCTCATGTATGAAACATAACAAGCTCAGTGAGATCGGTACCCTGCCATTAGATAAATGGCCATGGGGCATATCTATGATGAGGTACTCCATGTGAAGGTAAGGCATGCCTTACTATAATATAGATAATTAATTCAATCACCTAGCATCAAGGGAATCATCACCATTCATCAACTTATTTCAGAGTTCTATGTTTATCCTCCATATGTGCTCATCTCTCCTTGTAATCGTATATGAGGCATCCTAATGAAACAACAAAGGACAGGGCCCAAAAGGTAATTAGGTTGATCCTATGAGTGTTCAAGACAACCAATATTTTAGTTGTGAACTATCCTCCCATAAGGTTGGGAAATATAATCTAATGACTACAATTATATCCCCTATGTAGGGAAATTATGTACTCTGTAAAGGGTGTAGGACTAACTAGGGTTCCCAAAAATTGAGTCTCGACCACACATGGTTTGGGGAGTGGAAATCACCAAATTAGATAGGGATTGAAGCCCTATTTGGTATTCCACTACTCAAGATTAGGTATGTCAACTATATGTAAAGGGTCACCTACGTACCTAATGAAGGAACAATATAGAAAACTTGAAATAGTCAAGTTACCGACTACTTTGGCTCTGATACCATTTTGTAATGAGTGGGACCTAAACGGGGATCCACTCAACTGATATAATACAGGAGCCATGTAATAATAAAGCAGCAAAAACAAAACTATTACAAAATTACTTCATGATTCATTTATACAATTGTTCCTCACCATAATAGTGATTTTACAAAAAAAAAACTTGAACTAAGTACAACTAAAGCCAGTAGCAGAGGGTAACCCAGCCATTCCAAGCTATCCTTAAGTCCATGCCATGTTGGTGATCCTTTTGAGTTCTTGTCTTCCAATGTACCTAAACCTGGGTGGAAGGGAACATCACCCAGAATATAGGAAACATCATAGAAGTCAGCAAAGGCTGAGTATGTACACATAATAAACTTTGGGCATTATATTGGGGTAAAAGTGCAAAAAGAGATGTTCCCATAGGAAAAACGGGGATATTTGCAATTAGGTAATTTCAAGAGAAATGTAACAAGGAAATGAGGCATAATAATTTCATATTACAAGCATGATAATAAAGAGTGTCTTGCCATAACAATCATCTACAGATTCATATTAAAACAATAAACATTTTCATGCATAACAATGTAGACTAAATATACCTAAAACAGGGCCATAACACCATAGGATCATGGCCTAAAAGAAATAAGGGTGGAAACACACACCTTGGGCGAAAATACATGCCCTATATAAGTATGGTTGTACATAAGTACCACTATTCTAGATATTCTAGTCAAACATGTCACATGCATAAAATAGAGAGGCAAGACCAGCAGTTGAGTCAATTCTTCATAAAATGGCAATCATAGCAAGGGGTCTGAGAACCCATATAAATAGAGTACTTCATCAACCACATGAATATAATGAATAAGGAACATGAGATATGAATGCCCAAGTAAATGAATTTCAAGTGGAATTAAAAGTTCAAGAGATGCCTCATTAAAAGAAGAGTAGGTTTCAGTAAAATAATGCCCAAATTAAAATAGAGGATGTACATACCTGATCTCCACACCTAAGGTTAACTCGATTGATATAATTGGTCCCCAAAGTTGAGTATTCATCCTAGGAACACATCATGTCTACTAGTCAAACCAAAATTAGCATGTGTATACATTCCTATTATAGATTTTCATATTGTTCTTATTAAAGTCCCGGTTACCTAATGACATATTAGGATTTTTAAGTGAATATATGATCCATTAGATATTTATTTTAGTTCTAAAGTTCATATTTAGTCATATAACTCTATATATGCTTAAGTTAAATATGCTATCATTCAATTTGGGTCTTGTAATTCATTTCTCTCTTTATATCATAAATATCAATTTGGTCAACTAGGTCAAGAATGTGCTACATGCTATATTATTCAATCAAAATATCCTGATTAGAGGTGTCTAGGGTTTAAATTGAAGACATTCATATGAGTGTACTTTTCACAACATAAAATAACCCATACATATACTTATAAAACTAACCTTCCTGATTCTTTCTACCATATGTCCATTTATTCAAATTGGACAAATCTAGTTAAATGCATTACTCAGATCCCTACGCATTCGTAATCATCACCAAATATTGGTATGTGAATTTGGGGGCTTGCTTCTCTAGTGTTGCCCGATCTGGCTATTGGACGATATGAAGGTTGACCTATATGATGGGTGGTGCTTAGGGTCTGGTTGTGCCCAATATCAAGATGATAGTGGTTGCCCGACATGGTTATTAACCCTAAATGGGTGTTGACCGATACAGTGTTGGGCGTCACACTCTTTGATGAGGCATGTCTTACCTTTAGTGAGGACTTATGGTGCCTTTGGTGAGGGTTGTCCCTTACCTATTGTACCTTTGGTGAGGGTTGTCCCTTATCCGATATACCTATAGTGAGGGTTGTACCTTGTAATTGGTTGGAAACCCTAATGCTTGATTGAAAAATTATATATGATAATGTCATGCATAGATATGCTCATCCAATAAGCATAATTATATCTCTCTCGATATATGCAATAAGTTTAAGATGTTCATTGTATGAGTACAGTTGTACCTCTATGCTTATGCTAACCATGCATGTACCATTTTGTATGATGAGACCATGGTGATGACATGACAATGAGATGATATGGGACATCAAGGGTTATGATGAACCCAGTATGATGGGTGCTACCCATGAGGTGACAATGTGTGCCTTGATGATGTGATTGAGTCCCTGTGATGTTGATCCTTGAGATGGATCTTAATGATTGGCTAGAGGCCAAGTGGTAACATGTAAATGTTGGATCCTTGTGATGGATCAGGATGATTTTGATGGCTTCGAGAATAAGAACGATGATGTAACACATGATAATGTGTTTTATGTTTATTCATTCATGTTATAGTTGCATGTTACATAACTTGGTTGAATCTTGCAATCCACTTAAAATGCAGTAATTAATTACAAAAGAACCTTTCATGTAGTTTGCCCTGGCCATAGATCCATCATCGTCAGTAGCTGGTGATGGTGAAATAGGTTCTCCTATGGGTTAACCCGGAGTGCATATTGTTGAATATGCAGGGTTTTCTCCTAGCCGGAAGTAGGAGGACTAGAGTGCAACTGCGGTTTTAGACTCAATATGTGTATAAAAGCATGGTGAACATGCCCATGGCTCAATGTGATGGAGCATGAATGCGTTCATGACTCAGGAGCACGATGAATAGGCCCATGGCTCAAGGTATGCTAGTGCCGAGAACTGTACCAAGGCGGGCTAGAGAAAAGGGTATCATGTGGAGTTGGCCCTGTGGCTGAGGCCACTTAAGAAAGAGATTGCGGTCCTACTTTGGATATCGCACACTGACCACGAGGAGGTGAGGTCATGGGGTCCGACTCTCCCAATGACCTTGTATGGCACCAGATCTGGGCTTCATAGCTGAAGGTTGGATTTGAGCGGTACGACTCACTTCCTCAGGGCATACTAAATTGTAATCCAGCCGTATAGTATATATATTGCTTAGGGAAAAACACGAAACATTGGTTGAGGCCTTGCTTGTTGCCCTAGTTATATCTTGTAGTTAATTACACATTCCTCATATCTTATGATAAGTTCTTATATAACTTGTCCTGTCAATCATGTTCTATAAGAAATACCTAGTTATATGCCTCCCAGTTATCTTGGTAAGTTTGTTAGTAAAGTTAGTTCTGTTCAGTATGCTGCATTTATGAGCTGCTTATATTAGTTATCTGCTTTACCTGTTCTAGCTTTCTTGAGGTTTATAGCTCGACAGGGAGTTATGTTTCATGCTGGGACTGTGTGTCTCACTCCACTGGTTTTAAACCTTTTTAGGTGATCGTGCTAGACATGGTGGTGTTCGTGAGGTTGCGGCCAAGCAGCAAGAAGAATAGTAGGAGGCAAGAGATGGATATGCTGCTATTTTGATAGTTTTGTTGTAGAGTCCTAGAGTCATCCTTGTACTCTCAGGTCCTTGGTGGTGTTTTGATGACGTTTCATGATGTAAAGTTGATGTAGCTTGCTCATCCTACTGTTGGCCTGATATGGCCTGTTATGTATCTAAACAAGTGGTGAACTCTTTGTGCCTATGGGACAGTTAGGTCCTATGAGCTGTGGACATATATCAAGGTTTATGTATATTTATATTACATGCTTCCTTGCAGAATAAGGATATGTATGTAATAGTTTCTTTATTATCTTCTTTCTAAAATCGGTTTTAATTTACCTGCGTTTTTGGTAATATGTGGTTTATAGAGGTTCCACATGTTTTCACGTGACATTTTGTTTTCTGTGTGATAGAGGGATGTCACAATAAGTTTTGGTATCAAAGCTCTAGGTTTGTTGAGTCTACAAGGATCTAGGACTAGGCTTGAAAGCACCTTATGCTATGTTGTATGAACTATCAATTGCATGAGAAGTATGATGACATGGGGATTCTTGAGATGGTAACACATCTTAAGAACATGAACCAGAATCATGAAAACCAAGAAAGTTACAATGTCTCAAAGGCTCTCTTTGAGTGCAAGATGACAGATGGAGATCCAGTAGAGCCCCATATGCTCAAAACAATTGGGCATGCAGAACATCTAGAGAGATTAGGATTCCCTTTGAGCCAAGAGTTGGCCATGGATATGATTCTAAAATTGTTGCCTAAATCATATATCCACTTTAACGAGTGTTCCTACTTGAGTAACTTGGCTAAACCGTTGTCAGGATTTACTCGACATGCTGATAAATGTCGAAGCAAGAATGAAGGAGGACAAACTGTGATTATGATCAATAGATTAAAGTCCAATGATAAAGTCAAGGACAAGAAGGGTTCTAGAGCCAAACTAAATTCCAAGTCTTATGCACTCAAAATGAAGAGAAAGGTAAGTGTAAAAGGAATCAATCCTTTGCACTTAAAGAAACTAAGGAAGAAGAAGTAAGAGATAGAGATCTCTACTTCAGGTCCTAAGAAGAAGTAAGCTAGAACTATGCGGAGCAAGAGTTTCTGCCAATACAGTTGGAATCTATAATTCATGGGCATGTAATAGAATCAGTGAATTGTTGTTATGTACCTTCCATTAATGAAAACTATCATGTAGCTTGTATGGATACAAATATTATGAATATATTTGATGTTTTTCTTTCGAAGATAAGATCTTTTATTGCAATGGCCCTAGTGTCTCATAGTTTATATTTGATAGTTCTAGAGATAGTTATATAAAGATAGTGAATGACTCAATAACTTAAACAATGAATACCTATGGCATTGTCATCTAGATCACACAAATGAGAAATGTATTTATATAATCCATAATGATGGTTATCTAGACCCTTTTGGTTATTGAACCAATAGAGACATGCAATTCTTATTTATGGGGTAATATGAAAAAAGCACCTTTCACTAGATTTAGCGGGAGAGTGAGTATTCTATTAGGGCTCATACATACTGATGTATATAAATCTTTCAAAATAGATGCTAGAGGTGGTTGATAGTAACTCATTATATTTTACTGATGATCTCAGTAGATATGGTAGATTGTATTTAATGAAATACAGGTTTGAATCTCTTGAAGTGTTCAAAGAGATCTTGAATGAAGTACACAACCTACTTGGAATAAGTATTAAAACATTTTGATATAATCGATGTGGAAATATTTTAATCAAAAGTTTGAGGAGCTTCTGGGAGACCATGATAGTGTAACATAATGAAATCCACCTGAAATACAATGATAGTGTGTCATGATAGTGTATCAATATGTTCTTGTGAGTTTTCCAGATTTTCTTACAATAACCTTCTGCCCCCAGTAGAAGATAAAGCTTAAAGATGTTTGGAAATCACAAAAAACATGCTACCGAGAGTAGTGCTGCTACATCTGTTGATGAAGAACAAGTACAAGCACATGAAGATCGGGTGCCTGAGGTCCCCTAGCTTGACCCGACCATTCTCAAAAACCCTGCCTATCAACATCTTATGGGGCAATTAATGGCTACAATGAATCTCACGGTGGAAAGATTGCCAATGCCTTAGACAAGAGCACATGCTCACCATGGTGAATCTTTGGGTATTGGGAAGACCTTCGAGCGGCTTTGCCGAGTTGGAGCTTCGGATTATGCTGGAACGGATGATCTAGCAGATGCAAATCTGTGGCTGACAGGTCTTGAGAAGGCCTTCCGAATCCTTGACATCCTCGAAGCAGACAAAGTCAAGAATGTTGTCTGCATTATAAAAGGTAGTTCTGGCCACTGGTGGGCCATTGAGGAGGAGAAACGGTCCGGTGAGGTGATCTGTTGGGACGTCTTCCGTCAAGAGTTCATGAGTCGATACTTCCCAAAGACCTATCTGGATGAAAAGATCAGTCAGTTTGAGCATCTGTGCCAAGGATCCATGAGCATCACTGAGTATGAAGCCAAGTTTATGGACCTATTGAGGTTTTATCCTCACATGACGGCGACAGATGATGAGAGGATCAGACGGTTTGAGAAAGGTCTGAATGCTGAGCTGACAACACCTACTTCTGCTTTAGAAAATTGGGAGCGGTTTTCCACGTTTGTGGAGTCTGTCCGAAGGATTGAACGGTCAGTCAAGGAAAAGAGAGAGACCATGTCCAAGAAAAAGCCTACTCAGTTCCAGAGGCAGAGGTTTGATGGCTTCAAAAAGCCAAGGCTTTCTGCACCTTCTGCAATGCAGAGTTCTAGTGCGCCGTCACAATGGTCTCTGAGTAAAGGAAGAGGGTGCATGTTTTCACCATCTAGAGCTCACAATACAGCCTCAGTAGCAGTGATAGGGCCCTCTAGACTGCAGATAGAAGACATGTCATGCTATCACTATGGACAGATAGGGCATTTGAAGTCAAATTGCCCAAGGAAAGACATTGAAGTGATGCAACAACTGAGATAGAATCAACAAGGGTCAGATAGACATCAGTCTAGTGGTAACAGAGGGCAAGGACGTGGTCAAGTGTCGCAAGCAGGATCATCTGCTCAAGGAAGTAAAGGACGTGGATGATAGCAAGCAATGACTCGTTCTATCCTATGAGTCAGCTAGAAGCGATAGTCAACCCGCGAGTGGTGGCAAGTAAGATGGAGTTATTTCATTGTGATTTGTCTTCTTCTTACTTTGTATATGTTCTGGTTGACCTGGGTGCTACACACTCTTTTATCATATGTAGTATGCTTGATAACTGTCTTTTACCTCTTAGTTGTAAGAAAGATATCTTGTTGTTAGAAACCCCTCTTGATGGTTTCTTGATGCTTTGATAAGTGTGTCCATCTTGTGTTCTATCCTTTTTGGGACACAACATACAAGTGGATCTCATACCACTTGATATGCATGAATTTGATGTAATCCTTGGGATGGATACCTTAGAGAAGTATAAGGTTGTGCTAGACTGTGGTTCCAAGCAAGCGGTGTTTGTCGACAGTTGTGAGAAGTGGATCTTCCAAGGAGATAGGAAGATTCTTATAACATGTGTGATATCAACTATGGTGATGGAGAAGTTGTTGTGACAAGGTTGTAGAGTGTTCTTGGCTCATGTTGTGGATACCAAAGCAGAAGGTTCTACCCTTGAGGATTTGCCTATTGTCAGAGAGTTCGTGGATGTGTTTCCCGATGAGTTTCCCAGTGTTCCCCCACCTCGAGAGATTGACTTTGAGATCAATCTAGTGCCAGAGACACAACCAGTTGTTCAGATACCATATAGGATGGCTCCAGCCAAGATGGCAGAGCTGAAGAAGCAATTATAGGAGTTGCTAGTTAAATGTTTCATCAGACCAAACACATCACCGTGGGGTGCTCCAGTCCTCTTCGTGAAGAAGAAGGATGGATCAATGTGTCTGTGCATAGATTACCGACAGTTGAACACAGTTATGATCAAGAACAAGTATCCTTTGCTAAGAATAGATGATCAGTTTGATCAGTTGTGTGGTGCTACAATGTTCTCAAAGATCGATCTACGGTATGGATATCATCAGTTGAGGATCAAGGATGAGGACATACCAAAGTCAAATTTTAGGACAAGGTATGGTCACTTTGAGTTTGTGGTTATGCCGTTTGGGATAACCAATGTGCCTGGCGCTTTCATGGACATGATAAACCGGGTATTCCGACCGTTTCTAGATCAATTTGTTGTAGTCTTCATAGATGACATCTTGATCTATAGTCGAGACAATCAAGAGCATGAACATCATCTTCGACAAGCGTTGACTCTCCTTCACCAACACTAGTTGTATGCCAAGTTTAGTAAGTGCGAATTCTGGTTGAAAGAAGTGACTTTCTTGGGTCATGTGATATCTACAGAAGGAGTCAGAGTGGACCCCAAGAAGGTGGAGTCAGTTGCGGAATGGGAGAAACTGAAGACGCCGAATGAAGTTTGTAGTTTTCTAGGTTTAGCAGATGCTACCGAAGGTTTATATAGGACTTCAGTGTGATCACACTTCCATTAATGAAGTTGACCAGGAAGGATGTACCTTTTGTTTGGGATGTTCATTGTCAACAAGCTTTTCAGAGCTTAAAGGAGAAGCTGACCAGTGCTCCAGTGCTGGTGTTTCCAGAACCTGGGAAAGGCTACATTGTTTCCTGTGATGCTTCTAAGAAAGGCTTAGGTTGTATGCTGATGTAGGAGGATCATGTGGTTTCTTTCACTTCGCGACAACTTAAGAAACATGAGGAGAGTTATCTGACACATGATTTGGAGTGGTGGTGGTCCATGCGTTGAAGATTTGGAGACACTATCTTTATGGGGAGGTGTGCCAGATCTTTATGGATCATAAGAATCCGAAGTATATCTTCTCGTAGAGTGAGATGAACATGCGACAGCATCGCTGGATGGAGCTGATCAGTGATTACGATTACACCATCGAGTATCATCCTGGTAAGGCAAATGTGGTAGCTGATGCAGTTAGCAGGAAATCTTCTTCTCTTCCTACGAAGAAGGCACAATTGAGTTCTTTGATATGCCATAGGCGGGATATGTTCATCTCTTTGTGACAAATGAATGTACAGTTGGAAGTGTCCTTGTTGGCCGGACTGTTGGCACAGATGCAAGTGAAGCCTACACTGAGGTAGTAGATCAAAGAAGCATAGCAGGTAGATGCTACAGTACAGTTGATCAGATCGGAGTTTGGCAGCAAGAAGCGGGATGGCTTCCATGAGTCTGAGGATGGACTAGTTTGTTATCACAACAAGATGATGGTTCCCGATGTTGATGATTTGAGGAAGTTAGTGCTCGAGGAAGCACACACATCGATGTATGCTATGCATCCAGGTGTCACCAAGATGTATCATAATATAAAGGATCTGTATTGGTGACCTGGCTTGAAGAGAGATGTGGATGAGTTTGTGGCTAGGTGTGTGGTATGCCAGCAGGTCAAGGCTGAGCATCAGAAGCTGGCAAGTACGTTGCAACCCATGCCGATACCGCAGTGGAAATGGGATCATATAACTATGGATTTTGTGGTTGGTCTTCTGAGGACAGCTAGGAATCACGATTCCATTTGGGTGATAGTAGACAGGTTGATGAAGTCTGCTCATTTCATACCTGTTAAGACAACACATACAACAGAGAATCTTGCTTAGGTGCATGTGGATGAGATAGTGCATTTGCATGGTGTGCCAGTAGCAATAATCTTGGACAGAAGTCCTCAGTTCATGAGTCATTTTTGGGAGCAGTTGCACAGAGCGTTGGGAGCACAGTTGAGGTTCAGTACTGCCTTCCACCCGTAAATAGATGGACAGTCTGAAAGGACTATTTAGACTTTCGAAGATCTTCTACGAGCTTGTGTTTTGTAGTTCCTAGGCAGTTGGGATGTGCATCTCAGTTTGATAGAGTTTGCCTACAACAATAGTTACCAACGGAGTATCGACATGGCACCTTATGAGGCCCTATATGGCAGGAAGTGCAGATCTCCTCTGTGTTGGTATGAGTCTAGCGAGTATCAGCTTTTGGGTCCTGAGTTAGTGCAACAGACAACAGAGAAGATCAAGGTGATACATCAACAGTTGAAAGCGGTACAGGATAGACAGAAGTCATATGCAGATAATCATCAATGACCTTTGGAGTTCCAGGTAAGAGACAAGGTGTATCTCAAGGTCTCACAATGGAAAGGTGTGTTGAGATTTGGCCAGAAAGGCAAGTTGGCTCCCAGGTATATGGGGCCATATCCGGTGATAGCACGTGTTGGCAAAGTGGCTTACAAGTTTGTAATGACCCCACCTCCCAGTAACCCCCAATTAAGAGAGACCAAGAGGTCAGAGCCGTTATCCCAATTTCCGGATCAAAGGTTCAACAAATAATCAATAATAATTATCAAATTCTACTAAACTAAACTGAAAGGTTGAAATAAATTTTAACTTTGCATACCTTTTTCAAAAACTTGAATATCGACTTTTATCCATATCTGGAGTCTATTCTAACTAATCCTCCTTTGTACTTTAATTCTCATTTAATTCCACATATGCCACTTTACTATTTGTTCTTTTCACTTGAACCTAAAATGCCGACAAACAAAATGTCGGTCAGCATAAATGAATTGTGATGGTATGTGGGGGAAACAATAATCGTGCAATTAACTATAACCACACATTGCAGTCAAATATGATTTAACAAACAACTTTACATTTTCAACATAACTGCTCAATCCTTACATACCCTAACCTATGTGTTGTCCCTGTAATGGACCTGGATGCTACCTTCCTTATGGTAGATCCCCATTTAACCCCTCATGACCCTACCTAATAGGTGAATCAGTTTCTAGGGTTGAGTCACATGACACTACCCATAGGTAGCCCACTCCTTAACGCATGGTGTGCTGAAGAGTTGCATGGCACTACACGTAGGTAGCCCAATCCCTAACTCTCGATAGCCTAGACCTTGCTCTAGGTTACTCTTTTTAGCATTCACATAGCCACAGAGGAGGACTAGGATCTGAGCCAGTCATGTATGCATACTTATGGTGATAGTCATAGTCACTTTATAGTTGCATGAAATAAAAGTCATCCAAGCAGTTATTCCAGGCAACCGATAAAATGTTCGGGATTCTCCGTGAAACTAAAGAGATTATCCATAAGTGTAACCACATACCTGTGATCGCATATTTCGAGATAGAATTAATCAAGTAGAGAAAACCAACCAATTAGCAAGTATGCATAGAAATCCTGAAATAAACATACAAATTTCCTTTTATTAAGATTTATCCAAACTCATCTTGTTTCTTAGGATTTCTACTCCAATTTCAGGGTTTCCTTTGCAATTAGGGTTTTGCCTCCACTTTTAGTATTATAAACCCTAATTCCACAAAACTATATAAAAACTTTAACTTTCTCATCATAACACTCCTAACAGGCTTAGGATCAACAATCATCAACCTATTTCCAAATAATTCAAATTATTCAAATGAATCTCCTTCTTTACCCTAGATTAGGGTTTCTACATGCATTATTATGGATTCATAGATTAAAACCCTAAAACAAACAACTTCTCATCTAAATCAGATTCGATTCTTATTTTATCATCCTACAGGCTAATAGTGTTTGAATTAACCAGTTAGGCATCATAGATTTGATCTTTAATCACAATTAGGGTTTTTAACCTAAGTTTAATGCACTTTATAATCAACTTAATGTACTTTTGCAAATAGGAATGAAATCAAGATTTAAAAGTATTTTTATTGGATTCTACGTGTTCTCCTAATCATTTTCATATATTGAATGTTTCCATCAGAGCTACCAATTTATTTCTAGGATTTTAGCAAAATAGCTTACCTTTGGCCAATAGTGGAGCGCCACATCAGCCCCTTTTCATTTCTTTCTTTTCCCGACTACTTCCTTTCTCAGCCCGTGGATCCAATCTTGGATCCAGCTACCCAGTCGCCCAAACCCGCCTTTTCCCTATCGTCTCCTTCGCGAGACCACCCCTGTAGACAGGGAGCCCACATGCGCTTCCTACCCTCGACACCTGGTCGCTTCCCGACGAGTAGCGCCCTCTTGGTCGCCCTCACACCCTCGTCCACCGACCACCTGCCTCACCCACCAACACAGCCCCCCCAGGTGCGATCCTTCTGGCTGAGAGAGACACCAAGCTTGCTCCTTGCTTCCCCTGTTCTACCGCAGAAATAGGGCTCCTGGTAGATGAGGACTCCACGTCCAAAGCAGTTCGCAAGAGCAACACGCTCTCCACGAATATTAGGGAATACAATCCTCTCGCTCTGGGAGGTATATGCCTTATATAGGCCTCGATCTCAAGAATCCAAGATGTCCAGTACATGCTTGAATGTCCTGTATAAATAGGGATATTGGAAAAATCCCAATCTGACACAAAAATAGGGGAAACCAAGGATCTTCTGGTCCAATTTCTTCCCTCGAATCCAATGGAGAAACTTTTAGATTCGCATAATGATTGTACATAGAGGAAACCGATTTAGAAACCTCCTTCTATTGTCCTTCTTTCCTAAACATGAACTAAGAGAAGACACCGTTGGATCAAGGATCCAATGTCTATCAATCCTCATATTAGAACATAAGTAACAATTGAATTGTGTTTATGCTGTGAGAAAGCCGCTCTGCTCTGGCGAAAAGGGGCAACTAGGTTTTCCCCTGCGGTGCGACAGGCTTGGGGGAGGGGCTCCAGGCTGTCGGTGAGCACCTGCCCGCTCCCCCCGGGCCACTCTCCCTCTCTAAGTTGCTCGGCTCTAGCTCGTGGCGGTGATTTTGTCCAGATCCAGCCTCGCCTCTCCTGTCCTTCGGCGGTGGAGTTTCGTGCCTCAGGTCGGACTCCACTTCGGATGTGGTGCCTGGAGGTGGTGGTGACGGCTGGGGCGATCCTCAGTGGTCTACCTTGTAGCTCCCTCTGGCAGATCTGGTTCTTCCCTCCTTTGAGCTGGCCCTCGCGGCTTGGATTTCCCCCTTTTCCTCTGCGTTCCTGTTTCCTTTTCTATGTTTGGTTTTCTCTGTCATTCGTTGGGTCTCTGGCAGCTTATCTGCCTTTTTTGTCATCGTTTATCAGTGTTGCTCTGTCACCATTTATCGGTGTTGGCTTGTCCGCTTTCCTGTGATCCTCTCTTCCGGAGAGTGAGAGATTTCTAGTTAGTCTAGATCTCATTTTGCCATAGGTTGATCTTGTTGCTTGGTTCGTCTGGTTTCGTTTGAGAAGATTACCCATTATCAGAACATCATGCTGATTGAGTTCTTAATTCTCTGCTCTATGCTCATGTTGAAGGAATTTCTCATGATAAACTACTTGTGTCAGTATTACAAAAGAGGAATCAATACAAAAGTGCTTTATTTTCTTTCCGATATGAGTCGCAGTGTTTCTTTGTTCTGGATCAACTCTTTGTATGGTTTGGTGGTATTGTACTCTTTTCTTGTAGATTCCATATGGCGTATTGAGTAATGAATCATCCTGCTTGCTATAAAAAAGCAATTGAATTGTGACATTTGATGTTATTCTTTACACTTTAGCAAACTTGAAAAATTCATATCTCCCAAACCGTTTTTCCAATTGATCCCAAATTTTGAGAGAAAGTCCATAATTACTTAAACTATTTGTGTGCCAAGTTTGGGTCTCAAACTCGAAATTATGAGAGACTTTCCTTCATATGCAAGTTATATCTTAATAAGGCATATTTTATACATATTTTCTCTCTCTTATTCTTTTATATCACTTATTTGGATTCCTTTTACCATTAGAAACATTGTGGATTCGAAATCTCATCCATTATGATTCCATTATCCATATTTCCACATGTTTCTTGTATTTCATTATTATCTCATATTTTCTTCTTACTAAATCAATATTTAATTGATCTTTTCTCTTTCTTCACCTATTATCTTTGCAACTTGGATTCCTTGGAACCCAAAGAACATTAAAATTTCGAAATCCTTTTTAAAGATACTTATTATCCTACATTCTTCATTTCTCATTATCTTACTTACTTCTTTATTAAGATATCTCTTTTCAAGGATTTTCTCTTTATCATTTATTTCCTCTCCTCTTTTCCTATTTCTTTCATTAGAAATCATATGTAAATGAATTTTACTCATTTGTGGCCATTAATGCCGCTTTCTAGATATTTCTAAGTATTTCTCATAAATACTTTGCTTAATATCCATTATCTTTTATTTTTTTCCATTATTTGGACTTTTCCTCTTTTCTTCTCTTTTATATCCATTACTGAGTTAATATAATAATAGGAACCACACATTTCCTAATGTAAGGGAGATTTGCAAAGAAATCCCTTCTTTGAAGCAAAGCGTACAACCTTTACAATTAAGTCCAAATTCACAAAATCATTATATTTCAATTATGAAAACACATGCAAAATTGGGACTGTAACATCCTTCCCCTCTTATATGAATTTTGTCCTCAAAATTCCATCAAGAATACAACAAATCAGGATAAGACTTTTCTATGTCCATCATTGGCCCCTATGTGGCTTTACCTTATCCATGGCGCTTCCAAAGAACATTTATCATCACATATTCTTTTCTCTGAGTTCTTTCACCTTGGCATCTATAATCCTCACAGGTGACTCAGGACATTTCAGCCTCCCTTGGGGGCTCACTAGGTTCATTGCTCAGCACATGGCTCGGGTACCTCACATAGTACTCTAGATCGGACTCATGGAACACATTATACATCATGTTATCCTGAGGGGTAAGGCTAAACATAACCATATCCACCAATTCATCTCAAAATGGACCCATGTATTGGGGACTCAGCTTTCTCAGCTATAGCTCATAGGGGTCGGATTTTCATATCATATATTCTCCCACAGTGAACTGCATGTCAGTCTACTTTGCATCAGCTCATGACTCATGTCGTCCCTGGGCTTTCTTTTCCAGCCATTGTATGATCAAGCGACTTCATCTGCACACACTGTGGTCTTTTCTGACCTTCGCGAGATCCCTTCACTAACATCATCTTAATGAAGTGGTGACCGACACAATCTCCCTTATAGAGCTTCTTTACATCCCGATACTGGCTGTGGTGGTTATCATCACATCTTATAGAGGACAAGAACCACCTCCATGTATCACCCTGAATGAGCACACATGCTCTCATCAGACCCTCTAGTCTGTATCATACTAATCATTAGTTAGGGGTGATAAACTTTACTAACATCAAGTTCTTAATGTATCTACCTCCACTTCATGGAAGTGAATCTTTAGGTCATACTCAAGAACTTTTGAACTCACATCATGGTGTAGTTGAACCATCTCTCTCTCATATGTAGTTCAACCGGATCTTTCCCTTGACAATATTCTTTCTTTCTCATGTCATCTAGGTAAGGTGATCTATCATAACCCATATTGCATCTTGACCTTCCTTGATCTAGGGGAGACTTACCATAACATCCATAGTGATGAACTCCCATTCCCTCTCAGGGATTCTTTATCCTCTATATCAACTCATTGGGTTATTGCTGTTCGTCCTTCACCTCCTGGCTTGCATGGAAACAAGCCACGCACAACTTCATCTTAAGCATCCAAAGTACTACTATCACTTACTATCTTCGTAGTACCACGGTGTATGGTGATCTTAAATCATGATCTCATGTATGTCCTGATTCCTCAAGATTGATTCCTCTGAAACCCTAAACCATTCTAATCGGGGTTTCATCACCTTCCTATCCAGAGGAGTGCATCCGAGGTTCTTCCACCATCATTTTATTGCATCAAGGCCTAGGATGGCTAACCAATCAATCACTAACTTGATCAATAGATTTCGTTACATCTGAGTGTTAGCCAAACATATCTTTTTTCTCAAACTTAGGGTTAGCCTAACAACCTCTTCTAGCCTCTAACCAAACTAGGTAGTTGTACCTCAACCACTTCACATCCTTATGTGTAAGGTAAAGTTGAAGACATACACCTCCATGTATTCACTTATCATCTCATCTCAAACTCTAAGTCTATCTTCATTAAGAAAACTCTGAACCTATCCTCTTGGTTTTCAAACTCAACCTTGTATAACTTGCAAATTCCACATAGCTCCTGCTAAAAACATCCTTATAAGATGGCTACCTTATTTCTCTTAGCAGTTGTAAACCATCCATGTATCGTTCACTCCACCAGGCTATGTTATCATCTCTGACCTCATACCTCATACCAACGTTCCAACTCACATCATCTTTATCCTTGGTGTATGGCATGCGTACTGTCCTATCTCTCACTCCCATAACAAGAGGAAATAAGCATTTGGCTGCAATCCAAATACATAGTTCTTCCTATTCCAAGAGTAGAGATGGTACATCCCACCTTTCTAGTACACCTTTAAATCTAAGTTGAAACGTGCCACATGTCTCCACATCATGAACATCTCGACATCAAGGTTACTTCCATGGAAACTAGTCTCAAGCCCACTTGGGTCATCATACCATCCTTGGTCATCTCCTCTAGGTCTGTAGGGTGCCGAAACTTTTGGGGTCATCCCTCTTCCCTTATGCATCTAGAGAGTGCCCTCCTCATCTGCCCTTTGGGTCCCATGAGTTCATGAAGGTGATCAATCTCCTAACCCATGGCCCTTAGACAATGATAGCTATTACCTCCCGACCCTATGGTCATGTGCAACTAGGGAATTAGGCAACTCCTACTTCCATCGGTCTTATCCCTACCTAACCCTAGGATAGACTTAGGATTCCATTATAGTACATGTCCAACTTAGAACCTTACCCAAGTCTCCATCATCTCTCTCTGCATTCATGGGCTGACTTTCATCATTTCATAGGGGTCATGGTGACCTGCCTACCTTGGTCAGGCCCCATACCAGTTACCTCCATGGTAGCACATCCACATGCACTTAGAGATGGTTATCTCTGGGTCTACAGGTTCATTCTCATACTATGTACTTTTCACTTAGCTTCTCAAGATCCTATGAGACCTCTTTAGGTTTCCTTAAACCAAAAAAAAATGGTATACACCCTACAAAAGGATCCCTCTCCCAGGATGGGAGGAAACTACATCTGGATAACAAAGGTCACAAACGTCCTTATGTGTAGGGTTTACATCCACATGAGCATGCTTAACCCTAGAAAGCCGCTAAGGCACAAGCATATCACCTACTAAACCTTGCTAGGTCACACTTGTTTTCATCCTCAACATTGGATCAAGATCATACCTTCCCATGTCATCAACTTAGTTGTGAGGGGTCCATGAAACATACCTTAAACTTAAGGGGTTTCCATTTCCTCTAACATGAGGAGTTTCATGCTCGAATCTATAGAAACTCAAATCTCATCATGAGCATCAGGTACACCTCTTCCCCTCTTAGGCCTAGGAACCCTAGGTTCACTTTTTAGATGTCCCACTGCATGCTCAACCCTTTGAACCACGAACCAAGCATGTACAAGGTATAACATGTACGTCCTATTATCATTCCAATTGAACAACACTTCAGAGTGGAGTCCTCCTCAAGGACAACCAACTAGGTATAAGGCCTCACAACTTGTTACTAAACCTTTTCATGGTCTAAGGAACTCTTCTTCCCATATCAAAAGGTAAACACCTATACCATAGGCACATAGGTACCAGCAACCTCATATTCTCTCTAGGGTTTGGTTCCTCTAAAGGAAACCAAGATACCATCATCCTCCATGAATCAAGCATGAGGCAACCACTATCATCCACTTAAGTCACATCACCCTCAACTCCCCACTATTCCTCATATCTTGGAGTCTAAGCTTCCAACCTTCTTTCTTGGGTCCTGCTCTCTCTCTAGAGATAACCCTACAAACAACCTTACTACTAGAGGTCCTCTCTCCATGAAGGTGGATCAAGCTCACAATCATACCCCTACATGGGTGAAGCCTATGTTCAAACTTATGTTCGCTCAAGATTATCCATAACTCTTTATGCTTATCTCATAAGCTGTCCATCATGCCCTTCTGGCCTCAGTTTTAACCTACTGCCAGCACTACTGACGTACCCTAGGTGCATGTTATGCCCTACTCATATAAACCCATAGGGATTACTATAGGTTCTTCTCTAACCTCATCAATGAAGGAGTTATCCTTCATCCTAACGTGCATGACCCCTCACATGATTGGATCTCCAAGGTACTAGGTCATCCAACCTCACATGGCTCATATCATCATGGGTATCCAAACTAAAAGCATGTCCACTCACACACATGGTCTACCATGACATCTAGCTCATCGTATCATCTCTCTCTCTAACCTTCACTTAGGGTTAGTGTTAGCATCATCCTTAGAGGATGTGCCAGGTCTCTACCTATAATGGAGGTCTCTACCGCCAAGTCAAACTCTCTCTACTCGTCCTCCTAGAAAGAAGGTCTAACCTCATGTCTCTCCTGAGGGCATGACAACACATGTCATACGACCTAAGCATGCAACTATTCTTTAGTTTATGCTTAAACTATTAAGCTTATGTCCATGACATCTTATTTACATGCTTTTCATTAATTTGGTGGAGGATTTCTTAAACCTTTTCAACTTTACATACCCTGACCTCAAGAGGGTGAGGAAGAGAGAGAAATACCCTAAACCTCAATATCTTAACAAAATTAGGTTTGAGAAGGGACAAAACTAGATGACAGAGTCCTAAAGGTATTTTATTTTGAGTCAAATCCTAAGACATTGGCCAGATAGTCACACAGATCTGGGAGTCCTCATATTCTGACTAGAGGTGCGGAGGAAAATCTTGTCAGCCCCCGGGCATGATCCTTTTCTAGACACCTCTATCTTTTGGAAAATCCTCCAATAACTCCCTCAGGTTCGACAAAGTTTGTAAAATTTAATAATTATTAAAGATTAAATGAGGAATCGATGCTCTGATACCAAATGTAACGACCCCGCCTCCCACTAACCCCCAATTAAGGGAGACCAAGAGGTCAGAGATGTTATCCCAATTTCCGGATCAAAGGTTCAATAAATAATCAATAATAATTATCAAATTCTACTAAACTAAACTAAAAGGCTGAAATAAATTTTAACTGTGCATACCTTTTTCAAAACCTTGGATATCTACTTTTATCAATATCTGGAGTCTATTCTAACTAATCCTCCTTTGTACTTTAATTCTCATTTAATTCCACATATGCCACTTTATTGTTTGTTCTTTTCACTTGAACCTAAAATGCCGAAAAACAAAACGTCAGTCAGCATAAATAAATTATGTTGGTATGTGGGGGAAACAATAATTGTGCATTTACTGTAACCACATATTGCAATCAAATATAATTTAACAAACAACTTTACATTTTCAACATAACTGCTCAATCCTTACATACCCTAACCTCTGCGCTGTCCCTGCAGTGGACCTGGATACTACCTTCCTTAGGGTAGATCCCCATTTAAACCCTCATGATCCTACCTAATAGGTGAATCAATTTCTAGGGTTGAGTCACATGGCACTACCCATATGTAACCCACTCCTTAACTCATGGTGTGCTAAAGAGTTGCATGACACAACACGTAGGTAGCACAATCCCTAACTCTCGATAGCCTAGACCTTGATCTAGGTTACCCTTTTTAGCATTCACATAGCCACAGAGGAGGACCAGGATTTGAGCCAGTCATGTATGCATACTTATGGTGATATTCATAGTCACTTTATAGTTGCATGAAATAATAGTCATCCAAGCAGTTATTTCAGGCAACCGATAAAACGTTCAGGAATTGCCGTGAAACTAAAGTGATTATCCATAAGCGTAACCACATACATGTGATTGCATATTTTGAGATAGAATCAATCAAGTAGAGAAAATCCAACCAATTAGCAAGTATGCACAGAAATCCTGAAATAAACATACAAATTTCCTTTTATCAAGATTTATCCAAACTCATCTTGTTTCTTTGGATTTCTACTCAAATTTTAGGGCTTCCTTTGCAATTAGGGTTTTGCCTCCACTTTTAGTATTATAAATCCTAATTCCACAAAAATATATAAAAACTTTAACTTTCTCATCATAACACTCCTAACAGGCTTAGGATCAACAATCATCAACCTATTTCCAAATAATTCAAACTATTCAAATGAATCTCCTTCTTTACCCTAGATTAGGGTTTCTACATGCATTATTATGGATTCATAGATTAAAACCCTAAAACAAACAACTTCTCATCTAAATCAGATTCAATTATTATTTTATCATCCAACAGGCTAATAGTGTTTGAATTAACCAGTTAGGCATCATAGATTCGATCTTTAATCACAATTAGGGTTTTTAACCTAAGTTTAATGCACTTTATAATCAACTTAATGTACTTTTGCAAATAGGAACGAAATAAGGATTTAAAAGTATTTTATTGGATTCTACATGTTCTCCTAATCAATTTTCATATATTGAATGTTTCCATCAGAGCTACCAATTTATTTCTAGGATTTTAGCAAAATAGCTTACTTTTGGCCAACAGTGGAGCGCCACGTCAGCCCCTTTTCATTTCTTTCTTTTCCCGACTACTTCCTTTCTCAGCCCGCAGATCCAATCTTCGATCCGGATACCTAGTCGCCCATACCCACCTTTTCTCCCATCGTATCCTTTGCGAGACCACCCCTATAGATAGGGAGCCCGCAGGCGTTTCCTACCCTCGACACCTGGTCACTTCCCGGCGAGTAGCGCCCTCCTGGTCGCCCTTACGCCCTCGACCACCGACCACCTGCCTCATCCACCAGCACAACCTCCCAGGTGCGAACCTTCTGGATGAGAGAGACACCAAGATCGCTCCTCACTTCCCCTGTTCTGTCGTAGAAATCGGGCTCCTGGTAGATGAGGACTCCACGTCCAAAGTAGTTTGCAAGAGCAACACGCTCTCCACAAATCTTAAGGGATACGATCCTCTCGCTCTGGGAGGTATATACCTTATATAGGCCTCGATCTCAAGAATCCAAGATGTTCAGTACATGCTTGAATGTCCTGTACAAATAGGGATATTGGAAAAATCCCAATCTCACACAAAAAATAGGGGAAACCAAGGATCTTCTGGTCTGATTTCTTCCCTCGAATCCAATGGAGAAACTTTTAGATTCACACAATGATTGTCCATAGAGGAAACTGATTTAGAAACCTCCTTCTACTGTTCTTCTTTCTTGAACATGGACTAAGAACAACCACCACTGGATCAAGGATCCAACAACTATCAAGCCTCATATTAGAACATAAGTAACAATTGAATTGTGACATTTAATGTTATCCTTAACACTTTAGGAAACTTGAAAAATTCATATCTCCCAAACCGTTTATCCAATTGATCCCAAATTTTGAGGGAAAGTCCATAATGACTTAAACTATTTGTGTGCCAAGTTTGGGACTCAAAATAGAAAGTATGAGAGACTTTCATTTATATGCAAGTTATATCTTAATAAGGCATATTTTGTACATATTTTCTCTCTCTTATTCTTTTATATCACTTATTTGGATTCCTTTTACCATTAGAAACATTGCGGATTCAAAATATCATCCATTATGATTCCATTATCCATATTTCCACATGTTTCTTTTATTTCATTATTATCTCATATTTTCCTCTTACTAAATCAACATTTAATTGATATTTTCTCTTTCTTCACCTATTATCTTTGCAACTTGGATTCCTTGAAACTCAAGGAACCTTAAGATTTCGAAATCCTTTTTAAGGATACTCATTATCCTACATTCTTCATTTCTCATTATCTTACTTATTTCTTTATTAAGATATCTCTTTTCAAGAATTTTCTCTTTATCTTTTATTTCCTCTCCTCTTTTCCTATTTATTTCATTAGAAATCATATGTAAACGAATTTTACTCATTTGTGGGCATTAATGCCACTTTCTAGATATTTCTAAGTATTTCTCATAAATACTTTGTATCCATTATCTTTTATCTTTTTCCATTATTTGGACTTTTCCTCTTTTCTTCTCTTTTATATCCATTACTGAGTTAATATAATAACAGGAACCACATTCCTAATGTAAGGGAGATTTGCAAAGAAATCCCTTCTTTGAAGCAAAGCGTACAACCTTTACAATTAAGTCCAAATTCACAAAATCATTATATTTCAATTATGAAAACACATGCAAAATTGGGGCTATAACAAAGTTAGAGCTACCTCCAGAGTTACACAGGTTGCATCTAGTATTCCATGTCAGTATGTTGAAGAAAAGTCATCCAGGCACAGAGACAATAATACAGCCAGTTGAGGTTGAGCTTGATAAAGATGTGACCTATGAGGGAGGTCCCGTGTTGATCCTTGACAGAAGAGTAAATAAGCTGAAGAGGAAGGATTTGGTTTTTGTGAAGGTTCTCTGGCATCATCGTGGAATTGAGAAAGCCACGTGAGAGCTCGAGGAAGAGATGATGAGGAAGTATCCCTCACTTTTATCTTCGAATTTCGGGGGCGAAATACTTTTGTAGAGGTTTATGTCTTGTAAGGACCCTGACCCTCATTTTGGGGTTACCCTATTTGCTTTTCCTACATCTTATGCTTAGATGTTTGCTAATCACCTGAGTTGTGATTAGGGTTTGGTTTGTGCTTTGTTGGGAGGTTGAGGTGCAACTTGCAATAATACCCAAGTTTTCCACCTTGAGAGATGTCTCTCTCTCTCGTTGCATCCTCTAGGGCTGAGAGGATGAATTGGGTGCCCTGCTTGAGTTGTTTTGGGCCTCGTTTAAGCTTATGAAGCTTGGGCTTGTTGTTGGGATTTCTTGAGCCTTGTTTGCTTGGTGTATAGGCCAAACGTGTATTGGGCATGAGAGTATCAACCAGGGCTGTATCGGTCAAGTGGTGTATCGGCCATGACATAATGTTGGGCGATACACACCCTCTTGACCTAGCCTCATTTGTGTCACCATTCTTTGGACAAGTGGACGTTGCTTTTCTAGTTGGTGGAAAGTCATGAGCAAGTGGTTTGGGGTGCTAGCAAGGTGGCATAGTTTGGACAAGTGGTGGTTTGGGTAAGCACATGTGGACAAATCCCATAATGGATGCCCACTTAACCCCCTTGCATATAACCCCCCTTCTTTGCTAGCTTGGGATCCCTTTAGCTCCTTAGTTGCTTCCCTTCTTTCTTGGTGGCCGATATCTCACCTTAGTAGAGCTTGGTGTCCGATCTCCTTGGTGGAGTCTTCTTCTTCCTCTAGAGGTGTCCGAAACCCTAGATGTGCCTTGCTCCTTCTCCTCTTGTGGTGAGTATCTCTCCCTATCCTTGGCACCTTCTTCTTCTCTCTTTATTTTTGGCCATGGTGGTCATGGAGTTCTCTTCTCTCCTAGTGTTGGTCGAAGGTGGTGCCTTGGAGCTTGAAGCTTGGTGCTTGGAGCTTTGGAGCTTGAGGAGTGTGCTTGAAGCAGGTTACATAACTCCTAACCCTAGCTATATTACCTTCTCTTCATGTTGCTTGTTTATATTCTATCTTGATCGGCCATGCTTATTTTGTTAATAATATCTTTGCTCTAGTATGCGCCCTTGATGTTGTTGGATATGATGACATGGTGATGTTGTTTAGATGTGATCTTGGACCTTATTGGCCAAACCTTTGGATCAGTGTTCTTTGGGTAAAACCCCTCTCTCACTTAATTGTTGAGAGGTGAGCCTTTGGTTGGTCTTGACCTAGTTGAGGATGGAGGGTTGGCCGATATGGTGATGGACCTCCTTGTTTCCTGATAGGTGATGGAAGTTGTGCAAAACCCCTCTCTCACTTAGTTGTTGAGAGGTGATCCAACTCTCTTGATCTTTAAGGGTTTCTTGGCGGTAGTCTTGAGGTTGAAGATGACCAACCCGTCATGCCCTTTGAACCCTTGACCAATACCCTAAGTTGGGTCCTGCCCGATACCCCTCTTCTAGGGTTGAGCTTGGGCATTATGCTAGGTGGATACCTTGTTGACCTCTTGACCGATATGGACCTTGACCCGAGATGTAGTGGGGCGGTATGTCTTGGCCGACATGGTGTTTCCCGATATGAAATCTTAGTTGATGTAACCCTGGATGGGCGATATAGTGTTTGACCGATATGGGATACCCCAAACCTAGATGGGTGACATGGGGTCTTGTCTGATAAGGATGTTGAGTAATCTAGTAGATCTTGTACCTTGCACGACACTCCCCTAGTTGTGCTGCCCGACATGGTGCCCTAGTGGCTATGTTGCCTTGAGCGATATGCAGCTTGGGCGTTAGGGTTTGCTGCTTTGGGCGATATGAGGTTTATCCTTGTTGCCCGATACTCTCTTACACCTAGATGTCTAGTGTTGCCCGATCTGGCTGTTGGCCGATATGAAGGTTGACCTATATGATGGGTGGTGCTTAGGGTCTGGTTGTACCCGATATCAAGATGATAATGGTTGCCCGACATGGTTATTAACCCTAAATGGGTGTTGACCGATACAGTGTTGGGCGTCACACTCTTTGATGAGGAATGTCTTACCTTTAGTGAGGACTTATGGAACCTTTGGTGAGGCTTGTCCCTTACCCGTTGTACCTTTGGTGAGGGTTTTCCCTTACCCGATATACCTATAGTGAGGGTTGTACCTTGTGATTGGTTGGAAACCCTAATGCTTTATTGAAAAGTTATATATGATAATGTCATGCATAGATATGCTCATCCAATAAGCATAATTATATCTCTCTCGATATATGCAATAAGTTTAAGATGTTCATTGTATGAGTATAGTTTACCTCTATGCTTATGCTAACCATGCAGGTACCATTTTGTATGATGAGGCCATGTTGATGATATGACAATGAGATGATATGGGACATCAAGGGTTATGATGAACCCAGTATGACGGGTGCTACCCATGAGATGGCAATGTGTGCCTTGATGATGGGATTGAGTCCCTATGATGTTGATCCTTGAGATGGATCTTAATGATTGGCAAGAGGCCAAGTGGTAACATGCAAATGTTGGTCCCTTGTGATGGATCATGATGATTTTGATGGCTTTGAGAATAAGAATGATGATGTAACATAGGATAATGTGTTTTATGTTTATTCATTCTTATTATAATTGCATGTTTCATAACTTGGTTGAATCTTACAATCCACTTAAAATGTAGTAATTAATTACAGAAGAACCTTTCATGTAGTTTGCTCTGGCCATAGATCCATCATCGTCAGTAGCTGGTGATGGTGAAATGGGTTCTCCTGCGGGTTAACCCATAGCACATATTGTTGAATATGTGGGGTTTTCTCCCAGCCGAAAATAGGAGGACTAGAGTGCAACTACGGTTCTAGACTCAAGATGTGTATAAAATCATGGTGAACAGGCCCATTGTAACACCCTGATTTTCATATCACATGAGAGGAAGCCTTTTTTTCCATCTGGGAGTGTCACAAACATGATAACCATTGCAATAAAAGCAAATGAAACACTTTGCAAAACTATAAAACTGATTCATACATAGCTTTTTGTCAACATAAAACTACATCATGTTTGTGCATAAGTTCATAATAAAAAGATGTCAATACTCAGGATCATCTAGGTAGATGGCACCCCACTAGGCAAGCTGGAAAATCTCCTAGACCTTTACTTATTCCTTTGATCCTCAGCTGCTCCAAATCCTGCGGACATCGCGTCCCCAGCCATGCATTGGGAAAAACAGTCGTTAGAGTAAGTGGCATGAGTATTCTAAAATATACGATGCTAAAGAACTGAAATTAGATTTTATAAACATGAAACTAACATAAAACTCTGAGTAAAATATGTAACATATCCTCTCTTATTACTAAATCTGAATTCTTATCTTTCTACCTTATCTTTCTCTGGAGACATGTACCCTGGTACATGGATCTCAAGACCTACAGTACAATGCATGAGTCATACTGATCTTATCTAATTCCCTCTCATCATGCTTATGGATGAGATTATGGGCATCTCTAATCTAAGGCATCTTTTACAGAAAAGTTTTATCTGACTGTGGCCACCATTATACAATAAGTCCTCCTGAATTGGCGTATCTATGCCCTGAATTGGTACCAAGGTACCCTGAAATGGCACTACATGCCCTGAATGACACTGAGGTGTCTCTGAATTGGCATGACTATGGCCTGAATTGGTGCCGCAACACCTCTGAATTGGAGTAACACTCCTCTGAATTGGCAACAGATGCCTCTGAATCGTCCCGGGACTACTGAATGAGGACTTATCATATAATGTCTTATGTGAAGGTTTCAACTTATTTATCTTAAGTCTAAACTTACTTAATTCTTAATCTGAACTGAAGCTGAATACTGATAGCTTTACTAAATACTGAATCTGAACTTATCTTATATTAAAACTGAACACTGAAAACTGAACTTATCTGAAACTGATTACTGAGTACTGAGCATGTACTGAATTCTAAATCTAAATTTAAATCTGAATCTTTTATTCTTAAGTGATAAACTAAATATACAACTAAATTTGAATATGAATCTCAATTACTTCATAATTGAGATTTGGTCTAAAACCCTTATCATGTATCTTTTATTCAAAATCTGGCTACTCACACAATGAGTAGTCTAAGTCTGAATCTAAATCTCTTATTCTTGAGTTCTAAACTGAATCCATTATTGGATTTGATCATGTATCTCATTATCTAGGTAAACTTTATTCTAAAACTCTTATTTGGTAAGATTACTTCATTTTACCAATTATATCATAAATGAGTCTAATGTCTTATGAGAAAGGATCTGACATGAATATAGAAGTAATGAGTATACAAAGTATCTTAAGTCAAGCTTATGAAAGTATCATACGTACCACATATTTAAAAATATCAATTCTGACAAGATGGTTCAATCCTTCTTATAAAATATGATGTTACTCTGAAACTTTGCATATGAACTTACATATTAAACCTTAAATACCAAAATAGAAATCTTATAAAATATTGTATTGCAACCTAATCATAACTTAATGTGTCATTATCTTATAATGACATCATGAACTCATTTTTATAATACATTGTGATCTCAAAAGTACCTTTATTTCTAAAAGTAGAGCATGTCTGAATATTCTAAAATTCATATTCTTAAATTGTAATTAAATTCTCAATACAAAACTATCCCAAATCACCAACTAAGTATGGCTACATTACTTGCATATCTTATCTTACAATCTTATTCATTAATTCTGAACATTTCTAAGAAATCTTGTAGGAACATGATTCTTTAACTTTCTCATGGACTTGGTCAATGGGTCACAACTATTTTGAGCAACATGTCTCTATTTGAGATTTTGGATATCTGAACTTACATAACGATAGAGATATGAGAGTATTCTTGTTTGCATTAAAATCTTAGAACATTGGACCATATAAATTATAAAAGTCTTATCAGGAGACATGTAAACATATTGAAATTAAAACATGAGTACTCATGGGCATGGACCACTTACCTCTCAAACAGGTGGCATCGATAAGGAAGTCTCAACTCTAAGTTCCATAACTTTAATAACCTGAATATCATCATAGTTTTATGAGTCCAAGCCTATATTCCCTCTTTCTATTTTTAAATATCAAAACCTCATCTTGCTAACTACATATACCAACTTAGAGTTCTTATTTAGACTAAACACAAATTTAATATAAAATCACCATAAAATATTGGCATTGAAATAAAATAAAACTCATACTATATAATTAATATTATCTTTATACTCAAATAAGACATAAATCGTCTTATGCACTAATATGAACATATACTTCATATAATGAGAATAATTCTCAAACATAGTCACATATTCTAAACTTACTGACTCAATTAGGAAATCAAAGTAGAATACCATCACATTACTAATATCAGGGCTAATTGGTCATACATATATCACTTATAGTGTCAGGATAATTATTTATTATTCTTTCATAATGGCTACTCATCTAAAACTAAATACTAATGTAATAGCACAATAAACTTCATCAAATCTCCAGGAAGTACTCATATAATGTAGGAATGATCATATATTAAAATATCATGTCATTTAAAAATCATATCATGGGTGAAATACCCAAAATACCCTTATTAGGGTTTATATCAAAAACCTAAATAAAACTTTATATAATAAATATCAGACTTTGAAATCATGTTATGCATATCATAATACACATGTAGTAAAATTTGCATGAATTTCTAAAGTCGTTTACTATTTTTAATTGGAAAAACATCAAAATCATATAGTTTTGTCTATCCAGAATATAATAAATAGAAGATATCAAAATCAAACTCTCAAACTATTTTTATAAGACAGTACACTTGAAGATCTTTCCATAGGTACCTTGTTTGTCACAAACTGAGATCTGTAGCCCAAGATATGAATTTTGGAAAATCACCTTATTGAAGAAATGATAGCCGTTTGAATGAGATCCAACCGTTGAGAGGGATCAACGATCCCAATCTACAGACTAGGCGGATCCAGACCGGATCTGTGCCTCCTTCGCTCGATGGAAAAAGGGGTGTTTCCCGCTATTTTTTCATAAGACAGGGCACCACGTTTGGTGCTTTTGACGGTGAGCATTCTCATGCCTTCGGTTGGCGATGAACCCGGCAAAGCCTGACCTAGCTGTCGATCCTCCTCCCCTTCATCTCTGTAGATGCTATTCTACCTTGATGGCTACCAAACCAAGCCTCATCTGAACCCTAACACTGCTGCTGTCATGGTCCTCTTCCATGTCCGCTCTCTCTTGTTCTCGGTTTCATGTGAAACCCTAGAATCGAAGACGTTGGCCCCTCATAAACCAAAATCCGAGGCTTTTATAGCCTTTTGCCCTCTAAATCTTGGGCAGGTATCCCCCGGTTGGGGGACTCTATTCCAGTCTGAAAATAGGGGCATGACTCTCAGTCCGCGAGGACTGAGTCGCCCCCCTTTTTATTTTATTTTTATTTATTTCTTTTGCATAAAAGTCAATTTTATAGAAATATTTGTATATCCCAATTGTAGCTCCGTTTGATCCCAAAATTTGGAAGATATATAGTATTCTAATAATCTTTACATTAGAAATACATCAAGTCAAAACTAATTAGATAGATCCTCCAAATTTGCCTTTTAGATAAATATCAGATAATTACTAATTTAATTACCTAGACCACTATATACATCAAAATCATCTGAAATTTCTCCCACCATCTTATATTCTAATTATTATTCTAATAAAAATATTTTGAGCATTCATTATGACCACGAAATACTTAATTCTCAATTTGCACTCCAAGGACCTATTTGTAGAACTTAATTGGTCCAATAGGGCTGGAATTGAGCTCTAGGGCACATGGCCCATCCCTTAGTATTTCAAAGGGTCCATGAGCTTGATTGTATTCCAAAACATGAAAATAAGTCTTCAACCCATATTTCTTAATTGAAGCCCATGTATGACACATGTGATCAATATTCCTTTAGTTACATAACATGAAGACCTAAGCTAGGTCTAAGTCTCAAGCCATGAACTGGACTCATCATATTATATCTTCATCACACTATTGTTCATTGAAATAATTCATTTATATTCATATAAATCCTATTACTAACTTTACATATTTAATCGATTATATGTGCATCATCTTTTCTGAGCTCATTTATATATTAAACCATGGTTATGTTAATTTGGTCCCTTAGTGGACTCTTATCAGGAGAATCACATTAAGGTTTGAATTTACTCTGAAATTGGGATGTTACACCCATGGCTCAATGTGATGGAGCATGAATACGTTCATGACTCAGGAGCATGGTGAATATGCCCGTGGCTCAAGGTATGCTAGCACCGAGACTTGTACCAAGGCGTGCTAGAGAAAAGGGTAGCCTGTGGAGCTAGCCCTATGGCTTAGGACACTTAAGCAAGAGACTGTGGTCCTGCTTTGGATATCATGCACTAACCACGAGGAGGTGAGGTCATGGATTTCGACACTCCCAATGACCTTGTATGGCACCAGATCTAGGCTTCGCAACCGAAGGTTGGATTTGAGTGGTACAGATCACTTCCTTAGGGCATAATAAATTGTAATCCAGCCGTATAGTATATATATTGCTTAGGGTAAAACACGGAACATTGGTTGAGGCCTTGCTTGTTGCCCTAGTTATATCTTGCAGTTAATTATATGTTCCTCATATCTTATGATAAGTTCTTATATAACTTGTCTTGTCAATCATGTTCCATAAGAAATACCTGGTTATATTCCTCCCGGCTATCTTGGAAAGTTTGTTAGTAAAGTTAGTTATATTCAGTATGCTGCATTTATGAGCTGCTTATATCAGTTATTTGCTTTACCTGTTCTAGATTTCTTGAGGTTATATAGCTCGGCGAGGAGTTATGTTTCTCACTGGGACTGTGTGTCTCACCCCTCCGGTTTTAAATTTTTTTAGGTGATCATGCTAGACGTGGTGGTGGTCGTGAGGTTGCGGCCGAGTAGCTAAAAGAATAGTAGGAGGCAAGAGATGGATATGCTGATGTTTTGATAGTTTTGTGGTAGAGTCCTAGAGTCATCCCTGTACTCTTAGGTCCTTGGTGGTGTTTTGATGACGTTTCATGATGTAAAGTTGATGTAGCTTGATCATCCTACTGTTGGCCTGAGATGGCATGTTATGTATATAAACAAGTGGTGGACTCTTTGTGCCTATGGGACAATTAGGTCCTATGAGATGTGGACATATATTAAGGTTTATGTATATTTATATAACATGCTTCCTTGCAGGATAAGGATCTGGATGTAATAGTTTATTTATTATCTACTTTCTGAAATTAGTTTTAATTTACCTGTGTTTTTGGTAATATGTGGTTTATAGAGGTTCCACACATTTCCGCGTGACATTTTATTTTCTGTGTGATAGCAGGATGTCACATTATTCCCCATCATTATGTGAAATATAAATATGCTCCCACTAAATTCTTGTAATCATAGTTTTCTTCTTCATTCTGACTAAAGTCAAACTCTTTGAAAGTCTTATCAAATAGAATATTCTAGATCTGAGATTCTTGCATCAATCCATAGATAGACCTTTGTAGCTTGCAAATATTATTTGAAATGATTGGATTTATAAAACCTTTAGGTAGTGTTACATACACATCCTCAGAAGTATTCCTATTAAGGAATGTAGTTTTAACATTCATTTTACCAAATCTCATAGTCATATAAGCTACAATGGCAAGCACGATCTTGATGGATTCAACCATGACAACTGGTGAAAGGATTTCATCATGTTCAACAATTTTGAACATGTTTGAAATCTTTAGTAACCAATCCTCCCTTATAGGTTTGTACATTAACATCTATGTCAGTCTTCTTCTTGAAGACCCAATTGCACCGTATGGGGTTTACCCCTTCCGGTGGATCCATCAAGGTCATACCTTGTTGGTGTACATGGACTCTATCTTGGATCTTATGGCTTCAAGCCATTCCTCAGACTTTGGTTCTCAATAACATCTAGGTAGGTTGTTGGTTCATCGTCTTATGACCAACTCACTATCTTTCTGAGTTATAAGATATCACAATCTTTCAAGATCAAGGCATGTTTTACCAGATCTATGTGTTTTGTGTTGCATGAGGAACTTGACATTCTACAAAATTTGTGATTCTATTTGTTGCTATTGTATCTTTTTAGGATCAATGTTTTCTTATTGGTCTCAAACTTTTTGAGTTCTACGTTTCTCCCACTGATTGCTTTGGAATCAAATCCCCTTCAGGAATATAGACATCCTGGAAACAAACATTTTGTTGATGGATTGGAATAAAATTAGCATTAAACAAAATAACATTAATGTGATTTGTAGACAAATATTTTCAAAAAAATATTTTCTTATATAAGATTTCATTGTTAATCTTTATAAAAGAGATACCAGGACACTTACCATGACATATCTTATATGGTGTCTTTTGAAACATTTGAGATGGTACATTATTTAGTATAAAGCATGTGCTTAGAAGGAAATCATAAGATTAGCTAGATTTATTGATAATCACACCATGACTAACAAGGTGTGATTCCTTGTTTTAAGTCGATAGCCCTCACATATCAATTTGGAAGATTGTAGCATACAACCTTCTAGTGAGCCAAGACCCAAAACATTTAATTTATTACCAGGCTAATGCCAGAGTCTATAACCAATTATTAAGGTAGACAAATTTTTCTAATTGCATCTCATACAATTCTTGAATAGATGGTATGCACAACTCTTTGCCATGGTCCATCTGCATGCTTCTATGCACTTAATCTCATTAAGATCACCTAGTTAAGTCTGACCCAAAATCCAACACTATAGTAATGCACCCTACATGACATATCCACACGAGTACCATCACACTTCCATGAGATGGAAAACACACCACACTTGGCGTTCCCACACATTTTTGATTAAGTTTTTCATGCGTGTTTCTTAAGGAAAGCATCTAGGACTTAATATTTGATTGAGGGATTTGATATTTATACAAATATGTATAAACATCCAATCACCACATACTTTATGTATCATATACATGCTATAACCATAAACAAAAAATGTAATAAAAAATATACAAGCGATGGTTATGGCCATACTAATGCAATTCCTTGGAGCCACAAGGAATTACTACCACCTAAGGTCCACATCATATATACAACACATTCTTACGAAAATCATGCTAGAATCAATCTAGATCAATCAATTCAGCTCTTGATTCAATTGGTTGGCCTCCGAGTTGGTCAGGTGGTCTTCTAAAATGGTCAGTTGGTCCCTAGATTCCTCCAACTGATTGGTTGAGCCACCAGTCGATCGATTCTTTCTATCATTTATCCCTCCTTGGTCCTCCAACTGATTGGTTGATCGCCTGAACTGTTTGGTTCATCTTATGCAGAATGCCTTCTCATGAAAAAAACATAAATTAAAACTTTCCTTTTCCATATTACATTATAAAAAGGGAAAACCTTGAGTTACATTTGAGGGGAATATAGTAAAGGGAGCGTTAATTTACATTTAAAAAGGAGTAGAGAGACTTGATATGCAATCCCTAATAATAATATGAAATAAACCAAACAGCCATGCACACAATCCACATGGGTTTTGGCCATAACCACACATATATAGAATTTTCCATAATAACTTATGAGTTATTAAATGGTAAAATGAATAATCTACCATCAAAACAATTTTAGGGTGATGCATATTGATTGCATATATATCATATCATATATATATTTATATTTGCGGATTGTATGTGGTATTTAATAGGATATGCACATTAGTCATTTTAATATTCATATCATATGCAATAAAATAAATCCAATCATATAGATCTAAATCCCTAATACACTATAAATTGACATGGCTCTGATACCACTATTAGGAAATTGGGGCATCAATAACACAACATAAACACAAATTTAATGCCAAATCCCCAAACCAATAGATCACGTCAACAACAATGTATCTAGGAAGGAAGGTTGCAATGTATATACATAGTCCTAGAGCAAGCCCAACGACCATCATTGCTATGGCATGCTTCTTTCTTCAAGTTGCACACTGACAACTATCGACAATGACCTCCTAGTCTTGCATCATGGGCCGTGCTTGATGATATCCTCCTAGTGGGCAGAAAAGGCCTCCACGCCTCTAAAGTAGTCCATGTGGACCACTGGGAACTCCACATTGTGCTACCAAAGCCAACGGGAAGGAGTTGTCCCTCAAAATGTCAACCAACTAGGATTGATTCGCTCTCCCAATTCTCTCTCACTTGCTGTTCCTCCCTTTGAAATGTAGAACTTTCTTGGACTCTCTTGATTACACAACTAGAGAGGACAAAAATTGTGAGAGCTTATTGTTGTGTATGGGAAACCCCTAATACCCCTCTATTTATAAGAGGGCCAGGGTCAGGGTTTCCAGTCAATTTGGGAGTCGAAGATATGTAATTTCATAATTTTTTTGGAAGCTACAAATAGTGAACCAGTCGGTTCACTATTGAACTGGTTGACTCACAAGTGAATTGGTTGGTTCAAGCCTTAAACTAGTTGGTTCATGTGCTTTCCTATTTTGAATCACATTCACATTCAATATTTGATTAATGCACAACATGACACCATCATCAATTCTTGATCTAATCAAATTGGTCATTGAAGTGGGAAGTTGAATAATTGAACCCATTCTCTTAGATTTTGAACCAATTGGTTCACTAAGTGAACCAATCGATTGATGCCCTGGTTCAGGTATTGTTCAACCAATGTTGTTTCCAATTGACATGCCACTTGAATTGACCGATTCAACACTTGAATCGGATGGTTCACAGTTTAGTTAGCCAATTTTCAACCATTGTTGTTTAAATTGAATACATAAACACTTTAGTAATCACGTTAGACATCATTCATGAAAAAACTCCTATTCTATGTGCATCCTATGCATGTGACCCTATAGGTCCCAATTTACATTGGTAGTGAATGTCCATAACCAATTTATGACATGACTAGCAATGAGCGGTATCTAGAAACACATTATTGCTACCCAAGTAATTTGGAAGTTGGAGAATAAATTCAACCTACAATGCATGATCAATGTTATAGTGATCATATAGTTCCTTTGTCTCTGATATCCAGATTGAACTTGAGACATGGAATTATCATCCTATTCAACATTCAATTCATGTTCCTTGAACTAGAGCAAGCTGTCTGAGATGCATGTGAACTCACATATCACGTATTGAGTCACATGAGTATGGCCATACATTTCTCAGTCTCGCTAATCAAGTGGCCTGGATATCAATCTCCTGTAGGAGGGACAAATCCCATCTACATCACTCACAGTCAATCCCCATGTGTCATAATGCAACCGAGCATCACCTTTATGACAACCCTTATTCAAGGTCATGTTGGATGATGTTAGAATACATTGAACAACATGTGATCACTATAATGACTTTAGGTCTAAGAACCACAATCACCATTATTAGTATAAGAGCTGATCTGACTACCATTCTATGATCTCCATCTATCAATCTCAAGGTGGGTATGTCCACTACACTATTCTATAACAACTACCTATGTGCTTGGTTTGATATCACATATCTTGAATGATGAGATTCTATCATCAACCAACACACACTCTAGTCTTATATATTATTGCTGTCTATTTTGCTTCCACAATAATATTCGACTAGGGAAAAAACAAGAATGTATGTACTCTTATCATACATATGATCTCATTATTGAGTTCCTCAACCTAAAGACATATGTCATCGAGTAACATTATTATTTAGACATCTACTATGTCTGTGTCATCATATCATGATTGAGACAAACATAATAGATGTAATTACCTTTATCATTTTCAAATCAAATATCTAATGCCCCATTACAATCATCATATGATTGGGTCTCTAGGCATACATACCAACAAGTTGAAGTTGTTCTCCAACTTTCTAATTACTTAGGTAGCAATGATGTCTTGATAGATAACACTCATTGCTTGTGATGTCATAAATCAGTTATAGACATTCACTACCAACGTAACTTGGAACCTATAGGTTCACACACATATGATACACCTAGAATAGTAGTTTATTCATGAATGATCTTTAACTTTATTACTAAAATGTTTAGGTATTCAATTTAAACAACATTGGTTGAAAATTGACTGACAAGATTGTGAACCGTCCGGTTCAAGTGTTGAACCAATCAATTCAAGTGTCAGGTCAATTTGAACCAACATTGGCAATCAAGACTCTAAAATGACCAATTCAACAATTGAACCGGTCAATATGGTTATCTAGACTCTTTTGATTATGAATCAATAGAGACATGTGAATCTTGTTTGCTGGGCAAGATGACCAAGACTTCCTTTTCAGGTAAAGGTAAGAGAGCTAGTGATCTATTAGGACTCATACATACTGATGTATGTGGGACTTTTAGAACTAATGCTAGAGGTGGGTATCAGTACTTCATTACCTTTACTAATGACTTCAGTAGGTATGGCTATGTGTACCTGATGAAACATAAGTTAGAAACCCTTGAAAGGTTCAAGGATTTCATGAATGAAGTACAGAACCAACTTGGTTAAAGTATTAAGGCACTTCAATCCGATCGAGGAGGAGAATACTTAAGCCAGGAGTTTGAGGACCTTCTGTGAGCCCGCGGTATTGTATCACAATGGACTTCTCCTGGAACACCACAACATAATGGTGTGTCTGAAAGAAGGAATCACACATTGTTAGATATGGTGCGATCAATGATTAGTTTTGCTGATCTTCCCATTTCCTTCTGGGGTTATGCTCTTGAAACCTCCGCGTTTACACTTAACTGAGTACCATCTAAATCCGTTCAAAAGACACCATATGAGATAAGGACTGGGAAGCATCCCGATTTGTCTTTTCTAAAGATTTGGGGTTGTGAGGCTTATGTTAGGAAAATGTTTCCTGATAAGCTTGGACCCAAATCTGATAAATGTTATTTTGTTGGATATCCTAAGGAAACGAGGGGATATTATCTATACCACCCTACTAACAACAAAGTGTTTGTTTCTGGGACAACTGTGTTCCTAGAGAAGGAATTTATTTCCAAAGGAAATAGTGGGAGGAAAATAGAGCTTGAAGAGGTTCAAGCCCAACAAGAAAACATAGAACCGGTAGATGTACAAGAGGAAAATGGAGATTCACAAGGTGTTGTGGAATCTCAGTCTCCTCAGGTAACACAAGGACCTCGTAGATCTAGTAGGGCCCGCCTTGAACCTGAGAGGTTTGGATACCTTGTGACTCAGGAATGTGGTGAGTTGATCATAGATGATGATCCAACTACCTACGTAGAGGCTATGGAGGGACCAAATTCTGAGAAATGGCTTGAAGCCATGAGATCCGAGATGGAATCCATGTACTCCAACAAAGTATGGACTTTGGTGGAACCACCCAAAGGGGTAAAACCCATAGGGTGCAAGTGGGTCTTCAAGAAGAAGACCGACATGGATGGAAATGTGCAAACTTATAAAGGCAGATTGGTTGCGAAGGGATTTCGACAAGTTCAAGGTGTTGACAATGAGGAAACCTTTTCTCCAGTTGCCATGATTAAGTCCATCAGGATCATGCTTGCTATTGCAGCTTATTATGACTATGAGATTTGGCAGATGGATGTTAAAACCGCATTCCTTAATGGGAATATAAATGAGGATGTGTACATGACACAAACTGAAGGTTTTGTAGATCCAAAGAATGCCAATAAAGTATGTAAGCTGCAAAGGTCAATCTATGGATTGAAGCAAGCATCTCAGAGTTGGAATCTTTAAATTGATGAGGAAGTCAAAGTGTTTGGCTTTATTCAAAATGAAGATGAACCTTGTGTGTACAACAAGGTTAGTGGGAGCTCGACCACATTCCTCATATTGTATGTGGATGACATACTTTTGATGGGGAATGATGTCTTAGCCTTAGAGAAGGTAAAGACTTGGCTTGTGAATACTTTCTCAATGAAGGACTTAGGAGAAGCATCCTACACTCCAGGAATTAAGATCTATAGAGATAGATCTAGAAGGCTTCTCGGACTAAGTCAGAGCACGTACATTGACAAAGTGCTGAAGTGGTTCAGCATGGAGAACTCAATGAGAGGCAACATCCCCATGCTACATGGAGTCACCGTCTCTAGAGCTCAATGTCCCCAATCTTGTGAAGAGAGGGAGCGTATGAATGGGATCTCATATGCATCAGCCATCGGGTCCATCATGTATGCTATGTTGTGCACACACCCAGATGTCTCGTATGCTTGAAGCATGATGAGCAGGTACCAGTCAGATCCCAGGGATGCTCACTAGACAGCCGTAAAGAACATCCTCAAGTACTTGCGAAGGACTAAGGATCAATTTCTTATTTACGGCGGCGAGGAAGAGATGGTTGTAAAGGGTTACACCGATGCAAGCTTCCAAACCGATAAAGATGATTACAGATCGTAGTCAGTATTTGTATTTTTCCTTAATAATGGAGTTGTGAGATGGAAGAGTTCCAACCAAGAAACAGTTGTCGATTGTACTACAGAGGCCGAGTATATTGCTGCTTCACATGCACTTGGTGTAGTTCCCAGTAGTTGTGATGCAATTGAGCTTTATTGTGACAATAATGGAGCTATTGCACAAGCTAAGGAACCCAAATCACATCAGCGGTCCAAGCACATACTGCGGCGCTTCCATCTCATACGAGAGATCGTACAACAAGGAGATGTGAAGATTTGCAAAGTACCAACTGAAGCCAACATAGCTGATCCACTGACTAAGGCCCTTTCTCAGAAGAAGCATGATGGTCATGCTAGGTCACAAGGACTGAGGTTCCTTGGTGACTGGATCTAAGTGCAAGTGGGAGTCTGTTGGTATGTATGCCCATAGAGCAAGTCATATGATGATTGTAATGGGATACTTTGTAAATGATTTGAATAATAATAAAGGCATTTTCCGATCTATATGTTTAAAATGTTTCTGAGATGATAGTGTAACATGATAGATGTCTAAAGAATGATTTTACTCAATGACGTATGCTTTTGGGTTGAGGATCTAAACTATGAGATCATACAGATGTTAAGAGTACACATTCTTGTTTAGTCCCTAGTCGGTTGTTATTGTGGAAATAACCATAGACATCAATAACACTAAAGACTAGATTGTGTGTTGGTTGATGAAAGAATCTCATTAGTCATGATATAGTGATATCAAACCAAGCACATAGGTACTTGTTAGAGAACAAGGTACTGGACAGACCCACCGTGAGAGTGACACATGGAACCATGACTTGGTAGTCACAGTCAACTTTCACAGTGATGGTGGTGAGTGTGATTCTTATACCTAAAATTACTACACAACACATGTCATTGGGTACACTTTGACATCATCAAAGGCAGTCCTAAAACATGGGTTGTTATAAAGGTGATGATTGGGTGGCTTTGACACATGGGTGGGCTTTTGAGGGGTGAGTGATAGATATGGGATTTGTCCCTCCTGAGGGAGTTTGATATCCTTGGCCACTTGATGAGTAGGATTGAGAAAGGCATGCACATGCACGTATGAATCAATATGTGATATTGATGTCACACACATCTCACCCAGTCTACTCTGAGATCAAGGAAATGAATGAATGTTGACAGGATGACTATTCCATGCCTCGAGTTCATTCAGGATATCAGTGACAAAGGAATTATACATTCACTGTAACACCATTCACAGATTGTAGGATTGAAAGTTGTTCTCCAACTTTCTATTTCACTTGGGTAGCACTGATGTGTGACTAGGCACCGCTATTTACTTGTGAAGTCATAAGTGTTATGGACTTTCACTACCAACGTGAAATGGACCTGTAGGGTCACACACATAGGATTTAACCTGGAATAGGAGTTTGTCCACAAACATGTTTAGATTGATTACTAAAGGAGTTTAGTAGTTCAATTAAACACTCAATCAATTGATAGCTCAGTATCATAGTGTTCAAGGTGTTGGACTGATTGATTAGAGCATCAAATTGATTGAAACTACGATTGACTGGTTTTGCACAATCTGCACTCCCAACCGATCGGCTCATGTGATGAACCGATCGGCTGAGCTTGGTGAACCGATCGGCTCAACTGGTGAGTCGATCGGCTCATGGACAGGGTGAAGCGATTCGTTCAAGTTTTGAAACAATCGGTTCAAGTCCAACCGAGCAAGTTGGGAAAGTAAGATTGGTGAGAAATTTCCTTTCGTTTCACTTGCCCAAATTGATTGGAACAAGGATTGGTATTTGATACCAATTTGAAACAAAAGAAGAAAAGTTAATCGGGAACTGATCAGGACCACGAACCGAGCGGTTCAGAAGTGAACCGACCATTTCATGGGTCCCAACCGATCGGTTGAGGTGTCAACCGACCAGCTTAGATCCCCAACCGACCGTTTCAGTTGTGAAATGATCGGTTCAGGTTACGCAGTTGGTTGTTTTTGTGGAAAATCTCGAATCCTTCTACTCCTGCTTTAGTCCCATATTTCCCGAGATAGAGAACCCTATCCCATGACCCTCCTATATATATAGGGGTATTGGGGGCTTCTCAAAGTACAACTCAGTGCAACCAGTTGCTCTGTGAAGTTGTCGTTCTCTCTAGTTTTGGTAACCGAGAGAGCCCAAGCAAGTGCTACCCAATAAGGGAGGCACAACAAGGGAAAGACAACTGTAGAAAGTGACTAGTGGCAGGAGAGTGTGTTGGTGACTAGTACGCCGACAGGAGGGTGCGACTCCTTCCGATTCCTTGTGAGACAAGGAGATCAGAGTTCTAGGCAGTCTGTGTGGACGAATGTAGAGGTGGGAGACCTCTGCCGCTCGGAGGACAACTATCAATCCCGAAAGTTCTGGTGAGACCAAGAGTCTTCCATCTCAGTGCGACCAGGAGCTGCACAGACCCCATCCAAGACCGGAGGTGAAGACCGCACAAGGCGCGAGGTACTGTCACCGAGCAAGCCTCGGGACAAGGTATGCATCCACAAACCATCTTTCCTATTGTATAGACATTGATGTGATTCCTTTTGTTCTGGGTTTTGGGATAAAATTTTTGTTTCCGCTGCTTCTCTGCCTCCCATAAAACCCAACACTCAGTCCTTATATTTATTCTATACATGACCATCGATTTACTGACATGTTCCCATATTTTTGGGCCAACCTTTAATAGTTTTTTAAACATGAAAAGATTGCTTTACATATTACATGATATCCCTGATATTTAACCATGAAAATGCTTATTTGAATGTTACATCTCATTCTACTCATTTTTCTGAGAATTTGGTTACCTTGTATTTTTTTGATATCATACATATTTTCTATGATTTATGTAATTTTTGTACATTATTGGCAACATAAAACATTTTTCTCACTTAGTGGCCAATCAAAATTTACCTTGTCGTCCGAAGTAGGGCACAATTTACTCAGTCTGGCTTGTCTAGTACAATAAGTTTTTTGGGCCGGTCGTAGTCTCTTGGACCCAATCTTCCTTCCTTTTCTCCCTTTATCCCTTCTCTCACCATGAATGGAACTCTCCTCACATTTTCTCCAACACTACGTTGTGCATGATGCTCAACACTACCGCTTGAAATAGTTCTGGCAAGGAACATCGGGTCTCTGGTTCTCCTCATCAGTCTCCAATGCTTTTGTTAGAAGAGTTGCATGTGTCATATTTTGTCAATGATTCTCCATTATGATGACTCTCCGATAAGCTCATGGACATGACTTGAGATTGCGAAAGAACAGGGACGTAGGGAAGATCTCCAGTAGGATGAAGTTGTGACTTCATGGTTCCTTCCGCTCCTCGTAGCTGTCCGTTAACGTCTCCGGTGATGATTTCAAAAACCATGAGTCACTCCTCAGATGATGTGATCTCCCTCTAGAGCTCATCCTCCACAAGCTCGACTACAACATTCACTGCTATGGAGGTGAGAAAGAGAAGGAGTACTATTTACTCATCCCTGACAACAACTAAGCTTCCTAAAGCTTTGAGGAAACTCCCTCAACATATAGAAATAAGACCACAACACCAAATTGTAGTGGAAAGTAGCCTCCTCCCACTCCCTTCTTCTTTACACCACCTACAACTTGTAGATGGGAAGCCAACAAAAGGGACAGGTCTTTGTTCCTCCAGTTTCATCTAGAGGAATGCATTTAGGGATGAGAGATGACCGGGAAAGTGGGCAAGGTCACTGCTTGGTCAAAACTGCTCTTGACCCACAAACAATGATCATGGTGGCATGTTCCAACAAGACTTGAATTGCCTCCCATGTTGTGAGTTTGAACTGGAGTAGGGGATAACTTCTCAACCCTTTGGTCTATCCATCCAAGGGCCAGGATATATCCACATCACCACTCTACAACCTAAATGATATGTATGGGCTGCCCCTAAGGGAAAATAGTCACATGTGACCACCCGCTTCACCAAGGCATGAAAAGGCACATACCAACAACTTAGACTAAACAATTATTTCCTTGCACACCAATACATCAATATACCAAAAATTTACCATATACAATCCTATATATCTCCTTATAAGAAAATTCCAACATTATGAAATTGTATCCCTAGCTTTGTCATAGATAGAGAAATATTCCAGTCAATTTTTGATGCCAAAACCCTATTATTTGACCTATAAATCAAATACCTCAAAAGGCATAAACTTTGGGATCTTAGTCATGATGTCGCCATCAAATCAAATTATTAGGTATTTGAAGGATCCAAAAGTTTACTTCTTCACATCCTACATACCTCAAAAGAAATTTCATCCTTGAAATTAAGCCAAAACTCCAGCCCATCACATCATATACATCTTAAGAAAAGTTTTGTCCTTAAAATTAAGCCATGCTTTTACACCAAGCAAAACCAAAATATTTCCACCCACTTGTATGGGACCACTCTAGGCACAACAATCCCATAAACAAGATCTCTAGAACATATATGTACCCCTACTAGGAGGATCATATAGAAACTAAGGTGAATCACCTTTCCACACAAATATTGAAACATATGTTTATAAGCGTAGGATAGGTCATGACATATTTCCATTTAGGATTTTCATACTCATTCACTCAAGCATTAAATTTTTAACATTAGCTTATAAATGTTATGAAATGGTAAATCATAATTAACACACTTTATCTACTTTTAAAATATCAAGGTGTCATCAACATTTTATTGAGCTAATTTTTATAACATGCTTATTAATCACCATGATTAACATGGAATCTAACATAAGACATATATATGATTTCAATTTAATTTTCATATTTGGTTGAAACCATTATCAGTGATTTCACCACATGATTAAACAACTATATTTTATCATCCTTATCATTTATATGATTAACCATCTTATCCATAGAGACTTATCAAATCATTACTAGGTTTCCATCATGTCATATCCATATATAACATTTCAAGAAAATGCCACATTCTCACATATATTATATCATGGTTGTGGTAAGGAAACATATACAAGTGGCTCAAGAAACATACACCAAACTTTATCTAGTCCAATTGAGGTTCTCCCAACCCTTATCTTGAGGGTAGTGCCATGCTCATTTTCTCTGAGCTCACTCATCACTATGAGAATAATATGCACTATCTCTATCATTCCTCTTTGGTCTAGGGTTCTCGGGTCTACCTTATTGGCAACAATTAATAGATTTACAAGCTTTGGCAACATAAGCACAAACCAAATCTTGATATGACATATTCTTCATAGATCTCTACCCATGAAATACTACTTCCCTACTCTCTCTCTTATATACACCACTAGAGTCCTATGTAGGGAACCACCAACCCAAGTGTGAGGCTTCACAACATACTAACATTTCTTACACACCCACCCCCCCAAGATCTTGGGACTCTCTGTCCTTCACCTAGATGGTAGGTACTCATATTCATATTCATATATGCATATATAACCAACCTCTCAATGAATCTAGGATTTGGTCCTCTGTAGGACATCTAGGTTTTGACAAAGCTATACGAATCATGCATAAATAAACTCAAATTAGTCACACATGAGTAGTATAGATTAGGACATATCATATCACATATATCTCATATCTTAAAAGTTAGAGACTCTGAACTTTTCCCTCTAGGTATCACTCTCTTTGGCATTAACCCTATAGTTGGTACTTACACTAGAGGTCCTCCTTTACAAAGGAGATTGAAGCTCTTGCTAATTCACATACTTGTCTTAGCTTAATTAACTTAGAAAAACCTATATAATTGTATCATAAAAAATTATGTCAAATCCTAAAATCTAAATTCAAGATTTGCAGATCCAACCTTGATCATAATAAACCATATTATCTAATTATATAAAACTTAGATCATATCATGTAAACTTATTTCATATATTCCATCTATCACATATTCGAACAAGGCTCTAGAAATCTAATCTAGAACTACTCTCTCTTTTAGATTTTTGTTACTCACATTGACTTAGGTTGCATGATCACCTCCTACTCGTACATATGTGTAGACACATTTTTGTATTTAGTTACATATATAATAAAATATTATATAATCATTCTCTAATAAAACAAGCATCAGAGAAAAATGTCAAGTCTCGATCAGATTGGAATCAAAACCAAATAAACAAATTGAGTGTCCCACACAAGGTAAAGAGTCTATTATCCTATCACCTAATAAAAATGGTGAGAATAGGGTGTATATGTAACACCTCACTCTTCACAACTTATAAATATCATTGAGCGGAAGCACATTACTGAAGGGGGTGTCACAATATGTTGATATTAGCAATTTAAATAAATAACACACTTTGCATTGAATGAAATCAAATTCATCCATAGTTCTTGGGTAAAAGAAAAATACAACTGGTTTATCTTATGAAATCTAGTCTACTTGGTAACATGACTATACATAATGTAAATGGTATCTAAATCTCTGGATTAGTTTGGTAAATGGCATCCCACCAGGAAAAACTTGAAAAGCTCCTAGTCTTTAATTGTCCTTGATACTTTTCACTTGCTCCAAGTCCTGCGGACATCACATCCCCAACAATGCAAAACACACATCACATCAGTAAGTTGTATTTGACACATTATAAGACATAAAATAAATATAACTTGACTTAAAATAAATTGACAAAAGATTTAATATGAATTGTCTTAAGCATTCATTGAATAACTTTAACACAATGAATTGGAAAAGTAGATATATGCCACCTCTCTTAATTCTACACAGGAGACCATAATTTCTAGGAAGCCCATTGTAAGGCCCCTAAACTTGCTTAATGAGTTGAATAAGCTTAATTATCATAATTGAATTATTATATCCCTAATATAACCTTGTGATATTATTTGAAATCATAAGACAAGATTAAGTTTCAAATTTGGTCCAATTTGGATACTGTTTGAGGAAGTTATGCAATTTTATGTACATTTTGGACTTTTCTACAATTTACCCAATTGAGAGGTTTTCTTTGCAATTTATTACTTGTATTATGTTCCTTGGATATTATCTCATCTTTCTTGAGATGTTTGAGCCATGGGGTGCCTATTTAAACCTTGGTTTGAAGGTCTTTTCTCCAAGGGTATTTTAGGGTTTACCCCTTCATGGATGAGCTACCTTTAGTAGCTATCAACTAGTGAGTTATTTATTTTGCTTGGAAATTTAAGAAACCAGGGATAAGCATGTCTCTATGGATGGTGGGTGAGCCTCTTGTGTGTGTTATTATATATTCTTAATATTTTAAGGCCATGGACACTTGGAAAGATACTAAAACTTCAACTTTTTCTTTTTCTTTATCTTAAAGTTTCATATACTTATCCCTAAGCACCAAAATGAGCCATTTTCTCTCCACCACTTCCCTCCTTCTACAAACCTCGTACTCCCTCTATTCTTCTACGAATTTCCTATCCAAGGAAGAAAAAGAGGGGATCTTCTTGGAAAAAGAATCTAGGGTTGCAATTGACTTCCTTTTTGGGTTTAAAAAGCTTCCTTCTAGTGATCTTGACCTAAAAGAGTAAGAATCCCCTTCTTTCCTCCATTTATTTCTTTTTTTATCCTTCCTCCTACCTTTATCCAGGTCGGAACCTTGCTGTTCCATGGTAGAAATTTCTCTAAAGCTCTAAAAACCTACCTTTCTTGCTCCTTATGGTTAGGGTTTGCTCATTTGATGAAGAAAGGTGCTAGATGGACGAGATCATAGCTTATGCTTTGATTTTCTACCGTACCTACTTGAGTTTTCTTCTGTTTGGGGTTTCATATTCTAATTATAGGTAAGTTTTATAACTTTCTCCATTTTTATTGCTTACTATAAGCTTGCTACCTCATGTTCTTGCTTGAAAATGATGATTCATGCACTAAAAAGCTATGCTTGACTTGAATTTTGATTTTTATAATTTTCCCAATTCAGATTTCAGTTCTAGATGAACATATGATCATATGTAAATTATTCCTAAGGTATAATATGACTTGGATAAGGTTGGTTTGACAACCTATGGTGCTAAACACCTATCAACCAATGGTCAATTTTAGGGTTTAATGCTGATTTCTTGTATAAACCCATGACCCGATGATGGTACCATTATAACAACCCTATGGTGTTGTCTTCATGATAACTGATGGTCAAGATCAAAGGTGTCAGATGATGGTGACAACCTATGGTCACCCCCTTAGGTCAGGTTTTGGATCAATTAGAATTTTAATGATCAACCATTAAGCACCCTAATAATGTTATCAATCAATGATGACATTAGCTTAATATTTGATGCTGATTAATGAATATAGTTCTAATATAACAACCTATGGTGACTTAATGGTCACTAATGATAGTGAATCATGTCTCCACAACCTATAGTGAGTTAATCATATAGTTGTAGCATCAATTAAGCCTTATACCAATGGTTTCTTGGGTCACTTGATGCAATGGTCAGACCTATACTAAAATTATTGATGGTTTTAACATATGAACTTGACCCAATGGTCAAGATCTAATGTTATTCCTCCAATTAAGTGAAATAATGGATAATGAAATATGTTGGTCCTAATAATGTGATTTATAGGGTTTCCTTTATATGGTCAACTTAAGGAGCTTACTTGTTGACAATGGATGGCTTGTTTTAAATGAACAGTCGATTGTGGGTTTTACCCTACTCTCAATGGAACTTTTTATGTTGTTAATCAAGGGATGTATAGGGCTAAATGGTGAATCTTTCTAGAGCACAACTCAATGACTTTATATGTGGCTTATCCAAGGTTTTTACTTATGTAAACAACCAATGATCTTACCTTTTAAACATCCAATGGTTCTAGGTGACATAGTGGTATGGTGATATGGGTTGAAAGATGATGGAACAAATGGTGGGTTACCCTTAATAAGGTAGTATTACCTATTCACTCATATGAATAGAAGGGATGATAATAATATTGTGTGGATATGTAACCCTAATGAGGTATATCTTGTTATACCTAGCTTTAATATAACTAAATGATGGTAATTGGGTATGAATAGTCCTTGAATGACTAATACAATCATGGAGTACTCTGTTACTGTTGTTGAAACCTTAGTATGCTATAACACGATGGTTACACCTTGATTTATGTGTGGGTTCATACTTGATAATAGTATGGAATGTGATGGAGATACTTCACCTTATGCATCCATGATCCAATGGGGATGCCATGAGTTAGGGTTTGGATATAAGTGTTAATTAGTAACATTGATATAATTTATCATGTTGAACCTAACTCTAATGCAAATAGATAAATATGAGTATTCATGTTTAACATTCTTATATGATGGAATGATGGTGGAATAACCTCCTTAATATGATCATAACCTTAATATGATCATAACCTTATGCAAAACATGTGCATTATGAATATGATGAGGGTTAATCATATCTAGATTCCTTGCATGTTGATGTAATAAAGGAACGTTCTTAACATTAATATAACCCTACTATGATTTTTTATGAGTATCTCCTAGCTCATTAATGCAATATTGTGTTGATCCAGTGTATTATATGTAAGTGATGTTGTTGAGCCTTGTTATAAGGCATGCAAAGATAATGATGATCTTGAAGGGAATAATATGATGGACTTAATGACCTTTGGGCATGGTTGAGCCCTGAATGAGGTGTAATCCACTTTGGGTACATCCTCCTGTTGCTCCTAAGCTCCCTTGTGTTCGGCCAAAGCAAGGAAAGAAAGAAGAGTCAAAAAAGCCTTTCATATGGGTGAATGAATGGAGTGTATATAAGGAAAATTCAAGAGAGAGAGAGTGTTATAAAAATCTTTCAATTCTCAAAATTGGTGCTACTTATCCCCCTCACTTCCTTGCATACGAAGCCATCATCCTACCCTTCGCAATCCTCTTCTTTATCCATGAATTAAAAGAAAACAATTAAGCACATTAATCAATATAATAATAATATCAAAAAATTAGTGGATATTACTTTTTCTTTAACTAATGTGAGTGGGCTCTCCACTCACTTTAGATATTTTGGTGCCATTTCAAGGCACCAGGACGTCCATACTTATATAAATTCAACCATCACACTTTTGGTTGAAGGCCACTTCCATTAATATATTTATTTTTGCATTAAATTGAATTAGGGTTTCAATTATGCTTAAATCTTGATTATTTTAATATCAAGATTCTCTCTCCTCCAAAGAGATTCAAATGAGATGCCCCTCTGATTTTCTTGTCTCTAATTGATACCAAGAAACATTAGGGACTCTCTAAAAGTATTATTTTGCATATTGAACCCTAGGTTTTGGGTAAATTGCACATTACACCAAAACTAGGTTTTAATGCACAAACATTGCCTAATAAGCTCTTTCTTGGTGCTCAGGCTTGTGGAAGCCATACCTCTGCATCATTTTCATTCTTATAATGCTTCAAAACTTGAGGAACATTTTATCATGCAACATTTGCAAGTTAACCCCTCAACTTGGGTAATTTGCACTTTAGTCCAAAATGGCAAAACATTGTTTCCAACATTATTCAAAAAGGACTAAAATTAAAACATAAGTTCCTCTTGAGCCTTAATTACTTTTCAAAATATAAGAGCAAGAATATAATTATCTTTCTTAAACAAAACATCTAGTGTTAAAGCATTACCCAAGTCAGGGATGTTACAGATACCCTTTTCTCCTCTTCTGCCAATTGGACCTCTAGTGCCCTCTAGATCCAGGTGTTGCTCCTCCTTCCTCTCTGGAGACGATGGCCCAGTACTCATAGCCTTGACCACACAGCCAAATTAAAACTATAGTGACCATCCTAGACCCTTTTTGCTTCATTTTGGATTGCCCTAGTTTTCCCCCAATTTTCGTACCCTATAGGATGGCTTTTGGACCTCACTAGCATTCAACTCCAGCTCTCTTTAGTGCTCCTCGGGACATATAAACACCACCTAATGCTTTGAGTTTCATCATAGAATGTTATCCTGATCCTTTTGGCATGTTTCTACCTATTTTCCTTGGGTCCCAATCTCTGACCTCCTCAACCTATTGTTGTCGTTCTGGGCCTCTGGTGCTCCATCAAACCTGAGCAATAGCTCTTTGAACTCGACTTGAGGTGCAGGAGGAGATGGTAGTGTCATTTATCTAGGTTTGACCAAGAGTTATGCATGGGATCAGGACAGAGAACACCAGTAGAGAAGCTCAAAATGATGGAGCAAGAAGGTAACACTAGTACAAAATGGGGATGCAACGTCAATTATATTTTTAAGAGAAACTGACTGTGTTACTTTTCCCCTCGGTTCATTGTCTACAATAGCCATGGTTTGTGCACCTGAGAAAATACAGGTTGTGCTTTTTTCTTTTGGTCTCTTCTTAAAGAAACCAACGCTATATATCACATGCAAAAATGGAATTTCACATAAATTTTTTGGGAGAAATTCATTTACCTCCAGAAAACCTATATCGTCAGTTCTTTTCTAAAAAAATCAACAGGATAAAGATGTGCATGCACCATCTGGCACGTGGGAATCAATTGACCTTTATCGTCAGTTTTTTCCTAAGAGACCAACAATCATGGTGTTCGCTCCATGTAACCTATGGATTTTTTCCCAAACCCAATTGAGATTTATCATTGGTTATATAAACAATAACCACCGAGAAAACTTGTGTTAAGAATAGTTGGGTTGCAAGATTCATCAGCGGTCTTTGACTGGAAATCGATGATGAATGAACTTGATTTGTCGGTGATTTTTAATTATCAACCGATGACAAAAAGTCTTCATCGTAGGTTTCACTTACAACTGATGATAAATGTCCTACTTAACCCCCCCCCAATGAATCCTTTCTCCCTTCTATCCTACCCATGTTTTATATGATATTGCTACTCCAGCAATAGCTATTTCTCCTCTTCACACTGTCATAACTGCTTCTTGTCATTTGTTGCTACTACTCGCCACCGCCAAAGCCTGCCTTTGCTCTATGTCTCAGCTGCTAATTGCCACCACCACCTTCCTCCTCTACTCTATTGTTGATCGCCTCTGCCACCGATTGTCAGCCTTCCTCCTCTTCCTCATCTGCTACTGCATATCCCTCCTTATTCTTCTCTTCCCTCCTTTGTCTCCATCTCCCTTCCCCCTTTCCTCCTTCCTCCTCTCCTCTCATCTCCTTCCCAGTCATAGTATGATTTCTTCTCATATTTGAGAAGAAATCGTACTATGGTACGAGAAGGAGAGGAGAGGAGGAAGGAGGAGAGGGGGAAGAGAAATGGAGATAATTAGGTATCAATTTTGATGAAATTAATATATATCCTAATGAATTGTGATGAAAATTAATTAGATTTTGATGAATTGTATGATTGTGATGAAAATGCATATACATAATGTATTTAATGATGATCCATGCTATATTATGCAATCAAATTAGTATATATGTTTAAGAGTTTTGTGGCACCTAACTTCATTTAGTCTCATCTATACTGTATTGATTATGCTAGCATGAAAGATGACTCTAAATTAACTTGAATTGATAATATCGATGTTTATGTTGACTATCTTGCTCGAATCATATGATTTCCTATTTTTATGTAGATATCCTAATAATTGGATCCTTGATTCAACTGTGATTTTTTACACTGAGTCTAAATGAATTTATGTTGTATGATGTAACATGCTAATATATGAGTAAACCCTAATTTATGAATTAATCTATAAAGTCTGGTCTATAAACCCTAAATTGTGTCATTGTCCTAGAAACTTGTCTAAGATTTACTCATTAGGAGTAAACCTTGGATTGTCCCCAATTTGATACTGTTCTTGAGCACTTCATCTCATTTAAGATGTAAGTGTATAATGTGTGTTCGGTTTCAATAAATTTTAGCACCATTTCCCCCTTTGTTCTCTGGGTACATCTGTAGGTGGGTATTTGCCCATCTATATCGGTGTACTAGGAGAACTACGAGGAAATGCTGTCGAAATTTATTGAAATCAAACACACATTATACACTTACTAGTGAGATGAAGTGCTCAAGAATGGGATAGGTGGTACACATGTTGGGTTTTAGGGGAGGCAGAGAAGGTAGCGAAAACAAAAATTTTCTCCCCCAAACCCGGAACCAGGAAACACGTCAACGTCTATATAATAGGAAAGGAATGGTTTGTGGAATCATACCTTGTCCTGAGGCTTGACGGTGTCTGTGCAGCTCCTAGTCGCACCGGGACTGACAGGATTGAAAGTTGTCCTCCTAGCGGCAGAAACCTCCCTCCTCTGAAGTAGTCTACACGGACCACCTGGAACTCCAATCTCCTTGTCCCACAAGGAATTGGAAGGAGTCGCACCCTCCTGTCAGCGTACTAGTCACCAACACACTCTCCTGCTACCAGTTGCAACTGCAGTTGTCTTTCCCTTGTTGTGCCTCCCTTTTCAGGTAGCACCTGCTCGGGCTTTCTCGGTTACCAAAACTAGAGAGAACGACAACTTTACAGAGCAACTGGTTGCACTGAGTTGTATTTTGAGAAGCCCCCAATACCCCTATATATAGGAGGGTCATGGGATAGGGTTCTCTATCCTGAACAATGCGGGACTAAAAGTAGGAGTAGAAGGGTTTGATATTTTCCACAAAAAACAACCAACTCGCAACCTGAATCGATCGTTTCACAACTAAAACAGTCAGTTGGGGACCTGAGCCAGTCAGTTGACACCTCAACCGATCGGTTGGGACCCATGAGCCAGTCGGTTCACTTCTGAACCGGTCGGTTCGTGGTCCTGATCAGTTCCCGATTGACTTTCCTTCTTTTGTTTCTAATTGGTATCAAATACCAATCCTTGTTCCAATCAAATTGGGCAAGTGAAACGCAAGGAAAATTCTCACCAATCCTACTTTCCCAACTTGCTCGGTTGCACCAGTTGAATCAATCGTTTCAACACTTGAAGCAATCATTTCACCCTATCCATGAGCCGATCGACTCACCTCTTGAGCCGATCGGTTCACCAAGCTGAGCTGATTGGTTCATCACATGAGCCAATCAGTTCATCACATGAGTCGATCGGTTGGGAGTGCAGATTGTGCAGAATTAGTCAATTGCGATTTCAATCAATCTGATACTCCAATCAATATGTCCAACACCTTGAACATTATGATATTGAGAAATCAATTGATTGAGTGTTTAATTGAACTACTAAACTCCTTTAGTAATCAATCTAAACATAGTTTGTGGAAAAACTCCTCTTCCAGGTTAAATCCGATGTGTGTGACCCTACAGGTCCATTTCACGTTGGCAGTGAAAGTCCATAACACTTATGACTTCACAAGCAAAGAGCGGTGCCTAGTCACACATCAGTGCTACCCAAGTGAAAGTAGAAAGTTGGAGAACAACTTTCAATCCTACAATCCGTGAATGGTGTTACAGTGAATGTATAATTCCTTTGTCGCTGATATCCCGAATGAACTCGAGACATGGAACAGTCATCCTGTCAACGTTCATTCACTTTCTTGATCTCAGAGTAGATTGAACGAGATATGTATGACATCAATTTCACATACTGATTCACACATGTGTGCGCACGCCTATCTCAATCCTACTCATCAAGTGGCCTTGGATATCAAACTCCCTTAGGAGGGACAAATCCCATATTTATCACTCACCCCTCAAAAGCCCCATGTGTCAAAGCCACCCAATCATCACCTTTATAACAACCCATGTTTCAGGACTGCATTTGATGATGTCAAAGTGTGCCCAACGACATGTGTTGAGTGTAGTGATTTCAGGTCAACGAATCACACTCACCACCATCACTGTGAGTACTGACTGTGACTACTATGCCATGGTTCCATGTGTCAAACTCACGGTGGGTCTGTCTGGTACACTTGTTCTCTAATAAGTACCTATGTGTTTGGTTTGATATCTCTATATCATGACTAATGAGATTCTGTCATCAACCAACACCACAATCTAGTCTTGTGTGTCATTGCTGTCTATCTACCTTTCACAATGACATTCGACTAGGGACATAACAAGAATGTACAAACTCTTAGCATCTGTATGATCTCATCGTTCAGGTCCTTAACCTGAAAGCATACGTCATTGAGTACTGTCATTCTCTAGACGTTCAATATGTTCTATCACTATCTCATATGACTGAACCAGAAAGAATTGGAAGCTTGCCTTTGATGTTTATCAAATCAATCTTAATGTATCCCACCAATCATCCCATGATTGGCTCTCAGGGCATACATACCAACAACACATTCATGAATATGAATGCTACTATAAATTAACTTACTTTCTAGAACCTGACGAGCTAATCGTCTCCCTTATGATCTATAGAAATGGATTGATAGTGGATGTCGATACCAAATCTCTTCACTCCGAAGTTTATTAATGATCTCGATGAGATTTTAAGATTTGTAGAGGATTATAGAAAACAACTTGGAGATAGGTTCTATTGCTCATTTAGGAATTTTGGCAACAACCTAAGAGTTGACACAATTGACACAGTCAAAGATCATGTCATGTGTAATGGGATTGTACAAGGTTATACATAATGTTACTGACATGAAGATATTCCTAGTATGAGACCGGCAGATATAGGCAGTGGTAGTTGTGTCTAAGAATAAAGGACTGACAATGTTGATGAGAATGAACAAATTCCAACAGACATGGTTGATGTGATGCTAGACACTTGTGAAATAAATGTTATAGACCTACCTCCCTTGTTTAGAAATGTTTTGCACAATGTTGAGAAACCATTATACTTAAGTTGTACTAAGTATACAAAGTTGAGTGTTGTGTTGAGATTCTATTCTTTGAAGGCTAACAATAGATGGAGAGACAAAAGCTTCACTTTTGTGTTGTCTTTGTTGAAAGATATTCTCCCTGAAAACAACAAACTTCCAATCTCAACATACGCAACAAAAAAGATGTTGTGCCCAATGGGAATGGAGGCTAAGAGGATACATGCATGCCTGAATGACGGTGTGTTGTTTCAAAAGGACAATATCAATATGAAAGAATGTCCGAAATGTGGGGCGTCTAGGTATGAAAGGATGACATCAGTTAAGACCAAAACCGAGTTTCCTAACAAGTTGATGTGGTATGTGCATATAATATCCCAGTTTCAACACATGTTTGCTAATGTCGTAGATGCACAAAATTTATATTGGCATGCATAGGTAAAGAAAAACAATGATGGTATGCTATGACATGCATCTGATTCCCCATAATAAAAGAAGATTGATTAAGTGTATCATGAATTTGGCAAAGAAGCCAAAAATTTAAGACTTGGACTTTGTACAGACGGGATGAATCCATATGGAACATTAAGTAACCAACATAGTACTTGGCCTGTCATGCTCATTGTATACAACCTTTCTTTGTGGTTATGTATGAAGAATAAGTATGTCATGTTGTCATTGTTGATATCGGGCCCCAAACAACTTGGCAATGATATTGATGTTTACTTTGAACCTCTAATTGATGATCTAAAGATACTATGGGGAGAAGGTGTGATGGCTTATGATTCTTTGTGATGAAAGATGTTTAATATATGTGTTATGCTATTTTGCATTATTAATGACTTTCTTGCTTATGGGAACTTGTCTAGATATGATGTCAAAGGATCCAAGGCATGTCCTATATGTGAGGAAAATAGAGATTTTGTCATACTGAAACATGGTGGTAAGACTGTATATCATGGTCATCGAAGGTTTCTTCCAAAGGTGCATCCTTACCGAAAGTTGTGCAAATCACTCAATGTCTCAACTGTGGAATGGAGTGTCCCTCAACCTATGTTAGGAGAGAATGTTTATACAAGAGTAAACAACATTGTAAATAATTTTCTAAGAGAACTGTGTACTACCCTCATAGGTGAAAAGTCTTTATTAAAAAAGAGGTCGATATTTTGGGATATTTCTTATTGGGTTTCTTTGATAGTTTGACATTGCATCTATGTCATGCATGTTGAGAAAAATGTTTGTAATAGCATTATTGGCACTATGTTGAATATACCTAGTAAGACTAACGATGACATCAAATCCAGAATGGACCTACATGAAATGGTTATAAGTAAAGAATTAGCAAAAGAAGTTACCAAAGGTCATCACACATATCTACCACCTGCTTGTTACAACTTGTCTACAAAGGATAAGAGAACTTTTTGCAAGTTCTTGCATAATGTTAAGGTACCATAGGTATACTCAACAAATATCTATAGATTGGTATCAATAAAGGATCTGAAGCTTATAGGTCATAAATCCCATGATTATCACATTCTAATGCAACATATTTTTCATATGGCTATTCTATCTATCCTTCCTAAGCATGTAAGGTTTATAGTCATTGGGATTTGCTTCTTCTTCAACACTCTATGTAAAAAAGTAATTCATTCTGAGATTCTAAATAAGTTGCAAAGAGAAGTGGTCATTACCCTGTGTCAACTTGAGCAATATTTTCCCCCTTCATTCTTTGATATCATGGTACATCTAGTTGTCCATTTGACTAGGTCAGTGAAAATGTTGGGTCTAGTTTTCTTGCATTGGATGTACCCTTTTGAACGGTACATGGGTGTTTTTAGAGGTGATCTTCAGAACCATTTTTTCCACAAAGAGAGAATAATTGAGGGCTATATTTCTAGGGAGGTTATGAACTTTTTCAATGACTTTTTGAGTTGCAATGAAACTACTGCTAATTTTGTGAACCTTGATGTTTATTCTGACAAAGGTATTTTGGGAGAATGACATATAAATACCAGTCATGAGCAGTGGGAAGAAGAACACTTGTATATTTTATACAACATTGATGATGTGTGTATTTATATCACTGAACACACCAACGAGCTCAAGAAAAGTTATCCTTGATCCAGTTCAATGTGGCTTTCTAGAGAGAATAATCAGAATTTATTAGGTTGTTTGAAAAGGAAGTATTCAATCAACTATCTCAAACACCAAATAATGTTATAGAAACTATCAAACAACTCGTGTATAAGCTAAAGACCCATGTTACATATTACGAAGGGTTTGACATAAATGGATTTTCATACTACACAAAATGTCAAGATGATAGAAGTGTCATCCAAAATAGTGGGGTCACCCTTCAGGCATCTTGATTGCATTTTTCTAGTGCTAAGGATAAGAGTCCATGTGAAAGAAAGATGTCTTATTATGGTGTCATTGAAGACATATGGGAAATTGGCTACACAGAGTTCAGAGTTCCATTATTTTGGTGTAAATGGGTTGATAACAACAAAGGAGTTGTAGTTGACGAACTTGGTTTCACAATAGTGAATTTTGAGTGGACAGGCAAGAAGGATGAACCCTTCATAATGGCATCAGGGGCAAAACAAGTATTCTATATCGATGATCCTATAAAAGAAAATTGGTCTGTCATTCTTCATGGGAAAAGATAATTCATTTCAGATCATATTGATGAAGAAGAGTACTATGACAAGTATGATGAGTCTAGTCCATTTTCTATTGGCTTACCAAGTGTAAATGTTGAATCTAACACTGCTAACTATACATGTGAAGATCATGCATAATGGATATTAGTTTAAGGTATACTACTCATATGTGATCTGACTTTTTTTTGCATTACATAACATGTTTATTTATTCATATGTGAACTGACCTTTTGCAATGTTGACTTTTTATATGTGATCTGACTTTTTTTATGTGATATAACTTTTTTAATTTGTTTGCTTTTGATTTTATAGATGGCATCTGACCAGGAGAATAGTGATCACGAGTGCGAGGATAATGAGCATTCTGACCAGGGTGCTGATGGTGCTCTCCCTCCAAAACATAAGGGAGTTAGAGGGATAATTGTGATGAAAGATGCCACAAATAGGCAAGGGAGGAAGGGCGTCGTTGGATTTAATGAAGTGGGCACACCACTTACTAAAGATTTTGTTAGCTATTGTGGGGTCCTTGCTCGAAGAAAAGTGCCTCTCCTTGTTAAGTATTAGAGACAAGCGAGTACGGTCCACAAAGACCTCATCTGGAGGGAGTTGGAGGTGATATAAAACAAGTTATGTTTTTATAGTCTTTTTTCTATACTTTTGTTTAACATTTCTAAATTATTGAATGTTGAACCTTCTCAGGGATGGTATAAACTTGATGAAAAGTTGCATTACAAGTCTATTATGCAGCTCATCGGGAGAAGACATAGAGATTGGCGGACAATCCTCACAAAAGACTATGTCTTTGGTGACTAGAAGGAACCCTGGCGTAAATGGAACTATATTAATCAAGAAGATTGGAAGGAGTTTTTAGGCAGAGACAATCAAATGCATTCTAGGTATTGAAATCAATTACATTTTTATGATTTCTTATGGTTACTTAAGAATATCACTTGTATGAATTAATCATCCCCTTCATGATGCTAAAAAATACAGATGTGACAAGAATGTGCACAACCACTGATTGGGTTCAGGTGGTTATTGGAAATGGCACCAGATGACAAAGTCGTAGCAAAAGCAAGATCAAGGGCAAGGGAAAGATCAAGGGCCTTCTATTTCTACTCCTTCTACTGTTGAGTCTTATATTTCTTCTGGATGGTTGCCTTTCTATATTGACTGGATAGATGGGAGGAAAAACAAAGTGGGAGAAATCCCCGTCCAAGAAACATAGGAGGTGGCTTTAAAAAATGGTAAATTTCATTGTCTAGTGATAATGTCCTTATTCTTTTTTCACTGGATAAGTTTTACTGAATAGTCAAATTTTTATGATAATTAGTTGGAGTTGGATACTCAAGAAAAGTAGAGCAAGTTCATCCCTCAGGGCACACACGATGAGTTGATGGTTTCTCTAGGGACAAAAGAGCATCCATGACGTGTTATGGGTGTTGGAGTTGGGTATGGGATAAAATATTTTTTTGGCTCCCAACAAAAGTGCAAACTAGCAATGAAAGGAGAAGTAGACTATGAGTACGTGCAAAGATTGGTAGATGCAACCTTGGAGAAACTTCTAGCATCTCAGGTGACACAGAAACCAGTTTCTCCAGAAGTCACAATTGTTCATCACTCGTCCACAAAGTGCATTGGGAGTAATCCATTGACCCCGTAGGGCACAACCGGAGTAAGATTAAATTCAAGTCAATTTATATATACATTTGTGATAAAATAATTCCTCAAGTCAATATTTATGTTTGTCAAGTTAAATTTTATATTTCATAAAATTGTAGGCTAGTAAATGTCATCTTGTTGTTGATTCCCCAACAAGCAACATTGTGCTTGATGTCAAGGCTTCTATTGCCGATGTGGTTCATGGTATTCCCCTTCCTGCTGATCACTATCATGTAAGAGTCACTTGTGTCTTTCTAGGAATGAGAGACATACCTCTCTCATACGACAACCCAGATGCCACCACAGTCGAAGAGGTAGAAGGAGGCTTTATTGGGTGGCCTAAATGACTTGTTATATTTATTTAGGTATCACAAATGTTAGTATTGAAACTAAAAATGATCAAAAACTAATATTAGAATACATGCATGTATCCTACAATAGCTAAGAATCCCCCCTAAGGTTCTGATGCCTCTACCCCCTCATTTTATACCATAGGATTTGTTTGACTCCTTATGCCCTAGCTGCCAGACGTTGACAAGATGGTTACATACTATAGACCAAATATGATTGTTATCAACCTTGGGGAGGATATGGTAGGTATACAGTAGGGTAATGTTATAGTTTTTACAAATGTTTCTGAGGTATTTAAAAATGATTGTCTAAACACGTCAGTGACAAAAATTTGGATACAGTGGGTTAGTCCATCATATGCCTCGGCTCGTGACTTCAGAATAAAAAATATGGGATTTCTAGTGCCATAATTAATTAGCAATGTACTTAGGGATCTGAGTGGTGTCATAGAATATGTAACTACTACGATGTAGTCTTTTAGTACTTCTAAGAATGTGATCTTATCTCCCTTCAACGTTGTAAGTTTTTGTCTTGATATTCATACGTGTAACCTATGAATAGAATTTTGTTGTGACATTTGAACTTTTATTTTATTTGTCTTCTATTCAATTAGAAAAAAGCATTGTGAGTTGTGAGTGATTGTTCCCAAGACTTGGAGTGTGTATCTCTTTGATCCTTCGACTGAAAAATTGACACCAAATGAGGGATACCCAATGAAATTGTCAATTCATGTGTAAGTATAGTTTTTTGTTGCCCAATATATGTTAATGTTTGCATTTTTTGATAATTGAATAATGCAATATATATATTAATTTAACTTACATGGGTGTGAAAGCATTCCATACAGGCGGAATTAAGGTGTATAAGAAAAAGAAATCAGTAACTAGGAGGAATGTTGATGTATAGTCTTCTCATTTCCAATTATATAATATATGGCCAACTCTGCTTAATTATATGTTATTAATAATTTGTAAATCTACATGCCCTTATACAAGATAATGGTAGGGCATGCACAAATTACATGATGTTGTATATGCAGGTGATTGTTAATCACACAGAACAAATCAAATGTATAGATAATGTAAGTTATTAGTCTTGGATCATAAGTATATTAATGAATAGTCTACAAAAACAATAAAATCTAATTAGAAGTCTCATTCTTTTTGTAGTTTTTTCTAAAGATTGAACCCTATACATCGGAGCAGCTGAATGACCTATGTGGAAAGGGTGATATAAACCCTCTCATCTAGCTTTTTTTTTAATTGCCCAATTAGTGTTGTAAGGGAAGCATGGGTATTTTGACTTCTTGATTTATTTTTCCACACGATTTATAGTTGAGTCCTAATACCCAGAGTACCCTCACCATTTTAATTAAATGTAAAGTTTACCCTTAGTTTTCTAGTAGTTCATCCTTTAATTTACATTGGCTTTAATCTGGATTTAATTGACTATCACACTGTAGTTTTCTTAATTTCTAATTGGTTGATAATGCAAAATTCATACCTTTTAAATACGACCTTAGAAAATAAAAAAAAATATTTTGGAAATTTCTTTCAATTTTCTGTCAATTGGTCTTATTTTCAAATGTTGATAAACAAAATTAGGGTTTCATGATTATTAACTTAAGTACATATTATGATTTTAATAAAAGTCCAGGTGTTTAAAGGCTTAATCAAGTCAGGGGGCTTGAACTAAGGTGTTTTGCAATATGTAAGTGGACCATGCTTATTTAGCACAAGTAATGTTAGGATTCTTGAATATTTATTTTATGTAGGTTATTATGTTTCATGAATCATTAATGTTTTCTAAAAATACATCATGTGTAATATGGGATTAAGAGAGAAAGATTTCTCCCCCCTCTCCCACACCCGTGGCAGAGGCCGAATGCCCAGGAGGGTGGTAAATCAAAGCAGCAACTGTGATTCGAACCCGTGTCCCTTCATGAGGAGACACTGTGCTTGACCACTTGAGCCACTCCTTTTCAGAGCATCATGTGTAATATCATTGTTTGATGAGTTGTTTATTTATCGTCTATGATAGAACCCTAAGTTATGCCTATGAATTAAGATTAATGAATTATGCTACAGAAGGGAAAACCATATTATGGTTTATGAGGGAGAATTCCATCATGGTATTAAGGGGGAGCAATCCCATTATGATCAAGAATAAGACTAAGGAAAGTTAAGATCTAAGTTAATGATGAAAAAATGGAATTAATTGAGTTTTTATATGTGCCTCGTTCATGGAACTCAAGAAGTTGTCAAGGGATTTCCTAGCATTATGGTTGTGAGAACCCATTACACTAAACGAGATTACTCAAAATATAAAGCACAATTGATCACTAATTAATCACATACCCAAAAATATGGGTAAATTAAAACCCATTTCAACATCAGCACCATCTCAGAAACATTTGCATAAGAGCCCAACATCTTTCTTATTTCCATACTATGCCAAGAATTTGATACAAATTATTCTATCGCCTTAGCCAAAACAATATACAGAGGAGAACAATATTTGTATATGCCACACAACAAGCATTAACATGCTAACAAAATTTTGATCCGTTTGAAACACCATATACAAACTTTTCCTGATGTGACGACATAGTTTCCAAACCATGTGTAACATAATATGATAATCAAAGTTCTCAATAACATCAACAATAAGGAACATAGTGTTTGTTTCCTCGACATACATAAGATAACAGAAAAGAACAAAATTGTCGACATGAGGGACTACATCAAAATGCTTAAGAAAGATAGATGCACAATGCCACACAAAGGGCACCTTGCCATGCTCCTTGCTTGTTCTTAGTACTCCACAGTAGAAGACTCCAGGTGAGCAGGTCCTTCTATCCATGCAATATTCCAAAAGGGATAATAATCCATGACATGGACCAAGAGAAAAATTGGGTCAGCAATTGCCGGTACTACATTCTTATATTGAGTCATTTGCAACATATAGGTGCTAACTATGATTCAAGGTAGTATCAATACTCAGTAAGAACTATTTAGTGGACTAAGTTTATCAAAATGAGGATTGCAATATTTCAATAGACTAAGTTTATCAAAATTAGGATTGCAATATTTCAATAAACTAAGTTTATCAAATTTTGTCTTTCAAAATGGAATTCGCAAGGCTATGCAAAATGATCCAAGATGTCAAATTATAATAATACTTGCAAAGGTTGATTTCAGTATTAGATTGAACACTATCATATCATCTCTTTATTGTGACTACAATGCCATATGTTCAATCATCTATGAAAGAACGACACGGTAGCCTGCTATTTTAACCAGTATACTGGGGGACCACTAATCCATTACAACATGTGCATACGGAGGCGGGATGTACCCAACCTCTAGGATCCAAAGCTCTAAAGGGGCCAAAGCCCAAAAAGGACCAGAGTCCAGGGAGTCAAAACTCCAAGATCAATTTCAGTGCTATCATAATATTTATCAATGACAGTAATAAATTTGGTGTGGTGAACTTTCAACATATGGGAATGGCTTATAAAAAGTATGTAATTCACCACCAAGCAATCGATATAGAATTCAAGAGGGAAAATAAATAACTCAATATGGAAACCGAGAATCTAGTACCTTCAAATCCAAGAAAAATCCAACAATTTCCACGATTAGAGTTCAACAGGTGCGGAAGTTTCAATTACTAGAAAAAGGGGAAATAACCCAGGTCATTGTGCAATCCTTGGCTTTGAAATTATCTCCTAACTTCTCATTAGGTGAAATTACCATTTTACCCCTGGTTATCCCTTATGGTTATATTGTATTATCATGATGTCATTGGGCAACATCCTATCATTGTAGTTATCCCTTTGTGCACAAGTGTTATATGATTCATTACTCATTGTTCATAGTAGATCAAATTTTCATATTACGTAATACTACTTATGTCCACATTCTTACGTATAGTTTAAGAGAAAATAATTTTATATGCTTAGTACAAAACTTAAGGTAAATGATCCTAACCCATGGGAATTAATTGATCTTCTATCCTTCTACGTAGTTGATCATTTTGTCCCTTGCATTAAGTACGTCGTATATGTACTCATATTTACTTGGTAAGACTAAAGTATATAGGGATCATGATATGCATACATAGCTACAGTTTGACTATACCAATTATAGGATCATGCATATACGTATTTATATCTTAGTTAAATTCATTTGCAGCTCCAGCGATTAGAGAGTATAGTTTATAGTTTCTAATTAATGTATAGGTTCCGTACTGGCCTCATTACCCATATTCATTGAATTAAATAGAGAAGAGGGGGAGGTCTGGTACCTCTCGTCGATGGTTGTGATATACCGATGTCTTACTCAGGGAACAAGGAGGAACTCGTTTGCTGCTCCTATTCTGAAGATCGTCACTCCATCCTACTAGTCACTCCTCTGCCCTAGCCACAGAGTGGTGGTGGTGGTCGGCCTGACTTCCCGACGGTCGTCAGATTTGGGGTTGAGCCCTACTGGCATCGTGGCTGCTGAGCAGCAGGTTGCAACTTCTGGAGTTGCAGTTTGAGATGGAGGTTACAGGTACGTATGGTGGCACTTGGGTGGTCGAGGAGGTGACTTGTGTTTTAGGCGACCAACTCTCCTTTGAGGATGACAGGGCAGTGCAATTTACTGTAGCAATACCTGCCGGTGGTGTCGACACTTATCGCTGTAACCAGGGTACAACAGCTCAAAGGGGGAGACGCTGGAGGATGCGAAATGGTTGGGATTTGTTGGCACGTGTGAGATGGTGTTCTACAGCCCGTCATGTAGAGGAAGGGGGATTGAGGAAGTTCGAATGTCGAGAAACGTCAGCGCTCTGTAGGGTGCCGTCACGGCTGGGATCTATTGATAAGGAGGAGACGATGGGGACAGGAGGTGCTATGCCTCAGTAGGTAGGCTATCCGGGTATATGTAGGAGTGAGACCACTAGGGTTTGCGCACATAGAGGTGGACTCAGGTCAGGTAGAGCGGCGTCGGAAGGACAGCGCATCAGCCGTTACATCTGCGGTTCCTGGTCTTTCATGGTCGAGTTGTTTCTTCCTTCGGTTGCCCTTAATGGAGAGGTCAGTGTAGCTGGAGGACCTAAGCAGTCAAAACGGGGTTGAGGAGTAAAGAGCGTCGAGGGTGCGGTAGTTTTGCCGTTGTGAAGGCACCTGGTGCCTGGGGCACCTTAGACGTAAGGGAGGAGGCAACCAAAATCTGTGGGGAGGGGAAACAACAATAACGTGAGGGGCTCGTTTTAACTAGTAGTCCATAAGTCCAAAGGAAACTGGACTCTATCTTGTATTTATTTTCCTAGCAAATTTTGAAATTCTATATTCCTCTATTCTAAGGTCCGTTTCTCTTGAAATTTTCCATTTGACTTCAATGGTCAGTCCTCTCCCCCATAACAACGTGACTCTAGGGTGGTCCAATAAGTTAATCTCATTATTAATTCAAGCATTGCTATTTTAAGCATAGTAATATTACTTTGTAAAATTTCAAATCCAAGGATTCTAATAGGGTTCGATTATTTAATTGAGTGGGGTCTAGTGGGATGACTACACCAAATGAGGGAAATTGGTATTTTGACGATCAAATTTCAAAGTATTTTGAATGGGGTGCATAGTGAGTGAAATCTAGAAAAAAATCAAAATTTGAAGAATAAGATATCATAGCTCAGTATTTAAATTTTGCACCAAAATTTAGTATGTTACACCTGCCCGAACCTGAGAGTACAGGGATGACTCTAGGACACGCTAGACATCTAATCAACATTCTCAAAGATTCATTAATATAGCTCCTCTTTGCTGCCACATGTTTGTTTTCATCACTTATGATTACCTAAAAAAAGTGTGGTGAACCACAAGGGTGAGACCCATGTCCTAGCAAGAGATATAACCTCCAACAACATTTATTGATTACAACATTTTTAAGTAATTAATAGTTTAGCAGTTTAATTAGATATAACAAATAAGCTCAGCAATATTGATGATTAACAAAATACATAAAGGAGCAGATAATGACTATCATCATTAGCCCGATTATCATCCTTTATCTTGTTGAAAATATAAGCAATTTAGTATCATATGCATATCTAGCATCATGAGCAAGTCTAGTAACATAGTATAGCTAACAACATGAGCATGTCTAATTGGTTGACCATATCAACATCATAAGAAGAGCAAACAACATAAGCACAACTATTTGGATAAGCATGATTAGCAGTATATGCATCTCTAGTTACAAAGGCATGGCTAGCATGTTAAACATAACTAACAACTTGAGATAGCTAGCATCATGATTAAAATCAACAGTAGTAGTATAGTTATCAACATAATCATGGCTACTGTATGTACGCATCTACAATCTTAAGCATATCCACAACATAAGTATATCTACTATCTCTTAATTGCACTAAGCATCATCTTTATGTAAAAAAAACAAGGGTTATCATCTAATGTGAAACATTGTATATAACCCTAAATAAATATGCTACATGATTGTATTACATCTTTTATTATGCCCTGGGGAATTTGAATCGTACCATTCAAAGTCCAACCAACCCCTGCGAAGGGTGATTCAGTTCCGTACAAGATCTAGGAGTGCCGATATCCTAAGATCTCTTCCCCTCGGTTAGTACGAGTAAAAAGGTAGTGACATATTAGTCAAAGCTACCACCACAACGACATATAGTCAAGCTGATAACCACTATTCTGCCCTTGGTATAGGTCATAGAACTAGAAACTAGGGTATTCAAACCCAATCCTTGAGGTACAAACACAGTTGTCCTCTAATCACATCATGTTATAATCACCGAGACACAACCGCAACCGTTCTCAATCACATCAAATGTATGAGGCATGACCGTAGCCAACCTCCACAATCTGCATTGTGGATGACAAGGATATATCCTCAACCTGCCACCCCCACATACTCAATAGTATGCACTCTGAGTTTCTCTTAGGAATACTCATTTCACCAGCCAGCAAGTTCTGACACTGAAGATGGTTCTACGACAAAGGGCACTACATGATTAGAGTTGCACTGTATTATTGATGCCAATTGAGTGAATTAAGGCTGCATCAAACAAGTGGACATACAAACCCTAATTCACTCCTAGCAAGCATATAAATATCAAAACTTTGAAAATATATAAAACTTGTGGAACATAATTTCTCATCTCATCATCACATGGTACTATTCACTTGCCATTCTTGAGACCACACTAGTCATCATACTATCACAAGATATAAATCCTTTTGACAATATCACAGGGTATCAACCCTTATCAACATAAGAGGATTACACCTCATTCAGGTCTCAACCATGCCCAAAGGTCATTAAGACCATCAAACGGTCAAAGGATATAAATCATTTTCATAATATCACAGGGTATCAACCCTTATCAAAAAACCGGTAGGGGAGCTCCTTAATCATCTTCAACCTTGATTTCATGGTGGAAATTGAAATTCAATGCTTATTTTCTTCCTTTCTCCATTCAATCTTCAACTTTAGCCTTTCTTTTCACTCAAAGACTTGAGCACGAACCTTGGGAAGTTGAGAAAGATTCATTCACTATTAAAGATGTGAACTTTGAAGCTTGGATTCAACTTTGAAGACGGGTTATATAACTTGAACCCTTAAATGTTATTATTGATTTCATTTCTTCATCATATGTTGAATCTTTTATCTTTCCCGAAATTCCTTTTGATTTGTTGATGAAATCACCATAAGAATCACAACAAATTTTGAAGGTTTGTAGCTTGAAGATGATGATGTCATCTTAGCACACACATGACCAAACGGTCTCAAGACCGTTTGGTGATCAAACGGTCTCAAGACCATTTGAGGGCAAATGGTCTCAAGACCGTTTGAGGTCAAACTGTGTCAAGACCGTTTGGGGTCAATTTCTGGTATGGATGGATGAAGATGCAATGGTTCCAATTGATCCAATTACAATGGTTACATTGATGGATGATCCATTGATGATAAACCCTAAATTGATTTAAACATTTTCAAGGTGGAATGGACCAAACAGTCTCAAGACCGTTTAAGGGAAAATGGTCTCAAGACCGTTTGAGGTCAAGTAGAGTCATGGATGGATGGATATCTAAGGGTTATAATTTGATGTACTCTCAATGATCCAATTGATGAATGATTCAATGAAGCAAACCCTAATTGATTGGTTGAAGGAAACCCTAGATAGTCCTTTCAGTTTCAAGGTAGTTTGGACCAAACGGTCTTGAGACCGTTTGAGTCCAAATGATCTTGAGACCTTTTAGGATCAAATGATCTTCAAACCGTTTGAGACCAAACGGTCTCAAGACCATTTGGAGGTCCAATCGGTTTCAAGGCTGATTTATCCAATTGGTTTCAACTGTTGATGGGTCCAATCGGTTTCAATGTTCATATGATCAAATAGTTTCAAGAGTTGAGTGCCCAAATGGTTTCAAAACCATTTGAAGGGCAAATAGTCTCAACCCTAGATGCCCAAACGGTTTCAAAACCGTTTGGAGGGAAAACATTCTCAAAACCGTTTGGAGGTTGAGGGGTCAAAATCGTTTGGAGGTTCAATGCAACCAAAACTATTTGAAGACCTAATGTGATGAAAGATCAATTAACCCCATGATTGTTAATGGTGAATATCAAAGATGATTACAATGGTTGTACCTTTAAGGTACTAGGGTGATTAGTACCCTTAGAAGAGTTAACCTTTGATGTTTATGGAAGCAATATCTCGATACATTATGCTAACCCTAAATGAATACACTTGAATGAAGGATTGACCTAATCCAATCAAGCTTGAAGTAATCAACATCCTAGAGAGGATGAGGGAGAGAGGAATTCATACATGTATAATAAACATGTAGTGGTTAAGCCTCAACAGTTTCAACATGAATAAAATATGTAATTAGGGTATGATCCTTGATAAAGAGATCACGAAACCCAAATCAAGAAGGTTGATGAGCCCTAAACCTAACTTAGGGCAATGCTAAGTGAAACCCTAATCTAGGGTAATAGTGAAACCCTAATCTAGGATAATAGTGTAACCCTAATCTAGGGTAATGATATGAGAAATCCCAATTTGGGGTAATATAATAAAAAACCCTAATTTAAGAGGATGCTTCATGAAACCCTAATTTTGGGTAAAGTTACATGAAACCTTAATTTGGGGAAAGGTTATAAGGAACCCTAATGCAGTGATGCCATGTGAAACCCTAATCTAGGGTGATGCCATGTAAAACCCTAATGCTGTGATGTGATGTTAAACCCTAATCTAGGGTGATGCCATGTGAAACCCTAATGCAATGATGTGATGTTAAACCCTAATCTAGGGTGATGCCATGTGAAACCCTAATGCAATGATGTGATGTTAAACCCAAATCTAGGGTGATTCCATGTGAAACCCTAATGCAGTGATGTGATGTTAAACCCTAATCTAGGGTGAAGCCATATGAAACCCTAATGTAGTAATATGATTTGAAACTCTAATCCAAGGTGATGCTATGTAATGCCATATGAAACCTTAATACGAAACCCTAACCCTAATCTAGGGTGAAGGTATGTGAAACCCTAATATTAGGTTATAGTGCATGAAACCCTAATCTTGGGCAATATGATGATAGACCATAACTCTAATTTTGGATAACGGGATGAGTATCCCTAATTGACATGATTTGGGAAACCATAACCCTAATAAGGGAATAGTGATGCTACCATTACATTGCATGGTGCTTATATGTAATTGATATAAATGTTATCATGTGTACTAACCATGCATGTATCATGAGATGTTGGGCATAGCCAGGTATGAGCTATGATGTTTTATTATCAAAATAGTTTTATGGGCCTTATGAGCCATAATATGCTTTGTTGCCTAGTAAGAGGTAACAAGAGATTAAATGGGCCTTGAAAGCCATGTGATATGCTTGTGTAGCAAGTATCATGTTTACCTTGGTCAGATGAACTAAAGATATTAGTTACCTGAAAAGTGGTAACAAGTGTTCTTTGATGAACTGAGGGTTTGAATACCATATTCCATAAACATGATGATGAAATATTAAGGGATGAGAATGCCCATAATGTGATAAGGGATTGGGATCCCAATATTTTATAAAGATTCGAAAAGTACTTGATAAAAGTATTACACATTATTTATAGAATTTGTGATAATAACTTATGTTTGAAACCTGACTGATGCTAAAAGAATATGGTAATATACTTAATTAATCAAGTGAAATCTTATTATGTATAACCCTGACCATAGATCCATCATCATCAGTAGTTGGTGATGGTGAAATAGGTTTTCCTACGCCCTAATGAGGAATTGATGTGAGATAAACATTAAATCTCTCAATCCTTCATTATATGTGCCGGGATGGATGTATCATGAATCTCCCGATAATGTTAATACCAGGATACATGTATCACGAATCTGCTGATGATGTTAATATCGGATCGATGTGAGATAAACATGAAATCTCTCAATTGTGAAGAGAGTACAATTGCCATTGTAACTCTATAGTGAAGTTGCCAGTATACCCTAGAAAGCTATTTAGCAGAGATACAAGATGTCCTGCATGAGATCTCATACTGATCAAGATAAGGGAGGTTATGGAAATCCGGCTCTTCCTTAACCTATGTATGGTACCGATTTCAATTTCGCAATGGTCGGTTGGAGTATGTGCAGTATACCTCATCTCCTCAGGGCTTAAGTATGATTATAAAATGTAATCATCCATTTAGCATATTTAATTAAGGTTGAAATACGAGAATCATTGGTTGATGTTACCATGCTTAGCATATCCTAGATGGATAAATGTTATACATGTTATTCAATTCCTTATTGGATAAGTGACATGCTGCTTTATCAAGTTATAACTAAAATCCTTTGAATAAGAATATTGCTCTAATCTGATTAGACATTGATTTCTCTACTGTTGAATATATATACGATTCCTCTGCCCAGTTTTAATCTATTAAACTGCAATAATAATGTTTCGGGTGGAGAGTTATATCTCTCACTGGGACAATTTCAATTGTCTCACCCCCGTGGGATCCAACTTTTTAGGTAGATGCGGAAGAAGAGGCAGAAACCCTATAGTAGGAGAAGAGCAGCAGCAACAACAACAACAACAGGGACAACAGTGATATTCCAGGTGGAGGCACTGACTATCATATTTTGTATAGAGATTCCTATGTGTCATCTCTGTACTCTTAGGTCCTCAGAGTTAGTAGTTAGTACTTTTAATGAATCGATATGAGATTTTGGCTTTATGCCTCGAGGTTCTTATGCAGCCTGTGTATAGTTTTAACAGAGCAGTTGATGCTTGTAATTCTCGAGAAGGGATGATACATGATATGTACTTATGAACCAGGATGTAAATAAAGTACATTAGTTCTTGATAAAAGAGTTTTCTTGTGTTTGGATCTCTTTGTAAATGGTTTTAATTTTTAGTGATTTTCAGTAATCTGATGTTAATGATCACTTCCGCTTAGTTAATAATGTTTTGTTTGGATGGTTCATCACAGTTTAGTTGGTATCAGAGCTCTAGGTTCGCTGAGTCTACAGAGACATAGGATTAAGGTTGTTGAGTCTGTTCTAGTGTGTTCCAGTTATCTGATAGTGTCTTCTGCTCATATAGGAGAAGACGAACTTAAAGATGTCTAGATCACATGAAAAACATGCTGCTGAGAGCAACATTGCTGCACCAAGAAGAGGTGTAAGGGACCAGAATAGGGAGGAACTAGTACCTGAACATTCCCAGCTTAACCAGGCTGCACTAGAAAACCAAGCTTTCCATGATCTGTTTGGGCATTTCATGGCAACCATGACGCATATGGCGGATAGGATGCCACCACCTACACCTAGGGCACCAGCTCACCATGAAGGACAGGGAGCTGGCAAGACTTTCAAATGACTTCGTCGGGTTGGAGCCACAGATTAAGTTGGTACAGCTGACCCAACATATGATGACTTGTGGTTGACTGAGTTGGAGAAGGCCTTTAGAATCCTTAATATCCCTGGAGCATAGAAGGTGAGGCATGCAGTGTACCTTCTAAAAGGGAGTGTTGGCCACTGGTGGACAATACAAGAGGGCAAGAGGGCAGGTGTTGAAATCGGATGGGGAGAATTCCGACGAGAATTTGTCAATAGATACTTCCCCAAAACATATCTAGATGAGAAGATCTCTCAGTTTGAAAGGTTAAGGCAAGGACTAATGAATATTAGCGAGTATGAAGCTAAGTTCATGGAACTTGTGCAGTTCTGTCCTCATATGGCAGCTACTGATGAAGAAAGAATTCAGCATTTTAAGAAGGGGCTAAATGCTGATTTGACCACTCCTATGTCTGCCTTAGAGAATAGGGAGAGGTTTGCCACCTTTGTGGAGTCTGTGAGACGGATAGAAAGGTCGGTGATGGAGAAGCGTCAAACTAAGAGTAAGAAGGTGTATACTCTATTTCAAGGATAGAGGTCCAGAAGTTTCAAGAAACTGAGATTTTCTACACCAATAGCACCACCAAGATACAATTCCCAGACGCAATGGATGTCGAGTAGAGGTAGAGGCCATAGTTTATTACCAGAGGGAGCCCACAACCCATCATCAGTAATAGTAACAGGACCACCCAGGCTACAGAGGGAGAGTAGAGACTATTTTATATGCGGAAAGATGGGGCATTTGATGAAAGATTGTCGAGTTAGAGATGTAAGTGTGACTCAACCTCTGAGACAGAGTCAACAAGGCTCTCAGAGGCGATAGTTTTCGAGTGGCACTAGAGGACGTGGACAAGCATCCCAAGCTGGGTCATCGACATCCAACAACCGAGCACAGGGCCAACAGCAAGCAACGGTGAGATTCTATGCGATGAATCAACCCGAAGCAGTAGTCAACCCTCAAGTTGTGACAGGTCAGATGGAACTATTTCGTTCTGATATGCCTTCATCCTGCTTCGTATCTGTTTTTATTGATTCGGGTGATACACATTCCTTTATCACTCGAGGAGTGATCCTTGACTGCAATATGACTTTCAGTCATAGAGTAGATAATCTATTGTTAGAAACCCCTTTGTTGGGATCTACAGTGCTACGGGAGGTGTGTTCTTCCTACATTCCTTCCTTTTTTGAACTTCACATTTAGGTGGATCTTGTACCACTTGAGATGCATGAGTTTTATATAATTCTTGGGATGGACACCCTAGAAAAGTATAAGGTTGTCTTGGATTGTGATTCCAAGAAAGCTATGTTCGTAGATGATGGTGACACATGGATCTTTCAGGGAGAGAGAAAGATTCTTCCAACCTGTCTAGTGTCGACTATGGTAGCTGAGAAGCTGATGAGACAAGGATGCTTTACATTCTTAGCACATGTGGTAAAAACCACCATGGAGAACCCTAATCTTTCTGAAGTTCCATTAGTTAGGGAGTTTGAAGATGTGTTCCCTGAGGAACTTCTAGGTGTTCCTCCGCCCCCAGAGATTGATTTTGAGATTAATCTAATTCCGGGCATGCAACCAATGACACAAACACCGTATAGAATGGCACCTACTGAGATGGCAGAGCTCAAGAAACAACTGTCAGAGTTGCTTGAGAAAGGTTTTATATGACCGAGTACTTCACCATGGGGTGCTCCAGTTCTCTTTGTTAAGAAGAAGGACAGATCTATGCAGTTATGCATTGATTACAAACATTTGAATAAAGTAACCATAAAGAACAAGTATCCTCTGCCAAGGATCGATGACCTATTTGATCAGTTGTGTGGTGCAACTATCTTCTCTAAGATAGATCTGAGGTCGGGATATCATCAGTTGTGTATTAAGGAGAGTGACATACCTAAGTCTACCTTTAGGATAAGGTATGGTCACTATGAGTTCATAGTTATGTCATTTGGACTAACTAATGCACCAGATGCATTCATGGAACTCATGAATAGAATCTTCCGCCCTTTTCTTGATCAGTTCATAGTAGTCTTCATAGATAACATCTTGATATACAGTAGAGATGCTCAACAGCATGAGCAGCACCTCCGTCAGGCTTTAACTTTGCTAAGAAAGCATAAGCTATATGCTAAGTTTAGCAAATGCGAGTTCTGGTAACCAGAAGTTTCTTTTCTAGGACACATAATATCTTCCTCAAGTATCCATGTTGATCCTAAGAAGGTAGAATCTATCCTGCAATGGGAAAAACCAAAGACACCAACGGAGATACGCAGTTTCCTAGGACTAGCGGGATATTACATGAGGTTCATTAAGAACTCCAGTTCTATAGCTTTACCCCCTAACCAAGTTGACTAGGAAGGAGGTTCCTTTTGTCTGGAATGACAAGTGTCAACATTCTTTCCAGCTGTTGAAAGAAAGGTTAACAAGTGCACCTGTGATGGTGTTACCTGAGCAAGGGAAGGGGTACATAGTTTTCTGTGATGCATCTAAGAATGGTCTAGGATGTGTGTTTATGCAGGATAATCAAGTGATTTCTTTTGCCTCTCAACATCTTAAGAAAAATGAGGAGAATTATCCGACACATGATCTAGAGCTAGCTGTTGTGGTCCATGCTTTGAAGATATGGAGACATTATCTCTATGGAGAAACATTCCGGATTTTCACAGACCGTAAGAATCTAAAATACATCTTTTCACAACATGAGTTGAACATGAGACAACGCTGCAAGATGGAGTTAATCAAGGACTACGATTATACAATTGATTATCATCCTGGGAAGGCTAATGTAGTGGTTGATGCACTAAGTAGGAAATCATCATCACCAGCCTTGGATAAAGCACAGTAGAACTCTATAGTGTGTTTTAAAAGAGACATGCTTATCTCCTTGAGGCAAAACAATATATAGCTTAAGGTATCATTGTTAGATGGGCTATTAGTTGAGATGCAAGTGAAACCTACTCTAAGACAGCAAATTAAAGAAGCACATCAGGCTGATCCTATGATTCAGCAGATCAGGTCAGAGTATGGTAGTGAGAAATGGGATGGCTTTCATGAGTCAGAGGATCATGTAGTCTGTTACCATGGTAGGATGGTAGTACATGATGCCAATGACTTAAGGAAGTTATTCATGGAGGAATCTCACTCATCTATGTATGCAATGCATCCAGGGAGCACCAAAATGTATCGTAACTTGAAGGATATGTATTGGTGGCCAAGATTGAAGAGGGATGTAGCTGAATTTGTTATGCAGTGTCCAATGTGTCAACAGGTTAAAGCTGAACATCAAAAGTCTACAGGAACAATGCAACCTTTGCCTATACCGCAGTGGAAATGGAATCATGTGACCATGGACTTTGTGGCTGGTTTTCCTAGAACAACTAAAGGTCATGATTCCATATGGGTGATAGTTGATAGGTTGACAAATACATCACATTTCCTTCCTGTCAAAACAACCTACACTGCTAAGAAGCTTGCATAGATATATATAGATGAGATAGTACGGTTGCACGGGGTTCCAACTACTATTGTTTCTGATAGAGGTCCCTAGTTCACGAGTCATTTTTAGGAACGACTACATAAAGATTTGGGTACACAGTTAAGGTTTAGTACTGCCTTTCACCCACAAACAGATGGATAATCTAAGAGGACCATACAAACCTTGGAGGATTTTCTTAGGGCATGTGTCCTTCAGTTTGTAGGAAGTTGGGATCTACACCTGAGCTTGATAGAATTTGCTTACAATAATAGATATCATCACGATATTGATATGGCACCATATGAAGCATTATATGGTAGACGTTGTAGATCTCCTTTATTTTGGTATGAAACATGAGAATATCAACTTTTGGGTCCTGAGCTAGTACAATAGACAACTGAGAAGATTAAAGTAATACATCAACAATTAAAGACTGCACAGGATAAACAGAAGTTGTACACTGACAAAAGGTAAAGACCTTTAGAATTCCAAGTTGGAGATAGAGTATATCTCAAGGTCTCACCTTGGAAAGGTATCCTTAGATTTGGAAAGAAGGGAAAGTTAGCTCCTAGATTTATGGTGCCTTATCCAATCATTGAACGGATTGGAAAGGTAGCCTATAAGATGGAATTGCCTCCTGAGCTACATAAGTTGCATCCAGTGTTCCATATCTACATGCTGAGAAAGTGTCATCCTGACACAGAGTTAGTTTTGCAACTTGTGGAGGTAGAATTAAATGATGATATATCATATGTTGAAGGACCTATGATGATCCTTGATAAAATAATTAAAAAGATAAAAAAGAAGGACATATGTATTGTGAAGGTTCTCTGGCATCACTGTGTCATTGAAGAATCTATGTGGGATCTAGAGGAAGAGTTGAGGAGAAAGTATCCTTCTCTTTTCTCTTGATGATTTCATGGACGAAATCCCTATTAGGGGTGGATAATTTGTAACATCCCTGACCTGGGTTATGCTTCAACCCTAGATGTTTTGTTTAAGAAAGATAATTATATGCTTGCTCTTATATTCTGAAAAGTAATTAAGGCTCAAGAGGAACTTATGTTTTAATTTTAGTCCTTTTTTAATAATGTTGAAAACAATGTTTTGCCGTTTTGGACTAAAGTGAAAATTACCAATGTTGAGGGGTTAACTTGAAAATGTTGCATGATAAAATGTTCCTCAAGTGTTAAAGCATTATAAGAATGAAAATGATGCAGAGGTATGGCTTCCACAAGCCTAAGCACCAACAAAGAGCTTATTAAGAAATGTTTGTGCATTAACACCTAGTTTTGGTGTAATGTGCAATTTACCCAAAACCTAGGGTTCAATATGCAAAATACCACTTTTAGAGAGTCCCAAATGTTTTTGGTATCAATTATAGATAAGAAAATTAGAGGGGCATCTCATTTGAATCTCTTTGGAGGAGAGAGAATCTTGATATTAAAATAATCAAGATTTAAGCATAATTGAAACCCTAATTCAATTTAATGCAAAAATAAATATGTTAATGGAAGTGCCCTTCAACCAAAAGTGTGATGGTTGAATTTATATAAGTATGGACGTCCTTGTGCCTTGAAATGGAACCGAAATATCTAAACTGAGTGGAGAGCCCACTCACATTAGTTAAAGAAAAAGTAATATCGACTAATTTTTGGATATTTTTATTATATTAATTAAGGTGCTTAATTGTTTTCTTTTAATTCATGGATAAAGAAGAGGATTTCAAAGGGGAGGATGATGGATTCATATGCAAGGAAGTTAGGGGGATAAGTGGCACCAATTTTGGGAATTGAAAGATTTTTATAACACTTTATCTCTCTTGAATTTTCCTTATATACACTCCATTCATTCACCCATATGAAAGGCTTTTTTGACTCTTCTTTCTTTCCTTGCTTTGTCCGAACACAAGGGAGCTTAGGAGAAATAGGAGGACATACCCCAACCTATAAATGAGCTCCTTAATCATCTTCAACCTTGATTGCATGGTGGAAATCGAAATTCAATGCTTATTTTCTTCTTTTCTCCATTCAATCTTCAACTTTAGCCATTCTTTTCACTCAAAAACTTGAGCATGGACCTTGGGAAGTTTATAAAGCTTCACTCACCATTAAATACGTGAAGCTGGAAGCTTGGATTCAACTTTGAAGGTGGGTTATATATCTTGAACCCTTAAATGTTATTATTGATTTCATTTCTTCATCATATGTTGAATCTTTTGTCTTTCCCGAAATTCCTTTTGATTAGTTGATGAAATCACCATAAGAATCACAGAAAATTTCGAAGGTTTGTAGCTTAAAGATGATGATGTCATCTTAGCACACACCTCAATAAATATCATGAGCAAATGGTTTTCAATTTTGATGACCAAACGGTCTCATGACCGTTTGAGGACAAACAGTCTCAAGACCGTTTGAGGTCAAACGGTCTCAAGACCATTTGAGGTCAAACGGTCTCATGACCATTTGAGGACAAGTAGAGTCATGGATGGATGGAGATCCAAGGGTTATAATTTGATTTACCCTCAATGGTCCAATTGATGAATGATTCTTATGGATGGATGAAGATCGAATGGTTCCAATTAATCCAATCACAATGGTTACAGTGATGGATGATCCATTGATTATAAACCCTAAATTGATTTAAACGTTTTCAAGGTGGAATGGACCAAACGGATTCAAGACCGTTTAGGGAAAATGGTCTCAAGACCATTTGAGGTCAAAAGGTCTCAAGACCGTTTGAGGTAAAGTAGAGTCATGGATGGATGGAGATCCAAGGGTTATAATTTGATTTACTCTCAATGGTCCAATTGATGAATGATTCAATGAAGAAAACCCTAATTGATTGGTTGAAGGAAACCCAAATAATCCTTTCAGTTTCAAGGTAGTTTGGAACAAACGGTCTTGAGACCATTTAGGATCAAACGGTCTTCAAATTGTTTGAGACCAAATGGTCTCAAATCGTTTAGAGGTCCAATCAGTTTCAACTGTTGATGGGTCTAATCAGTTTCTATGTACATATGATCAAATGATTTCAAGAGTTGAGTGCCCAAATGGTTTCAAAACCATTTTAAGGGCAAATGGTCTCAACCCTAGATTCCCAAACAGTTTCAAAACTGTTTGGAGGGCAAACATTCTCAAAACCGTTTGGAGGTTGAGGGGTCAAAACCGTTTGGAGGTTCAATGCAACCAAAACCATTTGAAGACCTAATGTGATGAAAGATCAATTAACCCCATGATTATTAATGGTGAATATCAAAGATGATTAAAATGGTTGTACCTTTAAGGTACTAGGGTGATTAGTACCCTTAGAAGGTTAACCTTTAATGCCTATGGAAGCAATATCTCGATACATTATGCTAACCCTAAATGAATACACTTGAATGGAGGATTGACCTAATCCAATCAAGCTTGAAGTAATCAACATCCTAGAGAGGATGAGGGAGAGAGTAATTCATACATGCATAATAAACATGTAGTGGTTAAGCCTCAACATTTTCAACATGAATAAAATATGTAATTAGGGTATGATCCTTGATAAAGAGATCATGAAACCCTAATCAAGAAGGTTGATGAGCCCTAACCCTAACTTAGGGAAATGCTAAGTGAAACCCTAATATAGTGTAATAGTGATACCCGAATTTAGGGTAATAGTGTAACCCTAATCTAGGGTAATGATATGAGAAATCCCAATTTAGGGTAATATAATGAAAAACCCTAATTTAAGAGGATGCTTCCTGAAACCCTAATTTTGGGTAAAGTTACATGAAACCTTAATTTGGGAAAAAGTTATAAGAAACCCTATTGCAGTGATGCCATGTGAAACCCTAATGCAGTGATGTGATGTTAAACCCTAATCTAGGGTGATGCCATGTGAAACCCTAATGCAATGATGTGATGTTAAACCCTAATCTAGGGTGATTCCATGTGAAATCCTAATGCAGTGATGTGATGTTAAACCCTAATCTAAGGTGATGCCATGTGAAACCCTAATGCAGTAATATGATGTGAAACTCTAATCTAGGGTGATGCTATGTAATGTTATATGAAACCTGAATATGAAATCCTAACCCTAATCTAGGGTGAAGGTGTGTGAAACCCTAATATTGGGTTATAGTGCATGAAACCCTAATCTTGGGCAATATGATGATAAACCATAACTCTAATTTTGGATAACGGGATGAGTATCCCTAATTGACATGATTTGGGAAACCCTAACCCTGATGAGGGAATAGTGATGCTACCATTACATTGCATGGTGCTGATATGTAATTGATATAACTATTATCATGTGTACTAACCATGCAGGTATCATGAGATGTTGGGCATAGCCAGGTATGATCTATGATGTTTTATTATCAAAATTGTTTTATGGGCCTTATGAGCCATAATATGCTTGGTTGCCTAGTAAGATGTAACAAGAGATTAAATGGGCCTTGAAAGCCATGTGAGATGCTTGTGTAGCAAGTATCATGTTTACCTTGGTCAGATGAACTGAAGATATTAGTTACCTGATAAGTGGTAACAAGTGTTCTTTGATGAACTGAGGGTTTGAATACCCATATTCCATAATCATGATGATGAAATGTTAAGGGATGAGAATGCCCATGATGTGATAAGGGATTGAGATCCCAATATTTTATAAATCTTCAAAAAGTACTTGATAGAAGTATTACACATTCTTTGTAGCATTTGTGATAATAATTTATGTTTGAAAACTTGGCTAATGCTAAAAGAATATAATAATGTACTTAATTAATCAGGTGAAATCTTATCATGTAGAGCCCTGATCATAAATCCATCATCGTCAGTAGTTGGTGATGGTGAAACAGGTTTTCCTACGAGATATCCTGGAAGGCATACTGTTGAGTATGTGGGGGTTATGGGCACGAACATCCTTACACCCTAATGTGGAATTGATGTGAGATAAAGATTAAATCTCTCAATCCTTCATTATATGTGTTGGGATGGATGTATCACAAATCTCCCGATAATGTTAATACCGGGATGGATGTATCACGAATATCCCGATGATGTTAATGCCAGATCGATGTGAGATAAACATGAAATCTCTCGATTGTGAAGAGAGTACAGTTGTCGCTGTTACTCTACAGTGAAGTTGCTAGTATACCCTGGAAAGCTATTTAGCAGAGACACAAGATGTCCTGCATGAGATCTCATACTGACCGAGATAAGGGAGGTTATGGAAATCTGGCTCTTCCTTAACCTATGTATGGTACCGATTTCGATTTCGCAATGGTTAGTTGGAGTATGAGAGGTATACCCCATCTCCTCAGGGCTTAAGTATGATTGTAAAATGTAATCAGCCATGTAGCATATTTGCTTAAGGTTGAAATATGAGAATCATTGGTTGATGTTACCTTGCTTAGCATATCCTAGATGGATAAATGTTATATATGTTCTTCAATTCCTTATTGGATAAGTGACATGTTGCTTTATCAAGTTATAACTGAAAGTCTTTGAATAAGAATATTGCTCTAATTTGATTAGACATTGATTTATCTATTGTTGAATATATATATGATTCCTCTGCTCAGTTTTAATCTATTAAACTGCACTAATAATGTTTCTGGCAGAGAGTTATATCTCTCACTGGGACAATTTCAATTGTCTCACCCCCGTGGGATCCAACTTTTTAGGTAGACGCGGAAGAAGAGGCAGAAACCCTATAGCAGGAGAAGAGCAGCAGCAACAGCAACACCAACAACAACAACAACAACAGGGAAAATAGTGATATTCTAGGTGGAGGCACTGGCTGTCATATTTTGTATAGAGAGTCCTATGTGTCGTCTCTGTACTCTCAGGTCCTCAGAGTTAGTAGTTAGTACTTTAAATGAATCGATCTAAGATTTTGGCTTGATGCCTCGAGGTTCTTATGCTACCTGTGTAGAGTTTTAACAAAGCAGTTGATGCTTGTAATCCTCGAGAAGGGATGATACAGGATATGTACTTATGAACCAGGATGTAAATAAAGTACATTGGTTCTTGATAAAAGAGTTTTCCTGTGTTTGGATCTCTTTGTAAATGGTTTTAATTTTATTTATTTTTAGTAATCCGCTATTAATGATCGCTTCCGCTTAATTAATAACATTTTGTTCAGACGGTTCGTCATAGTAGCAGTTGAGTATGTAGGAAGTCCCCTTAAATTGGCATGGGAAAGTGATCATCCTCAAAAGAGGGTACAAAAAGGGAAAACGGTTCTTAGGGAATCAATATTTTATAATTTATAATTCCCAAAAGTTTTAATGATGCCTGCAACTAGTACGGGGTCAAAATAGAAGTTTGGGGTCGAACACAAGGATGAGGAGAATAAACGTCTTAAAAACCAAGTTTAGTTTGCCAAATTCGTCAGAAACTTGATAGGGGGTGAAGCATACACAAGTTACTTAAAAGAATAAAGAATGAAACAAAAACTAACTCCAAGAAAGAGTTTACTAAAAACATTTAGGATGCTTTTGGGGTTTTGACAATTTTTAGGAGAGTTAGATTTTTAGAAAATGGAACTAAAGGATTAATTCTCAGGTGTCGAGTATAACATGAAGAAAGATAATGTTCTTACAACCTTTCAATGATTCATTTCTCACACCATTTTCTCTAAAAAATGGTGTCTTAAAGAAAAACCAAATCATAGAATCCTCTCTCAAGGAAACTTAAATAAAGATTTCACGCAAAAGAAAATATACCAAAGAAAGATCTAACTCTGGGTATTCTCATACACCAGGGTTATACCAAATTCTATTTGTATGTGAATTTCTTCTCTCAAAGATGGTCAGGTCAGGAATCATGTTTTTGGTAGCTAGTAAAAAAATCAAAGAAAAAGAGAACACAGAACTTGGATGCAAGAGATACCAATCAACTAAAAAGAGTCATACTAATCAACATGGTGAGAAATAATCATTGAATTGTACTTATATATAAATGTAATGGTTTAATTACAATGCATTGCTCAATAAAAGATAAAAAGGGGAAGATAGGTATTGGTTTCCTTGATTTAGGAAATCAATATGCATAGTAGCTGATACCCAGGACTGAGTTAGACCAATAACGGGGACTGGTAAAATTCCAGATTGTGTCGAGTCATGACTCATGTTGGGCAATGAGCGTGATCCCAACCCAACACTGTCATGGCCCGACAATTCTTGTTGTCCCTGTGTAGGGATATTCTATCTAGACCACCCTGTCGGGTTTAGAGGTCAATAGGAAGCCCAACATGCACCGGGAAGCTATGAGGCCAAGAATCGACATCTCTCTCTCAAGGACAATTTTGTTTCTACCTGCTCCTATGGCAGTGATCCCTAAATTAGCCCTCCATCCTTCTCAGAATAAGTGTAGGCTCACCTCCAATGATCACTAGGTGGACCCTTGGAACCTTACTTGACTGCATCTCTTCTCTTAGGCCAAGGTCCTTCGTAATCCAACCCCATTCTCCTTGCACTGTGTGAACTATTTATAGGCCGCACGAAGTTTTAGAGGCCCCATCTAATTGGTCCATGTGTCCTGCGACTCCATTCTAGTGCGCGTCGCGGGCGGTGGTCTCAGTTTTCTACTCGTCATGGTCTTTGGTTGTATCAGACCATGACCGCGTCAGTTTGTAGCTCGTCCCAGGTTACAATCAACAACTGATGTGGTCGTTCTTTGCTTGTATATCAGGGCGCACATACTGGTGCTAACCTGCTTTCTACATGTCTTGTTTAAGAGCATCATGTTGCTAGTAATTAACCCGATATATTTTTCTATATATCAAATCATCAATTAGATGGGAGTCCTTTTTTTCATAATCAGAAAGTCCTTTAAAAGATAAGAAAAGTGATCAGAAGGTACAAAAAGCATATTTGGTCTAATATTTGAGCAAAAATTAGGAGGAATTGAAAGTTTGAGATAGTTTTTAATATAAAGAATAGGTTCTAACATCCATAAAATGGGTGTTATCAACTCCCCCAAACTTAACAATTTTCTTGTCCTCAAGTTAAAATATAAGTTTCAAAATTTCCCAGACAAGTACGAAAAGTATGTGTCAATTTTTTGAAAAGTCTAAAAAGAATCAAGTCAGGCCACAAGTATATTGACTTTTCTTTTTTCTTTTTGATAGAGCAAAATTAATCATTCTGTGAGACTTTTGTGCATGTTAGATGATGTTAGTTTTCATACCAAACTTTATATCATGGGTAAGAGTAAAAGGTGGGAATTTTTGGAGAAGGCTTAAGGCTTTTTGGATATTTCTTATTCTTCATTGGGTCATTCAAGTATGGGTCCAGTAACAGGAAAAATGGTCCCTGTAGTCTAAGCTAGATGGCTTTAGAGCAGTAATTTAACATCCTGCGTACCATTGCCTCAGATTTTCCATACCTACAAATGATTTTCGTTGAGAGAACAAGTATGTGAAGGATTTTCTGGGTTTTTCTTGTTTTTCATTGGACCATTCAATCACGGGTCCGTTAATAGGAAAAATGGTCCCTTCAGTCCAAACCAGATGGCTTTAGAGTAGTAATTTAACATCCAATGTACCATTGCCTAAGATTTTCCATACCTAAAAATGATTTTCGTTGAAAGAACAATTTTTTTAGAATATAATCACTATTTAGGTAGCTCTTTTCTTCATAGATGCATGTCTCAATCTTCTAGATTAATTTTTCTTATACAAAAAGGGCAAAGTTATAGGTCTTGTGGTTTAACTTTTCATTCACAAGAGAACAAATCATAATATTCACAACTTTTAAGTGCAGAGAGACAAAATAAAGGATATACTATTTCAAATAAATGTGCAATTCTGACGATTTATAAGCTGTAGATTGGGTAAGCATTTCTTTTCAATTACTATACAAAGTTTTTATATAGATTCATAGAAGAAAAGAGTTATAGGAATACCTCCCTCACTGATTCTATAGAGACCATCCCCCCCCAAACTTACCCCAAGCTCTACCTCAGAGTGGTATGGGATAAGAGAAAGGGTCAGTATAGCTTAATGAGGGTTGTTTGTCTTTGCCCAATCAAAAGAGAGTATCTCCATGACATCTTGTCCATACAGGCTATGATAGTTGACATCATAGAAGTATTTGGGGTGCTGGTTCAAAGCAGCGACAAAGTATATCCTAATAGTACGAAGAGGTCGCAATCATTGGAAAGAGGAATTTGTTGTAGATTGCAATGAAAGAAAGGAAGATCATGCCAAGTTGCTATGGGGTTTGGTGTATATGGCTTCACAATCTCAAATACTTCATGATAGAACTTTCATGCTATCCTTTCAAGAGGTGTCTTCGGTTCTGGGTTGAAGGCTAGCTCTTTTGATTGGTGAGAATCCGAACTATTATAGAAGATGCCACAATAAATATTGGTGGCAAGGACTAGAAGTGTCTAGTGGTTGTCGTGCAACATAGGCAGACAAATATAGGGAGGTAGATGCTCTTCTAGCTATTGTTGAAATAGGTTTCATGCGGTGGATTCATCGTCGAGGCAGATATCGTTGAAATGAATTGGGTGTCCAATCCAGGCCAAGCCAATCTTTGGCTGTAGGATGGTGATGTAAGCTGTTGCGACTGTCATTGTAACATCCCTGACCTGGGTTATGCTTTAACCCTAGATGTTTTGTTTATGAAAGATAATTATATGCTTTCTCTTATCTTTTGAAAAGTAATTAAGGATCAAGAGGAACTTATGTTTCAATTTTAGTCCTTTTTGAATAATGTTGAAAACAATGTTTTGCCCATTTTGGACTAAAGTGCAAATTACCCAAGTTGAGGGGTTAACTTGCAAATGTTACATGATAAAATGTTCCTCAAGTGTTGAAGCATTATAAGGATGAAAATTATGTAGAGGTATGGCTTCCAAAAGCCTAATCACCAAGAAAGAGCTTATTAAGTAATGGTTGTGCATTAAAACCTAATTTTGGTGTAATGTGCAATTTACCCAAAACCTAGGGGTTCAATATGCAAAATACCACTTATAGAGAGTCCCTGATGTTTCTTGGTATCAATTAGAGACAAGAAAATCAGAGGGGTGTCTCATTTGAATCTCTTTGGAGGAGAGAGAATCTTGATATTAAAACAATCAAGATTTAAGCATAATCGAAACCCTAATTCAATTTAATGCACAAATAAATATATTAATGGAAGTGCCCTTCAATTAAAAATGTGATGGTTGAATTTATATAAGTATGTACGTCCTTGTGCCTTGCAATGGAACTCAAATATCTAAAGTGAATGGAGATCCCACTCACATTAGTTAAAGAAAAAGTAATATCCACTAATTTTTGGATATTATTATTATATTGATTAAGGTGCTTAATTATTTTCTTTTAATTCATTAATAAAGAAGATGACTTCGAAGGGGAGAATTATGGCTTCGTATGAAAGGAAGTGAGGGGGATAAGTGGCACCAATTTTGGGAATTGAAGGATTTTTATAACACTTTCTCTCTCTTGAATTTCCGTTATATACACTCCATTCTTTCACCCACATGAAAGGCTTTTTCAACTCTTCTTTCTTTCCTTGATTTAGACGAACACAAGGGAGCTTAGGAGCAATAGGAGGACATACCCCAACCTTTTGGTGATCTCCTTAATCATCTTCAACCTTGATTTCATGGTGGAAATCGAAATTCAATGCTTATTTTCTTCTTTTCTCCATTTAATCTTCAACTTTAGAAATTGTTTTCACTCAAAGACTTGAGGACGGACCTTGGGAAGTTGATAAAGATTCATTTACCATTAAAGATGTGAAGCTTGAAGCTTGGATTCAACTTTGAAGGTGGGTTATATAAATTGAACCCTTAAATGTTATTATTGATTTCATTTCTTCATCATATGTTGAATCTTTCTTCTTTCTCGAAATTCCTTTTGATTAGTTGATGAAATCACCATAAGAATCATAGCAAATTTCGAAGGTTTGAAGCTTGAAGATGATGATGTCATCTTAGCACACACCTCAATAAATATCATGAGCAAATGGTTTTCTAGTTTTATGACCAAACAATCTCAAGACCGTTTGGTGATCAAACGGTCTCAAGACCGTTTGAGGTCAAACGGTCTCAAGACCATTTGGGGTCAAATGCTGGTATGGATGGATGAAGATCCAATGGTTCCAATTGATCCAATCACAATGGTTACAGTGATGAATGATCCATTGATTTCAAACCCTAATCGATTGATTGAAGAAACCCTAAATTGATTCAAACATTTTCAAGATGGAATGGACCAAACGGTCTCAAGACAGTTTGAGGCTCAAACGGTCTCAAGACCGTTTGAGGTCAAACGGTCTCAAGACCGTTTGAGGTCAAACGGTCTCAAGACCATTTGAGGTCAAGTGGAATCATGGATGGATACAAATCTAAGGGTTACATTTTGTTCTACTCTCAATGGTCCAATTGATGAATGATTCAATGAATCAAACCCTAATTGATTCATTGAAGGAAACCCTAGATGACCCTTTCGGTTTCAAGATAGTTTGGACCAAACTATCTTGAGAACGTTTGAGTCCAAATGGTCTTGAGACCGTTTAGGATCAAACGGTCTTCAAACCATTTGAGATCAAACGGTCTCAAACCGTTTGGAGGTCCAATCAGTTTCAAGGTTGATTTATCCAATCAGTTTCAAATGTTGATGGGTCCAATCAGTTTCAATGTACATATGATCAAACGGTTTCAAGAGTTGAGTGCCCAAATGGTTTCAAAACCATTTGGAGGGCAAACGTTCTCAAAACCGTTTGGAGGTTCAATGCAACCAAAACCGTTTGAAGACCTAATGTGATGAAAGAATAATTAACCCCATGATTGATAATGATGAATATCAAACATGATTACAATGGTTGTACCTTTAAGGTACTAGGGTGATTAGTACCCTTAGAGGTGTTAACCTTTGATGCTTATGGAAGCAATATCTCGATACACTATGCTAACCCTAAATGAATACACTTGAATGAAGGATTGACCTAATCCAATCAAGCTTGATGTAATCAACATCCTAGAGAGGATGATGGAGAGAGGAATTCATACATGTATAATAAACATGTAGTGGTTAAGCCTCAACATTTTGAACATGAATAAAATATGTAATTAGGGTATGATCCTTGATAAAGAGATCATGAAACCCTAATTGAGAAGGTTGATGAGCCCTAACCCTAATTTAGGGTAATGGTGTAACCCTAATCTAGGGCGATGATATGAGAAATCCCAATTCAGGGTAGTATAATGAAAACCCCTAATTTAAGAGGATGCTTCATGAAACCCTAATTTTGGGTAAAGTTATGTGAAACCCAAATTTGGGGAAAAGTTATAAGAAACCTTAATTTGAGATAATGATGTGTGAAACCCTAATCTAGGGTGATGCCATGTGAAACCCTAATGCAGTGATGCCATGTGAAACCCTAATGTAGTAATGTGATGTGAAACTCTAATCCAGGGTGATGCTATGTAATGCTATATGAAACCTTAATACGAAATCCTAACGCTAATCTAGTGTGAAGGTATGTGAAACCCTAATATTGGGTTATAGTGCATGAAACCCTAATCTTGGGCAATATGATGATAAACCATAACCCCAATTTTGGGTAATGGGATGAGTATCCCTAATTGACAAAATTTGGGAAACCCTAACCCTAATGAGCGAATAGTGATGCTACCATTATATTGCATGGTGCTGATATGTAATTGAGATAACTGTTATCATATGTACTAACTATGCAGGTATCATGAGATGTTGAGCATAGCCAGGTATGAGCTATGATGTTTTGTTATTGAAATTTTTTTATGGGCCTTGTGAGCCATAATATGCTTTGTTGCCTAGTAATAGGCAACAAGAAATTAAATGGGCTTTGAAAGCCATGTGAGATGCTTGTATAGCAAGTATCTTGTTTACCTTGGTCAGATGACCTAAAGGTATTAGTTACCTAATAAGTGGTAACAAGTGTTCTTTGATGAACTGAGGGTTTGAATGCCCATATTCCATAATCATGATGATGAGATGTTAAGGGATGAGAATGACCATGATGTGACAAGGGATTGAGATCCCAATGTTTTATAAAGCTTCGAAAGGTACTTGATAGAAGTATTACACATTCTTAGTAGCATATGTTATAATAAGTCTTGTTTAAAACTTGATTGATGCCAAGAAGATATGGTAATGCACTTAACTAATCAAGTCGAATCTTATCATGTAGAGCCCTGACCATAGATCCATCAGCGCCATGATTTGTTGAATGGTGAAACGGGTTGTTTTGCGGAATAACCCGGAATGCATACTTTTGAGTATGTGGGGGTAATGGGCGAATATATCCTTACGCCTCATAGGAATGACTGCGGGCCATATCCTATGTACAGGAATGGTTATGGACCATATCCTAATAAGAGTATGACTATGAGCCATGACTCCACAGTACCAGGCATTGGCTACGGGCCATATCCTGAAGAGAGTATATGCTATGGGATATAAATCTATAGCGAAGTTTTCAGTATACCCTGAAAAGCTATTTAGCAGAGACACTAGACGTCTTGCATTTTGTACTCACACTGACTGAGGAGGATGAGGTCATGGAAATCCGGCTCTTCCTTGACCTATGTATGGTACCAAATTTGATTTTGTAGTGGTCGGTTGGAGTATGAGCGGTATACCTCATCTCCTCAGGGCTAAAGTATGATTGAAAAGTGTAATCAACCGTGTAGAATAATTGCTTAAGGTTGAAATACGAGAATCATTGGTTAATGTCACCTTGCTTAACATATTCTAGATGGATAAATATTATACATGTTCTTCAATTCCTTATTGGATAAGTGACATGCTGCTTTATCGAGTTATAGCTGAAATGCTTTGAATAGGAATATTGCTCTAATCTGTTTAGACATTGATTTATCTGCTGTTGAATATATATGATTCCTCTGCTCAATTTTAATCTATTAAACTGCAATAATAATGTTTCTGGCAGAGAGTTATATCTCTCGCTGGGACAATTTCAATTGTCTCACCGCCGTGGAATCCAACATTTTTAGATTGATGAGGAAGAAGAGGCAGAAACCCTATAGCAGGGGAAGAGCAGCAGCAACAACATGGAAAGTAGTGATATTCCAGGTGGAGGCACTGGCTGTCACATTTTGTATAGGGAGTCATATGTGTCATCTCTATACTCTCAGGTCCTAGGAGTTAGTAGTTAGTATTTTTAATGAATCGATCTGAGTTTCTAGCTTGATGCCTTGAGGTTCTGATGCTGTCTGTATATAGTTTTAACAGAGCAGTTGATGCTTGTAATCCTTGAGAAGGGATGATACATGATATGTACTTATGAACCAGGATGTAAATAGAAGTACATTGGTTCTCGATAAAAGAGTTTTCCTATGTTTGTATCTCTTTGTAAATGGTTTTATTTTTAGTGATTTTTAGTAATCCACTATTAATGTTCGCTTTCGCTTAGTTAATAAAATTTTGTTCGAATGGTGCGTCACGGTTTAGTCGGTATCATAGGTCTAGGTTTGTTGAGTCTACATAGACATAGAATTAAGGTTGTTGAGTTTGTTCTGGTGTTTTCCAGTTTATCTGATAGTGACTACTGCTCTCAGGAGAAGAAGTAAAGCATGAAGATGTCTGGATCACATGAAGAACATTCTACTGAGAGCAGCATTGTTGCACTAGGAAGAGGTGCAAGGGACCAGAATAGGGAGGAACCAGTACCTAAACATCCCCAGCTTAACCAGGCTGCACTAGAAAGCCCAACTTTCCATGATCTGTTTGGGCAGTTCATGGCAACCATGATGCATACGGTGGATAGGATGCCACCACCTGCACCTAGGGCACCAACTCATAATGAGGAACAGGGAGCCGACAAGACTTTCAAATGACTTCGTCGGGTTGGAGCCACAGATTATGTTGGTATAGCTGACCCAGCAGATGCTGACTTGTGGTTGACTGAGTTAGAGAAGGCCTTTAGAATCATCAATATCCCTGAAGTAGAGAAGATGAGGCATGCAGTGTACCTTCTAAAAGTGAGTGTTGGCCACTGGTGGATAATAGAAGAGGGCAAGAGGCCATGTGTTGAAATCGGATGGGGAGAATTCCGACAAGAATTCATCAATAGATACTTTCCCAAGATGTATCTAGATGAGAAGATCTCTCAATTTGAGAGGTTAAGGCAAGGACCAATGAACATTAGTGAGTATGAAGCTAAGTTCATGGAGCTTTTGCGATTCTGTTCGCATATGGAAACTACTGATGAAGAGAGAATTTGGCATTTTGAGAAGGGGTTGAACGCTGAATTGACCACTCCTGTGTCTGCCTTAGAGAACAGGGAGAGGTTCTCCACCTTTGTGGAGTTCGTGAGACGGATAGAAAGGTTAGTGATTGAGAAGCTCCAAACTAAAAGTAAGAAGGTGTATACACAGTTTCAAGGATAGAGGTCTGAGAGTTTTAAGAAACTAAGGTTTTCTGCACTGACATCACCACCAAGGTTCAATACCTAGACACAATGGACGTCAAGTAGGGGTAGGGGCCATAGTTTTCCTCAAAATAGAGCCCCCAATACAGCATCAATGTCAGTATCTGGACCTTTTAGACCATATTAAAAGAATAGAACATGTCATCAGTGTAGACAAGTAGGACATCTAGCAAGGGATTGTCCAGCTGGAAACATAATGGTAACCCAACCCCGAGGCAGAGTCAACAAGGTCATCAAAAGAAATAGTTTTCTAGTAGCACTCGAGGATGTGGACAGGCGTCCCAATTTGGTTCGTCGGCACCCAACAATCGAGCACAGGGTCAAAGGCAAGCAACGACGAGACTCTATGCGATGAATCAACCCAAAGAAGTAGTCAACCCTCGAGTTGTGACAGGTCATATGGAACTATTTCATTCTTATATGTCTTCATCCTGCTTCATATCTGTTTTAATTGATATTGGTGCTACACATTCCTTTATCACTTGAGGAGTGATCCTTGACTGCAATATGACTGTCAGTCATAGAGCAGATAGTCTGTTGTTAGATACCCCTTTGTTGGGATCTGCAATGCTACGAGAGGTGTGTTCTTCTTGCATTCTTTCCTTTTCTAAACATCGCATTCAGGTGGATCTTATACCACTTGAGATGTACGGGTTTGATATAATTATTGGGATGGACACCCTATAAAAGTACAAGGTTGTCTTGGATTGTGATTCCAAGCAAGTTGTGTTCACAGATGACAGTGACACGTGGATTTTTAGGGAGAGAGAAAGATTCTTCCAAACTATCTAGTGTCGACTATGGTAGCTGAGAAGCTGATGAGACAAGGATGCTTTGCATTCTTGGCACATGTGGTAGACACCACCATGGAGAACCCTAATCTTTTTGAAGTTTTGATAGTTAGGGAGTTGGAAGATGTGTTCCCTGAGGAACTTCCTGGTGTTCCTCCACCCCGAGAGATTGATTTTGAGATTTATCTAATCTCGGGCACGCAACCAATAGCACAAACACCATATAGAATAGCACATGCTGAGATGGCAGAGCTCAAGAAATAGCTACAGGAGTTGCTTAAGAAAGGTTTTATCCGACTGAGTACTTCACCATGGGGTGCTCCGGTTCTCTTTGTTAAGAAGAAGGACAGATCTATGCGGTTATGCATTGATTATAGACAGTTGAATAAAGTAACCATAAAGAACAAGTATCCTCTTCCAAGGATCGATGACCTGTTTGATCAGTTGTGTGGTGCAACTATCTTCTCTAAGATAGATTTGAGGTCGGGATATCATCAGTTGCGTATCAAGGAGAGTGACATACCTAAGTCTTCCTTTAGGACAAGGTATGGTCACTATGAGTTCATAGTTATGTCGTTTGGACTAACTAATGCACCTGCTGCATTCATGGAACTCATGAATAGAATCTTCCAACCTTTCCTTGATCAGTTCATAGTAGTCTTCATAGATGACATCCTGGTTTATAGTAGAGATGTTCAACAACATGAGCAGCACCTCCGTCAGGCTTTAACTTTGCTAAGAGAGCATAAGTTGTTTGCTAAGTTTAGCAAATGTGAGTTTTGCTTGCCAGAAGTTTCTTTTCTAGGACATGTAATATCTACCTCAGGTATCCGTGTTGATCCTAAGAAGGTAGAATCTGTCCTGCAATGGGAACATCCAAAGACACCGACGGAAATATGCAGTTTCCTAGGACTGGCAGGCTATTATAGGAGGTTCATTAAGAACTTCAGTTCTATAGCTTTACCCCTACCCAAGTTGACCAGGAAGGAGGTTCCTTTTATCTAGAATGACAAATGTCAACATTATTTCTAGCTGTTGAAAGAAAGGTTAACAAGTGCACCTATGGTGGTGTTACTTGAGCAAGGGAAGGGGTACATAGTTTTCTGTGATGCATCTAAGAATGGTCTAGGATGTGTGTTGATGCAGGATAATCAAGTGATTTCTTTTGCCTCTCAAAAACTTAAGAAACACGAGGAGAATTATCCAACACATGATCTAGAGCTAGCTGATGTGGTCCATGCTTTGAAGATCTGGAGACATTATCTCTATGGAGAAACATTCTAAATTTTCACAGACCATAAGAATCTAAAATATATCTTCTTACAAAACAAGTTGAACATGAGACAACACTGTTGGATGGAGTTAATCAAGGACTACGATTATACAATTGATTATCATCCAGGGAAGGCTAATGTAGTGATTGATGCACTAAGTAGGAAATCATCATCACCAGCCTTAGATAAACCACAGTTGAACTCCTTAGTGTGCTTAAAAAGAGATATGTTTATCTCCTTGAGGCAAAACAATATACAGCTTAAGGTATCATTGTTATCCAGGTTGTTAGCTGAGATGCAAGGGAAACCTACTCTGAGATAGCAGATTAAAGAAGCATAGCAAGATGATATTGTGGTTCAGCAGATCAGGTCAGAGTATGGTAGTGAGAAACGGGATGGATTTCATGAGTTAGAGGATTAGGTATTCTGTTACCATGGTAGGATGGTAGTACCTGATGCCAATGACTTAAGGAAGTTAGTCATGGATGAAGCTCACTCATCTATGTATGCAATGCATCCAGGGAGCACCAAAATGTATCAGAACTTGAAGGATATGTATTGGTGGCCAGGATTGAAGAAGCATGTAGCTGAGTTTGTTATGCGGTGTCCGGTGTGTCAGCAGGTTAAAGCTGAACATCAAAAGTCCACAGGAACAATGCAACCTTTGCCTATACCACAGTGGAAATGGGATCATGTGACCATGAACTTTGTGGTTGGTTTGCCTAGAACAACCAAAGGTAATGATTCCATATGGGTGGTAGTTGATAGGTTGACTAAGAGAACACATTTCCTTCCTATCAAAACAACCTACACTGTTGAGAAGCTTGCACAGATATATGTAGATGAGATAGTGTGGTTGCACGGGGTTCCAACTACTATTGTTTTTGATAGAGGTCCCCAGTTCACGAGTCATTTTTGGGAGCAAATCCATAAATCTTTGGGTACGCAGTTAAGGTTTAGTATTGCCTTTCACCCACAGATAGATGGACAATTTGAGAGGACCATACAAACCTTGGAGGATTTGCTTAGGACATGTGCGCTTCAGTTTGTAGGAAGTTGGGATCTACACCTAAGCTTGATAGAATTTTCTTACAATAATAGCTATCAGCACAGTATTGATATGGCACCATATGAAGCATTATATGGTAGACGTTGTAGATATCTTTTATGTTGGTATGAAACAAGAGAGTATCAGCTTTTGGGTCCTGAGCTAGTGCAGCAGACAACTGAGAAGATTAAGATAATACAACAACAATTAAAGACTGTACAGGATAGACAGAAGACGTACGCCGACAAACGACAAAGACCTTTAGAATTCCAAGTTGGAGACAGTGTATATCTCAAGGTCTCACCTTGAAAAGGTATCCTTAGATTTGGAAAGAAGGGAAAGTTAGCTCCTAGATTTATGGGGCCCTATCCAATCATTGAACGGATTGGAAAGGTAGCCTATAAGCTAGAGTTGCCACCTGAGCTGCATAAGTTGTACCCAATGTTCCATATCTCCATGCTGAGAAAGTGTCATCCTGACACAGAGTTAGTTTTGCAACCCGTGGAGGTAGAAGTAAATGATGATATATCATATGTTGAAGGACCTGTGATGATCCTTGATAAAAGAATTAAAAAGTTGAAAAAGAAAGACATATGTCTAGTGAAAGTTCTCTGGAATCACTGTGGCATTGAAGAAGCTATGTGGGAGCTAGAGTAAGAGATGAGGAGGAAGTATCCTTCTCTTTTCTCTTGATGATTTCGGGGACAAAATCCATGTTAGGGGTGGATAATTTGTAACATCCTTGACCTGGGTTATGCTTTAACCCTAGATGTTTTGTTTAAGAAAGATAATTACATGCTTTCTCTTATCTTTTGAAAAGTAATTAAGGCTCAAGAGGAACTTATGTTTCAATTTTAGTCCTTTTTGAATAATATTGAAAACAATGTTTTTCCCATTTTGGACTAAAGTGCAAATTACCCAAGTTGAGGGGTTAACTTGAAAATGTTACATGATAAAGTGTTCCTCAAGTGTTGAAGCATTATAAGGATGAAAAAGATGCAGAGGTATGGCTTCCACAAGCCTGAGCACCAAGAAAGAGCTTATTAAGCAATGTTTGTGCATTAAAACCTAGTTTTGGTGTAATGTTCAATTTACCCAAAACCTAGTGTTCAATATACAAAATACCACTTCTAGAGAGTCCCTGATGTTTCTTGGTATCAATTAGAGACAAGAAAATTAGAGGGGCGTCTCATTTGAATCTCTTTGGAGGAGAGAGAATCTTGATATTAAAATAATCAAGATTTAAGCATAATTGAAACCCTAATCCAATTTAATGCAAAAATAAATATATTAATGGAAGTGCCCTTCAAACAAAAATGTGATGGTTGAATTTATATAAGTATGGACGTCATTGTGCCTTGCAATGGCACCGAAATATCTAAAGTGAGTGGAGATCCCACTCACATTAGTTAAAGAAAAAGTAATATCCACTAATTTTTGGATATTATTATTATATTGATTAAGGTGCTTAATTGTTTTCTTTTAATTCATGGATAAAGAAGAGGATTTCGAAGGTGAGGATGATGGATTCATATGCAAGTAAGTGAGGGGGATAAGTGGCACCAATTTTGGGAATTGAAGAATTTTTATAACACTTTCTCTCTCTTGAATTTCCCTTATATACACTCCATTCTTTCACCCCACATGAAAGGCTTTTTCGACTCTTCTTTCTTTCCTTGGTTTGTCTGAACACAAGGGAGCTTAGGAGCAATAGGAGGACGTACCCCAACCTATAGGTGAGCTCCTTAATCATCTTCAACTTTGATTTCATGGTGGAAATCGAAATTCAATGCTTATTTTCTTCTTTCTCCATTCAATCTTCAACTTTAGCCATTCTTTTCACTCAAAGACTTGAGGACAGACCTTGGGAAGTTCAGAAAGCTTCATTCACCATTAAATATGTGAATCTTGAAGCTTGGATTCAACTTTGAAGGTGGGTTATATAATTTGAACCCTTAAATGTTATTATTGATTTCATTTCTTCATCATATGTTGAATCTTTCTTCTTTCCTGAAATTCCTTTTGATTAGTTGATGAAATCACCATAAGAATCATAGAAAATTTCAAAGGTTTTTAGCTTGAATATGATGATGTCATCTTATCACACACCTCAATAATTATCATGAGCAAACAGTTTCCTATTTTGATGACCAAACGATCTCAAGACCATTTGGTCATCAAACGGTCTCAAGACCATTTGCTCATCAAACGGTCTCAAGGCCATTTGAGGGAAATGGTCTCAAGACCATTTGAGGTCAAACAGTTTCAAGACCGTTTGAGGTCAAACGGTCTCAAGAATGTTTGGGGTCAATTGCTGGTATGGATGGATGAAGATCCAATGGTTCCAATTGATCCAATCACAATGGTTACAATGATGAATGATCCATTGATTTCAAACCCTAATCAATTGATTGAAGAAACCCTAAATTGATTCAAACATTTCCAAGATGGAATGGACCAAATGGTCTCAAGACCGTTTGATGTCAAGTGGAGTCATGGATGGATGGAGATCCAAGGGTTACATTTTGTTCTACTCTCAATGGTCCAATTGATGAATGATTCAATGAATCAAACCCTAATTGATTGGTTGAAGGAAACCCTAGATGACCCTTTCGATTTCAAGGTAGTTTGGACAAAACGGTCTTGAGACCGTTTGAGTCCAAATGGTCTTGAGACCGTTTAGGATCAAACGGTCATCAAATCGTTTGAGATCAATCGGTTTCAAGGATGATTTATCCAATCGGTTTCAAATGTTGATGGGTCCAATCAGTTTCAATGTACATGTGATCAAACTGTTTCAAGAGTTGAGTGCCCAAATAGTTTTAAACCCGTTTGGAGGGCAAACTTTCTCAAAATCATTTGGAGGTTGAGGGGTCAAAACCGTTTGGATGTTCAATGCAACCAAAACCGTTTGAAGACCTAATGTGATGAAAGATCAATTAACCCCATGATTGATAATGATGAATATCAAAGATGATTATAATGGTTGTACCTTTAAGGTACTAGGGTGATTAGTACCCTTAGAGGTATTAACCTTTGATGCTTATGGAGGCAATATCTCGATAAACTATGCTAACCCTAAATGAATACACTTGAATGAAGGATTGACCTAATCCAATCAAGCTTGAAGTAATCAACATCCTAGAGAGGATGAGGGAGAGAGGAATTCATACATGTATAATAAACATGTAGTGGTTAAGCGTCAACATTTTCAACATGAATAAAATATGTAATTAGGGTATGATCTGTGATAAAGAGATCATGAAACCCTAATCGAAAAGGTTGATGAGCCCTAACCCTAATTTAGGGCAATGCTAGGTGAAACCCTAATCTAGGGTAATGGTGTAACCCTAATCTAGGGTGATGATATGAGAAATCCCAATTTAGGGTAATATAATGAAAAACCCTAATTTAAGAGGATGCTTCATGAAACCCTAATTTTGGGTAAAGTTATGTGAAACCCTAATTTGGGGAAAGTTATAAGGAACCTTAATTTGAGATAATGATGTGTGAAACCCTAATCTAGGGTGATGCCATGTGAAATCCTAATGCAGTGATGCCATGTGAAACCCTAATGTAGTAATGTGATGTGAAACTCTAATATAGGGTGATGCTATGTAATGCTATATGAAACCTTAATATGAAACCCTAACCCTAATCTAGTGTGAAGGTATGTGAAACCCTAATATTGGGTTATAGTGCATGAAACCCTAATCTTGGGCAATATGATGATAAACCATAACCCCAATTTTGGGCAATGGGATGAGTATCCCTAATTGACATAATTTGGGAAACCCTGACCCTAATGAGGGAATAGCAATGCTACCATTACATTGTGTGGTGTTGATATGTAATTGAGATAATTGTTATCATATGTACTAAGTATGCAGGTATCATGAGATGTTGAGCATAGCTAGGTATGAGCTTTGATGTTTTGTTATTGAAATTGTTTTATGGACCTTGTGAGCCATAATATGCTTTGTTGCCTAGTAAGAGGTAATAAGAAATTAAATGGGCTTTGAAAGCCATGTGAGATTCTTGTGTAGCAAGTATCATGTTTACCTTGGTCAGATGACCTGAAGGTATTAGTTACCTAATAAGTGGTAACAAGTGTTCTTTGATGAACTGAGGGTTTGAATACCCATATTCCATAATCATGATGATGAGATATTAAGGGATGAGAATGCCCATGATGTGAAAAGGGATTGAGATCCCAATGTTTTATAAAGCTTCAAAAGGTACTTGATAGAAGTATTACACATTCCTAGTAGCATCTGTTATAATAAGTCTTGTTTAAAACTTGATTGATGCCAAGAATATATGGTAATGCACTTAATTAATCAAGTGGAATCTTATCATGTAGAGCCCTGACCATAGATCCATCAACGTCAGGATTTGCTGAATGGTGAAATGGGTTGCTCCGCAGCATAACCCGGAACGCATACTTTTGAGTATGTGGGGGTAATGGGAGAATATATCCTTACACCTCATAGGAATGACTGCGGGCCATATCCTATGTACAGGAATGGTTATGGACCATATCCTAATAAGAGAATGACTATGGACCATGACTCCATAATACCAGTCATTGGCTACAGGCCATATCCTGAAGAGAGTATATGCTACGGGCTATAACTCTATAGCGAAGTTGCCAGTATACCCTGGAAAGATATTTAGCAGAGACACTAGATGTCATTCATTTTGTACTCACACTAACTGAGGAGGATGAGGTCATGGAAATCTGGTCTTCCTTGACCTATGTATGGTACTGATTTCGACTTTGTAGTGGTCGGTTGGAGTATGAGCGGTATACCCATCTCCCAAGGGCTTAAGTATGATTGAAAAATGTAATCAGCCGTGTAGCATAATTGCTTAAGGTTGAAATATGAGAATAATTGTTTGATGTCACCTTGCTTAACATATTCTAGATGGATAAATATTATACATGTTCTTCAATTCCTTATTGGATAAGTGACATGCTACTTTATCGAGTTATAGTTGAAATGCTTTGAATAGGAATATTGCTCTAATCTATTTAGACATTGATTTATCTGGTGTTGAATATATATGATTCCTCTGCTCAGTTTTAATCTATTAAACTGCAATAATAATGTTTCTGGAGGAGAGTTATATCTCTCATTGGGGCAATTTCAATTGTCTCACCCCCGTGGAATCCAACATTTTTAGGTGGATGAGGAAGAAGAGGCAGACACCCTATAGCAGGGGAAGACCAGCAACAACAACAGGGATAACAGTGACATTCCAGGTGGAGGCACTTGCTGTCACATTTTTTATAGAGAGTCCTATGTGTCGTCTCTGTACTCTCAGGTCCTAGGAGTTAGTAGTTAGTAATTTTAATGAATCGATCTGAGATTTTGGTTTGATGCCTCGAGGTTCTTATGTTGCCTGTGTATAATTTTAATAGAGTAGTTGATGCTTGTAATCCTCGAGAAGGGATGATACAAGATATGTACTTATGAACCAGGATGTAAATAAAAGTACATTGGTTCTTGATAAAAGAGTTTTCCTGTGTTTGGATCTCTTTGCAAATGGTTTTAATTTTTCGTGATTTTTAGTAATCTGCTGTTAATGTTCGCTTCTGCTTAGTTAATAATGTTTTGTTCGAACGGTGTGTCATAGTCATGGCGAGACATCCACTAGTTTTTACCATGTCTTTGAGATCATTAGTAGGAACTACTACTGAGTCCTTGTCATAGATTACATTCGTAGTGTTGCAATTAGCAATATGTATCAGAATATGGTTGATCTACTCTTGAGATAAAGTATTGCAAGCAACATGGTTAAAGTTGCAGATTGCGGTTTCAGAGGCACAAGTAGTGGGTTGTATGTTGGGAATTACTATGGAAGGGGTAGTGGTCTCCTGGATGATAGGATGTGGTATGTCCCTTAGATGCTTTCCGGGTCTGTTTTGGTGTGGCGAGGAAGGGTCATTATTATCTAACTCCAAGAGGTTATTCGGGAGTTATGTGTCACGGAAGAAACATTTGTCTTTTATCAACATCATTGCATAGAGTCCCTTGAGCCTGAAGATATTTGTGTCCTGGATCTGCATCATGTATCTTTAGTTGTTGAGGAGCTTGATGGCACACAGGATGATAAAAGCACTATTACCGCTACGTGGGTCTTATTAGATAGGAAAGTTTTGTATCAAGAAAAAGTTCTAGCAACCGCTATGTCTTTGGATGCTTCTTTTGATGACTCGGTGGAGTTTGAGTGGAAGCAGTCACGGAGAACTATATGCTTGGTGGAGGAAATGATGGTCTTGATGGGGAATTTCATTTCCACAATAGTTGTACAAAGAGACCTGATGAGATAATAGATCTGCTATACAAAGGAACCAATGGTTTCTGTACTTGTGTGGGAGAAGTATTAGCCAAGGATTATGGTCATTGATATAACACAACATATCATCCACATGCAGTGAGTAGTCCATACCCGCAAGTAGTCCTCTATCCTGAACAGGGGTGGCATTGTAGATCGGCCATCAGATTGGATTCAGAATTATAGTTTCCAGAATAGCGCCCTCCAATACTCAGAAGAGGCATTTTCCGATTACAGCTTCTAGGAGAAACATATTCTTCAACACTTGTTGCCATAGAAAGGAGTATCCTTTGGTCCATATGGTGGTTTCTTCATTTAGCCCAGGGCTCATAATCCAATTTAGCAGGCACTAGTCACAAATGGTGAGGTGACCAATTGTGCATCTATCAAAGTCTGGCATGTTGAATCTTGAGATGACCGATGGTGCAACAAATTGTTCAACCTCTATGCTCTTGCACTATGGGGGTTGTGTGAATATTAAGGTGTGTAGGTCGTCTTCCTCTCCATCAGATGAGTTTTCATCATTCATAATAGGAGAGATTGTTGTTGTAGTTTTTGCTATTGCTGGCTGACTCCCGATTAGACTGACCCAGTCTGATAAGTCAGGGACGGAGCCACTACCCAGCTGGAGATCCTCGAGAACATTAGGGAATTCATTCAAATTCCATTCAGGCTGGTGTTCTTCTGTGGGTGAGGCCAAGTCCTCTCTTGCTTCTGAAGCATCCTAATTTTATGCAATTTGCAAGATTTTAGAGTCTCAGAATGTCAAGGTTGATCTGCTAATCCCATAGCATGATGTGGGACATCTTATTGGAGCAGCTGCTTCAGGGGGTGTAGTCAAGACATGGGAAGGGTCACTCGAGCTAGGGGAAGATGAAGTTGAATGTCTCGAGTGGTTTTATTGATGATGCCTGCTCCTTTCTTCATGTATTCACTCAACAGTATCCAGGCGTCCGAGCAAAGTTTGCATCGTGTTGTTTAATGTCTCTAGATGGCTAGGAAGGCTGATCAGGCTGATGATTTTATGCTCATGTGTCCCCAACCTCCTTTGAAAAGCCTAAAATTGATGAGTTAGGGAGTTAAGGGTATCATAGTGTTTGTAGGTTACCTCCCTGAGATAATCAAATTTGAGGCTGGTTGGTTGTTTTGCTTCACACTTTCATTACAGGAGTGTGGCGTGTTGACCCTCTACTTTGATGAGGGGGGAATCTAGAATAATAGTCGACTCATTGACAACTTCCTCTTGAGGTAGCGGCGTGTTATCAATCATGGAGCCCACCTCTGGATTTATATTTGAGGAGGAAGACACAGTAGGTTGGAAATCTACTGTGTTGGCTTCTGTTTCAATTGTTGTTGGCGGGATACTTATGGTCATTTGTAGGACACACGTTTGTTTTTTGACATCAAACACTTGGTTTCGTAGTAGGATGAAGCTCACATCACTTTTTGGGGAGTTTCTCTATGCGCCGTGGGTTGATCCACTAGTATGACCTGCCTAACTTGTGTAGCCTCTATGTGGGGGATCTCCTCAATCCTAGGCAGAGGTGTCTCACAGCATTGTATGGCAACTAGCGTCACTCACCTTTTAGCATTAGTTTTCTGAGCAGCAAGAGGTGGCATAGTGGTGCTTTGAGTCATCAACGACTACAGTTTAGTTGTTCTGAAAACCAATTTTTCTTCCTCATAGGAGGCACATGCTGGTAGGGGAAGGAGCATATTGGGTAGTGAGTCTATAGAATAGCTATCCCTTGTTCTTATTTAGGATGTCGGCCCTTATCAAAAAACTGATGTCAATCCTTTCTTCTCCTTAGGTACATGAGAAATTTTGTGGTTCTATTGGGTACCCAAGGCCTACGGTGATTAAGTTGATGATTCCTCCCATGCAGTACTCTTTGGTGGCCTCCCTGATCGGATGTAGTTTATTTATGAGGAAGCACCCCAGGTTGATTGGCTTCCCAATCATGATGCTCCACATGCCTTGCAACTCTTCTGTATAGATGTTGCCACTTTCGTACTTGGTGAAAAGGATGGTGGTGGCTATCTTATGGATTATTCTCCCGAAGTAGGAGTGTACATATGCGGCCTTACACCCTGGTTTGAAAGTGGGCTCACCTGTCAGAACCTTTCATAGTTGGACTTGGCTGAAATCTTCTTGTTCGACCATTCTAACCCCTTCTACAAGTGCTTGCTGATCTTCTTCACTGTCATTGAAGATCTGATTAATCAACTTTTCAGAGATCATGAAGTCTGAGTTGTAGAGGCGGGCTGTTAGTTTTTCTTCACCGCCAAACATGTTGCATTCCTCAGGAGTGATAGGCAATTTATTTAGTGAGGAAATAAACTCCTTGGTCAATTCCATGTAGGAGTGTGAGAAAGAGAAGCAGATTTTGTAGAGCTTTACGGCTATGAGCACATCCTTTACCCTATCGTGGATGCCCTTCTGGAGAAAAGATGCCTCGTGATAGAACTTTATTGGGCGCAATAACTTCTTTGACAACTATGTGTATCTCTTTTGGTGCTCATTGTCCCTTGCTCTGAAGCGGCTTGGGAGTGAGATAGGATTTCAGGGCCCGCATTAGAAATTTGAGTAGTTGGTGTTTCATTCTCATGGAGAGGCCTCTTGTTTGTTGTGGAAGTCTTAACCATGGATGGGTGTTATCTCTTCTGCCCTGTAGTAGGCCTCTGGGCTGGTTCTCCTGCCCCTTTAGTAGGGCTTTCTTATCCTTGGTCAGCCTGTCCTATCAGGACTTCTATTTGTTTGGTGTGTGCCATCTGTGAAAAACAAAGTTGTAACCTGTGATTAACTTGTTGGTAAAGATGAAAATTATATTTATATATGTCTATATATAAATATAGACATTTTTTTGTAAACATTAGGTGAGAAAAACCGATACGTTAAACCTGATATGAGAAAAATCACAACACACCAATAAGGAGTTGCTCGACATTTGTATGTTAGGTATGTTGGAGCTGAGACCGATATGCCACCCCTAGCCAATACGAGTTTTGCCCGATATGGGTGATAAGCCAATACGGGTTGTAAATCTGATGTGAGAAAAAGATTGACACGGTTCTTAAACTGTCATACAAAAGCAAAGGATGATATGGTGCTACCTGATAAGGGTATACCCCGATATGGTGATCAAACCGATATCGGTTTGTACTTATGTTTTTAAGAAGAAGGTGAATAAGGTCGGCATGCCTTCAAAATTGTGAGAGATCTCATAGACTGACGCAAGGTTCATTGGTTGATGTGAGAGCTTAAACTTAGTACAACTGCAAGAGAATTCATAGCCCGATATGAGTTAAGGCTCAGAGTATTTATACCTCATCTACTAAAGTCATTTGCACAGTCACTTGGGGTACATGTAGCACATGCATGAAAATTGCCTTCCCTAAGAAGCTAAAAGCAGTCTAATCACATTGTTTCATCTCTCATGATGAGGATTGTTACGATATGATGGGCAACAACCATATAAGGTAGAGATGTGAAAATAGATAGGGGAGTTTGCCCAACACGAGACGCTTTCTACTTTGATTGGTAAGTCGATACGAGCATGGTAGCCAATACATGCTAGCAAGTCGATACAAGCATGGTTGCCGATACGCACTTGCAAGACGATATAAGCATGGTAGCCGATACGCTATCTGCCCATCACCGACACTTATAGCAGGTCAAAAAATGAGTCAGAGCAGACCAATATGGTGCTTTTGATATTTTATTCAAGTTTTAAAAAAACGTATGTGTCTTAAAATAAATAAATAGTTGCTTGTTTGTGAAACATCATTGACATAATATTGAATCTTGGTCTCAGTTAGTATAACAAAACCAAGAAACAAAGGAAAGGTGGTGACCCAAAAAATGTGAGAGTCAATTTGTGTGGTGCGCGTATTGACTTGGGTCTCATTACAAAAATTGAGTCTAGAATGTCTATTTTTGAAAGAAAGAAGTTATCCTATGCTAGGAAAAATAAACTTGGACTGCCTCCTAAGGAGCACTATGTTTCTTGTTGTTAGCTGGACATATTTGGATGAGCTCAGAAGTAAGCTTCTGGTTCTAGTTCCTCAAGGGTGTGCTCAGCTTGTCTGGTAAAGACTTCATCTTCATAGAATCTTTTGACGTGATGCCCATTCACATGGAAGAATTTCATAGGATCATCTTTATCATGTAGCTCCATCATCCCAGAAGGGTAATTTTTTGCCACCACAAACGACCTTGACCAATGGGTCTGCAATTTTCTTGGAAAGAGACGAATGGATGATTTAAAAAGAAGAATGTTGTCACCTTCCTGGACGTCTTTGTTCTTCAAGTGGGAATCATGCCAAAATTTAGTTCTTTGCTTATATATTCTTACATTTTCATAGGCATGGAGCCTAAGTTCCTCAAGCCCTTGTATCTGAAGAAATCTTTTATTCCTTGCTAAAGAAGGGTCCATATTGAGGCATTCAATGGACCAGAAAGCTTTGTGTTCCAGCTCGACAGGAGGATGACATGCTTTCCCATAGTTTAATTGATAAGTTGTGGTGCCTATAGGTGTTTTGTAGGAAGTCCTATAGGCCCACATAGCATCGTCTAGCTTGGTGGACCAAACTTTCTGAGATTTTCCAACAGTCTTCTTAAGAATTTGCTTAATCTTCTTGTTGGAAACTTCGACTTGGCCAGAGGTTTGGGGGTGATAAGGTGTAGCAACCTTATGCCTTACTCTGTATTTATTTAACAACAACTCAAAATATTTTCCAGCAAACTGTGACCCTCCATCGATGGTCACCGTTCTAAGGACTCCATACCTTGGGAAGATAATCTTTGTAAAGAGCTTTATTACTGACTTAACACCACATGTGGTCATGGATATAGCCTCGACCCATTTCGACACATAATTGACTGCTACCAGAATATACTAAAAGCCATAAGAGGACGAGAAGGGACCCATATAATCGATCCCCCATACGTCAAAAATTTCCACCTCAATCCAATCAGACATCAGCATTTCATTTCTTTCCAAAATATTTCTAGTGTGTTGGCACTCACTGCATAAAGGTATTGACATCCTTGAATAAAGAAGTCTAGTAGAAACCTGATTGGAGATCTTTAGCTACAGTTCTTTCTGCTCCAATATGTCCTTCATATGGGGAGGAGTGGCACTCATACAAGATTTTTGGGGCTTCATCTTCAGCATTACATCTTATGTAAAGATTATCAGCACAATGCATGAATAGTAAAGGGTCATCCCCATAGTAGTTCTTCAAGTCTAAGAAGAATTTATTCCTCTGATTGTAAGTGATCTCAGGCGGAAGTTGTTTGCAGGAAAGATAGTTGCTGAAATCTGCATACCACGGTCCTTCAGGTTCAACAACTTGTGCAGAATAGATGGCTCCATCAACAACTTTCATTTATGGTTAAAGGGAAATATTCCTCCACCCTAATTCTTGATAAATGATCTGCAACCACATTATTTGTGCCTTATTTTTCAACAATTTTGTGGTCAAATTCTTTTAATAACAACGCCCATCACAGTAACCTAGGTTTGGCGTCCTTTTTTACATCAGATATTTGATTGCTCTATGGTCTCTATATACTATTACTTTGGAACCACCTAAATAAGAGCGGAACTTTTCGAAGGCGTATATAATGTCCAACATCTCTTTCTCTGTAGTGGTGTAATTTATTTGAGCCTCATCCAATGTTTTACTGGCATAATAAATCACATGATGGTCATTTGCCTTTCTTTTGTCCCAATACTTTGCACATTAACTCAAAGAAAGGTTCCAATCAGGTGACTGAATGATGGGGGCCAAAATTAGGGCTTCCTTTAAGGTAATGAATGTTTCATAGCATTCTTTTGAGAAATTGAATTTGACATCCTTCATCATAAGATTCTACAATGGCTTTGATATTGTAGAAAAATCTTTGATAAACCTCCTGTAATATCTTGCATGCCCTAGGAAACTTCAAACTCTTGTCACTGATGTAGGTGAGGGGAGCTTTGAGATTGCTTCACTTTTGATTAATCAAACTCAATGCCTTTATCTGATACCCTATAACTAAACACAATGCCTTTCTGAACCATGAAGTGGCATTTCTCCCAGTTTAAAACTAGACTTTGCTCTTTGCATCATTTCATAACCAGAGATAGATTTTTTAGACAATCATCAAAGGAGATACCATAGAAGCTAAAATCATCCATGAATCTTCCATCTTATCTTCAAGGAAATATGCAAAAATGGAGTTCATACACCTCTAAAAAGATGTAGGAGCGTTACATAGTTCGAAGGGCAATCTTTTGAAACTGTAAGTTCCGTAGATACAAGTGAAATTTGTTTTCTCCTAGTCATCAAGGTGGATGGGGATTTGGTAGAATCCTGAATACCCATCTAACCAGCAGAAGTACAAGTGGTGGGTTAGATGTTCAATCATCTGATCGATGAATGGAAGTGAAAAATGGTCTTTGCGGGTGGCAGTGTTTAACTTTCTATAGTCTATGCACATACACCACCCTATTACTATTTTTATTACGACTTCATTCCTATTCTCTCATCTGACAACAATCATGCCTCCTTTCTTTGGGACCACATGTACTAGTCTGACCCACGTTCTATCACTGATGGGATAGATGATCCCAACATCATAAAGTTTTATGATTTCTTTACTTACCACTTCTCTAAACTTCTCATTGAGTTTTTGTTGCGCTTGTACATAAGGTTTGGCGTTCTCCTCAAGATGTATTTTTTTGCATATAGACAGAAGGCCTCACTCCTTTCAGATCTTCAATAGAATAACCTAATGCTTTGCATCCTAGTTTTAATTCATCAAGCAACTGCTCCTTTTTGACTTTTGTTAGCTCAAAGTTTATAATAACAAGGTTCATCTTCTCATCATCTAGAAACTAGTATTCCAATCCTCCTAGAAGAACTTTTAATTCAGGGGGTGGCCTCGCTGTAGGTTCTTTGGTGTGATCATGCATAAGAGAGGCATATTTCACCACTTCGAATGGTCTGTCTGATTCTGATGATTCTTCTTGGTTGAGATGTTTTAGGGGAATCTCCACTTTAGGATCTTCTATTATGTTTGCATTAATAATCAAAGCATGCATCAAAGGATCAACAATGGCTATTTCTTCTTTCACCTCTTGACATAACTTTTGGCAGCTTTTGAGAAAATAAGATGATTCGAAGAAAGAAGGAACCTTCATACTATCACAGATGTTAAAATCAATACGATCTTCTCCAACCCTGATAGTTATCATTCCTGCTTCTACGTCGATGAGAGCCTTCCTATTGCAAGAAAAGGCTGCCCAAAGGTCATTGAGCAATTAGCATCCTCTAGTGTATTGGTAAGAACAATGTCATAAGGGATGAAGAAGCACCCCACTCTTATTGGTACGTCCTCCAATACACCCACATGTTTTGTGAAAGTGTGATTGGCTAGTTGGATCCTCATATTGGTGTTTACAGTGTCGGTGAGCCCCAACCATTTGGCAAGAGAGAGCAGAATCAGACTAATGCTTTCTCCTAGATCTGATAATCCTCTTTGAACCGCATTGTCACCGACTTGAAAAGGAATCATGAAGGAACCAGGGTCATCTTTCTTTGCAAGCATTCCTAGATTCACAAAAGAACTGGACAACTGGGCCAACTTCACATTTTCAACATCTTCTCCTCTTTTCTTTTTTGAGATCAAGTCTTTAAAGAATTTTGCATAGGTGAGCATTTCTTCTATCTCGTCAAGAAAAGGGATGTCAAGATGAAGCTACTTCACAACTTCTAAAAACCTCCCCTACCTCTTCTTCAGCTGGGCTTTTACTAGTTTGTGGGGGAAGGGTATGCGTGACACATACTTGTCAGGATTCATTTCTATAATCGGATCACTGCTCTTTTTCTCTACAATCCTCCTTTGCTTGACAACAACCTCAGTAGATTCTTTTGTCATTTGGCTTCTTTCTGCCTCAGCTTCTTTTTCAATCGTGGTTTTCTGGTCAACAACAGGGTGCAACACTGTTCCCGGCCTCATAGTGTCCATCATTGCGGTTTCATTTCCTCACGGATTTTCTTCAGTGTTGGACGAAAGTCACCCCCAACTACTGGTCAATCATTTATTGTGTTGCTGAATTTCACCAATCTAGTTTGAGAAGTTCCCCATATGTTGCTGCATTAAATTGAGAAGATTTGTGCTATCTACCGACCTCTTATATAGTCGCTCGTTCAGCTCATTCTGTTTCTTTGTGAATGACATAAGCTTAAACATCATAGAAGGCCTTTGTTGACTATTTTGAGTGTTTTGGAAGTTTCTCCTTGGTTAGAAGTTTGTCGAGCGATGTTGAATTTGTGGGATTCCAGATGAGTTCCTACTGACTAGCTGATGGGCATGTTTTGTAGCACTCATGTTCCCATAGGAGAATCTCGGGTGGTCAGGATGTTTGTATTGTACATACATCACGTTCTCAGTCCTACCTTGCTCAGAAGTGTATGACCAATTTTTTACAGGGTGGCTTGTTTCACCACATGTGACAACTTCTGACAGCTTCCTGTCGCATTTTGTTCTTGTAGTTTTGCTGCTTCAAAGATTAAACATCAGCCACTATCTTTTCGAGTTTGGATGAAAGGGCCTCCATGATTTTTAACTCTTCTAGAGGTGTTGTTGATGATGCGGAATTTTCCAGACCTCTGTCATACTTCCCATCTAGATGGTTGGCTATCATATTGTCAATTATCCATCTGGCGCATTGAGCATTGACTCCCAAAAAATTGCCACCTTTTGTGACGTTCAAAGATATCCTCTCTCCAGATGACAGACCATTATAGAAGGTGGTGATCAGACATGGTTTAGAAAAACCATGGTGTGGGAATTCACATTGGTAACCCTAGAAACGCTCCCAAGTTTCGTGCAAATTTTTAGAAACTTTTTGAGATAATCGGCTAATGTTGTTCAAACACGTAATAGTTCTTTCAATACAGAAGAACTTTATGATAAAAGCATTGGCAAGATATTCCTAGTTCAGAATACTTCCATCTTGAAGGCTGGAGTACCATTCTAGTGCATTATCCTCCAGAGAGAAGGAAAAGCACTGATTTTAGATGTACGTTATTGGAACTCGGTTGATTTTGAAAGTTTTGCAGGTTCTTTTGAATGAACAAGGTGGTTGTAGGGATTTTCTTCAAAGTTATTTCCCCCAAACCTATTGTGCTGCAATAGTTGGAGAAAATTGGGCTTCAGCTCAAAGTTAGCCACATTGAGTGGATGCTCCACAATAGGATTTCTCTCTTCATTCACCCTAACTTCAATGAATGATCGGAGAGACCTAGCTTTGGGATCTTTGTTTTCCATGAGTAATGACATACCTGAAATGCAATAATGAAAAATATAAGTTTTGTAGTTAGGCAATTTTTTAGGTTTGAGAATCAATATTCATGTATCTTTGTTTATGCGACTAAGTGCAAGTAAACTCAGGTTCATGAAATGGTACTTGGTTGCCTTGTCCCCGACAACGGTGCCAAAAAATTGTTCATCCTCAAAAGTGGGTCCAAAAAGGGGAAACAATTCTTATGGAGTCAGTCTTTTATAATTTATAATTTATGAAAGTTTTAATGACTCTTGCAACTAGTACAGGGTCAAAATAACAGTTCGGGGTCATACACAAGGACGAGGAGAGTAAACATCTCAAAAACCAAGTTTAGTTTTTCAAAGTCATTGGAAACTTGATAGGGGGTGAAGCATACACAAGTTACTTAAAAGAATAAAGAATGAAATAAAAAAAAACTAACTCCAAGAAGGTGTTTACTAAAAGAAAGTTTAGGATGCTTTGGGGGTTTTGACGATTTTAGGAGAGTTTTAGATTTTTATAAAATGAAACTAAAAGATTAATTCTCAAGTGTCGAGTATAACATGAAGAAAGGTAACATTCTTACAACCTTTCGATGATTCATTTCTCACACCATTTTCTCTAAAAAATGGTGTCTTAAAGAAAAACAAAATCATAGAATCCTCTCTCAAGGAAACTTAAATAAAGATTTCACATGAAAGAAAAAAATCAAAGAAAGATCTAATATGGGTATTCTCATACACCAGGGTTATACCAAATTCTATTTGTACGTGACTTTCTTCTCTCAAATATGGTCAGGTCAGGAATCGCATTTTTTGTAGCTAGTAAAAATGTCAATCAAAAGAGAACACAAAACTTGGATTCAAGAGATACCAATCAACTGACAAGAGTCATACTAATCAACTTGGTGAGACACAATCAATAAATTGCACTTATATAGAAATATATTGGTTTAAGTACAATGCATTGCTGAATAAAAGATAAAAAAGGGAAGATAGGTATCAATTTCCCTGATTTAGGAAATCATAATGCATAGTAGGTGACACATGGGATTGAGTTAGACCAATAATGGGGACTCGTAAAATTCCAGATCATGTTGGGTCACGACTTGTGTCGGGCAACGACCGTGTCGAGTAATGACTATGTCGGGCCGTGACATTGTCGGGATGCGACCGTGTCAGGAAATTGCCATGTCAGGTTGTGACCGTGTCAGACTAACATTGTCCGAGTTCTTGTAGTCCCCGTGTTGGGTTGTTCTATCTAGACCACCCTCTTGGGTTTATAGGTCTATAGGAAGCCCGAAACGCACTGGGAAGCTTCGAGGCCAAGAACTGATATTTCTCTCTCAAGGACAATTCTATTTCTGCCTGCTACTATGGTAGTGATCCCTAAATGAGCCCTCCATCCTTCTTAGAATAAGAGTAGGCTCACCTCCAATGATCACTAGGTGGAACCTCAGAACCTTACTTGACAACGTCTCCACTCTTAGGCCAAGGTCCTCCGTAATCCAACCTCGTTCTTTGTGCACTATGCGAACTATTTATAGGCCATACAAACTTTTACATGCCCCATCTGATTGGTTCATGTGTCCCATGACTCTGTTCTAGTGCCCGTGGTGGGCGGTGGTCTCGGTTTTCTACTCATCATGGTCTTTGGTTGTATCAGAATATGATCGTGTCGGTTTGTAGCTCGTCCCCAGTTACGATTAATAGTTGATGCAGTCGTTCTTTACATGTATATTAGGGCACTCATACTGGTGTCAGCCTACTTCATGTTGATCTCATTTAGGAGTATTGGGTTGCTGATAATGAACATGATATATTTATCTGTATATAAAATCATAAGTTAGATGGGTGTCCTTTTTGTCATAAAGTGTCGAAAAGTCCTTCAAAAGATAAGAAAGGTGTTCAAAAGGTACATAAAGCATATTTGGTCTAATATTAGAGAAAAAAATAAGAGGAAGTGAAAGTTTGAGATAGTTTTTGATATAAAGAATAGGTTCTAACATCCATAAAATGGGTGTTATCAGAAAGCTCCCAGTCATCTCTGTCATTAAATGGCAAGAAAGGGAAATAATCCCTAATTGGGCATTTCATCAACATATCAAGAGGGGAGGCGAGTAATAGCTCATTATGTTGGGGGAGAGAGACAAATTTGATGGCTAAGAAAATTCGTGAAATGGTTGAGAGATGAGAGAGGGAAAGATTGAGGGAGAAATCTCATGAATAGATGTCTAACTCATAAAGGAGTCAGAGGAGGAGGATGACTTCTCAACCATCAGATCAGGAATAGAGATCCAAATCATCTCACAAGAAAATAAAACAGAAGAAATGAGCACATGACATGAGATAAATATCAAACTATAGTGTAATTGATGCATTAATGATATTTCATATTAAATCTGATTCAAATATATATGATTTTTTGCTTAATTAATTTGGAGCGTCGAACATGGTCAGAACCAAACCAAATTTGGACCACACTTCCAATAAGGAGTCTAATTCTTCCTATCCTCTTAGATTTCCATTTTGATGATATTTTGTTTTTTAATTAGTTCAAATCACTATCACAAATTATGTACATAAAAGATGAAATAATGTGCATTATCTTTCCATGTTTATTTTTTAACTCCAAAATGAGGTGAGCAATGAATATCTTTTCAAGATTTAATTCATATCCCTCTTTATGCCTTTATGAGAATACTATCTTAGAGGAGAGAGAATAAAAAGGGATTGATGATTCTTTCATATAAAAACCTAAAAAAAGGAAAAAGGAAAACTTCTAGTCCACAGTTTCTACTCCATATTTATATTTTCAAATTGTCCTTATTTTCTCTTTATTTTTATTTCTTTTTAATAATTTTCAAGAATGGGAGAGAGAAAAGAAAAGGGAAACTACTGCTGCATCAAGTTGAATTAATTACAAAACGTAATGCATCTATAGAAGAGAAAATGTATTTTGGATCTTATTTTATTTTTATCACTTTATTATCCTTTAATTAATTTCATTTCATGGTATTCTACATGAAGACCCTCAAATATAATTATTTAAGAAGAATTGCCTTCTAAAGTTCAAATTACTCTTGAAAATTTGGAATGTTACAATCTTGCCCACCTTAAATAAATTTCATCCTCAAAATTTTCTTTAGATTACTACCCACCTTAAGGTTTTTCTTACCTCTTCATTTAATGATATCTAGCATACTAAAATTCTATGAAAATAAATATATTTCTTAAATGGTTCATGTGGACATAAATTAACTATTACATTATTCCTCATCATCTTTTTCTACTTCCATGGTGAAAATCCTAGCTTGTCTCTTAGGAGGTGGACTATGATCCTTATTCTGGTTCTAGTCCTTCTTCAAGAGATTAGGGAAATTTGGCTTGATATGCCCTAGTTCTCCATAGTAGTTGCATGCTCCTGTACCATGCATGCATGGGCCTGCATGATGCTGCTTACAAGTAGGACATTGGGGTCATTCAACTTCTGCTTCAAGTGCATTTCTCTTATCTGCATGGTTTTTGGGAGGAGGGCATTGGTTGTGTTTGTGAGGAACATCCTTCTTGAGTGATCTCCCAGGGTGGTTTACCAACTCTAATGCTCCATCCTAGGCTTCCTGATGAATCTGGATGCCTTTTCCAGTCAAGGCAAAGCTTAGTCAGACTTGAGGCCACAGATGAACTTTTGGCCCTAAGTTGCTCATCATTGTAATACCCATACTTTTGGAATATCCTAAACTTCGTGGCATATTGGGTTATACTAATGTCACCCACTTGAGCTAGGTTGTCAAACTCTATCTCCTTCTTTTCTATCATGGCTTCGGACACATAATGCTATTTGAAGGATTCAACAAAACCCACCCATGTGAATGGAGGTGCATTTGCTGCCTTGAAATGAGGAGGTTCTCCCATCATGTACAAGCTTCTCCCTTCAACACGTGGGTTGCAAAATGAACCCTAGAATGTTAAGGGTATTCCATGTTAGGGAAGTAGTGCTCCATGTCTGTAATCCACTCCTCAGCTTTGGTGACTACATCAACTTCTCCTTTACCACAGAAGGAGTCATGCCTTAACTTGAGGAATTCCACTAATGTCACCTCATAGTACGTTGGAGATGCGGCCTTTGTCCTAAAGAGTTGGAGAGTTCTTGGACAAGATTTTCTATGGTTGCCTTAGGGTTTCTCTCATGAACACTCCCATCACTAAAGGAACTAGCACCACCATCCATCTTATGTTTCCCCTTGTCGGATCTCTTAGGAGACATATGGAATTGGACATATACCTCGACTTAAAGCATATAAATCATACTTTTCGTAGTGTCCATTTACCAAAATTGCTCTATTACCATAATATAGAACCCCACTTTTCACAACATATAAATATCGTTGAGCAAAACCACATTACTGAAGGGGGTGTCACAATATACTGACATTAGAAATTTAAATAAATGAAACACTTTGCATTGAATGAAATCACATTCATACATAGTTCTTGGGTAAAAGAAAACTACAATTGGTTTATCTTATGAAATTTGGTCTACTTGGTAACATGACTATACATAATGCAAATGATATCTAAATCTCTAGATTGGTTTGGTAAATGAAACCCCCATAAGGAAAAACTTGAAAAGCTCCTAGTCTTTGATTTTGCTCGATACTCTTCACTTGCTCCAAGTCCTGAGGACATTGCATCCCCAACCATGCAAAAAAAAAACATCACATCAATAAGAGGTATTTGGCATTTTTATAACACATAAAATAAATATAACTTTTCTTGAAATCAATTGACATAAACTTGAATAGGGATTGTCTTAAGCATTCATTGAATAACTTTAAGATGAATTGGAAAAGCATATATATGAAACCTCTCTTAATGCCCCATAGGAGCCCATAATTCTAGGAATCTCATAATGCTAGAAAATCCCTTGACAACCTCGTGGGTTCCATGAATAAGGCAATTATAAAAACACAACCAATTCCATGGTTTTCATCATTACCTTAGATCTTAAATTAAACATTAAATTTCCTTAGTCTTATTTTTTATCATAATGAGATTTCTCCCCTTAATACCATGATGGGATTTCTCCTCCATAAACCATGATAGGGTTTCCCCTTCTTGAGCATAATTCATTAATCTTAATTCATAGGCATAATTTAGGGTTCTATTATATACTATAAATAAACAACCAATCAAACAATGATAATTATACATGATGTCTTTTCAGAAAACATTTATCATTCATGAAACAAAATAGCGTGCATAAAACATACATGCAACAATACAAACTTTTCTTGGGCCAAATAATCATGACCCACTTACCTATAGAAAAACACCTTAGGTTCAAGGTTCTGACTTGATTAAGCCTTTAAATATATGTAATTTTACTAAAATCATAATGTGTACTCAAGTTCATAATCATGAAACCCAAATTTGTTAATTACATTATTGAAGAGATTTCGCAAACAATGTTTGAAAACAAACCAACTGATAGAAAATAGAAAGAAATTTCAAAAACATATTTTTTTACAATTTTCTGAGGTTGTATGCAAAAGTTATGAATTTTGCATTATCAATCAATCAAAAATCAAGTAAACTATAGTTTGATAGTCAATTAATTCTCCATTAAAGACAATGTAAATAAAAGGCTGAAATACTAGAAACCAAGAGCGCATGATATATTTGATTAAAAAATGCGGGAAATCTGGTCATTAGGACTCAACTGTAAATCACATATAAAAACAAATCAAGAAGTCAAAATACATATGTTTCCCTTGCAACACTAATTGGGCAATTGAAAAAAGCTAGGGTAGAGGGGTAACTTCACCCTTGCCATTGTCCCCTACTTGCTCCATGGTTTTGAGCTTCTCTATTAGAGTTCCCTATCCTGATCCCATGCATAACTCTCGACTGAACCTAGAGAAACAACACTACCATATGCTCCCACACCTGAAATTGAGTTCAAAGATTTATTGCTCAGGTTTGAGGAAGCACTAGAGGATGAGAATGACAACAACATGTCAAGGAGGTTGGATATTGGGACCTGAAGAAAATAGGCATAAACATACCAAAAGAATCATGTAAATGTACAATGATGAAACTCAAAGCTTTAGGAGATGTTTATATGGTGCAAGGAGAACTGAAAGGAAGAGGAGTTGAACATTGACGAGGTCCAAAAGTCGGCCTATAGGCAGTGGCAAAGCTAGGATTTTTGATCTGGTGCACCATACAATTAATATCTCAAAACTAAACACAAAGAACTTTATTTGAATAATAAAAATGTATTATATTTTTAAACAAAAAATCATAATAACAAATTGTTTGTATGTCTAAAAAATATATTTTTTAAAGAATGATGGAAAAACTTATTATACGTTTTTTAGTATTTTATAAATTATTTGAAATGGGTGATATAAATTATTCCATAGAAGTTACAGTTCATATAAAGGTACTACTGAGCCATCACTCCTTCATATTAATACACAAAAATGTTAATGTCAAGAAAGAACTCTTTCATTTATAATATTTATGTTGTCAAAGGTCGTTACCTTTGAATACATAACTATCTTTGAAGTTATATCTGTAAATTTTTAGTTTCTTATTGTTGTTACAGTTATCCATTCTTTGATGTCATTTAGAATCGTACATGTATATTTCTAATATGTATTATTCTTACTATTTTTTTCTATATAGGCTAATGTTATTTCAAAGAAAATTTTCAGATACTTAGTATTTATTTATTCAATATATTTTATTTTCTCAAGCCTTTAGACTGAGATGTAATATATCTAATTTCAGAATTAAGTTAAGTCATATATTTATTAAGCGCTTTAAACTAAGATTTATTCAGACAACAAGAACCTAGATTTCATATTTTATATCTAGAGTACTCATTGTGAGTATTCATAGATCAGATCCACATACCTAATAAGAGTCTCAAATCCAATTTCAATTATTTAGTAATTTGGATAGGACTTATGGCACCAATTTAAATATGAATCAAATTTGACAGGTTGACCCACAGGTTCCTACAGGTGAACACTTAAATAGAATAGAAACTAGACATTAAATTATGTAGATGTATGCTTTTAAGAATTTGAGAATATGATCATATACTTAATGAGAATTTGAGTAAGTAGTTTTTGTACTTACATGTAATATGTATTTGACATGCTTGAAGTTACATGTATATATATTTATGGATATTTTTATTTGTCTTTGTCTTGTAAATATTTGTGTATTTATAATGATAACAATCATTTCAAATTTATACTGGTAGGAATATCATCATTCTAATTTGTTTTTATCTTTCAATTACAATAGATTTTTTGTGCTGGACATCTACATGCATTTACAAATTGTTCCACTTTTATATTTGACATTAAACACAATATTGAGTATTTTTGGACTAACTTAAAACAATATAATGTTGTTTTAGTTATGGTTGACGTGAAATGTAATAAACTAAATGGTATAGTTTGTGTTACATGTAAAAGAGAGACACATACAAAAAGAACCTAGAACCTATGTTTATATTTTCTATAGAAAGAACTTTAAGATTTACTACAAGTTATATGGGTACCCACAGGTCAATCCACGATCTGTCAGGTTGAGTTTGGATGAAGTTTTGTATGACCCATTTAGAAGTAGGTATTTTTTGTCTCTCTGTTGAGGAATTTTACAACCAAATCCACTCAGTTTTGTTTCAAATAAATGCTATTGCACCTTATGCATGTCCTACATGTGAGAACTATACTAAACTTTAGGCCTATGATGACCAAAGATGCATGTATGAGTTTTAATTTGTTATCCCACCATGAGTTTGAGCTGATTTGAGCCTAACTACTTCATCGATCCACTGGTCACACCATGGAGTATGATTGCACTCTTCATAGTTTAATTAACACATTTGTAGTATGTTTTTTAGCCCTCCATCCTGATGCCCAAATCTCTAATTGTTGCTCAAGGTTTTTCTTTCCACTAGTGTGGAATTCTCCTAGATCCCCCATGTGGAAAATAAGATGGGAAACTAGTGGAAGGTTTCTTATTATATAGAAGGAAAACTCCATTCCTATATATATGAGAGGAGACAACTACAAGGGAAGTAAACTTACCTTAACAGGATGATACAATTGAACTCATATAACAATAATTCTAAACCCCCCCTTAAGCTAGAGCATGTGTAAAATATATATCTAGCTTGGACTTACAAGACTTAAATAGATGATATGACAAATAAAAATTTCTCTCCAATTACAATTTTCACTCACCCTTAAACATTACTATCCAAAAAAGATTTTATGACACCACTTTTGAAGTTATGTCTTCAGGGATGGAAATACTTGAGCTTTGGAGAATATCTTATGAAGTGCATGAAGAACATCACCATCAATCTAGAGTGTATGATCATAATAGAAGACTTTCCATATTTACTAGAAAGAAATATGTGAGTGGTGTAAGTGGAATAAACACATCCAACAATGTAAAGGTAGAGATATTTTCAAACACATAGATGATGAAGTGATGATGACTAAAACTAGATCAATCTAGAGTGTGACTATAAGTGGCTTGATGGGAATGAAAGACATCATCCAGGAAAACCCAAGTAGATCACTATAAGAATTATCTTGGCAGATGTAGCTTTGAGAAGATGTGAATACAATAGGTCTATGAAGATAAAATCTAGAAGAAACATCAACCTTGCATATACATTTATTATAGGCTAGAATTGACAAACATGTGAGAAGTCTAATGTAAAGAATCAACCATCCATCACATGACATTGTAGTGATAATGATCAACTGAAACATCATTAACACCATACAGAACAAGATACTGGAATAAGTGCATAAAGCTTTGTCCTGACGTACCTAATGTGGCACGAATGTTGAAAGTCTGGTGTCAATGCTATAGTTGAGATCTTTTAACACATGAAAGTGGTAGATAACTAGAATAAGGAAGTGCACATATCCCACCCACATGCATATCATGGAACAAACATGAATAATCAAAATATCATTAGGAAAGAGATAAACCAATGATGTATTGGAAGCACGATGCTTAGTGGGAATGAAGCACCACAAAGACATCATTAAGACGGATGTGCTAAAGAACAAGAATCTTCATGGATATTAGAATATCCTGGAGTGATACATATAATGTATCAGACTATTCCTCCTCACACTCTCTCTACCATCTTGTACACCAATTACAAAGTGATTGAGTAGTTGGTGAGGAAAATAAACAATACCCACCTATACATGGAATTGATGCACACAAGAGGGGTGGTAGGGGGATTTTTCAATGAAGAGGAAGAAAGAGAAAAAAGAGAACAATGCTCTAATACCATGGAGTTAGAGTTATTCAATTGTTATATTGTAGGATTCATGGGAATTTATTTATTGTCAGGGGAGATCAACTTTGGTATGGGTTATTGATAATGCTCAAATCTACGCATATTATCTATGCAATTTATCTATAGTTTTGTGTCACTTTAGTCTTAATTTGCCTTAAATAAATTATGTTTCTTATCTCCTAGTAATTTATGCCCTTTTCTAAATAAAGACCACTCAACTAGACAATTTTGGGACTTACAGGCACCAGACCTGAGAAGACATCTTTACTCTATGATTTCTCCCCAAGTCCACACGTTTTTGCAACAACAAAGTCTACATCACGGTCGCGGTCCACATGGCCTCAAACGTGACCGCGGCCAGGACACACACCGCGACCGTGGTCCTCACCATCTCCACAGTTGCGACCAGAGCCCTCACCATCTCGACAGCCACGACCACGGTCCACATGGCCTCGACCGCGATCGCGGCCAAGACGCACATCGCAACTGCGACTGAACTAAATGTGACTGAGGTCTACACCTCGACTGTGGTGCCCAACCCCAACCAAGGTGTTCATCCGGCCTCAACCATGACCGCGGATGGCACCTCGGCCACATAACTGCGACCACAGGTCCTCGCCGCGACCGCGGTAGTGGAAGTCGTGATTTAGTTCAGATCTGCGATCACACCGCCTATAAATACCCATCCCTCTCTACCTGAGAGAGGGTTCGGATCTGGGGTGTTTTCCAACAATTGGTCTCGACCTAGTGAGGTTCCCGGAGCGTCGTGGGAGAGTCTGGAGGTTTGAAGTGCTCATTCTATTCCCTCCTCTTCAGCATGCTTTCATCATCAACCACTTTTCCACCTCCACCCACAGACCGAGCTGTTGTTTGGGGAGGATCTAGAGAGGAAGGAGGCCAAGGTGTCCGGATGACCAAGGAAGGGGGCCTGAAAGACGAGATCTGGCCCTTACAGAGGCTAAGGAGTGAGAGCCACCTCTCCTCTACGGGCTTAATCTCTTCTTCTTCTTCCTCATTTCTTTTGTTCCCCTTGGTGTCCTGTATAACGATGTTCTTCCATCTTTGTTTGGGGCCAACTATGCTTGTCCATGGCTAGTTGGGCTCCTTCTTGGCTATGTAGCCCGATATGGGCATGTATATATACTTTTGCCTTAAGCAAGTAGATTCATATCAGATCTAGTATGTTGCATGTTCTATTTTATCTTTCTAAGTTATGACTTCTAGATTGGTTGATCTCTTTCTAGTTTGAACTGCTATTTCTTCCTGTATCGAGAGATCCATTGTAGGAATAGCTAAGAGATGATAGTTTGGATCTGAACCCGAGAAGAGGAAGATCCAGGGTATTCTATTACTAACATCCCTGAATATCCTAAGACCCGAGAGGGAACCTAGCATATTCTGAGGTGTTGATATGTCATTCCTTGAGAGAGGCTCAATGACATATCATTGATGGTTCTAGTCATGCATCATGAGAGCTAGTGGGATAACCCCACAGGACAGATGCCACAGTGCGTACTAGATGCTTGCTTAGGTGTTCAAGGGTTTTCTATGCCTAGGAATGGGTGCATAGACTGCTCGGTCTGCGGCTACATAGCCAGGAACTCCTTTTCTATTTATTAGTAGAATCATGCGAACTCCATTTTCCTTTGTTTTCTTTTCTTTGTTTTGTTGTAATTCATGACAACCCACTAGACTAGTTCTAGCACATTCTTTTATCGACTATTGCTTTTGGCTTATCTGACCCATGAATGAATCTTTGGCGTCCTAAACATCACTGCGTCCCTGTGTTTAACCCCATATATCTACTTCAACCCTGTAATAAAAGTCGCGGGCGTCCTAGAAGGTTTCAGGTTTATAAATGTAAAATCTTGATTCCTTACTGTATCCCGCGTTTGTACCATAGACATGAGAAAAAGGAGGACAGTGCATCAACGTTTTTGCATCGTTGTCGGGGACGTGGTTTTCCATGTTTACATGCCTGAAAGATTCTGTTTTGTCACTATAAGCCTGTATATATATGCATAGTTTTCCTCTTGCTTTACGCATATTTGTTCATATATTCTTAATAGTTTTTCTTTTCTTATACCTCTTTTAGCCATGGATCTTGCTTCTGCAAGACGGGTTATTTTCGTCCACCTATCCTCCTGAATTTTTCTATAGTTTCGACTGCTGGCAATGAATTGAAGGCTAGAGTTAAGACTTAAGCATTGTTCATTTTTCCCCCGATCTTTTTCCTTCTCCAATGGCTTTTCTCTCGAGCTTCTTCCTTTGGGGTTTAGCTAGAACCGCGACCGCGGTTTATGAGAAGACTGCGACCGCAGTCTAGTTGCCTAGAACTGCGGCTGAAGTCTCGCTTAAGTAAAGTCACGACCGCGGTTATGAAAGCCCAGGGGGAGCCTTTCAGGCCAGGTCTGAATGACATGTCGGGCTGTATACGAGTTTTTGACCGACTATTGCCCTTTTGACTGAGCTTTTTCCTCCTTTTCCAGTTTTTTCGGCATTTTGCCCGTTGCTTCTAGTGCTTCGTGCAAGGGAGAGACCTGGAACTGGGCTATAAATACCCCTGCGGTCATGGTGTTAACCCCCTTCCACCCTTTCTACCGAGTTCCCACCTCCACTTTTCTTTTCTCCTGTTTTCCTCCTCCTTGCTCCATCTGTAGGGAAACAGGGAAGGAGCGTGCATGCCAGCACAGTGGTAGAAATTGTGACTAGACTGACCCCATGGTCATCAGTCAGTGGCCCTACCACTCACTGGCCGAGCACCCCAGGCAGCGCCTAGCTCAGAGGGTCAGAGAGGGATCCTAGTCTTCGAGGTCATGGTTCGTCAGATCGTGGTCTCCTACACAACTGTGATCGCGGAAATCCGGGCACTGAGGTCGCAGTATCCCTGGATACACCACGACCACAGTTCCACAAATCGTGAGTAGCTAAATCGCGGTGCCTTAGCCTTGAACGGTGGTCGTGGTCTTCTATATCGCGATTGCGGTCTCCAGCTAAGTCGCAACCCAATTTGCAGACTGATTCAGTGTGTTTTCGAGGATCTCCTTCGCCGTCAGCCACAATCAAGGTTACCATGTCTACATTTAATATATCGATATCATGGATGCCATGAAGAGTGGTTTTAAAAAGCTCAAGAAGTCCATGACCAGGAAGAAAGGGGAGGGGAGCTCAGCTTCACCATCAAATTACGGGAGCCCCTACCCACGACACACCTCCCAAACTATGAACCCGATATATCAAGATGAAGGTATGCTTTGCACATCGAGGTTTGATTCGCAAGATTTTGGCTCTGGTTTCCACAGTCTCATTGGCACACCTATGGATACCCACAATGGAGGGTCGGTACAAGAGGCATTACGAGAAAGGATAGAGATAGGGTGACATGACGCTGAACTCCAAACCTCGACCGGGTATCAAGACGGTCCGACAGTTCTTCATAGAGCCTCATCTGTAGGAGATCAGCGTCGACAGTCTGCAGAGCGTTCAATTTTCTTACGATGGTCAACTTCCTGGAGAGATTCTTTCCAGGGGAACAGACACCAAGCAGCTCATATTGGTGTCAAACATAGCTCAATCCCCTCGTCGTTCTTTCTGAGCATAAAGCAAAAGCTAAATTTTAACTCTCTTCTTGGAGACAAACATAGACTTACGGGCCTTAGGTACGCCTATCCAGGAATGTTGATTAGACTCAGGATCCAGGAGCAAGTTGACAGATACCTTACTGGCGTTGGACTTGATGTGCTTGCATACGTACAGTGCAATGCTTACCATAGACTCACTTGTGAGTTTTATGCCACACTAGAGCCATGCAAGGATCACCAGTACACTATACTACATTTCTGTCTCCTTAACCAAACCCCCAAGGTTACAATGGAAAGATTGAATAGTTGGTTATCAAGATTTGTTGAAGATTGTGCCAAAATGACTAGGAGGGTGGATAGTGACATTGGACTACAACTTCAACACTATCGAAGAAGGGAAAATGATCACAGGGGAAGACAAGTATTCCACAAAAAGATCTAAAAGCTCACACATTCACAACCCGGCAATCCATTATCTACATCGGGTGCTAACCAACTACGTCTTGGAGAAGCATGACAGTCAGGGGGCGCTCAGTGCATCTGACCTCTACATTCTATAGTGTGCAGTAATGGGAAAGAAAGTGAATGTGGGGAACTTCATAATTTGTCACATTCACAACTCCTTCAAGAAAAAAGTCTAATTCATGCCAATGGCAGGTATCATAATGTTTATAGCGTGCCATTTGGGAATTGGGGATGAATAGTTAGCACTCATGCAAGATACTGCCAAGTGGTCAAGATTAGACTTAGACCACTTGATCCATTCAGGAATGATCAGAGAGTGCAACACTGGTTATCTTTACATCTTTGGTCACTATAAACACAAAATGTTACTGTCAGCAAACCCAGAGTTCCCATGTCAAACGTCAATTATGGACATCTCTCTTTTAGACACCCATGGTAACATTCATCATATGAGTGGAGCCGCGAGAGCTTCTTCTTATGTGCCACCAGTGTGAAGGATTCATGAGGGGGAACAACAGACGGGGTTGACTTTCAAAAACATACCTTATCAGGAAGGACCCTATGGGGGGTACCTACTGCTGAATATTTACAAAACCCCCAGCAGTCGTACATGCCATATGATAATCAGAAGAACTTCTATGACTTCATGATAGGTTTTAGAGCTAACTCCAGAAGGCGGTTCGACAATTTGGAGCAAGACGTGCAATATCTCAGAGAAAGATTCGTTATGGTCTTTCCTCCAGAGCTTCAATAGTTTTATCAGCAACCATCTCAACAACCCCCCGTGTCTTATCATCAACCTAGACCCAACGTCTATCAGCTGCCCCAAAGCTTTGATTAGGCAGTTCAGTTTTAGCAAGACTTGAATCAGAACTTCGAAAACACACCGATCAGTCTAGACAACTTGGATCAATATTTGAATAGCGACTATCAATAAGCAGTTGCTCGTCTCATTCACCCATCGTGACAAGAATAACTTCTTGAGCACGAGCAAGGATTATAACCTTGGGGGAGGCAGTCAGGGTGTACCCCCACCTCCTTCTCCTTTTCCCTATTAAATTATTATTTTATTTATTCTTATTTTCCTTGTATACATACATCATTTAGGACATTAATAAATTTCCTTTTATCTATTCATCCTTTTGGCATGCATGTTTACTTCCTGCATTTTAGTTTTAAAATTTTCAAAAATCTTCAACTTTTTAGCTTTGTAATTATGTCTATATGGTGTGAATCTAATAGATAAATGATGGACTTTATGCCTAAATGCACAGTTTTCATCTTAACAATTGCTTGACCTTTTGCTTGACTTGCTCTTTGACTCTTTCCTTGAGTTTGGAAATAAATCCAAGGTTATGTCCCTTTTTATAGCTTAAAGCTAAATTCCCTTAATCTAAGTCGTGAATGGCAAATCCATGGTAAAGGGTCGTTGGAATGAGCTAAAACACGATCAAAGAATCCAAGCTGTGGTTTCACGGTCTTGCCTCTATTCTAAGGATTCTTGAATCATAATTGCAACTTTTCACACAAGTGTCAAGCAGATCATGATGGGCTTTGAGCTATGATCAATATGAAGTGTTTTTCCTTGATGGACTACGCACCCTCTCACCTTAGATTGAGTCAAAAAGATGAAAAATATAAAAAGTTGCAAAAGAGGCTTGGCCGCCCACAAAATTCCAAAAATATCTATATAGTTCTCACCCAAGCCTACAAAATAGAATGCAGAGAATAAAAGCCTGAGCGTGAATAAATGAGCATTGTTTTCTCTTTTAGGAGAGTTGAGGATGGTGCCCAGTCGGTGTATGACTATGCTCACGAACGCGGGTATGTCGTGCCTGGTAGTATCACTCCAAATGCTCATTAGAGGGTCACTAGGAACCCCTAGGAGACCTATGAGATCATCCCAGTAGCAGGGTTGGTTCGAGCATAGTATGAGGAGTTCATCTCACTGCTTTGGACCAACATGTTTGGACTGCAGGGACTATTGCTCGCTACATGGACCAACCTGACGTAGATCGGGAACCTCAAAAGTCATTAGAGTCTTTTTGCTTTGTTTCTTAAGACATGAATAAGTGAGAGGAGTGGTGTTCCTAATTAGTATGCATGGATTCATGGTGATGGCTCATTGCTCATCACCCGTGAGATCACCTATGTGACAATTCTTTCATATTTGAATTCAAACCCTCATGAGTATCGACAGGATGTTGTGAATTTGCTTAATCTTGTCTGGAAACTCTTTGATCTTGCTTTAGCAGGACTGTGGTTGATTGGTGGGGATTTGTTCTAAAATGTCATGGATCAAGAGAATAGATGCTTTAAACTGTTTTTCTTAACTTTAGCATTGATTGTCAAGCTTAATTTGGATGTTATCTTTTTGTTCTTTGAGCACAGTCTTACTTACGGACAAGAAAGTTTTAAGCTTGGGGTAGTTGATAACGCCCAAATCTGCGCATATTATCTATGCATTTTATCTATAATTTCGTGTCACTTTAGTATTAATTTGCCTTAAATAAACCATGTTTCTTATCTCCTGGTAATTTATGCCCTTTTCTAAATAAAGACCGCTCAACTAGCCAATTTTGGGACTTGCAGGCACCGGATCTGAGAAGACATCTTTACTCCATGATTTCTCCCCAAGTCCACACATTTTTGCAGCAGTGAAGTCTACACCACGACCGCGGTCCACATGGCCTCGAATGCGACTGCGGCCAGGATGCACACTGCAACTGTGGTCCTCACCATCGCCACAGCCGCGACCGCAGTCCACATGGCCTCAACTGTGATCGTGGCCAAGACACACACCGCGACCATGACTGAACTAACCATGACTGAGGTATACACCTCGACCGTGGTGCCCAGCCTCAGCCAAGGTGGTCAGCTGGCCTCAACTATGACCGCAAAAGGCACATCGGCTACATAACTGTGACCAGAGGTCCTCACTGTGACCGCGGTAGTTGAAGCCACAATATAGTTCAGAGTCGCGATCACACCGCCCATAAATACCTGTCCCTCTCCACCTGAGAGAGGGTTCGGATCTGGGGTGTTTTTCCAACAATTGGTCTCAACCCAGTGAGGTTCTCGGAGTGTCGTGGGAGAGTTTGGAGGTTTGAAGGGCCCGAAGTGCTCATCCTATGCCCGCCTCTTTAGCATGCTTTCATCTTCCACCACTTTTCCACCTCCACCCACAGACCGAGCTATTGTTTGGGGAGGATCTAGAGAGGAAGGAGGCCAAGGTGTCTGGATGACCAAGGAGGGGGGCTGAAAGATGAGATCTGGCCCTTACGGAGGCTAAGGAGCGAGTGCCACCTCTCCACTATGGGATGAATCTCTTCTTCTTCCTCCTCATTTCTTCTGTACCCCTTGCTGTCCTGTACAATGATGTTCTTCCATCTTTGTTCGGGGCCAACAATGATTATCCATGGCTAGTTGGGCTCCTTCTTGACTATGTAGCCTGATCTGGGCATGTATATGTACTTTTTCCTTAAGCAAGTAGATTCATATCAGATCTAGTATGTTGCGTGTTCTATTTTCTCTTTCTAAGTTATGATTGCTATATTGGTTGATCTCTTTCTAGTTTGAACTACTATTTATGCATGTATCGAGAGATCCGTTGTAGGAATAGCTAAGAGATGATAGATTGGATATGAACCCGAGAGGAGGAAGATCCAGGGTATTCTGTTCCTAACATCCTGGAATATCCTAAGACCTGAGAGGGAACTTAGCATATTCTGAGGTGTTGATATGTCATTCCTCGAGAGAGGCTCGATGACATATCACGGATGGTTCTAGTCATGCATCGTGAGAGCGAGTGGGATGACCCCAAAGGACAGATGCCATAGTGCATACTAGATGCTTTCTTAGGTGTTCAAGGGTTGTCTACACCTAGGAACTGGTGCATAGACTGCCTGGGATTCAGTTACATAGCCAGGAACTCCTTTTTTCTTTATTAGTAGAATCCCACGAACTCTATTTTCCTTTGTTTTCTTTTCTTTGTTTTGTTTTAATTCATGACAACCCGCTAGACTAGTTCTAGCACATTCTTTTATCGACTATTGCTTTTGGCTTATCTAACCCATGAACGAATCTCTAGCATCCTAAACATCACCACGTCCCTGTGTTCGACCCCATATATCTACTTTGACCCTGTAATAAAAGTTGTGGGCATCTTAGAAGGTTTCAGGTTTATAAATGTAAAAGCTTGATTCCTTACCTTGTCCCACGTTCATTCCATGGATGTGAGAAAAAGGAGGACAAGGCATCATTTATTTTTATATTTTTCATGTATTGGCAAGATGGAGAATGTGTGAACTAGACATGTATTTCACCTATGCTCTAGCTTTAGGGGTAGTGTTAGAATAATTAGTTTATTATGTACGTGATCCTAATTGTCTTGGACCATTAGTGTTAGGTTTTCTTCCCTTGTAACTGTCTCCTCTCCTATATATAGAAAGATATTTTCCTTCTATCTAATAAGAATAGATCCCACTAGTTTCTCATCTTATTGTCCACATGGTGTTAGTATTGACAAAGAAGAGTTCATCCCACCTACAGGTGGGGTCCATCTCTCCTAGACTTGGCACCCTCCAGACATCCTCCTAGACTATATAATTGTCTTATTTTCTCATTATTCTACAGAAAAAAAAATTACATCCATCACCAACTAGCATCCCTTATATCCATATATGCCAACATATAACAAAGGTGACCATCTTCCTTGGAATTTCATCCATTGTCTACCCCCAAAATTTGATCATCCGATGAAATGCCATGCCTACACCGATCATACTAAAGTTAAACAACTCAACTATTATGTCCATCAGGCTTGCATGTCATATCTCAAGGAATATAAAGAATAGTTGTGATGGAGAGTTTCATTTCTCCTCAATCATGAGTCAACAAACCAACCACATAAAAGATGCTTTCCATTTTTCTCAGTCACTATATTTTTGGGTTTCCCCATCTCTGGATCTGAGTTGTCACCTGTAACCTATCCTAATCTAATTGAGATATTATGCACATAGTTAGATCCATATCTCCTTCGACTTCTAGGTCGCATCCATGACTGACCTTCCTAGGTCATTGGTTTCTTTGTAGTGGAAAACCAAATCCTCTATAGTATTGGTGGGCTCATCACCAAGTACAAGGATGCGTCAAACTCATTTACATATATCCATTCATCTATTTGACATGATCTATGCCTCAGGACCTAACGATCTCTATTGGAAGGGGGTGCTTTCCTCAAACTAATTGCTTCATCAATATATAAAAGGAAAACCACAAATTACTTTTAAACTTAATCATTTCCCCACTTTATTCTTTTCTTGGAGTTTTACTAAATATTGTTGACCGAGTCCACAAGACTTATAGTGGAATGTCTCTAATAGTTTCCACAAGAACAAGACTTATCAAATATTTTTTGTTTAAACCCCTACTCATCTTATGGAAACCTCAACACTACGCTCCCTCTATTCTCATATCTGCAACACAAGCAACAACTCTAAGTCTTCCCAGTGCAAAGCAACAAATGCCCAACCTAGTGCCACTATCATCAGTCATACTCAAGATCTTATCACATTGATATGTCTGCATCTAAAGAAAATGACCATATGCCTATATATTGGACACAAAAGACCTCGTGCTAATTTATAAAACTATAAGAAAAAGGTGAGTGGGTTTTTTTTCTTCTTCCTCTCCATGTGGTTCCCTAACACACATGGCTTTGTGCATTTATTTGAATTAGAAAAATTCTTGTTGCATATCACAATGCCTATAATATTGTGATTTTATTTATCCTACCTGCCTATATACTGGTAGTTCTTTGCTCTTCCTACCATGTCTTTATATAGGTAGTGCTTTATATCTTTACCATCATTTACATATAAATCCTCTAATACTATTTATGACTTTCCACCTCAACCTCTCATGATCTTTTTGTTGGTTGGTGCAAGGGGGAGAATAAAGGAACATGAGTAGAGGGAAGCTATGAAATGGAGGATACAAGACAAAGAGAAGAATCCATGTCATCTGACCACGTTGCCAAATTTCTAAATATTCATCTGTCTTGTTTACACCTATTATGGTGCATATTCATATAGTAATCGTGTCTCAAACACGTGCCCACATTCTATGACACATATTCCTATAACACCACTCGTATCTCAACCGCCTCTTGTTATTCTAATATCGGTGCTTCTTACGTGGAACTACATGGACAACAATGGTGACTAATATGACTTCTACAAATACCTTCCATACCTACTGTACTCCGTATGCTAGTTAAAATTTTAAAAAATTATTCATGATTTCTCTCGTGGGTCTAGCAATTGTCAGTTTTACGGGGAGTCTAATATGCAATTTATGCTTCTATATCAATGTTATCTTCCTCAAGGGAATAAGACCTATTTACTGCTACATTTTAGCTTCTTTAAGAAGAGTGTTAGATTTCTTCAATTGTTGTGTCGCAAGATTCATGGGGAGATTATTTCTTGTCAGGTGAGTTTGATTTCTATATAGTATATTTTATCTTTTTCATGTATTGACAAACTGGATATGTGTTTCATCCATGCTTCATCTTGAGGGGCAGTGTTAGAATAATTATTTTATTATATAAATGGGTCTAATTGTTTTGTCCCATTAGGGTTAAGTTTGCTTCCTTATATGTGCCTTCTCTCTTATATATAGGAGGGGAGTCTGACATCCATTAATATGATCCAATTATCCTCCCATCTTATTTCCCACACCCTAGAAGAATAATTAATTTCCTACAATCATCCAAACTAAAATTGAATGTGATTACTATCATAACTTAAGACATGTTTATAAAGATGGTCGCAACAAGCATAACCAACAACAACATTCGAGATCAGCTTCCCATGCGCTGTAGACATGATGTCTTCTACAAGAACAATTGATTAACTTCTGACTCTACTTTGAAAAATCCCACATTCATAGAATAAAATTATTGAAGGATGTCAATCATCCCTCCTGAGTTCTACTAACTCTGTTGTACCTAATCCTTCTATTCCTCCAGGTCAAACTAGTTTTCCCTGGATTTCAGACTCAGGTGCCTCTTTTCATATGAAACTTAATGTAGCATTTAACTCACAAAAACATGATTAACTAATGCGGAAGCGATCACTAAGCAGCGGATTACCAAAAATCACTAAAAATTAAAACCATTTTACAAAGAGGTCCACACATAGGAAAAACTCTTTCATAAAGAACCAGAGTAACTTAATTACATACTGGTTCACAAGTACATGTCCTGTATCATCTTTTTTTGAGGATTACAAGCATCAACTGCCCTATTAAACTAAATTCAGGCAGTATAAAATCTTGAGGCACTGAGCCAAAATCTCGAAAGTACTAACTACTACTCCGAGGACCTGAGAGTACAGAGATGACACATAGGACTCTATATACATCTAAACAAGGCATAACAACCAGTGTCTCCACCTGAGACTTCACTGTTGTCCCTGCTGTTGTTGTTGCTATCCTTCACCTATTGAAGGATTCCTGCCTCCTCGTCTGCGTCCACCTAAAAATGTGGTTCCCACGGGGGTGAGATAATTGTAATTTGCCCCAGTAAGAGATATAACTCTCCTCCATAATTATTGTTATTGCAGTTTAATAAGAATAAACTGAATAGAGGAATCATAATTGTTTGATAGCAGTTACTTCATTGTCCAAAAGATTATAACATTATTCTTATCTAAAGCATTGCAGTTATAACTAAATAAAGCATCATGTCACTTATCCATTTAAGGAATATAAAGAACATGTATAACATTTGATCATTGTAGAGTTATAACTGTAGCATATACTCTCTTTAGGCTTAGATCACATAACTAATGCCTGGCATTGTCTTTGTGGAATTATGGCTTGTGGCCATACTCTTTTCATAAAGTATTGGGATCTTAATCCCTCAGCTCATCAAGTACAATTCCATTTCTTAACAAGTTCATCATCATGATTATAGAATATGGGTATTTGAACTCTTAACTCATCATAGAGTACTTGTTACCACTTATTAGGTAACTTAATACCTTCAAGTCATCTGACCAAGGACATTATGATTCTTACTACACAAAGCATTGCACATAGTTCACAAAGCTCATATCACCTCTTATTACCCCTTAATAGGCAATAAGGCATATTATGACTTATAAAGCCCATAAACAGTTTCAATATACAGAGCATCATAGTTTATAGGTTTGGATTACCCTTTTCATAAGGCATGTTATCTTACATTCAACAAGGTGCATTACATCTCAATGTAACAATTGACATGACACATCTCATGCGTCACTCGTCCAATTATATTGGACTTAAAACACATCAAGGTATATCAGTATTGGGGTGTTGGATGTGATATCTATCATATCTTGATGTATCACTTCCCTTAACACCTTCATCTTACTTGAGTTCATCCACTTAGCTTATATTAGGATATTCCCCATCCTAATATTTTATGTACCAATTCATCACATTCATCATGTAATGTATTGGTCATAATCCACCTGTTTAGAATATACAACCATTGTCAATGATATGGACTCATCCTTGAATTAGGAATTATTATTTTAGGGATATCCATTATCAACCCATCTAGGTATTACATTTGTCAATACATTAATCACTATTCCATTATTAGGAATAGGATTCTCCATATTTATAATTTGAGGATTCACATAGTATTTTCCATATATTATATGGATTTCACATAGTATTGCTCTTCATTAGAGATTCACATAATCATCCTTCTATACCAGGGTTTTACCTAGTATTATGTGAAATTAAGATTTCACAATACATCACCAAGTGATAGGGCTTCACATAGCATTAGTAGCACTACCCTATATTAGGGTTTCATGCAATTTTACCCCATTTTAGGGATTAAGGTTTACCATTAACATCCAAGTAGGGTTTCACATACCTCATTACCCAAATTAGGGTTTCTTGCATTATTACACTAAGTTAGGGTTACATCATCACCCTAGATTTATGGTTTCACTCATCTTTGCCCCAAATTAGGGTTTCACATGGCCTTGCCCTAAATTAGGGCCAATGTATATCAATCTTTTCAATGAGGATTTCATGATCTCATCATTATGGATCAAACCCTGATTACATATTTATTCATAATGAGAGAATTAGAGCTTATTATGTAAGCAATCATCTCTCCCATTCTCTCTACCTCTCATCCTCTCTAGGATGTTAAATACTCCAAGATTGATCTAGGTCAACTCTTCAATTAAGTACACATAGTTAGGGTTAACCTTCATAATCATCATTGATCCACATCATTAATAATCAAGTAGCTATTTGATGTTTGATCATATTCGGTGTCCAAATGGTTTAACCAATTTGAACCTCAAAAGGTCTTGGTCACTTAGACCTCAAATGGTCTTGGTCACTTAGACCTCAAACGGTCTTGACCAATAAGTTCAAATGGTTTGAAACCGTTTAGCAAAGCTAGTACTTGAAATCGTTTAGACCAAACATATTGAAACTGAATGACTTGGGTCTCCAAACGGTTTGAGACCGTTTGGACTCAAACGGTCTTGAAACCATTTGGTCCCAAACGGTCTTGAGACCATTTGGACTCAAACGGTCTTGAGACCGTTTTTTCCAAACACTCTCTAAACCGAATGGACCAAAAAGGGTCTTCAACACTTCAACAATTCAAGGTTCCAATCCGTGGACCAACTATCAATTGGGCCACCAATTTATTCTTCAATTGAACCACTGAATCACCCTTCAATTGGACCTTCAATTAGGGTTTTGAACCCTATTGAACTAGGGTTGATAATCAAGAAACCATCACTTAGGGTCTTGAAACTGAGGATCCATCAATGGTTAACATTGTGGATCTAATTCAATTGAAATCAGTGAACCATCATCATTACATGATATGACCTGACCTCAAACGGTCTTGAATGACCCCCAAACGGTCTTGAGGTCATTTGGATGATCTCCAAATGGTCTTGAGACCGTTTTCCTCAAACCACCATTGAAATCTATGACATTCACTTAGGGTTTCCATCATTGAATCAATCATCACTTAAGCTATTGATTGTAATTCAATTTGATATCTTTGGGTCTTCAAGTACTCAACCCTAGACCTAAAATCGGTCTTGGTTGACCTCCAAACGGTCTTGAGACCGTTTGGGTGATTCACAAATGGTTTTGAAACCATTTGGGTCAATCAACCCAAAACATCAACTTAATCAATTGCAAAATCAACACTTAGCCGATTAGGGTTTCTATTTGAAGGATTGCCCATATGTTGAATTAATCAATTGGAGACATTGGATCATCATCCAACACATACTAGGGTTCAGACATCAAATGGTCAACCCATCCAAATGGTCAACTCCTCTAAACAGTTTGGGGTTCAAGTCTCCAAACGGTTTGGTGAAACCGTTTGGACCATTTTGTTGAAACCGTTTGCAAGAGATATTTGGGGAGGTGTGTGCTTATGATGATGTCATCATCATCAAGCTCCAAACCCATGAAGTTTTTTGTGATTTCCATGGTGGTTGCATCAATCAACCAAATTAAATTCTAAAAATGAGGGAGACATCAACAATTGATAAGGAATTCAATGCAATAACAATATTAAGGGTTCAAGTTATAAAACCCGCCTCTAATTGAGATCCAAAGCTTCAAGATCACGTCAACAATGGTGGATGCAACTCCTTTCACTATGCCAAGGCTCGTCCTCAAGCTTTGAGTGAAAAGGAATGGTTAGAATTGAAGACGAGATCAAGATATGAAGAATTCATGCATTGATTTTCGATTTTTACCATGGATTCAAGGTGAAAGGAGGTCAAAAAGCTTACCAACAGGTTGGGGGTCTTCCTCCTGATCCTCTAAATCTCCTTTGGTCGTTTTCCAAGCAAGGGAAAGAAGTGGAAATGGAAAAGCCTTTGTTTTGGCTTGTAAAGGGTCTTTTTATAAGAAAATCAATGAGAGAGAAAATGCTTTATAAAAATTCATTTAATCCCAAAAATAGTGCCGCCTCTTCCCCCTCAACTTCTTGTATCTGAGGCTATATTCTTTGCCTCTTATTCCTCTCAATTATCCATGATTTAAATAAAAGCAAATCAAGCACCTTAAATCATATAATACTAATATCCACAAGTGAGTGGATATTTCTTTTTCTTATAATAATGTGAGTGAGTTATCCACTTCCCTTGGATATTTTTGTCGCCTAGCAAAGGCATAAATGTGTTCACACTTGAACAAATTCAACCATCTCATTTTTGGTTGAAGGCCCTTCAATTATTTTATTTATTTTTGTATTAAATGAAGTAAAGTTCCAATTATGCTTAAATCTTGATTATTTTAATATCAAGATTCTCTCTCCTCCAAAATGATTCTAATGAGGCGCCCCTCTCATTTTATTGCCTCAACATGATGCCAAGATGCATTAGGGACCTTATTGAATTGGTAATTTGCATATTGAACCCTGGATTTTGGGTAAATTGCACATTACACCAAAATTAGGTTTTAATGCACAAACATTGATTTATCAGCTCTTTCTTGGTACTCAGGCTACCACAAGCCATACATCTACATCATATTCATTCTCATGATGCTTCAACACATCAGGAACATCTTATCATGTAACATTTGCAATTTAACCCCTCAACTTGGGTAATTTTCATTTTAGTCCAAAACAAGCAAAATAATGTTTCAGCATTATTCAAAAAGGACTAAAATTGAAATATAAGCTCCTCTTGAGCCTTAATTACTTTCCACAAAATAATATTAAGCATATAATTATCTTTCTTAATCAAAACACCTAGGGTTAAAGCATAACCCAGGTAAGGGATGTTACACTTAATGACAACCAACTAATCAACTGCTCTTCATCCTCAAACTATAAAACTATTTGGAGTGCTAATGAAGCACATGGCATGTTTCCTTACACAAAACACTGAAGAACTAACCCTTCACTGCCCTCAACTTTTGTGTGTGCCAAAATTTCAATGAATCTAATGTCTCGTGGACAACTAATTGACATGAATTGTTTTTTTTATTTTGAAAATTCTCTTGTCACGTGGATGATCGCCCAACACAAACTCTCACTGGAGTTGTCCATCACCATCATGGGTTATATAGACTTAATTATCTACAATTGGGTAGTGGATGTAGTAATTCTATCGTGAAACACTGATCACCTAAGATCTCATATCCAAAATAGAGGTGGATCTGGAGTAATCAGACTTCAAATTTGTTACTTGATACTTAGATGCCCGCAATAATAAGTATGATGTCCCAGTACCACACAATGAGATAAATCAAAACAAACCACACGATCAATGACTAAACATCACATAACCAAAAACCATGTAAATTAAAATCAATATCATATTACCATAATGTGCGGAAACATATTACACAAAGGTCCATAAACCTCTATTGAATCACATGCCATAATAGGGATTTACATCTACCACAACTTGGATACAAAAGAGATCATGTTACACATATACATTTCATGTATATACAAACCATGGCATATGCCAAAACAAGTGTCGACATACATCATCTACAAAACACATCCCTTCTCAGACCTGAGAGTACAAGGACAACACTAGGACTCTACTACAACACTAGTATCTATCTAACCTTCCTCGTCTACTGATCTATGAGTTGCCCTTCCTCAATAGCACGATCCTAACCAGACCTATGATGACCACATAAAAATATGTGGCATCCCACGAGGTGAGACCCATGTCCTAGAGAGAGATATAACTCTCAACCAATAGTTTTATTGCCACAGATATATTACTATTAAACATGATGAGAAAATTTAGCTAAATGAATTATTTAAACTAATTACACGGGTTAAGTAGATTGAATAGTTGTAACTAGAATAAGCATAGCCTCATAATAAGAAGGAATATAAAAACATGTATAACATTAATTTCTCTTACTGCAATATATAACAACTGAGAAATATAAGAAATAAGCCAAGGGTAATCATTCAATGTGAAGTGTGTTTAACCCTACACAGATATAATACACAAATGTATTACATCTTTCATTAATTTTGTGAGGATTTGAATCATACCACCCAAATACAAATAACCACTTCTAAGTCAGAATCAGTGCTATACAAGATCTAGGAAGAGTTAGAATCTAAGATCTTTCCCCACTCTGTCAATACGACTGAACACCGCAGTGACATATCAGTCAAACTGCCACCAGTGACATATAGTCAAGATGAAAACACCTAGCCCGCCTTGGTACATGTCACAATGCTAGACAGCTAGGTACAAAACCCTACCACCAAGGTACAACTATAGTTGTCCTCCAATCACATCACATATATATAATCATTGAGACACAATTGTAGTTGTTCTCACACTGAGGTATGATTGTGGCCATCCTCAAAACACCTAGAGTCAAGATGACATGGACACATAGTCACTTGCACCTTGCATACTCAATAGTATATGCTCCGAGTTTCCCTTAGGAATACTCATTTAACCATCCAACAAGTCCTAACACTGTGATGGATCAATTGTATAGGTCAACTACATGATTAGGGTTTCACTTGATTAGTTAAAACCAATTAGGTATCTTTTAACATCATCAATCAAGTTACGTATAAACCCTAGAAAGGTTCTACAAATATAAGGTAGATTGCAACTTCAGAAGATATAAAATGTATAAACTATAAACTTGTCACATCACCACATGGTAATGTTCAGTGTTACACATGAGCCACCATTATCATCGCACCATAATGGGATATCAATCCCTAATCACATCACACAGAGGATATCACCTCAAAATGGGGCACAAAGCCACCACCAAGGTCATAAGACCTTTTATTCCCTACAAGAACATTATTATCTCTCCATGCCTCATCAAGGCTTGTCACCATTGCCACACATGTATCACATAAGTTCAGCATAACCATGCATTTAAGAACCATAATGCTTATGTAATCACATATTAAGGTTAAAACAACTCAAGAGCGATAAATTTCTCTATCAACATGCTAATCACTCGAGCAAGCTAAGCAAGATTATCATAGATTTAAAATAGGGTTAAGTTCAACATAACAAGTCTATTTAGGGTTTCAAATCAACAATAGAAGTAAATCATAATTACCATTCTCTCCAAAATTCTTGGAACAAGCAAGTCAATCACTATCATCACAAGGTTAATGAAACAGGACAAGTAGAGTCCAGAAATCATCATCGACTGAAGAGACTGGGGATCACCATATTTATAAGTCAAATAGATGAGTTACCCTCATCGACCACTCAAGTCAACGCATAGCGACCGAAGAAAAACACCAACCTCTCATAGACTAAAGGGACTTGAAGCCCTTGGCAACCAAGGATATAACTCAACTTCTCATCGACCGAAGAGGATTCAAATCATCAATGACCACATGCATCAAGTCTTGGAGACAAAAGGAAAACATGAAATCACCCTCGATCAAAGAGGACACCTTATCATTCATAGCGAGCATCCATGGGGAACATGCCATCATCAAACACATAAAACACATACAACTTAAAGACCTCATGACTCAACATCATAGCAACCTCATAAAGAGAGAGAAAAATCATCAACCAAAAGATCAAATAGGTTGAGTATCACCATGAAGAAAAATATCTCCAAGGTGTAAAACATAGAAAGAAACCAACTTCAAAACCCAAAATTTGACCACCAACATGAGAGAAAGAAAAATCATGAATAAAGAGACAGAATCAACATTTATTACCAACATACATGTATCAAAAACCTCCATCATAATCAAGATGAAAAAACATTGATAATGAGAAAGAAACCAACATTTAACACATGCATGCAAGGATCACAACCTCCATCGTAAGAAAGATTTCCAGTACAAAGATTAGGGTTTCATCAAAGATAGGTTAATTTATACAAGATCACCATTAACATAAGCCCTATATCATAGATAACATCACCACCACGTTTTCAAGGATAGATTATTTGCATGCAAGTTAAGTTCAAAAATAATCGAGGAGAAAGTTATATAACACTCCATCACAAGGATGAAGCAACTCCAACATCAAGGAGATCCAAGAAGAAAGAGAGGAAACACTAGCTTGATCACCTCCACATCCAAGCTAGCACCACTTCAAATAGAGAAGCAAAACCCTAGTTAAAGGAGCACGATATTGAAAGAAATACCCTACCAAAAAGACAAGAAAAAGGAATTCTTCATGCTCATCTCAAGCACTACCGTAGAGAACCATGGATTTGGCCAAGATGAGAGAAGTTACTCAAGCTCAACTTCATGCACCACCATGGAGAACCATGGGTTCATACAAGAAGATACGGAAGAGAGGTAGGGTAGCAAGAAGATGAAGATCAAGAGGGTAGATTATTTACCCAAATCAAAGAGAAGATCAAAGGATCACCAAATGATCACCAAGGAAGGGTTGCTTCAAACCCTAGCTTGAAATGCAAGAGGTTAAATCACTTTACCAAGGTTGAGCTTCTTCCTTAACCATTAACACATGAGGTACGATCTCTAAGAAAGAATAGAGAAGGAAAGGGTGTAAAGAGTTTACTTGCATGCAAAGGGAGGGGTTATATAGACAAGGGTTAGAGAGAGAGAAGGGAGGTTAGGTGTCATGTAAACATGTGCCACTTGTTCACCATATCTCATCCATGCAAGCACTAAGCTCATGCATGAAACCATGATGATAAAAATAAAGAAAAATAGAAACCTACTTGTCCAAGAAACCTCTTCGACCAATGAGTAGCGACCACTAAAGCACCTTTGGTGACTGATGATGATCAAAGAAGCAAATAGTTGCAAGTTGTGGGATCCTTGGTGACCTAGAGGGGTGATGAGGCTCTTTGACTACCAAGATTAGAGCACAAGGAATCATCATCGACCATTGAAATATATGTCCAACAAAAGCTCATCGATCACTAAAACAAGGTGACTCCTCACTAAAGGTCAACATCAACTAGGGCATCTAAGAAAACCCTAAACATTAGCACAACATGCCACCTCATCAACCCAAGGTACCACAAGGCTACTTTGGGGTGCCACTCTCTCCAACATGATGTCAATACATGTGAGACACAACAAGCATGTGACAAATTGCAAGAAAAATCATAAACATGGGTAAACTGAAACAAGGTCCAAAACAAGCACATATATGTAAAGCTAACTCAAACAACATCCAAACTGGACCAAACTTGAAACATAAGACTATCACATGTTATTAAAGCACATAATGAGATTAGATTAAGGTTTTAAGAATCCAATTATGCTATGAAAGCAATATCAACAAAAAAATCTAGGTGAGCGGTTTTACAACCCTAAACCCCTAATAAGAATTTTGCCCCCAAAATCCTACATGAACAAAGATAGGTACTTCATAGGAATCTCATCCTCTAACTACCACGTGGCATCCTCCATGCCATGGTGATGCCACAAAACCTTAATAAGAACTATATCCTTCTTCTTCAACATGTTCACCCTCCTATCCAGGATCAACGCAAGACCCTCAACGTACGACACATACTCCTCCAAATCAACCTCCATTGGTTACAACGTCAACTCTGTAATAGGGTGGCACTTCCTAAACTTAGAAACATGGAAGATTGGGTGCAACATATGCAACTATGATGGTAACTCCAACCTGTAAGCCACCTTCCCAACACATGCCCTGATAGAATAAGGTCCTATAAACCTGGGAGCACCCTTACCCTTCTTCCTAAACCTCAGAATGCCCTTCCAAGGAGAGACCTTGAGATACACCTTGTCTCCCACTTGAAACTCTAAAGTCCTATGATGATTATCAATATAAGACTTCTGTCTATCCCAGTCTTCCTTCAACCATTGTTGTATAACTTTGATCTTCTCTGTAGTCTAATGTACAAGCTCTAGACCCAAAAGTCGATACTCACCGGTCTCATACCAACAAAGTAGTGACGGACAACACCTCTCATACAAGGCTTCATACGATGCCATATATAAACTCCTCTGGTAAATGTTGTTGTAGGAAAACTCTATCAAACTCATGTACACATCCCAACTTCCAAGAAACAACAAGACACAAGTTCTCAACAGCTCCTCCAAGATCTGAATGGTCCTCTCTGACTGGCCATCTATTTGTGGGTGAAACATTGTATTGAACCTCAGTTGTGTACCCATGATTGTATGCAGATGCTCCCAAAAATGGTGGGTAAACTAAGGACCTCTATTAGACACTATGGTAACTAGGATACCATGTCGACAAACTATCTCATCAACATAAGTATGTGCCAACTTCTTTACTATATATGTTGTCTTGATTCGAAAGAAGTGAGCTGACTTGGTCAACCTGTTAACTATCACCCAAATGAAATCATGACCTTTGGCTATCCTAGGAAGACCAACCAAAAAGTCCATAGTGATATGATCCCACTTCCACTACGGTATAGGCAATGGTTGCAACGTCCTTGTAGGTTTCTCATGCTCAGCTTTGACCTGCTAACACACTACACATCTAAACACAAACTCTGTCATGTCACACTTCAAACCAAGTCACCAATACATGTCCTTCAAGTTGCGGTAAATCTTGGCACTAAATGGATTCATAGCATACATTGAGGAATGAATATCCTCAAGAACCAACTTCCTCAGACCATCAACATCAGGAACCACTGTCCTATTATGGAAAGAAATTGTCTTGTTATCTGTCTCACGGAAACTATCACACTTCTCACTACCAAACTCTACCCTAATATTCTATATCACGATATCAACCTGATGTGCATCTCTGATCTATTGTATCAAGGTAGGATTCACCTATAACTTTTCTAGCAAGCCTTCTAACAGACAAACCTCCAATCGTACGTTCATCTGATGCAATGACACTAACATGTCTCACTTATGGCAGACTGAAGAACACAATTGTGTTGTATCTACAGATGATGACGAAGACAACTTCCTACTAAGTGCATCTGCCACCACGTTCTCCTTCCCTGGATAGTAGTCTATTATGCAATCATAGTCCTTGATCATCTGCATACATCTCCTTTGTCGCATGTTTAGCTCTTGTTTTGAGAAGATATATTGTTTTTGTGATCGGTGAAGATCTGACACTTCTCTCCATAAAGGTAGTGTCTCCAAATCTTCAAACAATGGACCACCACTACAAGATCTAGATTATGTGTCAAGCAGTTCTCCTCGTGTCTCTTAAGTTCTTACAAAGCAAAAGAAATCACATTTTTGTCCTACATCAGCACACATCCCAAGTTGTTCTTCAACACATCATAGAATATGATGTAGCCTTTCCCTTGCCCTGACAGAACTAACACTGGTGCACTGGTCAAATTCTCCTTCATCATCTAAAAATAATGATCATACTTGTCGTCCCAGACAAAAAGTACACATTTCCTCATCAACTTTGTTCAGGGCAACGCCACACAACACTAAAGTTCTTAATGAACCTCCTATGATATCCTGCTAAGCCTAGAAATTTGTCAGTGTCTTCGGCTGCTCCCACTCTAGGACAGGCTCTACCTTCTTTGGGTCCACATAAACACCTTTAGAAGATATCACGTGACCCAAAAAAGACACCTCCATCAACTAGAACTCACACTTATTGAACTTGGCGTACAACTTGTGCTGCCTCAACAACGACAACGCCAGACAAAGATGTTTCTCATGTTTCTATCTATCTCTGGAGTATATGAGGATGTTATCAATAAACACTACCAGAAACCGGTCTAGATACGGTCTAAACACCCTATTCATCAGGTTCATAAAAGTTGTCAGTGCATTGCTTAGCCAAAATGACATAACCACAAACTCGTAGTGATCGTACTTAGTCCTAAAAGCATAATTGGGTATGTTATCTACCTTGATCTGCAAGTAATGATATCTAGACCTTAGATCTATCTTTAAAAACACAACAACACCTCTAAATTCAATGAAGGGATCATATATCCTTAGAAACAGGTACCTATTCTTGATCGTGACCTTGTTCAACTATTGATAATCTATGCAAAACCTCATAGAACCATCATCATTCTTAATGAACAACATGGGAGCACCCCAAGGGTAAGGTCTTGGTCTAATAAAGACTTTATCTAACAACTCTTGCAAATGCTTCTTCAACTCTTGCATCTCCACTAGTTCCATATTGTATGGTGATCGTGTTATAGGTTATGTTCTAGGAACTAGATTGATCTCAAAGTCAATCTCCCTAGGAGGGAGAACACCGGGAAACTCATCAAGGAAAACATATACAAAATCTCACACCACCATCACCTCTTGGATACTAGGACTCATCACATTGGTATCCACAACATGTGACAAGAAAGCCTTACACCCTTGCTTCATCAACCTCTTCACTGTCACAGTTGACACCAAGCACATCGAAAGGATCTTCCTATCTCCTTGAAATATCCACAAAACATCACCATCAAAGAACATCACCACCTTGAAGCTACAGTCTAAGATCACTGATAAGTATCTAAGGTATCCATCCTAAGGATCACATCGAATCCATGCATGTCAAGTGGAATAAGGTCTACTTGAATGATGCGTCTTAAGAAAGAAAGAACGTAGGATGGACACACCTCCCACAACTTAGTGGAACCAACAAGAGGGTTTCTAACCAAAGACTATCAGGTCTACTAACAACAGATAGATAACAACTATCTATCACCTATCTAGTGATAAAAGAGTGCATCACACCTGGATCAACCAAAATAGATACAAAAGAAGTAGAGAAATCAGAATGAAAAAGTTCAATCTAACCTATCATGACCTGTGGATTGTTCACTCCCTTAGGATGACTCATAGCGTAGACATGAGTCATCACTTGTTGTTGTCCACATCCTATAATAGCTTGTCTACATGACCCTGCCTGTGACACCTGACCGCGTCCTCTACTACCACCATTGCCAAACAACTATTGTTGGGAACCCTACAGTCTCTACCTTGGTTGTTGTATCACCTCCTCATCCATCATAGGGAAAAACAAATTTGTATGTCTGATCTTTCCACACTTATAATGAGTTTTAGCCTTGTTCCATGGCATAGATGACCTTGTCATTGACATTGATGTTGTGATGTAGGCTTTAGCTAATGGAAAACTAGGACCTCTGCCCTTTCTCGGGAACCATTGTGATGACGCCATTGACCTCTGCTCAGAGAAAGTTGACCTCTACTATGATTGAGGTGAAGAAAACCTTGATTTGTTAAAGCCTCCATATGATAATCCTAAAACTACACTAGTCTCTTCTTAGCATTTGCTTTGTGTTTCGTGATAGCAAACTACTCGATCCCCCTCACCAACTCCACAAAGATAGATAACATCTCCATGCCATTCAAAGTAGACATTTTCATTGTCATATCCTTACTCAAGCCCTTCTCAAACTGTTGGATCCTCTCCTTATTTGTCACTTCCATGTGAGTACAAAACCTCAATAGTTCCATGAACTTTGTCTCCTACTCATTAATCGACATTGATCCCTACCTGATCTTCTCAAACTATGATATCTTCTCATCAAGATATGTCTCCAGGAAGTATTAACCCACAAACTCATGTTGAAACCCTTCCCAACAGATCAGTACTCTAGGTCTCTTCTCCTCTTCTATGGCCCACCAGTGGTTAGCATTGCCCTTCAATAGATACAAAACATGCTTGACCTTGTCCACTTCTAGGATATTGAGGATCTTAAAAGCCTTCTCAAGCTCAATCAAACAAATATCTGCATTTGTTGGGTCTACCGTACTCACATGCTCGATTTCCTCCACATTCATATGCTCAAACATATTCCCAAAACCCTAGGATTCTACATTGGGGACAACTTCCCTTGCTCGAAGTACGGGCTCTCTATCCATCATATGTGTAATCGTGGCCATCAATTGTCCAAACATGGACTCAAAAGAGGGATTGGCCATAATTACTGGGTCAAACTGAGGCACCGTGGGCTACTCCGACTCCGTCTCCAAAACTCCATCATCATGTGCTTTCCTTATCACACCTCCTCCTGGCACAATAGAGCTACTCTCAGCATGTTCTTTGTACTCTCCAAACATATCTTCATAAGAATAAGCTATGATCAGATATCTTGGATGATGCAAGAATAGACACATATCCTAGTCCTATGTCCCTATAGACTCAGCAAACCTAGAGCTCTGATATCAATCAAACTGTGACATCCCAACACCACACAATGAGTTAACTCAAGACAAACCACACAATCAATGGCTAAACATCACATAACCAAAAAAATCATGTAAATTAAAGTCGATATCATATTACCATCATGAGCAGAAACATATTACACAATGGTCCATAAACTTGTATTACATAACATACTATAATAGGGATTAACATCTACCACAACCTATATAAAAAAGAGATCATGTTACACATATACACGTCAAATGTATACAAACCATGGCATACTGCCAAAACACATGTCGGTATACATCATCTACAAAACACATCCCTTCCCAGACCTGAGAGAACAGGGACGACACTAGGACTTCACTACAACACTAGTAGATATCCAACCTTCCTCGTTTACTGATCTCCAAGTTGTTGTTCCTCAACAACATGATTCTAACCACACCGCTGATGAACACCTAAAAGATGTGGTAACCCACAAGGTGAGACCCATGTCCCAAGAAGAGATATAACTATCAACCAACAATTATTATTACTACAAATATATTACTATTAAACAAGATGAGATGATTCAACTAAACGAGTTATTTAAATTGATTATAGTTTAAGCATATTGAACAACTATAATAGATAAGTGTAGCATCATAATAAGAAGGAGAAAAATATGTATAAAAATTAATTTCTCTTACCACATTATATAACAACTGAGCAGTATAAGAAACAAGGCAAGGGTAAACATCCAATATGAAGTGTATTTAACCCTATATAGATATACTACACAATTGTACTACATATTTTATTAGTGCATTGAGGATTTGATTCATACCACCCAAATCCAACTAACCAATGTTAAGTCAGAATCAATTCCATACAAGATCTAGGAAGATCCATAATCCAAGATGTTCTCCCCACTCAGTCGATATGAGTGAACACCATAGTGATATAACAGTCAAACTACCACCATCGACATATAGTAAAGCTGAAAGCACCTAGCCTACCTTGGTATAGGTCCCAACACTAGACACCAGGGTATGAAACCCTGACACTGAGGTACAACTATGGTTGTCCTCCAATCACATCACATATACATAATCACTGAGACATGACCATAGTTGTTATCACATCGAGGTATGATCGTGAGCATCCTCAAAACAAATGAGATCTAGATGATCCCATGTAAGAACATTATTATCTCTCCATGCCTCATCAAGGCTCGTCACCATCACCACGCATGTATCACATAAGTTCAGCATAACCATGAATTTAAGAAGCATAATGCTTATATAGTAACACATTAGGGTTACAATAGTTTATGAGAGAGAAAGTACTCTATCAACATGCTAATTACTCAAGAAAGCTAAGCAACATTATCATAGATTTTAAATTAGGGTTAAGTTCAACATAACAAGATGATTTAGGGTTTCAAATCAGCAATAGATGTAAACCTTGATTATCATTCTCTCCAACATTCTTGGAATAAGCAAGTCAATCACTATGATCACAAGGTTAACCACACAGGACAAGCATAGAGTCAAGCAATCATCATCGACTGAAGGGATTGGAGCTCACCATCTTCATCGATCGAAGAGACGAGTTACCCTCATCGACCACTCAAGTCAACACACAGTGCCTAAAGAAAAACACAAACCTCCCATCGACTGAAGGGACTTGAAGTACTTGGAAACCGAATATATACCTCAACTTTTCATCGACCAAAGAGGATTCAAATCATCAACGACCATGTGCATTCAAGTCTTGGAGACCAAAGGAAAACATGAAATCACCATCGATTGAAGAGGCCACCTTATCATTCATAGAGACCATCCATGGGGAAGATATCATCATTGACAACATAAAAAAAGTACAACTTAGTGATCCCATGACTCAACATCATAGTGACCTCATGATGAGAGAGAAAATTCATCAACCACAAGATCAAACAAGTTGAGTATCACCATGAAACTAGAAATCTCAAAGGTGTAAAACACAAGAAGGAAATCAACTTCAAAACCCTAAATTCGACCACTAATATGAGAGAAAGAAAAACCATGAATTAAGATAGAGAATCAATGTTTCTTATCAACATACATGTATTAAAAACCTCCAACATAAGAAATAGAAAAAAACTGTGATAACGAGAAAGAAACCAATGTTTAACACATGCATGCAAGGATCACAACCATCATAATAAGCAAGATTTTAGGTACAAAGATTAGGATTTCATCATGGAGGGGTTTATTTATTCAAGATCGCCATAGAACATAAGCCATAGATCATAGATAACATCATCATTCTATGTAGAACCACATTTTTAGGGATATATTATTTGCATGCAAGTTAAGTGCAACAATAAGCAAGGAGAAAGTTATATAACTCACCTTCACAAGGATGAATCAACTCCAACAACAAGGATCTCCAAGATAAAAGAGAGGAAACCCTGGCTTGATCAGCTCCACGTCCAAGCTAGAACCACCTCAAAGAGAGAATCAAAACCCTAGGTTAAAGGATTACAAGATGGAAAGAAAATCCCTAGGAGAAAAGGACAAGAAGGAGGAGTTCTTCATGCCCAACTCAAGCACTACCATGGAGAACCATGGATTTAGCTAAGAAGAGAGAAGTTCCTCAAGCTCAACATCATGCACCACAATGGAGAACCATGGGTTTGGCCAAGAAGAGAAGGAAGATAGGTAGTGTAGCAAGAAAATGAAAATCTAGAGAGGTAGATTACTTACCCAAACTAAAGAGAAGAGAAAAGCATCACCAAACGATCACCAAGGAAGGGTTGCTCCAAACCCTATCTCCACATGCAAGAGGTTCGACCACTTCTCCAAGGTTGAGTTCCTATCTTCACCACCAACACAAGAGAGACAAGCTCCAAGAAAGAAGAGAGAAGGAAAGGGATGTAAAGGGTTTAGTTGCATGCAAAGAGGGGTTTATATAGCCAAGGGTTAGAGAGTGATAAGGGAGGTTAGGTGTCATGAAAAAATGTGCCACTTATCCACCATATCTCATCCATGCAAGCACTAAGCTCATGCATGCAATCATGGTGATACAAATAAATAAAATCAGAGACCTACTTTTCTAGGAAATCTCTTCGACTAATGAGAAAAGGTAGCAACCACTAAATCACCTTTGGCTACCAATGATGATCAAAGAAGCAAATGGTCGCAAGCCTTGAAATTCCTTAGCGACCTAGAGAGGTCATGAGCCTCTTCGACCGCTAAGATTAGAGAACAAGGAAACATCATCTACTGTTAAAACATATGTCTAAGGAAATCTCATTGATCGCTAAAACAAGGAGAATCATCACTCAAGGTCAACATCAAATAGGGCATCTAAGCAAACCCTAAACATCAACACAACATGCCACCTCATCAACCCAAGGTACCACAAGGCTACTTTGGGCTCCACTCTCTCCAACATGATTTCAAAACATGTGAGACACAACAAGCATGTGACAAATCGCAAGAAAAATCATAAACATGGGTAAACTGCATAAGGTCTAAAATAAGAACATATATGTAAAGCTAACTCAAATAGCATCCATACCGGACCAAACTTGAAAAACATAAGCCTGTTACATGTTATTAAAGCACATCATGAGATTACATTAAGGTTTTAGGCATATAATTAGGCAAAGCAAGTAAGATCAACCAGAAAGTATGTCATGGGTCTTACAATAAGAGTATCTCTCTCTTAGTACGTCAATCATACAATCACAAATAGAACCATATGATCATTAACTTTAGTATTCCAACATTCCAATGCATTCATACTACTCCATAACTCAAGATATAGACTAATATACTATTTTGAGGAATTAGCAATCAAACAACACAAGATGGTATCTAATTATACAAGTGAAGCATTAAAGACCAAGAGTATGGAGATAAACATTGATAAGAGTATATAATCAATGGATATAAGAATTTATGAGTTTAGGGATCCTTATAGCTACTCCCAACCCAAGAAAATGGTCTATCCACTCATGATAATAAGAGACGATAAGTATTTACAAATGAGAGAAACCATGAAAAGATGGATGTTTGGAGGGAGATGAACAAGATAGTGGAAGAAGGAAGAAAATACAAAAAATAGTAACCACAAGGACACTAGTGGTCGATGCTGACATCCTTCCCACTGTAGTGGTGATGTCGGCAAAGTTGGTGGTGCTTATTAATCCCTCTTCTCTTAAAGATGATCCTCTAGACGTTAGAGAGTGAGGTTCAATGGTTGAACACCTTGGACTCTCATCCTTGGCTTGCTATGATCAATGGCAAGTGTGGAAAACAACAACACTTTGTGGGGAGAATGAAGGTCCTCTTCATGGAGACTCTGGGTCTCTATTTATAGGTGATTCTTCTATAACTGAGGCCTCTGGGTGCAACATAATTTACTTGTGCCTCAAGATTCAAATCACATACTCTGGGGCACTCTCTTAACTAACAACAACGATGATGTGCTATGCAGGTACTTCGTCAGGCTTCTGTGTAGCTTGTGTTGTTTTGCATTGATGGCTTTCTGACCGGTCATTGAGCTCTAGTGTAGGCAATCCATCATGTAGGTCTATTGCTAGGATTGAGTGTAGACAAACCGTGCATTAGGCTGGAGTTATTATTGGGTGAGGGATTCCTAATCGGTGGTTGGTATGTGTAGCTGAGCATTAGGATCGAGTTCTTGTTGGGTGAGGTCTTCCTAACCAGTTGTCTTGGATTGAGTGTAGACATGCCATTGAGCTAGGTAGGATTCTAATCGCTTGTCGGACCAATCCCAACAGTTGGGTTGAGCATTGACCATTGGTGGGTGAGGGTGATATCACAATTAGAGCAAGGTCAATGGCTGGCCTGGGTCTACATTCCCGTCAGAATTGAGCTAGTTGGATGACGTACCATTGGTGCATGATCGACAACTCTCATGTGTGATTCCATCAACATTGTCTCAGGATATTTGAGGGTCATTAGTCTATGTCCGATGGTAGTGATGGTTTTTATCTTTTTTAAAGATAGGGAATATAACTAAAGAAGAGTGAATTTGCAAAATGCTAGTAAATGTGAGATTTATAAACATAAAACCTAGAACATTAAAGGGTAATGAGGAGAAAATAGGCTTGTAACATCCACAAAATTGGATATTATCAACCCCTCAAAACTTAAGTGTGTGTCTTTCTCCTCAAGCTAATATATAGATTCAAAGCAACAACATACATCAAAAGTGCTTTCTTTAGTTTAGTTGTTTTTGGCATTTATCATGTGCTTGTCATTTTTAAGATCTTTTCATGGAAGTCTAGGTCACTTGTTGTATTCCCAATTCCCTTCTCAGAGATCCATAGTTGCTTGATTCTTTTATCAATCACTACCTTCTTCCAAAGAAGGGTTTCTCCTTTGAGATTTCAACGCAAAGTCTCGATTCCTAGACATACTTGTGTAATAATCTTTTTGAAGTTATTTTGCACTCCCAACTTTTTTTAGATAGTCAACAGAGTGTGTGGATTGGGCTAAGGTTGTTTTGTAACTTGTCCTCCTTGAGGTCATTTAACCATGAGTATTGTTACAATGTTACATAACTGTTAGGCCTATTTTAATGTTAGGTGGTTTATGTGATTTCCCTAGGAAGACCAGGGGTGACATTTTTGGCTCCAAAGTTCCACTACTGTGCACAATATTCTTGAGCATATCTGTACACTGGCTAGGTAGAACCCTTCAGCTCTTATCGGGCACAACTCTCATGCTTTTGTTTTCTCTTAGGATTTTATTCTTGCTCACATGGCTTAGGATCAATATGATTTTTAGGATGTGTAGGTTGTCAAGCCTCTTTTATCCTTTGTAGGCTTTTAAGCACTAGATGGGGTAGCTTTTTCCTTTTTGTGAGATTTTTCACATCCAACCTATACTAGGAGGATTGAGTAATTGACCATGAGTGTTTCAAACTATGTCTGCCTTATTTTAGAATGTTTCTCTAAGGGATAGCAAGAGTTCACTGGAAGTTTGTAATGCCTAAATATAATATTGAAATAAATACATAATCACTTAATAAGTTATTGAGTGTAGGGCTATAAATGGATAAGGTAGGGTAGAGGCTTGTCCTTACCATTATCCATGTCAAAGCTGTGAGTAGAAGGTAGGATAATCACCATTTTCCTAAAAGACTTCACCCTACCCTTACCTGCACCCGTTTCCCCATAGGGTAAATGGGTAAAACAACATGAAGATAGTATAAGATATTTTGAGAAACAAATCATATGATATTCCCTATATCAAACACAAGACACTCTTGAAACTAGTTTTTGATCATAACGATTGTGTTTTGCGTGATATATAACAAAAATAGTGTATTTAACCCAATATATTTTCAATTATAAGGGCTAGCATTTTTAATATACTATATCTTATCAATGAATTCATTTTTTCTCAAAGATATGACTATAAAAGGTGGTTCCATGCTACCCATTGTTTGCTAAGGTGTTGGCAATTGTAATTGTACATATTGAGAAAGTAGTGGTCTTTCTTGTTGGGGGTTTTGATAGGCATTAATACATATACGAGAATATGGAATCATAAATTCAAACTTATACTAATGGGTAAATGGGTAAAGCGGGTAGGGTAGAGTTTCTCCCTTACCCTACCCTCTTTAGATGGGGGTAAAGGGTAAACGAGGGGTAAGTAAAAAAATGTTTACCCTTACCCTACTCTACAGGGTATGGGTAGTAGGTAATACCCTACCCACTTACAGCCCTAGGCGAATTAATAACCTAACCTTATCACTTGTTGCATGATTACTCTAAGAAGTAGCTTGGAAACAAAAAGATCTAATTTAGGAGTAAAGACAACATCCAATAAAATTATATTTAAAATTTGCCTAAAGTAAAACTTTATGCTTTATTTCCGCAAAATTTCCTAATACTTAACATGTATTGGCCAAAATTTCAAAATTTTCAAATTTGAAAGAAAAATATGAATATGTGTATAAGTAAAGTAGTTGTACAATGATAAGATAGTAGAAATATTTTTAACCAAAGGGTAGCAGGATACAATGGAATATTAATTTATGCTTCCTTAAATTCCCATACCAACAAGTTCTTCATATCTATAAAACTCTAGTATTTCAAAGAATAAAAGTGATATAAAGGTGATACCTTTGGGCACACTTGTTGTCCAACTACAAGATGCATCATTTTTTGATGAAAATCTCAATGTACCATATTGAAATATGAATGGGAAACTGAGAGTTCTAGATGTAAGAGAAATGATCTAGATTGTTGACACAATTTTACCGTGTGTATAACGCAAGTGTACGCGTCAATGTAATATATGCCTTTGTGAGGCCCGAGTCGAACTCATGGACACTGAACTATTGGTGGACTACTACTAATTGTTCACAATCAGCTAGACCGGTTAAAAAGGTTTTAGGAGTTGATTAAAAAGAAAATCAAAATAAAAGAAAGAAAAGCAATCGATTAAAATTTGAGTTTATCAATTTAGATGGGAATCTTTAGGATTGTGGTTTCACCGCGGGTTCTCAATGTATGAATTTCTATATAGTTAAACAAGTTCATCTCTCAATCCGGGTAGTGGCCTGTAGTCATAATTGTTCACTGTCGTGATACAATTCACTACCTAAATCTAGGTCGGTTCCACCGTCGTAGTAACCTATACCCTAAATTAGGTGCATTAAAAACAACCTATGGGTTTCCACCATTAACCGTATATCATCTTGTTCAAGGAATTTATGAGTTAATGTGAATTTCATCTCTTTTCAATCGTTAATTCTTCTTTCAAAACAATTAAAGGCATTAGATTATCATTAGGGTGATCAAGCATAATGATATAATGGAGAAAATGAAATCATACCACGGATTTAAGAGACAAAATATGAATTACTATGATAAAAACATCATACAATGATTACCCGGGCTACTCCCGGTCCTAAAGACAAAGGGGATTAGCCCCGCATGTTCATCTCAGAGTGAGACATGATTGAAGAAAGGGGAAACATGGAGAAAAACGTGGATGAAGTGATGTAAACCCTTGAATGGAGAAGATCCAAGCGTTCCTCGGTGTAGAATGCGCGATCTACAGCCTTTCGGCGGTGGAAAACATCTTCTTCGGCTCTCAGAATGGTCGGGGCGTGCTTCTGGGCTCCGTTCTCTTCTTCTTCCCTCCTCGTGATGTGTGCAGCGGCTAATGACGTGCTAGATGGCTCCGAGCCACCGTCATTAGGTATAAACACCAAGTTATGTCACCAAAATATCTCCACTCTTGGATTCGGGCCGATCTGAAACAAACATTAATCTGACGACATCGATACCATCGACGTGGGTCGATGGTATCGACCCCTCATGATATCGGCAAGCCTTCCTTCTTTTCTATCATCCCGCCTGATGCAGACTCGATACCATCGACGCGGGTCGATGGCATCGACACCCTTAGGCATCAGTTTTATCACCTTTCTGACACTAAAGTTGTAGAGCGTCGATAGTATCGACTTCTGTGTCGATAGTATCGACCAGCTGATCACTGGCAACCTGAAGGTAACTCGCTACCATCGACTTCCCACTCGATGGTATCGACTTCCCAGTCGATGGTATCGACTCTGCCTGACTCCTTGCGGCTGTCTACCTGTGACTGTGTTGATACTATCGACGGATGTCGATGGTATCGACAACTGTATATATTCATTTTTCCTAAAATTTCAAGACAAAGCCAAATCAGCTGAGATAAAACCCCCATTATTATAATTTCTTATGATCAAAAAGATAAAATATGGGATATTTGATACTGAAAAGGATTATAGACTCGAGTAAGTGAATCATGCAATATTAACCACCAAAGTGACCAATAAACATATAAAACGCAAGTAAAACAAGTCTATAAATGTGACTTAAAATCATCACATCAAACTCCCCTAAGCTTGAACATTGCTCGTCCTCGAGCGACAAAACTCTATAATAGAATTGCGAGGGTCAACTAGAGAACAGATTATCACAACATACTTCGCCATATGATCCCCGCCAGACATTCACATTCCGGCCCTTACTAACCACAGAATGATAATTACCCTCAAGGCAACAATAATCATCCATAAAAGATATCTACCTCAAAATTGATGAACACTATCACATAAGGCAGTTAACATAATAAAATCCTCTGGTCCAGACTCAGTGCATCTTGCGATCTTCTATCTACGTTGCTCGTCCTAACTACCATCTAAATGGAAGCAGCTCCCCTAGTATTAATGAGTGAGGAGAATATCACGGTGGCCTACCAATTCAAGCAACGGGTGGATGGAATAGGTGGTTGTGGAATAAATGGAAGAACAATACAGTTTAACATGCACAAATAACCACAATGACCTAAATGATGCATATGCAAATGAAAATGCCCTAATGCCTACATTTTGGGTTGAATGATGCATGTTTCTACAATTCCATCTTATTCGAGATAGAATGTCTAAAAACTACATTATGTGCTTATTCTTCCTATTATACGGGTGCAACAAGCTCTTTTCTCCCTCTAAAATCAGCCTCTTTTTTTTCTAAAGCCCTTTTTCTCTCAAATTGCAAAATGTACAATATTTTTTTTTAGAATTCCTCTTTTTTTTCTTTTTTTTCAGGCTTACTTTCACATAACTGTAATCCTTGAGGCATTACAACTGTATTTCAGAGAGTATAGAATGAGTCACCTGCTTCTCTTATTTCTCAGAAGAAATAAGGCACATACTATACTAAATGCTCAAAAATATGTTCTAATGCAACTACATGAAATCAGTTATGCAACTATGATGACATGCACTCAGGAATGTATGCATGCATGATATCCCTACAAATTTTTTCATTTTTTTTTTAATTTTTTTATGCACAATCTTCCTACAATGCAATAAAATGCAATCCTACCTAAATGCTATGCAATCAAAAGATGAAAATCGTAATGTGCTTCTAATTCTTATGGTGGAGTATGAAAACAATGGGGTGGATAGATCACAAGATTAATTGACTGAACCTTTAGAAAATATTATGTGTCCCTCCTTACTGACCTCTGTAATAATTAATAGGTTTCTCTCTCTTCTTTCATATTAAGGTCTCATTATCATTTGGTCAGTTTAGGCTCAAACAACCAATTTCGTCCACTCTTCGTGAATCATAGGAATGTACAATTGTGGTTTCCTTTTTTAAAGTTGACAAACCCAATTATTTTCTTAAGTCATGTGCTCAAGGTTGAACAACACAAGCTTGCAAAATCACTAAAAAAATTCAAATTTACCTCTGATTCCCATGTACAAACACAGAGATGACACATGACATTAGACATCCACAATTACACCAGATAGAGTTTGGATCCTAAAAAAAAACTAAGAACTAAGAACAATAAATGACAAAAGACAAAGCAATAAATGATAAAAACTAAGAAAAAGAAAGGATAGAAGTTGTTCCACCCCCCCCAAGCTTGAATTTGACTATGGCCTCATAGTCAAAAACAACCTTAAAAGGTGGAACAGGGATACCGATCATTGGTCAGGTGGTGGCGGGTACTGCGGGGTTGTGGGTCCCAAGATGGGTACTGCCCCTGGAAACTCGGATCATACTGGGGCATCAGCGGAGGTTGAGGATACCCCCCGAAATAGTTCTAGCTCCAGTAGTTGCCGTAGAAGGGTTGTTGTTGCATCTCCATCCTATGCAACCTGTCATGGATATTTTGTTGGTTGTCGAGGAGGAGGCGCTCATTCTCGTAGATGGCTTGCTGGTTAACATAGAGCCGATTGGTAGTCTCCTGAATATCCAAAAATGATGTCGTGTGTCGCTGTTGCATCTGTTGGATATCCTGCAACATTGTATACATGCCCTGCATAGAAAAGGCATCCTCTCCTTGCTGAGAGGGCTGAGGTGGCGGAGGCTGTAAAGAGGATGATTCACCCGGGTGGAAACAGGGATGCTTCCGGGGTGCTACTCGTGGCCGAAGAGGAGTGAAAGCCTCCTCTTCCTCTTCATTCTCGTCATCGTCATCATTGTTGTCATCATTACCGCCGTCTTCATCAGAGTCGTCGATGGCGATGATAGGCCACCTGAAATGATGAGCTCCCTTGATGTTGAAAACGGGGTCGGGAAGCGCACATTCTTGATATTCGTGATTTACATGGCAATGTGCATAAGCCAAGCCATCACGGAGTAGAAGAAGGTTGGAGCGGTGTAGATGATGTAGGTTGACCTTGTTCCTATTGGAAAGCAGAGCAAGTTGGGAAAAATCCAACCCAAGATAGAGGGCCAACGGTGTGATCAGCCCCCCAAAGTGGATAGGAGCTTTCCTCGTACTCCTCTTCACGGCCAACACGCGCGTCAAGAAGAACGCGCCCCAGTTGCACTCCTCACACTTCAACAATTTATACAGAAAGAACAAATTCGTCTCTTGGAATTTGCTAAGAGATAGATCACCACGAGCAAAAAGCATCGTACAGAGCATGCGGTGCAGAATCCGCACAAAAGGATGCTCGAAGTTGGCAATGGCAGCGTTGTGGTAGCTCACATACTTGCCTGGAGGCGCAATCATCAGCTTGGCGAAGATGTCGTCGTAGTTTGTCCGATTATCCGGCCTCCTGTACTGGTCTCTCCCATGATTCTAGTTGTAAATGGAATTGAATTGCTGGAGGGTGAGAGTGTAATTGTTGTTGTAGAGCCGGAAAAAAACACGACCCTTTATCCACTCTCGATCAGTGGCGATCAAGTCGTTTGGTACGACGTATATGTCTAATGATGCCATGAACTCTGCCACGAGCTCCTTGTATGTCGGCCATTCTCCAAAGAATGGTTGACCGTCAGCGTGGAACTCCAACTCGTCGGGCATCCTACCCGTATGTCTTGCTTGCCCCTACAGGACGTAGGCAAGATTGACATTGAACCCCAAGTCGCGAATCATTGCCTGATCGACGTAGCGGGTGGGCTCAATCTTCCTCTTGAGCAGTTCCTCGTATACCTTCTGGACCTCTGCGGAAGGATGAACAATCCTCAGACGAGGAATTGATCTGGGTGGCAGAGGAATGAAGGTTGGGATCTCCATCGGGACCGCCCGTGAAGAAGATGTGTCCACACCATTGTCGCAAAGAAAAAGGGAATAGAAAAGAGAGCTTGGTGAAGGTTGGAGAAGATAATCTACACTCAGTGCAGGGCTTGGTGAAGAGATTGTGATCCTTAGATGCTCATAGCAGGCTTCCGGTCACACAGCAATGCTCAATGCACAAGTAGAGGGAAGAAGCTCTGAAGGTGTGAAGAGATTTGACAATCAATCCTTCCTTTTATAACTGAGTCCGTCGCTGTTGTGGACCCGTCGATACCATCGACGGGATGTCGATGGTATCGACACCCGTAGCACAATCTGGGTCTTCACGAGTATCGACGGTTGTCGATAGCCTGATGTGGGGGCCCAGATCGATGACGTGTCGTCGATGGTATCGACCCATCCCAGGTATCGACTTCCTTGATGTAGTGACACGTGTCGATGGTATCGACTTTTCATTGGTCAAACACCCTCGTGAGACCCGGACGCCGCTTTCTGACTGTAGTCGGGTCGATACCATCGACAGTCCTGTCGATAGTATCGACATCACTGAGACAAAATCGAATGTAAATCTTTAGGGATCTCGCGAGTATTGACACCCATGTCGATACTATCGACCCCGATCTGGCGATTTCTTCAGCGTCACTGATGGTAGGTCGATACCATCGACAAGTCCATCGATGGTATCGACTCAGAAAAATTTCTACAGTCGCCTAACTGTACCCATGTCGCTACCATCGACACAATGTGTCACACCCCGATCTCGCATTTCCCACAAATCATGAGATTAGGGCGCGACGGAGGGATTACACACAAGCCAAACCACTCAAAGCTTTTAAAACATTTTTAAAGACATTAAAAGTTAACCTGATTTATGCTGTAAACTAAATCTAAACAAACTGCAGAAGCATTTTTATTAAACTGATTAGCAATATAAACAGAGTCTACAGCATATTACATTGATCAACATAAAATAAAGCATGAAAGTTATTTTACATCTTTATACACATTCTCTCTCACCCACACCATGTCCCAAAGATCGAGGGGAAAGGACTAAGAGACCTCTAACTACTAACTACGTATACCTTCTACAGACTAAGCGTTAGGATGACGGATCCTTCAAATTCCTGTGATGTTGATGACCTGAAAATGTTTTGAGTAGAGGTATGAGCCTACTCGCTCAGTGAATAGCGTTTCATTTAGCTATCACTAAACAACTCATCAGGTTATAAAATTGAAATAAACATAAATACAGTACAAGCAGGGCAGTTCTAATGACATAGCAGATTACAGAATATAATCGCATTTCTATGCAACAACAGATAATTTAAACCAATAAACAGATATAATGAATTGGCACAAAAGTTCGGATAATATTAATTTACTGTGATCCTATATGATTACATATTTATATTATTATTATGCCCTAATCATATATAGTGTACCCTGCATATGAAGATCCGTAGCGAACTACGATCCCACCGTACAAGACTTAGCGACACACCCGGGAAATGCTAGGTCTGACGCCAGCCCTTCTCTGCCACAGGACCCCAGGCTCATCGGCCTTCAGGCTCATCGGCCTCACTGCACTACATCGAGTGATCTAGACTCCTCCTCTAACCTGAGTACACAAGCAGAGAGTCTCACGGGGTTACCTCCATGACATCGCACGGATCTTGTTGCAATAACCCCCAATTTTCTCCAGTGCCACCGTGACATCTTACGCGTTATTGTTGGACACTGCCTCTCTATCCTCGTGTCTCCATGACATCGCACGGATAATGTTGCAACACGAGTTTCACCCCTAAGAAGCAGATCTGTCAAAGGGGTTCTACGGTGTTAGGGCACCTAAGTCTATTAACTGATTAACATATAACCATATAAACAGGAATATCACATTTCATGCATATTGCACATTCTGAATATTCACTTGAAACACATGTATATCCTTTGTCATCCTTAAACATGATTCAGTATCATTTATCCAGTGTCAATGCTAAACATCTACTTTTAAATCAGCAAATACATTGCAACTATAATACAGGAAATTTCATCATTTTCATTAAGCATATTACGTATTCCAAGTTCCAATGAACCATATAAATTCACCGATTCAATTCACACTGATCAGATGCTAAACTAAATCATATAATAGCATCTAAAAGCATTTTATGAAATAAAAAGTCGGGCGACGCCAAACGCTGCCCGACGCCTGATAACGCTTGTTATCAGTGTAATTCGCGCACAAAACAGAAAATATTCAAACGCCTGAGTTTATTAATGATAAATAAATGAAACCCCACTCACTTAATTCAGGATGTCCAAAATCAACTGGAATTGCGTCTAGGATCCGCTTACAGGCATTCACGGGGTCATCTTCAACCTCTGGACATCCCTGTTTTCAAACGTGCACATCACACAGCTTCTGGATTTGGGCGTCATTCGACTTTGCTTCACATTTGAAGTTTAAGGACAAACCCAAAACGTCATTTCTTGGTGTTGCTTTGTACCCACACTGGCTACTGGTCGATGCTTCTTGCAGCAGCAGTTGCTGCTGTTGCTAGGTGGGGTGTTGCCCCTAGCTTGGCGTCGTTCTAGGTGGTCGAGGTGAGGAAGGAGGGCATCATCATGCAGCTGATCGATGACCGAAGCTATGGGGCCAAGAAACACCCTACCCTTCCCTCTCAAGTGGCTGCTGGACTTGCCGTTTCTGAGATGGCCGGCCATGACTAATCCTGCAGGTTGGGGTAGGTGGGGCGCAGCTGGGCGCCATTAAGGCACAAGGAAGGAGGAGAGGAAGACGAGGCTACAGAATCGAAGCTAGGAAGCATGAATCGGCCGCCACTGCTCGACTGCTGGTCAGCCTGCTGGTTGCCGCAGCTACCGGGGCGCCACCCTAGCTGGTGGTTGGGGTTGCGGTAGAGCAAGGGAAGGGGAAGGAAAGAAGAAGGGAGGTGGACGGCGCTGCTGGAAATAGGGCTAAGGGAACCAAAAATCGCCTTGCGCCCCTCCTCTTCTAGCAGATCGGGCCACCAACTGATAGGCGCCGCTTCAAGCGGTCGTTCACTATTTTATCGGGTGAGTGAAGAAGAAAGCGGATAAGTGAAGAAATAAAACAAAGGAAAGGGTAGCCGACCCACTTAAAGGGTAAATAATGGGAAAATTGCATCTCAAGTCCAAGATTCTCAAAGATGCCATAACTATGGCCTCGGGGGTCCGATTTAGATGATTTCTTTTGCATTATTTTAAGCACAAACTTCTCTACCTTCTCAAGGCACAAGATTATGTTAACTAGCTTGTCACAACTGGTCAAACCACTAATTGCAACAGTGAGTACTCAACTCAACTTAATTAACCTAACGATCATCATAGCCATTAATATTAATTACCTCAGATGTTTCAATCTCAACCATTGATTCACATATTAACTTATTTGATTAACCATGATATTTAATTTGATATTCAACACTAATTGAGGTGTTTCACGTAATTTGAGGTATTTGTTGACTAACCCTGATATGGGTCGTAACACAATGGTCGATGGTATCGACTCTGCCTCAGACCTGCACACTGAACAAATGATCACGGTATCATTTTTATACTAAAAACAAAATTAAACCTAACTAACTTGTAAATGTGAAAGAAAATGGACGACACTACCAATGGTTGGGTTTCCTCCCAACAAGCACCCTTGTTTAACGTCTTAGGCTAGACAAAATCAAGCTTATCATGCATCCGTAAGTGCTATGAGTTTGACCTCATGCACTTTCCTCATGTAATCCTCACCAAAATACAGCTTCAACCTCTGTCCATTGACCAGAAATGTTGTCTCTCCATCATGCACCATGATGGAACCATGTGGCTGTACTTCCTCTACAATGAAAGGTCCACTCCACTGGGATTTCAATTTCCTGGGATGCAGCTTCAACCTTGAGTTGAACAATAGCACACGATCTCCCTTCTTGAAGACACGCAGTTGAATGTGTCGATCGTGAATAAGCTTTGTTTTCGCCTTGTAAATCCTCGAGCTTTCATAGGCATTCATCCTCAGCTCATCTAGCTCATTTAGCTCGAGCAAGCGTTTCTTTCCTGCCTCATCATAAGTCAAGTTCAGCTTCCTTAGCGCCCAATGTGCCTTAATCTCCAACTCTATCGGTAAATGGCAGGCCCGCCCATAAGCCAACCTAAAAGGCATAGTGCCTATAGGTGTCTTAAATGCGGTCCTATACGCCCATAAAGCATCCAGTAACAAAGTACTCCAGTTCTTCCTTGTCGAAGCCACTGTGCACTCCAAGATTTTCTTAATTTCTCTGTTGGACTCTTCGACCTGCCCTTGTGTCTGCAGGTGGTACGGGGTACCAATATTGTGCTTTACCCCATACTTCCTCAACAACACATCAAACTTTTGATTTCTGAAATGGGTACCTCCATCGCTAATAATCATCCTTGGTACATCAAATCTGCAGAAAATGTAATCTTTTACAAACCTGCACACTACAGCAGCATCATTAGTCCTAGTGGGTATTGCCTCTACCCACTTTGATACATAATCAACAGCCAATAAAATGTACAAATTAGAGTTTGAGGATACAAAGGGTCCCATAAAATCAATACCCCACAGATCAAACACCTCAACTTCTTGAAACACGTTGAGGGGCATCTCCTGTCGCTTTGAAATATTACCTACCCTTTGACAGGAATAACATCTTCGCACATAATCGTATGCGTCCCGAAATAGTGTAGGCCAATAAAGGCCGCTCTCAAGCACCTTCTCCTCCGTTCTGGAACTAGCATGATGGCCACCCATTGGTAGCGTATGACAATGACGAAGTACACTATCATATTCAATCTCCGGTACACATCTGCGCAAAACGTCGTCCCTACATTGCTTCAAAAAAATGGGGTCATCCCAGAAATAATATCTCAAAGAATGGAAAATTTTCTTTTTCTCTTGATATGTCCAATCATCTGGGATAATTTTACAGGCAAGATAATTAACAATATATGAAAACCATGGATCCTTGGATTTTACAGAAAGGATCTGCTCATCAGGGAATGTCTCGGTAATGGGTATGTTAATGTCCTTCTCATCTACCCGTTCCAACCTAGACAAATGGTCCGAAACCACATTTCTATTCCCGCCTTATCTTTAATTTCAATGTCAAATTCTTGTAACAACAAGATCCACCTAATCAATCTAGGTTTGGCATCTTTCTTTTCCATCAAATACTTTATGGTGGCGTGATCCGTCCATACCACAATTTTTGACCCTACAAGATATTGCTGAAAATTTTCAAATGCAAAAACAACGGCGAGAAGTTCTTTATCAATTGTAGTTTAATTAAGTTGTGCTTCATTTAAAGTTTTGGATGCATAGAAAATCACAGAGGGTTTGTTTTCAACACGTTGTCCTAGAACGGCCCCTACTGCAAAATCCGAAGCATCGCACATTAATTTTAAAGGCTTTGTCCAATCTGGTGTTTGCACAACCGGTGTAGAAATTAACTTTTCTTTGAGCACATTAAAAGCATGCAAACACTTTTCATTAAAATCAAACACCACATCTTTCTCAAGCAGTTCAGATAATGGTTTAGCAATTTTTGAGAAATCTTTAATAAAGCGGTGATAAAATCATGTGTGACCAAGAAAACTCCTTACCCCTTGAACCGTATTCGGTGGGGGTAATTTGGAAATAACCTCAATCTTAACCAGATCTACCTCCAACCCCTTGCTAGACCCTTTATGTCCAAGCACAATCCCTTCACTAACCATCATATGGCATTTTTCCCAGTTGAGAACCAAATGCTTGTCCTCACATCATTGTAAAACTTTATCCAAATTATATAAACATTCATTAAAAGACACACCATAGATGGAAAAATCGTCCATGAAGACCTCTAAACAGCACTCAACCATATCAGAGAAAATGGCAAGCATGCAACGCTGGAAGGTGGCTGGTGTGTTGCATAAACCAAAAGGCATACGGCGATATGCAAATGTTCCATAAGGACAAGTGAAGGTGGACTTCTCTTGGTCCTTAGGATCAATGAAAATCTGATTATAGCCTGAGTAACCGTCTAGAAAACAAAAGTGAGATCGACCTGCTAGTCGCTCTAAAATATGATCAATGAATGTAAGAGGAAAATGATCTTTTAATGTGGCAGAGTTCAATCTACGGTAATCAATGCACACACGCCACCCGGTTACCAAACGAGTTGTGACCGGCTCATTTAACAAATTATGAGTAACAGTAATTCTCCCCTTTTTAGGGACTACCTGTGTGGGGCTTACCCATGTCGAGCCGGAGATAGCATAAATGATGCCTGCAGAAAGGAGCTTGATCACCTCCTTCTTGACGACCTCCATCATGCTTGGATTGAGTCTGCGTTGTGGCTAGATTATAGGTTTGGCTCCTTCCTCGAGCCGGATTTTATGCTGGCAAAGTGTAGGGGAGATCCCCTTGATGTCCGCGACCGACCACCCGAATGCACCATAGTGGTTCTTTAGCATGATCATCAATTGATCCTCTTCCTCGGCACTTAGATATGCCGAGATAATCACCGGCAGTTTTTCACCATTGGCTAGGAATGCATACTTCAAATGAGGCGGTAGTGGCTTCAATTCTAACTCTGGTGGACTGACCAAAGATGACTGAAGCGGTGGTGGAAGTCTCCCAAGATCTTCATAATACTTAGCATAATAACACGGCATCACCTGAAGCATCTTGATGCATTCCTGTAACGACTTGCTTCTCATCCAGTCATGTGTTATATTGACAAGGCAAGCTTCAAGAGGTAGTTCTGGATATCCATCGAGGACAGAACTTGCTATGGCATCATCTTCAGTAGAAAGAGGGATTTCCTCCTCTTCATCATTCGGAAAACCCACAACCCTACAAAGAGAAACAACATTGGTCTGTTCCATAATGTCTACATCCAGTGTCCCCTTCTCTACCTTGGTCATCACATGAGCCATATCTAGAAACGACTTCCCTAGACACAGAGAAATATTCTGATCAAAATGTTTCACCATGCGGCACTGCTCCTTTGCTTTTGATTGTGTTGTTCTTGGGTGCATAACCATTTCAAATCGGTCATCAGCGATTCCCAATGTCAAACGGCCTCTTCCCATCTCGAGTATAATATCTGTAGTAGCTTGGAAGGGTCTTCCAAGGAGTAGCTCATTTCCTTGTTCATCTTGCATTTCCATTACCACAAAATCTGCTGGAAATACAAACTGGTCGACTTTAACCAAAACATCCTCGCAAATATTGTATGGCTTGACCACAGAATTGTCTGCCAACTGAATCGTCATATTGCTATGTCTTGATTCTTTCAGTCCCAGCTTCTTGAAAGTAGAAAGAGGCATCAAATTTATACTTACCCCGGAATCACACAATGCTTCGTCGAATTTCACTTTACCGATGTAACATGAAATATTGAAGCAGCCCGGATCCTGTCTTTTAGGTGGCAATGTGCCTATAATGAAAGCACTCACCTACTCCTTAAGAACCACGACATCGGTATCAGGAATCTTGCTCTTCTTTTTTATCATGTTTTTTAAGAAACTTGTCGTAAGAGGGTATCTGTTCTATTGCTTCTAACAATGGAATGTTGACAGAAAGCTTCCTAAAGCTATCTAGGAACTTCTTGAACTGAGCGTCCACTTTCTTGACTTTCAAGCTGTTTGGATATGGGACTGGGACAGTCTGTTCCCTCTGATGTAGCGGCATATATGGTGTCCTCTTCTGCGTCTCCTCCTCAGCAATGGGTTCAGATGTGACATCGTCTACCACATCCTCTACCAGCTCTGTGACTGGAATCTGAACCTCCTCCGTGGCCTCACCTGTGGTTTCTGGGTGGGGTGTGCTCGGTTCATCGGCCCTGGGGTTTAAAATCTTCTTACCACTTCGTAGCAAAATTGCCTTAGCTTGTTGGTTTCCTCCTGGAATGTTTGTATTTCCGGGAAAACTTTACTACGTTGGCTTTTTCAGATTTTCTATCTCAGTTTCCATCTGCGCTAAATATGTCTCTATAGTCCTCATATGAGCCCCATGACTTTATAAGGTCTGCCCAAATTGATTCATAAATTCTCCTTGTTGCTTAATCTGCTGGCCAAACGTGCTCATGAGTTCTTGATTCTGCTTGATTACAGGGTTGAGCAACTCATTGCTCTTATCCTCTGCTGACGGTTGTGGTTTTGCATCAGGGTCCTGCAAGAAATTTTTTGGGTCCTTCCATGAGAATTTCTTGTCTTTCCTCCAAGAATAGTCATTGTTTCTGTACCCCTGTTGTTGGCGCATAAATTTCACCTGTGCTTCATCATCAGATTCTGCATCTTCTTTTGCTAGCAATTTTTTGGCTAGAAGGTCCATCTTCTCATTTAGCTCCTTGATGGCCTTTGACTCGCCTGCAGCTCGAACCTTCTCTATTGCGTCTCTGTCGCCCCATAATTGCTTTTTGGCCATTTTCTTCAAAATCGCCCAACACCTTGTGCCTGTGTTATTTAAGAAGAACCCTGAATCTGCTGAATCTAGGTTGCTTCTATCATGCTCAGAAAGAGAAAAATAGAAAATCTTGACTTGTTTCTCCTTGTCAAGCCCATGATGTGGGCACCTCCTCAGCATTATTTGGAAACGTTCCCAAGTCTCAGAATACATCTCTCCGGCCTTCTGGCTGAAATTATGGATCTTCTATACCAGATCGTTGGTCTTCTCAGGCGGAAAGAACCTCTCGAAGAACACCTCGATCATTTGGTCCCATGTTTCAATGGTCTCATCATCCAGGTTATGCAGCCATTCGCGTGCATTACCTGCTAGAGAGTTGGGGAACAGCTTCAGGTAAAATGTCTCCTGTGGAAACCTATCAATCTTGATCATATCGCAATTTTCCACAAATGTGATGATGTGTGCGACAGGGTCCTCATTCTTCAGCCCGTGGAATGCTTGCGACTTAACCAGGTTGATTAGTGCCGGATCAATCTTATAGGTTGGAATGTTAACTACCAGCTTTTTGATTGGCCCCTTTCATGTTGATGAGGAAGAAGCCTTTATCTTCTCCCATATTGTCTGTTCTTCTGCCATGGCTTCTGGTTCAAAGTCGGAATATGTATCCTCGAGCTGATCTTGAGTATTGTTTTCCTCGTCGTCTGATCCCAACAATGGAACCTCTGGTGATGGCAATGCGTAGTCTGTGCTACGCGTCCTCACCATGCACTAGTACCTGCAAAATATTAATTTAGGTTCAGTATTGTGCTAGACGATTGCTAGATGTGACAGATAAACAATGAATTTCAAAGAAATAAATAAAAAAATGTGGCCTAGAGTGGCCCGCTTGCAGCACTCATAGTGTCGACAATCATCGTGTCCCCGGCAACGGCGCCAAAAACTTGACACGATTTTACCCTATGTATAACGCAAGTGCACGCGTCGATGTAATATACACCTTTGTGAGGCCCGAGTCGAACTCAGGGACACTGAACTATCGGTGGACTACTACTAACTATTCACAATCAGCTAGACTGGTTAAAAAGGTTTTAGGAGTTGATTAAAAAGAAAATAAAAATAAAAGAAAGCAAAGCAATCGATTAAATGTTGAGTTTAATCAATTTATATGGGAATATTTAGGATTGCGGTTTCACCGCGGGTTCTCATTGTATGAATTTCTATATAGTTAAACAAGTTCATCTCTCAATCTAGGTAGTGGCCTGTAGTCAGAATTGTTCACTGTCGTGATACAATTCACTACCTAAATCTAGGTCGGTTTCACCGTCGTAGTAACCTATACCCTAAATTAGGTGCATTAAAAACAACCTTTGGGTTTCCACCATTAATCGTATATCACTTTGTTCAAGAAATATATGAGTTAATGTGAATTTTGTCTCTTTTCAACCGTTAATTCTTCTTTCAAAGTAATTAAAGGCATTATATTATCATTAGGGTGATCAAGAATAATGATATAATGGAGAAAACAAAATCATACCACGAATTTAAGAGACAAATTATGAATTACTATGATAAAAACGTCATACAATGATTACCCGGGCTACTCCCGATCCTAAAGACAAAGGGGATTAGCCCCGCATGTTCATCTCAGAGCGAGACATGATTGAAGAAAGGGGAAACATGGAGAAAAACGTGGATGAAGTGATGAAACCCCTAAACGGAGAAGATCCAAGTGTTCCTCGGCGTAGAATGCGCGATCTATAGCCTTTCGGCGATGGAAAACATCTTCTTCAGCTCTCAGAATGGCCGGGGCGTGCTTCTGGGCTATGTTCTCTTCTTCTTCCCTCCTCGTGATGTGTGCAACGGCTAATGACATGATAGATGGCTTCGGGCCGCCGTCATTAGGTATAAACACTAAGTTATGTCGCCAAAATATCACCACCATTGGATTCGGGCGAATATGAAACAAACATTAATCTGACGGCGTCGATACCATCGACGCGGGTCGATGGTATCGACCCCTCGCGATATCGGCAAGCCTTCCTTCTTTTCTTTCGTCCCGCCTGATGCAGACTTGATACCATCGACGTGGGTCGATGGTATCAACACCCTTAGGCATCGGTTTTATCACCTTTCTGACACTGAAGCTGCAGAGCGTCGATAGTATCGACTTCTGTGTCGATAGTATTGGCCGGCTGATCGCTGGAAACCTAAAGGTAACTCGCTACCATCAACTTCCCAATCGATGGTATTGAATCTACCTGACTCCTTGCGGCTGTCTTCCTGTGACTGTGTCGATACTATCGACGGATGTCGATGGTATCGACAACTGTATATATTTGTTTTTCCTGAAATTGCAAGACAAAGCCAAATCAGCTGAGATAAAACCCATTATTATAATTGCTTATGATCAAAAAGATAAAATATGGGATATTTGATACTAAAAAGGATTATAGACTCGAGTAAGTGAATCATGCAATATTAACCACCAAAGTGACCAATAAACACATAAAATGCAAGTAAAACAAGTCTATAAATGTGACTCAAAATCATCGCATCAATTGTCCTTCAAACATCAAACTTTTATCGTATTATGGAAGATGTTATCCAAGCCTTTGCACATCATTCTTTGGCCTCTACTTCATCTAAGGATGGGGGAGGATGTGGTGCACCACCTTGGTCATCCCAATGAAGAAGAAAAGTTGTGGACGTGCTAGTCGTCCTAAAACTATCTTTCTTCTCCTGTTTGGGACGACAACCTTAGGTTTTCTTTTTCTCTTAGTGAGAGAGGGTGACCAACTTGACTCACATGTTGTGTCTCAAATATCTCACTCTTTTACACGTGCCTCTTTATATAGGAAAGTTGTGAGCTTAGAAAAACCTAATTGCAATTGATTTTCTATTCGCAATCTCAAAATAGTACATTGCTAAAAAAACTCATACTGGATTTGTGATTTCCCGTTCATGTCTTGTGATCTCCAGATCATGTGAGTCTAGATCTAGATCTGACATGTTTTCCAATTTTAGACTTTCCATGAAATATTTTGATCGCCTAATCAGTTCTCATGGTGACCAATCACATGTATCCAATGGAAATCCCAATCAATCAATTGAAAATCAATTGATCTATAGGCCCAATCAGTACACTCTGGTCGCCTGATCATAGGGTAAATCAACATGTTTATGATTCAAAATTATTCTAGTCATATGTTTGATTATGAACTTCAATTACCTTATGTATCCTTATGGTTTGTCCTGTTGGGTTCCTGATTACATTGGTAGTGATGTCCAAAACAACATAGGCAAAGAGCGGTGTCTAGACAAACTTCATTGCCACCCAAGTAATAAGAATCAAATGGAGAGAAACTACAACCTATAAAAGTTATCAGTATTTTCATGACTGTATAATCCCTTTATAATAAATATCCTGATTGAAAGTGAGGCATGAAATGTCATCCTCTTAACTTTCATTCTATGCCCCTTGAAATAGAGCAAACTGTTTGATATATTGTGAGTTTATTATTATATATTGACTCACATGAGTATGGCCATGTATTTCATAGTCTCGCTTATCAAGCGACCATGATATCACCCCTAATGGAGGGACAAATTTCATCTACATCACTTCCAATCATCCCCAAGTTTTACATTGAATCCAATCATTACCCTTTTGACAACTCATATTTCAGAGCACGTTGGGCTACTGGTCCAAGCACATCGAACAGCTCGTGATTACCATAATGACTTCAGGTCTAAGGATCACAGTCACCATTGTCGCATTAAGATATGAGTTGGACATGTCATTACATGACTTCCACGTGTCAATCTCAATGTGGATATGTTCAATATAACTTGTTCTATAACAAGTACTCATGCATCTCAGTTGATATCCAATTTCATGACTAAAGAAACATAGTCATCACTCATCATACATGCTAGTCTTATGTATTATCGTTGTTCTATGATATCCACTATAATAACTGACTAGGAACACAACAAGAATGAGTATCTTATTATACATATGATCTTATGTTTAGGTCCTCGACCCAAACTATATATCATCGAGTCATATCATTCTTATGACATTATTAGATTGATTGATTATCTCATTATTGAAACAAACATAATAACTAGAACTGTATATTATTAATAACCAAATCAAGTACAAAGTATCCCTATTACAATAATCACATGATAACCTCAGGGTATACAACCAACAATCTCCTACTTGTACTAGGGCCAACCACTCATGAATCTAATTTTAAATAGAATAACATGACCATCATGCTTCTACTGTGGAAATACTTTTATTAAAAAATTAATAAAAATGAGTTGTCATTTTGACTAGGTTATGAATATTGTGTCTAAACCCGCAGACGCGACCCGCCCCAACCGAAAACGATATGTTCAATCTTTGAACTCTATTATTTTGTGTTCATCTAGTTTGGAAAGTAAATATGTAAACTAATACCAGGTCAGTTGGGTTGGTAAATCTGGACCATTTGTGTATAGGATTCTGATTTGAATCTGAGTTACATGTATCAAACTAGGTGTGATTTTATGTTCACGATACTGTAAGAAAAATGAGGTGCGAATTGATTTTTGTTGTGTAGTTTTGCATAAATTTGGATTGTTATACGACGTTGAACCAATACATCGGCAATCTTAAATTTGGTAATAAATATACCGACCAACGTCGTTGTCAATCATAGTTACAATGGTTTGATATTAATTACACAAGTTGTCTGGGTTTTGGTTGAATAAAATAGAAAATAAGGTCATATTATAGTTAGAAGAATGTGAGTGAATCCTATCATATATAGAAAGACGATTCATCGACGTTGTCATGGGGAGCAAGCATGATAAATGAAACAAGTGAAAGGTGCAGTTGAGCCTAATGGGATTAGAATGTGATGATCCCTTAAGTGTGGGTAACTAGATAGTAGTTTCTAAAACTTCAGGTCTTTCAAATAATTGAAAGGTGACCGGTTATGAGAGAAAAATGCGACATCAAAATAATTTGTGATTGAAGAACAATTTCTCGGAGAAAAACAAATTTAACTATACCAGTTTAGTCTTGGTTGGGGGGTTTCTAGTCGGTGTGAAAAATCAAGGTCTGTGATGACAAAAATGTGAGCCAATCCAGTCATATCTCAATAGAAACAATACAATTGACACAGTTGCTGACGAATAGGGTTGGTAAAACATGTCCTGACCCGAATGACCGGACTCTAATATGAAATGTTAAACGAGTTTAAGGTATAAGGTTTTTCGACTCGACCCAAAATTGACCCAAACCTAAAGAACTCGAAATTACTTTAAGGTCGGGCCGGGCTTGGACTTTAGACCCAAATTGACCCAAAACTCATAATTATATATTTTCAAATAAAATTACAAATATTATATTTAAAGACACTCAATGTCTATTAAATTACTAATTCATCAAGTTTATTTTGGCGATACTACATAGTTTTTGTATTAATTTGTATGCTTTATTATACTAATTATGTTATAAATTTGTGTTTAAAACTCTCGATCAAACTACAATAGGCTTTATATGTGTTTCTTAATACATTGTAAGTTTATCACAATGAAATTTGTTAATTACACTTGAAAATTATTAATGATTAGACAAATCATAGCACTTTTAAATTGTCCTCTTGTTATTGGATATTGGATTTATGGGTCAGACCTAATAGAACCAAAATTATTTGCAGGCCAGATTTGGATTAAGGATTTTGACAAAAATCCATCTTTCACAAATTTTAGAGTATAGACAAAAAGTATTGACCCGTAATGACCCGAAATAAAACTGGCTCAACCCAAACCCAAATGGCACCCCTACCGACAAACACACAACACAAAACAGAATAAAGAAGAAAAGAACAGAGAGAACTTTATGCGAGTGACATGTTGACGCGAACAAAAAAGAGAGCCGTAGGACGGTGTTTACTTTTCGGGAGTAGGTGACATCACATGGGCTTCATTAGGATCGTCTATAACTTGGGGTTTGCTGCAATTTTAAGAAAGGTAAGGAGGGTTTTTCCCAAGCATTAAATATGATACAAGGACAACGTATCCTAACTATTTTGGTCATTTTTGCCAGCCTGAGACATGGATGTACATGACCCAGCCGCAAGTAACAACTGCAGCAGTAACCTATCTCAGAGTAAATTCTTGAAATACTGCCACTTCATGTTTTGTCGTTGATAACATGAGATTTGATCCAAATTACAAACAACATCTCTTAAAAAGAATCCCAAAGCAAAATCCAAGATGAATTCGATATTATGAATGATGAATCACATATGGTCTAACAAACTGATTAAATTTGTGACGGGTACTCATTTATTCATTTTGAAAAATCTACTACATCTACTAAACAGATGCAACATGCTTATTTGTACATTGTTTCTACTACACACATTTATGTTCATATTCAGATACAATCATACCTTCTCCCCAACACCACCCACCCCCCCCCACCCCCACCCCCCAAAACGCACACATACACGAATTATACTGAATTTTTTCTCGATATAATTTTAATTGTAATACATGCATACGCACATACATACATTATAGATTATACACTCATACATGTAATATTAAAAAGAAAATTGCCTTCATCAATGCCGTGTATGTGTCCCACATTTTAGACAATTGTTGTGTCCCGTGTCCGTTTAGTGTCTGTCTAAAATTATGTTCATGCTTCCTTCGTAGAAATTAGCTGGCACAAATATACAACTCAAATTTATACATTGCATTCACCAAAAATCATCGCAGGAACACCTCCCATTTCTAAAATGATGGAAGCGTCCTCGATCTCTCACCACAATTTCTCTATCCCAAATAACTGCCATCAGTTTAATAGCGCTGTGACAGTCCTCGCATATCCTAAGATTTTTCATAACATGAATAGGAATGTTGGGTTTCAGTTTCATGATACCATAAGCAACTGCCAACCTCTCACTGTGGTTGAAGAAGTAATGCTCTTTCTCTTCGTCATCCATATCCACTGATATCTCTGTTCTTATCGGAACATACCCTGCTAATTTCAATTTATTCGTCATCTGGGTCAACGTCTCCCTTATCTCTGTGATCTCAGGGTGTATTCTATCACCAGCAGAGAACTTGTGCAGCTTGCCACCAACCAAAATGAAACTGAAACCCGCAACCTTCTTGATCCCCCTCTTATCCATCATTTTCCTGATTTCTCTGGCGTTATTCCACTTCCCGCAACTTATATAAACATTGTATAGTTGTACGTATACCCCATCTTCTTGATGCTCCATAGATAGAAGGTTACCCGCCACCCTTTCAGCCAAGTCCACATGCTTGTGAACCCTACAAGCACTCAACAGGGAATTCCATACGATATCGTTCGGTGCCATAGGCATGGTTCGAATGAGCTCCTCTGCTTCCTTCAGGCATCCAACACGACCCATCAGATCAACCATGCAACCGTAATGCTCAATCTCGGGCTCAATTTTATACAATGACCTCATCTCATTGAAGTGCCGACGACCCTCGTCCAGCAGACCAGAATGACTGCAGGCATTCAGCACTCCCACATAAGTGATTTTAGTAGGCTGAAGATCCTGCTTCAGCATTGCTGAGAAATGTTCCAGGGCCAAGCTACCCATCCCATGCAAAGCTAACCCGGATATAACAGCAGTCCAAGCAAACGCGTCTTTGTTATTCATCCTAGAAAAGACCTGCATAGCCTGATCCATCCTTCCGCATTTCGCATACATGTCTAAGAGAGATGTTCCCAGGAAAGCATCCATATTTATCCAATCAGACTCCATGATAACTGCATGCAAGGCCCTTCCCAAATGTAACGCCCCCAAGCCCGCGCAAGCTCCTAGAAGCCCAGCCATGGTGAACTTATCAGGCTCCAGATTGGACGCCCTTAATGCCTCAAACAGTAAAAGCGCCTCTTTGAGATGACTGTTCTGAACATACCCAGTAATCATCGAGTTAAATGAGATGCAGTCACGGTTAGCACCCATTTGGTCAAACAGGTGTCTTGCAGCTTCCACATTTCCCATCTTGCAATACCCGTCAATGACAGCGTTCCAAGCCGGGACGGTACCCCGACCGACAGAATCAAAGATGCGGAGAGCGGTGTCCATGTCGCCACATTTGGAATACATGTCAACAAAAGCAGCGACAAGGTTTGGGTTCATTTTGACGGCTCCCTGTTCGTTGACAATCCGGTTAAGCCATCTGCCGAGCTCCAGATTTTTAAGCTGGGCGCAGGCAGGCAGAACGGAGATAACTGAAACTGAGTCCGGCGTAATGCCAGAAGCTACCATCTTTCGGAAGCACTCCAAACTTTCCACTGCACGTCCGGCTTTTGAGTAACCGGAGACCATGCTGGTCCAAGACACCACATTTTTAACAGGCATGCCATCGAACAGTTTCTGGGCATTCTCCATCGAACCAGACTTGGAGTAAGCGCTGACCATTGTGGTCCAAAGCATCACATCCTTCGTGCTTGTTTCATCGAAAACCCTTCGAGCAGAGCTCACACTCCCAAACTCGGCATACATGTGAACCAGAGCGGAACCTACGAGATCACCACAAGCTCCAAACTGCTTGAAGAAACCTGCATGAAGCGACTGCCCAACCATCTCAGCGGCAGCTATCGGGTACTGCAAAGCAGTGCACGCCTGAAACAAGAACTTGAAGGTGTGTGCGTTGGGTTTACCGGAGTGTCTCCGGCGAATCCTTTGGTACAAGCAGAAGGCCTCCTCTGGGACACCATGCCGAGGACACGCGCGGATAATGGTGTTCCACAGGTACGCTGGGGGTTCCGGAACGCGGTGGAAGACGGCGAGGGCGTAGCACAGGTTCCCTGACTCCGGCTCCGCGAGAAATTTGAGTAGATGGGTCAGTGCCGGGATGTGCTGCAGCGCACCTGACGTCATCATCCAGGAATGGAGCTGGGCGGCTTGCCTTAGTGAGGAAGGTACCGGCCATGCCGATTCCAAAAGGCGCATCCTTTGCGTTCCTCATCAAGCAGGGAGCAGGTGGAACGCTCCGCGTTTGGCCTCCGAGGTTCTGGTGGCGTTAACGACCATCAACTCCAGGAGCCGGAGCTTTTATACATCAAAGTCAATGATCGAATGTTAGTCAATCCGACGCACGAGAATGGATCAATGGAGATCACCCTGCACTCCTACGGTCGACGGCACGCGGAATGAGTTCCTTTTGCCGGTTTGACGGTTCGAGTTTTATTTTGCTGTTTGCAGTTTGCATTCACATCAAATCGGGCCCGGTAATTACAAACCTCACCCATATTAACCAAATTAAGCCCCGTCATTTCAACACTTAGCTAAATTATCCGAGTTAAACATGGAAAGTGGAAACACAGACTTAGCTCCAAATTGACTTACAATCATGCCTGCAAACATTAGCTAGCATGGACCATAGCAATCGGACAAAGATTTATTCAACCAAAAAATTGACATGAAATGACTCGAATTGCAACCTCCGAGGACTTTATGCAGTAACAATGAATGTTGGCATTGTATATTATTGTTTAAAATTTCAATGTTCTTATAACAAATATGTCATCTCTTATACTTTTGGTACATCAACCATAATAAAGACTCATATTACATTATATGGTGCAAATTCATGTTCGATATGACTTGACTTTTACCGTGGGTTCAAGAAAGTGAAACTCAACATAGGCTCAATCTTTTCTGGATAGCATACTTCTTTAATTATTTATTGTTGTCGGGATATTGATCTGCAGTATGGTTCACACGTTCACACTTTCCCAAAGCTTTCTCCTTATGTGTCTCCACACAAAATCTGCAAATGGCCACTCAAGCTACAAAAACAAACTGAGTTAGTGGGATTACAAGCTTGAAGAAGGTAATAAGGAATGAGTTAAGCACATGCTATAATAGTGTCATCTCCCCTCCAACGGATAACAACTTGGAACTCCAACCCCAAGGGGCCCTTTGACAATTCTTTCAATCTGCCATGACTTCTTTTCTTTCTATTTCTCTTCTTTCCCACCTTACTATTATAGGTATAGGGACAAACTTCCATCAAGACTTGGTCACACGGCCCTTCTTAGAGAAAAGATATGAGTTGAGTAAAAAAATTGACACTAAGATAAGAAATAATCTAGAGAAGTCGAATAAATCAAATAAATCAGTTGATGAGGCAAAACAAGCATCAGATAAGGTTCTACTCACTCTCTTTTCATTATCATATTAGAAGTAATTGATTCATTTGCGGATTCATTTTTGAACTTGGGAAATTTATCAGATGAGCTTATATAAGAAACTACTAGCATGAAATCATTCACTCGTAACAATGTAAAGGCATAGCACATTTAAGTAAAAAAGTAATAGTTAGAGAAGGAAGGCATAAAGAGAAGGCAAAGGGCTTGAAGGGGAAATTGTGTGTGTAAATGTTGAATCTGGAATTTATTGCATTAAAATTGTCTTGGTGTTCACTAAGCTCTACCAAATGCATTGTATGCCTAGGCAACTGCATTGATCACATTCATTCCTACAACACCTCTTTCGCCTTTCGTCTTGCTTGTGTTTGTGTAGACTGAACGACATTCTCACATTTTATTACTTTATTATGTCTTTCAATCAGGTTTCAAACTTATGAATAACCAAGGTTACGAATTAAGCAGATAAATAATCTCTTGTCATAAGGTAGTGATTCAAAGTGTCAAAATGCACATATATGAAAGACCACTTTTCTTTTTCATGGATGTTCATTAAGACAAAAAAATGGATGTATGAAAATGCATCTATATAAGAAAACAACTTTTGAATCAAGCATAATGTCACTTCCAAAAAAATAATGCTCGGAATACTGCTAAAGGAGAAAGCATCATCAACATAATGGGCATACAATTTTGCATCAATCAATGGCAGTGTGCAAGATAGAATATAGTTTACCGGAGTCCAGATATATGTGTATCCAAATGTGATGTTGTAAACCTAGAAGCGACCAATTAGCTTGTATCTTTCTTCCACTTATCTCACTTTGTCACTATTGATTTTTTAAGTAATTTCTTCATGCTTTTAGTCTTTCTTTAATGATGTGTTGAGAATTTTTTTTGAATGCATAGTATTTGATGTTTGAATTTCCTCATCCTTATTTTCCCAACCGAATTCTAAATCCTCTTAAACTGAAAAGATGTAAAATACTTATGTTTACTTTATATATTAGTTGTTTATTAGCTTGCTTAACTAGAATGATGATGGTAATGTTGTTGTTCAATAGAAGGAGCATGACTTTATTATGAGCCTTTCTTTTGTGGACTTATATTGGCATTATATAAATTCAAGTTAGATACTATGTGTAATAATATTAGCTACATTCAGTGACACTAATAATTTATGATTGATTGCACATGTATCAACTCACCATGAATATGATTTATATTGATTACAATTATATTCAATATTTGGTTACTTACCTAAATGATAGTGTTGTTGGAAATTTATATTGTTTACTATCTATATATTAGTTAATTAGGCTTCTTCTAATTAAGTCCATCGGTATTGGTTTATTTTATTTTATGTTGTGTCTCTGATACATTATATCTTGAGAAAAGGTTATATATATGACTCTATGTAATATTGATTCTTTTCATAATAATATTTTCTATTCACATGGCATAAAGAATAACTACCTAAACCTCATGGTTTCTAGAAAGCAGCCACAATCTCTCTCAACCAACATTGTATGTTCTTCTTCTTCCTCACCCATGCCCCCATTGACCCCTCCCATGCCCCTGCCCGCAACTGTTAGTCGTGATAGATAGGACCCACCCACCAGAGATAGGAAACAACCCAGCCATTGTAGGTCGTCGATGTCGTTGTGATGTGTGATTCTTGTGGTGTGGTAGCTCATCATTGTGCAACCGTCAGCTACTGACTGACTGTTTGGGTAGGTGTTGCTTTCATACCTTTGACCTGGTGTTGATTCACCATACTTAGGCTCTCTACTACTACTTTTGGTGGAGTATCTAATCTGGTGTGTTTGATCGATTGGTAAGGGAGTCTTATGTCATTGTACCCTGATGAGTGGTACCCATGGACTCTTGATTGGGTATTTTCTAATGTAACAATATCGGTGAGAATCTGACTGGTACTCCTCTCCTTCTCCATCACCCACGAGCTAATGGTGTGTTGGTCTCAGAATAATAGGGATCGACTTATAAAAACAAAGTTGTAAAACTTAGATCGTTCTTTTTCTTTACTTTCCTCCCCGTATAATATGCATAGATACATGGGTGAGTGAAATCAATTGTCAGGATCCATTAATTCTTTCCTATCAGAATATATTATTCATGTGATAGTGCTTCATCAATGTTTCTTTCTATCTTTCTCTCTCTAACTTTTCTCTATGCATCTTACCAATGATTGCCCATTCCCACCATTATTCTACCAGTTTGACTACTTTGGTATCCTCCTCCACTGTTGTCCTTCCCTAGTGTGACTCATATGATATCTTTATCCACTGTTGCCCTATCAGTGTGATTTTTCATCATGGTTGAAGGAAAGATTGATGATGAAGATTCACTTCAAATCATTGTTTATAATAAACGTGCTCCTATCTCCATGATCAAGTTGAATAGAGAAAATTACCTACTCTGGATGAATCTTGTTCAAACCATTCTAGAATCTAAGGATAAGGTGAACTTCATATAGAACTATTGAGGATACCCCTAAATCAAAATGGTAAAGTAGCCAAGCAAAAAGTTGGATATTGAGCAACATGAAACCTTCTACTGCCTCAAATTACATGATTTATACAACTATATAAGGAACAATGAGATGCTACCCATCATAAAAAATCATAGGAATGAATTCAGGATAAATTGTTTGGTGAAAATCAAGGTGATATGACCCTTACTGGATTGTTTGGTGAAAACCAGGGTGATAGGACCCTTGATGAATATTTTGACCACATTGAGGCTTTATTAAATTGGGATAAATTGTTTGGTAAAAATTAGGATGATAGGACCCTTGATGAATATTTTGACTCCATTGTCAACCCATTTCAATTGCTTGACTATTTTCAAGACGTCCATTGTAAAGATCAAACTAATTTGTGGGACAATCTTGTTTTGACCAACAATGGCCTTAATCTAGTCTATGCTCCGGCCTTCAAAATCATCTTGGTAGGAAATAACTATCCCAATTTAGAAGATGTCTTCTCCCATCTCTAGTAATATAATGTCCGAATTTTGTCTCCCACTAAACTAAAATCATAGTTGACAGTCGTATTTGTTGCTCCAAAACGTGGATGCCTTATTGGTATGTATGCCCACAGATCCAATCATATGATGATTGTAATGGAATATCTTGTAAATGGATTGATTGATAATAAAAGTAATCTTCAATTTATTCTATTTGATTCAGTTATGAGATAATGATGTAACATAATAAAGGTCTAAAGGATGATGTTACTCAATGACGTATGTCTTCATTTTGAGGACCTAAATAATGAGATCATATGGATGTCAAGAGTACATACATTCTTGTTATGTCCCTAGTTATATGTTATTGTGGAAGCTGATAGACAACAACAACACATAAAACTTGAGTATGTGTTGGTTGATGACAAAATCTCATTAAGTCCTAATATGTGATATCAAACCAAGTACGTAGATACTTGTTAGAGAGCAGTGTATCAGACAGACCCACCTTGAGAGTGATGCATAGAAACCATGATTGGTAGTCAGATTCATCTCTCATGTTGACAGTGGTTATTGTGATTCTTAAATCTGAACTCACTACACTCATCACATGTCGTGCGATGTAATTTGACATCATCCACTGTAACCTTGAATAAGTGATGTTGGATACATTGTGACACATGGGGAATGACTGTGAGTGATGTAGTTGGGATTTTTCCCTCCTACAGGAGTTTGATATCCTGACCACTTGATAAGAGAGACTAAGAAATGCATGGCCATGCACATGTGAGTCGATATATGATATTGAGTCACATATCTCAAAAAATCTACTCTGGTTCAAGGAGCATGGATTGAACATGGAAGAGGATGATTATTCCATGCCTTGAGTCCGATTTGGATATTAGTGACAAAGGAACTATAAAATCATTATAACACCAAACACTGATTGTAGGTTGTAGTTGTTCTCCAACTTTTCGATTACTTGGGTAGGAATGATTTCTTGATAGATACCACTCATTGCTTATGGAGTCATAAAGCAGTTATGGACATTCACTACCAATGTAAATTGGAACTTATAGGGCCACACTCATAGGATACACCTGGAATAGGAGTTTATTCATGAATATGGTTTAAACTTTATTATTAAAGAGTTAGGTGTACAATTTAAACAAGATTGGAAATCATATTTCTAAAATGACTTGTTCAATAAGTGAAAGTATCAGCTCATATATGTGAATCGAACAGTCCAGGTTGTGAACTTATCATTTGGTTGATTAGTAAGATTAGAACAATGATTGATGTTGACAGCACGTTGTGCATTAATTGAATATTAAATGCCAATACAATTATAAATAGGAAACATAGTAAAATGACTGATTCAATGTTGAACCGATTATATCATGTGTTAACTGACCAATTCATCATTTTTAGGTTCTGAAATATTCATAAAATTTTGTCTCTTTAACTCTCACTCAGAATAGAACTCTTGACCTGACCCTCTTATAAATAGATGGGTAGTTGAGGCTTTCTAGAGATACAACAATGAGTTGTGACAGTTGTTGTCTTCTCACAATTGTGGAAATGTAAGAATCTGAGCAACCTCTACCCATCAAATGGAGGAACAACAAGGGAGAGAGATTTGGGAGAGCAAGTCGATGTAGCACATTGACTAGGATAGACAACTCCTTCTTGTCTGTTCATCTAGAACAACAAGAGTTCCTGATGGTCCTCATTGACTACTCTAGAGGCAAGGAGACCTTTTTCGCCCGCTAGGAGGATGCAGTCAACTGCTATTTGTGGTTATCAACTGGGAGGTCGTTGTCAATTCCATCCAAGTGCAACTTGAAGAAAGAGGCATACTACAACAAGGGATAGTTTCCATACTTACTCTAGGACCATATATAAATCTTACAACCCTATTTTCCATTACATAGTTGTTGACGTGATCTACTGTCCAAGGGGAATATGGTATTTTTTTTATTTCTGCTATCGTATATGATGCCATATTTCCCTACAGTGGTATTAGATCCATGAGTTAATTTACTTTGTTTTGGGATATAATAGATATGATAGAATTTTAGTTTTTTTTCATTTATTTACTACATATGATGCAAATATTTAAATGATTAATGTGCATATTCAATTAAATACCACATACGATCCCATTCTATATGTATATATACCATATATATATATACACACACACATATATATACATACATACATACATACATACATATATATGATGTATATGCAATTTATGCATGTCGCCCTAAAATTGAGTTTAATGGTGGATGTTAGCATGTTTATGGCCAATAATCCTGTATATCTTTGTGCTTGGTTGGATGGTTGTTATTCCTATTTTTTATCTCAATTTGCATAACGAGTCTCTCTCTTCTTTTCCATATGTAAAAATATTAATTATTTCTTTACTATGCTCCCCTAGAATGTAACTCGAGGTTTTCCTATCATAATATAATATGTTGAATAAGATTATTATAGTTTCTTTTCTGTTATGGAAAAGAAGACTTCGTTCCAGATGAACTGTCCATTCCAGAAGATGAACCGATCAAATGGATGATTGAGGAGGCCTGACGATAGGAGGAGCCAAACCAATCAGCTCGTGGCCCAACTGATTGACTGGAGGTGTCCAGACGTCATTTTGATCGGAGACCAGATGATCGGTCAAAGAGACCAACTGATCGAATAGGAGGCAAACTGAGTGATTCAAAATTTGAACTGACTGACCCAGATTGATTCAAGCACAGTTCTTCATCAACAACAGGTTTCTACATATGATGTAGACCTTAGATGGTAGTAATTCCTTGAGGTTCCAAGTAATTATAATAGTATGTCCATAACCATCCTTCGTGTTTTATAATTCCATGTTTCATTTATGGATATAGTATGTATATGATACATGTTAGTATGTGGTGATTGGATATTTATATGTATTTATATAAATACAAAATCCCTCAATCAAATATTAAGTCTTGGATATTTTCCATAAACAACACACATGAAAATCTTGGTTGACTATAAGTGGGCTCACCAAGCGTGGTGTACTGTCCATCTTGGGAAGTGTGATCGTAGTCATGTGGGCATGCCAAGAAGGGTGCCACACTATCATGTTGGCTTTTGGGTCAGACTTAACTATGTATTAATAAAATTAAGTACCTAGAAGCATGCAGATGACTACAACAAAGAGTTGTTCATACCATCTATCCAAGAGTTTCATAAGATGCAATTGGAAAATATTTCCTTCCATAATGATTGATTATGACTGTTGGCATTGGTCATGTAATAACTCAATTGTTTTAGGTCTTGGCTCACTATAAGGTTGTACGCTACAACAATCTTCCAAATTCAAATGTGAGGGCTATCAATTTGAACAAAATAGTGGGAGTGATAATTAATTAAAGGCCTAATTAAACATCATTAGATTTTATTTTAATCAAATCAAATCAAAATTGTTTTGACATATTGCAATTCTTGTGGAATCAAATGGAAACCAATAGCAAGTTTTCCTTGTGACCATTCCTTGAGAAAGACAAGTTGAATGGGAATAATTACCATGACTGGTTCTAGACGTTGAGAATTATTTTCACACAAGAGTGTAATCTCTATGTTCTAGAGACATTAGATCTAGATGAGCCTACTCCTAGCACCAAAGACTGACAGAGATGCTTACAAGAAGCACTCTAAAGATGTCGTAGATGTCAAGTGCCTGATGCGATGCTCAATGAACTATGAGTTGTAGAGACATCATGAGAATATTGACGTTATTGAGATGGTAAAACATCTTAAGAACAAGTACCATGATCAAGCAAGACAATAGAGATATGATGTCTCTAAGGCATTGTTCAAGTACAACATGGCATAAGGAGATCCAATAGGTCCCCATGTGCTCAAGCTTAATGGGTATATGGAGAACCTTGCTGGACTAGGATTTTCCTTGGGTCAAGAGTTGGACATAGATGTAATTCTACAGACACTACTAGAGTCATATAGACAATTTGTCATGAAGTACAACATGAACAATTTTTACAAGCCATTGTCAGAATTACTTTCCATGTTGAGAATTGTTGAAGCACAAATGAAGAAGGACAAACCCAAATCTGTGATGATGATCAACAAAGGAAAGGGGAAGTCCAAGGGAAAAGGAAAAGCTAAGAAGAGTTCTAAATATGGCCAGAAACTCAAGTCTTCTACACTCAAAGTAAAGGGAGGGGTGACCAAGGGAGGCAATTATCACCATTGTCACTAGCCTAGACACTGGAAGAGGAATTTTCCTCTCAACTTGGAGGAACTCAGGAAGAAGAAGGAGGGGATAAAGATCTGCACTTCAGATATATATGTTACTAAGATAAATTTGTCTACTTCTTCATCATGGGAACTAGATATTGGATGTGATCTCACTTATGTTCGGATATACAAGTCTGAAAAGAAGTAAGCCTTTAAGAAAGGATGAGGTCGAACTACGTGTTGTGAATGGAGCAAGAGTTTCTACCATAGCAGTTGATACCTTTAATTTATCTCTACCCATGAGGCTTGTAATAGACTTAAAGAACTACTATTTTGTATGTGCCATTATTAAAAACATTATTTCTATATCTTGTATGGACAAATATGGATATGAATTTCATATAAAGAATGGTCCATGTTCTATTTCAAAACATGAGATCTTTTATGGAAGTTCCCTAGTGTCTTATGGTCTTTATTTGCTGGATCTAAAGACAAATGTTTATATTGTTAATACCAAAAGTTTAAAACTTGATAACTCAAACAAAGCATATCTTTGGCATAGTTTCCTGGGGCACATCAATGAGAATCACATATCTAGACTCCTTTTATTTCAAATGAAAAGAGACATGTAAGTTTTGTTGGTTGGGAAAGATGACAAAAACTCCCTTCACTGGTAACAGTGACAGGGCTAGTGATCTATTAGGATTCATATGTGTTGATGTATGGGACCCTTTTAGAAAAAATTCTAGAGGTGGTTATCAGTACTTAATTACCTTTAATGATGATCTCAGTAGGTTTGGTTATGTTTACTTTATGAAACATAAGTCAGAAACCCTTGAAAAGTTAAACAATTTCATGAATGAAGTACACAACGAACTTGGTAAAAGTTATAAGGGACTTCATTCTGATCGAGGTGGAGAATAATTAAGCCAAGATTTTGAGGACCTTCTACGAGTCTGTGGTATTGTATCACTATGGAATCCACCTAGAAGACCACAACATAATGGTGTGTTAGAAAGAAGGAATCACACATTTGTAGATATGGTGTGATCAATGATGAGTTTTGTTGATCTCCAACTTTCTTATAGGGTTATGCTCTAGAAACTACAACATTTGCATTAAACTTGCACCATCTAAGTCAGTTCAAAAGACACCATATGAGATGTGGTATGTGAAGCGTCCCAATGTGACTTTTATGAAGATTTTGGGGTTGTGAAGCTTATGTAAGAGAGTAGTTTCTCAAAAAGCTTAGAACCAAATTGGATAAATGTTATTTTGTTAGATATACTAGGGAAACCAACTGATACTACTTTTATACTCCATCTGACAACAAAGTGTTTGTTTCTAAGAATGTTGTATTCCTAGAAAAGGAATTCATTTCCAAAGGAATCAGTGGGAGGAAAGTAGAAATCAAAGAAATTTGAGATTGAAAAGAAAACATTGAACCTACAGAGGTACAAGAGGAACATAGAGAGTCACAAATTGTTGTGGAATCTCAAATTCCTCATGCAACACTGAAACCTCATAGATCTAGAAGGATACACCTTGACCCGGACAAATTTGGTTATCTTGTGACTCAAGAAGGCGATGAGTCAGTCATTGATGATGAGAAAACTACTACCTAAAAGATATTAAGGGTCCAGAGTTTGAGCCCATGAGATCTAAGATGGAATCCATGTATACCAACAAGGTATGGACCTTGGTGGATCAACTTGAATGGGTAAAATCCATAGGGTGCAAGTGGGTCTTCAACAAGAAGACTGACATAGCTGGTAATGTACAAACCTACAAAGGTTGATTGGTTGCAAAGGGTTTCAGATATGTTCAAGGTGTTGACTATGATGAAATATTTTCTCTAGTTTCCATGGTTAATTCCATCAAGATCATTCTTTCCGCTGCAACTTATCATGACTTTGAGATTTGGCAGATTGATGTTAAAACCACATTCCTTCATGAGAATCTTCTTGAGGATGTGTACATGACACAACCTAAGGGTTCTATAAATCCAAAGGATGCAAATAAAGTTCATAAGCTACAAAGATCAATCTTTTGGTTGAACAAAGCATCTCAGAGTTGGAATTTTTTATTTGAAAAAACAATCAAGGAGTTTGGATTTAGTCAAAATGAAGATGAATAATGTGTTTACAAGAAGGTTAGTAGGAGCATGATTGTATTTCCATGTTGTATGTAGATGACATACTATTGATGGGGTTGACATCCCTACTTTATAGATGGTAAAGACCTATATAGGAAATACGTTCTCTATGAAAAACTTAGGCGGAGCCTCCTGATCTTAAGAATCAAGATCTATAAAGATAGATCTAGAAGGCTTCTTGGCTAAGTCAGAGCACATACATTGACAAAGTGTTGAAGAGGTCAGTCTAGAGAACTCAAAGAGAGGAAACCTACCCATGTATCATGGTGTAAATATCTCTAGAGCTCAATGTTCCAGTTCTTGTGAAGAAAGGGAACGTATGAGTAAGACTCCATATGCATCTACAATTGGATCTATCATTCACACAATGTTATGTACTTGTCCAGATGCCTCGCATGCTCGAGCATGACAAGAAGATATAAACCAGATCTTAGTGAAGCTCATTGCACTTCTGTGAAGAACATCCTTAAGTACTCGAGAAGAACTAATGCTCAATTTCTTATCTACAGTGGTGAGGAATAGTTGGCAAAGGGTTACACCGATGCAAGCTTCCAAATAGATAAAGATGACTATAGATCGCATTCTGGATTTCTATTTTGTCTAAACAATAGAGTTGTAAGATGGAAGAGTTCCAAGCAAGAGACAGTTGTTGATTCTACAACTGAGGCTGAGTATATTGTTGCATCCAATGCAATAAAGGAAGTTGTTTGAATCAAGAAGTTCATTTTAGAACTTCAGGTGGTTCCAAGCATCAGTGTTACATTGAGTTATATTGTGGAAAAAATGGAGCTATTGCACAAGCTAAGGAGTCAAGATTGCATCAGCATTCCAAGAACATACAAAGGCGGTTCCATATCATGCAAGAGATCGTACAATGAGGAGATGTGAAGATTTACACAGTACCAACTAAAAGCAATGTGGTTGTATCTTTGACAAAGGCACCTTTGCAGCATAAGCACGAGTGTCATGTTAGATCACTTGGGATTATGTTCATGGTTGATTGGATCTAAGTTCAAGTAGGAGTCTATTGGTATGTATGTTGAGAGAGCCAATCATATGATGATTTTAATGGCATATATTGTAAATTATTTGATTGATAATAAAGGCAATCTTCCCTTTATTTTGTTTCATTCAGTTATGAGTTAATGATGTAACATAATAAATGTCTGAAGGATGATGCTACTCAATGACATATGTCTTCAGTTTGTGAACCTAAACAATGAGATCGTATCTATGTCAAGAGTATATACATTCTTGTTATGTCCCTAGTCAGATGTTATAGTGGAAGCTGATAGACAACAATAACACATAATACTAGTGTGTGTGTTGGTTGATGACAAAATGTCATAACCTCAATTTTTTCTTGTATTGATTGAAATGCAATTTGCAAATAAAAGGAATTTGAATGGGAAAATTGTATGCTTTTTTTTTTCAAAGAATGGATTCTTTTGTAAAATTTCCCTTGGATGCATGATTTTGTGGTTTATCCTATTTTAATACATCCAACAATGATAAGAGGGAAAAGAGATAAAAGAAATCCTATACTAAGTAAAGAATAAATACAAGATAATTGTGTGCATATATGAAAATTATGTAGAATTCTCTAGGAAGTGGCATGGATGGCCACTATTAATTAGTTTTTGTTTGCACATAAATTTTAATAGAAAGAATAGCTAAAACAAAGAAAAATAGAAAAGATAGAAAGTGAAAAGGATTAGATTTAATGGCTGAAATGTGCCTTATAAGAAGAATACTTGGATATTAAGAAATATAGATTTTCCTTTCAAGTTTTGTACTCAAAACTTTCCCATGGCTAGATAAAGTCATTATAGGCTTCCTTTTAATTTGGGAGAAAAAGGACCTTCTATGTGGAGTAGGTGATTACTTTAAGGATTTACTAAATGAGCAAGATTCGGCCATTTAACTTGTTCCTTTTATTCCCCAAAATTATATATATATATTGGTAAGGACATTAATTATTCTCCCTCCAAATTTGAGATCAAAAGGGTGTTCCTAGTGGCCTACAAAAATCTGTAAAGATAGAGGGATCTACTTGAAATTAATAAATGGTATGCCTTTGTTGAAGATAGAGATGTGGCATCTAGAAATATCTTTTTGCCATGAAATCTTGTCCACCCCAAGATCAAATTATTTATAACATTCCTTAAAAATTTGGAAGCAATTGGATGAAGGATGAGGAATTTATGAATTCATTACTTTCTTTTAAAGTGAAAAGGGTTAAGGGTAAATGAAATAAATGTCACGGTTTAGTCAGAATAGGAAACCAAGTTTTATGTCCCGATTAAATGCGACAGTCGGATCAGGAGACCATGGTACTAATTGTGTCTCCTACCTTTGATCAAAAGGGAAATGAAGCCAATAGTAACTCCTATATCACCCGACTCCTCTCTTCTCCTCTGGGCCTCTTCTCATTGTGGAAACTCTCCCTTCGAGAAACTAAATTGTTTGACCCCTGGATTCATCAATATGGTGAAGAGTTGGATTTTCCCAAAAATCACCTAGAGGATGTCTCCTTTGGGATCTAAGGGCAAACTACCCATTGTTGTGTTCTGCCTATAAAAGGCTTCTTCGCAAGTCCAGCACAACCACTTCATCGACTTCATAGCACGAGAAAACCACCCCACAATCCTCCCTACATGTCGCATGAATCCCCTATTCTCCACCAAGGCATACTACCTGCCTATATGTGTCCATGCCCTCTCCGGCTGGGTTGAAGTCTCCAACAAGTTCATCAAATCTTGGTGGAGGGAGTAGTGCCATCATCCGATACTCTGGTGCTCACACTCGCAGAGTCAACCACGTTGGTTGACTTGGCCTGGCACAAGGCAGAAGCCAGTCATGAGTAAGGAGAAGGATAGGAAAATGATGTTGCTACCCCAAGATGCTAAATAGCGAGATGAGGGGTAACTCGGTCCTCGCATGTTCCTTTCAGACCTAGCCTCGCTGGAGCGGGTTTTCAAAGTGGTGACAACCTATTGGCCCAGCCGACCCACGTGGAAAATAAGGTATAATGAGTATTGCAGCATGGCCGGCTCTTCCCTATTGGATAGATTAGTTTTTATTATGTAAATATTATAACTAATAATTGGTTGATAATGCCCAAATCTATGCATATTATCTATGCATTTCATCTATGGTTTCGTGTCACTTTGGTCTTAATATGCACTCTTTTTCTCATGTTTTAGTTCTTTTAGATAAAGTAGCTAGCTTGCCATAATGTAGCCAAATAGCCAGTGTTAGACTTGCGTGCGCCAAACAAAGATGAACTACCTTGCTCTACTCTCTCTCTGCTAAATTGTAGCCCAATGATCTACTACTGCTTAATACTTTGTTTAACAATGATTATTGTCTTATCCTTTACTCTGGGCCCCGTTTGGCTCTGATCAATTACTTTTGTTGTCTAATTCCCCTTATACACATATGCTAAACCCAATCGATTTAATATCCATTTTTATGGGATTTATCCTTGATTGTGTAGGTCAATTTGGGCCCACACCAGCCTTCTTGGGCCTCAGCCCATATCAACTGGTCTTCTGCCCTAACTATCCACACCTGCGGTCCCCTGTGCATCCACAATCTTTCTCTAAGGCACCTGATCATGACCTCCATGCCACTTCCATCCCTACTGATCATATTTTTCTGCCCTCAACTGACCGCGGACACGTCACCCTTCTCACACCGTGAACGCAGTTCCCGCTCCTCCACCCGCGGCCCCTCTCCATCCATCACGCGACCCTTCTCCAAGGCTTCTGCGATCGACAGTGACCAACTGTGACCTCACCATCTCCACAAAAGACCTCCATCACCCACTACACCACCTCCTCTTCACCATCTCTTCCCGCTGCATCCATGACCAACAGCACCGCGGTGCTTCTCCACCTGACCGCGACCACAGTGCAACCCTACTGCGGCTGTGGTCGGGTCCTCCCAATCACGACACCATCTCCTCTTCACCTGCTACTCACTTCTTCCTCTTCATCACATCACACTGCCGCTGATGACGCCTGCTCCTCTCGCCACCATGCCATGCAACAACCGACAACATCACCAACAACTGCGACCTCTACACACCCCAAACCACAGTCACGGTTCCTTCCACACCAACCCACCGTCGTGGTTATTTCTCTTCTTCTAAGACCGTGACCCACTGCTCCCTGATGCCCCCGTCAAGCCACGACCGCAACTATTGGCACCACAACCCGCAGTGCAACACTCTACCATCGTGACCTCCCCTCAACTTCCACAACTCCTCCATCTACACTGTGCTCGTAGTTGTTATCCCCCAACACCACGACCTGTCCTCCCCCCCATTACAAACCACGGTCATGGTTACCCTCTTCACAACCGCGACTCCAATGAAACCGTGACCAGTGCTGATAAAAACTGTGACCACCTGTATAAAGGAACCCAATGGACCAAAGGGAGACACGGGTGCCTATAAATAACCCCACACGAGATCAAAAGAGGGGGAGGAGGGGGATCGAGTCCATACTGGGGAGTCTTGACGCCGAAAGGATACTAAATGCAGTTTGGATGCTAAAAGGCTGCTGGATTGGAGCCAGAGCCCTGTGGAAGCATCCCAAGGTCCGAGAGGACCAAGGCACTTAGCCTACGTGCTCCATATTAGATCTACTCTCACCAAGGGTGGAAGCTAAGGAGAGAGAAGATCTGTGCCACATTCTTCCTCACCACCAAGGAGAGAGAAGATCCGCTTCACCGCCATCCTCCACCACTGCTCTACGATCTCCAAAGGCAGAAGCTAAGGAGAGAGAAGATCAGTCTCCATTGACATTCTCTCACCTCCACTAGGCTACTGTTCAGAGCAGATCTAGAGAGAGAGAGAGGACCGAGGAGTCCAGAAGGACGAAGAGGAGGACCAAAAGACAAGATCCATCCTATACGGAGGCAAAGGAGTGAGAGCCACCTCTCCTCCATGGGCTAAATCTTATCTTCTTCCTCTTTCTTCTACTTTGTTCCTTAGTTTCTTGTACAATGATGTTCTTCCATCTTTGTTCGGTGCCAACTATGCTTGTCCATGGCTAGTTGAGCTCCTTCTTGGTTATGTAGCCCATTTTGGGAATGTTTATGTACTTTTGCCTTAAGCAAGTAGTTTTATTCATATATAGTATGTTGCTTGTTCTATCTTCTCTCTAGTTATGATTGCTAGTTTGGTTGATCTCTTTCTAGTTTGAACTGCTATTTCTACCTGTATCGAGAGATCCGTGTAGGAATAGACACGATAAGATAGTTTGGATCAGAATCTGAGAGGAGGATGGTTCAAGGTCATCCATTTCTAACATCCCCAAAATATTCTAAGACCCGAGAGGGTACCTAGAATATTCTCGGGTGTTGATTTGTCATCCTCGAGAGAGGTTCGATGGCATATCATGATGGGTTTTAGTCACGCTGTGGGAGAGCGAGTGGGGTGACCCCACATGAATAGACACGACAGTACGTACTATGTTTGGATATAGATTTCTTGCTCAGGTGTTCGAGGGTTATCTACGCCCGAGAACAGGTGCATAGACTGCCCAACTTGTGGTTACATAGCCAGGAAATCCTTCTCTCTGAATAGTGGAATCTCGCGGACTATGTTTTGTTTTGTTTTATTTCATGACAACCTGCTAGACTAGTTCTAGCACATATTTTTATCGACTATCGCTTTTGGCTTATCTGACTCAAGAACAAAATCTTTGGCATCCTAAATGTCACCACGTCCCTGTGTTTGACCCTGTATATCTACTTTGACCCCATAATAAAAGTTGTTGGGGCCTTGAAAGTTTCAGGTTATAAATTTAAGAGTTCGATACCTTCTGAATCCGCCTCTCTTTTTAGGATGCGTGATTCAGGCCGATCAACTTTTTGGTGCCATTTCCGGGGACATGGTTTTCCACTTTACATGCCTAGCATATTTTTTTCTATCACTTTAAGCCCATATATATGCATAGTTTTTCTTGTCTTTTAAACATACTTGTTCATATATACTGAATCCCTATTCTTTTTCTTATACTTTTTCAACCATGGATCTTGCTTCGACAAGACAAGTGATCTTGTCCACCTGTCCTCCTGAGTTTTTCTACAGTTTCGACTATTGGCAAATAATTGAAGGTCATGCTCTATAGCTAGTCAAGTTATACTTACCTCCACTGTTGTCATATGTCAAGATTCCAACAATGGAGACTACTAGTCAGCCCTTGACTCCCGTGCTATCATGGGATCAAGAACTGATTAAGGAAGTGTAGTTAGCTGGGGAAAGTATTCACACACTCACCTCCTTAGCTCCTCATCCCTAAGAACACGTCAATCCACTCCAAAAATTATTAGAAAATCAGGAGCGTCAACTCCAAATAGTAACAGAGATAGTAGACCACAGTAGAAGTCTTCTTCAAACTATTGAGCAAGGGTTCATCCAAGCTCAATTTGATACAGTGAGTCTACAACATGAGTACAAGGCAGAATTGACTGATATCGATCGAGAGATTAGTTGTCCAAGTTCAACAGATTCATGATAAAAATGTCAAACATGGCAAGAAACTTCAAGAGGTCATCAATTTGGTTTTTACACAACAACAAGTGATACCGCCTTATGAAGAAGATTTCAGTCATCAAGACCAATCCATTAGATCTAAAGAGGAGTATGAACCATCATCCTATTCAAGTCATCAACTAGATTCACCATGATTTTTCTGTGAAGACCAACCCACTTGGGGAAGCCCTTCATTCTATCCAGATGACCCAACTAATGAATCAATGGAAGATATGAGTCATAGACATGAATGGTTCTATGATGACGATGATGAAGACTCGAAAAGCCAATCAACCTCACAGCCAGAAGGTTGGTTTGAGGAACCAGAGTCAGATATTGAACCAGACTAGAGTGACATCTCTCATATTGAGACTTGTCACTTCGCTTTGAGTAGCACACCAACCATGGTTTGGAACAATTTGTTCGATGACGAAGACGACGATAGTTGCTCGACATGGAGTAGTGAGTATACTAACGACGATGAGTTGGAGCAGCACAAGCCTCCATTTACACCCTTACCTTTACAAGGTAGGGTGGACGTCAAGGGGGTAGGATGGATAGTTCAATATAACATGGTTGCTGAGCATGAAGATACCCCTGACTCCACGCCAGGTGATAAGCTTGGGTTGGTAGAACCTTCTTCAGGGAGTACTTCTTGTTCAAAAGATGATTGGATGACTCATGTTGTACATGAAGATTTATCTGAGCATCCAACCTCAAGTATAGAGATGGAGAGAGAAGATTTGAGTCCTCCAAAAGACATCCAACCTCTCTCATCCATCTCATCCTGTGTCGACATCCTAGGGCCTTCCTGTTCAGATTTGTATCTTGGAAGGTACCTTGAGGATGATTTGTTGAAGAATTCATCCCAGTGCAACTCAAGTCAATTCCAACACCGAGATGACTTCACCGAGTCACCAGATTTTATTCCTCTTCTCTAGACTCAGAAGGGCCCTCACCTCTGCCTATTCTACTCATATTATGTGGCGGAACCCATCGGCAAGACACAGGTGACTCTGGTCCCAAAACTTAGGATTTGGGACCCCAATGTCGGTATCATGGGACAGCCACCCCCTTGTCTCCTACCCTTCCTTTTCCCCTTTTGTTAAAATAAATTTTGTTTTTCATAAACTTGCTCAGATAGTTTTCTTTCCTCTAACTGATTTAATTTTCCTTGCATACATGCATCATTTTAGTACTTTAATAAATTTCCCACCCTATCTTACATGCATTCCCACCCTGCTATTCTAAGTTTAGATCTTTCTCGAGGATGAGCAAAGTTTTAAGCTTGGGGTGGTAGGATTCGCCCTTCTATCTCTTCATCCTTCTAACATGCATGTTTAGTTCCTGCATTTTGTTTTAAAATTTCAAAATTTTCAGCTTTTTAGCTTTGCAATTATGACCATATGGTGCGAATCTAATAGATAAATGCTTGACTTTATGCCTAAATACACAATTTTCATTTTAAAAATTGCTTGACCTTTTTCTTGACTTGATCTTTGACTCTTTCCTTGAGTTTGGTAATAAAGCTAAGGTTATGTGCCTTTTTCATAGCTTAAAGCTAAATTCTCTTGATATATGTTGTGAATGGAAAATACATGGTAAACGACTATTGGAATGAGCTAAAACATGATTAAAGACTCCTAGGTGTGAATTCACGAGCCTGCCTCTATTCTAAGGATTCTTGAATCATAATTGCAACTTTTCACACAGGTGTCAAATGAATTATGATGGGTTTTGAGCTATGATCAAGATGAAGTGTTTTCCTTGTTGTACTACGTGCCTTCTCACATTAGATTGAGTAAAAAAGATGAAAAATATAAAAATGTGCAAAAGAGGCTTGGCCGCTCATAAAATCCTGAAAATATTTATATAGTTCTCATCCAAGCCTACAAATAGAATGCAGACGATAAAAGCCTGAGTGTGAACAATAAATGAGTGTTGTTTTCTCTTTAAGGAGGGTTGAGGATGGTGCCCAGCCAGTGTATGACTGCGCTCACAAACGCGGGTATGTCGTGCCTGGTAGTATCACTCCAAAAGCTCATTAGAGAGTCACTAGGAAACCCTAGGAGACTTATGAGATCATCTCAGTAGTAGGGTTGGTTCGAGTGCAGTACGAGGAGTTCATCCCATTGATTTGGGCCAACTGGCTTGGACTGCAGGGACTGTTGCTCGTTACATGGACCAATCTGATGTAGATCGAGATCCTCAGAAGTCATTAGAGTCTTTTTCTTTGTTTCTTAAGGACATGAATAAGTGAGAGGTGCATTATTTCTTGATTGGTATGCATGGAATAATGGTGATGACTCAATGCTCATCACCTACGTGATCACCTATGTGACAATTCTTTCATGTCCAATAATTATGATTCAAACACTCATGAGTATCGATAGGTTGTAGTGAATTTGCTGAACCTTTCCTGGAAACCCTTTGATCTTTCTTTGGCAGGACTGTGGTTGATTCGTGGGGGTTTGTTCAGAATCGACATGGATCAGGGGAATAGATGCTTTAAACTATTTTTTTTAACCTTAGCATCTATTGCCAAGCTTGATTTGGATGCTATCTTTTTGTTCTTTGAGCACAGTCTTGCTTGAGGAGAAGCAAGTTTTAAGCTTGGGGTAGTTGATAACACCCAAATCTACGCATATTATCTATGCATTTTATCTATGGTTTTGTGTCACTTTGGTCTTAATATGCACTCTTTTTCTCATGTTTTAGTTCTTTTAGATAAAGTAGCTAGCTTGCCATAATGTAGCCAAATAGAAAGTGTTAGAATTGCGTGCGCCAAATAAAGATGAACTACCTTGCTCTACTCTCTCTGTTAAACTATGGCCCAGTGATCTACTACTGCTTAATACTTTGTTTAATAATGATTATTGTCTTATCCTTTACTCTGGGCCCAGTTTGGCTCTAATCAATTGCTTTTGTTGCCTAATTCCCCTTATACACACATGATAAACCCAATCGGTTTAATATCCATTTTTATGGGATTTATCCTTGATTGTGCAGGTCAATTTGGGTGCACACCAACCTTCTTCGACCTCGGCCCATATCAACTGGTCTTCTACCCTAACTATCCACACCTATAGTCCCCTGTGCATCCATGATCTTTCTCTAAGGCACCAGATCGTGACCTCCATGCCACTTCCATCCCTACCGATCACGGTCTGTTGCCCTCAACTGACCACGGACACATCACCCTTCTCACACCGTGACCGTGGTTCCCGCTCCTCCGCCCGTGGTCCCTCTCCATCCATCACACGACCCTTCTTTAAGGCTTCCGCGATTGACAATGACCAACCACGACCCCACCGTCTCCACAGCAGACCACCATCACCCACTTCACTACCTCCTCTTCACCATCTCTTTCTCCTGCATCCATGACCAACACCATCGTTGTGCTTCTCCACCTGACCGCGACTGTAGTGCAACCCTACCGCGATTGCGGTCGGGTCCTCCCAATCACGACACCATCTCCTCTTCACCTGCTACTCACCGCTTCCTCTTCATCACATCCCACTACCACTGACAACACTTTCTCCTCTCACCACCATGCCATGCAGCAGTTGACAACATCACCAACAACCATGACCTCCACACACACCCCAAACCATAGTCACAGTTCCTTCCACACCAACCTGCAGTCGCAGTTATTTCTCCTCTTCTAAGACTGTGACCAACTGCTCCTTGATGCCCCCATCAAGCCGCGACTGTAGCTATTGGTACCACAGCCCACGGTGTAACGCTCCACCATCGCGACCTCCCCTCAACTTCCGCAACTCCTCCATCTGCACCGCGCTTGTGGTTGTTATCCCCCAACACCACGACATGTCCTCCCCCCATTACGAACCGCAGTCGCAGTTACCCTCTTCACAACTATGACTCCAACAAAACTGCAACCAGTGATGATAAAAACTGCGACCACCTGTATAAAGGCAGCCAACAGACTAAAGGGAGACATGGGTGCCTATAAATACCCCCACACGGGATATAAAGAGGGGGAGGAGGGGGATCGAGTCCAGACTGGGGAGTCTTGACACCGAAAGGCTGCTGAATCCAGTCTGGATGCTGAAAGGCCGCTAGATTGGAGCCAAAGCCCCGTGGGAGCATCCCAAGGTCCGAGAGGACCAAGGCACTCAGCCTACGTGCTCCAACAGCCACCAGCCTCCACACACTCTCTCCTCCATCTCCATCTTAGATCTACTCTCTCTAAGGGCAGAAGGTGAGGAGAGAGAAGATCTGTGCCACATTCATCCTCACCACCGAGGAGAGAGAAGATCCACTTCACCACCATACTCCACCACTAGTCTACAATCTCCAAAGGCAGAAGCTGAGGAGAGAGAAGATCAATCTCCACTGACATTCTCTCACCTCCACCGGGCTGCTGTTCGGAGCAGATCTAGAGAGAGAGAGGACCGAGGAGTCCAGAAGGACAAAGAGGAGGACCAAAAGACGAGATCCATCCTATACGGAGGCAAAGGAGTGAGAGCCACCTCTCCTCCATGGGCTAAATATTTTCTTCTTCCTCTTTCTTCTACTGTGTTCCTTAGTTTCTTATACAATGATGTTCTTCCATCTTTGTTCGGTGCCAACTATGCTTTTCCATGGCTAGTTGAGCTCCTTCTTGGCTATGTAGCCCGTTTTGGGCATGTTTATGTACTTTTTCCTTAAGCAAGTAGTTTTATTCATATATAGTATGTTGCTTATTCTATCTTCTCTCTGGTTATGATTGCTAGTTTGGTTGATCTCTTTCTAGTTTGAATTGCTATTTCTGCCTGTATCGAGAGATCCGTGTAGGAATAGACATGATAAGATAGTTTGGATCAGAATCTGAGAGGAGGACGGTTCAAGGTCCATTCCTAACATCCTTAAAATATTCTAAGACCCAAGAGGGTACCTAGAATAGTGTTGATTTGTCATCCTCGAAAGAGGTTCGATGGCATATCATGATGAGTTTTGGTCACGCTACATGAGAGCGAGTGGGATGACCCCACTGGAACAGACACAACAATACGTACTATGTTTGGATATAGATTGCTTGCTAAGGTGTTTGAGGGTTGTCTATGCCCGAGAACGGGTGCATAAACTGCCCAACTTGTGGTTATAGAGCCAAGAACTCCTTCTCTCTGAATAGTGGAATCTTGCAGACTCTGTTTTGTTTGTTTTTCTTTTCTTTGTTTTCTTTTATTTCGTGACAACCTGCTAGACTAGTTCAAGCACATATTTTCATCGACTATCACTTTTGTCTTATCTGACTCAAGAATGAAATCTATGGCGTCCTAAATGTCGCCACATCCTTGTGTTCGACCCCATAATAAAAGTTGTGGGGGCCTTGAAGGTTTCGGGTTATAAATTTAAGAGTTTGATTCCTTTTGAATCTGCCTCCCTTTTTAGGACGCATGATTCGGGCCGATCATTGGTAACTCACATCAAGACAACTTATATATGAAAATTGATCCGAAAAATGCAAGGAATGCAATAAAAATATTATCCAGGCCCAACTCCCCTTGTAACTAAAAAAAGTGTGTAAAATGCTATCTTTTATAGTTTTAATTAATTTGAAAACCTAAGTTTTGAAGATTAATGGATCTAATGATGTTCCCTGCATATTATGAGAAAAGTTTAGCCTTTGACATAAAAATGATGGATTAGATCTAATTGGATGATATTTGTTCATAATTTGCTTAATTAGGGTTCCATGATTATAAAAGTGCATTAATGGACTTAGAAATCTGAATTTTGATAATTATGAGGTTTAATAGATTTAAATATGGAAATCAATCAAGAAGGCTTGAAATGATGTTCTTGAATTAATTTGTGAATAAAGACCCTTAATTTGGATAATTTGAGTAATTAGGGTTTTTGTGAGTGGAAAAGTACTTTTAGGGTTTGTTGACCTAAAAAGGGTAAAATTGGAAATGAAAGTTTGGAAACCAAGAAACCCTTAGGAAACCATAACAAGGATTAGAAACCTTAGAATGGAATCCCAAGTCAATAAAATATGTTTGGATGTGATTATAACACTTAGGTGTTATAAATACTTTTCAGGATCAATTTGCTTTATTTATTGCTTGGCTTGGTTGATTGAACTTCTTTGTTGGATTAGCTATCTTGCTTGGTTTTAAGACTGCCAAATCAGGTATGTGATTATGCTTATGACTAAATCGCTCTAGTTTCATGGTGATTTCTGAGGTTTTACCGATTGCTTGAACTTAAATGCATGGATGAATTTTATTTCCTACAATATATAAAGTGACAATGACTATGACAAAGTATGTCTATAACTTGCTCGAACCTGGCATACCAACTATGGATGTTTGAATGAAAGGAAATGAAATGTCATGGCTAGAACCAAAAACCAGGCCCCAGATTGGGAAGGTCAAACTAGGCCCCAGATTGGGAATGTCATATGAGGTTAGACTAGACCTCAAATTAGGAAGGTCCCATGAGATCATACCAGGCCCTAGATTGGGAAGGTCATCTAGGTCAGGCCCCAAATTGGGAAGACCAACTTGGCACCTAGGCTCTAGCTTGAGAAGGTGGCCTTGTTGTCCACTGTAGGGACAAGACCCTGGAAGTGTAAATTAGAGGTTGAGTAAAAATGGTTGAGAGGTTATTAAGGAAACATACATTTTGTTTTTATAACAAATAATTGTTGTGGTTATGTTGTTACAATTATATGCAAACTTTTGGTTACCTCCACGTACCAGTATAATTTGTTATACTGACCGATATTTTATTTGTTGGCATTTTAGGGTAACATGCAGTTATGTTTACCAGCTTAATGGAAAGTGGATGTTCAGCTAAAAGGTGAAATTGAAAAAGGAATAAAGCTAAATATTGTTTGGAGGATTATAGTTAAGCTACTTCTCTCCTTGGGTAACGTTTTGAAAACCTATATTTTTTTTAAAGGTATGTGAAACGATTTTTTTTATCATGCTTTAAGCCTAGTTGTGGTAGAATTTATTAATTATTTGCAAAACCATATGATCATGTTTGGGATAACGAATCTAGCTTCTTGGCCTTCCTTGATTGGGGGTTGCCGATGGGTGGGGTCGTTACACAGAATCTCATTAAGTCATGTGATATCAAACCAAGCACATAGATACCTGTTAGAGAACAATGTATGAGACAGAGCCACCTTGAGAGTGATGCATGGAAACCATGATTGGTAGTCAGAATCATATTTCATATTGATGATGGTGATTGTAGTTCTTAGACCTAATATCACTACACTCATCACATGTCATTCGATGTACTTGGATATCATCCACTATAAACTTAAATAAGGGTTGCCATATAGGTGATGCTCAGATACATTATGACACATGGGGTATGATTGTGAGTGATGTAGATGGGATTTTTACCTCCTACATGAGTTTGCTATCCTGGCCATTTGATAAGCAAGACTGAGAAATGCATGGTCATGCACATGTGAGTCAATATACAATATTGAGAGAGTCTACTCTAGTTTAAGGAACAAAGATTGAATGTTGAGGAGGATGATGATTCCATGCCTCGAGTTCAATCTAGATATCAGTAGAAAGGAACTATACAATCACTATAACACCAATCACTAATTTTAGGTTGAAGTTGTTCTCCAACTTTCCGATTACTTGGGTAGAAATGATATCTTTCTAGATACCACTCATTGCTTGTGATGTCATAAATTAGTTATGGACATTCATTGCCAACGTAACTTGGAATCTATAGGGTCACACACATAGGATACACCTGGAATAGAAGTTCACTCATGAATATGGTTTAAACTTTATTACTGAAATGTTAGGTATTCAATTTAAATAAGATTGACAATCAAAACTCTAAAATGGCCAGTTCAGTAAGTGAACTAGAGGAGGTTTAGGTTGTGAACTGACGATCTGTTGATCAATATGATCAGATCAAGGATTGCTACTAACATCATGTTGTGCATTCATTGAACAATAAATGCTAATACAAATGAAAATAGGAAACATAGTGAAATGACCAATTCAAATGTTGAACATATCATCTATGTGTGAACAGACCGGTTCACTGATGAATTGACTGTTTCACTAGTGAACCGACCAGTTCATCATTCATAGGTTTAAGAAAATTGATTAAATTCCATCTCTTCAACTCCCACTTAGGCTAGAACTCCTAACCCTGACCCTCCTATAAATAGAGGGGTACGCAAGGCTTTCTAAAGACACAACAATAAGCTCTAATAATTGTTGTCTTCTCACAGTTGTGGTAAAGTGAGAACCCAAGAAAGTACTTCCAGTCAAAGGGAGGAACAACAAGGGAGAAAAAGTTGGGAGAGGAAGTCAACATAGCACGTTGACTAGGAGAGACAACTTCTTATTGTCCATTCATCTAGAATAGTAGGAGTTCCTAGTGGTCTATGTGGACTAATCTAGAGGATAGGAGGCCTTTTCCACTCGCTAGGAAGATGCGGTCAACCAATGTTTGTGGTGATCAACGAGGAGGCCGTTATCATCACCGTTAAGGTGCTGCTAGAAGAAAGAGCCACACTATGGTAAGAGATAGTTGTTGAACTTTTTCCAAAACTAGATATAAACCTTGCAAACCTCTTTCCCATTACATATTTATTGATGCGATCTATTATCCAAGGGGAATATGGCAGTAAATTTTTTATTTACACTTTTGTATCTAATGCCATATTTCCCTATATGACCACGAGGCCCAAATTAACCTTTTACAACAATTGCCCAAGGATCTGGGAATCTCGTGAACATGTTATCTGCTATGACATCTTCTACAGATCTGACCTCTAACCAAGGTAAATTTAGATAGTTCATGCTTGCATCCAATTCTTCCTGGAATGTCAACTCTGGGGCCACCAACATATAACTGGTATGAAACATCTCCTCTCTTCTATGAAACTGTATGTTCCAAACTCATATATCAATTTGGAAGACAGGTTCATTAAAATTGTTTAGCTATATGTGAGTATGAACATCTCACCTAGTCTTCAAACCAAAACTATTCACTATATTCCTCATTTTCCATTTAATTTGATGTTTGTCGCTAAGTTTGTTAACGCCTTACTTGCAACATCGCCTTTGGTTGTCATGATTTTATGATGTAGGATTCTTAGACATCAGGATGATTGGCCCGCATTGTAGAGTTGGAGACCTATACTACTTTGTTGATGGCATTCCTTTTTCTACCCTTCTTGTGAGCACCCCTCTTCAACTTCATCAACATTATGTTCTTACCCCCTTGATAGATTGAAGCACCTGGAACCAACTTTATATAGTTTAAAAATTAATCTATGTGACTCGTATAAGTTTCAGAAGCATCATAGGAGTTCTTTCCCTTAAGAAACTAGTCTACATTCTAAATGAAAATTTGATGTTATTCATAGTGACATTTTTGGTCCTTTTCGAACCACTACTTCTAATGTATTCCGTTATTTCATTACAATTCTTGATTATTTCTCTCACATGACTTGGTTATATTTGTTTAAATTTCATGATTAGATGATTTGTTTTTTTTAGAATTTTCATAAATTGATTTCAATACAATTTGGTTAATCCAATAAAATCTTCTGGACTAACAATGCTTTAAAGTGTATTTTGACTCAGTGTCTTCATTTTTCTCTAGAACTAGAACCATCCATCGACATTCATGCACTCACACCACAAAAAATTTGGGTTGTAGAACATAAATATTGTCATTGATTGGAATCGCTTGTGCTCTTTTGTGTGAATCCAAATTACCTATGTCCTACTATTTTGAGAATAGTCTCACTGCATGCTACCTTATCAATAAAAATTTATCATCTATTTTTTGGAAAAGACTCCTTTTTCAGTTGTTTTCCCTATGCAAACAACTTTTCACATTCCTTTGTGTGTTTTGGTGTACTACTTTTGTAGCAAATATTTGATCCAAAAGTAGATAAACTTGATCCCTAATCTATCAAAATGGTTTTCCTTGTCTATTATACCTTTAAAACGGAATTTATTGTTATAGTCCAAGAAACCATGATATGTATGTCTCTATCAATGTTACATTTAATTATTTGGATATGTTTATTGATTCTGCATCGCCATCCTTTCCATCTCAACCTCAATCTCAAACAGAGTTTGTCGAGCTTGATAATTCTGACCTAGTGGATCATGAATCCATCACCCATCCTCCTATCACTCCTCCTCCACTATCACATGTCCTGACACCATTGTTCATGTATGAGGATCTATCATGCCCAATGGCTTTGTAGAAAGGTTTACACTCTTACACACTTCCCCATCCTGCATCCAATACCTATTGTCTATCCACAATTCCCTATAATGCTAAATCCATTTCCCAACAAATTGATTCCATCTAGATTCTATGAAATTATCATGAGGCACTTCAACAACCTAGTTGGAAAGATACAATGCTTGAGGAAATGACAACATTGTGTGAAAATAGGACTCGAGATCTTGACCCTCCTCCCCAATATAAAAAACATTATCAATTGTAAATGGTTCTTCTCTAAAAACATTATTCATATGGATCGTTGGAATGGCTCAAAGATCAGATTATTGTCAAAGGATTCACCCAAACAAAAGGCGAGAATTTCTTTTAAACCTTCTTAACAGTCACTCACATTGTGTTTGTCAGGATTGTAATCTCCGTTGTGACTCACATGGACTAGATTTTATTCCAGCTTGAAATTAAAAATACCTTCTTTCATGGTGATTTATAGGAGGAAGTGTATATGTAACAACCTTTGGGTTTTGTTTACTCAAGGGGAATCTTCACAGAGACTTTGTCATCTCAAATTCTCTTTTTATGACCTCAACCAATCATCACAAAATTGGTTTACAAAACTCAGTGGAGTTCTTTCTAGCTTGGATTTTTGTAGATCGTCTAGTTATCACGACCTCTTATTTAGTTGTTCACAAGCTGGAACCATGATTGTCTCCATCTATGTTGATAATATCACTATCACTAGTAGATATGCCCATGGGATTCCAAGATTAAAATAGGAACTCCAACAACATTTTCATGCCAAGGATCTGGGACAACTTCGTGCATTCATTGGCATGGAGGTGGTACATTCTTGTCATGGTACTTATTTATCACCGTGGAAGTATGTCTTGGACCTCTTGAAGGATTCTGACATGCTAAATTCTATACCCATTTATTCACCTGTAGACTATCACAACAAACTATTTGAGTGAGTCCTTTCTCAATCCTGAACATATTGACGCACTGTGGGAAACTCATCTTTCTTATGATTTCCAAGCTAAAAATAACTTTTGTTGTCAGTGTTGTTAGTCAACAAATGGTTACACCCCATGTATGCCAATAAAGTTAGGTACAACATATCCTGCGATATATGGAAAGTGCACATGGTAGAGATCTCCTATAAAAAACATAGTCTCTAGATATCTCTTTGACATGCTATGGTGATGTTCATTGGGTCAAATATGCAAATGCTAAGAGATCCATTTTTGCCCTTTTTGTTCTATTGGGTCATCATCCAGTCAGTTAGCATGGAACAAAGTAGTTTGTTGGTTTATATACTAAGGAAGAATATCATGCCATGGCCCACACTTGTTCTAAAATTCAATGGGTCACTTATATTTTTCAAAAATTAGGAATCCCTCTCTTACCCCTAGCACAATAAGGAAGTTGTTCATATAGATAATAATCTAATTTTTCATGAATGCACAAAGCATATTGAGGTTAACTGCCATTTTGTGAGAAACCTAATTCATGGAAAAAATATCATTACACCACATGTGAGGACTGGAGAACAACTACTCATATAAAATAATTTGCTTCATTTTTATGGTTAGGTTACCATATTCCATTGATCCCCATGATGCATTGATTTTCAATCACTTTTCACATGCTACTTTCTAGGCTTATCTAGCATATTTGTATATTTTGAGACATGTTTATGCATTGTTTCTTATTCTTAGCATGTAAATCATTGCTGCATCAATGATTAAGTATTTCTATCGAATTATGCTAAATTTTCATTTACAATTCATACTTATATTATTTTCCCCCTTTTTAGGTAAATTGAGCACTTATATGACAACTTGATGCTAATGTAAGTCGTAACATGCATTTTCAATAGGGAAATTGAGAAACCTTGGTGTCGAGGACGACGTCAATGCTACCAAAATGTGGAGTTGATGCTACTGACTCACCATTGAGAGAACATCAAAAGCCAAGTTTAATTCTCATAGTGCCATTGACTCGCATGTTGGTGGTACCGACTTCAGCATCCATAATGTAACAGAAAGCAACTCAGTGCTATCGACACTCATGTCAGTGGTATCGACACAATTTGAGGGTTACACGTCAGATGGAAACTCAGTGCCACCGACATGCAGTCAATGGTACCAACACTATGTGATCAGTTTCAATATGAGATTGAGTCAAATCCACTGATTGTAGCTTAGTTATAACCAAAGCCCCACTTATTACCTAGGGGGAGTACGAACAAAAGAGAAAGATGTTTTTCATGCTACAATAAAACATAGAGTTGGGAGAGGAGGATATGAAGAAGATAGCCACATACCCGACACTTTAGACACTTCTATAGGGAAATTTGTGGCTGAAATGCTGCAGATCAAGGTGTTCACCAAAGGAGATCTCTGAGACGACTTCTCAAGGGGTTTTCACATTGGTTTTCTAATATTTATCCTATTTTCTCCTCCTTTCTCTCTTTGTATGATGATAGCAACCATGCACAACTAAACCCTATATTCCTTAGGACCTAGGAGTAGCCCACTATTACTTCGTATTTGAATTCTATGAATTGATAATCTAGTTCCTTCATTATGTACATGAATATATAATCTCTTATAAATTTGTTTATGCTTGATCACCATAATCAAAGAAATAAACTACTTTATGCTTCGAGGGAGGAATTATGGGTTGGACAAATCATAGGTCCACATAGTCTATATCATGCCTCGAGAGAGGGCTTACTCCTAGAAAGGAACATCCTACATATTTTTATAATGCACCTAGATAATTCTTAAATACTACTGAAGTGGGGTTTGTTTTAGTTTAGGTAGTGTATTACATTGCGAGAGCAAGTAATACTTGCTACATGTCTTTAGTCTAGAGTTAAGAGTGAATATTTATTGGTAAAATTGAATTTGAATGCAATGTATTCCATGGTGGAACAATAGTCCTAAGGAACACATACATTCTTGATCACAACCATTTTTTAGTTTAGATATAATTCTTTGTTCTTAGTTACAAAACAACCAATCAACCATCTTCTAAGCCTAGCTGATTAGGTTTCACTAAGTAGTAGTGTTTTATGAACGTTTCCTTGAATCCGAAACTCGAGCCTCATAGGCCTATAATATACGATGCTTGACCTTGCTTTTTACACACAAGGTTTTGGCATGCTAGTTTTTTGTGCCATTGTTGAGGAAATGACAACACCAACACTACAACTGCTATGATTGGCCACTCTAGGCCACTTTTCTTTCTTTTAATTACTTTTTGTCTTTTCTTTTGAATAAGAGAATAATTGAAGACATTTTCTTTTGTCAATTGACTAGTAGTTTGTGTCACACATTGCCATTTATTTTCAAGTACTAGTGCATTATTCACACTCGAACCAGAGATTATGGAAAGTCTACTCCAACTAGTGTAGATCATAAGGATATTTTTTGTAAGGTAGGAGATTTTGGGGCTTTATTTGAAATGTCATCCAAACTCCACAGTCCCAGCTAGAGCAACAATAGACAACACCTATGGACCTGAATGGTGATGGCGATGTGGAGGATGGTATTAAAGAACAAATACTCTGGGAAAAGATTCATGAACCATCAACCACAGCTCAGTTACAGCCAATAAAATTTGAACAACTAATGTGTTGGTAGCTACAAGATAGATCCAATACCGGTGGCCCTCATCAAAAGTCAATCATCTCATAGACAACTTGGAGGATCCTATGGCACATAAATAGCTTTAGGAGAGTTGTGACATGCTAAATCTCCACAAAGTTCCAGCCATAATGAAATATCTGAATTTGTTCTTGTATTCTTTGTCAGATAAAGCTAAGGCATGGTTCCTCAGTCTACCACAAGAGTCTATAGAAACATGGGATGAGATGATGAATGCATTTTCTGAGAGATATTTACCACCATAGAAGACGAATGAATTGGTGGGGAAAATCCACAAATTCAAGCAACATGCAAAGGAGTCCTATTCAGAATCTTGGGAGAGACTTAGAACATGCTCATGAAAGCCCCTCATCATGGGATTGATCTATATGGGCAAGTGAAAACATTCTATTATGGCCTACAACAAAGGGGAAATGACTACTCTTGATAGTACATGGACATAATTCTTTCTAAACAACAAGGTTATAGGATGTCACATGATCTTGAAGAACATGGCGAAAACCAATCATGGGGAGAGGAGAGAGAAGCACCAACAACAATCAAGAGTGCTACAAAATCAAGAGAGATCATGGAACTTAAGGACATAGAGACTCATATGGAAGCTTGATCATAAATATGGCACCTCATCTAGAGGTGAGGAGGAGGAGGAGTGCATGTTCATGTGATAGTAGAATAATAGGGGAAACAATGGATATTCATGGAATTGGGATCCTAAATTCTCTTGGAAAGATCCAATCAATTTCCAGTAGAACCTATCATGACAACAACAAGAAATCCCTTCACAACAATATCAACATGATAGGGGTCCTAGTAAAATGGACAAGATTGAAGACATGCTAGCCAAACTTGTGAGTCGGAATGAGGCCTTACTAGACCAGACAAAAATGGAGAAGTACAATTAAGGGGCTTAGATCCACAATATTAAAAATCAAAATTTTTAGTTAGTAGCATAGGTGGCATCCATAAAGAATCCTATTTAGTAACTATTTTTTGAGAATGCAAATATAGCTCATTAGCATCATCAAGTAATTTACATCTTTATTTTCTAAAAAATAGAGCATGTTACTAAGGAGACACCAAATCAACACACTCCAAAGCCAGAATGTGTGTATGTCCCAAAGGTTCCAATTCCCAACAACGTATATGGAAGACCAAGGGGATGTAGAATGCTAGTGTATTATTTAAACACATGCACTTCAATCAATATTATGCCTGCAAAAAGTAACCAGGACATCCCATCTAGACTTATTTTACAAGACAAGGCACTTCAAGGTTCCACAAGTGCCACATCCACTATCCCAATCATGAAAAAGGTGCCCATGCAACAACAAGATGTGAAGGTTCCACTTTGTAGTGGATCAGTCCCAGTCAACAAGAATGCACCCACAATCAAGGAGTAGGCATAGGTGAACCCATCCACAAAAGTTGTTGTAGATTCTATCTTAGGAGGTGGCATTGATGGAATCTTAGGGGGAGGAAATCCATAATGTTTCATACATTCCCTCACACAAGCATGTAGAGAAGCCACATGTGCCATTCCTAGATAGTTTGAAGCTACGAATGGAGGACAAGTAGTTTAACAAATTACTAGACATCTTAAAAAGCTCCATATTAACATCCCGCTTGCGGAGGCAATAGAACATATCCCTATTAATGGATGATTTTTGAAGGATATCATCAACAAAAAAAAGATGGATAAAATATATAGATGTCTTGTGTGTTGATGAAATGGTTAGTGATATGATCTAGGGAAGGTTTTCGATAAAGAGAAAGGACCTATGATGTTTTTACGTAGCTTGTTCCATTGGTAGCAAACATTTCCAACAACAAAATGTGACTCTAGGGAAAGCATAAATCTCATTCCTCTCTTTACCTTTGGGAAGGTTGGATTGAAGAAACCAATGAAGACGTACATGACAATCCAATTGGCAAACAACTTAATTGTGAGGCCGTATGGGATATGCAAAGATATTTCAGTCAAAGTTGACAAATTTATCTATCATGTCAACTTTGTGGTCATGATATGCAAGATATACAAGGATCTAAATTTCTTTTAGGAAGGCTGCTCCATGATACATCAGATGTGATCATTGCCATGGGAAGAGGCTACTTGACACTAGGGATAGATAACGATCGAGTGGAATTTAGATTGCTAGATGATTCTTAACAACCATCCAGTAATGACCCATGATGAAGGTCAAATTAATGTCAAGCGTTTTCCATTAAACAAGGGTGCTTTGTGGGAGGCAACTCATCACTTTAGATGATTACTTTCTATTTGCTTCTAAAATTTTCTTTGTCATTAGTTAGTTGTTCTGTTACTATGTTTTTACTATATTTAATTATATTTTGATGTAATAAAAAAGGTTCCTTGATGTGTTTTGTGTCCTTTGCATGTTTTAACAATGCCCGTACTATCAATGGACCTATCGATACAACCAACACATTATCCAAAAATTAGTATGAAAAGTAGTAAAATATCTCAATACCATCGACACACCTACCAGTGCACTGAGTCCTTATTAGGAAGAGGTTTGCATGTGGCATTCATGTTAATAGAACTGATGTCGTTCTCAGTAGCACCAACATATATCAATAAAAAGTCACATAGCTACATGAAAGGATCACTGATAACACTGAGAGGATACTCTGTGGTACCAACCCATCTAGCTCAAACAAGAGAAAGGATGAAAAATCTTGGTACCAGTGACACATATGTCAGTTGCACCAACATAGGAGGCCAGACATGTAAGGTGAATCTTCACAAATCACCAAATATCCACCACCACCACCATTTTGAACATGTGGTACCCCCATTCCTCCTCTTAATTTGATTTTTGAATATGAGGACATAGTCAATTCTATCTTAGGGGGGTGATGGAATGGCTTTATCTTATTTTATTTTCTATCTTGTTCTGTTTTTCTTGTCTTAGAGCAATAGGATCCACAATCTATCTAGTGTAATCATGGAGCTTCATTTACCATGATTGCATTATATCATTTAAAAAGATGTGTTTTATGTTATTTCAATAAAATCTAAAAAGGATAAAACTTTTATAAGCTTATTTGCAAAGTCTTAGACAACACAAACTGTAGGAAGTGTCTGGGTTAGTCAACTTGGGACAATTTATATGAGTGAATATGTTAAGTTACACAAGATTTATGTATGATGATGAGGTTTGAGCGCAAACCAAACAAACAAGTAATGAGATCTTAAATGGTATATTTTGAAAGAAACTCTAAGGTCACCTTGTATATAGGTTGATAGGAAAGGGATATATCATAGTTAAGAAAGAAATTGTCTCTTAGTCATGTCATTCCACCCACCTCAATGATATTTCATTCACTACCACAAGACGATCAAGTAACCCAAATTATTTCCTCTTGACTTCATTGCATAACATAGTAGGTAGAATGTTAGTTTCTTTTCAAGTGCATTAGAAACATAATAAAGATGTGCATACCATTTCAATTGGTTGAGAAATTTTAATTGCATAACAAATTTCACGTGGATTGCATTTTCCTTTTGCATCATTTTGCATATTGTGCAACATATATCTAATTAAATTTCTTCACGAATAAAGAGTCAAAGGATCTACATATGTATCCCTACAATCGAAAGAGGATAGAAAGAAAGAAATGATGTATGGTGAAGAAAGTCCAAGCATTAATCATGAATCATGGTAAAATAAGAGGGCAGAAAAAAAAGAGAAATAAAATAAAAAGAGAGAAAAGGATGCCTTGTTCTCAATATTAATTTTCTTCAAGGAGAAAGTGAAATACATTACATGTAAGCATCTTTTGAATTGCACTCATCATTAGGATGAGATATTTAGTGCATTCATCATCCCACCATAATAGTAGGCACTACGAGTCATGCGTTTTCATTCCCTTCATCCTGTAGGTGCATCATATTTTATTCATGTATAAATAGTTTGGATGTTTCTTTGATTATTTTCATATCTACCTATTTCATTTCCACCCATTTCTCTATATGATACACCACATATATGATTAATCCCCTCATCCATTTCTATACGAGGAACTACTTCCAATATAGTTGTGTAGGTAGAGTAGAGCAATGTAGATAGGGAATCACAAGATGCATCAAATGTATGCATTATGGATTATGATGTTAACTTCTCTACATTGATAGTATTTCATTGATCTAAGTGTGGAGATCTTAATTGAACATTTTTGGTCACTTCAATAGTTATTTGTTCAATGGTTGGTAAGGGTCGGTTCAAGACCAATAGGTGGGAGTAATTGAGAAACGTAGTTTATAAGAGTTATCCTCTTTCTAACTCTTTCAAATAGATCCAAAAGTAGCATTGCTCGAGGTTGAGCAACATTCAATCTTTGGAGATTTTGACTCATTAATTTTCAGCCACTTTTCATAGGATATTTTCTAGGCTTATTTAGCATATTTGTACATTCTGAGACATGTTTATGCATTGTTTCTTATTATTAGCTCGTGAATCATTGATGCATCAATTATTAAGTTGTTTCTACTGAATAATGCTAAATAATCATTTATAATTTATATTTATATTAATTTTCCATTATTTTAGGTAAATTGAGCACTTACATTATAGTCCAGTGTTGTCGGCATATAATTCAGTGGTATTGACATAGAACAAATTTTAAATGGTGAAATCGAGAAACCTTAGTGTAATTGAGAGTTTTCTGGGTGCTATCAAGGACAGTGTTAATGCTACCAAAATTAGGAGTTGGTGCTACAGACTTACCATCTAGAGAGCACTAGAAGCCAAATTTAACTATCTCAATGCCAACGACTCGCATGTCGGTGGTACCATCTTTAGCATCTAGAACGCAACAGAAAGAAACTCAGTGCTATCAACACCCATGATAATAGTACCAACAAAGTTTGATTATTACAAGTCAATTGGCAACTCTGTGCCACCAACATCCCGTCGGTGGTATCGACACTACAAAATCAATTCAGATATGAGATTAAGTTAGACCCAATGACTACAACTTAATGATGACCAACACCCCACTTATGACCTAAGGGGAGTGATAATAAAAGAGAATATACATTTTTCCACTCTACAAAAAAGGTGGAAGAGGAGATGATGAAGGAGATAAACATAGACCAGATGCTCTGGGAACTTCTAGAGAGCATATGTGCGACCAAAATGCTATAGATCAAGGTGTTCACCATAGGGGATCACTAAGACAATTTCTCCAGGGATTTTTACATGGTTTCTAATGTTTATAATATTTTCTTCCTCTTCCTCCCTTTATATGATGATAGAAATCATGTGGGGCTAAAGATAATATTGCTTAGTACCTAAGAGTATCCTGATATTGTTTTGTATTTAAATTTTATGAATTAATAATCTATTTCCTTCATCATGGGTGTGAATATATGATCTCTTATTGATTTGTTTATTTTTAATTACCATAATCAAAGAAACAAACCACTAACTTCTGCAGGAGAAGGATTAGGGGTTTAACGAATCATGTCTATAAAGAGTATATCGTACCTCGAGAGAGGGCTTACGACTGTCAAACAACAACTTAGAGATTTCGATAATGCATCTAGATAATACTTAAATTGCTATAGGTTTAGGGTTTGTTTTATTTTGGGTAGTATATTATGCTGCATGAGTGGATAAAACTTTCTACAAGTCTTTAGTCTAGAGTTTAGGGTGAATAATTGTCAATAAAATATATTTTGAATGTAATTTATGACTGGTGAAACCATATTCCTAAGGAATCTATCCATTCTTGATCATAGCCATTTTTAATTTAGATATAGTTCTTTCCTCTTAGTTATAAAACAAACAATCAACCATATTTTGGGCCTAGCTAATTAGGTTTCAGTAAGTAGTATTCTTTGGTGAATGATTCCCTTAGTTTGACACTCATGCCTCATAGGCCTGTATTACACGATGCATGTACTTGCATTTTACACCCATGGTTTTAGCGTGTCACCTCACCCTTGTTATATATTTTTTATTGTCTATGGGTCAAGTTATGGCTGAATAAATGAGTTTTCAACCTACCAGCATCTTGTACCAAGAAACATATTCATCTAAGATAACTACTTGGGCAGTTAATCCATCTAACCTCTTGTATTTTGTTATCCAATGTTTTTTCTTTCTTTTCTTTAATGTACAAATATATAGATAATATAAACAATATATTTGTAAAATAGTGAATGTTCTTTGAGACATATTGTACATAAGATCCCTTACTCCAAGATCAATGTATGCCAATTTTAAAAATTCTCAATACAATTCAAGTAGGGGAATGCCTACTGTAAATAATTGAAGTATATATCTAGCATTAGTGGCATGCTATACATTTTATTTATGCTCCATAATCTCACTCTCTCAACTTTAACTGATGATTCATACATCCACATCATGAATTTATCCATATCCATAACTACAGTGGACATGAAGAGCAATATGCTATTTGTATATATTTCATGAAGACATCAATATTATGTGACATTAGACAAGGACATTGTGTAACAATTAGCATGCATCATTGTTTTTTGCATGAGAACAAAATCATATCTATCATATTGAAGAAGAATAATGAAAAGGACAGAACCAAGGGTCATTATTCAACTCAACAATGAGAGTTGACCTGTCTCGCATACCTGTGTTTGTTGATGACAATCTATTCCTATTTGGAAAGGTGGGGTTTTACAAAAACTCCAATATCTCAAAGTTTGTATAAAAAAGGCTATGTTTTTATTTAACTAACAAGTTAACTACAACAACTTGATAAATTTGTGCCAATCAAGATGGGAAAACAAATATTAAAATGGGATTATACAAATGAAGATGATTTTTCATGTGAAGTATATTCCACGAGAAACTCTTAGAAATAGAATAGCATACCTTCTATATTAATGTTGTCAATTTACATATATACCATAGATGATGGATCCTATTAGTAGGGGAAGACTCATAATTTTATCACCCAGGGGAGCGGAGAATTCTACATTATGGATACTATTGAAAATTTCAACATACACATCCAAGTTATTATAGGGTTAGATGAGTATATTGTGTTATCCTTTTGAAAGAGAAAACAAAATTCACTATATATATGCAAACATTTTTTTGATAATGATATTCCACATAAAATGATCATTTAAGTATAATTGCATAGGCATAGTCAAGACATATCATTCAGAATTGTAATTTCCTAACTTGTTCATAAAATGTTTCTCTAGAAAATTAATAGATCATAAGTTTTTTATTCATTCCTAATCTTGATTATCATAAATGTAAAATGTGGATACTGAAATTATCTATACTCAATTCTCTTGAACTATTAATAAAAATATGATGAGAAATTAAGTACATGCTTCTAGATATCTTCTAAAGTAAGCATCCATTTCATACTTTAGTTATAGTAGATCAAATGGTGGATGAACAAATTCCACAATGAAGGGATCTGGGATCGGAACCATAGTTGTACGCCTCCGAATGAATTGATCCCATCATGTAGATGGGATAATTGTGTGGGTTTGTCTCACCAATATGCGGGTAGAGCGGGTTGGGGTGTTACACTACTAGGAGGGAATCATTATAGTTTCTCCTCCTTGATCTAATGTGATCCAAAAAATATAGTAATAAAACTTATAAAATATAAAATTAGATAAGTATTCAAGAAAGTATTCAAGTAACTAATTGATAACATTAAAAGGAATCACATGGCATAAAATAGTTGTATATATTACAAATAAAAATAGCATTATGAAGTATTTTAGATCTTTCTATATAATGACACTAAAGAAATTTTAATTTTGTACTAATAGTTATGAATCAGAGCACACCAAAAAATTTCAAACACTTTACAACAAGGATTTAGTCTTCCCCGTACAATTTTTTATATTGGGACAAAAAAACATACTAAGGCCTCATTTGGTTGGAATGAAAACAAATAATGTAGTAATCGATGTTTGGAGGTTAGGATACAAAGAGAAATAGACGGGAAAGAAAACAAAATACCTTACTATGTTTGGAAGCTACCCTAGACATCGATGATGGGAAGAAAATTGACAAGACCAAGCCATTCTTGTTGAAATTTGTAGTTAGAAGCTATGTCATCATACATTCACACCCTATTTCTCTCACATTATACACTCTTCTAATTCTTCATGTTTATGTCAATTTCTTGTGGTCGAGGACTAGGGATCAATGCTTTCTCTCATACTTTCCATAAAAACAACTACTTATAGGAGTTGTAGAGTTCACACAACAATATGCACAATGATCCATGGTGATCCTTTGTGTGTGCAAAAATTCTTTGCAATTCATTACTAGGCACAATATTCGAAATATACATTTATTGAATCTTCTAGCAACAAAATAGGAGTCAGATTGAGACCCGAAGCTAATGAGCCAATGTAGATATCCATCTATTTGAGAATCATTTATGAGACAGAGATGCTCCACCTTTGTTTCTAATGACCATATAGATTTGAACATGACAAAGAGGGGATTAAACCTGATGTGCCCAGTATTTGTGCCAAAAATATCTTAACTCATTATTTTTGGGGCCTATGGAGGAATATATGTGCTAGATTTATTGGGCACACATTCCTAGGAAAAACGATTTGCATTCAACAAAGAGTGAGGTGAGAAAAGATTGTAGCTAGTTAGTATTGGTTAGATGTGATCAATTGCATTAAACACCATGGGTAGCCAATAAAATGGAAAATAAGTGAGCTAGAGGTCATGCTTTGCGCCTCACCACCTACTACATGAGATAATAATAGGGGTTAGTGTGGGTGTAATAATGAACTAGGTACAAATTATAATTATTTCTATATTTACATCACAGTTTCTATTTCAGAAACCAAACAATAGAAACATATAGAGAGCATGATTTATATCATATCCTATTCCACATCATGTCAACCAAACAAGGTTGAAGCATCAGGGTCAAATCTTTGGTCATAGATGCATCAATCACTAACAACAACTTATTAGTTGTGGCCTACCCCTGGATGTTGTTCCCTCATTGGGGGCTTAGTGGGAAGAAGTTGTGGTTAGAGATGTCCTTGAGCATAGAGATATAATAGCTTTGAGCCTTTCACCAAAAATATACATGAGAATAGTCCTCTGGAGAATCCTATACATAAGGTCATGACCGTTAGTAAAAAAAATTATTCCATATAGGCCTTCTAATTCCATTAGATATAATGACATAGATATTGAATCAAAAATTTCACCCAAAGATACTCACCTATTTCCAAATTCAAGCCATATATTCATATATTCATTTTTGAAAAACATGCAAGGCCCGCACACTAATCTCAAAGCATAACCAAATGAGTCTTGTTCCCTCACATTCTAATGTTCCACACATCCATGTTCAATTCTATCACACTATTTTTGTGCTTCATTTCTATGCAAATATTACACTAAAAAATTAAACAGTAAGTTTGCAATTGCCCCTCTAATCCAAATCTTCCAGTAAATGTTCTGTTTGAGGAGTTTGTAAACCTTGTTGAAGACATGAAACTCAATGCTTGTGGGAGGTAAACCACCTAGTTTTGGTAATTTTTCACCCAACCCTCCATTTTTGGTACTTTTGTTTTGTGTCTACACTATCCAAGAAAACACACACACACACACACTTGTTTTTAATAGTTTTTGTTTAGTTTTAAGACGTGCGGGTGAAAATAGGGTGAAATGAAGAAAATTAGATGAAATTTTGACAAGTAACCCATGAAAAATATTTTTGAAGAAGAGATTTGATGTTTAATGAGATTCGAGTTGAAATCAACTACCAAAGTACTCACCACGGCTGTGGTGACATGGAATGATTGTGGTGATGCATTCACAATCAACAGATTAATCGAGAAAAATCAGAGTCAAAAATTGAGGAACATACCTACCACAACCGTTTCGCAACCCACTCAAAATGTCTGTGTGGGGTGCCACATCCGTGCCGCATAGCACGACCGTGTTTCATCCCAAGTCCAACACTTAAGTCAGGGTTTTGTAAAAATAAAAAATCATTTCTATTGTCAACTCTGTGAGCACCACAACCATTCCTCATTAACAGAGTCCATGCAGCACCTCCCACTCCACCACCCTCTAATCACCTTCAAATCACCACAAATCCATCTCCAATCAATCCCTCATCGTTTCCACTACCTTAATCTCCATATTCCACCCATTTTCATCCACAAAACACCCCATTTCTCTCCAATCCGCCACAACAGCCTTGTTCTTCAATGAAAACCTAAAATATCTTCCAGCTCACAACTCCATTATTAAGGCAAAACACAAATCTTGACTGCGATCTTTAATCATCTTTATCGGTTTGGAAGCTTGCATCAATGGAACCCTTTACCACCAACTCTTCCTCACCGCCGTAGACGAGGAACTGATCCTTAGTCATTCTCAAGTACTTTAGGATGTTCTTCACGGATGTCTAGTGAGCATCTCCAGGATCTGAATGGTATCTCCTCATCATGCTGAGTGCATACGAGACATTGGGACGGGTGTACAAAATTGCATATATGATGGATCTAATTGTTGATGCATATGGAATCCCACTCATGTATTCCCTCTCTTCACAAGATTTGGGACATTGAGCTCTAGAGATGGGAACTCCATGAACCATGGGTATGTTTCCTCTCTTTGAGTTCTCCATGTTGAACCTATTCAACACTTTGTCAACATATGTGCTCTGACTTAGTCCAAGAAGACTCGACCGACATGGTTAGCAAGTGTTCATTCTTGGCATACATCGAAGAGAACAGGAGCCCTAGCAAAGGGACCCAAATTTCTCTCCAATAACTTTGGCAATGTCTAAATTATATGAAAATCATGAAAAATAACACATCAAACCATCAAAAAAATGTATTATACATAAACCTAATTGAATGGGTTATACAACTATATGTCCCTGAACATAAACATTACATATATGTACATATACCTAATTCATTAATTTGGGATGGGTATGTTATTTGTTTCTCGAGGCTCAACATTTATTTGGAAGGCCGTTAGATATGGAATATACAAAAAAACATAATGAGGACAACATAAATGAGGTATCCATAACTAGTATAAAGAAGGAATCATGTCAATGAAGGAGCATGAAAAATGATCTATTATGATGTGGATTGTTATCTATTGCTACATTAGAGTGATCATGAACACAATCTTTATCCTAAATTAAGGAGTATAAAATCTTATCACTATCTCTTATAAATTAGCATTGTTGAGTTGAGGCTCTGGTACAAATAAAAATATATATATGTGATGATAAGAATAACAATTCATCCAGACATTGGGTCAAAAGTTGTGTGGTTTTATCTATACATCTTACTCTCACATGAAGAGAGGTCTGACCACAACTGGAAGGATACTAATGAGAGATGTTCGATGGAAGGAGACCAACAAATAAGAGGAAGATAAAAAAAACTCTTTTGATACAAAAAAAGTCCAATGCCATAGTACCATATGTTTGCTAGTGTGTTATAAATCATAATTAATAGTTGTCATATATTGGCTTGATATAGGCATTTACATTGCAATTTTCTAATTTTTACCTATTGGAAAATGGGATGAATAGAATTACCCTTTGGTAAAAGAGAAGAAGAAAAGAAATAGGTATTTACTATAGGCACATAAGAAGTCATCTGCAAAATTGATTATATTTTTCTTCAATTAGACTAAAATAATAACCTTGTATTTTTTTTTCAATTTTACAAACATCCTTGTTTGTTTATGGCATTCATTCAAGCTAATAGCAACATTTTCTAGGTCAACCAAGAGGCAGTTTTATCCATCTTTCCCTCCAGATGTAGGCAAAGAAACCAAATTTACAATGCTAAAATTGTGTTCTTTATGTCCAACCTTGAAGTACTCATAGGAAAACTCCAGGCATGTGTCCCAGTTATAGGATCCTCTAGGATGTCTCAAGCGCCATTTAGCAATGTTATCTGTGACCTTGTTAGTATGACTTTAGTTTTAGCTGATCGGAATGTTAGATATCTTCTTCAATATACCTTCAACACGTCTTATCAAAGGCATGCGTTTGGTTGGGTGATTGCCTCTTGTGGTGATGTAGTTACATTCCAACTTACTATCAGAGTTAATAAGGATCTTATCTTGCTAGTGAATTGCAAACTTCAAACATCGAACAATATCCTATAGTTTGATCTCCACTACATCAAAATAGTTAGATATCTCACAACCACCTGAATCCCATCTTAATCTCTTAAAGCGTAGCTAGTAGCCACCATGGAGGGTCGTTTGATATAGGTGACATCCACATTTAGTTTTAGGGTGTCTGAGGGGGGGACTATTTAATCTAGCCTTGGAGTCGGCATACTTTTACTACAAAATTGGGACTTCAAAGGTTTTAACAGTTTAAATTTGATTCTAGACAAGGTGTATATCTTGGGGAGCTTCAGTATGGATTTTGTTAAATGTGAAATCATTTCTTGCCTTCTAGATTGTATCAATGATGACATCAAACTAGATGGATCTATTTGTAAAACTTTCTAGCTTCCTCATTTCTTGGAAATCAATAGTTTGAAGCTAGGATCCTCCTTAATGTAGATTGAACTGTGTTTCAAATAGCTTCCATATCTCATCCACATGAAGATAGGTTTCGTATACATGCATGTCATTTTCAAGATACTCCCTGTATCTAGGATAAAGGACATAACCATGAGGTCCATGCTAGATCGGTTTGCAATTAGTCATGAGCTCCTCATGGAGGAGTTTCCAAAGGAAATGTTTGATCATTTGATGGACTCTCAAGTTTCAAATCTTCATCCAACATCCTTGGACAAGAGTTGTGAAGCTTTTAAAAAAGTGATCATACATGTTTTTTGTAGTGAAAGATCCCTTCCTCGACCCTATAAACTGCCACCCATCTGGGCCAGCTGATTTCTCAAGGGGTATGGTGTTGAGGATTCTTCTGTAGTTTTCATCCTTAAACCAATAGTTAACAAAACCATGATCCCATTTTCCATTGGCCACCATGGAGGACACTCTAAGATCCTTGATCTCCTTAGGCATTGGTCAGTCTCTCCTTAGGATAGGTAGACCATTCCCCAGACCCATTTGTCATTCCTTGTTGACGTGTTGTTGCCATTGAGAATGATGTGTCTAGTATAACACTTCATATCGTCATCATGCATTACATATTCAGAGACGAGTCCCATTGAGTCTTCCTTTTTCTTTTAGGTGACAATACTTTTCTTCCATGGCTTCTCTCCAGTGGACCTTTTGAGTGAGTGTAGACATCCCACTTAACCTTGGATAAAAGTGCATTGTGCTAGATCCTTGCTAGCTTGATGTTGAACCCCCCTCTTTCTTAGCGACGATCACCTTCTTCCATGCAACCATGCTCATTTTCCATTCGTCAGTTGTGTTCCCCAAAATGAAGTTCCTTATAATCTTGTATAAATAACAACATGCAGAGATGGGAAGATTGAGTGGTTTTCATCAAGAAAGTAGGGACTGAGTTAATGATAGATCGAGCCAGGGTGACTCTACTAGTAAAAAGTAGAGTATGATTGGCCCATGATGCAACTTTTCTCTCCACTGTATTCAAGACATTCATGTAAAGGGACTTGTTAGCATGATTATGTAGGATTGGTCCACCTAGGTGACGTCCTAGATTGTCAGTTTGTTTGATGTCAATCCACCTAGAAATCCACCTTCTAGCACAGTGGTTAACTTTCTTTTAGAATAAGACTACATATTTTTCCTTGGAAAGCAATTGCCCAGAAGCCTTCCTGAAGGAAGATAAGCATTTCATCATTGACTAATTTTTAGAGATAAAATATTTGCAAAATTGGATGATATCATCCACAAAAGATGTGGGTGAAGGAGGGTCCATTCTTGGCAATATGAATCAGAGACTACCTCCCTTAGGCTTGTTCTTCAGCAATGGCCTGACTAAACCTATCCCAGAAATGTACAAAAACATAGGGCAAAAGAGGATCACCTTGAAGAACACCTTTAGTGGCTTCGAAAGGTGAAAGAGTTTCTCCTTGCCATGATATGGAAATCTTCATGGACATAATGATATTTATAATGAGCCTGATGAGGTAGTAAGGGATGGCATTCCTTCAAAGAGTGTCATGAATGTATCTCTAGTCCATCCAATCATACACAAAGCCAAGTCTAGTTTAACAACTTGTAAGGATCACCAAAAGTATTGGTTCTCATCTCATGAATCACCTCCTAGACAAGGACAATATCATCCACAATATGTCTACTCAAAATTAAGCTTCTTTGGAAGGGTGTATTCTAGTCGTGAAGCAACGATTTGATCCATTAGATGATGATATTAGACAACACCTTGATACAAGTGTAGTTGGGGGCTATTAGCTTTAGGTGGTTGTAACCCTCTATGAATAGAGACTTATGAATCATCATCAAAGGGGCATTTACCATGTTTCTAAAGATGGGTTTCTATACAAAACATCCAATTATGGTTAGGAAAATTGAATTCTTAATCAGACTTTAGTTCCTTTAGAGGAACCTGACATCCAAACTGTCAGGGATAGGGGCCTTGATAGTGTTCATATTCCACAGGGCATCACGTGTCTCCTTGTTAGTAGGTGTTGTTGTGAGCTGGGTTATGTGATGTTGTTGTAGAGAAGGGTAGAATGCCCAATAATTAGCAGTGCAACAGATGAAATTCCCCAAAGAATTCCTTATGAATAGAGTAACAAAGTGAGAGTTAATCATATTATTGAGGGTGTCTTTCTTCTCCACCCAACTACAATTAGAATCCTTTGGGTTTGTGATGTTATTAATTCTTATTTTGGATTTCACCTGAGTCTAGAAGTACTTAGTATTAAATTCTCCTAATTTAATCCAATCACATATTATCCTTTGTTGGCAAGCGGATTCCTTGTTGTTCATAACCTCAAGGTACTCTATCTATAACAAATTTAGCTCATCATCCACCTCCCTCAAGTAACCATGACTCAACTTGACCTGCTTCCTTTTAATGGTCCTCAGGGTCTAGTCCTTTCTCTTCCCTTCTCTATTGTATTCATCATTGTCCCATTGACCTTCCTTCTTCGTGAAATTAGAGACAACCACTGTCAAGTCAACCTAACCATTCTAATTTTGAGAAAGTAAGATATGGAAATTTGGTCAAGCATTCCATGAGGCACACATCTTTAGATGAAAGGTGCAAGGTTTATTCCTTAACAAAGTCAAACCAAAAGCAAGGTATAATTAGAAGAAAGTTTAGGAAGGACCTCAACCTTTATTTTGGGTAAAGCATTTAGGCAGTCTTGGTTAGCAATCACCCTATTTAGACTTCCTTATAGGGAACCTTATTTGTGTAGGGAAATACAACATAAGATAGGCAGTGAAAACAAAAATATTACTCTCATATTTCCCATTAACCACTGGATCGCGTCAATAACTATGCAATGGGAAGGATGATTTAATGATGTTATACTTGGTCCTAGAGCAAGTCCAACGACAATCCTTATAGATGTAGATGCGCACTCTTGGACGATGTCTGTACAACTCCTAGTTGCATTGGGACTCGTCTGACTACTCCTCCAAAGACAGCAGACTCAAATGTCATCGTCTGTAGCAACTCCTCTCATCATGGACTGATGGCTAACGTCATCCTCCTTAGAGATGGGTAAATGCACCTCGACTCTAGAGAAGTCCACACAGACCAACTAGAACTGCCGTCGTGCTACAAAAATGAACTGGAAGGAGTTTTCCCTCTCGTTGGTGTACTAGTCATCAACTTGCTCCATCATCATATATGATTAATGCATGCATTCCATTATCGCAGAAATATTCCCCTTCCGCCCACTTTTAGGATGCATGTGGATACACGATCTCGGTGCCGTCCTCCCCTCATAGATGAGATCAATTCCCATTCCAAGGAGGCATAATGAAAAATGATAAAAACAAAATCAGAATACTTACATGGCCGAATACCAATTTCATAGACATGTTCTAGGCACCATACCATCCCCTTCCTATCCCCTGTATCACTCCTTTCAAGTACTAAAGACCCTCTTCCATCCACTACAGCAGAGCAAGGGGGATACGGGGGGCAAAGTGCAGTCCTATGAATCAAAGGTGGAATGAAAGAGAAATTTTTCGTTCTATTTGTAGGGATTCCAGTCCTCATAAGGCTCTATGAAAGACCAACCCATACGATCATACACCTTGGCTAGATCGACTTTCATCGCCTCCCCACAGAGTGGGTCTTCATGGTGTGTACAACTTCTTGAACCAGAAGGAAAGGATGTTATCAATGATGCGGTGGCCAGGAACAACTCTGTGTGGGAGCAATCCACTCATAATTGAGTCTTTCCACAATTCGGGATCAGTTTTAGACATACATTATTGAGGGAGATTGGCCGCAGGAATTGAGTGATGGTATAAGAACCGGGAGCACATCTACAATACGTCAGGGGGCTACCATTTCAAGTGTTTTGCACAGTAATGCAAACTGATCTTCTAATCACATCCCAATTATGTTGAAGGAAATCAACATCAATGCCATCAGGCCTCAAAGTTTATGTTTTTATGGGATGGCTGCATCAAAAAGAAAGTCTGAATTTTCCACGGAAGCCGGCTCGAAATATTTGATCTTAGGTGCATTTCCCTCTGTGGGGAAGGATTTTTCCTTATTAAGTTTGCAGGTTTAGAAGATTGTAGAAATGTTTTGGAAGGTGGGCCATCAACTATTTGACAAAGAAGGTTTCGAGTTAAAAAGCATTCCACCTTCCACTTCCCAATTGAAATGAGATTAATCATCGGTGAGCATAACATAATTAAGATAGTTATCAACAGAGGTAATTGGTACCTTACCTCAAACATCATAGTGCAGTAGTTCAAATGGCAAAGTAGCCTTGGTATGGTTGTGATATACTTCCAGCCTCCTACTTTTTCTAAATTAGCAACTACTACAAAAATTATCAAAAAGGAAGTGTTGGTGATCATCTTGTGTTGTAGAAGATGGCAGATGATGTTCTTATTGGGATTATGAAGCCTCCAATGCCACGATACTCCAGGTACTTTGATGAATTGATTTGAGAAGAAAATTTTGGATGTTGAGGCAGGAAGGTGATACATTCCCTAATTGTAGTTTCCCTACGCCAGGACTTGGTGGGTCTTGATGTCCTTGATGATAATGTGATTGTCAGTAAAGATCAGATAGTTGGGAAACATAGATGTCAATTTAGTAACTAATATAATATTGCACCTTTTATCAGGAACACCAAGAACATACCAAAGTGGAATTCTATTGAGGTTGCTTATAGATGTGTCACCAATATGGGAAACAAGCAAGAAATCACCATTTCCAACCAAAATTGGTTCCTTTGTGACGAGTAAATTTTGGACAATACCTAATCTTTGAGCTATATGATCCATGGCTTTGGAATCAATGTGCCAGTCTGATGAGTCTACTTCATGAAGACAAAGTGCGACAAGAGCAGCACTTGTGTTATCTACAAAAGATGGTGGCACAGATGCATCTTGATAGTTATTATCATACTATGCCAACACTTTAGTGTTGTATGTCCTCGTTTACCACAAATTTGACAAAGAGGTATAGAATGGTTGAACTAGTTGATGGTGACTTGTCTCGAGGTGTGGAAGTTCCTGGCCTATGTATTGAATTGGGTAGTATTGTTACCTGGACCACTCCCAAGGATGCCTTGCACAAATTTATTGGTCGGACGACATCCTCTATCTTGAGGAGAAGGCCGCCCACGATTAGAGAAGTTGATCTAGTTGTAGAACTACTGGAAGTTGAAGGTTACTTGGCTATTTGGAGTTGACTTGTTGGTGTAGAAGACGACTGGAGTAGAAGACGGAGCTCTTCTTGTCTTACGTCTCTTAAAATCTTACAGCAATGGTATTAGATCAATGTAAGTTGGAATGGGAGGTTTTAACATGGAAACAATTAATTCTTCATAATCGTTTCCGTCCAGGCCATTCAAGAGTGAGAAGACCTTTTCTTGGTCACTCACAACAGAACCGACTGTGTAAGGATGATTGCAAGGGGTTTTGAATTTTCTTAGGTAATCAGAGAGGGAGTCTGTTCCTTTATCAAAGGTTCACAACTGGGATTTGAGTACAAAATCCTGGGATTGGGAGGACTCAGAAAACTTCTTAGTGAGGGTGGTCCAGACTTCATGTGAGGTAGTGCAGTCAATTATGTCTCCCATCACTTATTCAATGAGGGAACTCAAGACCCATCCTTTGAGCAACATGTTTGTGATCATCCAGGCTTTGTGTATGCGGTTAGGATCGGGTAGTCTTGATTCATTAGGAATTAGGATAGGTATAGAAGCCTCACTCCCATTAAGGAATCCTTCTAGGAAGCACAATTAGATGAGATTATTCACCTGAGACCCCCCAGAGCAAGTAGTTGTCGAGGTTCAACTTTATGGTTAGGAAGTTGGAGATGTTGAATCCAACTAGGTAGGGATAGATTGGGGTGGATGCAGCTACAGTTTCGGGGGCCTCCATGACAAGGAGAAATATGTTCTTGAGCTATGAGAGGGGCGAGGTGGTAGAAGGAGAAGGTACATGTCTGGGATCGTTGAGGAGAAGTACCACTGTTGTGTCTTAGAGATGCTCTGATACCATCTTAGAGTTCAAAGAGTCGGTTACAGAGAAGCAAGGATGAAAACTAGTCACTTGCTAGGGTTCTCATTTATGGTATTGAATAGGCTTAGGCATACAGAGACACTAGTGGCCTTGGGTATACCAAGCATTTTACAGAGACTGTAATTATAGTGCTTAATTGATCGTGCATGTTGAGCATGCATATACAGGAGACGAGGGGACTCATCACTATTATATTGAATTGTGTTGAACAGTTATTGAGTTATCATGACAGGATCCATCCCATATTTCTTTTTTGGTTGAGACTTCAATGTTACTAAAGGTTGCTATTGGCTTAATGCTTCTAAAGATCTTGAAGTTTGCAAGAGAAAAGTCATGCCAATCGGGTGGTGCTAGAGTTTGGTAGAGGAGGAAGTGTATGTGGCTATCGAGGAGGCTACGGGGGGTGAGGTTTTCAACCATAGGAAAATGATGAGGACGCATTAGTCTTACCGGTCGATAGCATGGAAGGGATTCTAAGCAACCCCAATCTAGTGACTCATGAGCGAGGACAACCAGCGGCTCAAGATCTGGATGCATCACACATCGACATTCTATGGGTACTTTGGCATATACCTAGATTACTTAGATTTAAGAGGTAGGAATGAAACAACCTCTCATCAAAGTAGGAAGAATGTGACTATAGAAATCATGTCTTAAATGCCTCTGAGGAATCCTTCCCTTCACTGAGTCAGAACGGTCCGTAGGGAGCCACCACCCCCGCATCCTCACCATCCAATTTCCTACAAAAACATCACTTTTGGAGCACATAGTAATAAGATGTAATCAGTCATGGAGTTTGAAGATCTAAATGTAGATCTGTCCAAAGTGGACATTAAGATAAGGGAGATCAACATAACTCCATGTTTTGAAATCGATGAAGGAAAGTACGTAGAATTGATGAGGCCATGGTGCTATATAGCGATAGTGAAGGTGCTTAGAAGGGAGGATGGATTCATGATGCCTCAAAAATGAATCAAGGATATGTGGAACCCTATTGTGAACTTTTGGCTAATAGATACCAAAAACAATTACCTTCTAGTATAGTTACTCCAACAAGATGAGTACATGCATGCCTTGATAGGAAGCATGTGGCTGATGGTGGGATCCTATCTTAGTGTTCAAGTGTGGGATCCTAGTTTTTCCCCTTCTATGGGGAACCGTAGATACAACATTACATGGTTACACATCTCGATGTTGTCTATTTTCCTATATCAACAAATATTTCTAGAGGAGGTCAGAGACCACATCAACGCCACTATGAGAGTCGATATAGACAATTAACTAAAATGGATCTAAAATTTGCAAGAATTTTTGTCAAGCTAGAATCCATGAAGTCCATGGTCCCTATCATCTACATCCAGGGAGAGCCATACAACTCAGAGTACCAAAACTTGACAGTTTTGTGTATGCATTGTGGGCGAGTATGACACACTAATTGCATTGCAAGGTGAGAATTGATACTAAGAGAGAGAAGCAATCCCATGGCAAGACACCATAGACAAACCCCCCCACCATTAGGAGACTTCACCCCTGCTATGAAAACATTTTCCTTCCATCATAAGCAAAGGAAATTACTGCAAGTCGTTGGAAACACAAATCTACAAATAACTAATAAGTTCAACAATTTGTCAATCAAAGAGGAGGAAGAAGGTGATGTTGACCCATGACACATTGTTGCCTAGGTCACAGGGGTTAGATGGCAGTAGAGGAAGAAAAATAACAAGAAGAGAAATTAGCAATAGGAGACAGGAACCCGTGTATCATTGTAGGGGATAAACAATCATCAAAAGGTTGCTAGCCACATAAATGTAAACAACTGAGTAGCAGAGAAAGAAAACCCACATGTAGCTATAGAGATTCATGATATGATATAGTGATTATCATAGGGGATCAAGAAGCATCAGACCCACCCGAGATTTTGTTTTGGATCCAATCAGAATACCAAACCCTCAGGTGGCCCTCTGGCATCCATGTGCAGCTTTGTTATAGTGCATCTGATAAATAGGAAGATCTATGTTTCTAAGGACATGCAACACACATGCTCTACAAAGAGGGGTAGGAAGAAACTGAGCCATGTCTACGACATAGATGGTGAGGGAGAGACAAGCCCACAAACTAAAAGTCTAGTTATCTAATGATCTACACATCTTGGGATGTGCATGGCATTTACTTGATGTTGACTAGAGCACAATCAAAGACCAAACTCGTAGCTATAACATTGATATTCTAGGTATTACATAACCAAAAACCAATGGTTCTATAAATGATTATATAGTACGAAGTATGGGCTTTGATGCTTCTCATTGTGTTGAGGAAATATGTTTCTCTGGAGGCATCTGGGTGTCCTAGAAATCCAAATTTGAGGGAGTGTAGTCTTAATGCTCCATAAACTATTTATCCACTATTTGGTTAACAAGAAGTTCCTTATTACTTTTGTATATGCGAGTAGTAGACAAGAAAAGAGACATATTATGTGTAATCACCTAAGAAAAATTGTAGCTAATACCGGTTTGTCATGGATGGTCCTAAGAAATTTCTCTGCTATTATCAATTTGGGAAAAAATTTGGAAGTGATAATCATAGTATCCATAGTTGCAGAGATTTGCAGAAGCTCTGAAGGACTGGGGCATGTGTGACTTGGGGGATTCAGGACTGATTATGACGTTCAAATTGTTTCTATGTATGCCTAGAGAGACAATCATATGATGATTGCAATGACATAACTTGTAAATGATTTCATTGATAATAAAGGCATTCTGTTTGTTCAGTTTTGAGATAATGGAATAACATAATAAATGTCTAGAGAATCATATTACTCAATGATGTATGTCTTCAAGTATGTGACTTGGAAGAATGAGATCATATGGATGTTAACATTATATACATTTTCATTATGTCCCTGGTCAGTTGTTATTGTGGAAGGTAGATAGAAAATAATAATACATAAGATCAGAGTGTCAGTTGGTTGATGATAGAATCTCATTAGTCATGATATGGTGATATCAAACCAATTACATATATACATGTTAGAGAACAATGTATTGGAAAGATCCACCATAAGAGTGATACATGGAAACCTTAACTAGGTAAGTCAGAATCACGTCTTAAAGTGATGGTGGTGGTTGTCATTCTTAAGACCTGAAATCACTACACTCATCACATGTCATTCGTTATGCTTTGACGTCATCAAATGCTATCCTGAAACATGGATTGACATAAAGGTGATGATTGGGTGAATGTGACACATGGGGATTGACTGTGAGTGATAGAGATGTGATTTGTCCCTCCTACAAGAGTATGATGTAAGACCCCTAACCTAAGTTTTAATATAACCCTATTTTCTTTGTCTTAATCATGTGATTAGCACCTTTCTATAATCTTTTGAGAAGTAATTAGGGCTTGTCGAGAGCTTAAGTTTCAAGTTTGAGCTTGTTTGGATGTTGTTTATGCTTTATGTGCTAGTTTTGGTGCAAATTGCAATTTACCCAATGAAAGGGGTTGATGTGAAATTTCCCACCTATATGGTGTTCCCTATCTTTCTTGACATTATCTAGAAGAAATAGAAAGAGGAGGGAACCTTGTTTGAGCCTTGGTTGAGAAGTATCACCCCAGATGGTGATTAGGGTTGATGTGAGTGTTATGTGCCTTGACCATGTGAGTTGGTTGTGTTGTCACGACCATGATTGGTTTTGGAGTGTGTCATGGTCGAGGAACCTCCTCTAGGTGTTGGGGGTCACGACTTAGGTAGTCTAGGGTGGTCTTGGGTCGAGATGGTTGCCCTAGAATAGGTTGTTTTGACCTAGGGTTGTGGAGGTGCCTTGTCTTGACCTACAAGTGATGTTGGTTGGTGGTGTCACGACCATAGATGGTGCCCCATGGATGGGTCACAACCGTAACCATGTAGGTTGACATGGTGGTTGATACACTACCTAGAGTGTATCTCCATGTATTGAATGTCATGATTAGGTGGTTACATGTGGTTGCATGTGTGTTTCTTTGGTGGACAAGTGTCCCTTGGGTCCCTTAGTGTGTTGACACCTCACCCCTTGCTCTCTCTCACTCTCTCATCTTACATCTATATAACCCCTTATATCTTCTTTCTTGCAACCCTTTTCAGCCACCGATCTTCCTCCTCCTTTTCTTTTTCTTGGAGCTTGTTGGAGAAATGAGGTTCGTCCTTGGAGCTTGGGGGATCAAACTCCTCTTGCATGTGGTGCTAGTGGTGATCCCAACTCATCTTCTAATCTTGGTAAATGTTTGTCTTCTAAGTTGATGTTTCTTTTGATCTCCCTTCTTCATATTCTTCTCTTTCCTCGGCCCTAGGCCATGGTTCTTCCATGGTGGTCGTTTTGGGAGAGGAACTTCTCATCACAAGGATCATAGACCATGTTTTGACAAGATAGACCCAAGTGTAAAGAGGATTTCTCCTCTCTTTCTCCCTTTCTCTTTTGGTTCGGCCAAGAGCTTCTTTGCTTCTTTCCTTGGGCTATATTTGACCTTGGTGTCTTCCTCTTCTTGAGATGCTCTTGTGGCTGAGTGTGGAGCTTTGGGTAAAGCTTATTCAACCCTTTGATTGTGTGCTTGGAGCTCTTGATCTTGGAGTTTGGAGCTCTTAGTGGTGATCAACTTAAGGTGGGTTATATAGCTCTTTGCCCTCTCTATTACTTGCACTCTTTCATCCATGTAAGTTGTTGTGTTCTATCTAAAACGTTCCCCTAACATGATAGTAGATGATTATAATCTCTAGAACTTGTTTGGTAGTGATTATCTTGCTTGGTTTGAATGAAACCCGAAACCTTAATTTCATATACCCAATTTCGGTGATTGTGGTGTTGTGATGATTTTTCTCTATCCTTTTCACCTTGGTGTGACTCATATGCATGATGCTTGAGTATCGAGATGTTATGAGGAGTTTAGGTTCTATTTTGGGTTCCTTAAACATAGGTTTACCTATCTTGCATGAGATCCTTTCATGATGGATCCATGATGCATGAACTAGGGTTCTTGGTGACCGTTTTGCTTGAGTTTTCTCCTCCATATTCATGTTGGTTTTCTCTGGCCTTATCTTCTATTCTGGGGTCAAGATATCACACCTTGGGGTGGTTGATACATCTATTCCCATATTGGTCACACCCCATGGTTGGTATTAGTCGAGATGCTTCCCTTTTGTTGAGATGAACCTAGTTTTGTTTAAGGTTGCAACACTCGGTGTTGATGGCCAAGTTGACCCCTATTTTGGATAAGTTATTGAGATAAGATCATGCCCTTGTCTTGGTCATGACCTCTTCTTGGAGTGAGGTCATGACATGATGGTCTTGGGTCGTGACATGGGTGGAGGTCAAGACACCCTTAAGGTCAAGATGCTTTGTGAAACTCTAAAGCCTAGGTGTTGTGGGCGCAACATGATCTAGAGGGGGGAGGTCGTAACATGTTGATGGATGGTTGAGACACATGAGTGTCGCAGTCATGACATGGACCATGATGAGTGATCATGACCTATGTGGTTATGAGGTCAATATAGGGTGAGGGTAGGTATATGAGAAGTACATGTGAACACTTAATCATATTCATATATGAATGATACATAAGCCATATATAATGTTGTTTAGAAGGTTATCGAACCAACTCTACTGATGTTTTGTAATCCTTATATATTCTAAGATGATCGAGGGTGATGGTTCTAGGGTTGACGGTTGAACCTAGTCTTGTAAACCCTAATCGTCTTTGGAGGGAAAACCTTAATCCTAATGATGATTAATGTAACATGTTTGCTTCTTTTCTTAGAGTAGCTATTATGTTATGATATTATCTCTCTTATCTTTGAAACCCTAACCTTGTAGGTTGAATGCATGTCATTTCTTGGTATGCTAAGGTGATGGTTATGAAAAATTGAGGCATGTGGAGATAATGATGTGACACATGGATTTAGGATGTTTCCTCTTCCTTTTTATAAGTTTCTAACCATGCAGGTGATATGAGCTTGAAAATCATAGCTAGTGCATGCTATGGTGTGTGATGTGACAATGGTTAAATGAGCCTTTATGAGGCATGTTGAAATACTTGCAATACGGGAATGATGTGAATGAATCCTATGACCTGGTGGTAGCTTGATGCTTGTTGTGATGTGATACCCTCTAGTGCTATGATTAAGGGATTGATATCCCACTGTGATGTGGCATTAGTGATAGTCTCCAGTGGTTTTGCAACAATGATGATGGTCTTGTGAATGGTAGTGCACATGTGTTATGTAGTTATAGTGTGACAAGCTCACCCTTATATGTTTTATATCCTTGAAAGTGTGACATGCATTTACCTTTGTAGTGATTGCTACAGTTTTGTACATTATAACTTGATTAATGCTTGAAGAAACTTAATTGGCATAACTAAACAAGTGAAATGTAATCCATGTAGTTTGCCATGTGCCATAGATCCTTTCTAGTGTCAGCCTCAATTGTTGTATGGGTGAAATGAGTTTTACTCGGAGCACATATTTTTGAATATACGGGGGTACAGGTCGGGTGTCACCTTGTATCCCTAATTACATGATGTGTGAGACGGCAATGTGTGAGCCGGTCTCATTATGATATGGATGGCCATGCGTCAGTCACTCCTTCTTGTTAGAACAACCATGTGTGATCCTATTCTTCTACCATTGTTACCTGTACCAAGGTGGTCTAGGTGTTTTTATATGTGGACAACCATGCATGAGCTGATCCTTCTGCTGACTATAAGTCATTTTTGTAGTTGACTCACATGTCTCTGTAGTGTTACTGTCGTGCTGACCGGGAGGTGTGGGAAAGGTCGTGGATTTTAGCTCTTCCGTCAACCTTGTATGTCACCAATTTTGACTTAGTAGTGGTCGGTTGGATTTAGGTGGTACGACTCAAATCCTCAGGTCATAATAAAATATGTAATCAGTCGTGTAGTGTACTTTCTCAGGATTAAATATGAGAACATTGGTTGTAGCCTTGCCTTGCTTTTGTACATGTTAGGTGGTAGAGAGGTTCTTCATATTCCATTTGAAATGTTAGATGACACTAACTGCCCTGCTGATTTCATTAGTTGATTCTTCTTATAATAGGTGTAGTTTTATTTCTGATCTTTAGTTACTTTACATGTACTTTAATAGCATTGGCAGAGAGTTATATCTATCACTGGGACGTTTGGTCTCACCCCGTGGGTTTCTACATCTTTTAGGTGGTTGTGCATGAGGAGGTAGAGATCGTACAGTTGAAGATGTGCAGCAGTAAGGCTAGCAGCTGACAAGGTTGAGTGAGCTACTTGTTGGTCTTTTGGTGTTAGAGTCCTAGAATCATCCATGTACACTCACCTCTTGGGATTTCAATGTGTTTTGTGGTTATACTATCGATACGAGTTTTTGGTTTATGTGCCCTTTTATTGTATATCGTGGACAGATGTACATGTATATGTAAGAGAAACAACTATCATGTGTGATGGGTATGTCTATGGAACATGGTGTAAGTATGACGTTTATGATAAAGATGGTAGGCTATGAATCTTTATGTCATAATGTTTTTGATGTTGGTGCCTTATGCAGTTGATTTTAATATTTAGTGCTTTTTTGTAATCCGCTTGTTTATTTTTCTTTCTACGTTTAGTTTGGAGTTATCTTGTTGCTTGTGGCGTGGGGCGTCACAATATCCTAGGCCTCTTGATAAGAAAGACTGAGAAATGCACGACCATGCTCATGGTGAGTCATTATGTGATATTGATCTTACATATATCTCAGACAGTCTGCTCTGGTTCAAGGAACAAGATTGAATAATAATGAGGATGACTACTCCATGCCTCTAGTTCAATCTGGATATCAGTGACAGAGGAACTATATAAACATTGTAACATCATACACATATGGTAGGTTGAAGTTGTTCTCCAACTTTCCATTTACTTGGGTAGCAATGATGTGTGAGTGGGCACCATTCATTGCTTTTGATGTCATAAGTCATTATGGACATTCACTGCCAACATAATATGGGACCTATAGGGTCACACACATAAGAACTCATTTAGAAGAGGAGTTTTTATCTTAAATGGTTGGATTGATTACTAAAGTGTTTATGTATTCAATTCAACAGATCGGCTGCACTTCCAAACCAATCAACTCAGTCAGTGAGATGGCCGTTTGGAGTGCCAAACAATCAACTCAAGTGTTGAGATGGCCGTTTGGAGTGTCAGGTCAACTGGGAACTGAATTGGCTGAAGTTTTGCATGAAACAGGCACCAACTGATTGGCTCACTGGGTGAACCGATCGGCTTGGGTAGAGAGAGATGACCAGTTCACCTGGTGAACCGATTGGCTTAGTTGGACTAGGTGGAAGGTTCTAGCAACTTTCCCAAATTCATGAGAAAAGTTGATCATTTTGATTATTCAATTCTATTGATACAAGGAATTAATGATTAGCATTAATTGGAAACGAATTTCCAAATTCATATGCAATTGGAAAATTCTAAAAGGACCATCTCACTGGGTGAGACGAGCATCTCAAGTTGTAGATGACCGTCTCGGTTGCCATACCACCATTTCGGTGCTCGTAGGTTGTGAAAATTTGAGATATTTTGGTCCCCTCCTCTCCCCCACAGACTGGGAACCCTGACCCAAACCCCTCATATAAATAGAGAGGTACATGGGGCTTCTCATTGCATAACATAGACAATTGAGAATCAGTTCATCTGATAATTGTTGTACTCTCTGGTTGTGGTGACCAAGAGAGCCCAAGCAAGTCCTACCTGACTAGGGAGGGATAAAAAGGGAGAGAACAACTAAGGATCATTGTCGTGGGGGAGCAGGTTCATGACTAGTACACCAACATGAGGGAAAACTCCTTCCTGCCCATTCTAGCAGGACAAAAGGAGTTCTAGTTGGTCCCCATGGACTTCTCTAGAGGTGAGGTGGCCTTTGCCCGTTGCTAAGGAGGATGATGTCAACCAGTAGTCTGTGATGAGAGGAGCTACTGCAGAGATGACGTTCAAGTCTATTGTTTGTGGAGGAGTAGTTAAATGAGTCCTAGTGCAAACAAGAGCTGCATAAACACCCTTTAAGAGTGAACATCTCCATTGACGAGGGTTGTCACTGGACTTGCTCCAGGACCAGGTATATCTTCATTGAACCATCTTCTACTTCCACTGTGGGGACTATCTCTGCTCCCAACATTTCCTGCATTAGGAGGACCATCTTCATCACTCTAAATCAACAATAATTAAAACTCAATATAATTCAATAAAGTAAAAAAAACAAAAATCTATGGATCTGAAACTAAATATTTTCAAGTTTTAATGTTCAAATCAATTCAACATATGTTTTTGATTGGAAGCAGTTCCTTACAAAAATAGAAAGTAATATTTAATTTTTGAAATAGACATTTCAAAAACACAAACAAGTAAAATAGTTCAAACACATATTAATCAATGAAAGAAACATTTAAAAAATACTAATATCATTATGCTTGTTCATTTCAACATTTATAATAAAACATGTAACAAATGATCATACACTACCTTTTGGAAGCAACCATTTAGGAAAAATAAGAATAACATTTACATATCTTAACACACATTTACAAAAAGTCAATATGCATAATAAATCCACACACCATAATGATTGGAAGGAGTGGTTTCAAAAAAGTAAATATAAAGTATTCTTATACAAATGAAGTATTGCAAAGAGGAACAAATATGTTAATATTTACATGTTAAAGGTTAGGAGCAATATTTTACAAAAAAATAAAACTAGTATTTGCTTGTTCAATCCCATACGTAGATGAGATCTATGTGTATATCAGACAGTGAACACTATTCATTGGAACACATAATTCTTTGCATAGAAGATATGATGTAAAGTTATTAGCATGCATGATTACAAAAAGGCTTGATCCCTACATACCAGTATACATATATACTTTACATAATTCCAAATGGAGTAATTTGCAAATTGCTTTCACAGTATATTAATATATCATATAAAATAAATATATGATTAACATATATAATAAGATCCTTTCTGAAAGTGTAGATAATGACTTATCTTACATGAAAAAGTTGTGGCAAGTTTACTGGTCACATCCCTATGTATGAGAATCCAGAAGTGTATGAACACCATACATTTAGTTGTTCCTATTATATATGTGGAGAATAAATTGAGGATAATGATATAATTCTTATTGATACACGAAAAAAGCACCTACTATATATAAGAGAGGAGACAAGTACAAGGAAGAAAACTTAAATGAGCGGGTCAAGACAATTAGACCTATATAATGTAATAAACTAAATAACAACAACTCTAACGCTCCTCCTCAAGATGGAGCATCAATGAAATACATAGTTGTCTTTGACTTAGAAGACTCAATTAGACAATACAATAAAGATAAATAAAAATGTCACTTCGCATACAATATTTCACCCCCCCTTAAACATGACTTTCAAAAAAATCTTTATGAAACCTCCTTTGAAGTCATGTTCTACTGGTTGGAAATACTTGAACTTTGGAGAATACCTTCTTAAGTGCATATGGAATGAAGAACATCAAAAGTGATCTAGAGAATATGATCAAAACACCATGACCACTCCATCTTCATTGGAAGTAACGTGTCACTAGAATAAGCACAATCAACATATCCAACAATGTAGAAGTAGGGGTATCTTCAAACACTATATGATATGGTGATGATAATTGTCAAACAAGTTCCACATGGACTATGACTCTTAGGGGATTGATGAAAATGAAAGACACCATCAGTGAAGTCCAAGTAGATCAACTAGAAGAACCATCTTTTTGTTCAAGAAATAGAATATGCAACTTTGAGAAGACATGAATAAAATAGCTCGATGAAGAAAAATATGGATGAATCATCAAACTTACATGTGTAATATTTGTAGGCCTGATATTATGAGCTTATAAAAAGTAAAAATCCATACAATAAGATCACAACTAACACTTAATAGAACAACAGGTTGGAATAAGTGCAACAATCTCTGTCCCATCATGTGTCAATGGTATGACTATGATCCTTCAACTTGCATGGAAGTGGTATCCAACCGGGATAAGAGAAGATCAAGTAGACAACGTATATGCATAACATGGCATTAACACAAAGAAGAACAATGTCATTGGGAAAGATTACACCAATGACACAATTGAAGCACTACACTTAGTGGGAATGAAACATAAGATGAATTTGTGTAATAATAAGTAGCTCCATGAAGATTAGAATATCCATGACTTATACATATGATCTCTCTCTTTATTTTCATACTCTCCCTTCATAATTGTATCTTTACATCCTCATACTCTCTCTCCTCTATATCCCCTGCACACCAATGAAATAGTGAGTGAGTAGTTGGTGTGAGAAAGAAACATTTACCCTACACGTGGAATGGAAAGGGATGCACAAATTAGGTGTCTAGGGAGGATAAATTTGGAAAAGGAGAGTTGTTGTAGCTTTGAAATGAGATGCAAAGGGGATCCTTGGAAGATGGTAATTGGTTTTTTGGGGGGTTTGGGTGGTGCAACCCCCTAGTTAGGGGGTCCATATGGTTACTTTAGGCCTATCTAGAGATCTGTATAGTGGGTTGCGATGTGTAACTGTGGTAGACAACAAGGCACTGGCAGATCTAAGAGAAGAAGTAGGTGCAACTACTTGATGCAACCAACAATGAGCACATGATGTTGTTGCTTCCAGTGGCGGTGGCCCTACACTGATGTTGGCAGTTGTGGTGCTGCTACTGGTGTCAATTATTTGTTGTTGTATTTGGTGGCCTATGCACTATTTTTTCTATTAATGGGAGTGGGGTGGTTGGTAGGACACTTTTTCTGTATAGAGATGTGTGGGCATCAAATGTAGAGACTGGAGGTGAGGAGGAAGTGGGAAAGAGATGACTACATAGATGGACTCAGAGGAGGAAGATAATCATTAGTGATGTTTCAGATGAAGCATGTAAAGATAAGTTCAGAAATATTTTTTTAAGAAGAAGATAGGGTAGAACCATAGAGTTTGGATGATGTCTGGAAGGTGGTCAAACCAAGAAAAGGTGATGACTACCTACAAGTAGAAGCACTCTCTTTTCTTTCTAGGGTTAGGATCAATGGTCTGATACCATGTGAAAAATAAGGAGGCTAGCGAAATAGTTCTTTTTAATATATGAAAAACTCCCCTCCTATATATTAGAGAAGAGAAAGCACAAGCGAACTTAACCCTAATGGTCCATGACAATTAGGATGATATAATGTAATAAACTAAAAATATATAACTCTAAAATATTATATGATTATGTTAATGGCTCACTTAACATGAAAAATGTTTGTAAAACTTCTTGTGTAGTAGATCATGATGAAGGTTGATCCCATTGTTTATAATTTTCTCTTCATATTCACTAGAAAATAAATGAAGTTCAGAATACATTAATAAATAATAATTATGTTAAAAATATTATGCACCACTATCTAGTGTGGAAAGGAACAATAGTAAAATAAATCAAAAGAGAAAGAATAGGAGGAAGAGTGCAACTATTTGGTGCAGATGGCTATGATTTGGAATCAACAAATAACAATGCATAGACAAATTCTCAATCACTATAACAACTATTTGAAATTTCACATATTCAATGAACTATATATAAAACATAAATAGAATATCATTTTATTTATTCCTTGACTCCTCACATTGCTTCACCGTTTATATGAGGAAAGACTTCGGCATTGTGAGAGACAATGCCTTATGTTTCCAAATAAAAAGAAAAGTGAGATTATCAGTTTCAAGATAGATAGAACTAGAAAAGAGAAAACGTAACAGTAGAGAGTATTTAGACAACTTGAACAAAGGTAAAAGAATATAGAATGAATATAGGGAATGATGAAGTAGAACCTGAATCAAGCCTGAGTAGCATTCATCATCAGAAAATTGACATAGGGTGGTTGGAGTGTTGAAGATAGAACTAACACCATCAGTCGTAACCAACTAATGACAGTAGTACATGGGATACATATCGTACAAGGTCAATGGGGGAGGATGGGGTCGGGAGAAAAATAGATTTGTCTAGAAAGATGACATTTGGGTATGAAGGGAGGGAATTGTTGAGAGAGTAGAACCTTATTTAGTTAAAGCTTCAAAGTTAAAAATGGTCTGGGATATGCCTTTGGTATTAAACCAAATATGGTCAACGAACTAATCCTTTACCAATTTTCTCTGACCCTTACTATATTTTATTGTAGTGTCACATTATTTATTAGTTAGAAATCTATCTTAGGGGATTAAAAGGAATATATCGACAAACATCATGGACATGTTTCATTTTTCAGTATATAGAAGGTATTTTCACAAAGTTTATGAATATAAATTGGGGCTTGGACATGTTTCATATTTTTAGTATATAGAAGGTATTTTCATGAAGTCTATGAATATATTGGGGCTTGTTTGAATAGTAAATGTACTATGATTATGTGTGATTTTGTTAATTTTCAATATACACAAGGAGTTTGCTTTACAACTATTAACAATTCATCCACATCTTTTTTCCTACCACCTTGTAATTGGAAATTTCTTGGATATATCAAAAAATCTAGGATGCATAATGTTTTTATTTGTTATTGATATATAAGGACATGGTTGTAATATATAAAAGATGGTGTGATACTAAGAAATATGAAAATCACAGGAGAATTAAAACCCACTACAAGGTTTGTAAGTATGATCATAAGGTAAGACATCATTTAAACTAATGAACTAGTGATAGGGGTCTATTCAGAATTATTATTGCTTTTATAGGCTATGGTTGCATTTTATGAAACATTGGAATGATGCCAAATGAATCAAATTTGAGATTTACTATAGAAAATAACATGTGATGCGAGGATCAAATCGAAAATCACACTTCCTCATTATGTTTGAAAATCAGTTTGGCCTCCAATTGTTGGTTTGTTGGTTCAACCGGTGGTGAAAATGGTGACATCACCATGATGTTACAATTTACTTACATAACATGAACAGTTTAAAGAAATTCCTTTGCAGAGGTTTGAGCTACAAACTGGGCTACCAATATTTTTTGTATGGCAAAACCCAATGATCTAAAGACAAAATATGAAGAGGTAGATGATGACATCATCACATTTCTATTTATGATAACTTGAATGCATCGAAGAAGGGAAATTGAGTGATTAGTAGACACACCAAATATATCAAAGGTGAAGTGAAGAAAATGATGATGTTTTCATTCACACGCAACCCCATGCTTACAGACTTTCTATGTTACCGCATTAGAAGCTGCCTAACCTTCCTTGAAGATACTAGAAATATTCTCAGTCAATGGAGAGACCCTAGTGAGATCAACGCAAGTATGTTGTCCATCGATCCAATCAAACAATAATTTGTCAGTAAGTCTCTAGGCATGTAGACCATCATGACATGTCCCTAGAAAGGCAACATGGGTTTCTTTAAAGGCTTTTATCCCAACATGGGAAATAATGTCAAAGAGGGCATCTCAAACAACGTCATGATGCAATTTGAATCCTGGGTGGATGCAAAAGTGCACTGCATGGTCACCGAAAGAATCAAGCTTTGTAGAGTGACAAAGGGGGTAATATTCATTGTTAGGATATAGTAGAATCATTAGTCAGAAACGTAGAATAGAAAAATACTCTATTGGCACCATAGATAATCCAAGACCATCAATAGGAATAGCAAGAAGAAAGTCTTGTGCATGGTGAGCCTGTAGGGAAGCCAAAATAGCTTCTTGATGTTGAGACGACTCTAAAGCCTGTAAGCGCTGGAAGACCATATTGTAATATGTGTCTGCCAAATGAGACTGTGTCTTGGGGGTAGCAGAAGCAGTATATGACAACTTGGACCAGAAAAAGGATGGTAGAAGCTCACATATAGAAGCATTAGTAGTTTTGAAAGAGTCACCAACAGGAATAGGACCAACCTTATGAAGAATATGATCTTGAAGCTTTAAGATGTGAGCTCGAGAAGCAACAAAGGCATAACTCCCCACATCCTGAGTAGTTGTAATACCCAACCCTCCAAGATGCATAGGTAGTGTGGAAAGATGCTATTGTAGATCACCAAAACCTTGATCTTCATAGACAACAATGCGTGAAAGGCAATGGTGGAGTCCATAATAAAAGTTTTTGAAATCCAAAGAGAAAAAGCCAGGTGTTGTTGTTTGGAGAGAAAAGAATAACTTAAGGGTACCAACACATGATCTAAGGATGAGAAGTTCACTCTATGGATCATTAAGGGAGCCAAGGAGAGCCATCATATACATAAATTTGGCCACACACTTCTTCAATAAATCCAAAGCAAAACTAGGATCAATAGAAACTGGACCACCAAGAAGCTTCACACCCTGTATAGGCTGAGAGATGTTAGGAGGGTATAAACCATAACTTGGATCTCTTCTAGGATCATCAGAAGGAAAATTTCTATTTTTCTTATATTGAGATAAAGTCCAAAATCCGGACCCACCTTAGACACTTCAACAATGTCACGGATGAGAGTGCCATCATCTAGATAGAAAGATAATAAGTCAAGGTGGCATGCATCCTTCAATTGGAAATCAACGGGTGAAGAGCCAACGATAATAGAAGTTGCCCGAGTGGATCACCTTGTTGGACCCCGGTGGAGGAAAAAATAGACTCACACTGGTCCATGTAAAGGTTAGTAGGAATAGAATAGTAGAATTCAACCCAACATGCAATTGATGGACAGTGGAGATGAACTTCACAAAAAATGTTGGACTTGTCAACCATGTTGAAGGCATTGGAGAAGTCCACAAGATCCAAGGTGTGTGTATGAACATGCCTCTTATCTTGGATGAGTCGTGTCACAACATGCAAAAGAGCTTCAACACACCCTGAAACACCGACACCAAATTGGTGATCCTAAAGATAAGTGACAATGTTTAGTATAATTTCCTTAAAGACAGGATGACATTAAATAGTACTAACAAAAATGGGGAAAATGCCATTATAAGGCTTGAGAAGAGGTGTCAGGGGAGCGCTAGAAACATAAGGTGCCAAAGAGATAGGGCAACGTCCCACCAACCAAAGATTAACAACAACAAATATAACATCCAAGAAAATGTGCTTCACAACGACAACTGCACCCCGCACCCCGCATGGCATCAAGTAGGTGTTGCACACAAAGGTCATCATGTGCACAGACCGTGCCTTTATGAAAAGAGAAGACATAATCTTCAACCATACTACAAGAAGCAACGATCGGAGAAGAAGATAGTTCTGAGGCTGGTAGCAACAAATATAACATCCAAGAAAATGTGCTTCACAACGAAAACTGCACCCCGCACCCCGCATGGCATCAAGTAGGTGTTGCACACAAAGGTCATCACGTGCACAGACCGTGCCTTTATGAAAAGAGAAGACATAATCTTCAACCATACTACAAGAAGCAACGATCGGAGAAGAAGATAATTCTGAGGCTGGTAGCACCATTGGAAGCAAAAGTTGAGGATTGTTGGATTCAATATCTAGTTGAGTTGTAACATTATTTAGTGCAACACCACTGAAAGAGAGAATCCAAATAGCTATTGCAAACTTGATCATCTTTTACCTAAGACTTGGCATGAGAAACATTAGAGTCTGAGGTTTGAAGATGATTGATAGGTTGTTGGTGCTACAAAATATGGATAAAAAGTTGTTGAATGTCGTCTCAGCCTGAGTTCCAAGTTTCTAAAGGTTTAAGAATCATCAATTGTTGCAAAGAAGCATGTTTTCTAGAGGAGCGTTCAGTAGTGAAAAGTGGAGTAAAATGATAAAGGACACAAATAGGAAGCAATAGCATACACATCCATGGATCAATAGAGTATGGACATGATGCAACCTGATTCAGAGCTTCCCACAAAGTATCTTCAAAAGGAAGCTAACTAAGAAAGTAAAGAACCGACTAAGATAACACTAGCTAAACAAGAAGGCAATTGGGGTTTTGAAGCAATTAAGGGAAATGTGGGCTGTTTAGGGGATGCACTTATCAATTAGGTTGGGGGTGACATGTAAACATAATTATTGCATTTAGATTACCAAACCAAACAACAAGCTAGAGTCTAATGAATTATCCTAAATACTAACTGGCCATGGATATGCTAGGTTGTGTATAGGGGAACTAGTCCCTAACACCCCTACTACCCTTGTGAGGCTCAATTGGGTTAGGGTTTAGGTAAAATTCAATTAGAGTCTAAAAAAGCCTAGGTTTCTAGGTTATATGATCTTAGGATGATTAGGGGATGAAGTTAGTAATGGGAGTGGAAGTGAGGTTTTTGGCCTCCCATCATCCACATTCTAGCCTTGAGAAAGATCCATGCTAAGCACACCAAATTCATCTAAACTAGCTACTTAGACCTCTCAACTAGTGTTAGGGAGATTGATTATCATGTAGGATTATGGGTAGCTATCTAAGGATCCAAGAATTGAACCTAGGAGCAAATCCCAAAATTCACACTTATAAGCAATTTCTGTAAATTCCTAGGTGATTACAAGCACAAACCAACAAGAAATTCATGGAGAATGAGATAGTTTAGAACATAATCATTATAAAATGAAATTACAATGTTTACATATCATTTGCCCCCAACATGGTATCAAAGTAACATTTTGACCCCAAACAGCTCACCTAAAGGGCCTAGCTACTCATGGAAATACAAAATACAAAAAGAAAGGAGAAAGAGGTAGAAGAAGCCATGGAGCTTAGTGTAGATGGAGCAATCCTCCACTTCAACTACTACAAGATGTCCTACTCCTTCTTCTAAGGTGCAAGGACATGGGATGATGGGGGAATAGGGTCAAAACATTAGGAAACTAGGATTTTGGTGGTGGAAATGGTGAAATGGAGTGGAATGGAGGTGGAAATAGAGTGGAATGGGAGAAAATGAAGTGGTAGGAGTGAGCTAGGGGTGGCTAACCTCATGATAGAGCCTCCACCCAAGTATATATAGGTGATGGGGAAGCTTTAGGTTAAGTGGGGGTAAAATGGGTAGATCAATGCAGAAAATCAGGTAAAATTGTGAGTAGCACGGCCGTGCTGGGTAGTGGGTAGCACGACCATGGTGGATGGGAATGGTTGTGGTGTAAAAATGGAATGAACATGGGAATTCTAGGTTTCTGGGACTAGTAGCATGGCCGTTCTGGCTAGCACGGTCGTGTTGGGAACTCCCAACATAGCCATTCTAGCTAGCACGACCATTTTGGCCAACTGGGTGAATTTTTTAAGGTTCTGTTGCTTGGGGCATGTCCCAGAATGGCCATTCCATGGTAGCAAAGCCATTCTGGGGTCCTTCCCCTACATTTGGGTTTTGAACTTTGTCATCCATGGAGGTTATTGCTTCAATACATTCTTCTATCACTTGGGGTAGGTTGGGAGTCATTTTGGCTTTAATTTGGACTCCTCCAAGCAGGGGGAAGACCTAGACTCAACCATCATCTCTCTCTTCCATCAAGTAGTGTTCAAAGTACCTACAAAACATGCATTAACCGTCCATACATGAATTTTACACAAATATGCATATTAGGGAAAATAACATGTAATCAAGTATAGATGTGATTAAAATGCAATAAGATATAAGATGGAGCCCTAAAACAAAACTGCATCAGGCACCCACTCGAAAGACTTTGTCAAGAAGTTCAACACATAGCTCTAGATAGATTGTTGGTGGCGGTGGTGGCTCAATCCATTGATGGGCTATCAAGTTGCATCGAACAAAAGTAGGAGACACATCTTTCATAGGAGTAGGAAGACCAATAATTACATCTAGAGGTTTTGAGCAAGAACAACGCGGGAGAATGACGGTAGCGTCAAAACGACCTACTTCTTTATGGGAGAAATCCTTAGACCAAGGTTGGATGTGAAGACAAGCACCACACATTCAACATTTAGAAGCACGTAAGGCAACATTTAAGGACTTCCAAACATCAGAATAATCCAACACTTTGCGAACTTCCTCTACTCATGCAGGGGAGGACAAGTGAAATGCATGAATGTGATTTGAAAAACCTACTAATCTCTAAAGGTTTACCATGACAAGAATAAATACTCCAAAAAGGACAAATGAGCTTAGAGGATTCTAAATATGAAGATATGAATTTGTCTTCATGGTGTTTCAAATACTGATCTTCTTGTTCCATCAAAGAGACTCCTTCACGTGACAGTTGCAAATGTTGTATTTTGCATGAGTTAAGAACGACTAAAGAGTATTTAGCAGCCATTGTAAGGATACTAATCCCAAACCTCAAGAAGTAGAAAGAGGCAAGTTAGAGTGTGGGAGGTTACTGGAATGTTAACTTTGTTGATGTCCATCCCATGTCCAACCTCTAATAGGGGTCAAACTTTTCAGATCGTAGTAGAAATCCCTCTCCACTTATATGCTCTGCATGAAGCCAATCAATGGTTTAGGTAGAGGTCACCAGGAGAGGGTGAGAGAAGGATGTGAGAAGAAGGCCCCTTTACTAAGTCAGTAGCCCATAATCAATCGAATCCTCATGTCCCACTTGCCCCTCACTTTTTAGGTTCTTGATTGGGCGGGCTGGCTGTGGACATCAAATATCCCTAGACCAGGGCGATGAAAACATAGTGGAGGAATCCTTTAAAAGTGGATGTTCCACAGCCGCAACCCTCCGTCCTTGATTTCTTGTTGGAAAATACTGCCTACCTTAATAAGTGGTCATGAGCGCCAATGTTGGTTGGGTATTGATTGAATTGTTTTGTATCTTGTCCCACTAGAAGATTGTGTACTGCAATCTTCTGGATTCATATTGAGGCCTATCAATTTGAATAAAATAGTGGGAGAGATAGTTAATTAAAGACTTAATTAATATTGACTTTTCAAATCAAATCAAATCAAATCAAAATGGTTTTTGACAAATGCTAAATTTTTGTTGTATAATCAAATGGAAAACACTCAATCGTCACGATCGAACACACAACAATGATCCTCAATTGTTCTCTCCCTTGCTATCCCTCCCTATTCGGGGATCTCTTGGTTACCACAACCAGAGAGGACAACAATTGTTAGAGAAACTAACTCTCAATTGTCTATTTTATTCTCTGGGAAGCCCCCAATACCCCTCTATTTATTGGAGGGGTTTGGGTCAGGGTTCCTAGTCTATGCGGGAGTGGAAGGGATCAGAAGATCTCAAATTTTCACAACTTGCATGCCCCAAAATGGTCATCTGGAAACCGAGACGTTCATCTCACTCAACGAGACAATTGTTTCATAGTTTCCCAAATGCACATGAATTTGGCAAATTGTTTTCAATTAATGCTAAACATTAATTCTTTATATCAATATAATTGAACAATTGAAAAGATCAACATTTCTCACAAATTTGGAAAAGTTTCTAGAACCTTCCACCCGGACCAACCGAGATGATTGGGTCATCAAGTGAACCGGTCATCTCACTCAACCCGAGGCAATCGGTTCACCCCTCGAGCCGATCAGTTGGTGCATGTTTCGTGCAGAACTTTAGCTAAATTGGTTCCAATCAACCTGATGCTCCAAACAGTCGTCTCATCACTTGATCCACGTTTGGCACTCCAAATGGCCATCTCACTGACTGAGTCGATTGGTTGGTAGTGCAGTCAATGGATTTTCTACATGAATTGAATACCTAAAAAATTTAGTAATCAATCCAATCATTCAAGATTAAATTCCTCTTATAGATTAGTTCTTACGTGTGTAACCCTATAGGTCCTATATTACATTGGCAGTGAATGTCCATAACAACTTATGACATCACAAGAAATGAGCAGTGCCTAGTCACACATCATTGCTATCCAAGTAAATGGAAAGTTGGGAACAACTTCAAACTACAATCTGTGTATGGTATTATAGTGTTTGTATAGTTCCTTTGTCACTGATATGCAAATTGAACTAGAGGAATGGAATAGTCATCCTCAATATTATTCAATATTGTTCCTTGAACCAGAGTAGACTGTCTGAGGTATATGTAAGCTCAATATCACATATTGACTCACATGAGCATGGACATGCATTTCTCAGTCTCCCTTATCAAGAGGCCTATGATATCATACTCCTGTGGGAGGGACAAATGCCATCTCTATCACTCACAATCAATCCCCATGTGTCACAGTCACCCAATCATCACCTTTATGACAACCCACGTTTCAAGATTGCCTTTGATGATGTCAAAGTGTACCAAATGACATGCGAAAAGTGTAGTTATTTCAGGTCTTAAGAACCACAACCACCACCATCACTGTAAGATGTGATTCTGACTTATCGAGTTAAGGTTTCCATGTATCACTCTTATGGTGTGTCTATCTAATACACTATTCTCTAATATGTATCTGTTTGCTTTGTTTGATATCTCCATATCATGACTAATGAGATTCTATCATCAACCAACTCACACTCTAATCTTATGTGTTATTGTTGTCTATCTACCTTCCATAATAAAAATTGATCAAGAACATAATGAGAATGTATATACTCTTAACGTCCATATAATCTTGTTATTCCAAGTCACGTACTTGAAGACATACCTCATTGAGCAATATCATTCTCTAGACATTTATTATGTTATTTCATTATCCCAAAACTAAACAAATAGAATAGTTCAGAAGCTTGCCTTTATTATTAACCAAATCATTTACAAGTTATGCCATTACAATCATCATATGATTGGCTCTATGGGCATACCTACCTACAGTCTCCCACTTTTACTTAGATAAAATCACCCATGGATCTTATCCCAAGTGACCTAACATGACCATCATGCTTCTGCTATGAAAGTGCATTAGTCAAGGGATGAACAATGTAGCTCTCAATTGGTACTCGACAAATATTTACATCTCCTCACTATATGATCTCTCATATGAGATAGAACCACCTTTCTATATGCTTGGAATGTTGATGTAATCAAGGCTCCTTAGCTTATGAAATAGCCCCATTGTTGTCACAATACAACTCGATTGCATCGCTGATGCTCAGAATGACTCCAAGTTTAGAAATGAACTTCTTGATCCATACAACCTCCTTTGCTGCATTCAATGCATCAATATACTCATCCTCTATTACAGAATTAACAACTATCTCTTTCTTGGAACTCTTCCAACTTACAACTCCTTTGTTTAGTAAAAACACAAATCCTAATTGCAATTTATGATCATCTTGTTCGTCTAGAAGTTTGCATCAGCGTAACCTTTTACCACCAACTCTTCCTATCCACCATAGACCAAGAGCTGATCCTTAGTCCTTCTCAAGCACTTCAGGATGTTCTTGATGGTTGTCTAGTGAGCATCACCTAGATCAAACTGATACCTACTCATCATGCTCAAAGCATACACAACATCTGGACAGGTGTACAACATCGCATACATGATGGATCCAATTGCTGATGCATATGGAATCATACTCATGGGCTCCCTTTCTTCACAAGAATGGGGACATTGAATTTTAGAGATGGTAACTCCATGTAGCATGTGTAGGTTTCCTCTCTTTGAGTTCTCCATGTTGAACCTCTTCAACACTTTATCGATGTATGTGCTCTGACTTAGTCCAAGAGACCTTCTTGATTTATCTCTATGGATCTTTATCCCCAAGATGTAGGATGCTTCTCCTAAGTCTTTCATAGAGAATGTATTTCCAGACCATGTCTTTACCTTTTGTAAAGTAGGGATGTAATTACCCATCAATAGTATGTCATCCACATGTAATATGAGGAATACTACCATGATCCCACTAACCTTCTTGTACACACAAGGTTCATCTTCATTTTGAACAAAGCCAAACTCTTTGATTATCTCATCAAAATTAAGATTCCAACTCTGAGATGCTTGATTCAATCCATAGATTGAACTTTGTAGCTTACAGACTTTATTTACATCCTTTGGATTGATAAAACTCCTAGGTTGTGTCATATACACATCCTCAAGAAGATTCCTATTAAGGAATGTAGTTTTAACATCCATTTGCTAAATCTCATAGTCATGATAAGCTACAATAGCAAGCATGATCCTGATGGACTTAACCATGGCCACTAGACAAAAGGTTTCAACATAGTCAACACCTTGAACTTGTCTAAAACCCTTTGCAATCAATCTTCCTGTATAGGTTTGTACTTTACCTTTCATGTATGACTTATTCTTGAAAACCCACTTGCACCCTATGGGTTTTACCCCTTCAAGTGGTTCCACCAAGGTCCATACCTTGTTGGCATACATGGATTCCATCTCAAATCTCATGGCCTCAAGCTGTTTCTCAATCTCTGGTCCCTCAATAGCTTCTAGATAGGTTGTTGGCTCATCATGTATGACCAACTCCCCACCTTCCTGAGTCAGAAGATATTCAAATCTCTCAGGTTCAAGGCATGTCTGACTAGATCTACGAGGTATCTGTGTTACTTGAGGAATTTGAGATTCCACAACATTTTTCTGATTCTCTTTGTTCATCTTATACATCTATTGGTTCAATGTTCTCTTATTAGTCTTGAACCTCTTTGAGTTCCACTTTCCTCCCACTGGTTCATTTGGAAATAAATTCCTTTTCTAGGAATACAACCTCTCTAGAAACAAACACTTTGTTGTCATATTGGGAATGAAAGTAATATCCTTTGGTCTCCTTAGGATATCCAACAAAATAACATTTATCAGATTTAGGGTCAAGATTTTCCGGAAACATTTTTCTAACATAAGCTTCACGTCCCCAAATCTTCATAAAAGACACATTGGGATGCTTCCCATCCATATCTCATATGGTGCCTTTTGAACCAATTTAGATGGTACTCGGTTTAGTGTATACACGGAAATTTCAAAAGAATACCCGCAGAAGGAAGTTGGAAGATCAGAAAAACTCATTATAGATTGCACCATATCTAGCAATGTGTGATTCCTTCTTTATGATACACCATTATGCTGTGGTGTTCCAGGTGGCGTCCATTGTGACACAATACCACGGGCTCGCAGAAGGTCCTCAAACTATTGGTTCAAGTATTCTCCACCTTGATCAGAATGAAGTGCTTGAATACTTTTACCAAGTTGGTTCTGTACTTCATTCATGAACTCTCAACTTTTCAAAGCTTCTGACTTATCTTTCATCAGGTAAACATAGCCATACCTACTGAAATAATTATTAAAGGTAATGAAGTATCGATACCCACCTCCAGCAGTTGTTCTAAAAGGGCCACATACACAAGTATGTATGAGTCCTAATAGATTAGTAACCCTTTCACTATTTCTAGTGAAGGGAGTCTTGGTCATCTTACCCAACAAACAAGACTCACATGTCTCTATTGGTTCAAAATCAAAAGAGTCCATATAACCATCTTCATGGAGTCTAGATATGCGTTTCTCATCTATGTGCCCTATACGACAATGCCAAATGTATGTTTTGTTTGACTTGTTGAGTTTTGTATTTTGGTATTTATGTTATACATTATTGTCTCTAGATCTATCAAGTATATACCATAAGACATTGGGGAACTACCATAAAAGATCCCATCTTTACTAATAGAACATCTCCATTCTTTATAAGAAATTGGAATCCGTTCTTATCCAAACAAGATATAAATATGATGTTCCTATTAATGGCAGGTACGTAATATAAGTTCTCTAACTCTATTACTAGACCACTTGGTAGAGATAATTCATAGGTTTCAAATATGTTGGCTAAAACTCTTATGTCCTTTGCAACTCGCAATTCTACCTCACCTTTCTCTAAAGGTCTACTTCATTTCAGATCCTTCATGTTTGAGGAAATGTGTGATCCACATCCGGTATCTAGTACCCATGAGGAGGAAGTAGTAAACTTAACCTCAATAATGTATATACCATAAGTAGATATCTCAATCCCTTTCTTCATATTCCTAGGTTCCCTTATCCTTCTCCTTATTTTGAGTGCTGAACACTTGGACTTTAGCTTAGCCACAAAACGCTTCTTGGCTTTGCCTTTGTCCTTGGACTCAACTTTGCTGATCACCATCATAGATTTGTCCATCTTCATTTGTACTTTGACACTTATCAAAATGTCAAGAAACTCTGACAACAGTCTAGCCATGTTACTCAAAAGATAACACTTGATAAACTGGCTCTATGATTTAGCTAACGATTGCAAAATCATATGAGTGGCCAACTCTTTATTTTTTGGTCATGCAAAAAAACCTATTACTGTAAAACCAAAACTTTGGGTACAAAATAGTGCCCCATAAATAGACTACTAGATCCCTAACCCCCATGCAAGGGAAAAATAGAGGATCCAACAAAAAAAAACTCCAATCTAAAATAGGTTCAGAAAGAGAAACATGACGATCACAAGACAAATAAGAACCTAGCAGGGGTAGAGGAGCTACATACAGGAACATTAGAATCACCCAAAAAGATCAGCCATATGAAGCTACAAACCGACTGTCGGATTACACTAAACAATCATCTCATGTCCCTGAGTGGCCAACTCTTGCCTAAAGGAAATCCTAGTCTATCAAGATGCTTAATATGCCCAATCATATTGAGTACATGATTTTCTACTGGATCTCCCTCTATCATTTTGCACTCAAATAGCGCCTTAGGGACATTATACCTTTCATGCTTATCATGTTATTTATGCAACTCATAGTTCATACAACCCAACATAAGGTTCTTGATGCCTACAACATCATTGGTATGCTTCAAATTAGCACTGAACAAAAAAGTGACCTTTGTTCCATATTTATTTCATTTTGTAGAATGGTTGGAAATCAATTTAATATGAATTAAAGAAGCTACCGAGTGATGGTGGTGGTGAATTCATAAATCATCTTCTCTGACAGTTCCTTTATGATTTTGGAATATTGCATCAATTGTCTTTCCCACCCGATCCATCCCAGAATGGAGTAGCCAAACTAAACACTGTCATGAGACTGAACTTGGGTTGGCAATCATATTTGAAGCTCATATTTCCAAGTTATACTGGACAAAGGCCTTCTTAATAGCTGCTTATCTGATAAATCACTTGCCAACTCTGTTGTTACAAATGAAGACACCCTTTGAGGTTCTATTTGGAAAACAATCGTCCTACTACCACCTTCAAATCTTTGGGACCCTTTACTATCCTTGTCTCAGGGATTACACCATTGACAAACGGGACCCTAGTCCTTACCTTGCATCTTCATGCGCTATAGCTCTCAGCACAAAGGCTACAAATGTCTTCATATTCCTTCTAAGCGCATGTACATCTTAAAACATGTCATCTTCAATGAAACCATCTTCCCCTTCTCATCCAACAACCACCATACATCCCAAGAAACAACACACCTATCATATTCTACTTTCATTGACACTACTGAGGAGTGTCCAAGCTCATCCAGGTCACCCCACTCTATCAATTCTCCACCTTTACCATCTTCCCCAACCACCCCAATCACAGCCTCACTTCCTGACATCTCTGATCTCTCACTCAATTCCCCTCATCTCCCCAATCCAATTCTCGACAATTTTCCTACTTCAACCACCGCCATACCCTTTTCCTCTCTATCAAACTCCGAACAAACACCTGAAGTCATACCACATGAACCACGAGCCACTGAACCCATACCTACTTGCTCCCATCCTGACCCTATCCCACATGTTTCTGAACCTCTCCATAATAACCATTCAATGGTCATAAGCAAAGGAGGTGTTCGCAAGATGATGTATGCATAAATTGTTATTGTTTTGATATCTAATTTGGTTATTTTCTGTGTCATTTGTGCTTAATTGAATATCTTTTTAATACATATTTTACTAAATTAGTAAAAATCACTTGTGCATCATTTCTTATATTGTTACATGTATTTTACATGTTTTAATTATTATAGTAATTATTTGATTTTATTCATTGAATATTTTATTGCAGATAATTATTATTTACTGGAGCAAAGTCGATACCATCGACTTGCAACTCGATGGTAGCGACATGGCATCAGAGTATAAATATTTTTTGCTCCAAATTGAAAAGGAAAAGGATGTTTTACTGTGAAGAAGTCGATACTATCGACTTCCAACTCGATACCATCGATTCAGACGTTGCAGACCAAATTTTAATGTGTTAAATCTAACACATATTATATTAAAAATTATATTTTTAGGTTTCCTCTTCACCTAAACATGTACGATGGCTATAAAAGGCACCATTAGAACCGCAATTGGGAGATCTATCACGGGGGGACGATACGACAGCTGAACGGAGAGAGAAAAGTAGAGGAACCCTACACGGAAGACCTCAGAGGAATTTTGGCGGCGGAAACGACGGCAAATTCTCTCCATTTTCTCCAGATCCACTCTTTAACCCTTTCTCCAATTTACTGTATCTCGAAATTCACGTTTTACATCTTTTCGACTTACTGTGATACCATGTCAAACATCATCATCATAACACAAACCATATGGTTAAGTTAGGTTTTTCATTCAATAAGTATGTCTTCAAGCTGACTAATCCAAACAATTCCTCCAGTTGTGTACTCTTAAACATAGCAAATTTAGCTTAAAGTGCAAAGCATAAAAGCACATTTAAATTTTTATTTAGAATTTTCAGAATTGATACCACATCATCAACAAACAGCTAATCCTAACTAAAATTTTATATTTTGTCCACAATTACACTAGATAGAAGTGGACTCTAAAAACAAAATGAAAAATCTATTTTTTTTGAAACAAAAACATGTAGATGTATGATATAAAGAACAAATGCAAGAGGTAAAGATAGAAGTACTGTTCCATTCCTCCCCGTAAGCTTGAATACGACATGGTATCACAGTAAGTCGAAAAGATGTAAAACATGAATTTCGAGATACAGTAAATTGGAGAAAGGGTTAAAGAGTGGATCTGGAGAAGATTGAGAGAATTTGCCGTCGCTTCCGCCGCCAAAACGCCTCCGAGGTCTTCCGTGTAGGGTTCATCTACTTTTCTCTCTCCGTTCGGCTGCCGTATCGTCCCCCCGTGATAGATCTCCCAATTGCGGTTCTAATGGTTCCTTTTATAGCCGTCGTACATGTTTAGGTCAAGAGGAAACCTAAAAATATAATTTTTAATACAATATGTGTTAGATTTAACACATTAAAATTTGGTCCGCAACATCTGAGTCGATGGTATCGAGTTGGAAGTCGATAGTATCGACTTCTTCACAGTAAAATGTCCTTTTCCTTTTCAATCTAGAGTAAAAAATATTTGTACTCTGATGCCATGTCGCTACCATCGAGTTGCAAGTCGATGGTATCAACTTTGCTCCAGTAAATAATAATTATCTGCAATAAAATAATCAATGAATAAAATCAAATAATTACTATAATAATTAAAACATGTAAAATACATGTAACAATATAAGAAATGATGCACAAGTGATTTTTACTAATTTGATAAAATATGTATTAAAAAGATATTCAATTAAGCACAAATGACACAGAAAATAACTAAATTAGATATCAAAATAATAACAATTTATGCATACATCACAAGCCTATCCCAAATATGCCCTATAGCCTACCTTGAACAGTACCATACCTTAAAACATTACACAAGCTCTCCTTCACTCTGGTTGGCACCAAGCTATGATAAATGAGCTTCATGCCCTTCACCTTAACAATGCCAAGTCACTTGCTGATAGAAAACCCAACATGAATGTAGTTGGATACCGCTGGGTCTTTAAAACCAAAATCAACCCTGATGGTACCATAGATAGGATCAAGGCCCATCTCATGGCCAGAGTATATCACCAGGAAGAAGGTATTGACTATATAGAAACCTTTAGGCCAACAGTGAAAGTTCCAACCATCAAAATTGTTCTATCTATTGCCACCTGAAGAGGTTGGGATAGTCAACAACTTGATGTTTGTAATTCCTTCCTCAATGGCACACTTGACACGGTTGTCTACATGGAGCAACCTTAGGGGTTCTGTGACGCTGCAAATCCCTCTCATGTCTGTCAACTTCATTGCATCCTCTAAGGTCTCAAGCAAGCTCCTCGTGCCTGATATAAATGTATTCACTCCTTCCTTAATGAACTTGGATTCACCACTTGTGTTTTTAGACTCGTCCCTCATTGTTATATCCTCTATCGACACCTTGGTATATCTACTTCTTTATGTTGATGATATCTTAATCATTAGCAGCTCAACAACTGTTGTTCAAAGCGTCATAAATTAACTTAAGTTTGAGTTCTCCCTAAGGAACTTGAGCCATGCTCACTGCTTCCTTGGTGTCCAAGTCGAACATAATCCACAGAGCTTGCTGATCCACCAGTCTGAATACACCCTTGATATTCTTGAATGTGAACATATGTTGCACTACAAACTGGTTTTCCCACATGTATAAACTTCGTTTCTGTGAGAATATCTCAGAGAACTTGCCCCCCCCCCCTTTTGACGTAAGATCCTATTAGTGCATTGTAGGGTCACTGCAATATCTCACCCTAACGAGACCTGACCTCATTTATAGTGTCAACCTTGACTGCCAATTCCTTCATTGCCCTACTACAACTCACATGAGCCTGGTCAAGTGGATACTTTGCTATGTGAAAGGAACTGTCTCAATGGTTCTCTATATCTTCAAGGACTCTCATCTCCCTATCACCGAGTTTTATGATGCAAATTGGGCTGCTTTCCCCCTCACCAGGCCTAGCATGACCAACCACTGTGTCTTCCTTGGTCGAACATACAATTCCTGGTCCTCCAAGAAGCAACCAACCATCTCCAAATCCATTACTGAGATTGAATATTGTTCACTGTCATTGGCTGCTACTAAACTCACACAGTTCTCTCAACTCCTCAAGGAACTAAACTCACGCAGTTCTCTCAACTCCACAAGGAACTACACCTTTCGCAATCTCAACCCTCCATTCTTTACAGTGATAATATCAACACCTTGTTTCTCACCACAAACCCAACCTTACATGCCATAACTAAGCGTATTGATCAGATTGATTATCACTTTGTTCGAGAGAAAATAGCCCATGGCCATATTATCACCAGACATGTTCCATCCAAGGACCAGTTGGCAGATATATCCATGAAAGGTATACCCAAGGCCACTAGTGTCAATGTATGCCTAAGTCTATTAAGTACCATAAACGAGAACACTGGCAAGCCACTTGTTTTCGTCCTTGCTTCTCCCTAATTGACTCTTTGAACTCTAAGAGGTTGTTTGTTTCGGGATCCAATCCTAACCCAGTCGGGATTCAGTCTTGTTTTGTTCGGCAAAAACTAGACTGACGAGGTCTGTTTGGGATTCCGTAATCCGCTAATCTAGATCAAGTCAGTTCTTCTATCAGCAGGATTTTGGGATCCCAGTGCAGATTTGACATTGTCTTTTGTGTTATTTTATTTTATATGTCAGACTGAAAAACACAAGTTACAAGACCAATCCAATTTAATGAGCGTTTACAATGGGATTGGGTTGCCAAATAAAAACAGAAACGAATCAGATAAACTAATCCATCGACTAATCCGTCCGGATCTCATAATCTTGATCTCCTACCAAACATGGGCTAAGTTATCGAACTCATTGTAAAGTCCACATTGTTAAGGACTGGTTTATACTCGGAAGTTCGCTAACAAATACATATAACCGTAGACCCAGCATCATTTCTACAGTAGCTTCTTTGAGAGCTAGATGAGGCAGATGCTCCAATTGCGAAACATTTTTCTTCACAATTCTTCGGTTGTTCCCAAAGCTGAAGCAGTCCAAATAAAATATCGTCCCCGAAAAGGATTGGTATCGACAAAGCTTCATTAATTTCATATATGTTGAGAACCACCTCACAGTTGACGTACTGCTTTGTATACAGAAATATATGTAAGAAAATGATAGCTCCACACTATGTTGTCACTTGCGATATTTAGAGGAGAATAAACTTTCATGATTCTGCCTTCAGTATATTATATATAGACGAGCATGTAATTGCGGTTTCTTCTTCCTGTGGTAGTTGAGAAACTTTTGAAGATCATGACCCTTACCGTGGTCGTGTTTTATATGTGGCCTGATCGGCTTTGTGAAGAAAATGAATGGAGCAGCAACCCATGCGCGTGAAATATCATTCCTTTTGTCTCCCTTGTAATTCTCTCTTCGTCTTCTTTTCGGTCTGCCCTTTGAAATACCAGTTTGAAATACCAGAGTGCAAAGTTCAATGAAGAGAATATAAAACATAGCTGTAGGGCTATACGGGATTGGTTCGTTGAATACCCACACGAAGTAATTAAGTTATTAATCACACTTCGAAATCCGGTTGTTGACCATGCACAACTGTCGCCATCGATCGATCATAAGCGTGCGTTCTCCCTTGGTCAGGGTTGGCAGAGCGACCCACAAAACCGAGAACCAAAATTATATCCTTACTTTACACTATATCTATATGTTTATATTAATATCCCAACCGTTGAATACTGCGAAGTTATCGCGATCCTGTATGTGCAGCAGCCTGATAACCATTAAGTAATAAGCGGCCCATGACATGAAGGATCTCCTTCTAGATGCATCTTTTTAAATATCTACGGTAGCCTTTTGAGGCTTTCTATGTGAGAGTTGCGAAATTCAACTCGAACGTGTTCGTAGATTGAGGAGACAGAAGAAAGATTGGGTGGCGATTCAATATATACGGAGCGACAACAATATGGTTGTAACTAAGAAACAGGGTTGTGTTTTTCCGTACCCTTTCAAGGGTTAGTTTTGCGGGTAACGAGTTAGATAATTATTCGTTCCCTAAACGTCTTTGTTTTTTACCAACAGAGTAAATGGATAGGGTGACATACGAAGTAGATAAGTACGAACAAACTATAGATATGCACTATCTCCAACTCTTTATTACTCTTTCCGTCTCCTCCCAACACCCTGCCTTCTCTCTAGGTTCTCTTCTTTCTCTTCGGGGCGCTCTTTTATGGCGGTCCATAGTCTCAATTGCATTCTTCTCAGCTGCTAAGGCGTATTGAAGGCATAAGGTCGGATTAGCAACATTGAGGCAAGCTTTCTCTTCTCCATTCCCCTCTTCCTTGCCCGTTTTATCTTATTTCACCATATACTGGTTATTCGACGTGTCTTATACCTACTTAGACACAAAGCACCCCATTGCCTTCTTTGCTCCAGTCGGCTCATCGGATGCAAAAAAAAAATCCATAAATGGCTCTCACTTTGGGGGAGGGAGGGGGCAGAGCCGATTCTTGTCTACCCATGCCTCAAACACAACAAAGGAGGGAAACAATAAAGATCCCTACATATATAACAACACATAGATATGGTTTGAAGTTTCCATATCGACCAACAACACATAGATATGGGTTGAAGTTACCATATCGGCCAACAACACATAGACCATGGTGCTCACAAAGGCCGACAAGAATACATGTCCAGTGGGACATGAAGGCTTGGGTGTCCGTCTAGGCTCTTGGCTGTGTAGAGCCAGTCTCCCCCCATGTGGAGACCACATACTCCAGTTGTAGGTCCAGGTTGAACGCATGTCCAAATGGGCCGTGTTGATCGCAAGATCCTCTTCTTGAGTACAAGGGTTTTCTTTTGACATTTGTTTGGGGATGGGCTGAGCTCATGATTGATATAGGGGTTATAGAGGAGTGGTATTTCTTCATAAACCCAATAGGTACCAAAGAGTTGTTCTGATGCTTTTTGACACCAACAATCGCTAATACCATTCCCCAATAATATTTTCAATGATGATGTATACATAACTCCTCCTACAACTTTTGGTAAACAAAGGAGGGACGAATTCAACCACAATAATTCCATGGTAATATTCTTAATAGAAGACACAACACATTAAGGTAGCATTCTTGGTTATAAATATGTTGATCAACTTTATAAAAAATATTATCATGTTAACCATACAATGTTGGGTCCTTACCTAGCCATTATAGACGAGCATTCATGGACTCTGGACGACAAGTGCATTATGGAAAACAAACAACTGAAGCTCATGATCAATGAGGGATTCATATGCTCTAGACTCAACTACTCACACATTACCATAAAGGGTGGATCTATACAAGCCCTATTGATCGTGATGAAAAAGGTAAGGGAAAGACAATGGAATAGGAAGATGACTCTGATGGCTCTAGTACATACTTCTTCCAACAATTCTTCAAATAATATTGATTACTTCAAACTAGTATATACTCCATCTACTTTAAATTTAATAAGAAACTGACATATAACAAGTGGACAATAATCGCAAATTAATGGATTAAACTTAAAGTGTTCTACACGGGATGCAAACAAAAAGGACACAAAAGTTGGGGATGCCTACAACCCAAAGTATGCAATACTTGTAGAAGGTCACTTCAATTACAATTGTCTATTTATTTCTTGTCGTACCCTGCCCAAACGTGGGGTGTAAATAAATAGATATATTTTAGGAGTAAAGATCTACAATTTTTGGTAGTGAAATGTCACATGAAAAAAGAAAATGTCCACCACCATGTTTTATACAAAAAAAAGATCATGGAAGTCACAGTGTAGTCTAAGAGAGTATCCATGTTGGATAAAAAAGTAAAACTAGAGTTCAGATTCAGAGGTTTTGTTATGAACAGGAAATGATTAACAACCCCATCTCACCTGGTAAATTGGTAACAAGACACTATCGGGTTGCAATGAAATTGAGCATTCCAAGATGGTTAAACTAAAGAAAACATGAAAAATAAGATAAAAAAAATGATTTTTATTGTGGACAGGCTTTCGGGGCTAAAGATGTTCATGGTCTTTCCCGTCCTGGCCTCAAATGTCCTAAACTTTCGGTGTGTTCTGGTCTTAATCACCTCAAGACCTCCCATAATGGAGATTCATCATTGGTGATTAGGACAAATGTGTAACATACCAGATCTCAAACCCTACCCTAGAAGTTTGACCTTTTGGATTTAGCCAAACAAGATTGATGATAAATCTAGACAAGGTTTAGTATAACCCTAATGAGATAATGCATGTATAAATGACCCTAATATAACCTAATGTTCTCACATTAGTCTTTGACCAATTATGGACACATAAAATATGTCACATGAAGTAGTATAAAATTCATGCTAATAATCCCACATAATTCCTTTGGTGATAATATGAGAAGATGAAGCATAATTGGATGGATAATGGTAATAATAATAATAATAATAATAATAATAATAATAATAATAATGAAACACAAATTATAAATGTGACCTAACTCACTAAAAGAAATCTCAAAAGTGGAATCTAAGTTAAAAATCATGTTCCTTGGGTCCCAACTACCTTGGGAGTCAAGTTTCACAATATTCACATAATAATAATTAATTTACTTCATTTTGGAAAGAGAAGATGTGAGTTTTCTTCAAAATATGAAATAAAATATTAAATGACTCCAAACAAGTATAATAAATGTAGATTTGTAATTCTACATAATTAATATAGTCTTTGGGTGAATTTTCACCCAATTTGGAAGATGTTTGAATAAACGATGAAATCAGGAGAGAGAAAGTGTGTAGAACCTTCAAAATATTAAATAAATGCATAAACAACTCCAACATGTAAAATTGATGGCAAATTTGTATCCAACACATTAAATATGACTTGTGGGTTAAGTTTCATCAAAATTGGTGTATCTTATAGTCATTAATGCAAGAGGAAGAGAAAATAGGATTTGTTTTATTTAACACATAAAAAATTCTCAAAAAGCAAATCCAATTTCATAATCAGAATCTACAAGCCTTATTTGGCCTCTGTACCACATTTCAGCTAATTTGGAGTTCGTTTGCACCCTTATTTAAAGAGAGAGAAAAAGAAAAATAATTAATGCATCACTTTATTCGATTTGTATAAGATTTCTGATTTGATGTCACACCCTTTCTTTTTATGTGCATTCTTTGTAGACCATTGGATCTAGATCCAATGGTTGCTAGACTTTCTCCTACCTTACGCTTCCTGTCTCCCTTTACTTTTCTCACACTCGCTACCTGCTCTCTCTTTGACCATGATCACTCCCTCTCCCTTCTTCCTTTTCCTCTAATTTCTTCTCCCTCGCCTTCCTCAACTCCTCTCAAATCCTTAGACCCTATAGTTACTAGGGCTCTGAGCATCGTCACTTAGTTCCAAAATCCACCTTCCATGGTCCTCTATTTCTCCCCTATTCCTGTCTCCCAACCCTTCTTCTCACCGCACCATGGAATTAGACCTATTCTTTACCATCTTGTTACCTCCATGAGACCTCAAAGAGTGTCATTCCAGTCTCTGGTGATCGGTCTTTGACCTGCAATTGTTTTCCCTCTCTTTGTGTATCTTTATCGGTGACTCCAGGTGCAGCGGTGAGTCTCTGACCGTGATGAAGCCTAGAGACAAGATGAATATCCTCCTGGTAGCCTCAATGTTTCAAACATCATTATGGTTCTCTACCACGGTAATCAAATATGCCCCTTTTTTACTTATTTTTGACCTAGAAGATTAATGGTAAACTACAGATGATTTTGATGCCCAGTTTCCTTGCCAACCTCTTCGGTTTTGATCCAGGAGTCGGTATGGGTGTATCTTTCTTGAGTGGCTTTGTCCTCCTTCAGTTTTCGAATCACACTCGCTTGCAGCCATGGCGGAGGAGCATTTGGGGTTTTTTGGCCGACTCACCTCCTCAACTTTGGTTCTGTAGGTCTGGAGAGGGATGGGGAATTGTGTAGGGTGGTCTGCTTTTCCCCAATTCTGGTAGTTCTCTAGATTGATCCCTCACATCCATAGCTCTGGACATGCTACTGATTTGAGAAGTTCAAAAGCGAGGAGAAGAGCAAGTTCTCCAGTGATATACAAAATTACCCTCTCATTCTCTGTGTTTTTGGAGCTACCAGATAAGGGCAATTTGGTCTTTTAAATGCCAAGTTTGTACGTCTGTCCTGGTCCACTTTTTATTGCTGATTGGTACATCTCAGTTGCAATTTTGCTAATGGATAATGTGTTAATAAGTGGCTTCTAGGAATTTCATTATTGGTCAATTTTTTCAAAATTCACATTAAATAATTTATAGCTCAGAAAAATATAATAAAATATGCCCTAGAACAAAAAAATATAATCTAGTTAATGGTTATAAGTTTGTCGCTTAAATATAATGTTGCAAAATATGTGATTTTAATGGCTTTTCCTAAATAAGTAATAATTTGCAAAATTCATAACTAAAAATATATAAGTCAGATTAATATAATAAAATATGTTTTGGACTCAGAAAAAGGTAACCTAAAATATGGCATGGTCGCATGTAAAGAAAAAGGCAATTTTTAAGGTTTTGAATAATTAATGAAAACCTAACCCTAATTCTATATATATGCATAATAGGTGCTTTGGAAGCCTAGACTCAGATCTAGAAGTATCTTGAATTTGTATAGACTCTTAAGTGAGGTATGTCTGCATCTCTGATTATTCTTGTTGAGCAATGCACCTATATTTCTTCTTTCTCGTGGTCCTATGGGCAAGCCTATACACATTGCTCTTATCTTTTGATATCATGGTTGTTATGAACTATCTTGTTTGTGATAATCTTGGATATTCTCTTGACTCTTATCTTGTGCCTTGGTGCATGTTGGACTTATTTGATGATATGTGTCCACTATGATGTGGATGTTTATTTGTGGATATGTGATATCTTGTTCCCACTTGCACATGGATGCATGTGTTGTCCATTGTATGATATGGTAACATTGTATACTTCTGACCACACTTTTCTACTTGCCTCTACATTTTACATGCTATGTGATTCAGTAGCACTAGAGTAGTGTAATTGCATTGGTTTTTGTTTGTGGAAAATGTGTAATTTCCTGCCGAGCAGATGTGTAATTTCTTGCTCTTTTGGGATGGAAAGGTTACCTCATGCCCAGGGCAAGATGTATGATTCTTGGCCCATGTTTTATATATTTGGGAGTTTGGCAGTATACCATTCTCTATCAAGTTTCAAGTTTATGAGGCTTGGTCACCATTGTTATTTATATTTTTCTAGGGCTATGTTTATCTCACATGAATGTAGGATATTGATGATGATTCTGGGGTGTGTGCCCTACTTGTGCTTCATTTCCCACCATGGTGGTGGATGTATATCTGGCACATTCTTTTTATATGTTGATTATGGAAAGTATCACTTTTGTTGATGATTCTATTCTCTTGATACCCACTTGGGTGGTACTTTTCTTTTCTATGGGAAGCTTCACTTTATTTGATGCCCTTATTTCATATATTACTCAATTTACTTTTTAGTATGCACATACCAACCTTTGTTGATGTCTTCTATTTTCTCTTCTTTTTTCTCTTCTTGTTGGGATATGCTTCCAATCCTAGGTGAAGGATATGGTGGACATGGCAAAAGGTTTTGGACCTAGCTTAAGGAGTTAAAGCTTGGAGACAATCTTGATGTGGTTTAGATTTCCCTCTACCTAGATCCTTATGTTTTACCCTTACATGTAAGTTTAAGATGTTCTTTTGTTCCCTTATGTGAAATTGAATATAGTCAATATTTTATTCTGCTACTATACTTTGGTTGTTTTGAATACCATTTATAAGATTTGAAAATTTTACACCAACTCCCACATATCTTTTAGGTGTGTTTGAACCAGAGGTTCTATTGTTCAAATTTTTAGTAGGGAGTGATTCCCCTCTGGGATCCCACTCCTTACAAAATGCTTAGGATGTTAGAGGATGACTACCAGATATGTGCTTAGAGAACTAAATCTAATTTTTTAAAACTAGTAAAAAATGACAACTATAAGAGTGACAGAATAGTTATAGTAGATAATAGATCAGATACAATAGTAGATTGAGTCAGGTGCAATAATTATTGACAATTATAATTAGATAATAAGTATAAAAATTTAGGTGTAGTAGTTATAGCAGTTTACCATTCTACATATCTAGTAGGATAGGTGGTGTTAGAGGAAGGATCCTTTGATAATAAGAAACAAGAAAAGTAAAGAGAGGGGTAGTCATCACTCTGACTTCAGGAGAGACGAGAGGGGCCTGAAATACATTAGGTATGTGGGTCTATTTATAGGTAGATTTTAGGATTCATGATTTTGAAAAGAATCTTATGGAAGAGGCAGCTAATCAAACTGATGCGCCCCACAAAAGGGTACACAGATCAAGATGATCGTCACCTATAACATGGTAGATGGATACGATCCACACAGTGTCCCCGTGTGGAAAAAGGAAGTCTCCCATTTTCCCAATAATTTTAGGAATTTTTTGGTAAAAATTAGAGAAAACTTGCACAGAAAGACAAACCAGACTTCTTTATTTTACTAAAAAAGGTAGTTGGAAAGAGAATATTTGATTCCAAACAATTCAACTAGGCGAATTTTGAAAATATACCATGTAAGTGAAATTTGAAGGACAATTGCATTGTAGTTTGAAAGAAGGTTTCTTTGCAGAAGGGTCAAAACTGGGTGAAAGTGGGCAAAAAGGGTGGATAAAATGTGCTGAAAGTGTTCAAAGAGGTGGGAAAATAGGTACATGTGGAAGTTAATTAGGTTGCAGAATAGATTACACTATTATCCAGAGAATTAACGTTTAAGCTTGAATTTCTACTAAGCGAGTAAAAATGGGGTGTCAATAGTTTGCCCCTCTCAAGGCAAGGTTCGAGATAAGAGTGAGAACCGCATGCCTGAGCCAAGTCAGACCCCCATTTTTTGTCACAGAAAGTCAAAACAGTTAGAGTGGTCAATGATGTCTGACAAACGGTGTGGAGGGTGAAAAGAGGATGTGATTTGTTAGAGACATAAAGATAATGACTCTATGATCATTGATGAACAATGGAAACTTCTCTACCTAAAAAATATATCTTGAAGAATAAGAGTAGTCATCCCTCTTCCTATGCATCTATAATTTTTTTAATTTTTTTGAATGGACTAATTCAGAGTCAGGACCACAATTTTTAAAAGGCACAATATGATGAGTTTACCTATTGAAATAGGGTTTAGATTATTAAGATTGGTGGTTGTATATTAGACAAAATTTTTAGATTTAAGGTGACCTTTCTTGCCTATGATTGAATCAGTGAGCCATTGATGCATCCCTATTTTAGGGCTTCATCTTGTGTCATATTTATCTTCAATCACATCTATACCTTATAGATTACATGTTATTCCTCCCAATATGCTTATTTGTATAAAATGCACTTATGGACATTATTTGCATGTTTTTCAGGCATTTGGACCACACTTGATGGAAGAGAGAGAGAAGGAGTGATCCTAGGGTTTCTCTACCCTTGGAGAGACCCAAAGTGAAGTCTGATGCTCCCTTAACCTACCCCTAGTGGCCAAAGATCCATTGAGGAAAAGATGTCCAAGAAAATCCAAAGAACAAAGTCAAAGTGTTGATCTAGGACCCAACACGACTGTGGTACTACAAAACGGCTGCGCTAGGTCACTTGCAAATCAACAGAGTTGCCCCCAAGTCAAGCTAAAGTCACCACGACCGTGCAGCCAAGAATGGCCATGCAAGGGATAGCCCCCATGGCCGTGCCACCTAGCACGACCGTGCTACACAACTGAAGAATGGGCGTGGTGCAGCACCACGACCACCATCACCTTGTTCACCATGGTCATGCTAGCCACCACGGCCGTGTCACCCTTACACCACCAAGGTTGTGGTGACCCACCACGACCATGCCAATTTCATCCAAAAACTGACCAAAACACTGTGATTTTGCCATTTTAATTCCCACAACCATTGTATCCTACCACGACCGTTCACACTGCTACCCACCATGGCCGTGGTGACCCACCACGGCCGTGCTACTCACAAAACCTACCCATTTTTCCACTACTTTCCCCATTTCCCCCTACTTAACCTAGTGCTTCCCACCACACCTATATATACCTAGGTGGTAGTTGGGGCATGAAGTCAGCTACCCTACATCCACTCTATCATCCCCATTTCGTCCTCCACCCATTCCCACCTCATTCCACCTCCGTTTCATCATTTCCACCAACACAACCCTACTTTCCTTCCATTTCCACCATACATCCATGTCATTCACCTACCTTAGAGGAGGGAGCTCGAGCTACAAGTGTTAGGAGGTGGGGAAGGAGGAGTCTTCACTGAGATCATCATGGATTTTCACTCCTATACTCATTCTTCTTCCTTTCTTTTTGTATTTTCCATGTCTATGAGTAGTTAGGCCCCTCTTGGTGGGCTGTTTGGGGGAAAGTATGTTACTTTGATACCATGCTGGGGGAATGATATGTAAACATTATGATTTTGTTTGGCAATGATTATGTTCTATTTGCATCTCATTCTCCATGAATTTCTTGTTGGTTTGTGTGTGAAATCACTTAGGAATTTAGGGAAATTGCTTATATATGTGAATTTTGGGATTTGCCCCTAGGTCCAATTCTTGGATCCCTATGTTGCCTCCCATCTTACTACATCCTAATCAATCTTCCTTAACCTAAGTGAGAGATCTAAGTAGCTATATTAGATAATTCTAGTTCAATTATCATGGAGCCTTCTCAAGGCTAGAATGTGGGGGAATTGGGGTCCAAATCCCTAATTTCAACTCCCCATTACTACCTTCAGCCTCTAATTGTCCTAGGAGTGTCTAATCTAGAAACTTAGACTTGATTAGACTCTAATTGAATTGTACCTAATCCCTAATCCAATTGATCCTTGTAAGGGTAATGGGAGTTGTTAGGGACTAGTTCCTCTATACATATCCCATCTCATCCATGGCCAGTTAGTAGCTTAGGTCAATTCATTAGACTCTAACTAGTTGTTTGGTTTGGATAATCTTAATGGATGAGTAATGATTTCATGTCATCACCCCCAACCTCATTGACAAGTTCATACCCCTAAACAACCCACACCTCTCTTTACTGCTTAAAATCCTAGTTTTGTGCTTGCTTAGCTTAGTTAGATCTTTTATTTCCTAGTTAGCTTCTTGCTTTACTCTTGCCTTCTTCATGCTAGGTTAGCTCTTTAATTGCTCTTTTGCTCTTCTCTTGATTGCCTTAGTGTAATTTTCCCTTTTCATATCTAGTTTAATCCTTTCTTTCTTCTTTAGCTTTAATCTAGTCTAGGGTTAACTTAGATTTCATTCTTGCCTTTAATTGCTCATATGTTCATAGTAGTTTAACAATCAAAACCCCCTTTAAACCCTTAACCCTAGTCTCTACAGTGGGAACCTAGAGAAACTAAACCTAGCTCTAGTGCCCCCTTTTTCCATGTGGATCGACCCTATACTTACCATCTTCCTATACTATGATACGACCCCGTGCGCTTGCGAGTATAGTTGTCTTAGTGTGAGTAGGTGTTAAGTTAGGTTTTATAAATATCGAAAGTGAATCCACCGTGTGTGTCTGTCCTTGGGGTTGCATCTATTCAAACTCCAATTGAGTAGTGTGTAACACCATTGGCAAAAACACACAAAGCTTTCTATCATCGTTGCCAGGGAGAAAGGCACTCGGCCTAGTTAGTTAGTTTTGCTTTGACTTTTCCTACTACCCTCATCATTATTATTCTTTATTCATTATTCTTTGCATTCTTTGTGTATATTAGTTTACTAACTTGCTTTCTTTTGTTTGGTTGTGCTTTGTGCATGTGACAAGCCATTCGGGAGGAAACAAGATGGAAGGCCAAAATGCACTTCACAAGCCACTTCAAGACTACTTCACGCCTAGCAACTACAAATCACCAATTGCTAGCAGCGTTGATCAGATGCCAGGGAAGAAATTCTGCATCCCTCCAAGTCTTCTTGGACTCTTTTCCATCTTCTATGGCTCAGAGAGTGAGAACCCCTACAAGCACTTGGACTCCTATCTTGAAGTATGTTCCACCTTTAGGACGCCGACAACAAGTGATTATATGATCAAGATGACTTTGTTCTCCTTCTCCCTCTAAGACAAAGCCAAAGAGTGGTATGATTCAAGAAGGGACATCATGAGTTGGGGAGAGATGAAAAATGCTTTCTTGAGGAAATTCTACTCTATAGCAAAGCTAACACAAATGTGGCGTGCCATAGCAAGTTTCAGTCAAATAGATAATGAGTGATTCCACGAGGCTTGGGAGAGATTTCAAAAGATGTTGAGAGAATGTCCACATCATGAGATCCCTTTGTGGAAGCTAGTTCAATCCTTCTACTCCAGTCTATCTCATGCAAGTCAAGCTACAATGGATTCTTCTTGTGGAGGAATTTTTATGGTTAAACCACCTGAGGAGACATGGCCCTTGTTTGAGAGATTGGCAGAAAGTTCAAGGATAAAAGCTTCTAGTATAGTTAGTAGCAGTGACCTATCTTTTGGTGTGACATCTCCAACTCATGATGATTCAAGCCCACAATTGATGAAAATGTTTGGTAAAATGGTGAGCTTCATGAGAAACCAAGTGATCAAACCTCCTTGTCATTCGATCAATGCTCACTACTAAAATAATGGTCTATAGCATCATTTTTTAAAGCCTGTAGCGTCACTTTTTAATCGACACCTAAGTGGTCATCGCTATAGAATTTGCTCTAAAGGGTTGGTTTTTTTGACCAAAGAAAACTGACCTTATAGAGTAAAAACCAACCCAAGAGGCTGTAAAAAACTGACCCAAGCGAGAAAGAAGAGGCTGTAAGTTCGGTTATTCCTAAAAAACTGACCCTAGAAATGTCTTGTATGGTCGGTTATTTCTAAAAAACTGACCATATAAAGCAACAAAGGTTTTCTCAGTCGAGAAATACATCGACCGAAAGGATTTCAGTTGAGAAAATTGTCGACCAAGAAAGTATTGTCTTAAGGTTCCCAGAGGTCTTGTAAGGTCGGTTAAAGCAATAGAGGTTTTCTCGGTCGAGAAATACATTGACTGAGAGGATTTCGGTCAAGAATTGTTGACCAAGAAAGTACTGTCTTAAGCTTCTCAGAGGTCTTGTAAGGTCGGTTATTCCTAAAAAACTGACCCAATTGAGTACAAAAAATGAGCTTTCTGATCCCATTACCTATAAGGTCGGTTATTCCTAAAAAACTCACCCAAGAAAACTATAATGTCGATATTTTTTAAATAAATGACCCTAGAGGTTAACAAACTGACCCTATAAAGAAATAGAGTTCTTGTAAGGTCAGTAACTTGCTCGGTTGAGAAATTTGTCAACCAGGAGGATTTCGGTCAAGAAAATTATTGACCAAGAAAGTTACTGTCTTAAGCTTCCCAGAGCCTATAAGGTCGGTTATTCCTAAAAAACTGACCCTATAGATCTATAAGGTCAGTTTTTTAAAATAACCGACCCTAGAGTTTACAATTTTTTTAAAGAAAAATTCTACAGAACAAAAATCTTTAGAACAATAACTTGCAGAACAAAAATCTGCTTTACAAAGATCAAAACCTACAATAGAAAGTAGACTTGCAAATGCAATGATGCAAGTCAGAAATTCATTCCAAAGCCACATTTGCTAGCTTTTATGTCCAATCCTATTCGAATGGGATAATTTCCAAACCACACACATTCATAACAAAAATAATTCATATATCATTTAGTTGAGACATTTCATACACATAGCACATCATAACATTCACAAAATGATAGATTGTAAGTCTGAGATGATATTAAAATTCATGTCAAATACAAAAGTAAATTTGAAAGAGTTCCAAAACCACATACATAAATGGAGCTAACATATGCATTCAATCCAATGCTATATTGACTTCATCTAGAAAAGCATCTGACCACTCTTCTCAGAATTCATTTAAATCCTCAAGTGTGTAAGGCTGAGTTGTAAAGATCTACAATAGAAAATGCACATGCTAATATTTTATAAAATGACTATAACTCACTTGTAAATTTATGATGTTATTCTTTATTATCTGATCTATAATCTGAATGTCATGTGATACTTGTTTGACAATAGTTTATATATATTTCATTACATAGTAGCCACAAGCCCAACCATTATTTTGTATAGGACACTACAAAATAAAAAATTATACTTAATGTTAGTAAACTACTATAAATAGAGTTAATACTATAAGAGTTGACATATAAGACTAAGCGGCCGTCAAAGTAGCTACCTTGACATTTTTCAAAGTCAATGTCTTTAATTTTGTGGGTATTTGTCCTCCACCTTCATGAAAAGCCTTTATACCCCTATCAAATAAATAATTACGATAGTTCGTAAAATAGAAATTCTAAATAGAAATATCATGTTGAAGAATAACAAATGACTAAATTTATGCTTACTCCATAGTTGGCAATTTCAGTTTGTGGCCCCTTGTTATTTTCCCATTGGGTCAAGATAATAAAGAGTCATCAATTTTGGGACAACCACCAATAATTTCCAATGTCTAGATCTGAGTAAGAATAAGACAAACATTAAAATAAAGAAATTTATTCATTATTAAAATTATATTGAATAATAATGCTTACTGGACATTAAAAGGAATCGGAATAATTTCCTTTCCCGCACTAGCAAAATATTTGAATGCAGTAGATAAGTACTCATTCACATCGTCAATATGTGTATCCACTTGACTAGTGACTGAAGGAACTAAGAATCCAAAATTCTTTATATCAAAGTTTATGACCTCGATATATAAATGGTTGTATAACATTTGTGATCATTTCATTATATAGAAATAAGTTTAAAATGTGTATTGGGATTTTCTATATTGATGGATCCTTACCTTATCCATACTTCTAATATCGAAGTATTTATCCAATCATACCGGAAAAATGCTATAATATCATCAAGAAAAATATAATTCTCAAAGTCCCTCCCAGTTGCATCTTCTGTCAAATTGATCAACATTTGTGATCCCGAGCTTTGGTTGGCTATGTATCGACACAAACATTTACATTGACTTCCCAACTCGTCGAATGTGGATTCCGGAATAAAAGATGGCTTGGGCATAGGATGACGACTAGTAGAATTTTTACTTTTTGGTTTACAACCCTGTTAATTAAATTACATACTTATATTACACGAGTTCATATATGTAGTCAAATATGAAAAATATGGTAGAATTCAGGTATACCTTGTGATTGATAACCAAGTGTCTAGGCCAACCCACCATAGCACCTTCTACTTCTTCAACTGTACTGTATTTAGGATTATATATGGGTAGTGGTTTGTCCCCCATTCCATCATATACAAGATGGATGGACTCCCGACAAATGTCATCAATAATTGGTTGGCAATGCAATGTACCACCAAGGTTGTATACCTTGCCCGCTGCCACAACATTATATTCTGGAACCTGCACTACAAGTTTACAGTTCATACCAACCTAGAATTGAATATATAAGTTATATACAAAGCAGTAAACCAGATACCTACTACAACTATATATATATATATATATATATATATATATATATTACTAATAACACAACATATAGAACAAACTTACTATAGATTGTTGTGGTGGGTCATTGGAAGTGCTCCCATGACCTTCTACAACTAGAGCATGGGGTTGTACATCATCCTCTAAGAGACACACAATTTGAATAGGTTGAGAAGGTTGACTAGGCTGAAATGAAGATATTATTTCTTTTACTTTCTGTGCTACTAATGCTTCAACTTCCTCTTGTGTAAGACCTCATGTACGACCTCTTTTATATTGAAAGGGTCCAAAACAAGACTTGAATCCTATTCCAACTCCTAATCCCCTAACACGTCCAGGATGCTTCTTCGTACCAAGAGCAACTGATAGTTCATCCATGCAGCCAGTTGGGATGAACTTTCTTTCCTTCCTTTTCTCATGGAGATCAATCTATTCATAGTTAATAAAAATATTAAATCACAATCAATTAGATATAAATAAATAAAAGTTTGTGGGAGTTACTCTTTACTTAGTTGGGATGAACTTACCATCTTTTGTGCCACCTCCTTAGTTGTAGGGTTGGGAATTTCACCTACTCAGTTTTTTCTAGCATCAATCCACTGCAAGTGTCGGGGTGGACACTCAACTTGAGTTGTACTAGACTCTTCTCTAGAAGAGAGTTGCTTCCCTTGTAATTGGCAACAAAAGGCATAACCACCGGGCCCCAAGCGATGGTCATGTACATTTTTGGCCCATATTTCTTTTTAGGCCTTGTGAATAATCTAATCATTTAAAATGAGGATATTGAAATTTAGACTTGGCAAAAATATATAAAAAGATTCACCTCCTTAATTGTATAAAAAGATTCATACAGTACATCACAATATTTATTACCTGAAACTCTTCTGATTTCCTAGATGCCACAAATCTTTCCCACACTTAGGATCTATAAAAATATATAGATCGGTTGCTTTCTTCTTTGGTTTAGGATTATCTATAAATTCTCTTTTGAGATATGTCTTAAAAACCCTCCATCGTATACCACAACGTTGTAGCACTTTTTCCTTGTGATCTTTTTCATTTAGATGAAAAACACCCTATACATACAAAAGAAGCAATAATGTTATTTTAACAAGGATATGTCTTTCCAAGCAAACTAAATTAGAGAATCAATAAATGAAAAAACATATTGAAATAATATCACTTCAACTCACAGATATATCTTTCCATAGGAGGTCTTTTAAGGCATTAGAAACATCATGCCAATTTTCTATATCTATTGGCACCTTACTGTGCGTGGTTGCATTGACGTAATGCTTGAAAGCACTAGCATGTTCCCCAATAGGTGCTCCTATGACATCAAACTGGATTGGAAATTTCTCCCCTTTGGCCCTAAGCTCATGTAGCCTACACATCAGTGTGGGACCACTACATTTCTTAGCATCACCACTACCATCCTCATGGTGCTCATGCTCTGAATGTTCATCTTCACTTGCCATTTTAGAACAACCTACAAGTATACATGATAAAAGAAACATAAGTGATAATAAAAGCACAAGTGGTGATATGATGTATATTTAAAAGATTATGTGCTTGAATGATAATAAAATAAATAATTCAAATAATACATGCCTCTAGTATTAGTTGAGTTGTTAGTCAAGTAAAATTCCTTCAGCATGGTCTTAATGTTTATCGTATTCATTGGTGTTAACTTCAACATTTACACTTGGCAAACCAACTGAGAATGGGCTGGAATCATCATACTTTTCATAGTATTCTTCTTCATTTATAGAATACAATAAACTGTCTTTTTTCCAAGAAGAACGACAGACCAATTTTTATTTTTCAGGTTATCAATATAGAATACTTGTTTTGCTTAGTCTACCATCATGAGGTTCATCTTTCTCACCAGTCTTTTCAAAATTCACCAATGTAAAACCCAACTCATCAACTAAAACTCCTTTGTTGTTATCAACCCAATTACATCTAAAGATAGGAACTCTGAAATTTGTATAGTCCAATTCCCATATATCCTCAATGACGCCATAATACAACATCACAACTTCACGTGGTCTTTTATCTTTTGCACTAGCAAAATACAACAAACAACCTTGAACAGTGACCCCACTATTTTGGACTACACTACTTTCATCTTGACACTTTTAGTATAAAAATCCATTTATGTCATATCCTTCATATGACATGACATCCATTTTTGTCTTAAAGGCGAGCCATTTTATGTTCTCAGCAACATTATTTGGTAATTCAGATAGTTGATTAAAGACTTTCCCTTCAAACCACCTAATAAATGTTCGATTATGCTCTCTTGCAAGCCACATTGAACTGGATCGCAGATGATTTCTCTTGATAAGATCATTGTGTTCTGTGATGTAGCTACTAACTTCATTGATGTTGTGTAAAATATACAAATGTGCTTGTTCCCACAACTCACGACTAATTCCTTTCACTCGTACTCCCAAAGTTCCTTTGCCACAATAAGATTCAGTGTGATGGGAATTTTTTAGATCGCTAGAAGTTTCATTGCAATTCAAAAAATCATTGCAAAAGTCCATCACCTCCCCATCCACATAACCCTCAATAATACTCCCTTCAAGATGATAACAATTCCAAACATCACCTTTATAAACACTCATGTAGTGTTCAAATGGATACATCCAGTGTAAGAAAATTGGACCCATCATCTTCACCTCCCTTGTTATATGTAATACAAGATGAACCATGATATCAAAAAATGAAGGAGGAAAGTACATTTCAAGATGACAGATGGTAACAATTACATCTTTTGTAATTTATCGAGAGTATTATGATGTATCACTTTGTTGCATATTTCATTGATGAAGAAATAGAGTATTGTGATTGCAAACCTTACATGCTTTGGCAATATAGATCGAATAGCCATAGGTAAAATTTGTTGCATTAAGGTGTGACAATCATGAGATTTCAGACCTATCAACTTCAGATCCTTCTTTGATACCAATCTATGAATATTAGAAGAGTATCTTTGTGGAACCTTAATATTATACAAGCACTCATAGAAAGTCTTTTTATCCTACTTTGAAAAGTGTAACAAGCTGGTGGTAAATATGTGTAGTGACCCCTGATCTCCACTGATAATTCTTTTCTTATACCCATTAAATCTAAATCTTTTCTAGATTTGATGACGTCTTTAGTCTTTCCCGGTATATTCAATAGCATACCAATGATGCTATCACAATTTTTTTTTCCAACATGGATGACATCAATGAAGTGTCTAATTGACAAGAATATCTAATAAGGAAGATCCCAGAATATTGACCTCTTCTTCTATAGATATTTGTCACATGCGAGAGTATGACTACTTGAACTCTTTCCAAATTCATTAACAATATCTTTCACCCTGTCATATACACCATTTCTTGGTATAGGTTTAGGAGCACTTTGTTCCTCACTTGATCCATTAAAGGTTTTGTGTTGCCTTCGATAAGGATGCACTTGTGGGAGAAATCTCCGATGACCAAGATATACAATTTTACCACCATGTTTTAGTCAGATTGAATCAGTATTTTCCTCACAAATAGGACATGCTTTGTATCCTTTTATGCTATATCCAGACAAATTTCCATAAGATGGAAAGTCATTAATCGTGCAAAACAACATAGCACGCAAACTAAATATCTCTTCACGTGAAGCATCATATGTCATAACACCTTCTTCCCATAGTTTCATTAGGTCATCAATTAGAGGTTGAAGGTAAACATCAATGTCATTTCTAGGTTGCTTGGGCCCTGATATCAATATTGACAACATGAAATACTTATTTTTCATACACAACCAAGGAGGAAGATTGTATATAACAATCATAACATGCCAAGTAGTATGGTTTCTTCTTAATGTACCATAAGGATTCATTCCATCTGTACATAGTCCAAGTCTTAAGTTTCTTGGTTCTTTACCAAATTGAGGGTATAATAAATCAATTTTCTTCCATTGTGGTGAATCAGATTCATGTCATAGGATGCCATCATCATTGGCCTTTAACTCCCCATGCCAAGAAAAATTTCGTGCATCTTCAATATTAGCAAATAAGCATTGAAATCGTGGTATTATTGGTAGATGCCACATCACTTTGGCATGAGAGCCATTTTTAGCCTTAACTGAATTTGTGGTCTTGTACCTTGATGCACCACATTTTGGACAATTTATCAAATTACTATAGTCCTTTTGAAATAACACACAATAATTTGGACATGAATGAATCTTCTTATACTCCATTCCCATTGGGCACATTATTTTCTTTGCTTGATATGTTGAAATTGGAAGCTCGTTGCCTTCAGGAAGAATTTCCTTTAACAAAGATAACAGTGAAGTGAAACTCTTATCGCTCCACCGATTTTGAGCTTTAAGAGTATATAATCGCATCACATCACTCAACCTCGTGAACTTAGTACAACCCTTATATTATGGTTTTTCAACATCATGGACAATGTTTGGAAATAAAGAAGGTGGATCAATGACATTGTCCTGACAACTACGTAGCATCTCATCAACAATATCATCCTGAATCGGTTCATCATTGACATTATAATCATTATATATATCTTCTATGCCACAACTATTAGTATCAGCATTTTATGATCCATAATTAAATTTCTCTCCATGCCAATACCATTCATTATTACCTTGTATGATCCCATTGCATATGACATGATTATTAATTTCCTGAACTGTATCAACTTTCAAATGGTTACCACAATTTCTAATTGGACAATAGAACCTATCTGTAGGTAGATTCCTATTTTTTTCAAAAAATCTAATAAATTCATCAAGACCTTGGGCAAATTCTGGACTGCAATGGTTCTTGATAGACATCCAACTTTGATCCATTTTCTAGATTACATTAAAATTAATTATAAAAGTGTACCACTTATCAAAATGGTTATTTTTGATACTATAAGTTGTAAGTTTTTATTGATAGAAAGTTAATTACTTTTATACTAAAGTGTACCACCTATCCCATTTTTTAATATTTAATCTTACTAGTAACTGTATAATGTATGTTTAGTTTTCAAGAAAATTTCAGCAGCATTTCCCCTAAGTTCTCCAAGTACATCGATGTAAATGGCAAATAACCACCCACATATGTACCCGGAGAACAAATGAGGAAATACTACTAAAAGTTTCTTAAAAAAAAACATATAAATACACTTACATCCTAAGTGAGATTAAATATCCAAAAATAGTCCCAGACTGGGGACTATCCAAAATTTACTCCTAATGAGTAAATTTTGAATGGGTTTCTAAGTTAATATATAAATGTATTATTGTCATATTTGTATATCAAGTTAAACATCATGCATTGATGATCTCATCTATAAACCCTAAAGTGTCAATCTGAGACTACACAATGCCTACCGTCATATTTTTGGAATGTATACAATGATTACATATGTGATTGATAATAAAATGTAGATATGAAAGCATACATATTTTTATTATTGGTTGATTTACTAGTCAAATAAAATGAAAAAACAATGTAAATGACCTGAGCCTTGGAGATGAAAATGATAGAAGACCGTGGGTAGTGGAAGGCGCACAGGTGGTAAAGAGCAAGAGGATGACCGCCGAGCATCAGAGTTACTGTGAGAAAGAGGATGACTATGATGAATGACATGGGTAAATCAAGAATACTTCCATAGATAAACATTCATTATATGCAGTGAATTAAAAAATCAATTAGGTGCTCTTGACAAATATAAACTGAAGGGCGTAAGTTAAACATCATGCAAGCTCTTTCATAATAGATAAAATTTGAATGTGGCTAGGATGTGAGGCATACACTCAACGGAATGGATGGATCCTTTCATTTTTTGATTCATTATTCAGATAAATATAGGAAAAGATTTTTAATAATGGATGGATCCTTTCATTTTTTGATTAATTATTCAGATAAATAAGTTAAACCAGATAGTTATATGAGTGAAACAAAACACCTTATGAATTTGCGATAATAATATTAATCTCATTCCCTATGTATAAGAGTAAAGAGGCAAATATAAACAGTGCACACTGTTTATCCCAAGACTATGATTGTTTTATGACTAAGATTATTTTATTAGTCATGATGTAGCTAAGATCAGGCAGTGATGTGCCTCAACGCCAGGATCAGAGGCATCGAAGAGCCTCCTAGTAGGTGGCAGCACATAGCAAGGGTGAAACAGAGGAACCTCTCTCAGTTCAACAAGTAAATAAGAGAGGGAGATGATTCCAATGATACTACTCAAGAATAATGGAAAAAGATGAAGACTTTGACACCTTTCACCGTCGATAGGGGGCAACTACCATAGATTTGAGTCCTCACCAGACGTTGTTGGCCCAACGATACTCCTATAGATGGGAGTAGGGATGCCTTACATTCGGGTCAGCCAAGTAGGGAGGAAGCTAGGCCCAGATAAAAGATCCACAGGTTCCAAACATATGACAGTGGGATGTTCCTCACCCACAACCCATCCCGACCGACGAGTTCCCACAACCCAACCCATCCTGGTGCCATCAATGGCTGCGGGAAACCCTAAACAACCTTGTTGAAAAGGTCAGTGTCTCCCGGCCCCATGGCGGCGACGCCTATTAGGTCAAAAGCAAAAAAGACGGTGGCCGACCTTACCTCTGTGTTCGGGTGGTGAAAGCAGCGGAAAAGCTTTATCTTCATGGGTGCGGCAGCGGGGGGGGGGGGGGTCGTTGGACCGGGGAAACAATGGCAACGTCTTTCTCTACTCACACGAAAGCATTAGCAGCAAGATTCCCTCCTCACCCGAGAGTGGCGGCGGCAGAGCTTCTCTATTCACATGATTGAGAAATGAATAGAGGCGGGTTCCAGTAACTTAGTAACCGTCCGACCTATAAGGGAAATTCTGAGTATAAAACCGACCCAAGAGACTTATGTCGTGCCGAAGTTTCTTCTCGGTCAAGAATTTCGTCGACCAAGAGTGGCCCTACAAGGTCGATTAAAAATAAAAAACTGACCCTAGATGTACTTGTAGACGCGCGAAGGCAAAATGGAGACAATTTGACCCAAAAAGTCATCTCAATCGAGAATTTCGTCGACCGAGAGTGGCCTTACAAGGTCAATTAAAAGTAAAAAACCAACCCTAGATTTACTTATAGGCGCGCCAAATTTTTCTGTGAGATTCTCAGTCTCGTCAACCGAGGGTCCCTATAAGGTCGATTAAAAGGAAAAAACCGACCCAATAGAGGTCGGTGCCCAAATATTTTCATTCCGACATACAAGGATAGTTATATTAAAAAATAACCCAAGAGGTCATCTCAGTCGAGAATTTCATCGACCAAGAGTGGCCCTATAAGGTCGATTAAAAGTAAAAAACCGACCCTAGATGTACTTATAAACGCACGAAGGCAAAATGGAGGCAATTTGACCCAAAAAGTTCTCGGTCAAGAATTTCGTCGACCGAGTGTGGCCCTACAAGGTCGGTTAAAAGTAAAAAACTGACCCTAGATGTACTTATAGACGCACCAATTTTTGTCGTGGGATTCTCGGTCAAGAATTTCATCGACCGAGGGGCCCTACAAGGTTGGTTAAAAGGAAAAAACCAACCCAATAGAGGTTGGGGCTCGAGTTTTTTCATTCTGACGTACAAGGACGGTTATATTAAAAAACCGACCCAAGAGGTCATCTCGGTCAAGAATTTTGTCGACCGAGAGTGGCCCTATAAGGTCGGTTAAAAGTAAAAAACCGACCCTAGATGTACTTATAGACGTGCGAAGACAAAATAGAGCCAATTTGACCCAAAAGTCATCTCGGTCGAGAATTTCGTCGATTGAGAGTGGCCCTACAAGGTCGATTAAAAAATCAAAAAACCAATCCTAGATGTACTTATAGACAACGAAGGCAAAATGGAACCAATTTGACCCAAAAAGTCATCTTGGTCGAGAATTTTGTCGACCGAGAGTGGCCTTACAAGGTCGGTTAAAAGTAAAAAACTGACACTAGATGTACTTATAGGCACACCAAATTTTGCTGTGGGATTCTCGGTCTCATCAACCGACAGCCCCTACAAGGTCGGTTAAAAGGAAAAAAACTGACCCCAATAGTGGCCGATGCCTAAATTTTTTTATTCCGACGTACAAGGACGGTTATATTAAAAAACCTACCTAAGAGGTCGTCTCAGTCAAGAATTTCGTCAATCGAGAGTGGCCCTATAAGGTTGGTTAAAAATAAAAAACTGACACTAGATGTACTTATAGACGTGAAAAGGCAAAATGGAGCCAATTTGACCCAAAAAGTCATCTCGGTTGAGAATTGCATCAATCGAGAGTGGCCCTATAAGGTCGGTTAAAAGTAAAAAACTGACCCTAGATGTACTTATAGATGCGCGAAGGCAAAATGGAAGCAATTTGACCCAAAAAGTCATCTCGATTGAGAATTTTGTCAACCGAGAGTGGCCTTACAAGGTCGGTTAAAAGTAAAAAACCGACCCTATTTGACTTATAGATGCGCGAAGGAAAAATGGAGCCAATTTTTTCCACAAGATTCTCAGTCAAAAATTTTGTCGACCGTGAGTGGCCCAATAAGGTCGGTTAAAAGGAAAAAATGGACCCAATAGAGGCTGGTGCCCAAATTTTTTCATTCTGACCTACAAGGACAGTTATATTAAAAGATCGACCCTACTAGTTTGGTTGTTTTTAAAAAATCAACCCAATAGAGTTAAGCGGTGCTCAAAATTTTTTTTGTAATTTGTAGGTCGGTTTTGCTAGTAAAAGTGACACTTTCATTAACGACATTATTGACCAAAAATGTAGTAGTGGCTATTGAGTTCTATGGGGAAGAAAAGAAGACACCTCACTCCTATAGCTACCAGGAACCACAAAGTCCCACATATAGCTCAAGGTTTGAGGAAGAGGTTCTCTCTAGATTGAATTTTTTTGATGATTTTCAAAGAGATGTTGTAAGGTTAGAAGAGAGAATAGATGAGCTATCTTCCATAATCGCTCTCTAAGAAGAAAAATTGTCTTCAAAACCCATCATGAGCCATCATAAAGCAAGTGGACCTATGCCTTCTTCCCACATTTTCTATTGTCCACTCCCCATGCAAGTACATCCCATTCACTCCTTCCAAGGCTACTCCAAGCCTTACACTCCTCCACCACCTCCCTCACCTCAAATTTTCCAAAACTTCACTTTGCAACCCTAATTCTCTCTTCCCCCTCAATTCTCTTCTCTACCTCAATTTCAACCCCAAGTGTCACCTCCACCTCCTCCACATCCACAACATGCTCCCCCTCTACACCATGAGCAATGTAGTGTTGTGACAGTTCTAAGGAGTGGGAAAACTCTTGAGCAGCCCACAAGTCAAAGAAAGGTTGATAAAGCAAAGCAAAGGCAGCCAAGTGGTGATACTGTGATTGATATTGCTGAAGATGATGTTGTGATACTGCATGTTGAGTTTGGGATTCCATGTGATCCACCACTTGCCCTTTTGTAGGTCCTACCATCCCTAGTGTTCCGCCTCATGTTCATACAAGTATGACAAAAACTAGTGATCCTCCATTCGTAGAGGCACTAGATGAGCCACCAGAAATGAAGAGGAGGAAAAAGCATAATGTTGATATTCTTGAGGTGTTTTGCCAAGTGAAGGTGAACATTCCACTTTTGGATGCTTTTAAGAAAATCCCATCTTATGCCAAGTTCCTCAAGAACCTATGCACAGTGAAAACAAGGTCAATGAGGAGGATTCCAAAGAAGGTGAGACAAACTGAACAAGTGAGCTCCATCATACAACACTCACTTCCTATGAAGAGAAAGGACCCAGGAGCCCCACTCATACCTAGTTACATAGGGGGACATCGCATAGACAGGTCCTTACTTGATTTGGGATCTAGTGTGAATTTGATGCCATACAATGTCTATGTTGAGCTGGGCTTAGGCAAGTTGAATCCGTAACATTGCACTCTTTACTTGGCAGATAGATCCATAAATGTGCCTAGGGGTAGAGTGGATGATGTCTTGGTGATAATAGATAAAGAAAAAGGCACGATGTTCTCGGTGGTTTTCATTGTACTTGATATGGAGCCGGAGGATAGGAAGATTCCCATCATCTTCAGAAAGTCATTCTTATCTACAGCTGATGCCAACATGCATGTACACAGTGGCACTATGACAGTCTCATTCATGGACATGAAGTTTAACATCAACATGTGCAAGACCCCAACCCGACGAGTCTGAGATAGGGATTGGACATGATCACTTCATAAGCCCAAATGGGCATTTGAGAGAAGGACACCAAGGTGAAGAAATTGGTGATGGTTATTGTGATGAAAGGGATGAGGAACCTAGGTTGAGTTCAAAGGAGGGATGCATGTTTTGCAAGAATGGGCACATGAGAATTCCAAATGGATGAATGAATGAACAATCACCAAGAAGCCTAGCTGAAGGCAAGATACTCAACGCTTGTGGGAGGCTATTGTAACATCCCAGACCTGGGTTATGCTTTAACCCTAGATTTTATATTTAAGAAAGATAATTATATTCTTCTCTTTATCCTTTGAAAATTAATTATGATCAAAGGAGAACTTATGTTTCAATTTTAGTCCTTTTTGAATAATGTTGAAACAATATTTTACTTGTTTTGGACTAAAGTGCAAATTACCCAAGTTAAGGGGTTAACTTGCAAATGTTACATGATAAAATGTTCCTCAAGTGTTGAAGCATCATAATAATGAGAATGATGCTGAGGTATGGCTTCCACAAGCCTAAGCACAAAGAAAGGGCTTATTAAGCAATGTTTGTCCATTAAAACCTAGTTTTGGTATAATGTGCAATTTACCCAAAACCTAGGGTTCAATATGTAAAATACCACTTCTAGAGAGTCCCTAATGTTTCTTGATATCAATTAGAGACAACAAAATCAGAGGGGCGTCTCATTTGAATCTCTTTGGGAGAGAGAGAATCTTGATATTAAAATAATCAAGATTTAAGCATAATTGAAACCCTAATTCAATTTAATGCAAAAATAAATATATTAAATGGAAGTGCCCTTCAACCAAAAATGTGATGCTTGAATTTATATAAGTATGGACGTCCTTGTGCCTTGCAATGACACCGAAATATATAAAGTGAGTGGAGAGCCCACTCACATTAGTTAAAGAAAACGTAATATCCACTAATTTTTGGATATTATTATTATATTAATTAAGGTGCTTAATTTGTTTTCTTTTAATTCATGGATAAATAAGAGGATTTATAAGGGGAGGATTATGGCTTCGTATGCAAGGAAGTTAGGGGGATAAGTGGCACCAATTTTAGGAATTGAAAGATTTTTATAGCACTTTCTCTCTCTTGAATTTCCCTTATATACACTCCATTTTTCACCCACATGAAAGGCTGTTTCGAATCTTCTTTCTTTCCTTGCTTTAGCTGAACACAAGGGAGCTTAGGAGCAATAGGAGGATGTACCCCAACCTGTAGGTGAGCTCCTTAATCATCTTCAACCTTGATTTCATGGTGGAAATCGAAATTCAATGCTTATTTTTTTCTTTTCTCCATTCAATCTTCAACGTGTAGCCATTCTTTTCACTCAAAGACTTGAGGACGGACCTTGGGAAGTTGAGAAAGCTTCATTCACCATTAAAGACATGAATATTGAAGCTTTGATTCAACTTTGAAGGCGGGTTATATAACTTGAAACCTTAAATGTTATTATTGATGTCATTTCTTCATCATATGTTGAATCTATCTTCTTTCCCAAAAATCCTTTTGATTAGTTGTTGAAATCACCACAAAGATCACAGAAAATTTCGAAGGTTTGTAGCTTGAAGATGATGATTTCATCTTAGAACACACCTCAATAAATATCATGAGCAAACGATTTGCATTTTTTATGACCAAACGATCTCAAGACCATTTGGTGATCAAACAGTCTCAAGACCATTCGAGGGCAAACGGTCTCAAGACCGTTTGAGGTCAAACAGTCTCAAGACTGTTTAGGGTCAATTGTTAGTATGAATGGATGAAAATCCAATGGTTCAAATTGATCTAATCACAATGGTTACAGTGATGGATGATCCATTGATTACAAACCCTAATCGATTGATTGAAGAAACCCTAATTTGATTTAATCTTTTTAAGATGGAATGGACCAAACGGTCTCAAGACCGTTTGAGGTCAAATGGTCTCAAGGCCGTTTGAGGTCAAGTGGAGTCATGGATGGATGGAGATCCAAGGGTTATAATTTGATGTACTCTCAATGGTCCAATTGATGAATGATTCAATGAAGCAAACCCTAATTGATTGGTTGAAGGAAATCCTAGGTGATCCTTTCGGTTTCAAGGTAGTTTGGACCAAACAGTCTTGAGACCGTTTGAGTCCAAATGGTCCTGAGACAATTTAAGATCAAACAGTCTTCAAATCGTTTGAGATCAAACGATCTCAAACTGTTTGGAGGTCCAATCGGTTTCAAGGTTGATTTATCCAATCAGTTTCAATGTACATGTGATCAAATGGTTTCAAGGGTTGAGTGCCCAAACAGTTTCAAAACCATTTGAAGGGCAAACAGTCTCAACCCTAGATGCCCAAATGGTTTCAAAACCGTTTGGAGGGCAAACGTTCTCAAAACCATTTGGAGGTTGAGGGGTCAAAATTGTTTGGAGGTTCAATGCAATCAAAACCGTTTGAAGACCTAATGTGATGAAAGATCAATTAACCCCATGATTGTTAATGATGAATATCAAAGATGATTACAACGGTCGTGCCTTTAAGGTGCTAGGGTGATTAGTACCCTTAGAAGGGTTAACCTTTGATGCTTATGGAAGCAATATCTCGATACACTATGCTAACCCTAAATCAAAACACTTGAATGGAGGATTGACATAATCCAATCAAGCTTGAAGAAATCAACATCCTAGAGAGGATGAGAGAAAGAGGAATTCATACATGTATAATAATCATGTAGTGGCTAAGCCTCAACACTTTCAACATGAATAAAATATGTAATTAGGGTATGATCCTTGAGAAAATGATCATGAAACCCTAATCGAGAAGGTTGATGAGCCCTAACCCTAATTTACGACAATGCTAGGTGAAACCCTAATCTAGAGTAATGGTGTAACCCTAATCTAGGGTGATGATATGAAAAATCCCAATTCAGGGTAATATAATGAAAAACCCTAATTTAAGAAGATGCTTCATGAAACTCTAATTTTGGGTAAGGTTACATGAAACCCTAATTTGGGGAAAAGTTATAAGGAACCTTAATTCAAGATAATGATGTCATGTGAGACCCTAATATAGGGTGATGTCATGTGAAACCCTAATGTAGGGTGATGTTATGTAAACCCTAATTGATAAAGATGGGAAACCCTATTCCTAATAATGGAATAGTGACTAATATATTGATAGGTGAAACACCTAAAGTGGTTGATAATGGATAACCTTATATCAATAATGGCTTAACCCAAGATGAGTCCATATCATTGATAATGGTTGAATAATTCAAATAAGTGACTTATGACCAATACATTACATGATAAATGTGATGAACTGGTGCATAAAGTATTAGGACAGAAATTACCCTAATACAAGATAAGTTGATGAACTTCAGTAAGTTACAAGTGATGAGGAAAGTGATACATCAAGACATGATAGATATCACATTCAGCACCTCAAGGTTGATATACCTTAATGTACCTTAAATTCAATATACTTGGATGAGTAACACATGACGTGTGTCATGTCAATTGTTACATTGATATGTAATGCACTTTGATAAGTGTAGGCTAACATACCTTAAGAAAGGATTAAGCCAAGTTAATAAAGTATGATGTAATCATATTCTGGTAAAGTTGAGGGAGGAACTCATATCTTGTGGTGATAATTTATTTAATGATAAATGATGAGAATAAATTAGCATGACTGAATACTTATGTTATCAATGTTGGCTCCTAGCTATGTGGAGCAATGAATTAGAGTTTGATCATTTATAAATATGATCTTGAGAACCTAAATGGTTAATAATGGAAAACCCTAAACCTAATGAAGGGTGATGATATGAAAGAGAAACCCTAACTGATAAGGAAGGTAAACCCTAACCCTAATGATGGAAAGGTTGTAATTCTTTTGTTGTATAAACCTTGTAAGGAATGTTAAATACTTGAATAATAGTATAATGTGCAATGGCCTTGTGAGCCATGTGAATAGGTTGTTGCCTAGTGAGAGGTGACAAGATGTGAAATGGCCTTGTGAGCCATGTGATAATTTGTTGCCTAGTGGGAGGTGACAAGATACTTAATGGGCCTTATGAGCCATGTGAAATGCTTGTGTAACAAGTATCCTGAATACCTTGGTCGTAATAGTTACCTGATAGTGGTAACCATGTTCAGTGATGAACTAAGGGTTTGAATACACAGATCCAGTAAACATGTTGATGGCATTGTGAAGGGATGTGAATTCCGAGTAATGAGATCAGGGATTAAGATCCCCATGTTCTATAAAGATTTGACAAGCACTTGATAAAAGCATTACATGTTTGTTATAGAAACTGTTATAATAATTCCTATTTGAAATCTTGATTGGTGTTAAAAGAATATGGTAATGTACTTAACTAATCAAGTGGAATATTATCATGTAGAGCCCTGACCATAGATCCATCAGCGTCAGGATTTGCTTAATGGTAAAATGGGTTGCTCCACGGCATAACCCGGAATGCATACTTTTGAGTATGTGGGGGAAATGTGCGTACATATCCTGACACCTCACAGGAATGACTGTGGGCCATATCCTATGCACTGGAATGGTTATGGACCATATCACAATAAGAGCATGGCTATGGGCCATGACTCCACAATACCAGGCATTGGCTACGGGCCATATCCAGAATAGAGTATATGCTACAAGCTATAACTCTATAGCAAAGTTGCCAGTATACCCTAGAAAGCTATTTTAGCAGAGACACTAGATGTCCTGCATATAGTCTCGCACTTACTGAGACAGATGAGGTCATGGAGTTCGGCTCTTCCATTGACCTTGTATGGTACCGATTTTGACTTTGCAATGGTCGGTTGGAGTATGAGTGGTATACCTCATCTCCTCAGGGCATAAGTGTGATTGTAAAATGTAATCAGCCGTATAGCATGTTTGCTTAAGGATTGAATACGAAAATCATTGGCTGATGTTACATTTCTTTTATGCATCCTTAGTTGATAGATGATATATTTTTGTTTCCTTACATTCCTTGCAAAGTAGATAGATGATGTATAATTCTACCATGGGTAGATGCAATGTTCTCCTTAAGAAAGGAGATTATCTTATTATGTTCATACAATGATTAATACTGTTGTTAATATAAAAGAACTCCTGCTCAGTTTATTACTATTTATCTACAATAATAATGTTTCTGGCGGAGATTTATATCTCTCGCTGGGACAATTTCAATTATCTCACCCCCGTGGGATCCAACCTTTTTAGGTAGATGCAGGAGAAGAGGCAAAGACCCTATAGCAGGGAAAGAGCAGCAGCAACAGCAAAAGGGACAACAATGATATTTCAAGTGGAGGCACTGGCTGTCATATTTTGTATAGAGAGTCCTATGTGTCGTCTCTGTACTCTTAGATCATTGGAGTCAGTGCTTAGTGTTTTCATAATCGATCTGAGATTTTGGCTTGAATGCCTCATGGTTTTGTGTTGCTCATGTGTAGACTTAATAGAGAAATTGATGTATGTAATGCTCGAGAAGAGATGGTACATGGTATGTACTTGTGGACCAGAATGAACATGTAATACTTTGGTTCTTTTTGTTAAGAGTTTCCTGGAATTGGATCTCTTTGAAAAAGGTTTTAATTTTTAGTGATTTTTGGTAATCCGCTGCTAATGATCGCTTCCGCTTAGTTAATGATGTTTTGATCGAATGGTGTGCTACAATAAAGTGGTATCAGAGCTTAAGGTTCACTGAGTCTACAGAGACATATGACTAAGGTGTTGAGTTTGTATAGTGTCCTTTAGTATATCTTATAGTGACTTCTACTCGTGCAGAAGATAGAATAAAGCTTAAATATGTCTGGACTATTGAAGGAACACATTGTTGAAAGTAATGTTGTTGCACCAACAGAAGGTGCAAGGGACCAGGCGAGCGAAGAACGACTGCCTGAGTACCCCCAAGATGAACCAACCATGATAAGGGATTCTTCTTTTGATATCACTGTTGGGCAAGTTAGGACTGAAATGATGCGTATAGTGGACCATATATTAGCAATACAACCTAGATTACCAACCCCTAATGATGAAGTTTAGGACTCCAACATGATTCTTGCTCAACATCAGCATGTTGGAGCAATGAATAACGATGAAAGGAATAGGTTACGACCTGAAATTAGGATTTTCCACAGGTGTAGGTAGCATGGACATATCAGAAAAGACTTTTTAGAAAAGGATAATGAGGAAAGAATTAAGAAAAGGCCTATCCAAACTCAAGATCAGAGGCCTAGTAGTTCTAAAAAGGGGAAGTTTTTGATACCATCGGTACAACCAAGGTCTAGTGCACTAGGGAAAGGGCTACTCGGAAAGGTTAAAGGACCTTTTAGACTATATAAAGAGAATAGAACATGTTACTAGTGTAAACATGTAGGACATCTAGTAAGGGATTGTCTTGTTGGAAACACAATGGTAACCCAACCACCGAGGCAGAGACATCAAGGTTATCATAGGAAACAATTTTCTAGTGGCACTTGAGGACGTGGACAGATGTCCCACGTAGGATCAACTGTATTAAATAACAAAGCACAAAGTCAACATTAGGCAATGGTAAGATTCTATGAAAAGAATCAGCCTGAGGCAGTAAACAAACCGTGAGATGAGGCAGGTCAGGTGGAACAGTTTCATTCTATTATATTATTTCATGATTTCATGTGTTAAATATAAGAAAGTCGTTGTTTTCTAGATTTATTTGACTAGTCCTATGAGGACATAAGGAAGATGAGGACTTATATTTTGATCAATATTCCTTTAAATGCTTTATAATTTCTCTTATCTGTGTGAAAAAGGATAAGGTATATATATATGATGCCTGGAGGAAATCCAGGAACGATAAGTCATATGTTTTAAATGATATGAAAAGTAAGGAACATGATAGTAAACAAAGTGCATACTACCTAATCTTTGTACTTATATACCCTGGCTAGGTATATAATTATTGGAGATAGGGCTAGTATGGAACTCTTAGATTGTTATCTTTCTGATTACTCTGATCAAGTAGTCATTTTGAAATAATATAGTGAGTATAAAGAAACTAGAAATATGGCATGGATATTTTTTTTATCACGTCCTAAGTACAATAAAATGAATCTGCAATGATCTCAGATCAATTTGTGTGTTTGAGGAAGTAAAAGTATAATCCTCATGATAAAGAAAAATGAGACAAGGGAGATGATCCCTGTCTGATAAATCATGTGTGTATAGTAAAGATCTTTTCCCATGATGTGGAAATGGAAAATGTGATAAAATTACAAAATGTTCATGAACATGTTAGACAATAACAAAGAAATGAGTGATGACATGTAATCATCCCTACAATTCCTATGTTGATGGCAAGGAACCTAGGATGAAACAAGAGTAAATGACTTCTGAAAAGTTGAAAGTTCATGCAATAATAAGAGAAGATGATAATCTCTTCTCTTTAATAAACAACCCTGAGTAATCATGGGGTGATATGAGGAATATGTTTCTTTGTGTTCTCTTCTTTTAGGAACATGACAATCAAGTGAGTACTATGACACTTGATGTGCATGGATTAGAAGTAATCCATTGATGGATACTTAGAAAAGTATCAGTTCATCTTGGACTTTGGTTCCAAGATAAAGATATGTGTAACAAGTAATGTCCCAAGATGAAAGAATGATGAGGATGTGATGTGTTTTTGATACATGTGATGTATACCAAGGTAAGAAATTCTGGTATCTAAGAAATACCAGGTGGTATGGAAAAGTAAAAGCATAACTTCTAACCAAATGATTTATGTTGGTTATCTGGAATGGCCAACTGTGAAATCAACCTAGTTATATAAAACAGTATGAACATCGCATGTTAGGGGTTTATGCCTCGCATAAACATAACATCAATAAGGATGTATTAATTGAAGGAACAATTGTAAAATCATTGTGGGAAAAGTTAATCAAGCTAAAAATAATTCCTTAGAATATCCTTACCTATATCTGTTAAAGCAACTTATATATAACATCTAGAGATACTTCTAAGATAAGTTCTTAATTGGTAAGTAACCTCCCCTTATGAAAAAATTATGTACAACTAATGAGAAAGTTGGTACAAGTAGTAAGAAAGTTTAGTGTTGTGATAATAGTTTGGATGACACACCAGATGTATGAAGAGACTTGTAGTCACAAGTGGGTGACAAGATATAACTCTGGTCTTTCCTTGGAAGTGAAAAGCTAAACTAAATAAGGAGTATGGGAGACTCCCCAGAATCAAGAATCATGTCACATAAAGATGTAAGTTGAGAAAGGTGACAAATCAATGAGGTTTGACACCTGAATTAAATAAGGTATGTGTAATGTTTTTTTGACTTAGAAAAATGCTACCTGACACCGAGTTGACTCTACAGTCAATAATGAAAAGAAACAATAGAGTATGTGTCCTATGTGACAAGTTCTATGTCATCTCCATGACATTAAGATGTTAGGTGGAGACTTGATGATATGATGAATAATATTTGTCTCCCTTTACCTAAGATTTTGGGGACAAAATCCCTATTAGGGGTGGATAATTTGTAACATCGCTGACCTGGGTTATGCTTTAACCCTAGATGTTTTGTTTAAGAAAGATAATTATATTCTTGTCTTTATCCTTTTAAAAGTAATTATGATCAAAGGAGAACTTATGTTTCAATTTTAGTCCTTTTTGAATAATGGTGAAACAATGTTTTACTTATTTTGGACTACAGTGCAAATTACCCAAGTTGAGGGGTTAACTTGCAAATGTTACATGATAAAATTTTTCTCACGTGTTGAAGCATCATAAGAATGAGAATGATGCTGAGGTATGGCTTCCACAAGCCTGAGCACCAAGAAAGAGCTTATTAAGCAATGTTTGTAAATTAAAACCTAGTTTGGTATAATGTGCAATTTACCCAAAACCTAGGGTTCAATATGCAAAATGCCACTTCTAGAGAGTTCCTAATGTTTCTTCGTATCAATTAGAAACAAGAAAATCAGAGTGGCATCTCATTTGAATCTCTTTCGGAGAGAGAGAATCTTGATATTAAAATAATCAAGATTTAAGCATAATTGAAACCTTAATTCAATTTAATGCAAAAATAAATATATTAAATGCAAGTGTCCTTCAACCAAAAATGTGATGTTTGAATTTATATAAGTATGGACGTCCTTGTGCCTTGCAATGGCACCGAAATATCTAAAGTGAGTGGAGAGCCCACTCACATTAGTTAAAGAAAAAGTAATATCCACTAATTTTTGGATATTATTATTATATTGATTAAGGTGCTTAATTTGTTTTCTTTTAATTCATGGATAAAGAAGAGGATTTCGAAGGATTGGATGATGGCTTCGTATTAAAGGAAGTGAGGGGGATAAGTGGCACCAATTTTGGGAATTGAAAGATTTTTATAAGACTTTCTCTCTCTTGAATTTCCCTTATATACACTCCATTCTTTCACCCACATGAAAGGCTTTTTCGACTCTTCTTTCTTTCCTTGCTTTGGATGAACACAAGGGAGCTTAGGAGAAACAGGAGGATGTACCCCAACCTGTAGGTGAGCTCCTTAATCATCTTCAACCTTGATTTCATGGTGGAAATCGAAATTCAATGCTTATTTTCTTCTTTTCTCCATTCAATCTTCAACATGTAGCCATTCTTTTCACTCAAAGACTTGAGGACGGACCTTGGGAAGTTGAGAAATCTTTATTCACCATTAAAGACGTGAAGCTTGAAGCTTGGATTCAACTTTGAATGCAGGTTATATAACTTGAACCCTTAAATGTTATTATTGATTTCATTTCTTCATCATATGTTGAATCTTTCTTCTTTCCCAAAAATCCTTTTGATTAGTTGTTGAAATCACCGCAAAGATCACAGAAAATTTCTAAGTTTTGTAGCTTGAAGATGATTATGTCATCTTAGCACACACCTCAATCAATATCATGAGCAAACTATTTGCATTTTTGATGACCAAACGGTCTCAAGACTGTTTGGTGATCAAACGGTCTCAATACCGATTGAGGGTAAACCGTCTCAAGACCGTTTATGGTCAATTGTTAGTATGAATGGATGAAGAACCAATGGTTCTAATTGATCTAATCACAATGGTTACAGTTATAGATGATCCATTGATTAGAAACCCTAATCGATTGATTGAAGAAACCCTAATTTGATTCAAACATTTTTAAGGTGGAATGGACCAAAAGGTCTCAAGACCGTTTGAGGTCAAACGGTCTCAAGACCGTTTGAGGTCAAGTTGAGTCATGGATGGATGGAGATCCAAGGGTTATAATTTGATGTACTCTCAATGGTCCAATTGATGAATGATTCAATGAAGCAAACCCTAATTGATTGGTTGAAGGAAATCCTAGGTGATCCTTTCGGTTTCAAGGTAGTTTGGACCAAACGGTCTTGAGACCGTTTGAGTCCAAATGGTCCTGAGACCATTTAGGATCAAACCGTTTGAGATCAAATGGTCTCAAATTGTTTGGAGGTCCAATCGGTTTCAAGGTTGATTTATCCAATCGGTTTCAATGTACATGTGATCAAACAGTTTCAAGGGTTGAGTGCCCAAACATTTTCAAAACCGTTTGAAGGGAAAACAGTCTCAACCCTAGATGACCAAAAAGGTTTCAAAACCGTTTGGAGGGCAAACATTCTCAAAACCATTTGGAGGTTCAATGCAATCAAAACTGTTTGAATACCTAATGCGATGAAAGATCAATTAACCCCATGATTGCTAATGATGAATATCAAAGATGATTACAATGGTTGTACCTTTAAGGTACTATGGTGATTAGTACCCTTAGAAGGGTTAACCTTTGATGCTTATGGAAGCAATATCTTGATACACTATGCTAACCCTAAATGAAAACACTTGAATGAAGGATTGACCTAATCCAATCAAGCTTGAAGAAATCAATATCTTAGAGAGGATGAGAGAAAGAGGAATTCATACATGTATAATAATCATACAGTGGTTAAGCCTCAACACTTTCAACATGAATAAAATATGTTATTAGGGTATGACCCTTGATAAAATGATCATGAAACCCTAATCGAGAAGGTTGATGAGCCCTAACCCTAATTTAAGGCAATGCTAGGTGAAACCCTAATCTAGAGTAATGGTGTAACCCTAATCTAGGGTGATGATATGAAAAATCCCAATTTAGGGTAATATAATGAAAAACCCCAATTTAAGAAGATGCTTCATGAAACCCTAATTTCGGGTAAGGTTACATGAAACCCTAATTTGGGGAAAGTTATAAGGAACCTTAATTCAAGATAATGATGTCATGTGAGACCCTAATCTAGGGTGATGTCATGTGAAACCCTAATGTAGGGTGATGTTATGTGAAACCATAATATAGGGTGATGTTATGTAAACCCTAATTGATAAAGATGGAAACCCTATTCCTAATAATGGAATAGTGACTAATATATTGATAAGTGAAACACCTAAAGTGGTTGATAAGGGATAACCTCATATCAATAATGCCTTAACCTGAGATGAGTCCATATCATTGATAATGGTTGAATAATTAAAATAAGTGACTTATGACCAATACATTACATGATTAATGTGATGAACTGGTGCATAAAGTATTAGGATGGAAATTACCATAATACAAGATAAGTTGATGAACTTAAGTAACTTACAAGTGATGAGGAAAGTGATACATCAAGACATGATAGATATCACATTCAACACCTCATGGTTGATATACCTTAATGTACCTTAAATCCAATATACTTGGATGAGTAACACATGAAGTGTGTCATGTCAATTGTTACATTGAGATGTAATGCACTTTGATAAGTGTAGGGTAAGGTTCCTTAAGAAAGGGTTAAGCCAAGTTAATAAAGTATGATGTAATCATATTCTGGTAAAGTTGAGGGAGGAACTCATATCTTGTGGTGATAATTTATTTAATGATAAATGATGAGAATAAATAAGCATGATTGAATACTTATATTATCAATGTTGGCTCCTAGCTATGTGGAGCAATGAATTAGAGTTTGATCATTAATAAATATGATCTTGAGAACCTAAATGGTTAATAATGGAAAACCCTAAACCTAATGAAGGGTGATGATATGTAAGAGAAACCCTAACCGATAAGGAAGGGGAACCCTAACCCTAATGATGGTAAGGTTGTAATTCTTTTGTTGTATAAATCTTGTAAGGAATGTTAAATACTTGAATAATAGTATAATGTGCAATGGCCTTGTGAGCCATGTGAATAGGTTGTTGCCTAGTGAGAGGTGACAAGATGTGCAATGGCCTTGTGAGCCATGTGATAATTTGTTGCCTAGTGGTTGGTGACAAGATACTTAATGGGCATTGTGAGCCATGTGAAATGCTTGTGTAACAAGTATCCTGAATACCTTGGTCGTAATAGTTACCTGATAGTGGTAACCATGTTCAGTGATGAACTAAGGGTTTGAATACACAGATCCAGTAAACATGATGATGACATTGTGAAGGGATGTGAATTCCTAGTATTGAGATCAGGGATTAAGGTCCCCATGTTCTATAAAGATTTGACAAGCACTTGATAAAAGCATTACATGTTTCTTATAGCAATTGTTATAATAATTCCGATTTGAAATCTTGATTGGTGCTAAAAGAATATGGTAATGTACTTAACTAATCAAGTGGAATATTATCATGTAGACCCCTGACCATAGATCCATCAGTTTTAGGATTTGCTTAATGGTGAAACGGGTTGCTCCGTGGCATAACCCAGAATACATACTTTTGAGTATGTGGGGGAAATGTGCGAACATATCCTTACGCCTCATAGGAATGACTGTGGGCCATATCCTATGCACAAGAATGGTTATGGACCATATCGCAATAAGAGCATGGCTATGGGCCATGACTCCACAATACCAGGCATTGGCTATGGGCCATATCCTGAATAGAGTATATGCTATGGGCTATAACTCTATAGCAAAGTTGCTAGTATACCCTAGAAAGCTATTTTAGTAGAGACACTAGATGTCCTACATATAGTCTCGCACTGACCGAGACAGATGAGGTCATGGAGTCCAACTCTTCCATTGACCTTGTGTCGTACTGATTTTGACTTTGCAATGGTCGGTTGGAGTATGAGTGGTATACCTCATCTCCTCAGGTCATAAGTGTGATTTTAAAATGTAATCAGCCGTATAGCATGTTTGCTTAAGGATTGAATACGAAAATCATTGGCTGATGTTACATTTCTTTTATGCATCCTTAGTTGATAGATGATATATTTATGTTTCCTTACATTCCTTGAAAAGTAGATAGATGGTGTATAATTCTACCATGGGTAGATGCAATGTTCTCCTTAAGAAAGGAGATTATCTTATTTTGTTCATATAATAATTAATACTGCTGTTAATATAAAAGAACTCCTTCTCAGTTTATTACTATTTATCTACAATAATAATGTTTCTGGCGGAGACTTATATCTCTTGCTGGGACAATTTCAATTATCTCACCCCCGTGGGATCCAACCTTTTTAGGTAGATGTAGGAGAAGAGGAAGAAACCCTATAGTAGGGAAAGAGCAGCAGCAACAGTAAAAGGGACAACTGTGATATTCCAGGTGGAGGCACTGGCTGTCATATTTTGTATAGAGAGTCCTATGTGTCGTCTCTGTACTCTTAGGTCCTTGGAGTCAGTACTTAGTGTTTTCATAATCGATATGAGATTTTGGCTTGAATGACTCGAGGTTTTGTGTTGCTCATGTGTAGACTTAATAGAGCAATTGATGTATGTAATCCTTGAGAAGAGATGGTACATGGTATGTACTTCTGAACCAGAATGAACATGTAATACTTTGGTTCTTGTTGTTAAGAGTTTCCTAGAATTGGATCTCTTTGAAAAAGGTTTTAATTTTTTAGTGATTTTCAGTAATCCACTGCTAATGATCGCTTCCACTTAGTTAATGATGTTTTGTTCGAACGGTGCACTACAATAAAGTGGTATCAGAGCTTAAGGTTTGCTGAGTCTACAGAGACATAAGACTAAGGTGTTGAGTCTGTATAGTGTCCTTCAGTATATCTTATAGTGACTTCTGCTCCTGCAGAAGATAGAATAAAGCTTAAAGATGTCTGGACTATTGAAGGAACACATTGCTGAAAGCAATGTTGCTGCACCAACAGAAGGTGCAAGGGACCAAGCGAGAGAAGAACAACTGCCTGAGAACCCCCAAGATGATCCAACCATGATAAGGGATTCTTCTTTTGATATCACTATTGGGTAAGTTAGGACTGAAATGATGCATATAGTGGACCATATATTAGCAATACAACCTAGATTACCAACCCCTAATGATGAAGTTTTGGACTCCAACAAGATTCTTGCTCAATATCAGCATGTTGGAGCAATGAATAATGATGAAAGGAATATGTTACGACCTGAAATCAAGATTTTCCACAGGTGTAGGTAGCCTGGACATATCAGAAAAGACTTTTCAGAAAAGGATAATGAGGAAAGAATTAAGAAAAGGCCTATCCAAACTCAGGATCAGAGGCCTAGTAGTTCCAAAAAAGGGGAAGTTTTTGATACCATCGGTAAAACCAAGGTCTAGTACACTAGGGAAAGGGCTACCCGGAAAGGGTAAAGGACCTTTTAGACTATATCAAGAGAATAGAACCTATTACTGGTGTAGACAGGTAGGACATCTAGTAAGGGATTGTCCGGTTGGAAACACAATGGTAACCCAACCACCGAGGCAAAGACATCAAGGTCATCAGATGAAACAATTTTCTAGTGGCACTTGAGGACGTGGACAAACGTCCCAGGTAGGATCAACTGTATTAAATAACAAAGCACAAAGTCAACATCAGGAAACTGTAAGATTCTATGAAAAGAATCTGCCTGAGGCAGTAAACAAACTGTGATATGAGGCAGGTCAGGGGAAACAATTTCATTCTAATATATTATTTCATGATTTCATGTGTTAAATATAATAAAGTAGTTGTTTTTGAGCTTCCTTTGACTAGTCCTATGAGGACATAAGGAAGATGAGGACTTATATTTTGCTCAATATTCCTTTAAATGCTTTATAATTTCTCTTATCTGTGTGAAAAAGGATAAGGTATATATATATGATGCCTGGAGGAAATCTAGGAATGATAAGTCCTATGTTTTAAATGATATGAAAGTAAGGAACATGATAGTAAACAAAGTGCATACTACCTAATTTCAGTACTTGTATACCCTGGCTAGGTATATAATTATTGGAGATAGGGCAAGTATGGAACTCTTAGATTGTTATCTGTCTTTTTTTTCACCACATAGAGACTAATTATTATTCATCCCGATCTCTAGTTCTGGCCAAATTACAGAGCATTGAATATTAATATCCTTTGTTAGCCAAACTGGCTTACAACAGGTAAAGTTACACTCTGTAGAAGTATACATGGAATGTTTGGCTATAATGTCTGCCACTGTGTTGCGCTTACGGCTGATGAACTGGAGTTGGGCGTTGGGCAGGGAGGTGAGAGCATGACAGTACATCCTCCTCAGTGGTTTGATTTTGCAGGCAGGTGTGTTCGCATGTTGGAGGGCGTCAATGGCCGTAGTAGAGTCAGATAGTAGCACCGGAGTAGTCCAATTCATTTGAATACAAAGGTTTAGAGCAAGGATGATACCTTGCATCTCAATTTCAAGAGTTGACCTTGCATGGTCGAAAGTATCCTGACCAAGCATGCAAATACCGTGGCTATCTGTAATATGGATGCCAATACCCATCTTGAGCGTGTGGCATTGGAAGGCAGCATCAATGAAAACAACTTGATGGTGAGAAAGCGGCTTGGCCGGGTGAGCAGTGAAAGGTGGGGCCAAAGATGGTCGGGTAGAGTTGTTGTGCCCAGAGAGCATGAAAGTAGATGTTTGACGTATGCGGCTAGCAATCACTTGTGTTGGGAGTCGTTTGCCTCCATGAAGAGTCTCATTATGAGCTTGCCAAATGGTCCAACATCTGATGCACCTATAGTCCTATCCTCCTTGGAGGCGGTGCCATGAATGATATAGGTAAACCATTCGTCCCCTGGAGTGGTGAAGAAAGAGGGTTCCATGTTCAGAAGTTTCCAAACTTTTAGGTTGTCGGGGCAGTCGTGGAGGCAGTGAACCAGGGTATCCAGCTCACGAGTGCAGAGAGGGCAAGTGTCATCCACAATAATATGTCGGCGCACTTTCTCCGTGTGAGTTAAGATGGCATGGTGCTTGAGCAGCCAGAGGAAAGACTTAATCTTGGGAGGAAGCGGTAGGGACAAAAGAGCCATCCAACTTGAGTTTTGAGGGTGACATTGATCATTTTTGATCCATGCATAGGCACTCTTCGCCATGATCTCACCATGAGGTTCTAGTGGCCATGCCCAAGTATCAGGAACTGCGTCAGCCGATGGAGGAATGATGCTACAGATCAGGCCCCATATGGCTGGGGGAACACATGCATGAATGAATTCCCAATCCCACATACCGGGGAAAGGGGATAGGGATTGTACGGTAAGGTCGTTGAGGCCATCAAGAGGCTGTATGCTTGGGGCAATATCAGTGATGGATTTACCCAGTAGCCACTTATCATGCCAAACATTAGTGTTTTCACTAGAATTGATAGTTTTGTGACAAATAGCCTCCAATTTAGGAATATGACGCCTGATAAAGGCCCCCGCAGATGAACCAGGTTTCTTAGAGATAACACCATTACATATGTATTTGTTCTTCATTAATTGAACCCAGGGAGATGGGGAATTATTGATGAACTGCCAAACATTCTTCATCATTAAGGCCGCATTTTGAGTCCGTGCATCCTTGATGCCTAGCTCTCCTAGAGCCTTGCTACTCGTGAGTTTGTCCCAAGATACAAGAGACATTTTCTTTTGATCATGGCCACCTGACCATATGAAGTCCCGAATATGCTTATTGATGTCGTCACAAAGTGTCGGTGATAGTTGCACCGATTGCATGGTGTAGGAAGGAATGGATTGCAGAGAGGATTTAGCCAGAGTGATGCGACCTGCAAGAGATAGGGAGCGAGCTGCCCAACTGTCCATGCGACCTCTAATAGAACGGAGGATATGTGAGTGTGTCCTTTTTTGATCTGGTGATGGAGAACGGGGACACCAAGGTAGCGTCCCAAATCTGTAGTTTTCAGAATGCCCATGCGACGGAAGAAAGCTTGCTTCTCAGCAGTGGATGTATTTGGAGAGAGGTAGCAACATGACTTTTCTTTAGAGATAACTTGACCAGATACGGTGGCAAACTCCTTGAGGACTTTGTTAATGTTAGATGCTTGAGCCAAGGAGACCTCAGCCATTAGGAGGATGTCATCAGCAAACATGACATGTGAGAGTGGCAGACCGGTTCTAGTAAGTCTAATCGGCTTCCAACTTCCCTGTGCCACACCGTTAGAGATGGCTTGACTGAGGCATTCCATGCACAGAACAAAGAGGTAGGGGCTGATGGGATCCCCCTATCGCATGCCTTGAATGGACTTGATGGGGTCCATAGGGGCACCTTCTCACAAAATAGAGGTGCTGCCTTGAGAAATGATTTGCATGATCAATTTAGAAAGATTGTTGGAAATGCCAACTTTCACCAAAGTATCCTCAATAAACAGCCAATTTCATACGATCAAAGGCTTTGGAAAGGTCCAACTTGATTGCTACCCATTTAGTATTCCCATGCTTCTGCTTTATAGAATGCACAACTTCCTGAACAAGAAGTATGTTGTCACTGATATGACGGCCGGGGATGAAGCTCGACTAGGTCATAGAGATCCAACCATTCAAGTATGGTTTAAGCCTTTCAACAATAATCTTGGAGATAAGCTTGATGCAGCAATTATTTAGAGAGATAGGGCGGAGCTTGGAGTAGCGTTGTGGGTTGGTGACCTTGGGGATGAGCACAAGATGGGAATCCATAATGTGAGGGTCCACCTGGATGGTGGTGAAAACATGTTGAACAGTAGTGCTGAAAGAGTTGCCCACATGAGTCCAATGGTCTTGGACAAACCCATTGTGGATGTCGTCAGGTCCTGGCACCTTGGCGGGGGCAATGAGGAAGAGGGTGCGGTAGATCTCCTCCACATCTGGAACACGCCCGAGCATAGGGCTGTTGGGAATCGGTTGGAACACATCGACATAATTACGGATGACCTCATGATTTGGGGACGGTGAAGCTGATGTGCACAATAATTGCATGAAGTACTCCCGCATGCGGAGTTTCATGTTGTCTGGATCGGTGATCCAAACACCATTGGTATCCCGTAACCGTGAGATTTTGTTATGCTGCCTGCGTGACTTGACTTAAGCATGAAAAAATTTGTTGTTTCCATCGCCATACTGCAACCAGTTGATGTTAGATCGTTGTTGCAAATCAGCCTCTTCTCTCAAGAGAATGGAATTAAGACTTTCTTGTAAGGCAATGGACTTAAGTTGTATCAAAATCGGAGGAGAAGAAGAATTGGATGCTACCTGACATTTTTCGATTTTATGAAGAAGGATATCTTTTTTCTTATGTTGTTTCTTGAGTCACTTCGCCTCCCATGAAGCAGCGGCCTCTTTAAAGGAAGGGAGAGCATCCAGGTAGGATTGAGTGCCATCCCAGGCATTGAGAAGCTCTATTTTGAAAGAGGGAATAAGATTCCAACTCATCTTGGTTTTGAAGTGATGACTTCTATGTTGTTGGTGATGCCCGAATAGAAGCATGGGGTTATGGTCACTATGAATACGTGGTAGAACTTGGACATTCATACTGCCTTCCACTGCCATCCACTCCTCATTAGAAATAGTTCTGTCAAGTTTTTCTAGCATCCTGCCTTTCTTGTACGTAAAGCGGTGCCCTGAAGAAGGCATTTCTTTGAGGCCGACAATGGCAAGGAGGGAATTAAATTTGAGGCTGGATTGTCTGTCAAAACCACGCCCGCCTTGTTTTTCCGAGGCATCAAGCATAGTTTTGAAATCGCCGACCAATGCCTAGGGACCACTAATAGAAGAGGAGAGGCCTGATAATCTACACCACAGGAGGTTACGCTTCTGTGGGTTTGGACTACCATAAAAAAGGTGAGCAACCAGGAACTATTAATACAACAGTGCACGTATTGGCGATGGCTTTACAGGATATCAATAGTGCATCTGTAGTTGTCCCAAAGGACCCAGATACCCCCAGAGAAACCCAGCTCTTCAACTCTGTGGGAAGAGGAGAATTTGAGTTTTTTAATGATTTCATCAGCTTTGCTACCACTGCAGCGGGGCTCGATAATGACAAAAATGTGGAGTTTGTACCTCCTTTTGTATTCTTTGAGAAGAATTAACTTATCCTTAGAGCATGCTCCCTGGATATTCCAACAACTGATATTAGTCATTAAACAACAGGAGATGGGAGCAGACAGCACCAGCGGTGCTTAGGTGATGGCGACAAGGAGACTGAATGCTACGGAGGAGGCATCCATGGTCTCGTCAGGTCCTGTGTTAGCAGATTCAAAGTCTAGAGATTTCTTTGTGTTAGCTGTGAAGTCGACGTTACCCACAAGAATTGCGAGTTTGCCTTTCTTCCGCTCACGCCCTGGGCTCACTGTTTGGTAGATGACCCGTCTATTGCGGAGGATAACCCCACCACTTGCATCTTGGGTTCCCAACGAAAACCCTGATTGAAGAGAGAGATGCTTGCTCTGGTCGACCGATTGGAACTGAAAGGAATCAAAAAATGTGGTGTTCCTCCCTTTGCTAATTTCATCGTCCACCAGGGTGACCACCGAGTTGTCGTCTCCTGAAGTGTTTACAGTTTGGGTCCTAGTCGGAGCGGGTGGCGGAAGGCTACTTGCCTGTGCGCCAGACGTGGGAGTAGAACTGCTCACCTTCTTCTTTAGCTTGTGGGATACAACTGTCTCCCACCTGCCTCCATTATCAGCGTTGGCAGTGGGGGGAGCCGGTGTGGCATTGGGCTTGACCGATGGGGTCTCCATTGTATTGGTGGTTGTACTCGCATCTGTTGCAGAAGGGTGCTTCTTTCTAGCTGTGGGTCTCTTGTTGAGCATCTTGGCATGGATCTCCACTGTATACTATGCATTAACAATCAATGTCTGTGTGCTCGTCGAGGCAGTGGCAGTTCTCGGAAACGTAGGAATGAACTTGCAATCTCCCTCAGCGTGACCAAGCCGGCTGCACTTCATGCAGAAAGTGGGCAGGTTTTCATATTCCAGACGGTAGCGCTCTCCATCGAGTAGGACCACCATTAGCAGCGGCTTGGTCGTGTCCACTTCAACTGCGATACGGGAAAACTTTCCCCGATGACCAGACTGGGTCGTGGTGTCAATCTTGATCGTATTTCCGATCAGGTCTCCGATGCACTACAGGTGTTGATTCTGGAATAGGTGAATCAGTAGGTCTGGAACCCGTGCCCACACCACTAGCTTCTTGGGGATAGGGTTGTATGGTCAGAAGTCCTTCAACCATGATTGCTCCGATATGTAATGGTTGAAGATCATCCATGACCCCCGATAAGGGCACAAATGAAGTCGTCGTTGTTGGCGAGTTTTATGATGTAATTTCCTTTATCGAGGTCGATAGCACGGAAGTCGTCCGTCAGCTGCCAGAGATGTGGGATTCTGTTCATTCGGGCATTGAAGTTCACGTTGGTGCCGATGACCTTGATGATGACCACAAACTTCTAGGGTTCAAGGAGGGGCGACAGTGTGGCTGGGTTGATGGAGATGGTTGGGATGGCGCCTGTGCGATCGATGCAGATATCTGCCGGCGTAAGTAGGTCCGGCGAGACCGAGGAGAGGGAAGCAGGTGGCTTTGTGGAGCGTCCTATCATGGCTTCTTTGTAAGACCTAGATTGTTGTTGCGGTGGTGGGTCGGTGGCATCCATCATGACGTCGCCTTCTACGAAGTTCACTGGGGGTGGATCAAGGTCTGTGGATAGCTTAGGTTCACCGTCAATAGGGGAAACGCGAGGGGCAACCCGCCCAGAGCTACGCCCACCCCGGATTCCACGGCTGCCTCCGCGGCTCAGAAACCCTAGTGAGGCCATCTTTTTCCCCACTCTTGGAATATCAAATATAGATTGTTATCTTTCTGATTACTCTGATCAAGTAGTCATTCTGAAACAATCTAGTGAGTATGAAGAAACTAGAAATATGGCATGGATATTTTTTTATCACGTCCTAAGTACAATAAAATGGAATCTGCAATGATCTCAGATCAATTTGTGTGTATGAGGAAGTAAAAGTATAATCCTCATGATAAAGAAAAATGGGACAAGGGATATGATCCATGTCTGATAAATCCTATGTGTATAGTAAAGATCTTTTCCCATGATGTGGAAATGGAAAATGTGATAAAATTACAAAATGTTCATGAACATGTTAGACAATAACAAAGAAAGGAGTGATGACATGTAATCATCCCTACAATTCCTATGTTGATGGCAAGGAACCTAGGATGAAACAAGAGTAAATTACTCATGAATAGTTGAAAGTTCATGCAATAATTAGAGAAGATGATAATCTCTTCTCTTTAATAAACAACCCTGAGTAATCATGGGGTGATACGAGGAATATGTTTCTTTGTGTTCTCTTCTTTTAGGAACATGACAATCAAGTGAGTACTATGACACTTGATGTGCATGGATTAGAAGTAATCCATTGATGTATACTAAGAAAAGTATCAGTTCATCTTGGACTTTGGTTCCAAGATAAAGATATGTGTAACAAGTAACGTCCCAAGATGAAAGAATGATGAGGATGCGATGTGTTTTCGATACATGTGACATATAACAAGGTAAGAAATTCTGGTATCTAAGAAATACCAGGTGGTATGGAAAAGTAAAAGCATAACTTCTAACCAGATGATTTATGTTGGTTACCTGGAATGGCCAACTGTGAAATCAGCCTAGTTATATAAAACAGTATGCACATCGCATGTTAGGGTTTTATGCTTCACATAAACATAACATCAATAAGGATGTATTAATTGAAGGAACAATTGTAAAATCATTGTGGGAAAAGTTAATCAAGCTAAAATAATTCCTTAGAATATCCTTACCTATATCTGTTAAAAAAACTTATATATAACATCTAGAGATACTTCTAAGATAAGTTCTTAATTGGTAAGTAACCTCCCCTTATGAAAAAAGTATGTACAACTAATGAGAAAGTTGGTACAAGTAGTAAGAAAGTTTAGTGTTGTGACAATAGTTCGGATGACACACCAGATGTATGAAGAGACTTGTAGTCACAAGTGGGTGACAAGATATAACTCTGGTCTTTCCTTGGAAGTGAAAAGCTAAACTAAATAAGGAGTATGGGAGACTCCCAAGAATCAGGAATCATGTCTCATAAAGATGTTAGTTGAGAAAGGTGACAAATCAATGAGGTTTGACACCTGAATTAAATAAGGTATGTGTAATGTTTTTCTGACTAAGAAAAATGCTACCTGACATAGAGTTGACTCTACAGTCAATAATGAAAAGAAATAGTAGAGTATGTGTCCTATGTGATAGGTTATATGGCATCTCCATGACATTAAGATATTAGGTGGATACTTTATGATATGATGAATAATATTTGTCTCCCTTTATCTGGGATTTCGGGGACGAAATCCCTATTAGGGGTGGATAATTTGTAACATTCCTGACCTGGGTTATGCTTTGACCCGGGATGTTTTTTTTAACAAAGATAATTATATTCTTTTCTTTATCCTTTGAAAAGTAATTATGATCAAAGAAGAACTTATGTTTCAATTTTAGTCCTTTTTTAATAATGTTGAAACAATGGTTTACATGTTTTGGACTAAAGTGCAAATTACCCAAGTTGAGGGGTTAAATTACAAATTTTACATGATAAAATGTTCCTCAAGTGTTGAAGCATCATAAGAATTAGAATGATGCTGAGGTATGGCTTCCACAAGCCTGAGCACCAAGAAAGAGCTTATTAAGCAATGTTTGTGCATTAAAACCTAGTTTTGGTATAATGTGCAATTTACCCAAAACCTAGGGTTCAATATGCAAAATACCACTTCTAGAGAGTGCCTAATGTTTCTTGGTATCAATTAGAGACAAGAAAATCAGAGGGTCATCTCATTTGAATCTCTTTGGGAGAGAGAGAATCTTGATATTAAAATAATCAAGATTTAAGCATAATTGAAACCCTAATTCAATTTAATGCAAAAATAAATATATTAAATGGAAGTTCCCTTCAACCAAAAATGTGGTGGTTGAATTTATATAAGTATGAACGTCCTTGTGACTTGCAATGTAACCGAAATATCTAAAGTGAGTGGAGAGCCCACTCACATTAGTTAAAGAAAAAGTAATATCCACTAATTTTTGGATATTATTATTATATTGATTAAGGTGCTTAATTTGTTTTCTTTTAATTCATGGATAAAGAAGAGGATTTATAAGGGTAGGATGATGGCTTCGTATTCAAGGAAGTGAGGGGGATAAGTGGCACCAATTTTGGGAAATGAAAGATTTTCATAACACTTTCTCTCTCTTGAATTTCCCTTATATACACTCCATTCTTTCACCCACATGAAAGTCTTTTTCGACTCTTCTTTCTTTTCTTGCTTTCGCTGAACACAAGGGATCTTAGGAGCAACATGAGGACGTACCCCAACCTGTAGGTGAGCTCCTTAATCATCTTCAACCTTGATTTCATGGCGGAAATCGAAATTCAATGCTTATTTTCTTCTTTTCTCCATTCAATCTTCATCCTGTAGCCATTCTTTTCACTCAAAGACTTGAGGACAGACCTTGGGAAGTTGAGAGAGCTTCATTCATCATTAAAGACGTGAAGCTTGAAGCTTGGATTCAACTTTGAAGGTGGGTTATGTAACTTTAACCCTTAAATGTTATTATTGATTTCATTTCTTCATCATATGTTGAATCTTTCTTCTTTCATTTCTTCATCATATGTTGAATCTTTCTTCTTTCTTATTTCTTCATCAAAAAAAATTTTGAAGGTTTGTAGCATGAAGATGATGATGTTATCTTAGCACACACCTCAATAAATATCATGAGAAAACGGTTTGCATTTTTGATGACCGAACGGTCTCAAGACCATTTGGTGATCAAACATTCTCAAGACCATTTGAGGGCAAACGGTCTCAAGACCGTTTGAGGTCAAACGGTCTCAAGACCGTTTAGGGTCAATTGTTAGTATGAATGGATGAAGATCCAATGATTCCAATTTATCTAATAAAAATGGTTACAGTGATGGATGATCCATTGATTACAAACCCTAATCGATTGATTGAAGAAACCCTAATTTGATTCAAATGTTTTTAAGGTGGAATGGACCAAACGGTCTCAAGACCGTTTGAGGGAAAACAGTCTCAAGACCGTTTGAGATCAAATGGTCTCAAGACCATTTGAGGTCAAGTGGAGTCATGGATGGATGGAGATCCAAGGGTTATAATTTGATGTACTCTCAATGGTCCAATTCATGAATGATTCAATGAAGCAAACCCTAATTGATTGATTGAAGGAAATCCTAGGTGATCCTTTCGGTTTCAAGGTAGTTGGACCAAACGGTCTTCAAACCGTTTGAGATCAAATGGTCTCAAACCGTTTGGAGGTCCAATCGGTTTCAATGTACATGTGATCAAACGGTTTCAAGGGTTGAGTGCCCAAGCGGTCTCAAAACCATTTGAAGGGCAAACGATCTCAACCCTAGATGCCCAAACAGTTTCAAAACCGTTTGGAGGGCAAATGCTCTCAAAACCGTTTGGAGGTTGAGGGGTCAAAACTATTTGGAGGTTCAATGCAATCAAAACCGTTTGAAGACCTAATGTGATGAAAGATCAATTAACACCATGATTGTTAATGGTGAATATCAAAGATGATTACAATGGTTGTTCCTTTGAGGTACTAGGGTGATTAGTACCCTTAGAAGGGTTAACCTTTGATGCTTATGGAAGCAATATCCCGATACACTATGCTAACCCTAAATGAAAACACTTGAATGAAGGATTGACCTAATCTAATCAAGCTTGAAGAAATCAACATCCTCGAGAGGATGAGAGAAAGAGGAATTCATACATGTATAATAATCATGTAGTGGTTAAGCCTCAACACTTTCAACATGAATAAAATATGTAATTAGGGTATGATCCTTGATAAAGAGATCATGAAACCATAATCAAGAAGGTTGATGAGCCCTAACCCTAATTTTGGGCAATGCTAGGTGAAACCCTAATCTAGAGTAATGGTGTAACCCTAATCTAGGGTGATGATATGAGAAATCCCAATTCAGGGTAATATAATGAAAAACCCTAATTTAAGAAGATGCTTCATGAAAGCCTAATTTCGGGTAAGGTTACATGAAACCCTAATTTGGGGAAAAGTTATAAGGAACCTTAATTCAAGATAATGATATCATGTGAGACCCTAATCTAGGGTGATGTCATGTGAAACCCTAATGTAGGGTGATGTTATGTGAAACCCTAATATAGGTTGATGTTGTGTAAACCCTAATTGATAAAGATGGGAAACCCTATTCCTAATAATGGAATAGTGACTAATATATTGATAGGTGAAACACCTAAAGTGGTTGATAATGGATAACCTTATATCAATAATGGCTTAACCCGAGATGAGTCCATATCATTGATAATGGTTGAATAATTCAAATAAGTGACTTATGACCAATAAATTACATGATAAATGTGATGAACTGGTGCATAAAGTATTACGATGGGAATTACCCTCATACAAGATAAGTTGATGAACTTAAGTAAGTTAGAAGTGATGAGGAAAGTGATACATCAAGACATGATAGACATCACATTCAGCACCTCAAGGTTGATATACCTTAATGTACCTTAAATCCAATATACTTGGATGAGTAACATAACTCGTGAAGTGTGTCATGTCAATTGTTGCATTGATATGTGATGCACTTTGATAAGTGTAGGCTGACATACCTTAAGAAAGGGTTAAGCCAAGTTAATAAAGTATGATGTAATCATATTCTGGTAAAGTTGAGGGAGGAACTCATATCTTGTGGTGATAATTTATATAATGATAAATGATAAGAATAAATAAGCATGATTGAATACTTATGTTATCAATGTTGGCTCGTAGCTGTGTGGAGAAAAGAATTAGAGTTTGATCATTAATAAATATGATATTGAGAACCTAAATGGTTAATAATGGAAAACCCTAAACCTAATGAAGGGTGATGATATGTAAGAGAAACCCTAACCGATAAGGAAGGGAAACCCTAACCCTAATGATGGGAAGGTTGTAATTCTTTTGTTGTATAAACCTTGTAAGGAATGTTAAATACTTGAATAACAATATAATGTGCAATGGCCTTGTGAGCCATGTGAATAAGTTGTTGCCTAGTGAGAGGTGACAAGATGTGCAATGGCCTTGTGAGCCATGTGATAATTTGTTGCCTAGTGGGAGGTGACAAGATACTTAATGGGCCTTGTGAGCCATGTGAAATGCTTGTGTAACAAATATCCTGAATACCTTGGTCAGATGACCTGGAGGTATTAGTTACCTGATAGTGGTAACTGTGTTCATTGATGAACTAAGGGTTTGAATACACAGATCCAGTAAACATGATGATGACATTATGAAGGGATGTGAATTCCCAGTAATGAGATCAGGGATTAAGATCCCCATGTTCTATAAAGATTTGACAAGCACTTGATTAAAGAATTACATGTTTCTTGTAGGAATTGTTATAATAATTCTTGTTTGAAATCTTGATTGGTGCTAAAAGAATATGGTAATGTACTTAACTAATCAAGTGAAATATTATCATGTAGAGCCCTGACCATAGATCCATCAGCATCAAGATTTGCTGAATGGTGAAACGGGTTGCTCCGTGGCATAACCCAGAATGCATACTTTTGAGTATGTGGGGGTAATGGGAAAATATATCCTTACGCCTCATAGGAATGACTGCGGGCCATATCCTATGCACAGGAATGGTTATGGACCATATCCCAATAAGAGCATGGATATGGGCCACGACGCCACAATACCAGGCATTGGCTACGGGCCATATCCTGAATAGAGTATATGCTATGGGCTATAAATCTATAGAAACGTTCCCAGTATACCCTGGAAAACTATTTTAGAAGAGACACTAGATGTCCTACATATAGTCTCGCACTGACTGATACAGATGGGGTCATGGAGTCCGACTCTTCCATTGACCTTGTATGGTACCGATTTCGACTTCGCAATGGTCGGTTGGAGTATGAGTGGTATACCTCATCTCCTCAGGGCATAAGTGTGATTGTAAAATGTAATCAGCCATATAGCATGTTTTGCTTAAGGATTGAATACGAAAATAATAGGCTTATGTTACATTTCTTTTATGCATCCTTAGTTGATAGATGATATATTTATGTTTCCTTACATTCCTTGCAAAGTAGATAGATGATGTATAATTCTACCATGGGTAGATGCAATGTTCTCCTTAAGAAAGGAGATTATCTTATTCTGTTCATACAATGATTAATACTGCTGTTAATATAAAAGAACTCCTACTCAGTTTATTATTGTTTATCTGCAATAATAATGTTTTTGGAGGAGAGTTATATCTCTCACTGGGACAAGTTCAATTGTCTCACCCCCGTGGGATCCAAACTTTTTAGGTAGATACAGGAGAAGAGGCAGAAACCCTATAGTAGGGAAAGAGCAGCAGCAGCAACAATAGGGACAACAGTGATATTCTAGGTGGAGGCACTGGCTGTCATATTTTGTATAGAGAGTCCTATGTGTCATCTCTGTACTCTCAGGTCCTTGGATTCAGTACTTAGTGTTTTCATAATCGATCTGAGATTTTGTCTTGAATGCCTCGAGGTTTTGTGTTGCTCATGTGTAGATTTAACAGAGCAATTGATGTATGTAATCCTCGAGAAGAGATGGTACATGGTATGTACTTATAGACCAGAATGAACATGTAATACTTTGGTTCTTGTTGTTAAGAGTTTCCTGGAATTGGATCTCTTTGAAAAAGGTTTTAATTTTTAGTGATTTTTAATAATCCGCTGCTAATGATCTCTTCCGCTTAGTTAATGATGTTTTGTTCAAATGGTGCGCTACAACTACCCACCTAGGTTTGGGAATTTTTGACCCAACCTTACATTTTTTATACTTTTGCTTTGTTTTCACTTTTTTCCAAAAATTCACACACACACACTTGTATTTGATAGTTTTTGTGTAGTTTTGAGATGTGCAGGTGAGAACAGAGTGAAGTGAAGAAGAATGGACGAAACTTTGACAAAAAATCAATGGATTATAAACTTGAGATCAAAGTATTGATGTTTGAACAAGATTTGAGTGTCATACTATAGTTACAGTGCCCACCGCGGCCATGGTGACATGGAACATCTGTGGTGGTGCACTCACTTTCAATAGAAAAATCATCAGAAATCGAGAAAATCTACTAAGTATAGAATTATGGCAGAACGACCATGCAAGGAAGCACGTCCGTGGTACCAGAAGCCTCCACGGCTGTGCCACAACCCGATTCCAGCAACTTATGTCAGAATTTTGCAAAATTCCAAAACACTTGTTCATTTCTCCGAAGAATAGAACGGTCATACCCCGCGCCCTAGCACCCATGCAGCCTTCCGCCCACCTTCTCCAGCCCTCAAAGCTTCACAAAATCACCCCCTAATCATTCCAAATCATTCCCCCACCATTTCCACTACCTTAATCTCCAGATTCCACCAATTTCCATCCACAAAATCACAATTTTCTCTCCATTCCGCCCCAAGAACCATGTTCTTCGGAGAAATTTGAAATTTATTAATTTCACCTCCGTTTTTGAGCAAGAATGAAGAAGTTTTCAAGGAAAGTAGTGGAGAAGACTAGGGGTGTCATCCCCTATCAAAGGAAACTGAGGAATAGCATCCCCCGGTTGATGAAGGCCGAATTGGATGCAATGGTGGATCCTATCACAGAAGAGGTGTCCACACAACCATGACGGGGGACACTGTTATCATATAGAGCATCACAACCACTGCCATCTGCTTCCCAAACCTCTGTCTCATCTGAGAGACCTTCAGCTTCAGCTACACGACTGTCCGTTTCTTCAAAAGCACAGCTGTAGCCAGAGCCGCAACTACGACCACATCAGGAACTCTTCCTTGATGAGGAAGAAGATGTGGAGATGCAAAATATTGAGCAACATGAGATACCACCATAGCACCCCCATCCACAACTCGAGGTCACCACTGACAGGGCAAAGGAACCTAAGCACTCAGAGTTCTTAACATGCAAAGTGATAGCAACTCTCTATGCATGCCAAGCAATAATGGAGGCTATGGGCTTCTACAGCTATTTCCAGGGCCGGATGGAGAATATGGGATTATTTGAGATGCTAACACTACAACAAGAATCGTATATTGAGCTGACATAGAAATTCTTTGCTACACTAGAGAAAGCAACTGATGATGGTGAGAATGACATTAAAGTGATGATTGGGGACAACAGGTGGAAGACAACCTCAAAGCTTCTAAATCCAATTTTTGCCCTAAGTGAAGAGATGGCAGCCCTCCTAGATGGAGGAAAGACAGAGAATGATTCCAGTTCCACATATCTGACATTGTGGAAATGCTTCACCGGCCAGAGTACCTTTGTAGAGGGGAAATCCAAGATGAGTGCTATCCATAATCCATTCCTCCTCTATGTTCAGAAGGTGTTAGCAAACACCATCTTTGACATGTACGAGAACCAAGGCAACTTCACAAAGAAGAATCTTTTTGTACTTGGTTGGAAGACTAAGGAGAAGCAAGTGAACCTGGGAGCACTAATTATTGAGCATATGAGGACAAACCCTTCCAAGAACATGAATACTTTTGTAATTGGAGGGATAGTGACATCGATAGCCACTGCCTTAGGACATGATATGACAGGTTACACAAAGGCAGATGGAGGAAAGTTGGTTAACTTGCATTACAAGGCTCGCTCTTCCATGATTACAGTTGTGGATTAGAAGATCATCTACCAAGTCAACCCACCATACCCAGGAGTCCCCTTGGAGCTTCCCTACCATACTCCACCCCTCATGGCACAATATGGACCCACGTAGGATTTTTTGGAGAAATTGAGGAGGTATGAGGAGGAGAACCCCAGAGGAGAGGACATCCCTGAGGTGATTTTTGCAGGGGGTCTAGGAGAACCCTCACAGGCAGCTGAGTAGAGACGGAAAGTGGAGGATAGAGTGGCACGATGAGTGAGATAGAGAGAGGAGAGGATAGGGGCGTCAGAGCCACAACAACCCTCAGTGAATGCATATGATATAAGTACTATTCATGCACAGCTGGAGAGCATTCAGGGGACACATGATAGGATATTGCAAGAACAGGTGGGCTTCAGTGGACACATGATGCCATGTGGTTGTACCATCAACATATGCATTACCAGATCAACCATCTTTACGAGTTCCATAATGCCCAGGCCCAAAGGAACCCACAATGGGGTGAAGATTGGTGGGGTTCTTTAGCATCTTTTTAGGACAACTATTCGCCTCTACAGTCAGACTACTGGGGTGCCTACTATAGACAGGGAGGAGCACCGCCACCACCACCACAGTGATCGTCTACCCTATCATCCTAGACTTTAGTGTCATGATAAGGACAACATGATTAAAATGTTGGGTGGGGTAGGGCGGTATGCCCTTGTTTCATTTTCACTCATTTTGTATCTCACCTACTGTTTACTTTTTGTTTGTTGTTTTCCCCCTTTTTTTGCTTGTTTTTCTATCTAATTTAGAGTTTACTGCTCTGTATACCTGCATACCATGTAGTTTACTTTCTTGTCATTTTTGCATAATTTTCAAAAATTTTACTCTTTTTGCCATGCATTGCATATCATGTAGATTTTCGGTAATTTTTGCATGTTTTATCTAGGATTTGCTTGTTTGCTGCTTTAAGTTCAATAATATAGGTTTAGATGTAATTGGAGTTAACTTGGCACTATTTTGGCCAATTTTTCCCAAATTTGAGATTTCTTGTCTAAAAAGTGTGTTTTTACCCAATCTCTACTATTTTGAGTAAAAATGACGATCTTTGACAAATGCAAGTGAAATGTCATGATTTATTACCAAGTGGTATCAATGCTTGACTTTTTATATATGCATCACCTCTCTTATGATTGTGATTGATTTGGTTGAATTGTGAGTTGACCAAGCTTTGAACGCTTAGTGTTTGTGGAATTACTTGATTGATATATCAATTTCATCTTGTTCACTCATGTGGTGTGATATCTAGGACAAAGTATTGGATTAATTTTTATGTAGGATGTCTTATGTGGAGAATCATACCAATGATCCCTCTTTGACCCGACTATTCACTTACCATCTTTTTACCCCTCCGCCTCATGAAAGGATGCCAAAGTGCACATATTAGCCGTGGCCACCTCCAAAAGTTTGGGATGGACACATCAACATCTCACCACTTCACTCTCATCACCATATGCCCTATCTACTCCAAGGGCAAAGAAAAAGAAAAAAATGCAAAAATAAAATAAAAGGATGCTCCTATTTAAGAGCATTCAAATTAAGAAAAGATGAGTGCTCTATGTAATAGCACTCCAAAAATCTTACCGCAACCCTTTCTTCCACTTTCATACCCATTGAGCTAGGAAACATCAAACCTAGCTCATTTTTCCCTTTTCCACAGCCACGTGGGTCATTTGGTGTGATTTGAAACATAATATTGAATGCATGAATGTGAAACAATACTCCTAGTCATCTTTGACTAACTCCACCATGAAATGGTTTACCCAGAACTTTATGGAAGAAATATGAATAACTTGTGTGTTCTATGCATTATATTTGAAGTTCATATGCTTTGTGCTATTTTCATGATTGGATTATGAAAGAAGGAGAGGAGAGAGGTGGAGTGCATGTACTTAGTCATCTTTGATCCCATTCAGCAATAATCACCTTTAACATTGCATTTTTCATTTCTTGACTTTGGAAAATTTGTAGAGAGATTGAGTTGGAGCATACTTGAGGACAAGTATGTTTTAAGTTTGGGGTGGTGATTCAGCCCTATTTTAGGGCTTCATATTGTGTCATATTGCTCTTCAATCACATCTATACTTGCTAGATTACATGTTATTCCTACCAATATGGTTATTTGTATAAAATGCACTTCTGGACATTATTTACATGTTTTTTAGGCATTTGGACCACACTTGATGGAAGAGAGAGAGAAGGACTGATCCTAGAGTTTATCTACCCTTAGAGAGACCCAAAGTGGAGTCCAATGCTCCGTCAACCTACCCCTAGTGGCCAAAGATCCATTGAGGCAAATATGTCCAAGAAAATACAAAGAACAAAGTCAAAATGTTGTTCTTGGACCCAACACGATCGTGGTGCCATAGAACAACCGTGCTAGGTCACTTGCAAATCAAGAGAATCACCCCCAAGTCAAGCGGTCGTGCATCCAAGAATGGTCGTGCAAGGGACAACCACCATGGTAGTGCCACCTAGCATGGCTAGGATATACAACTAAAGGATGGGCATGGCGCAGCACCACGGCCACCATCACCTTGTTCACCACAGTCATGCTAGCCACCACAGTCGTGCCACCCTTACACCACCATGGCCGTGGTGACCCACCACGGCCATGCCAGTTTCAGCCCAAACCTGACCAAAACCCTGTGATCTTGCCATTTTAATTCCCACGATCATTGTATCCTACCACGGCCGTTCTCAACGCTACCCACTATGGCCGTGATGACCCACCATGGTCGTTCTACTCACAAAACCTACCCATTTTCCCACTACTTTCCCCATTTTGCCCGTACTTAACCTAGTGCTTCCGCCCACACCTATATATACCTAGGTGGTAGATGGGGCACGAAGTCAGCTACCCTACAACCACTCTAGCCTCCTTATTTCATCATCCACCCATTCCCACCTCATTCCACCTCCGTTTCACCATTTCCACCATCAAAATCTTACTTTCCTTCCATTTCGACCATACATCCATGCCACTCACCTACCTTAGAGGAGGGAGCTTGAGCTACATCTTCTAAGAGGTGGATAAGGAGGAGTCTTCATCGAGCAAATCATGGATTTTCACTCCTATACTCATTCTTCTTCCTTTCTTTTTGTATTTTCCATGTCTATGAGTAGCTTGGCCCCTCTTGGTGGGCTGTTTGGGGGAAATTATGTTACTTTGATACCATTTTGGGAGAAAATGATATGTAAACATTATGATTTCGTTTGGAAATGATTATGTTCTATTTTCATCTGATTCTCCATGAATTTCTTATTGGTTTGTATGTGAAATCACTTAGGAATTTAGGGAAATTGCTTATATATGTGAATTTTGGGATTTGCCCCTAGGTCCAATTCTTGGATCCCTAGGTTGCCTCCCATCTTACTACATCCTAATCAATCTTCCTAAACCTAAGTGAGAGATCTAAGTAGCTAGATTAGATCATTCTAGTGCAATTAGCATGGAGCCTTTTCAAGGCTACAATGTGGGAGAATTGGGGTCCAAAGCCCTAATTTCACCTCCCCATTACTACCCTCGGCCCCTAATTGCCCTAGGAGTGTCTAATATAGAAACCTAGACTTGATTAGACTCTAATTGAATTGAACCTAATCCCTAACCCAATTGAGCTTCATAAGGGTAATGGGAGTTGTTAGGGACTAGTTCCCCTATACATATCTCATCTCATCCATGGCCAGTTAGCAGCTTAGGTCAATTCATTAGAGTCTAACTAGTTGTTTATTTTGGATATTCTTAATGGATGAGTAATGCTTGCATGTCATGACCCCCAACGTCATTGACAAGTTCATACCCCTAAACAACCCACACCTCTCTTTACTGCTTAAAATCCTAGTTTTGTGCTTGCTTAGCTTTGTTAGCTCTTATATTTCCTAGTTAGCTTCTTGCTTTGCTATTGCCTTGTTCATGCTATCTTAGCCTTTAATTGCTCTTTTTCTCCTCTCTTGCTTGCCTTAGTGTAGTTTTCCCTTTTCATATATAGTTTAATCCTTTCTTGCTTCTTTAGCTTTAATCTAGTCTAGGGTTAACTTAGATTTCATTCTTTCCTTAATTTCTCATTTGTTCATACTAGTTTAACAATCAAAATCCCCCTTTAAACCCTTAACCCTAGTCTCTGAAGTAGGAACCTAGTGAAACTAAACCTAGCTCTAGTGCCCCCTTTTTCCCTATGGATCGACCCTATACTTACCATCTTCCTATACTATGACATGACCCCGTGTTCTTGCGGGTGTAGTTGTCTTAGTGTGAGTAGGTGTTAAGTTAGGTTTTATAAATATAGAAAGTGAATCCATCATGTGTGTCTGTCCACAAGGTTGCATCTATTAAAATTCAATTGAGTAGTGTGTAATGAAAAACCACTAGAGGGGGGTGAATAGGGTTTTATAATAATTTTAAAATTAATTCAACCAAGCAACCACAATTGAAATTTAGAGAAGGAGACATGGCATTTAGAGTGGTTCCACCCTTAGCAAATACTAAGGGAGTCAGTCTACTACCCAATTGTTTTGAATTGGGATTTTGAAAGCACTTGTATTTTATTACCTTGCAAGGATGTTACATAAGATACAAATACCTTCACCCTTAGGATAGCCTTCACCTAGAAGTAGTCTCACCAACCTTGAAGTAGCCTTCCTTAAAGTAACTCCAAGCTCCCCCTTGAAGTAGCCTTCCTCATGAAGTAGCTTCCCATTGAGACAACCTTCTTGAAGTAATCCTAAGTCACGCCGAGCTACCTTCACCACCCGAAGAAGCTCCAACAACATCCTTTTTGCAGCCTCCAACCTAGGAGTAGCAAAGGAGAACCAAAGCAATAAAAAGGAACAAGAAAGAAGCAGGAAAGTGCAACTTTACCAATCTAGCACAAGGCTTGAATCCTATATCAAGCATTTTATCTCCTTACCAAAGTGGATGAATGTGAATGTATAGTAGATAGGAGATATCAGCCTATAGGACACGAATTCACAACTTGTGGAAATGTTTTGCAAGTGAAAGCTTTGCTAATGGCTTGCTACAATGTGATCTCAAGTGAATTGTATATGCAAGTTGTGTACTCAAGTGAGTTTAGGTGTTCTAAGACATGTCCTATTTATAGGAATGGCCTAGTAGTGCTTAAGGACGTTCTAGACACTTTCTAGGGGGTTCTTAGTGCTCAACTAGCCATTAGTTATCCACTAATTTCGTTTGTAATGGCTAGTTGATTAGTTCTGAAAAGTGCAGATAGAAACCTTCTCGGTCGAGAAGTTTGTCGATCGAGTGTCTCTCGGTCAAGGAATTTGTTGAACGAGGGTGAGTCTGGGGAAAGTGTATTGCAACATTCAACTGAACTCCCAACCACTTTTCTAACTCATTCTAACGGCTAGGAGGGTCTATTCTTGGTCGAGGAGTTTGTCGACTGAGAGTGTCTCAGTCGAAGATTTTGTGGACTGAGAATCTCCCTGATTCAATGTATTCATTTACTGATTGTGTGTATCAATGTGCAATTGTGATACTATCTTGGGGGATGACCTATCTAAGTGTTGTGAGAGTATAGGGAAGATCTAAATGCTTGATTTACATGATATCTAAGTACTTGTACATTATAAAATTGTACAAGTTTTTACATTGATTACAATCATGAAAATAAAGCAATTTTAGCAAATTGATCTTCCAAGTCTTCTCTATCCACCACCTTATATGCTTGTCCCTGAAACACTCAAATAGTAAGTTAAAACCACAAGAAAGAAATGTTTGTCATCATCAAAACAAAGGGATTATGATAATGTCCAATTTAGCCAACATGTAACACCATCGGTAGAAACACACCAGCCATCTAATTGGTCGAGGCATATGATATTGAAATGGGGTTGGATTTCTTGGCCATTATCTAATAAAAGGTAGCCTCCACAACATGTTCTGTAACATACTAGATCTTGGTCCCTACCCTGGAAGTTGACATTTTAGACTTAGCCAAACAAGGTTGAAGGTTAGACCAAAATAGATGTTTAGTATAACCCCAATGAGCTAATGCATGTATAGATCACCTTAATGTAACCTAATGTTCTAACATTAATGTTATTTTTATAATGGATACATAAAATATGCCACATAACTCATTTTGGTGGTAATATGAAGACAAAGAACTTAATTGGATGAATAATTTAGATAATGGGCCGTTAATGGGCCATATGACATATCTCATAAAAATAAGACACAAAAGTGGAAACAAACTTCAAATTCGAAATCTACATATCAAAATTAGCCTACATGTCAAATTTCATCTAATTTGGACAACCTTGAAATATTAGGATAAGTTTAGGAGAGAGAAAATTAGTAAAAGGCATAAGTAATGAATATTGTGATTATATAACTTCAAAATATGTAAATAATGGAAAATTAATATTCAACACATCAAATATAACTTTTGGATGAAGTTTGGTCCAATTTGGATGTTGTTTGTGCAAGTTATGCAATTTTAGGTACATTCTGGACTTTTATGCAATTTACCCTATTGGGAGGTTTTTTTCTTTGCATATTGTCACATGAATTATAATCCTTATATAATCCCTTTCCATTTTTGAGTTTTTGAACCATAGGGCACCTGGTTGCACGTTGGTTTGAAGGTGTTTCTCACCAAGGGCATTTTAGGGATTACTCTCTTTATAAATGAGCTTATCTTTAGAAGCTATCAACCAATGGGGTTATTTATTTGATTGGAGGTCAGTTGGGATATCATATAAGTGTCCATAAACTAACATTTGATATTCAAGAAGCCTCTATGAGCTCTCCTCTTGCATGTCAATGAAATCCCTAGGCTAAGGACACATGGAAAGCTCCATGGACACCTCATGCTTAACTTCTTCCTTATCCATAAAGGTTTTCATGTCCATAGGCACCCTTAGCATTAGACACATGGAAAGTAACTTTACACCTCATTCTTGACTTCTTCCTTATCCATAAAGGCTTTCATGTCCATGGACACCCTTATACATGACACATGGAAAGTCTCATAGACACCTCATACTTGACCTCTTCCTTTATATAGCCATATCTACCCCTTCCTAACTACAAATTCAAAAACTCTTGCTCTCCTTTATTTCCTCTAGCTTAGAGAATAACTCCTACTCTATTTGTCCATGAAGGTTCTGTTCCAAGGTAAAATAAGGTGCTACCTTGGTGAAGAAGGCTCCTAGGGTTCCAAATTTTCTCTATTTAGGGTTTCTAAAGCTCCTCCTTGGTTATTTTGATCAAAACTAGTAAGTTTTATCCTTTCCTTCCCTATTTTCATGTTTTTAGTCTTCCACCTTCCTCCAGGTCAAAACCCTAGTCTTCCATGGTGAAACCCCACCTATAGCCCTTAAACACCCCATCTCCATGTTCTTTTGTTAGGGTTTTTCACCTTTAAAGTGGAGAAGGTGCTTCTTGCTCGAGATAGGAGCTTTGTTGGAGAAACCAACCTCTCTAAGATTGGGAACCTTACTTATTGGACTTGTCCACCTTTGCTAGAGGTTCTTTGTAGACCTAGGCTTGAATTGGACTATTTTGACTCTGAAGTTGAGGTATCATGTATCCCCTATTCTTCTATGTTGAGCAACTCACCTATGCTTATTCATTCTCTTTGTCCTATGGACATTAGCTTATACATAATGTCTTTTCTTTTGAAAATCATGGTTCATGTGAAATACATTTTTTGATATTTATCATGTGATCATGGATATTCTTTTGAACTCTCATTATATGTTTTTTTCATGATGGAACTATAAAAGATGACATGTGATGTCTATTTCCCACTTATGAGGTGGATGTATATGTTGGTCACTTATGTGGTGACTAGTTTATATATTCTGACTATACTTTCTACTTGCCTCTACATTTAACATGCTATGTGATTCAATAGCACTAGAGTAGTGTATTTGCATTGGTTTTTATGGCAGATGTGTTATTTCCTGCTCAGCAGATGTGATATTTCCTGCACTTTTAGGATGGAAAGGAACCTCAAACCCAGGGAAAGATGTGTGATTCTTGGCCCATGTTTTATATATTAGGGAGATTGTAAGTATTCCTTTCTCTATCAGGTTTCAAGTTTATGAGAGTTGGCCGCCTTTGTGTTTATATTGTTCTAGGGCTATGTTTATTTCACATGCATGCAGGTTGATGATATGGGGTGTGTGCCCTAATTATTTACATGTGCTTGTGTGGAACAACCTTTATGTTTTATTAATGGCAAGTATTCTTTTGTTATCATATGATTTCAATTCCTTTTCTCTTGATACCCATTTGGGTGGTCCTTATCCTTTCTATGGGAAGCCTTTTATATTTGATGTCCTTTATTCCATATATTGCTCAATTTCCTATTTAGCATGCATATACCAGCCTTTGCTGATGTAATCTATTTTCTCTTCTTGCTGGGATATGCTTCCAACCCTAGGTGAAGGATTTGGATGATAAGGCATGAAGTTTTGGACTATCTTAAGGAGTTAAAGCTTGGAGACAAAGTTTTATGGTTTAGATTTCCCTCTACTTGGATCCTTATGTTGTATCATACCTGTAAACCCTTATGGGATATTAAGATGTACTTTTGTAATCTTTTGTGAAAATTGAATGTAGTCATTATTTTTATTCTGCTGCTATACTTTAGTTGTTTTGAATACCATTTATTTAAATTTGAAAATGTTACACATATTCCAACATACCTTTGAGTGTGTTTGGAATGGATGTTTTATTCTTCAAATTTTTTTAGTAAGGGGGTGATCCCACCTCCTTACATGTTCCCTTACTAGTTTGCAATTTGTACCCTAGAGCATCGACGATCCTCGAATTTCTAGTTCTCAGTCCTGGAAATTGGAGATTTGACCCACAACTCATGATCATGAGTCAGGGTCAACAATTCAGTTCAACTTTGAGTCATGATGTGGTATTATTGAAGGATGTGTGCATGAAAGTAGATTGGTAACCTTGATCATAATTGTTTTGAAGGGTAAGCTAGATCCGGTTCATAGATCGTGAGTAGGGTCCCTAAAAATATTTGGAAAAAAGAAGTAGGGAGCCTGTTTAGGAAAAGGCTCATGGTCTGGTTTAAGGTCTTGGTCCAAAACCAAAATAGATTGGCTGATAAAGCTTATGATATGTCCAGCTTTAGGTCGTAGTTTGGGATCCTGAAATATTAGAAAAAGTGATTTTGGGTTCTTTCTAGTTTTAGGTCATAGCCTGAGACCCTAGAATTGAAAAGGAGATGCTCATAATTGGTCCAATTTTAGATTGTAGTCCATGACCCTAGATTTAAAAAAAAAACATTGTTTAGAATTGGTCCAATTTTAGATTGTAGTCTGAGACCCTGGTGGTTATAAGTAGATCTGATGATCGTTTTTGAGAATAAATACAACTTTGGGTTTTTGAGTCAAATTTGACATTTTCTTATTTTTACCTTGGGTACTTTTCTAAAATTTTTAGATACTATAGGATTATGGAGATTTTGTTGAAAATCTAGGGACGTGTAATTTCTATAGAAGTTCTTTCCTTTAAAAGAAGGGAAGGGGCTGGGTCGAGTACCCTCCCCATTTCTTCCCTACTCGCACAAGCTGTGGTAGACGTGACCAACTTAGAGAGTTCTAGGGTGACAACAATGGCAAGAGGAGAGAGAGATAGAATCTACAGATCATCATGATCTGCCAGCTTGGAGCCCGAGATTAGGGCATTCTTCTAGCCTTCCTGAAGATGTTTTTGATAGTGGCAATGCAATAATGGAGGAGATTTTGGTGGTCTTCACTGGTAGGATTTGTGTGTGAGTTTTAGCTACATCAGTCTCAAGGAAGGCATAGATTTCATTTTTGCACTTTGGTTAGGCCATTTTGGCCCCCAGTGGCTAAACCCAATTTTTTTCCTTCCCATTGTTCTTCATAGTCTGGAGAATGAAAAAGACCTAGATACACGTTTTGATTTTTGATCCGAATAATTTATTTGTTTCTTCATTTTCTTTGTTGTCTGTTGTCCAATCAAACCTATTTTAGATGAAATGGAAATCTCTTTATAATGTCATTGTTGTGATGCAAATGGTTTCTCATGATTGCCATGACAGATCCCCTTGTAAATGAGCAAGATGATGGCGATGCTACTGGGCTTGAGGCTTACCCAAGGTATGCGTACTTGTCTTTTTTATTTTTACCTTCTCTATGAATATTCTGACCAACGTCTTCCTTAAGAAGACATTACGGTGGTGCGAGAAGGATCGAGTGGGAACTTCTCCCTACTGAGAGATTTGTCCATCATCTGAGCATGTTGTGGATGAATCTTCATCATCAAGGTTGTCTAGTGGGTGATGAGGTATAACTAGGAAAATTTGATCCATGTTATTTTCAGTCTATTTTTTTAGTTTGAATTTGGCTTTTTCACTATGTAGTGATGATTTTTGAATTTGTCCTCTTCTTTATCCTTTAGGGTATTGAATTTTCAAACATATATTGGAGAACCCATTGGAATGAGCTGGGGTATCTGTATGAGAACCTGGTGACTGAAGAGGTGTTGTTATATAGGACAACATTTAGTAGCATTAGCTAATGCAGGATCATAGATAGACTTTATATCCTACCCCTCATTGAGCACTATCATCCAGAGATCAGTAGTTTTCATTTTTCTTTTGGTGAGTTGGTCATCACCTCGAGTGAGTTTATTGGGATTACTAGTTTATGGCTTCGTGGGACTCCCATTAGTTCTTTGCTTGACTTACACGAGTGGGAGTGCTACCGCCTAGATGGGATTGTAGGAGTGAATCATGGGGATATTGAGATGGCCTCTGGTATGAAGTCAGGTTTACTTGGACGAGGTCCACCTTCTTTCATGAGGGTGAGCGATGAGGTTCCAATGATCCATTATATGCAACCTTGTGCGTCATGGTGTTCCTATTCATCTTGATCATTGGTTACTTGTTTACAAATAGCTTCTAGAATACATGAGATGTTCCTTGGTTCTCCTTTCTTCTAGATCTAGATGTGATTCCTTCCTTTGAAAAGGGTGGAAATGTTTATGGCCATTTGCTGACTCACTTGTAGAGATGTCTTATGGGTGACTTCAAAGGATAGACAGTCCAAGCTACGAAAAGTGGTGGAGGCTTCATAGGATTGATTGCAATAAGATTTCACCTATTTTTTCTTGTATTTGAAATAGATACAATAGATGATTTGCACATATTCTTCTTCTTGTAGATGTGGGTCTATGAGCACTTCCGTCTACATAGACCAGTCACATTGAGTGGTCTAAAGGGCAATATGTAGGCCTCCCTACCTACTTTTATCCATTGGGCTAGTTGTGCTTGTAGGGTGCCATATGAGTAGTAAAGAGGTGAAGTGGAGATGGTGTTTATAGGTGAGGTATGAGTAGTACTTTGAACACTGTATTTCATCATACATTAGTACTTTAGCTGATTCTGATTCATTGTTATTCATAGGTCTGATTCATGATCTTCTCTAGTTCCAATGTGGTGTGGTGTCCACATATTATAGAACCTTCTTTGAGGCTTTGGCTTTGGATGATTGTTGAATCCAATATGAGTCTCCATCTGGGATTGTCTTGTACATGGGTGAGCATCCATCTTGTCTATGGATTGGTGGCTGGCACATCCCTTTTGACCCTCTGACCAGGCTGGTCCCTTCTGGACACAAGATTTATCAAGTTGCTTGGGTGCTGATGTATGGGAAAATGACACACAACAAGTACCTGAGGTGGTATTTTTGCATGGTCAGCCTATACTCTTTTCTAGAGAGGTGTACGATTGGATTCGATATCCTCCAATGGTAAGTGCATTAGTCTGATATTGTTTTTCATCAACTTGCGTTATCTTTGACATGCACTTTGTGGAAGGTGATTGATTATGATTTAGTTGAGGAGAAAGATGATCAGGGGTATGAGTTTCATGGTACACCCTCTCCTGAGGTAGTTCCTTCACCTGAGATAGTTTCTTTGCCTAAGGATCCACCTTCTCCTTCGGATGACGCTTGTAGATTTGATGACTTCCCCATGTTGCGGCCCCATTAAGATTTCAACATTGGAGGCTCGTGTCACTTCTTAGGTAACTTGGGTTGAATGTCATCCTTTGCGGATATGGATGAGGCTTTGGATGAAACACTCTTTGGTTTGAGTCTCCCACAGGGCTATGGGCAAATCTTACACTTTGGAAGACCTTCTGGCGCAAGGGGCTTTTCCTCAGAACATCCCCACTTAGAGTGTAGACCCACCTTCAGCTGGTGTAGGGGAAGGATCCTCTTGGGGTAGAGATATTTCCTTAGTTTTCAAGGTGACTTCTAGGAGTTCCTCTTCTAATCATATGTTGTCTAACAATTTGCTCTAACATGAGTGGTGAGCATCATTCTTTAGGGTCTTCTTTCATTGATCATTGGCTTTCGCCAAGCACTTTATTGGGTGGCTAAAGAAGCTGAAGAAGCAGCTATCTATAAGCATTTTTATTCCATGATGTATTTCCCTTTTTTGTAAGAAAAAACATATATCATTCATGCTAGTATATGTAAACTATTTTAAATTTTGACTAGAAAATTAGTTTGCATTTAGAAATGATTGTGAGGTTTTGTGATATTTGATCCAGATTTCTAATTTTTATCTTCGAAAGATGTCTAGTAGATCAATGGATTGCCTCGATCTTGTGTTGATTGATGTTGGTGGATCACACTGATCCACAACCCTAGACTCAGATTACTTCTTTCCTTGGGATGCAAGTCAGTATTGGCTATGGATATAGTGTGATTCTGTTAGGAAAAAGGATTCATAATCCCCTTGCCTTAGTAAACAAGTTTTCCCTATTTAAGATCTATAGATAGGGTTGTATCCCTCATCTTTTCAACACAACTTGTCTCTCACATCTCAAGGTCATGGGAGAAAATAAGATATGGATATGGGAGTTCCCACTCCTATGATGTCCTCCCATCAACTTGTCTTTGGTGTGCAGTTGCATTACTAATATTTCTGAGACAAAAGAAGTTGAGCTAGCAAGCTTTGGCAAGACCAATTATCTTCGTCATTTGGCATATATCCTTGTGGCAAGGGAGTTTTTGTCAGCAATGATCTACTTATGGGATCCCTTGAGCCACACCTTTCATTTTGGCAATGTCCTTCTGATTCCCACCTTGGAGAATGTGGTTAAGATCACCTGACTTCCTCTTCATGACTGTTAGTCAGTGGTTCCAAGGAAGTCTAGTTGGGTTGTTGAGTTGGGGAGTCTTCTTGTTGTGAAGAAATGTCAAGCTTCTTGGTGGTTGTTTGGTGATGGTTGATCCATTCAAAGGGACTCCCTGTGGGAGTCATTTAAGAGTAAGTCATGTTGTGGTGTTGATGCACTGATATGACTCACATGTTGGTGTATACTTTGATCATCCTAGTAGTGATATTCTTTGAAGACTATTGGGTGAGTGATGGTTGCTACTTCTGGAGTTGTATCCACTCTGTGGAGGGAGGAAAATGTTGTTCCTTTGATTCTAGATGAGTTGTATGAGTTATTTGATGAAGAACTACTAACTAGAAAGATAAGGGGACCCTTCTAGGTTCTACAAATTTATCTAGGAATGTGCATCAGTCCTACCATATTGATGGAGTCTTTGAACCCTCATCATAGTGTGGAGAAGAAGTTTTTGTCAAAGAACATTCATGTTGGTGAGCCTCTTTAGTTGCATGGAGATCTAGGTCGATGGCTCATTTCTTTGAAGGCTACATATGTTTACTGGGGATGGATGGAATTCTGTATTGATAGTTCAACCTATGGAATGGACACGCCTGATTTCCAGTGGTTGGTCATCTTTCCTATCATGGATGGCTATGTTTCTTAGTACCCGATATCGGTATTGTGGTAGTTCAATCATCACCGGTGTGTATCAAGTTGAGGCTCTCCCCACTTTCTTCAGGAAGATGATGTTAGATTCTCAAAAATTTCATGAGAAGGTCACACAGATGTGGTTGAATTGGAAAATATTAACCTGAGATTCCTTCCATGTAGGTCATGATTGCTCTCTTGAGTACTTGAAGTGGCTTGCATTGGCATCTTCAGTGACAGTGACTTGTGATTCCTCTAGGGAACTATAATGTGTCTCTCTTTAGTTTATTAGTATGATAAGGAATAATTTGTACTAATTTTATTTTGGAATGAATATTTTGATTCATGAAACGTGGCATTGGATATGAATACTCCCTCCATGATACCTGAAAATATGTTTTGGGCTCAAGTCTCTAAGGTATTGTGATTATGAGCTCTTTTTTGACAAATCATCCAATCAGGGAAAACCTATAGTTCTTGTCTATGCTTCTAGGGATAAATGTAGGTTTTTATATGTCATGGTCACCTTCTTATTATCCACCTCCTTGCATAAAGTTTGAAGGTTGAAACCTCAAGCACTTTAATCTATCTCTCATCCTAATTTGATGATGGATGTTTCCTCACTTTGAATGTTCTTGGCCCGTTCTATTATGAGGAGTGCCCTCATACTAGGAGTGAAGATGGAAGAATCTCTATAGGACCTAGGTGTCATGCTAAGAGATAAAGTTATGTCATGTAGTGGGTGCATTAATTATAATTCCCTACCCAGTTGGGCCAAGGTGCTAGATATCAGAGACATCCTTATAGGCTTTAATCCCAACACACCTAAGAGTAATAATGGAACATGAGCACATGCTTTCCTATTTTGAGGGTCTTTTTTGATCATATCTTTCTTCTTGTAAAGTGCCCACTAGCTAGGGGTCTTTTCTCTAAAGCTTTTTGATTTGACATTAATGCTCAGGGCCATAGTATGAGAGACAATGCTTCTATAAGGAATGAATGGGGTTTTCCTAGCAAGAGTTTCCCATCTCATGACTCTTGAGTTAGCTCATATAGAGTTTGGTCCCACCTCTCTTCAAGATGGGGCGAGTGTAGCTACAATGAGTTTCTTCCTTCTCCCAATGGTCCTTCCCTTTTAGGTTGACCCAAACCGATGAAAAGGTTATGGCATTCAATGGGTCCATATTTTATGATTTGGATCATGGAGATCATATATGGCTGCCTCCATGGACTCATTATCTCTGTTGTAATTTTGTCTGATCATGGGGCTTCGCCTAGCTCTAGCCACAACCGTGAACATTTTGAATGTATTTTGTTATGATATTCTATTATAAGGAGTCATTTTTAGGTTGGCGAGCCATTAGGGCCTCATGATAACAACCATGATCCTTCTGTCCTAGGCCCTTGGTTCTACTTTGACATTCCCTCTTCAGGGTGCACAGGAGGGGGGTACAGTCTAGTTTTTAAGTAGTATTTAAGTTTTTTTTGGAAGGGTGAGAGCTTTCCTTTCATCCTAGGCCCTTGGTTCTACTTTGACCTTCCCACTTCAGGGTGCACGGTGGGGGGTACAATCTAGTGTTTAAGTATATTTTGAGTTTTTTGGGAGGGTGAGAGATTTTGGCTCCTTTACATTGTTTTTGCTTGTTATTGCATTCTCATCAGTAGAAGTGTTGTTTGATGAGGTTGGCATTTGTGTGATGATGATGAACATCTCCATCCATTTCTTTCAGGTGCAGGGCACCCCATTCGTAGATGTCATGTATGATGTAGAGCCATTCCCATTTGGGGTTGAACTTGCCCCTAGAATCAACAAGCCGAATGAATCATAATACAAAGTTGCCCTTTTTGAAATTTCATGTTCAAAACTTTTTTTCATATGCTTAGGCTATTCTTGGTTGATAACATTGTGCATGATGTAGCTCTTTTTCCTGCCTTTCTTCAAAAGAGTTGAGGAAGTAGACTCAATGTTGAAGCCATTTGGTCTTTGGAATATTTTCTTCCTATAATATATGAAGTGAATGGATATGCACTTTCATTCGTAAGACTGCTTCCATCCCATATACTAAAGATTATGGAAAAGCCCCAATCAAAGTTTTGATGGAAGTGTGGTAGGCCTACAAAGCCATTAGAATATGTTCATGCTAGTTGGCATGAGAGCTGATAGTTTTCTTCAGAATCTTGATCAGATTTTTGTTTGTAGCGTCTAGAACTCCATTTATTTGAGGTTTGTAGGGAAATGTTCAGTGATGTTTGATCCCCAAAGAGCTTAGGTACTCCTTGGAAATCTTAGAAATGATCTTTTTCCCGTTATCTAAAATGATCTCATTTGGTGTCCAGAGTCATCTTATGATATTGTCCTTGAGTAACTTGATGACTTGTTGGGTTGAGGTGTTGGTGATGGATAGTGCTTCTACCCACTTGGTAAAGTAGTGAATTGTGACCAGGATGAAGTAATTGCCATTTTATAACAAAGGATAATATTTTTTATCATTTCAATTCTTCAAACTAAGAATGGTCAAGGCATGACCATGTTGTAAAGTTGATTTGTAGGCAAATGGATGTAGCCTTCATGGATATGGAAGGCTCAACATTTATAGACCAACTGGCAATAGTTTGTTTCCATGGTGTTCCAGTAGTACCCCCAGATTTGTATTTTCTTTTCTAGCATGACTCTGTTCATGTGCGTGTTGCATGATCCTGCATATACTTCCTTCATTAGAAATTCAACTTATGTCTTGTTCACGCATTGAAGAAGAGTCTGATTGTAAGATATTTGGTATGATTCCCCTAGAACATACTACAGGGCTCAATGTTTGAGTTCTAATTTCTCTCTCTGAGAGAGGTTCTCAGGAATGACCTAGTTTGATAGATACATCTTGATGTCGTTAAACTGGGCCCTTTCTTCACCATCGAGTGCATTTTTAACGACCATGCTCCGAGCGGGTTGAGTAAGTGCCTCATCTTCAAGAGAGAAGGTTTGACCCTCCTAGATGTCAATCCATGAAGCAAGGGTTTATAGAGAATCAAAAAAGGTATTGTGATCTCTTCTAATGAAGTGGAAGGATATATGATAAATTCCTCAGCTAGTGAACACATATGCTCTTAGTAGGGTACAAAGTTCTGATGGTGTGTTCTCCAATTATTTTGGACTTGAGAGATAACAAGGAGGGAATCACCATAGACATGGGGGCTTCATGCCCCTTGTGAGATGGAGTCCCAAAATTCAGGCTTCATATTTGACCACCTTGTTAGTAGCATCAAATTCTAGCCATCTTGCTATGGGTAGGTGAGTTCCATGGGGGTTCTGAAAGGCTATACCTATTACAACTCCTTTGTTGTTTACAACTTCGTCAAATAAGATTGTCCATGTGTCAATGTCCAGGGGCATCCTCATATTTGGTGGGTTGATCATACCTATGTCTTTGTGTGAGAACTCACACTCATGAGTAGCTTCTTCCAATATAGGGGAATATGCTAGTTGATCTGTGAGGGCTTGTTCTTGGACTGCATTAATTAGGAGATAGATAATGTCAAAATCTGACAACTTTACCAACCATTTAGCAAATTTTCCAGTAAGAGTTGGGCAATTGCATAATTAGCAGAGTGGATCATGCTTGGTGATTAGCTATAGAGGACACATAATTAGATAGTAGTGCAACATCCTCATCACGTGGATTTGAACCAGACATACTTTCCAACTTAGTGTAGTGAGCCTCTATGCCATTAAACTTCTTGGATAGGAAGTAGATAGAATGCTCACCATTAGTTGTTTCTTAACTTAAGACTCCACCCATCGATGTCTCACAGACAAATAGGAGTAGGATGAGAGGATATCTAGGCATGGATGACCCTAATACTGAGGGATTGGAAAGGTAATCTTTGAGATTCTATAGCACAACCTTGCATTTTCTATTCCACCTAGATTGAGAGTTCTTCTTTAACAACCTGAAGATTGGCTCACATATAGGTGTGAGTTTGTTGATGAAGCGGCTGATGTATTAGACACACTTGAGCATGCCTCATATCTCCTTCTCATTTTGGGAGAAGGCATTTCTTGGATGGCATGAGCTTTTCTAGGATCTACTTTCATCCCTCTCTAGCTGACAATATATCCTAGAAGATTACCAAATGTAGCCCTAAAGGTACATTTTGTGGGATTCATGTGTAGGGAGAACCCTTGTAGTCATCAAAATAATTTATCAAGGTTGGCAATGTCAACCTCAGGACTTTTAGATTTAGCGATCATGTCGTCCACATATACCTCCACCTCTTTATGCATCATGTCATGAAAGAGGGTTATCATTTCCCTTTGATATGTAGGTCTAGGATTCTTAAGATAGAAAGGCATGACCTGATATTTGAACACTCCCCATTCTTTGATGAAGGTGGTCTTTTCTTTGTCTTCCTTTGCCATCTTGATCTGATTGTAGGTGGTGAATCCATCCATGAAGTTGAGTAGTGTATGACCTACAATGTTATCAACAAGTACAGTGAAACAATAATCATCAAACTGACAAACAAATCATTACTAATTAAGCAGAATAAACACAAACAACAGATTAACAAAAATCACTAAAATTTAAAAACATTTTGCAAGGAGATCATTGTCCAGAAAACTTTTACTGAAAGATCCAAAACTCATACATATCATGATTTATATTGTACACCATTGTTTCATCTCATCTCGAGGACAACATATAATAGTTGCTCTATCAAAACACATACTGGAGCAACATAAAACCTCGAGGCATTCAAGCCAAAATCTCAGATCATTCATGAAACCAGTACGAAACAACTCCAATGACTGGAGAGTACAAAGATGACATATAGGACTTCTATTTGCATGACACGAAAGACAGTAGACTCAATCTGAGTTGTCACTACTTCCTCATCTATTGTTTCTCCTCTGCAAAAAGATCTTCACCACGTTTTGCACGTCCACCTAAAAAAATGTAGATCCCACAGGGTGAGACAATTGTCCCAGTGAGAGATATAACTCTCCGAAGACCATATTATTATCATAGATTAATCATTTATAAACTGAGCAGTGGTTCTTTTTATATTAACAGGCATGATTAGTCATTGTATGAATAGAATAATATACTCTCCTTTCTCACCCATGGTAGAGTTATAAATCATCTATCTGCTTTGCAAGGAATGTAAAAAATCATAAATAGCATCTATCAACTAAAATATATAACTGAATCATGCATCAATCAATGTTTTCCGTAATCGATCCTTAAGTAGATATGCTACATGGATGAACATGTTTTAACAATCACACTTATTCCATGAGGAGATGAAGTATATCATTCATGCTCCAACTGACAACAAACTTCTCACAAGTTGGTACCATACAAGGTCATTGGAAGAGCCGGCTACTAAGACCTCACTTGTCTCGGTCAGTATGAGACCACTGGTAGTGACATCTCATGTCAATATGCAAACAGAGCATGCCAGGGTATAGTGGCATCTTCGCTTAGAGCTACAGAATCAACTGCACTCTCTTAGGGGAACATCTACTAACAACCGTCCCCAGTTATGAATTCACCGAGTCATGGTGACACAAGCACCATACTCTGAGCCACGGGCCAGTTCACTGTGCTCAATTGAGACATTTATTTAGAGTAATTATAAGGGGATCAACTCATGCATGGTCATCCGTTTAGACTTACGTCCCCACATATTAAAAAATATGCACTCCGGGTTATGCTGCGGGGAACCTGTTTCACCATTCAGCAAATTCTGACGTTGATGGATCTATGGTCAGGACAACGTTTTATAGTTCTTAATGATGTATTACATATATTACAACATTCTTATAGAATCAAACAAGTTATCATTATTAATCACAACAAATGCTATGAAGAAAGGTGTAATACATTTATCACATACTTTTCAACTCTTTAAAACACATGATACTTGGGATCTCAGTCCCTTATCACATTACTGGGAATTCTCATCCCTTCACATCATCATTATCGTGGTTACTAGATTTGGGTATTAAAACCCTTGGATCATCACACAACATTGTTTTTTCTATAACAAATAATCATTACCTCTAGATCCTCAGACCCATGTATTCATTATACTTGTTGTACAAGTATTCCATATGGCTCACAAGGCCATTACACATCTTGTCACCTCTCACTAGGAAACAACTTATTCATATGGCTCACAAGGCCATTACTCATCTTGTCACCTCTCACTAGGCAACAAATTATTCATATGAATCACAAGGCCATTACACATCTTGTCACCTCTCACTAGGCGACAACTTATTCATATGACTCACAAGGCCATTACACATCTTGTTACCTCTCACTAGGCAATAAATTATTCACATGTCTCATAAGGCCATTACACATCTTGTCACCTCTCACTAGGCAACAACGTATTCACATGGCTCACAAGGCCATTACACATCTTGTCACTTCTCACTAGGCAACAAGTTATTCATATGGCTCCCAAGGTCGTTAATCATTATACTTTTTATACAAGTATATAACATGCCTTACAAGGCTTATGCAATAAGAGGAATACAACCTTCCCATCTTTAGGGTTAGGGCTTCCCTTATATCTGAATATGGTTTCATGTTCATATTATTAATCCAAACCCTAATTCATTGCTCCACACATCTAGGAGCATATATTGATATCATAAGTATTCAATCATACTTATTTATTCTCATCATTTGTCATTAAATGATTATCAACATAAGGTATGAGTTTCTCTCTCATCCTATCTAGGATATTGATTACATCATACTTTATTATCTTGGCTTAACCCTTTCTCAAGGTATGTTAGCCTACACTTATCAAAGTGCATTACATCGCAATGTAACAATTTACATGACACACTTCATGTGTTACTCATCCAAGTATATTGGATTTAAGGTGCATCAACCTTGAGGTGCTAGATGTGGTATTTATCATGCCTTGATGTATCACTTCCCTCATTGCTTTTAACTTACTTAAGTTCATCAACTTATCTTGTATTAGGGTATATCCCATCCTAATACTTTATGTACTAACACATCACATTTATCATGTAGTGTATTGGCCATAAGTCACACATTTGAATTACCCAACTATCATCAAGTGATATAGACTCATCTCGAGTAAAGGAATTGTTGTATAAAATTATCAACCACTTTAGGTGTTCTACCTATCAAGGTATTAACCAAACCATATCATTACTTGGTGTTACACTCATCACTCCTAAGAGTGTTTTACCCTCACCTATACAAGGTGCATCAGATTGAATCATGTATGTCAAGTTGAACACGTATTGGGTTAGGTGTATATTGAGCTAGATATCATCATATCCCTCATACCCTTACCCATCAAGGTATCATCATTACCAATCATATGGTGTATCATCTTCACCATACATGAGTGTAAGGTCCTCACCTCACTTGAAGATATTGGCCACACCATACTTTAGTGTATTTTCCATCGCATGTTCTAGGGTATTAAACACCTTACCACTTTTTTCATCTAGTGTATCAGGTTACCCACCATATCATTTTAGAGATATGTGCTCAACACCATATCATCCAACAGGTGTATGCTTAACCCAATATTGGTTTAGAGGTGTATGCTTGCTACCCATATCACTTTAGAGGTGTATGTATGCTTACCATATCGGGTAAAAGGTGTATGATTGCTTGCCATATCACTTTAGAGGTGTATGTGTGCTTACCATATCGGGCAAAGAGGAGTGTGTGTGCTTCACACCATATCAGGTAGAGAGGTGTGTGTATGCTTCACACCATATCAGGTAGATAAGTGTGTGTGTGCTTCACACCATATTGAGCAGAGAGGTGTGTGTATGCTTCACACCATATCGGGCAGAGAGGTGTGTGTATGCTTCACACCATATCGGGCAGAGAGGTGTGTGTATGCTTCACACCATATCGAGAAAAGAGGTGTGTGTGTGCATCACACCATATTAGGCAGAGAGGAGTGTGTATGCTTCACACCATATCGGGAAAAGAGGTGTGTGTATGCTTCACACCATATCGGGCAAAGAGGTGTGTGTATGCTTCACACCATACCGGGAAAAGAGGTGTGTGCTTCAACCCGATATCACTTTACTCTTGATGATGTCATCACAATAAACCTCTTAGACTCTAGTTCTTACTGTTCTTAGTCAAGGAAAATAGTCCCATGAAGCTTTTAGAACTCAAACGATCATCAATTATTCAAGAGAAATCGAAATTGCAAGCAGATCAACAAGTATGACAGGATTTAAAGTGCATAATAATATAATTGGGTTCAAGTTATATAACACGCCTTGTGAACAACTTCAAAGCTCCATTCTCCAAAGCTTCACATCCTAAGTTTGAATAAGAACTTCTCCAAGGTCCAAGGCTCGTTCACAACTCCTCTATAGACAAGAAATCACCATAGTTAAGCACTTGGTGAAGAAGGAAAGAAAGAAAGATCATAACCCTAGATCCATGCTTCAATCCAAGGTTGAAGATGATCATGGCCTTACCTTAGGGTTAATATTTGAGCTCCTTCTTGTTCCTTAGCACCTTTTCACGATACCTCACTACTCATGCACGATATGCCCTCACTTGTGGCTGGTATCCCCTTCACTTGTGGCCAATATAACTCCACTATGTCCGATATCAACTTGCTATGGCCAATATCACTTGCTATGTCCTATATCACTTGCTATGTCCTATATCACTTGCTATGGCCGATACCAAGGCCCTATGAATGATACCACTTCACCCATGCACGATACCAAGACTCCATGCACGATATCTAAGATCAAGGAGGTGGTAGAATTTGAAAACGTTCACTTAAGGGTGAAAGGAAGGGTATATATACTTGAGGTTCATGAAAAAGTGTGTATATGAGGTGTCATCAGTTTACCACTAGTAGGTGTCACATGGCCATGCATGGATTGACACATGTACTTGCATGCACTCCATATTTATCTTGCCATGAAAAATAAAAACTTGAGGATAATGCAAGGGATAAGGGTCGGCCCCCTTTGGTTATCTTCTAGGACAAGCCACTTCCACTCACATTATTATTATATTCACAAATCAATGCAAACTTTCCCAAGGAAAGTTGCAAGATGATAACCATTTCTTTATTGAGGTGCTTAGATCGTTTTTAAAAAGTCAAAGAGTTAAAAACATGATATGGGGGTGTCCTCTTTGGCTCCTTGGCCAATAGGGACTCCCATTTAATCACTACAACCAGATACACTTAATACAAGCTCAAATTAGGGTTTCCATTCAACCTCTTTCTTGGTCTTTTCATCACCAAGAATACTACCACTCATATATGATTCCATCATGGTGTCTCATTCATTCTATCTCCTATATATGATACATAGAGGAAGTAGGAACACTCTAGAGGTGGTAATTTTCATATCAACCCCACATTTTGGGTAAATTACAATTTGAACCAAAATTGGTGCACAAGGTACTAGCATTATTCACACAAGTTCAAACTTGGATATTAGGCTTTACACAAGCTACCACTTAGCATCAATCCCTCTCTTATGATTCTAAAACACTTAAGGCATGTTCAACATGTGACATTTTACAATATAACCCCTCATCTTAGGTAAATTGCACTTTGGTCCAAAACAAAGGAACATTGCTCAAACAACATTCAATCAGGACCAAACTTGAAACATAAGTGTGTCACATGATAAAAAAACTCGTTAGAGGATTATATTAAATTTCTAAGAAACTTACTTAGCCAAAACAAATAGGGTTACCTCATAACCCTGGTCAGGGTCATTACATACATCTATGTGTGGAAGCGGGAAGTCATCTTTTGAAGATGCCTTGTTGAGGTTGTGATAGTACACACACATCCATAATTTGACCTCTTTCTTTAGAAATGGTACAATGTTGGCGAGCCATGTAGGATAGTTTCTTGACTCTAGGAAACCCACACTTTACTTCTTTGAACCTCCTCCATGATCTTTTGGCTCCATTCTGGATGCAACTATCTAGCTAGCTATTTGATGGGGAAACCACTAGGGATGATGGGAAATTGGTGGACAATGATTGCATCATCCATACTAGACATTTCGGCATAGCTCTAGGCAAACACAATGATGTAGTGGCATAGAAGATCTATTAGTTGCTCTTTGATGTGTTGTGGTAGACGTGCCCCAACTTTGACTTGACATTACTCTAGGCCTGAGTTGATATTGACTGTCTCTATCTCATCATTGATATGAAAAGGTTGATTCTCCTTTGTCATATACTCTAGGATAGGGATGTTTTCGAACTCAACATATTCATCTTTATAGATCTGTGCCACCTCTTTGACGTAGCTGCCAAACTCTTAGAGAGATTCTTGTCTTTAGATTCTTTTAGATTTTTTGGAATTTGAAATTTTTTAGAATTGTGTGTGCTTGCAATTTTTTTAGATTTTATGGGGATGAGTGGGGATGTAGAAGAGAAACCACTCTAGGATCTCTATCACATTAGGGTGTCATTCCTTTAATGGGGTTTTTTATGTGCGTGAGGCGAGACCTAGCCCTTAGGAAATTGTGATCATCCACACACCAGTTCCAGAGTTCCTCTTCTTGCTATATATAATATATGAGAGTTTGTGGGTTTTCCAAAGCCTTGGAATCAAAAATGGATTTAACACCCCATCCTTTGATCATGTCATTGGAGTCGTTGTAGTCATCCCATGTGATGACATATTTCTCTTATGTGACTTTAGCATCTATAGTCATGGCATCATCTTGATTGGGCCAGTTGGGGAAAATCTAGAGAGGATTGTAATCGTCTTCTTCAGGTATCATTTCCACCCTTTTGGTGTTGGGTCAAGGATCTTTGTCTGGACAACGTGGTCATCTTGAAAATATCTGATGCTTTTACTAATGTTTGAATGCTCCGACCATGACTTAGTGACAAGGGAAGTCAACATCCTATTGATTATGTTCTGGTTTGCAAGGGTGACTTTGTTCTCATATGATTGATTGTTGACTCCCCTTTGTCTATAGTCTTGGCATCATCTTGATTGGGCCAGTTGTAGCATTCCCAGAGAGGATTGTATCCATCTTATTTAGGTAGCATTTCCACCCTTTTGGTGTTGGGTCAGCGATCTTTGTGTGAGAACCCGTTACACTAAATGAAATTACTCAAAACATAAAACACAATCAATAACTAATTAATCACATACCCAAAAATTTGTGTAAATTAAAACTGATTTCAACATCAACACCCACTCAGAAATGTTTGAATAAGATCCCAACATCTTTCTTGTATCCATACTATGCCAAGAATTTGATACAAATTGTTCTATATCCTTAGCCACAAAATATATATATAGGAGAACAATATTCATATATGCCACACAAATAAGCATTAACATGCTAACAAAAGTTCGATTTGTTTGAAACACCATATACAAACTTTTCCTACCCAGACCTAAGAGTACAGGGATGACTCTAGGACACACTAGACATCTAATCAACTTTCTCAAAGATTCATTACTATAGCTCCTCTTTACTTCCACGAATCTGTTGACATCACTGTTGATTACCTAAAAAGATGTGGCAAACCACAAGGGTGATACCCATGTCCCAACAAGAGATATAACCTCCAACAATGCTTATTGATTACAACATTTTAAGTAATTAAATAGTTTAAGCAGTGTAATCAGATATAATAAATAGGCTCAATAGTAGGAATGATTGACAGAACGCATAAAGGAGAAGATAATAATTATCATCATTAGCCATACTATTACCCTTTATCTTGTTGACAATATAAGCAATTCAGTAGCATATGCATATATAGCATCATGAGCAAGTCTAGTAACATAGAATCTCTATCATTATGAATAAGTCTAGCCACATAAGCATAGCTAACAACATTAGCATGTCTAATAGGTTGAACATATTAACATCATAAGAAGAGATAACAACATAAGCACAACTATCTGCTTAAGCATGATTAGCAGTATATGCATCTCTAGTAACAAAGGCATGGCTAGCATACTAAACCTAACTAACAACATGAGATATCTAGCATCATGATTATAATCAGCAGTAGCAGTATAGTTATCAACATAAGCATGACTGCTGTATGTATGCATCTACAATCTTAAGCATATCCAAAACATAAGTATATATACTATCTCTTAATTGCACTAAGCATCATCTTTATGTAAAGATAACAAACAAGGGTTATCATCCAATGTGAAACATCGTGTATAACCCTAAACAAGTATGCTACACGACTGTATTACATATTTTATTATGCCCTGGGGAATTGGAATCGTACCATTCAAAGTCCAACCAACCCCTGCGAAGGGCTATTCGGTTCTGTACAAGATCTAGGAGTGTCGGTATCCTAAGATCTCTTCCCCTCGGTCAGTTGAGTAAAAAGGCAATGACATATCAGTCAAAGCTGCCACCACAATGACATATCATCCTATAACTAGCCCACCTTTGTACAGGTCACAATGCTAGAGTCTAGGGTATTCAAACCCTATCACTAAGGTACAACCGTGTGATGACCCCAATTTCTACATACTTTCCTTAGTGACATATACAGATATGTGTGCACTCATATCTATAAATGTCAAAAGGGAAAATAATAGAAATCAAGATAGCCCACTAAAATCAGAGATAAGCCAAGATCATGTTCACATCATAGTAAATAGCCACACCACACTTCATTCAATAATGGAAGATAAATTCATACATATTAATACTTGAGAAAGGAGAAGAATAAGTCTATGAAAAAGGAAATGCGATTATTACATAGGATCTATAATATCCTATTACATCATCTAGAAGAATAAAGACTATCTAACTGAAATGAATATGATGAGAAGTGGAAATCTATCTCATATCCTCCATGATCTTTATTTAGTGGCTTCAGGTACTTTAGAGTGCTTCATCTATTATCAAGTGTTCCTTGTACCTAGAAAATACGAGAAACAAAACATCAACAAAGTTGGTATGTGGAATTAAAAGCTATACTATGCTGGTATATAAAATACATAAATTGGAGAAAGAGAAAGAAAATGTTACTTAAGGGTAGAAAATCAGGTAATCCCAAGTTATTTGCCTCATTTATAGTGAACATGCATTACTATGGTGGACTTGGCACATAATTACATAAATAGCGGGCCCTTCCCTGTGTACCTTGTACTCTAGGGATCTCCCCGTATACCATGTACTCTAGGGAGGTGCTAGTCAACATTAAAGCTTTCCCTCTCTAATAGGGAGTTTAATGAGCACCACTAGTAACTACATTTCACTTATATTCAATTATGTTCTTTTATGTTCAAGGCGGTAAATCATCAATTAATCATATATTCACATCCATCAATGTATATCAATTTCATGCAAACAATTACATATACTTAACATCCAGCAAAAACTAGTCATGTAATTATATCCACGTACCTTTAATTCTCAGATTTGGATTCCACAAGTCCTAGGTTATAAGAAAGATAGTAGATCACCCTAAAATATAAACAAAACCTAAAGTTACCATGGATTCTCATTATTCCACATTAGGGTTTCTTATTAGGGTTTAGGTCATTTGGAAAATCTTTTTTTAGGATACATGTGATTCGAGAGGTCAGGGTTGGTTCTAAGGTCAGGGTTAATCAAAGTCATTCAAGGCAATTAATTGTATGACATAAAATTGTATAAGGTATACATTATGAAGAGTGGAATCTCGAAATTAGGGTTCTTCATCATTGTTGGATCAACTATCCTTCTTGGATATGATTTTGGATAACATGGTGTATAGAACCCTAATTAGGGTTTAATCTATTCCCAAGGCAGAAAGGAAATCAATAATGACCATTATCCATAATATATAAATATTAAGGGGTCATTAGGTATGTAGGCCATGTTTTAAGAGAAGGAATCCGATCTAGGTCCTGGAATCATTTTATTTAAATAGATTGCATTTTTTTGATGAAAATGATATATAGGTTCAATATATTTCGATATTCCTATCATTTTCTAGGGTTTCTACAATTCTGACCAATCAGGAAAATTCTAAGGAGATAAATGAAAAATAAAAAAAGAAAAAGGGTCACTGGTCTCACAGATTAGAAGAGGGATCTGGCTACGCAGATCCTCTCCTTAACCCGTGAGCCAGCCTCGGTCAACCGGGTCAACGATGGGGTGAAAGACGTAAATGCCCCTGAGGTTGGGTTCTTTGCGCGTGACCACGCTTGGTCAGATTGGGGTTTTCATTGGTTCGATTCTTCTGCAACTCGCACCATGGCTGCAGCGAGGCAACAGGGGAGAGTTGGGTCGATCGAATGTGGGATGTGGTTCCTGGTGTGAGCTGGGATGTGCCATCTATCAGGCTGAGTTCGTAGACTCACGGCAGTTGTGGGGAGGTCGGGCTCGTCGGAAAAGATGGTCTGAGCATCGTATTCCGTTTAAAACTGGCTAGCACAGGTCGGAGAGGGAAGTTGAGAGTTACCTGCCTCGGGTTGGATTAAGGGAGTCAACAGGTTCGTGGTAGTCCACTGATGCTATTGTGATCTTCCCGTGGCTACGAGATGGTCCCAACCTCGTTGGCGGTGGAGCTTTGGAGCTCGGTTGCGGCGTCTAGTCGACCTAGGCTCCTGGGCCTTCGCGGCTCCAACCGAAGGTGTCGGTCATCTCGCCGAGATCCTGATATGGTGTGGTTGCGTTCAATTGAGCAGAGAGGACCACTGGAGGGAGGGCGAGGTCGAAGTCAGGTGAGTTGGAGGTGCTTGAGGTCAGGGAAAAGGGGCAAGTCCCGGTGGAATTGATGGTGCAGAAAGATAAAAGGGAGGTCAGGGAAGCTTTTGGGGGTCTTTTATAGACCTGGGGTGGAGTAGAGGGCTAAGCCCTAAACCATACGTCGCCGCCAGTGAGAGGTGCGAAAGCTCGGGGGGTTGTTCTCCCTGATCCGAGGGAGATGGGTGACGTGGTGAGGATGGTTGAGTTCAGCTTGAGGAGAGGAGTTAGTCCTCCAAAGATCTCGCGAGGAGGAGGTAGGGTTCGGGCGTGAGGGTCGTTGGAGGAGTCGCAGGTTCAGCTGCTGGCGGGGACCGATTCTTTCGGAGGTGGAAGACGAGTTCTTCACCCTTGGATCCAGAGTGGATCACTGTCCACCTGATCGGGCGGCTAGGATCAAGTCCCAGTGAGGGGGATGCGTCAAAGCAAGGAAAATGGGCTGTGTGACCAAATTAAGATCAAATAGAAAAGGAAACTTAGGTCTTAGGTATTGATTGATCACTTAAAAGGCTTAAAATTCAATTGTGAATAACTCATGATTGGTACGTCCAATTTTAATGATATTTTAGGCATATCTTAATAATGCTATGATGTAGCTATGGTGCAAGATTGGAGTCAAAATTCGATTATTGACTATGTCAATTGACTAAATGTCATAATACTTGTATTATTGACTTTATGTACCATTATGGATGGTCTTAAGTGAAATTGATGATCCATTTAATCAAATTAGTGAGAGAGATGATTGAGGGCATAATTGGAACAATTGAAATTGTAAGAGAGAGGAACTAAATAATATATATGTAAAAACTCACTCTGTCACATTCTCCCCTCCTTGTAAGAATTTTTCCCCCAAAATTCAAGCAGCCTAAAAAAGATATGGATACGTCTTCTCGACCTCAGTCTTTAGCTCCCAGGTGGCATCTGTTTCATCATGGTGGCTCCAGAGAACTTTCACCATTTCAATATGACGATTACTGTGAAGCTCCTTTGACTTGAAGTAGAGAATTCTGACTGGGGACTCAGCATATGACAGATCATCCTTCAATTCGAGAGGCTCATGATTCAAGATATGACTGGAGTCCTTGACATAGGGCTTTAGATTAGATACATGGAACACATTATGCATGGCACTATACTGAGGTGGCAAAGCAAGATGATATGCACATTCACCAACCCTTTCTAGAATCTCAAAGGGTCCAACATAACGAGGAATGAGCTTTCCTTTGTTCTTGGCCAAAGCTCGAATAGGTCGGATCTTCAGAAATACATGGTCACCTTCCTTGAACTGACGTTCTTGACGGTGAGCATCTGCATAAGAATTCTGTCTATCCTGTGCCCGCTTCATCCTCTACCTAATCAGTGCAACCTTATTAGAATACAACTACATCTCCTCAGATTTCATCAGGGTACGCTCTCCGACATCGTCCCAGTGTAAAGGTGATCTGCATGGTCGGCCATAAAGAGATTCATAGAGAGGCATACCAATGCTTGCCTGATAGCTATTATTATAGGAAAACTCAGCTAAAGGCAAGTAATAGTCCCACGAGCCTTCCCAATCGAGAACACAAGCTCACAGAAGATCCTCTAAAATCTGTACTATACGCTCCGACTGTCTGTCTGTTTGCGGATGGTAGGCTGTACTGAAGTTCAACTTGGTGCCCAATTCCTCTTAAACCTGCTTCCAAAACTTTGATGTGAACTTTGGGTCCCTGTCCGAGACAATAGACGCTGGGACTCCATGCAGACGTACAATCTCCCGTATGTAGAGGTCAGCCAACTCAGAAACCCTTGCAGTAGTCTTCACATGAAGAAAATGAGCTGATTTGGTGAGACGATCCACTATGACCCATGTTGCGTCGTATCCCTTCCTGGTCCTGGGTAACCCTACCATGAAATCCATGGTAATGTGTTCCCATTTCCATTCCAGAATTTCAAGGGGTTGTAGTATACCGCCTGGTCTCTGATGTTCGGCCTTGATCCTTTGGCATGTCAAACACCTGGACACGAAATTGGCAATATCACGCTTCATGCCTCTCCACCAAAACTGACATTGTAGGTCATTGTACATCTTTGTTGTGCCTGGATGAACTGTGTACTTGGACCCATGTGCCTCATTTAGGATTGATGTCTTTACAGTTGACTGCTCAGGAACCCACATACGATTCTTGTAACGGAGACCACCATCAAGACCCACGGACAGATGCATTTGCGGCTTCAACAGGAGAGAAGATAGCTCTGTAAGATCGGGACTAGCCTTTTGTGCCTCAAGAAGTTCAAAATGCAGGTTGGATGTGATGGAAATGTTATTCACATGCACATGATCAGACAGAAACTACGGTTTCCAGCCCACTAGATCCTCCATGTTCCTCCATTCAGGGACAGAAAGAGACGCACACACTGCCCTTTTTCTGCTAAGGGCATCAACGACTACATTTGCCTTACCCGGATGATAGGCAATAGTGAAATCGTAGTCCTTTAGGTATTCGATCCATCGGCGTTGACACAGATTCAAGTCCTTCTGAGTCAGGATGTACTTCAGGCTTTTATGATCGGTGAAGATGTCGAATGTTGCCCCGTACAGGTAGTGCCTCCATATTTTGAGGGCATGAATGATTGCAGCTAATTCCAAGTCATGGGTGGTATAATTAAGTTCATTGGGTTTTAGCTGTCTAGACGCAAAGGCCACTACCTTACCATTCTGTTGCAGGACACACCCTAACCCATTCCTCGAAGCATCAGTGAATATGACAAACCCTTCATTTCCAGAGGGTAGAACAAGGACAGGAGCCTACGTCAACTTCTTCTTTAACCGCTGGAAACTGGACTCACAAGTGGCTGACCAGATGAAGTGCTCACCCTTCCGAGTAAGTTTGGTTATAGGAAGTGCAACTTTGGAGAAATTTGGAATAAAACGACGATAGTATCCGGCCAGACCCAGGAAACTCTGAATATCAGAAGGATTACGAGGAGGTTGCCAATCAAGTACAGCAGAGACTTTGGCAGGATCAACAGATATACTACCCCCAGAAATGACATGCCCAAGAAACATAACCTTATCAATCCAGAACTCACATTTTGAAAGTTTGCCATAAAACTTCTGGGTTCGAAGAATGTCAAGGACTGCTTGCAAGTGTTCCCAGTGTTTTTCCATAGAATCAGAATATATCAAGATATCATCAATGAAGATGACCACGAACTCATCAAGATAAGGTTGGAAGACTTTGTTCATTAGATTCATAAATACACCTGGTGCATTAGTCAACCCAAATGACATCATTAGAAATTCGCAATGCCCATAACAGGTTTGAAAAGTAGTTTTAGAAATATCAGAATCCTTGATTTTAAGTTGATGGTATCCAGAATGAAGATCAATCTTTGAGAATACTTTAGCAGTACGAAGCTGATAAAAAAGGTCATCAATACGAGGAAGAGGATACTTGTTTTTAATAGTAGCTTGGTTTAACATTCGGTAGTCAATACACATATGCATAGAACCATCTTTCTTTTTAACAAAGAGAACAGGATCTCCCCAAGGGGAAACGCTAGGATGAATGAAACCTTTGTCGAGAAGTTATTGCAACTGTTTCTTCAACTCCATCAGTTTAGCAGGAGCCATCCTATACGGTGCCCTAGAAATCGGAGTGGTTCCAGGGAGAAGATCTATGGAGAACTGAATGTCTCTATTTGGAGGCAGCCCAGGAAGCTCCTCCGGGAAAACGTCAGGGAAGTCACGTACCACCTCCAGACTTTCTATAGGCCCGTTACTAGGACTAGTATCTGAGACCAATGCGAGGAAGACTTTACATCCTTTAGAAATGAGCTTCTTAGCTTTAAGAGAGGAGATTGTAATATTATTACAGAATCCACTTCCCCTAGGGACTTTCACAGGATAAGAATGAGGTTGAGAGAGGACTACAATCTTATTTCTACAATCAATGTGAGAATGGTATGTATAAAGCCAGTCCATACCAAGTATGACATCAAGGTATTCCATAGTTAAGAGAATGAATTCGAAGGGCACATCATGATTTTCGTATTTAAGAGAAAGTTCTTTGGTTTTCTGCAGAGTTGTGAGTATCTTTCCACTCAGAGTAGACACGTCCAGAATATATCCCAAATCCCTTATGTGAAGATTTAATATGGATGCCAGAGTTCAAGAAATAAAAGTATTTGTAGATCTAGAGTCAAATAAAGCCTTAACAGGATGACCATTTAATAATACAATACCTACATAAGGTAATCAAATTATGAATAATTGTAGGCTTGAAAAAGATATTGAATTATAAAGAAATTAGGTTACCTTCGCAGAGCTGGTTTGGATTTGCCTTGGCTTCTTCTGCATTTACTGCAAATACCCTGCCATTGCAGTGTCCCTGAGGCTGCGGAGCACCACCCGCAGGATTGCCAAAGATGGAGGGAGTGGGGCACTTGGCGACGAAATGACCCTCCTTTTTGCAGTTATAGTAGACTGGCTTGGTGTGGCGGCATACTCCACCATGGTGTCGTCCGCAAGTCTTGCACTTCGGGTGGACAATCTTCTATTGATTTCGATTGTGCTTATGTCCTCCTTTTCCTGAACCTCCTCCTTTCCCTGATCCCTTGTTGTTATGGCCTGGGTTGAACTTCTTAAACTTATCCTCTTCAGTTGTGGTTAACCCTAAGTATCCCATGCTAGAAGGTTTTTGTGTGCCCTGCTCTCTCTCCTGCTTGAGGGCCATATCTAGGGCTTCATCTATGCTTCTGGGATGAGAGGCTATGACTAGGGTTTTTAGGTGGGCGGAAAGGCAGTCAACATAGTGTTCAGTAAGACGATCTTCAGTCCTGATGGGTGCATAACGCTCCAGAAGCCTAAATTTCCGGGTGTAATCAGCTACTGAAAGACTACCCTGCCTTAACTCCATGTACATCTTCTCCTTCCTCTTCCTCTCAGCTATGGGCATAAAACGATCCGCGAATAGGTTTTTGAAGGCTTCCCACTCCATGTCATCTATTTCCTCACCCCTATTTCTTCCATAGTTCTCCCACCAGATTTTTGCCTCTCCCTTAAGCATATGGGTGGCGAACTTAACCTTCTTCTCATTGGGTACTTCTAGGGTATGAAAACCATTCTCTATGGTCAACATCCAGGCTTCAGCCTTGTCCATGACCTCAGGCTGATCCTCTCCCCAAAAGGAATCAAGGATTAGTTTAATAAAATCTATCATCATTACTTCTTTCTTCCTAGATGAGCTAGATTCAGGGGTTCCTTTGGTGGCGAGGGTTTCCATGAAATCTAGAAGGATTTTCTTCTGTTCCTCCCACCTTTCCTTGGCCGCAACATCGGGATCAGGTACTTCAAAGGTTTCACGTTCTTTTCTTTTCTTAGAGGACGATTCCCCTGAGCTGTGAGTCTTAGGAGGCATCCTGAAATTAATTGGGATATATTAGATTTATTACTCAACAATTATATTTGTTATTATCATTATGTGATTTCATTATTCTCTTATATCATTTATTAACGTTCTTGATGTTACAATTTATGGAGGACACCTTAAAGTCCTTATTAGTCGGTCCTTAAGACTTTCTAAATAGAGAGACTCTTTCCAAATCTTATACCATAAAGATGAAGGGAAGAACAATTTTCAAAAAGTTGAGATAAGAGGGAAAATATTCCTATAGAAAAGAGGAGAGGGAATTTCTATAGATGAGAAGGATCCTAATTTAAGGTATGCCCAAGAAGTAAGGGACATTTAGGATATCGGCCAGGTAGACTCACACTGCCTTATAGGTAGCCTCGTGATTGTCAAGCAAAGTGGCTCGGAGACTTTAGCCAGACCTTAGGCAGATGCTATCCTAGTCACCTCAACCCTTCACATCCCTAACTCAAGGACTACCCTAGACTCATAATAGGGTGAATGAAAGTCATGTGACTATGATGTGTGAACAATGGCTCTGATACCAACTGTGACGACCCCAATTTCTACATACTTTCCTTAGTGACATATACATATATGTGTGCACTCATATCTATACATGTCAAAAGGGAAAATAATAGCAATCAAGATAGCCCACTAAAATCAGAGATAAGCCAAGATCATGTTCACATCATAGTAAATAGCCACACCACACTTCATTCAATAATGGAAGATAAAGTCATACATATTAATACTTGAGAAAGGAGAAGAATAAGTCTATGAAAAAGGAAATGTGATTATTACATAGGATCTATAATATCCTATTACATCATCTAGAAGAATAAAGACTATCTAACTGAAATGAATATGATGAGAAGTGGAAATCTATCTCATATCCTCCATGATCTTTATTTAGTGGCTTTAGGTACTTTAGAGTGCTTCATCTATTATCAAGTGTTCCTTGTACCTAGAAAATACGAGAAGCAAAACATCAACAAAGTTGGTACGTGGAATTAAAAGCTATACTATGCCAGTATATAAAATACTCAAATTGGAGAAAGAGAAAGAAAATGTTACTTAAGGGTAGAAAATCAGGTAATCCCAAGTTATTTGCCTCATTTATAGTGAACATGCATTACTATGGTGGGCTTAGCACATAATTACATGAATAGTGGGCCCTTCCCTATGTACCTTGTACTCTAGGGATCTCCCTGTATACCATGTACTCTAGGGAGGTGCTAGTCAACATTAAAGCTTTCCCTCTCTAATAGGGAGTTTAATGTGAACCACTAGTAACTACATTTCACTTATATTCAATTATGTTCTTTTATGTTCAAGGCGGTAAATCATCAATTAATCATATATTCACATCCATCAATGTATATCAATTTCATGCAAACAATTACATATACTTAACATCCAGCAAAAACTAGTCATATAATTATATCCATGTACCTTTAATTCTTAGATTTGGATTCCACAAGTCCTAGGTTATAAGAAAGATAGTAGATCACCCTAAAATATAAACAAAACCTAAAGTTACCATGGATTCTCATTATTCCACATTAGGGTTTCTTATTAGGGTTTAGGTCATTTGGAAAATCTTTTTTTAGGATACATGTGATTCGAGAGATCAAGGTTGGTTCTAAGGTCAGGGTTAATCAAAGTCATTCAAGGCAATTAATTGTATGACATAAAATTGTATAAGGTATACATTATGAAGAGTGGAATCTCGAAATTAGGGTTCTTCATCATTGTTGGATCAACTATCCTTCTTGGATATGATTTCAGATAACATGGTGTATAGAACCCTAATTAGGGTTTAATCTATTCCCAAGGCAGAAAGGAAATCAATAATGACCATTATCCATAATATATAAATATTAAGGGGTCATTAGGTATGTAGGCCATGTTTTCAGAGAAGGAATCAGACCTAGGTCCTGGAATCATTTTATTTAAATAGATTGCATTTTTCTTATGAAAATGATATATAGGTTTGATATATTTCGATATTCCTATCATTTTCTAGGGTTTCCACAATTTTGACCAATCAGGAAAATTCTAAGGAGAAACGAAAAAATAAAAAAAGAAAAAGGGTCGATGGTCTCGCGGATCAGAAGAGGGATCCGGCTACGTGGATCCTCTCCTTAACCCACGAGCCAGCCTCGGTCAACTGGGTCAACGATGGGGTGAAATATGTAAATGCCCCTGAGGTTGGGTTCTTTGCGCGTGACCACGCTTGGTCAGATTGGGGTTTTTGTTGGTTCGATTGTTCTGCAACCCGCGCCAAGGCTGCAGCGAGGCAACAGGGGAGAGCTGGGTCGATCGAATGTGGGATGTGGTTCCTGGGGTGAGCTGGGCTGCACCATCTATCAAGCTGAGTTTGCAGACTCACGGCGGTTGTGGGGAGGTCGGGCTCATCGGAAAAGATGGTATGGGCATCGTATTCCGTTCAAAACTGGCTAGCACAGGTCGGAGAGGGAAGTTGAGAGTTACCTGCCCTCAGGTTGGATTGAGGGAGTCAACAGTTTGCGGCAGTCCACTGATGCTGTTGTGATCTTCCTGTGGCTCTGAGATGGTCCCAACCTCGCTGGTGGTGGAGCTTTGGAGCTCGGTTGTGGCGGCTAGTCGACCTAGGCTCCTGGGCCTTCGCGGCTCCAACCGAAGTTGTCGGTCGTCTCGCCGAGATCCTGATATGGTGTGGTTGCGTTCAATTGAGCGGAGAGGACCACTGGAGGAAGGGCGAGGTCGAAGTCAAGTGAGTTGGAGGTGCTTGAGGTCAGGGAAAAGGGGCAAGTCCCGGTGGAATTGATGGTGTGGAAAGATAAAAGGGAGGTCAGGGAAGCTTTTGGGGGTCTTTTATAGACATGGGGTGGAGTAGAGGGCTAAGCCCTAAACCATGTGTCTCCGCCAGTGAGAGGAGCGAAAGCTCGGGGGGTTGTTCTCCCTGATCCGAGGGAGATGGGTGACGTAGTGAGGATGGTTGAGTTCGGATTGAGGAGAGGAGTTAGTCCTCCAAAGATCTTGCGAGGAGGAGGTAGGGTTCGGGCGCGAGGGCCGTTGGAGGAGTCGCAGGTTCAGCTGCTGGCGGGGACCGATTCTTTCGGAGGTGGAAGACGAGTTCTTCACCCTTGGATCCAGAGTGGATCACTGTCTACCTGATCGGGCAGCTAGGATCAAGTCCCAGTGAGGGGGCCGCGTCAAAGAACGGAAAATTGGCCGCGTGACAAAATTAAGATCAAATAGAAAAGGAAACTTAGGTCATAGGTATTAATAGATCACTTCAAAGGATTAAAATTCAATTGTGAATAACTCATGATTGGTACGTCCAATTTTAATGAGATTTTAGGCATAGCTTAATAATTCTATGATGTAGCTATGGTGCAAGATTGGAGTCAAAATTTGATTATTGACTATGTCAATTGACTAAATGTCATAATACTTGTATTATTGACTTTATGTATCATTATGGATGGTCTTCAGTGAAATTGATGATCCATTTAATCAAATTAGTGAGCGAGATGATTGAGGGCATAATTGGAACAATTGAAATTGTAAGAGAGAGGAACTAAATAATATATATGTAAAAACTCACTCTGTCACAAACTGCAATTGTCCTCTAATCACATCATGTTATAATCACTGAGAAATGACTGCAGCCGTTCCCAATCACATCAGATGTATGAGGCATGACCATAGACATCCTCCACAATCTGCATTGTGGATGATAAGGATATATCCTCAACCTACCACCCCCACATATTCAATAGTATGCACTCCAAGTTTCCCTTAGGAATACTCATTTCACCATCCAACAGGTTCTGACACTGAAGATGACTCTACGACATAGGGAACTACATGATTAGAGTTGCAGTTGATTATTTATGTCAATTGGATGAATTAAGGCTGCATCAAACAAGTAGACATACAAACCCTAATTCACTTCTAGCAAGCTTATAAATATCACAACTTTTAAAAGATATGAAATGTGTGAAACATAATTTCTCATCTCATCGTCACATGGTACTATTCACTTGCCATTCATGAGACCACACTAGTCATCATACTATCACAAGATATAAATCCTTTTTCACAATATCACAGGGTATCAACCCTTATCAACATAAGAGGATTACACCTCATTCAGGGCTCAACCATGCCCAAAGGTCATTAAGACCATCATATTGTCATAGGATATAAATCATTTTCACAATATCATAGGGTATCAACCCTTATCAACACAAGAGGATTACACCTCGTTCAGGGCTCAACCATGCCCAAAGGTCATTAAGACCATCATACTATTCCCTACAAGATCATCATTATCTTTCCATGCCTTATAACAAGGCTTAACAACATCACTTACATATAATACACCAGATCAGCACAATATTGCATTAATGATCATGGATAAATAAGGTGAAGCATTACCATCACATTCCATACTATTATCAAGTATGAACCCACACATAAATCAAAGTGTAACCATCGGGTTATAGCATACTAGCATTTCAACAACAGTAACAAAGTACTCCATGATTTTATTAGTCATTCAAGGACTATTCATACCCAATCAACATCATTTAGTTATATTAAATCTTGGTATTACAAGCTATACCTCATTAGGGTTACATATCAACACAATATGATTATCATCCCTTCTCTTCATATAAGTGAATAGGTAAGACTACCTTATTAAGGGTAACCCTCCATTTTTTCCATCATCATTCAACCCATATCACCATACCACAATGTCACCCAGAACCATTGGATGTTTAAAAGGTAAGACCATTGGTTGTTTACATAAGTAAACACCTTGGATAAACCACCTATGAAGTCCTTGATTTTTTCTCTAGAAATGGTCACCATTTAACCCTAGACATCCCTTGATTAACAACACAAAAACGTTCAATTGAGAGTAGAGTAAAACCCACAAATGAGTGTTCATTTAAGACAAGCCATCCATTATCAACAAGTAAGATCCTTAAGTTGATCATATAAAGGAAACCATCTAAATCACATTATTAGGAAAACCATATTACATTAGCCATCATTCCACTTTATTGGAGGAATAAACATTAGATCTTGACCATTGGGTCAAGTTCATATGTTAAAACCATCAATTACAGTATAAGTCCGACCATTGCATCAAGTGAGCCAAGAAATCATTGGTCTAAGGCTTAATTGATGCTACAAATACAATTCTTAACTCACTATAGGTTGTAGAGACCTGATCCACCATAATTTATGACCATTAAGTCACCATAGGTTGTTAGATCAACACTATATTCATTAATTAGCATCAAATATTAAGCTAATGTCATCATTAATTGATAACTCAGTAGGGTACTTAATGGTTGATCATTAAACTTCTAATTGATCCAAAACCTGACCTAACAGGGTGACCATAGGTTGTCACCACCATCTGAAACCTTTGATCGCAATGATTAGTTGTCATGAAGACAACACCATAGGGTTGTTGCAATGGTACCATAATCGGGTCATGGGTTTATAAAAGGAATCAACTTAAAACCCTAAAATTGACCATTGGTTGATAGGTTCTTAACACCATTGGTTGTCAAACCAACCTGATACAAGTCATATTATGCCTTAGGAATAACGTACACATGATAAGTGGTTCATCTAGAACTGAAATCGGAATAGGGAATATTATAAAAATCGAAATCCAAGCCAAGCATAGCTTTTTAGTGCATGAATCGTCATTTTCAAGCAAGAACATGAGCTAGAAAGCTTATGGCAAGAAATAAACGTGAAGAAAGTTATAAAATTTGCCTATAATGAGAATATGAAATCCCAAATAGAAGAAAACTCGAGCAGGTAGGGTAGAAAATCCAAGCATTAGTTGTGAACTCATCCATCTACCACCTTTCTTCATCAAATGAGCAAACCCTAATCATAAGGAGCAAGAAAGGTAGGGTTTTGGAGCTTTAGAATAATTTATACCATGGAAAAGCAAGGTTCTAACCTGTAGAAAGGTAGGAGGAAGGATAAAAAATAAATAAATGGAGTAAAGAAGGGAATTCTTACTCTTTTAGGTCAAGATCACTAGAAGGAAGCTTTTCAAACCCTAAAAGAAAGTTAATTGCAACCCTAGATTCTTTTTCCAAGAAGATCCCCTCTTTCTTCTTCCTTGGGCAGGAAATTCATAGAAGCACAGAGGGCGAATGAGGTTCATAGAAGGAGGGAGGTGGTGGAGAGAAAATGGCTCGTTTGGGTGCTTAGGGATTAGTATATGAAATTTTAAGAAAAAGAAAAAGAAAAAGTTGAAGTTCCAGTATCTTTCCAAGTATCCATGGCCTTAAACTATTTAGAATATACAAGTACACACATAAGAAGATACCCCACCGTCCATAGAGACGTGATTATCCCTCATTTCTTGAATTTCCAAGAAAAACAAATAATTCATCAGTTGATAGCTACTAAAGGTAGCTCATCCATGAAGGGGTAAACACTAAAATACCCTTGAGGAAAACACCTTCAAACCAAGATTTAAATAGGCGCCCCATGGCTCAAAAAGCTCAAGAATGATGATAGAATATCCAAGGAACATAATTAAAGTGATAAATTGCAAAGAAAACCTCTCAATTGGGTAAATTGTAGAAAACTCTAAAATGTGCATAAAATTGCATAACTTGCTCAAACAATGTCCAAATTGGACCAAATTTGAAACTTAAGCTTGTATTATGATTTCAAAGAATATCAAAAGGTTATATTAGGGTTATAAGAATTCAATTATGATAATTAATCTTATTCAACTCATTAAGAAAGTTTAGGGGTCTTACACTTTGTCTGGCCAATATGGTCATCTTGAAAATGTGTGATGCTTTTACTAATGTTTGAATTCTCCGATCATGAATTAGTGACAAAGGGATTCAACATCCTATTGGTTGTATCCTGGTTTGGAGGGATGACTTTTTTATCATATGATTGATTGTTCTGGGTGGTCTGGATGCCCTTGTTTTTGTCTGTCATGAAGGCAATCTCCTCGATGTTGATAGATGACTTGGGTTGTCATCGACCTCTTGCATGAAGTAAGGCAATGTCATGGGAAAAATTTCCTAAGTTATATCTGAATGATCTTTTGTTATAGGCATGGTACAAGGAACATATGGGTGGGGACCCTTATGCTTAGGGTCAAGATCCCACTGATATAGTACCCTAAATCGACACTCTTCTTCTAACTGAATGTGTATGGCTTTGCATCTCAACTATCGAGTCAATGGTTGACTTTAACAATAACATATTTGGGTTAAGTCCTTTGTAGTGGGCCACAATGTTGCAGGCTTCTAATATGGTGTCCACCTGGTGATCCAAGGTCATGTGTAGTACATGCCATAGAACCCTAAACCAATCCTTTTTGTTTGGGAGGGATTTGGAGGATCTCCATGCATCCTTGTCACCAGGCTCCTAGTCTTCTATCTGGATGGATATTCCTCTCCCATAATTGTTATGTGAGCTGTACATGGTTGTATGGCAGATGATGTATCACCCTGCGTGGGGCACTCAACCGATGCTAGCAATGTAAAGCATCTCTAAGTGAAGCCGAAGGTCATATTCTTCAATGCACGCAATGGAATATGGATTTTAGGCTTGAATAGTGATGATGTCATGGCCTAATTGGTATTTTAGCTTTTGATGTAGCGATAGGGAACTACCTAGTTTTGATGAATCCATGGCCTCCCTAGGAGGTTGAAGGAGGGACTCAACTCCATGATGAGAAACAAGATGGTGAACATATAAGGTCTAATTTGTAGCTTCAACATAATTTTCCTAGATTGTTCTTAATTTCTCTATTGAAGGAGGTTGCTTTATTTTTTGTTAATTGGAGGTCAGAAGGATCCTTCCCCCGACTCATTAGTGTCTTTAAAGGACACACATTGAGGCATGCACCATTGTTGATGAAGTAGGAGGGTATTTTGAGGTTGTTGTATATTACTATGATCAATAAGGGCATGTTGTGATCCCCACATGTTAGGATCTCATCATTGGAGAATGAGATCAAATGTTTGGTCATGATAACCCAATAATAGATTCGAGAGATCTAGGTCGTACATCTCTAGAAATGCATCCCCTTCTAAAGTCTTCATGACTACATCTCAGTGTGTTGGATAGTTTTGCATCTCTTATGCTAGTGACACTTCCACTTCTGGTTCGCTGAGGAACTGAATTGTGTCTAAGCCTTCAGGATATGTCTTCATACAAAGATAAGGCATCGATGGTACGTTCTTGGTATCGATGGATGTTATGGATTCCTTTATGACCCTATAACACCCCATTACTATAATGGAAGTAAAAACAACCATCCAATTTTTTCTTGAGAGTGTCACAACTATGATATGCATAACAATAACAATAGACAAATCCATTAAACACTGTGTATGAATAAAATTCTCATTATTTTCTTAGCAAATTACTTCTATAACATCATCATATACAAAAGAAACTTAATGCAACTTTATAAAAATCTCATCTCAATCTGGGACCATGTAGATGGTGCCTCACCAAGAAATCCTCCTAACTCTTCCCCTAAAAACTATGGCTTGGATGTTCTTTTTGAAGCTTGAAACTTGTGGACATCTCATCTCTAGCCATCCATAAAGGAAAACCTAGCTTAGAGTAAGGTGCATTGAATTCTAATAACTGGAAGGAAAATAATTACATTATAAAACTTAGGAATCTAAAAGTGAAATAAATATTTAATTTTCATTTACATATTTATCTTCTGGTGGAAACTATTATACAATAAGTCTTCATATGTGGCACTGTGTGCCTTCTACAATGCAACACACCTTTTGTGGCATGAAAGCCTTCTGGTGACATTGAGGTGTGTTTTGTTATGTGGCACCAAGTGCCTTCAATGGTGCAATGCGCCATCTATGGCATATAGGCCTTCTATTCTGTGTACTGCAATACTTGTGTTCTGTGAGGACTTATTATATAATATAAACTATGTTATGGTGTCATTTTCTATTCTTTTCTGTTCTTGCTCTATTTTTAATTCTATTTCTATTTTCATTTTGTTTCTATTTTGATTCTATATCTCAACTATTTGAGAGGAATTTTGAAGTATTAATCTATTCTGGAATTCTAAGTTATAAATTCTATTCTAAATTCTAAAACTCAATTAGTAAAGAACTATGATAAGTTTGAAATCTAGATTTTGTATCTGAATCGGATATTTTGAAAGAGATTCTAAATTCCAAATGATAACAAAGAACTAACATACTGAAATAATTTCTCATCATTATAGGCTGAATTCTAATAATTGCATGCTAACTTCAAAGCATTATATTCTATGTTCTAGCAGTTGATTTACTAACTTCTAACAATTATGCAAGAATAACAACTCCAAACTGAGACTTCATAACCTCTAGGTACAAGATTTCTAAGGACATAATTCTATTGTATTGGAAAGTAGTAAACTATAGAAGGATATTAGACCATGCATCTAATGGAAAATTCTTAGAAAGATAATTAGATAACATGAATTCATAGGACATAGCCCACTTACCTATGGTAAGCCAAGTATTATCCAAAAATGTTGTTTCAACTCTCACTTCTACTCTTCTCCTAAAAAGCCAAAGGGTCAATCAATCTCCACGCATTTTTCTTAAAATCCTATCTTTTAGAGTCATGAGGGTTCTCAATTAAGGTTTCTTAGTGCATGTATTTGACCATTGAGTGATATCTCGGATCTTACCCATGATCAAATATTCTAGTGATTACTAGGATGCATTATTTTACCATTTGTTGTAAATGAGTTTTATATGAGTTGGGCTTAGAGTTTTGATCACACACATTTCTTCTCACTTACTTCATTTATCCTTATAACTTTGGTTAAGGGTTTACTTATACTAAACCTTATATGTAGTCATAGAGATATTAGGATTCATGTTAAGTTCTCAAAGGGAATGCATGACTTCTAATTCAAATCTTGTTAGTATCCATACATACGCATTAACTCTACATCCTTATACACAAATTGTCCATATTTTGGATTATACATAATAAAACATCATATTATCTTAACATTATTCATTGAAATCACCTTAACTTCAATCTAGGTGATTGAGATTGGTCTAGCTATTAGGTCATATCACTATATTCTAATCTCAAAGATATGACCAATTAATATTAGTTCAGTCATCATGGTCATATGCTATAGCTAGTATGCATGTACTTGAATATTGAATAAAATATCACCATTAAGGTGATTTTAATAGGAAACATACTTTTATCAAGATATGATTAGAATGCGGTATTTTTCTTCCTAACAAATTATTTTCTAGGGTTTTCTACAGTTCTGATCATTTTAGGCCAACCACTAATAAGATAAAAAATTAAATGAAATAATAAAAAAAGAGCATTAGAACTGGTGGCTCTCCAAAAAAGAAGGTAGTACAGAAGACTAGAATACCTGCTTCCGATATTTGCTAGTGTGAATCTTGCTCATATAAGTTTCTCGAGTAGAGGAACAAGGTCCCCATGTTGATGAAACCTCGAGCACGATCTCAAGGCAAACAGAAAATGAGTATGAACCGATTCAAGTGGAGAGTTCCTCATACTAAACTGAAATGATTTGGTTCCTCATCTGACATCAAATGATGCTCAAGTTTTTGAGATTGACACTTTGGGAAAACCATCAAAATAGGGTATCTACAAAGGGAAATAAGGAGAGGAGGAAAGGAGGGGACTTAGGCCCTCAAAGCCAACCAATGCGAATGGGATCATTAGGTGGAGACAGAGCAGGGCTCAGACAATCAAACAAAGCATAAAATAACCGTCATAGAGTAGATAATAGGAGAGAATGTGAAGGTGGTTCTCAAATTTTACCTCGAGTAAGGACTAGATAGAGGTTGTAATAGCTACAATGTGTCTTCATGAACTACCTCATTGAGTTCCTATGATCTAATCATCACTAGGGACCTCTATCAGTTAGGCTCCAAATGATCATGAGAGTGGGTTTCACGGGAGGCTATTCTAGTGAAATGGGATCAAGACCAAGAATGGGGTTGGGTTCTCTATCATCGCTAGATGATACTAGTATGAGAAATTGAGTAATATGTCATCTAAAGGGAGGACAGAGTAGGGCTTCAGTGGAAGGGAAACAAAGTAGGTCCTAAAGCTTCAGGGGTGGTGTGATTAAATTTGGGCTTAGGGCAAGCTTAGATGAGTAGGGTGAAGCATTCCCAATGCTCATAGTAGAAGGGGAAGCTTTCTCAGGCGGTTTGCAAGTTGGAGACATGGAAGGGTTGGTGGTGAGAGAGGAATTTCTTGTAAAGGAAGAACTAGGGTTCTTGTGATGGCTTAAAAGATTAAAAATAATCTCATGATGCTAGTGGAGAAATCGGTTTCCAAAATGATTTGGTTCTTTGCGAGATAATCATAATCTACTGGTAGAGGGACTCATATTCCCACATGACTAGAGGTTGAAGAAGGGGCAAACAACTATGATTCAAGGACTTGAGTGGCGTCTGCATCTGACAACCCTCATTAAAATCGATTCAGTAGAAAATTAATTAAATTGAAATAAAAGCCTTATTTTGTGAAAAATGTTTACCTAATCAAACCAACTCCAATCAATATCAAATTTTAACCACTTGCCTTTAAAATATTCTAGAAATGTTTATTTTTCATAAAGTTGGCCAGCAAGATTGTTATAATTAAAACAAGATAAAGCTTTGTTATTGAGTAACTAGTTATACAAATACCATTAAATCTTGAAATTTTGTCTATTACTATCTTAATACGTTTTCTTTTAATAGGAAAATTATGTGCATAATAATGACCCAAATTAGACAAAAAGATCTCTTGGTTGTCTGATGACCATGACTATTATGGACTTAAGAAATCATAATAAAGTACTCAAAATTGAGGATTTTATAGACCTCCTCTTCCATAATGTTGGTAGGGACTCCTATGTAGGCAGTTACCTTTTCTTTATCATTGTGGAGGGGCAGTGATATCTTAGGCGATGTAGAGTGCTAGTTGTAAGACCCCTGACCATGCTTAATGTTTTGAATATGCTTAATTACCATAATTGAATTCTTTTAATCTTGATATAACCTTGTTATATGTTTTGGTATCTTATGACAAGCTCCAGTTTCAAATTTGGTCCAATTGGACACTGTTTGTGCAAGTTATGGAATTTTATGCACATTTTGGACTTTTATGCAATTTAGCCAAATCTAAGGTTTACTTGCAATTTTAACATGTATTATAATACTTAGATGTTTCCTTATCGTGCTTGAGCTTTTTGGGCCATGGGGTGCCTACTTGAACCTTGGTTTGGAGGTGTTTGTCTTCAAGGGTATTTTAGGGTTTACCCCTTTATGGATGAGCTACCTTTAGGAGCCATCAACCAATGATTTATTTGATTGGATTAGAAAGCCAACAAATTATGGCTAAGAAGTTTTCCATGAATGGTGGAGTATCTTCTTGTGTGTCTTCTTGTATATCCATAAAAGTTTTAAGGCCATGGACACATGGAGAGCTACCATGACACCTCATGCTTTTCCCTTTCTTTATCCATAAGCTTTATATACCTATCTAGTGATAACCCACTACACTAAATGAGATTATAAAAAAACATAATCGATCACTTATTAATCACATATCCAAAAATATGGGTAAATTAAAATCAATTTCAACGTCAGCACCTGCTCAGAAACATTAGCATCAGAGCCCAACATCTTTCTTATATCCATACTATGCCAAGAATTTGATACAAAATTTTCTATCGTCTTAGCCACAACATATATACACATGAGAAAAATATTCGTATATGACACACAAACAAGCATTAACATTCTAACACAATTTTTATTTGTTTGAAAAACCATATACAAACTTTTCCTGCCCAGACCTGAGAGTACAAGGATGACTCTAGGACATAGTAGACATCTAATAAACTTTCTCAAAGATTCATTGCAGTAATTCTTCTTTACTTCTACGATTCTATTGTCATCATTGTCGATTACCTAAAAAGATGTGGTGAACGACAAGGATGAGACCCATGTCCCTGCAAGAGATATAACCTCCAACAACACTTATTGATTACAACATTTTAAATATTTAAATAGTTTTAAGCAATTTAATCAGATATAACAAATAAGGTTAGAAACACTAACGATTAACAATATACATAAAGGATCTGATAACAATTATCATCATCAAGTTGACTATCGTCATTTGCCTTATTAACCATATAATAGATTCACTAGCATATGCATAACTAGCATAAGCAAGTCTAGTAGCATATTATCTCTATGAACTTGAATAAGTCTAGAATAATAAGCATATCTGACAACATTAGCATGTCTAACCATTTGAACAAATCAATATCATAAGCAGAGATAACAACATAAGCACGAGTATTTGCATAAGCATGATTAGCATCATAGGCACTTCTAATTATAGAGGCATGGCTAGTTTGCTAAACATAACTAACAACATGATTTAGCTAGCATTATAATCATAATCAGCAGTATCAGTATGATATCAACATAAGCATGGCTACTATATGTACACATTTACATTCTTAAGCATATCCACAAGATAAGTATATCTACTATCTCTTAATTGCACTAAGCATCATCTTTATGTAAAGAGAACAAACAAGGGTTATAATCCAATGTGAAATTTCGTGTATAACCCTAAACAGACATGCTATACGGCTATATTACATCTTTTATTATGACCTGGGGAGTTTTAATCGTGCCATACAAAGTCCAACTGACCCCTATGAAGGGATATTCGGTTCTGTACAAGATCTAGGAGTGTCAGTATCCTAATATCTCTTTCCCTCGGTAAGTATGAGTAAAAAGGTAGTGACATAGATGCCAATATAGTGACATATAGTCAAGCTGCTAACCACTAGTCTTCCCTTGGTGCAGGTCACGACACTAGAAACCAGGGTATACAAAACCCTCTAATATGAGGTACAACCACAGTTGTCCTCAATCACATCAAATGTATGAGGCATGACCATAGTCATCCTCCATAACCTGCATTGTGGATGACAAGGATATATCCTCAACTTGCCACCCCCAAATACTCCACAGTATGCTCACCAAGTTTCCCTTAGGAATACTCGTTTCACCATCCAACAAGTTCTGACACTAAAGATGGCTCTACGGCATAGGGCATTACATGATTAGAGTTCCACTTGATTAGTTATTCCAATTGGGAGAATAAAGGCTGCATCAAACAAGTGGGCATACAAACCCTAATTATCTTCTAGGAAGCATATAAGTATCACAAAAAAAGATATAAAATGTGTGAACATAATTTCTCATTTCATCATCACATGGTACTATTCACTTGTCATTCATGAGACCACACTAGACATCATACTATCACAAGATATAAATCCTTTTCACAATATCATAGGGTATCAACCCTTATCAACACAAGAGGATTACACCTCATTCAGGGCTCAAACATGACCAAATGTCATTAAGACCATCATATTATTCCGTGTAAGATCATCATTATCTTTCCATGTCGTACAACAAGGCTCAACAACATCACTTACATATAATACAGCAGATCAACACAATATTGCATTAATGAGCTAGGATATATTCATAAACAATCATAGTAGGGTTATATTAACATTAAGAACATTCCATTATTACATCAAAATGCAAGGAATATAGATACTATTAACCCTCATCATATTCATAATGCACAAGTTTAGCATAAGAAAGTATCAACCATATGACTTTGATAACCACCAATTAACACATTAAGGTTATGATCATATTAAGGAGGTTATTTCACCATCATGTCATCATATAAGAAGGTTAAACATGAATACTCATATTTATCTATTTGCATTAGAGTTAGGTTCAACAAGATAAATTATATTAATGTTACTAAACATCACTCATACCCAAACCCTAACTCACGACATCCCCATTGGATCATGGATGCATAAGGTGAAGCATCACCATCACATTCCATACTATTCTCAAGTATGAACCCACACATAAATTGAGGTGTAACCATTGGGTTATAGCATACTAGGGTTTCAACAACAATAAAAGAGTACTCCATGATTGTATTAATCATTCAAGGACTATTCATACCCAATTACCATCATTTAATTATATTAAAGCTAGGTATAACAAGCTATACCTCATTAGGGTAACCCATTAATTCATTATGGCAATTATAAATCATAATCATATGAGGGGAAGGGTAAGATTACAAGTTTAAGGAATTCAACCATCGAATTCTCATCATTAGAATCATAACATTACACTATATGCTTCACCAAAAAAAAGGAATATTGAGGCATCAACTTTTAACCATTAAATGTTGAAAAGGTAAAGCCATTGGTCATGTACATAAGTAAATATCTTAAACAAACCAACAATGAAGTCATTGAGTTGTGCTCTAGAAAGAGTCACCATCTAACCCTATACATCCCTTGATTAACAACATAAAAAGTTCCATTGAGAGTAGGGTAAAACCCACAAGTAATTGTTTATTTAAAATGAGCCATCAGTAAATGAGCTTCTTAAGTTGATCTCATATAGGAAACCATTTAAATCACTTTATTAGGAACAACATATTACATTTAGGAATCATTCCAATTTATTGTATGAAGAAATGTTATATCATAACCATTAGGTCAAGTTCATATATTAAACCATCAATTGGAGTATAGGTCCAACCATTTCATCAAATGACCCAGGAAACCATTGGTTTAAGGCTTAATCGATGCTACATATACATGATTAACTCACCATAGGTTTTGGATACCTTATCCACCATCACTAGTGACCATTAAGTCATCATAGGTTGTTAAATCAGCACTATATTCATTAATCACCATTGAATATCAAGCTAATGTCACCATTGATTGATAGCATCATTAGGGTACTTAGTTGTTGATCATTAAGCTTATAATTAGGCCAAAACATGACCTATGGGGTGAACGTCAGTTGACACCCTTGGTAACCACCATCAGTTGTCATGAAGACAACATCATAGGGTTGTTGCAATGGTACCACCATCGGGTCATGGGTTTATAGAAGAAATCAACTTAAAACCCTAAAATTGACCATTGGATGATAGGTTCATAGAACCATAGGTTGACAAAACAACCCGATCCAAGTCATATTATACCTTAGGAATCATGTACACATAAATATAGGTTCATCTATAACTTAAATCAGAACATGAAACATTATAAAAACTGAAATCCAAGTCAAGCATAGCTTTTTAGTGAATGGATCATCATTTTCAAGGAAGAACATGAGCTAGCAAGCTTATGGTAAGCAATAAACGTGGAGAAAGTTATAAAACTTTCCTCTAATTATAATATAAGCTCCCAAACAGAAGAAAACACGAGTAGTTAGGGTAGAAAATCCAAGCATAAGCTGTGAACTCGTCCATCTAGCACCTTTCCTCATTAAATGAGCAAACCCTAAGCATATGGAGCAAGAAAGGTAGGGTTTTAGAGATTTAGAGCAATTTCTACCATGGAACAGAAAGGTTCCGACATGGAGAAAGGTAGGAGGAAGTATAGAAAAGAAATAAATGGAGGAAACAATGGGATTATTACTCTTTTAGTTCAAGATCACTAGAAGGAAGCTTTTTAAACCCTAAAAGGAAGTCAATTGCAACCCTAGATCTTTTTCCCCAAGAAGATCCCCACTTTCTTATTCCTTGGACAGGAACTTCTCAGCAGCATATAGGGAGAATGAGGTTCATAGGAGGAGGGAGGTGGTGGATATAAAATGGCTCGTTTGGGTGCTTAGGGATAAGTATATAAAACTTTAAGATAAAGAAAAAGAAAAAGTTGAAGTTCTAATATCTTTCCAAGTGTCCATGGCCTTAAACTATTAAGAATATACAAGCACACACACAAGAAGCTCCCCCACTTTCCATATAGACATGCTTATCTCTCCTTCATCAAATTTCCAAGACAATCAAATAATTCATTAGTTGATAGCTACTAAAGGTAGCTCATCCATGAAGGGATAAACCCTAAAATACCCTTGGAGAAAATACCTTCAAACCAATGTTTAACTAGGAGCCCCATGGATAAAAAAGATCAAGAATGATAATATAACATATAATAAATATAATTCAAGTGACAAATTGCAAAGCAAAACCCTCGATTGGGTAAATTGCAGAAAAGTCCAAAGTCCACATAAAATTGCATAACTTTCTCAAACAGTGTCCAAATTGGACCAAATTTGAAACTTAAGTTTGTATTAATATTTAAAAGCATATCACAAGGTTATATTAGGGTTCTCAGAATTTAATTATGGTAATTAAGTTTATTCAACACTTTAAGCAAGTTAAGAGGCCTTACAACTATAAACTCCTAACAGGGATTTCTCCCCCGAAATCCAAGGTAAACAAAGACATATACTTCTCATGGACCTCATAGATAGTCTTCCACATGGTGACTTTCATATCATGATGATGTCACATTATTATCATAGAATTCATATTCTTTTCCCTCAACTTCTGCATGTGTAATCTTTGTTCATCATAGGAATGTTGTACCACCTGTACAGGTCTGGTAGTACCTTTCAACTTTGGGACTCTATAGTCATCTAAAATATTCTATATATTATATAAAACATCACTCAGAGGAAATACTCACTGTCTCTTACCAAACATAGAACAACATGCATCTCTTATCATATGTAACTTTTACAAGGTTTCATCTCTATGCTCCTTTGATGGTTGTTGTAGTTAACCACTTAATCAACCAGGTAGGCATCTCCTAATTTTCAAGAACTATGAGGCATATGTTTTTAGAGGATTCTCTAATCATCTCAATGGTGAACTGACCATCTATTTGGTTGAAGAATCATACACTAGTTTATAACCATTAACAAATATAACTTCCTGATTGACCTTGTTAGGGGTAGAACAACAACATTGTCTTCATCTTATCTGGATTCCCACAACCCACTTAATAGTGGTATCATAACTCCAAGAGGATACTTTAGTTAACCACAACTCACTCTTTCTAGACTTGCCATACATAAGTACAATTGCTTCATTATTCTTAAGGTTGAACAAAGATATTGACCATGTTACTGACCATCTCTGCAATACTTTGAGATGTCATCATTCAAAGCTTGCTACAACTTGTAAGACATGACCTAAACACTTTGTTCCTCCTATTCATTAATTCTATTGGTACATTGGTTAGTCTAAAGGACATAACCATAAACTCATCACGATCACGTAACTTATGTCATCCACTCTAACTCTTATGCATTAATATTTGATCCTAGGTTTATCTTAAAGGAACACGGTAGCACATGTCTACTGATCAACAAACCATCTATCCTTGATAGTGGTCTTGTCTAGCTAACACTGAACCATACACAACATTTTAGAATCACTTTTGTTTTTCCTTCCAAACAACATTTAGAGGGTCATCATCAACTCTATTTCTCTCTTAAGGGAGATGAATACTTGTAATGTTTATTTAATAAACATCCCCAACCTTTACATACATCCCATACTGTTGATACATCTTGGATACTAGGATTCATTACTTTGGTATCCACCTCATGTTCTATAAGGAACTCACATCCTTATCTCATCTACTCTTACCAACATAAAAAAATTCAAGACATATAAGAGGAGTCTTCCTAATTATTCGAAGGCTACAAACTTTATGATCTTGGAACCATAGTCCAAGAAACCTTATGCTATAAAAAGTTGTCAACCCTCATGTTTACAACCAATCCACACATACCAAGTGGCAATGATCCACTTGAAAGTTGTGCCCTAGAAAGGAAATATGTAAAGGGAAACACACTTCCCACATCATAGCAGCATTGTTCAAGGGTCACTAGTAAAAAAGTAACCAATTCTATTTTCATTATGCAGGTTACAACTTCTTATGTATCATTTTACCTTTTTCATTTTGGGTTCCTTGCCATTAGCATAGGAATCATCATGATTAACATATCTCATTACTCCTTCCTTTATGACTATTTATCACACTTGGGTATGTTATCTTATTTTATTATGTTTTTTAACCATTTATCGATAGGTAAATTATCATATTCCACATTTTCTTCATTAAACCGGGATCATCTCCCTTAATTTCTTTCATATGCCATGATGATTTTACATTAACATTTTCTTACGCACATAGGTTGGTCTGAGATTAACTCAGGTTCCACCTTATTTCTTTGTCATTGTTCCCATTCATCTTTTCATTTTATACTTATCATAGGAGTTCTCTCCATCTTATGTGAATTTCATACCTTGAATCACTTTATAAGCACAAACTTATATATCTTTTACTTTATTATCTTCTTGAATTTTATCTTCAAGAACTCCTCTTTTGATTATTTGGATTCAGATGTAAATTTCATGGTGTTGTATCTTTCTCTTATAGTTACCAACAATTCAAGTTTTGATAGATAATGATTACATTCTCATCTTCTCTTGAGGTAATATTGAGTTATCTGCACCATGATTTTTGATTCATTATGCTCTTTAGACTGTTTCAAAATGACTACTTGATCAGAGTAATAAAAAAGATAACAATCGAAGAGTTCTGTACTTACCTTTTCTTTAATATTGTATACCTGGCCAGGGCACCCAAGCACTGAGATTAGGAAGTATGCACCATGTTTTTGTGTCACGTTCCTAACTTAGACATCATCCTAGTCTTAAGTCCTAGTGTCCCTGTAGACTCAGTGAATCTAAAGCTCTGATAGCAACTTGGAAGAACCTGTTACACTAAATGAGATTACTCTAAACACAAAACACAATCGATACTAATTAATTACACACCCAAAAATATGGGTAAATTAAAATCAATTTCAACGTCAGCACTTGCTAAGAAACATTTGCTTAAGAGCCCAACATCTTTCTTATATCCATACTATGCCAAGAATTTGATAGAAAGTGTTCTCTCATCTTAGCCACAACATATATACACAGGAGAACAAAATTTGTATATGCTACACAAACAAGCATTAACATGCTAACAAAATTTCGATTTGTTTGAAAGACCAAATACAAACTTTTCCTGCCCAGACCTTAGAGTACAAGGATGACTCTAGGACATAGTAGACATCTAATCAACTTTCTCAAAGATTCATTATTTTACTTCCTCTTTACTTTAACGGTTCTGTTGTCATCACTATCGATTACCTAAAAATATGTGGCGAACTACAAGGGTGAGACCCATGTCCCAACAAGAGATATAACCTCCAACAACGCTTAATGATTACAACATTTTAAAGAATTAAATAGTTGTAAGTAATTTAATCAGATATAACATATATGGTCAGAAACATTGATGATTAACAATATACATAAAGGAGATGATAACAATTATCATCATCATGTTGAATATCGTCATTTTCCTTATTAACTGTATAAGAGATTCAGTAGCATAAGCAAGTCTGGTAGAATATTATCTCTATTAACATGAATACGTTTAACATCATAAGCATATCTAACAACATTAGCATGTCTAACAGTTTGAACAGATCAATATCATAAGTAGAGCTAACAACATAAGCACTGAGTATTTGCATAAACATGATTAGCAGTATAGGCATTTCTAATTACAGAGGCATGGCTAGCATGCTAAACATAACTAACAACATGATATAGCTAGCATCATAATTATAATCAGCAGTAGTAGTATAGATATCAACATAAGCATGGCTACTATATGTACACATTTACAATCTTAAGCATATCCACAACATAAGTATATCTACTATCTCTTAATTGCACTAAGCATCATCTTTATGTAAAGAGAACAAACAAGGGTTATCATCTAATGTGAAACATCATATATAACCCTAAACATATATGCTATACGGATGTATTACATCTTTAACTATGCCATAGGGAATTTGAATCATACCATCCAAAGTCCAACATACCCCTTTGAAGTGCTATTTGGTTTTGTACAAGATCGAGGAGCGCCAGTATCCTAAGATCTATTCCCCTTTGTTAGTATGAGTAAAAAGGTAGTGAAATATCTGTCAAAGCTGCCACTATAGTGACATATAGTCAAGCTACTAACCACTAGTCTACCCTTAGTACATGTCACGACACTAGAAACTAGGGTATATAAAATCCTCAAATTTGAGGTACAACCGTAGTTGTCCTCAATCACATCAAATGTCTGAGGCATGGCCATATCCATCCTCCATAACCTGAATTGTAGATGAAAAGGATATATCCTCAACTTTCCACCCCCACATACTCAATAGTAGTTTCCCTTAGGAATACTCATTTCACCATCCAACAAGTTCTGACACTAAAGATGGCTCTACGACACAAGGCACTACATGATTAGAGTTCCACTTGATTAGTTATGAAAATTGGGTGAATTAAGGTTGCATCAAAAAGGTGGACATACAATCCCTAATTCTCGTCTAGGAAGCATATAAGTATAACAAATTCAAAAGATATAAAATGTGTGAACATAATTTCTCATTTCATCATCACATGATACTATTCACTTGCCATTCATGAAACCACACTAGTCATCATACTATCACAAGATATAAATCATTTACACAATATCAAAGGGTATCAACCCTTATCAACACAAGAGGATTACACCTGATTTAGGGCTCAAGCATGCCCAAAGGTCATTAAGACCATAATACTATTCCCTATAAGATCATCATTATCTTTCCATGCCTCATAACAAGGCTCCACAACATTACTTACATATAATACACCAGATCAACACAATATTGCATTAATGAGCTAGGAGATATTCATAAACAGTCATAGAAGTATTATATTAACATTAAGAACATTCCTTTATTACATCAACATGCAAGGAATCTAGATATGATTAACCCTCATCATATTCATAAAGCACAAGTTTAGCAAAAGAAAGTATCAACCATGTGGCTTTGATAACCACCAATTAACACATTAAGGTTATGATCATATTAAGGAGGTTATTTTACCATCATGCCATCATATAAGAAGGTTAAACATGAATACTCATCTTTATCTATTTTCATTAGAGTTAGGTTGAACAAGATATTTTATATTAATGTTACTAAACATCACTCATACCCAAACCCTAACTCACGACATCCCCATTGGATCATGGATGTATAAGGTGAATCATCACCATCACATTCCACACTATTATCAAGTATGAACCCACACATAAATCAAGGTGTAACCATTGGGTTATAGCATACTAGGGTTTCAACAAAAATAAGATAATACTCCATGATTGTATTTATCATTCAAGGACTATTCATACCCAATTACCATCATTTAATTATATTAAAGCTAGGTATAACAAGCTATACCTCATTAGGGTCACCCATCAATTCAATTATGGTGATTATAAATCATAATCATACAAGGGAAAGGTTAAGAATACAAGTTTAAGGCATTGAACCATCAAATTTTCATCATTAGAATCATAACATTACACTATACACTCCACCCAAAATAATGGGAATATTGAGGCATCAACTTTTAACCATTAAATGTTTAAAAGGTAAAGCCATTGGTCGCTTACAAAAGTAAACATATTGAAAAAACCACCTATGAAGTAATTGAGTTGTTCTCTAGAAAGAGTCACCATATAATCCTAGACATCCCTTGATTAACAACATAAAACGTTCCATTGAGAGTAGGGTAAAACCCACAAGTGATTGTTTATTTAAAACGAGCCATCAATAAATGAGCTTCTTAAGTTTATCGCATATAGGAAACCATTTAAATCACTTTATTAGGACCAACATATTACATTTAGGAATCATTCTGATTTATTGGATGAAGAAACATTAGATCATAACCATTAGGTCAAGTTCATATATTAAAACCATCAATTGGAGTATAATTCCGACCATTTCATCAAATGACCCAAGAAACCATTGGTTTCCGGATTAATTGATGCTAAATTTACATGATTAACTCACCATAGGTTGTGGAGACCTTATCAACCATCACTAGTGACCATTAAGTCACCATAGGTTGTTAAATTAGCACTATATTCATTAATCACCATCGAATATCAAACTAATATCACCATTGATAGATAGCATCATTAGGGTACTTAGTTGTTGATCATTAAGCTTATAATTAGGCCTAAAAAATGACCTAAGGGGTAAACGTCAGTTGACACCCTTGGTCACCGCCATTAGTTGTCATGAAGACAACACCATAGGGTTGTTGCAATGGTACCACCATTGGGTCGTGGGTTTATAAAAGAAATTAGCTTAAAACCCTAAAATTGGCCATTGGATGATAGGTGTGTAGCACCATAGGTTGTCAAACCAACCTGATACCAGTCATATTATACCTTAGGAAGAACATACACATGAATATAGTTTCATCTAGAACTGAAATCAGAACAGGGAACATTATAAAAATCGAAATCCAAGTCAAGCATAGCTTTTTAGTGCATGGATCATCATTTTCAAGCAAGAACATGAGCTACCAAACTTATGTTAAGCAATTAACGTGGAGCATGTTATAAAACTTGCCTCTTATTAGAAGATAAACTCCCAAACAGAAGAAAACACGAGCAGGTAGGGTAGAAAATCCAGAAATAAGTTGTGAACTCGTCCATCTAGCACCTTTCTTCGTCAAATGAGCAAACCCTAAGCATATGGAGCAAGAAAGGTAGGGATTTAGAGCTTTATAGCAATTTCTACCATGGGACAACAAGGTTCCGACCTGGAGAAAGGTAGGAGGAAGTATAACAAAGAAATAAATGGAGGAAAGAAGGGGATTCTTACTCTTTTAGGTCAAGATTACTAGAAGGAAGGTTTTTAAACCCTAAAAGGCAGTCAATTGCAACCTAGAGATTTTTCCCCAAGAAGATCGCCACTTTCTTCTTCCTTGGATAGGTACTTCACAGTATCACAGAGGGAGAACTAGGTTCACAAGAGGAGGGAAGTGGTGGAGAGAAAATTGCTCATTTGGGTGCTTAGGGATAAATATATAAAACTTTAAGATAAAGAAAAAGAAAAGAAAAAGTTGAAGTTCTAGTATCTTTCCAAGTGTCCATGGCCTAAAACTATTAATAATATACAAGCACACACACAAGAAGCTCCCACACCATCCATATAGACCTGCTTATCTCTCCTTTGTTGAATTTCCAAGCCAATCAAATGATTCATTACTTGAGAGCTACTAAAGGTAGCTCATCCGTGAAGGGGTAAACCCTAAAATACCCTTGGAGAAAACACCTTAAAACCAAGATTTACCTAGGAGACACATGGATAAAAAAAGATTAATAATGATAATAAAACATCTAAGAAACATAATTCATGTGACAAATTGCGAAGAAAATCCCTCGATTGGGTAAATTGTAGAAAAGTCCAAAATGTACATAAAATTGCATATTAAGCTTGTATTAAGATTTAAAAGGATATCAAAAGTTTAGATTAAGGTAATTAATCTTATTAAACTCTTGAAATAAGTTCAGGGGCCTTACATATCCTTTAGCTAAAAAATGAAACCTTCAGACTCTTATCTCTTCCCTCCTCTCTAGAACTTTGTCTTTCACCTTCTTGGGGGTGAATAGAGTGCCCAAGGTAGAATAAGATATCCGTCCTTCTTGTTGGAGCATCTAGGGTTTGAATCTACCCTTATCTAGGGTTAGCAAACCTTCATTTTAGTGGTCTTGACCTAAACTAGTAAGTATCTCCTTCTCTCCTTCATTTCTTTTTCTGTTCCTCTTCCTCCCGCTTTCTTCCTAGAAGGAAGCTTGTTGTTCCATGGTAAATCTTTCTCTAAATTGCAATGAACTTATCTTTCTTTCTCCCTTCACCTAGGGTTTACTTCCTTTCTTGGAAGAGAATCTTACTTGGCCGAATTCAGACCTAAGGTTGGGGTTTTCACCTTCTTTGCTCAAGTTTTCTTGCTTCTTGGACTACGATCTTCTTCCTAGAGGTGAGTCTTATAACCCTCTTCACTTTTATTGCTCACTACAAGCTTGATTACTCATGTTCTTTCTCTAAAATGAAGATCTATGCATATAAAAGCTATTTTTGCTCAAGATTTTGATTTTTAAGGTGGTCCTTGATTAATATCCAAATCTATATGAACCTAAAATCATGTGCATGACCTTCCGGAGGTAGAGGAAGATTTTGATCAACCCCACATGGAAATATTTGGTGTAAGTACCTATCAAAATATGGCTTAAACTAAGTGTTTTAGGCTGATTTTCAACTTTACACATGGACCGATGGATGCCTTTATATTAGAATAAATGGAGATTCCTTTGTGGCAACTGATGATGATGACAAATGGTGTCAATCGAATGGTCACACCTTAGGTTAGTTCTAGAATCTTTTGGAAGCTGAATGATCAATGGTTTAGTTCCCTAAAGATGGCATGAACCAATAGCAATTTTTAGTATAACATCTGATGGAGTTCAATGATGGTAGTATTGACCCCAACATTCGTTGGTGACATAATGTGTCACAACCAAAGTTGGTTAAGGTTACCACACAAGGGTGTAACTAGATATCATGAATTGATTCAATTAGGACCTAAACCGATGGTTTCTCTGGTTACATGATCTGAGGGTTAAACCTACATATCAACTGATAGTTTTGAAATATTAAACATTATCCAATGGTTGTGAATGGATGCTTCAACATCCAATGGTTGTGAATGGAGGTTTCAACATCCAATGGTTGTGAATGAAGTCTATAGTATAATGTTTTGGTTCTAATGATGAGAATTCAATGGTCAATACCCTTAAATTTGTAGTCATACCTTTGCCCTTGGGTGGATATAATTGATGATCAACATAATGAGTTAATGGGTAAACCTAATGAAGTATATCTTGTTACACCTAATGCTAATGTAGCTAAGTGATGGTCATTGATTATGAATAGCCCCCTTGAATGGTTAATAAAATAATAGAGTAATCTCTTATAGTGGTTGAAACTCTGGTATACTATAAATTTGATGGTTTCACCTTGAGTTATGCTTGGATCCATCCTTGAGGATAGTATGGAATTTGATGGTGATGCTTCACCTTGTGTATCCATGATCCGATGGGGATGCCATGAGTTAAGGTTTGGGTATGAATGTTGATTTATAGCATCAATATGACTTATCTTATTATTCCTAACCCTAATACCTTTAGGTGATGGTGATTAAACATGATTAGCCTCACGTTAATGATTAATATGATAATGGAGTATTCTGTCATTATTGTTGAAACCCAGGCATGTTGTAAATATTATGGTTACACCTTGAGTTATGCATGGATCCATACTTGAGGAAGGTATGGAAGGTGATGGTGATGCTTTATCTTATGCATCCATGACTGTGTGGGGATGCCATGAGTTAGGGTTTGTGTATGAGTGATAAACTATAACTTCAATGTAATATAAACCTAACCCTAATGCAAATGGATGATAATGGTCAGTTATGTTATCCTTTCTTGAATGATTAATATAGTGATGGAATATCCTTCCTAATGATTGATTGTAACTCTAATGTGTTAATTGGTGGTCATCATCTTTTTATGTTTTATGTTTTTGTATGATGAACTTGTACACTATAAGTGTGATGATATCCAATCATATCTAGAATCCTTATATGTTGATATAATAAAAGTATGCTCTTAGTCACTAAGATAACCTTGAAATGTTATCTTGTGAACATCTTTTAGTTCTTTAATGCAATATTGTGCTGAGCTCGTATATTACATGTGTGGTGATGCTTGATGAAGCCTTGTTATAAGTCATGGAAAGATAATGATGAACGTGTAGGGAATGATGTGATGGTCTTACTGACCTTTGAGCATGTTGCACCCTGAATGAGGTATAATCCTCTTATGATTGACAAGGGTCGATACCCTTGGATAATGTGATAAGGATTTATATCCCGTGGTGATTATGTAATGATGAGTATGGTCTTATGAATGGCAAGTGAATAATACCATATGAAGTTGAGATGAGAAATTATATCTCACACATTTTATATCTTTTAAAGTTTTTATATAGCAATGCTTGCTAGAAGTGAATTAGGGTTTGTATGTCCACTTGTTTGATGTAGCCTTCATTCATCCAATTAAAAATAACCAATCAAGTGAAACCCTAATCATGTAGTGCCTTGTGCCATAGATCCATATAAGTGTTAGAACTTGCCAGATGGTGAAACAAGTGTACCTAAGGGAAACTTGGAACACGTACTATTAAGTACTCATGTCCTTGTCATCCCGAACCCAAGATTTTAGGGAGGATGAATGTGGTCATGCCTATCCCTCTTTTTGAGAATGGCTATCGTCTATCTCGGTGATTATATATGTGATGAGATTGGAGGACAACTATGGTTGTACCTCAGATGATAGGGTTGCGTACCCACCTCCTTTCTCTAGCGTCGTAACCTGTAACAAAGATGGATTAGGCTATTAGCAGCTTGACCTGATGTGTCACTATGGAGGACCCATACTCACCGGGGGCAGAGAAGATATTAGGAGTCCAACTCTTCCTAGATCTTGTATGACACTGATTTTGACTTAGCAGTGGTCAGTTGGAATTTGAGTGGTATCCTCAAATTCCTCAAGGCTTAATAAAAGATGCAATATAGCTGTGTAGCATATCTATTTAGGGATATACACAACACTGCATATTGGATGATAGCCCTTGTTTGTTCTCTATACATAAACATGATGCTTAGTGTAATTAAGAGATAGTAGATATGCTTATGTTGTGGATATTCTCATATTGACAGTCATGTTATGAAGATAGTTTTTCTTTTGTTGTTAGCTCTACTTATGATGTAGATCTGATCAACCTATTAGACATGCTAATATTGATAGCTATGCCTATGATGCTAGACTTATTCATGATGATAGAGATGTTATGCTACTAAACTTGCTTATGATTCTAGCCATGCTTATGCCATTAGACTTCTTATACTATTATAGCAAGGTATACATTGAAAATTAGGCTAGTGGTGATAGTTGATATCTGATCCTTTATGTATTTGGTTAATAATGCATGTTGTTAATTTTATTTGATTAATCTACCTGATCTACTTAAGATATTTAATTGCTTAATGTATTGTAATCAATAAGTAGTGTTGAGAGTTATATCTCTCGTTGGGACATGGGTCTCACATTTGGGTCACCACATCTTTTTAGGTGATCGGCAATAGCTGCAACATACCCGTGTCAACAAGGATAGTAGAGAATTTTATTTAGATATCTAGTGTATCCTAGAAGGTGTCCATGTACTCTCAAGTCTGAGTGGGAAAGTTTGTATACAATGTTTTAATCGAATTAGGCTTTTGTTAGCATATTGATGCTTATTTATGTGGCATATATGGATAACATTATCCTGTGTATATATGTTGTAGCTAAGGCCATGGAACAAATTGTATCAGATTCTTGGCATAGTATGAATATAAGTAAGATGTTTGGCTTCAAGGAAATATTTTTGAGCATGTTGGTGATGTTGAAATCAATTTTAATTAGCCCCTTTCTTTGTTATGTGATTAATTAGTGATTGATCATGTTTTATGTTTTGAGTAACCTCGATTAGTGTGACAGGTTCTTACACTAGTCACCCTTTTTTGAGACATGTGAAATGGTTTTGGATGATATGACAACTGTAGCGAGGGAGATTGTAGGGACTGATGTCTTTGGGACCCACACCTTATACACTTTGGCATTGGATTTGCCTTTGTTACATTGACTAGTTGTGCCTTCTACCCTTAGCAGACCCCTGGTATGATGATCTACTGCACTTTCTATCTGTTGCATGTGCTTGATGTGCCAACTGACTATTGGACACTTACCAAAATTATTGGCTTCTGCTCCCAGACCGAGGCAATGATCTGAGTATTTTGCAACTAGTTCTTTATTGCTTGTTTCAATGGAATGATGAGTCTACAGAATGGATCTTCTAGTGAAGAGATCAAGACCACCACATTGAATGATGAAGGTGTTCTTTTGAGACAACAATGTGGATCTCCCCAACATCTATTAGATCTTGTAAGGCATGTTTGAGCTCAATGCAATCATGCTTCTTGTGAACCTTTGTACGACAGAAGTCACAAAAGGCATTGGAGTTATAATTCTTTGGAAAGGGGTCCAGTGGATCCCTTATAACTAGATACTTGAGCAGATTCTTGAGATTTGATAGGATAGTGCTAAGAGAATCTCCCAAGGGAGTGTGCTTCATGTTTGGTTAGGAAGGGTTGTATGCATAAGGAGTGATAGTTGCTGGCTCAGCATAAGATGTCACACTACTTGCTCTAGGAGGAGTGTTTGTGACTGTCTGCTGCCTTGGTGGCTAGAAAGGCGACGGTGTGCACCCATAGTAGTTTTTAGCGGCCATGCTTACTATGGAGGCATGTATTGAGGTTCATAATAGGATGGCATCACAATAGCATATTGTTTCTAAGATGATGAGCATGGACTGCCTGTGTTGTTGATGCATATGCTGAAGAGACTTGTATGGATGGAGAATATAGCTTACCCATTCAAGTAGGGACAAGTGCAACACTTACTGTGGCATCTAATTTCTTTGATTTTTCCCATTTGGACTTGTGATTAGTCATTAAGGAGGTAAGGATGGCTTGAAAGTGAGGCCTATGTTTTGATAGACCCCTCTTGATTATAACTTTGATCCACACACCCTCTTGTATGACCTCTGGGAAGGTATTATACCTTCATAAAGATAAGAGAGTAGTGAGAGTTAGCATGGATGTTGTGATCACTATGTCCAAGGCCTCCTTATCTGTAGGGTTAAACTCTATTTGAGCAGTAAGCTCCTTTCATTGTCAAACAATCTCAAAAAAACTTTTTCCCATTTTCTGCTACAGTGCTTCCAAATCCTCCTTGGTTGGAATTTGGTCTAGATTCCATGTATACTGATTGATAAACCTTTCAGCCATATTGGCCCGTGTGGTGGTGGCAGTCATGTTCGATTTGTTGTACTAGGCCAACACGAGACCAATCAAGGTCCATATAAAATAGTGTATCAGTACCTTGTTGTCATTATGGACTTCCACCATATTTGAGCAATAAAGCCTTGATGTGAGCCATGGGATTCCCCTTTCATGAGTATTCATGGAATTTATCCATGTTGAAGTTGTCAGGAAGCTTGACATATAGGGTGTGGTAGATATCACTGAACATTTTCCCGCTATCTTTCTTTCCCTCTAGTAGTTTGATTTTGTTGTATGATCTTGAGCAAAAAGGGATATGTGAAAGCTAGTTCATGTGCAATTTCTTCCTGACATATGACCACCATGGGTATAACTAGAAATTTTATTGTCATCATTGGGACCATATATCGGGGGTGGGGATCCATACCCTCCCCTTATGTATGGGTTGTACTGGGAGTGATGTGGTGGATACATAGAATGTAGGATGGGTATGGGTCCTCAGCCATTATGTATAGTATATGACCCTTTTTGACAGTGTTGGTCTTCTCAGCCCCTTGGAATTCTCCCTTTGTGGCTACAACTTCATCTTCCTTCTTCTTCCCTTTGCTTTCTTCATTAGGATTCAAGAAGGTCGTCACTACCTCTTGAGGTATCAGACTGACCTAGTGTTTCCAAATGGGGGACTGTAATAGAACCCCAATTGGAATGCTTCAGGATGAGGCTAGCAAAAACTTACACATGTTGTATGGTAAGAATAGCATGGATGACACAACATGTGCATCTCCTTGCCTGATGAACCTTAATTTTCCACCCTCTTTGTTACAACCCCAATTTTGCATGTGTTTTCATAATTGAAATATAAAGATTTTGTGAATTTGGACTTAATTGAAAAGATTGTATGCTTTGCTTCAAAGAAGGAATTTCTTTGCAAATATCCCTTTTGATAGGAATTTCGTGATTCCTATTATTAGATTAATCCATTAATGGATATAAAAGAGAAAAAAATAGGAAAATTCCAAATAATGGAAAAAGATAAAAGATAATGGATATTAAGCAAAGTATTTATAAGAAATACTTGGAAATATCTAGAAAGTGGCATTAATGGACATAATTGAGTAAAATTCGTTTACATGTGATTTCTAATAAAAGAAATAGGAAAAGAGGAGAGGAAATGAAAAATAATGGGAAATCCTTGCAAAAGAATATCTTAATAAAGAAATAAGAAAGATAATGTGAAATAAAGGATGCAGATGCATCTAGAAGGATAATAAGTATCCTTAAAAAGGAATTTCGAAATAATAGAATTTCTTGAGGTCTAAGGAGTCCCAATGAATAAGAAGACAGAGAAAATACAAATAATAAGAGGATAAGGTGATATACATAATTAATGACTTTTTGATAATATCAAAAAGAAGTATTGTTTGTTTTAAGAGAGAAGAATTTAAATGGCTAATGGATTAAAATCCAAGCACAAAGATGATGAAATAAATAATTTTTGACTTCCTAATAACTAAGGAATATGAATAATTAAGGAAGGAAATAGACAAGAAGTCTTTGTACAACAACAATACAAGAAAAGAAATTTTTAGGGGACCAAGTTTTCCTAAGAACAAGAACATCCCTTGTTATTTCTTCGTACCCCCTCATATCCATTAGAGTTTCCTCCAAGGCATGTATATATATAGATATAGGAACCCTTGAAAAGGACCCAGACTTCTCATCAGTCCCGGTTGTCCATGGGAAGCCCAGAAAGGAAGGCTCCTTCATAGTAATGCTTCCTTGCTCATGTTCTTCCTATCTTCACCTAATTGTGCCATAAGATAATATAGATATGAAGTCGGTATAGAATCATGGTTTATAGAGCCGAGTTGAGATCGCTAAAACATGGCCTCACTTTCCTCCTTCCTCCCTTCTCGTAGGCGCGGTGAGGGTCAAGACCTGCTCATAGCAGAATTGGTTCCAGCCACCTTGGCTTTTCCCTGCAACCGCTAGTGCTGAGCAAGGAGAGCGGGGTCTCTCTGGCCCTTGCAAAGACTATGTAGGAAGGCGCAGCGGAAGGGGTTAGCAATCAGACGAGTCGGGAAGTAGCAATGTCGTACCTTGCAGAATCAAGGGAGTCTGATCAGTAGGGTTTTCCTGAGGAAGAAGATGACTAGAAGTTCAGAACCCGACTGTCAGGGTTGGTTCAGCTTCGGTAGGGGTCTGTGGAAGTGCAACCACCTTTCCCTGGTTGCCTCGCATAGCCAACGCCCAAAGGACGGAAGCCTGCACGCGACAGTCATCGCTACAGTAGGCTGTCACGAGGAAGGGGGAGACAGAGTGAAAGGACGTGATGGTCCTTGAGGCTGCACGTTACCCATAAGGGTAAAAAGGTAATTTGATTATCTTATTTAGTCAGCCCACCTATAAACGAATATATGATGAAAACTGATGTGTCAAGTTCTGATTGGTCAGAATATAATTTTCTTGCAAAAATCTTAACTCAAAATTGGTAACTCTGATGGAACCAAACAATATATGCTTTTTGCTCAGAAAAATGAGAGGAATTCATTAAAAATGGTTTTAGAGGCTAATTCCTTTTGCAATTCGAAAAGTGATGGAAGTTATCAACTTTAATGATTTAATGATTAAGAAACCCTTTATCGATGATTAATGTGTTTAGTAGGGTTTAATGGATGATTAAAGTTGATATTAACATGTTGATTTTAAAAAGGTATATTGAGAATAAAGTGATGAACTTTGCACATAATTGGTTTAATTTAGAAATTCATGTGCGTAAATATGCTTTAATGGGCCTTGAAATCCCAATATTAGTAAAAGTGACTCATAATGGTTTTAATTGTTCAAATTCATGATTAAAGTCGAGATATGATAATTCTAAGCTATTTTGAGTATAAAGGTTCCTCATTGTGGATAAATACCTTTAATGTAGTAATTAGGGTTTTCTAATAGATAAAGGCGGAATTAATGAGTTCATATGTGAATTAGATTATAATGAACTAGGAGTTGTTAATCTGGAAGGAACCAAATATGATAAATGAGCATAATGAACTTGTCATGGATTAAAAGGATAAAGATGGTAGTTTTAATGTAAAGGAGGCTTAATGGACCTAATTGATGGATAATGATGCCTTTAATCCAAAAAATAAGGTTATATGTTGTTAAAAGGATAACCTTAATATCTTTGGTGATGAATAGATGAGATAATTAGGGTTTGTGATTAATTGTATAAAATTAGGGTTTAAAATAGTAAAAGATAAAGTGAAACCCTAATTGCAATGGAAACCCTAAAAGTGGACTAGAAACCCTAGGAAGCAAGCTAGATCTTGATGGCATGATTAATAATAGGAAATTGTATGCATATTTCAGGATCTCATAATGTGCTTTCTTATTTGGATTTCTTTGTTGGATATTTCTATCTCAAATCTTCCTGACAGGTATGTGGTTACGCTTATGAATATCTCGAATTAGTTTTTAGAGGTTTTCCGAAGTTTTCCTCGATGACTTGAATTAAACTGTTGGATGAATTTAATGCATGAAAACTATAATGTGGATATAACTATCACTTAAGATATGTGTCTACTAGCTCAGATCCTAGTCCCCTCTGTGGCTTAATGGTTTGACCTAGTACATGGCTACCTATGGGGTAGGTCCATCAGGTCATTGGATGACTTAGTACATGGCTACCAATGGGGTAGGTCCATCAAGTCACCTTGAGTCGGGGATTGGGCTACCCTTGGGTAGGGCCATGCGACTCTATAACACTAAGTTTTGGCTATCTGTGAGGTAGGACCATGGGGGTAAGGATCTACCATAGAGAGAGGTAGTATCCAAGTCCACTGTAGGGATAGCATAGAGATAGGGGATAGGTAAGGATTGAGTAGTATTGCTTGAGACGTAATCTTGGTTGTTAAATGATAATTGGTTGATTATATTGTTATCATAGTTGCACGATTATTGTTTCCCCCACATACCAGCTTTATGCTGACCGACGTTTTGTTTGTCGGCATTTTAGGTATAAGTGAAAATAATAAACAGTAAAGTGGCATATGTGGGATTAAATGAGGATTAACGATCAAGGAGGATTAGTTAGAATATTCTCTCATATGGATAGAAGATTAGTAATCCAAGTTTTTTCAAAGGTATGCAAAAAGTTTTAATTTATACCAGATTTTAGTATAGTTGGTAGAATTTGATAATTGTTATTGATTATTTGTCGAACGTTTGATTCGGAAATGGGGATAACGGCTCTGACCTCTTGGTCTCCCTTAATTGGGGGTTACTGGGAGGAAGGGTCATTACACTCTTGTATATGCTGATCTAAGTGGAGGTGAAAAAGGCATATTGGAATATTGCTCTTGTGGATGTCCCTGAATGGTTGTTGCTTCAAGAATGATGACCCTTCCTTACATTTCCCCACCTCTTCTAAATCATCTTCTTTGTCATGAATGGCATCCCATTTGGTTCTATCATCAGATTGACAATATGTAATGTTGTTCTTGGCCATTTGCACTGATTGTTGGCAACTGGGTGAGGTATGGGATTCTTTCTCTTCATGTGATGTAATGAAATTAACACTACCAGAATTCAAAAGTAGGGCATAACTTTGTGAGAAAATATTACATGCTTTGGGATGGGTCCCTCCACATACATTGTATCAGACAAGATTTTATAAGGACTCCTCCCGCATAGGGGAAGCATATGAAGGGATACTTCTGGATTTCTTATGATTCTCTTATGATGAAGGAGACCTACATTTTTTTTTCTTGTTTTTTTTATTTGGTGGTGGTTCCTGGCCCTAGCTTGGGATATATGAGTTAACTTATCTAGTTCTATATAAGACATGTTTTCCAATGCCATGGTAGAAAAGTAAAACATAGTGGATGTGATGTACCTTTGGGAAGTGCTCCCAAATGAATCATTCAAAGTAGGAAGGAAGGAGGGGTTTGAGTGGTTGATTAAGAGTAAGGTAGCCCTAATTGGGCTAGTGACTGTGCTCAATCAATCAATTTTCCTTTCCCCAGGGTGTCCTAGTTCTATCTTAAGGGGTTTCTCCACAGAGTGGTTGCTAGGGAGGAAGTATCAAATTTGCCTCTCCCTTTTCATAGCATACAACAAGCAATTGTGGTCTAGTTTTAGGTCGTAGTCTAGGACCCTATTTAGGAAGATGAGGTGTATGATTGGGTAAGTTTTAGGTCGTGGTCCATGACCCAAAAAGGATTTGAAAGTTGATGGGATTAATTTAAGGTCATAATCTAGGACCATCATGGGGTAGACCTGACATTGGTGAATGATGTCTCACATGACATGGAGGAACCCCCTATACACCTGGGTTTTGGAGACAAGTTCCCATTTTTGTAGTTTGTTAATCTTTGTAAAAGATTGTTTGAAATTTAAGTTTGAGATTGTTAATATCTGAGAAAGATTATTTGAAATTTGAGTTTGAGATTGTTAATATTTGAAAAAGATAATTTGAAATTTGAGTTTTAGATTGTTAATCTTTGAAAAAAAATTGTTTGAAATTTGAGTTTGAGTTTGTTAGTCTTTGAAAAATATTGTTTAAAATCTGAGTTTGAGATTATTAATCTTCAAATAGATTGTTTGAAAATTGAGTTTGAGATTGACAATCATTGAAAAAGATTGTTTGCAATTTGGGTTTGAGATTGTTAATCTTTGAAAAATATCATTTCAAATTTGAGTTTGAGATTGTTAATCTTTAAAAATATTGTTTTAAATTTGATTTTGAGATTGTTAATATTTGAAAAAGATTGTTTCAAATTTGAGTTTGTGATTGTTAACCTTCAAAAATTTTGTTTGAAATTTGAGTTAGAGATTGTTAATCTTTGAAAAATATTGTTTGGAATCTGAATTTGAGATTATTAATCTTTGGAATGTGAGCTACAATGTTATACATGAATGCTTCAAGAAACCTTAGTCCTCTTGACTTTGGTACATGCATCTTCCAACAATTCTTCAAATAATATAAATTACTTTAAACTAGTGTGTACTCCAACATTTAATAAGAAAGTAGTGTATAAGAAGTGGATAATAGTCACAAAAAGAACAATGGGTTAACCATAAAGTGTTCTACATGAGATGCAATAAAAGTACATAAAATTTGGGGATGCCTACGGCCCAAAGTATGCAATAATTGTACAAGTAAAGGTCTTCTTGCTTACAATTGTCTATTTGGTCCCTATAATCTGGACATGCATATCTTTTAGATCCTATACATGTCCCTAATATGAAAATATAGAATATAACAAGGCATATAAGAAGGATGATCACACTAAGCCCATATATTGGAAACAAACACACAATATACAAAACAACTATTATAAATGAGAATCAATTACAAACATACGAAACTTGACACTCGTAAAGGATTATTCTCTAACAAAAAATACACAACAATATATTTTCCATACTTGCAATGCAAAGTGAGGATGATAATATTTGGAACTTGAAATATGATGGATTAAGTCAGAAATAACAATTTGTAGGCATTAATAATGGAAAAGAAGGGGACATGTGTGTGTAATGTTAACTCTATAGGATCACCACACGCTAAAGAACATGTATTAATACAAAATACATGGCTATATCATTTGTATCGGGGAGCATTCTTGTACAACATTGTAGCTCAGTTATAATTGCAACATTCTTTGTTGTTCACTCTCCCTATCTTCTTTTGTGATTGAGCTATGGTACCAGCTAAGGCATGGATAAAAGCGTGACTAGGAGGCTTAGAAGGGAAAATCATCAAGATCTATATGTGTGGAAACTTGACTCATTTTTGTCATATACCTTACTACCCCTAGGTGGGAGATCTAATTAGCTAAGAGTGCCTTTACCCTCTCACTTGGTAAAGATCATTTCTAGTGGTGGGATATTGAGGGTAAAAAGAGGTGAAAAATCCTTTTCCTTCACCTTGTGCCACTCCTTTCCACCAAGTTATGAGTTTAGAGAGTCACTCTTAGAAACCTAAACTAGAATTTGGTCTTCATTAGGTTTGTCTGCCACTATAGTCAAGTTAGGCTCATATGGGTAGATATATTGTGTGTAGGCTCTTTCATTCCTATTGGAAAGAAGATGATAGCCGATTTCATGATCCGAAAACATATGAAAAAGTATGATGCCAATGAGTGTTGTGGCATCAACATGGGGAGGTGTAAGAGAAGTTAGATCTCTTGTTGTTTGCACATAAATGAATGATTCATTTTTAGTTAGGTGATGCTTAGAGGTAAGTTGCGTGAGTTGAGACTAGAAGTTGAGAAAAACTAGTAATGTGGATGAAGAAAATTGTTTAGTCAATAACCCTAAAACCTGTGGTTTGTTGAACACTTTTCTTGTTTTGGGTAAAAAAGAAGAAGAAGAAGAAGAATGGAGGAAAATGGAATGAAATGAAGGATAGTCTCAAGACTCGACAAACGTTGTGCATAATGTGCCATGTCTGTAGGTTTTTCGACAGAGAAGGGATTAGAATGGAGAAGAAACACACGCTTAGAAAGAAAGTTGAATTTGGTATGGGGGTGTAATAAAAGAAGGATACAAATTCATCTTTCTTTTTTTAGCACAGAAACTATAAAGTAACATGTTATAAACAACACATAGAAGGTGGGTCTTATTTACTATAATAATGTTAATTGATTAAAGAATAAATAATAGTATAATGATGTGATGGTCTTATTGACCTTTGAGCATGTTGTGCCCTGAATGAGGTATAATCCTCTTATGATTGACAAGGGTTGATAAGAATTTATATCTCGTGGTGATTATGTAATGATGAGAATGGTCCTATGAATGGAAAGTGAAAAATACATTGTGATGTTGAGATGATAAATTATATCTCACACATTTTATATCTTTTGAAGTTGTTATATAGTAATGCTTACTAGAAGTGAATTAGGGTTTGTGTGTCCACTTGTTTGATGTAGCCTTCATTCATCCAATTGGAAATAACCAATCAAGTGAAACCCTAATCATGTAGTACCATGTTCCATAGATCCATCTGAGTGTCAGAACTTGCCATATGGTGAAACAAGTATTCCTAAGGGAAACTTATAACACATACTATTGAGTACACAGGTTCTTGTCATCCCAAACCCAAGATTTTAGGGAGGATGAATGTGGTCATGCCTATCCCTCTTTTTGAGAATGTCTATCATTGTGTCATTGTGATTATATATATGATGAGATTGGAGAACAACTATGGTTGTACCTCAGACAGTAGGGTTGTGTACCCACCTCCTTTCACTAATTGTGTGACCTGTACCAAAGACAGATTAGGCAATTAGCAGATTGACCTGATCTGTCATTGTGGAGGACCCATACTAACTGGGGGAAGAGAAGATCTTAGGAGTCCAACTCTTCCTAGATCTTGTATGACATTAATTTTGACTTAGCAGTGGTCAGTTGGAATTCGAGTGGTATCCTCAAATTCCTCAAGGCTTAATAAAAGATGTAATATAGTCATGTAGTATATCTATTTTGAGTTATACACAACACTTCATATTGGATGATAGCCCTTATTTATTCTTTTTACATAAAGATGATGCTTAGTGCAATTAAGAGATAGTAGATATGCTTATGTTGTGGATATGCTCATATTGATAGTCATGTTCTGAAGATAGTTTTTTTTTATTATTGAGAGAACCGCCCCCGTAGAAGCGCCACTTTTGTGACCCCCCCCCCAGATAGCGTAAAACTCTTGGGCGTTGAGCGTCCCGCCCACCCGGGATCCAGTTAAAGTGCACAGTTGGCCGGCCTACATTACGGGTACTATTTCGTAGGCACCTGCTGGGTTTCGAACCCGGGTCCCTTCATTTATACCTTTGTAAAGATAAGAGGGTAGTGAGAGTTGGCATGGATGTTGTGATCACTATGTCCAAGGCCTCCTTATCCGTAGGCTTGAACTCTATTTGAGCGATAAGCTCCTTCCATTGTCCAACAATCTCAAAAAAACTTTTGTCCATTTTCTACTACAGTGCCTCCAAATCCTCCTTGGTTGGAATTTGGTCTAGATTCCATGTATACTGATTGATAAACCTTTCGACCATCTTGTCCCATGTGATGGTGGAAGTAATGTCCAATTTGTTGTACTAGGTCAACATGGGACCAATCGAGGTCCGTATGAAATAGTGTATCAGTACCTTTTCGTTATTATGGACTTCCACCATATTTGAGCAATAAGCCTTGATGTGAGCCATGGGATTCCCCTTTCAGGAGAATTCCTAGAATTTATCCATGTTGAAGTTGTCAAGAAGCTTGACATCTAGGATGTGGTAGATATCACTGAACATTTTCCCATTGTCTTTCTTTCCCTCTATTAGTTTGATTTTTTGTATGATCTTGAGAAAAAAAGGATCTACAAAATCTAGTTCATGTGCAATCGCTTCCTGACATATGACCACCATGGGTATAAATAGAGATTTTATTGTCTCCATTGGGACCATATATACCGGTGGTGGGAGTCCATACCCTCCCCCTATGTACGAGTTGTATTGGGAGTGATGTAGTGAATACATAGAATGCAGGCTAGGTATGGGTCCTCAGCCATTATATATAGTGTATGAGCCTTTTTGACAGTGTTGGTTTGCTCAACCCCTTAGAATTCTCCCTATGTGGTTGTAACTTCATCTTAATTCTTCTTCCTTTTCCTTTCTTCTTTAGGATTCAAGAAAGTCGTCACTACCTCTTGAGGTATCAGACTAACCCAGTGTTTCCAAATGGGGGACTCTAATAGAACCCCAACGATAATGCTTCAAGATGAGGCTAGTGGAAACATACACATGCTCTATGGTAAGAATAGCATGGATGGTACGACATGTACATCACCTCACCCGATGAACCCTGTATAGTGCCATCCTCTTGTATATGATGAGCTTAGTGGAGGCGAAAAAGACATATTTGAAGATTGCTCTTTTGGATGTCCCTGAATGGTTGTTGCTTCAAGAATGATGACCCTTCCTTACATTTCCCCACCTATTATGAATCATCTTCTTTGTCATGAATGGCATCCCATTTGGTTCTACCATCGGATTGACAATCTGTAGTGTTGTTCATGGCCATTTGCACTGATTATTGGCAACTGGGTGAGGTATGGGATTCTTGCTCTTCCTGTGATGTCATGAAATTAAATTACCAGAATTCAAAATTAGGTTGTAAATTTGTGAGAAAATATTACATGCTTTAGGATAGATCCCTCCACATACATTATATTAGACAAGATTTTATAAGGAATCCTCCCGCACAGGGGAAGCATATGAAAGGGATAATTATGGATTTCTAGTGATTCTCTTATGATGAAGGAGACCTACAATTTTTTTCTTGTTTTTTTATTTGGTGGTGGTTCCTACCCCTAGCTTGGGTTATATGAGTGGACTTATCCAGTTCTATATAAGACATGCTTTCCAATGCCATGGTAGAAAAGTAAAACATAGTGGATGTGATGTACCTTTGGGAAGTGCTCCCAAATGAATCATTCAAAGTAGGATGGAAGGATGGGTTCAAGTGGTTGATCTAGAGTAAGGTAGCCCTAATTGGGCTAGTGATTGTGCTCAATCAATCAATTTTCCTTTCCCCAGGGTGTCCTAGTTCTATCTTAAGGGGTTTCTCCATAGAGTGTTTGGCAGGGAGGAAGTATCAAATTGGCCTCTCCCTTTTTATAATGTACAACAAGAAATTTTGGTCTAGTTTTAGGTTGTAGTCTAGGAACCTATTTAGGAAGATGAGGTGTATGATTGGGTCAGTTTTAGGTCGTGGTACCATGACCCAAAAAGGATTTGAAAGTTTAAGTGGGATTAGTTTAAGGTCATAATCTAGGACCATCATGGGGTAGACCCGACATTGGTGAATGATGTCTCACATGACATGGAGTAACCCCCTATTCACCTGGGTTTTGGAGACAAGTTCCCATTTTTGTAGTTTGTTAATCTTTGTAAAAGATTGTTTGAAATTTGAGTTTGAGATTGTTAATATCTGAGAAAGATTGTTTGAAATTTGAGTTTGATGTTGTTAATATTTGAAAAAGATAATTTGAAATTTGAGTTTAAGATTGTTAATATTTGAGAAATATTGTTTGAAATTTGAGTTCAAGGTTGTTAGTCTTTGAAAAATATTGTTTAAAATCCAAGTCTGAGATTATTAATCTTCAAAATAGATTGTTTGAAAATTGAGCTTGAGATTGACAATCATTGAAAAAGATTGTTTGTAATTTGGGTTTGAGATTATTAATCTTTGGAAAATATCATTTGAAATCTGAGTTTGAGATTGTTAATCTTAAAAAAATATTGTTTTAAATTTGATTTTGAGATTGTTAATATTTGAAAAAGATTGTTTGAAATCTGAGTTTGTGATTATTAACCTTTAAAAAAGATTGTTTGAAATTTGAGTTAGAGATTGTTAATCTTTGAAAAAGATTGTTTGAAATCTGAGTTTGATATTGTTAATCTTTGAAAAAGATGACTTGAATTCTACACACAAAAAAGGGTTAGAAACAATTTCAATAATATTTTAGTAGTAAAGACATGGCATATGAATAGGAAGATGACATCCCCTTTTTAGCCCATGAGTTTAGATCCACATAACATCCTCACCCGAGCATGACTTGTGTAGGAGGGGTTGGTTTTTATCTTCTCTATGGATAGATGGCACCTATGGAGGGGTATCCTGAGTTCAATTGATAAATGCACTACTTGTAATACACCTCGTAACTATGAAAACTGTAGTCAGTCGTGATTGCTAGGAAATTAGAAGTTTTCAAGGCCTTTCGACATCCAGCTTAACACTCTGTCGGTATATTTACATGAATCTTACATCACTTCTAGAGATTAAACGTGAGGTTGGCACTCATTTGTGACACGTGGGTTCGTTGGAGTGTGAAATGCATGTGATGGGTTTTAGTGATTTTGGAAGCATGCCCATGATTCATGATAGTCACAATATGTAGATAAAAAAAATAATAACATGTTTTTAGGAAAGATTGAATATTATTCCTAATATACTTCAGTCATTCATCGTTTATATATATTTAGTGTGCATATCTTTTTCTTCAAAAGAAATAGGGAAGTGAACACAAACCCTAGAGAGGAAGCGTGACTGAAACCCTAATCAGCAGGTGACAGAGATGTCCAAAAAGGAAAAATAAGATCCATATTAAAACACCCAAAAAAGCAAAGAACAAAAATAGAAGGGGCTAGGGAAAATAGATTGCCTTGATCTGTGTGCCTAGAGCAACAGGTTAGGATAGTGGAAGTTTGACTCAGATTGACTTGATATTACTCCCATGGAGTCACTAGTCTATCGCATCCTGCCCAAAATGGGGATGGGGGTGGGGGTAAAGAAATAGAGATGTTTGAGGAAATAATCTCTACCATGTCCGGTAGTGAAACATGAATGAAAAAAGAAAGTGTCTGAGTCACCACCATGTTTTGTTTGAAAAAGAGGAAAAAAGGTATATCTTGGAATCCATGATGTAGTCTAAGTGATTATCCAACTAGATAACAGTATGAAATAAAAAGTAAAACCAGAGATTAGATCTAACAATCTAGATACGAGATGGGTAGGATTAACACCCCTGCCTCCCCCGATAAATTGATATCAAGACACTATCAGGTTGTAAGAAAATTGAGCATTTCATGATGGTTAACTTAAAGGCAATATGAAAAATAATATAAAAATGTGGTTCTTACTATGGGCGGGCTTTTTGGGATAAAGATGTTCATGGACTTCTAGTCCTGGCCCCCAAAGTCCTAATTTTTATGTGTGTTATGGTCCTAATCACTTCAGAACCTCCCATGATGGAAATCCATCATTGGTAACTAGGACTGATGTGTATGATGTTAGAGGATGACTAGTAGATGTGTTCTTAGGAAACTAGATTTGATATTTCAGACGTAGTAAAAATGACAATTATAAGAGAGAAATAAATAGTTATAGAAGATAATGGATCAGATGCAACAATAGATCTAGATAGGTGCAACAATTATAGATAAGATATAATTAGATAGTAGATGTATTAATTTAGGCACAACAATTAGAGTAGTTTACCGTTCTATAGATCTAGTAGGACTGGTGGTGTCAGAGGAAGGATCCTTTGATTACAAGCAACACAAAAAATAAAGATATATGGGTAGTCGTCTCTCTGGCTTCAAGAGAGACCAGAGGAGCCTATAATACATTGGGTGTGGGGGTCTATTTATAGGTAGATTTTAGGGTTCAAGATTCTGGGTAGAATCTTCTAGAAGAGGTGGCAGATCACCATCATGCATCCCGTGAAAGAGAACATAGATCAAGATAATCCACCATGTGTCACGCGACGGATGGTTGCGATCCACTTTTTTTTTGTTGAAGCCAGGGGTCGCTTTTATTCATCCCACACCCCTCTTGTGGGATAAACACAACAAAATTACATCTCCCGCACTTATAACTCAGGTATCATCCCAAAATCCCACAAGGAAAACCCTCACATCCTAGAAAAGCAACAAAGACAATGGACTCCAAAATCACGCTTGTTCATCGCCAACTTCAGTTCTCTTTAGTATCACATAGGGAGTACTTCTTTTTTCCAACAACGCCATGCCTCTAATCCTCATCGGCATATTGGTTATATCTGAAGAGACTAGCATCTCATTCATTCTGTACCCCCACCTACCTAGCTCACGAGGTATCGAGTTGATAACCTTATGAACTAGTGCTCCCGAAATCATAGATGATACTATCTCTTCTCGCAGCTCTCTAACAAAAGAAGTTATCCGCCATGGCTCCCTACCCCCATTCCATAGAATCTCATATGTATAAGAATCATCTACTTCTATACTCGAGATGCTCAAAGCATGGTCACCTGCTAGCTTCATACCAATGGCGCATGCTTGCATGTATGCAAGGAGGTAATCCGAGCTCCTGATCCAAGCTCTGAACATAAGACAAATATTGGCTCTGTGATTGCGTATGATACCAGCTGCCCATCTTCTATGTATACCGTGGGAGTCTCTATCCCTACCAACCGTGATGTTCATCTTGAGATTATGTATATCTGGCTTCGCCCATCGCAGCAAAATAATCTGGTTCATCATTGACTTTGGTTCCTTCAAGCCCACCGTCTTCATTCTGGCATAGATATCACTGTTTATAGTAATAGGGAAAGCTACTCTCTTCAACTGATGGTTAAGGAGTCTAATGATATGGTCCCATTCATGGTTGAACGGCTTCATCTTACCATCATATTTAGCTCCACATCTTATGCGCCATATGCTATGGGGTATTAGGATCACCAAATTACCTGTCAACCATTCGGTTATACTTTTTGCCTTTGTCATCTTACACATATTCAGAAGAGATCTCATATCATCAGGCGCCTCCATGTCAAGTATATCCTTGAATCTCTGCCAAAAGAATTCAGCGGTCTGCCCTTTAAATAGCACATGATCTATATCTTCCTCCTGGGGGTTAATGCAGCAATAGCATTTAGATGCAAGGGGGATACCACATCTGAGTCTAATGTTATCATATGTGGGGGTAGCTCCTCTGGCCGATTTCCATATAAAAGCTTCTTCCATGGGGTATCCAGCCTCCCATATCATCCCTAGACCATCTGGGCCTTCCCTCCCAACCTGCATCAGTAGCCTCTTCACCGAACTCATAGAGAATCTACCACTCCTCTCAGGACTCCATGCCAGCTAGTTATCTGCGTTGGATATCCAAATTCCAGCATCACGTATCATCTTTAGTCCTTCATCATCAACGATCACCCTAAGAGATTCCCAGTCCCAACCGTATCCTTCTAACCAGAAGTCCCTCACCCGAAATGGATGTCTTCTGTCACTGGGGATGATCACATGATTAGCAAGACGTCTTTCATACCACCAAGAATCCCAAAAGGACAAATCTCCATTCCCAACCACCCATCAACATAAAGGAAATATACGAGGAAACATATCCCACATCCTCTTCCAGAAAGGTGAAGGTGATAAACCTCTTCTCAAGGTACCAGGATACATATTGTCACGGCCACCTATCAAGTTTGCATATTTAGCTCTACAGAAAGAAGCCCAGATCGAATCCTTCGTCAGCACCTCCCAGCATGCTTTTGCAGTGAAGGCTTCATTGATCGTCTGTAGCGAGGGAAACCCTAGACCGCCAAGTGAGAAAGGCCTAGCAACTCTATGTCATCCAATCCATTCCTTTCTGTGGTTATCCTCCCTGTCCCTCCATAGGAATTTGGATAATTTGATTTCAATCCGCGCCATGATCCCTGCAGGAATGCCCACCGCCACCGCCGTGTACACCGGGATAGAAGTCAGGACGTGTGCAACCAACTGTCTCCTCCCCGCAAATGAAAGTAGCTTGGACCTCTGCGTCGCAAACTTGTCATTTATCTTGCCCATCAGGAACTCAAAATGAGCGAGCCTCATCACACCTTTCTTGATCGGTATGCCAAGATACATCAGTGAGTCCATAGCAGAACTAACCCCCATGGATGTGGCTACTTCTTGAGCTACAACCTGATCCTTGCTTCCTACCACGCATGTGGACTTGAGTTTATTTATCCTCTGCCCGGTTGCCCGTTCGTATGCATCAAAGGTATTGTAAACCTTGTCCATCGATCTCTGGTCAGCTGAAAAGAAGACTACAATATCATCCGCATATAGAAGAATGATTGGGGGAACAGCCACCCCCTTCACCTGAAACCTTGAAATGGTCCCTTCCTCATAGAGCCTTAGGAATCTTCTACATAACATCTCCTCAAACAGAATGAAAAGGAATGGAGAAATTGCACTTCCCTGCTTCAAGCCTCGGCTCATCGGAAAGAAACCAGCCGTTTCCTCCCCTAATGTCACCGTTGCCCATGAATTTGAGAAGAAACTCAGGCATAAATTAATCACTTCTTCTGTAAAATTAAACTTCTCCAGAAGTTTTCTCAGTGTAGACCAGACTACCCTGTCGTATGCCCTTGACATATCATACTTTAGAATCACATTAGGATGGTCTCACCCTCTGTTAATATCATGCATAAGCTCCTTAGCTAGCCGTATGTGGTGAGATATATCTATACCTTTCACGAATGCCCCTTGGTTCTTGGAAATCAGGCGCAACATTATAGGAGCAAGTCTCTCACTGAGTACTCTTGCAAGGATGTGCAGGGTGACATTCTCTATGGATATTGGCCTAAAATCCTTCGGTATTCTACTAGGATTATCATTCTTCGGAATAAGCAGGATTCTACAATAGAAAAGTCCCCTAAAGCATGCTTGACCGCTGAAAAAACCCTTCATCAAATCCATGAAATCACTTTTAATGATAGGCCATGCAGCTTTGAAGAATGGAAGAGTGAAGCCATCCGGCCCAGGAGCTGCAGCTGAGTCCATCATCATCATCACCTTTTGGATCTCTTCTTCCTTCGGAGATGCCACTAGGGTGAAATTTTCATCAAGAGAGACCAACTCCGGAATCGAATCTGTGAACTCCACCAACCCATTTTCATCTGTGACTGTTGCTTCGTTGTAAAAGTTTTGGTAATGATCTGCTGCCATCTCCGCCATTTGCTTAGAATCCGTAATCGTAGTGCCATCCTGCAAAACCACCTTGTTAATCCTTCTCCGCTTTCTTCTATATTTAACAGTAGCATGATAGAACTTGGTATTTCTCTCCCCATCTTGTAGCCAATCTATATGTGCTTTCTCCTTCCATACCTCCTCCTCCTGGTCCAGCAAATATTGTAGCTCACATTCTGCCTCTCGTAGATTAGACTAATTGACAGAAGTCGGATTTTCATCAAAAGCAGCTTGCGTTGTAAAAACCACATCCTCCAAATCAAGGATGTATTGTCTATTAGCACCAAATGTATCCTTGCTCCGCCTGCGAAGAGCCGCATGAGCCCTTTTAAGCTTAAGGCAGAATACAACTGATGGGTGTCCGGTCACAAGTTCATGCCATACTTGTTCAATTATCTTCATGCAGTCCTCATGCTCGAGCCATGTTTTCATAAATGAGAAGTGAGCCTATTTTTTATCCACTGTCATAGTACCGGGGATCGAAACAATAGGGCAGTGATATGAAACTCTCGCTCTAGTCAAATGGATAGATCTAGATGCAGGACTCTTCATCATCCATGCTCCATTTACAAGAACCCTACCAATCCTCTGCCACATTGTCGGAGTGAGAATCTGCTTGTTCACCCAAGTATATTGACTCCCCTCAAAAGGAACTTCATCTAGAGCTGCATCTGATATCAAAGAATTAAAGTCCATCATGTCCTGAAACCCTAGTTGGTTTCCACCCCTTCGCTCCCTAGGATTTCTCACCACATTGAAATCCCCAGCTATTAACCATCCTCCGTCCCCTATGCTTTCAGCCATCATCAATAGCTCATTCCATAGCGCTCTTCTTTCAGTGTTGTCGCAGCTGGCATAGATTGCCGTTACAAATATTCTCGAACCATCATTAGCTTCCAGGCTCACTGTTAAGTGTTGTTTATGACTTCTAAAAATGCTAGGATTCATATTTTTATCAGCATAGAACCATACTTTCCCTTCCTCCTCTTGATTATCAGCTGCCCAGTCGAGTCTCACAATGTCCAACAATTCTACTGCTTGTTCAGCATGAAGAAACGGCTCAAGTAAGCATACCACACCTGGTTTGTATCGACTACAAATTCTACTGAGAACCCTCCTTGTGGGATTATTGGATGCCCCTCTAATATTCCAGAATAAAGACGAACAATCCATAAGCATATAAAGCACGCCAGTTCCTCACCCAACCATCCGACTCAATGGTTGTATCCTCCTTCTTGTTCCGACCAGCAAATGTCAAAAGTATCCCTTTTCCAATCCGATTGTCTTCTTCTTGAGAAATCCCTTCTGTGGAGACGGGGCTCACCTGTATGACTCCCATATCTCGACTGGCTCCTCCCTTCTCTTCTTCTGCTTGCATTGTATCTATCGTCCTCAAAGAAAATGAAATCCTCTAGGCGTCTGTTGGATAAGTATCTTCTACTCCCTTCTCTATCGATCACCATCCTTCTATGTGCTCGGGATTGGTGTATCACTGGAGAGGGACTCCTTCGCTGCGGCCTTTCAACAGGTACTGATGGCCCCGGATTCACAGGCACCATGGCAGATATCTCCGGTCTAGACTCCTGCAGTTTGAGCACTTCCAAGGGGATCCCAGAGTCGACGCCGACTTCAGTGAGATGTGGACTACCTACGCCCACCGGTCCTCTAGCCAGCATCCTGAACTGAACAGATGTTCGTCTTTGCTCGTATGTCAGCGAGACAAATTATGGGATGTCTTCACTGAAAGCCTCCACCAATATAACAAGACTAGATAGATCATCTTTCTCCTTCTGCCAATCAGAAATATGCACCAGTTTTCTGAATGTCGAAACTATCTTTGATAGTGTATCATCATCCTGACATGTGAGTGGTAGGTCAGATATCCAAAACCAGAAGGCCTCCTTGCTTTGGTGTCATTCACCTTCGATCATATGTATCGGCTCCCCTTTGCGTCCACAGAAATCTGGTATACCCTTCAGCACCATCTCCTTTGCCTCCTGTTCGCAAGGTGAAAAAAGACAATCTCCTTTGCCTCCTTTGCGATCCACTCAGTGTCCCAAGGTGAAAAAAGACAATCTCCCAATTTCTCAGTAATTTTAGGGATGTTCTGGTGAAAATCAGAGAAAACTTACACATAAAGATAGGTTAGAGTTATCTATAGGATTTTCCTCATAAAGGTAGTTGACTGGGCAATTTGTGAAAAATAGCTTATTTTTGACATATTGAAGGACAATTACACTTTTGATCTAAAAGAAGGTTTCTTTTGCAGAAGGGCCCGAGCTGGGTAAAAGTGGGTAAAAAGGGGTGGACAAAATATATTGAATAATGTGGACAAAGGTGGAAAAATAATTATATGTGAAAATTGGATAGGATGCAAAACAAATTCCATCATTGGTCAGAGGAATAAAATTTAAGAAAGAATTTCTACTACTTTAGCAAAAAAACAGGGTGTCATCAGTCCCTATAATATGGACATGCCTATCTTTTCGATCTTATACATGACCCTAAGATGAAACTACAAAATATAACAAGGTAGATAAGAAGGAGGATCAAAATAAGCCCATAATTTGGAAACAAACACACAATATACAAAACAACTATTAGAAATGAGAATCAATTACAAACATACAAAACCTAAATATCTTAAAGGATTATTCTCTAACAAAATATACATAGCAATAGATTTTTCATACTTGCAATGCAAAGTGAGAATTATAATATGTGGACCTTGAGATACGATGGATTGAGTGGGAAATAACAATTTTTTGGCATTAATAATGGAAAGGAAGGGGCATGCGTACATGATGTTACCTTTACAGGATCACCACACCCTAAAAAACATGCATCAATACAAAGTACATGGCTACAGGCTGAATGATAATTTTGCAGCCCAAACTCTGATACTATTTCAATTGCTTCTTCCACAATTCTTCCACTTAACCCTATCTACCACAAGGTCTTGTAAGAGCTTTTTGGGTAGCTAGGTTGATAAAAGTTCACTCTTTTACCCCCCCCCCCCCGCCACCTACTATCTCACTCATTCACTTCCCTTTGAACTACCAAAAGACCTAGAATTTAGGGTTTTTATCACCACTCATCCGCAACCTTCCATGCCATACAATCCCTTGGGAGGTGTTGGTGCTTGTTATAATAGAATGTGAAGAAGAAGGTGTCTCCATCAACCTCAATGTCCCTATCTTCTACCTTTTCCCCGTTCTTATTCTTCATTTTACCATGTCTAGCTAATCCCCTTTTGCTGGTTGTTTGGAGTAAAATATGTGATTATGATACCATGTTTATTAGGGAACATTCATGTATAACATTGTGTTTCATTTATCAAAGCTACATTCTTTCTTGTTCACTCTCCCTATCTCCTTCCTTGGTGATTGATCTATGGTACCATATAAGGCATGGATAAAAGTGTGAATAGGAGGCTTAGAAGGAAAAACCATCAAGATCTATATGTGTGGAAACTTGAACCATTTTCTCATATACCTTACTACCCCTAGGTGGGAGATCTAATTAGGTAAGCGTGCCTTTACCCTCTCACTTTGTAAAGATTATTTCTAGTGGTTGTATATTTGTAAGGACCATGACCTCCGTTTAGGGCTTATCCTATTTGCTTTGCTTAACCATGATGCTTAGCTTCTTGCTAATCACCTTTAGTGGTGATTAGGGTTCGTTGGTGCTTTGTTGAGAGCTGGAGGTGCTACTTGCAATATACCCAAGTTTAGGGTTTGTGGGCAAGTTTGTCACCTTGTGAGGTGGTCCTCCCTCTCCTTGCTTCCTCTAGTGTTGAGAGGAAGGGTTGGGCTCGTTGCTTGAGTTCCTTTGGGCTTGGTTGAGCATGTTGGGCCTTGTAGTGTGTTTCCTTTGCCTCATTGGACCTTGTGTCGAGCAAGAGTGCCCTGTGTCGGCCTAGGTGTGTCGACCTGTGCTTGTGTCGGCTTGTGGTGTGTCAGCTTGTGGTGTGTCGCCCAGGGTGTGTGTCGGCCATGGTGTGGGTGTGTCGTCCATGGTGTGGAGGTGTGTCTCCCATGGACCCTTTGACCCTCTCTGACCTCGTTTGTTTCACCACTAGTGGACACTTGGTGCTTGATGCTTGCATGTGGAAATGACCTTGGACATGTGTTTAGGACATGTTAGGGTGGTGGCATTGCTCATGGACAAGTGTCCCTAGGTGGGCGACACCTTGCCTTGTCTTACCTTGGTTTCTCCTCCATCCTCTCCTATATATGTGTTCCCATTCTCTTGCTAAGGATCCCTTTAGTTCCTTAGTCTCCCTCTTCCTTGGTGCACGACACCCTCTTCTTTTGCAAGCGTGGTGGCCAATCCTTGCCTTGGAGCCTCCTTCTTCCTCTAGTGGTGGCCGAACCCTAGAGTGCCTTACTCTTCTTCCTTGGTGGTGCTTGGAGCTTGGTGCTAGGAGCTTGGAGCTTGCTTAAGGCGGGTTACATAACTCCTAACCCTAACTGCACTATCTTCTTTTATGTTCTTATATGTTGCTTATGATCATATCGGCTATGCATGTTGCTAGTTTAGTTTCTTTCTTAGTTGCTTCTTGTTGGTCGAACCATGTTCTAGGGTTTCTTGTTGAGCAACACCCCTCTCCCTCCTTGGTCTTGAGAAATGATCTTGAACTCTAGAGATATGAGCAATACTCCTCTCTCATTTGAGTTGAGAGGTGAGCTTGTATTCTAGTTGCTTGAGCAACACCCTTCTCTCATCATGGATTCTAGAGGTGAGCTTTGTAGTGATTGTAGACCTTTTGTTAGGGTTGGTCCTTTTGTTTCCCGATTGGTTTTAAGAAGCTTGGAAAGACCTCTCTCTCTTGATAGTTGAGAGGTGAGTCATCTTCTTGATCCATTAGGGTTTTGGTGCCCTTGTTCTTGAGGTTGGTGGTGACCCTGTCGGGTTGCATCTTGGCCGATATGGCCTTGGGGTTGGGGTTGCCCGATATCCCCTCTTGATCTTGAGCCTTGGACGACACATGTTGTGGTCGTGTCGGGCATCACACCTTGATGAACCAATGAGGTGGCTTGGTGTCATTGTACTTGAGGTGTAGAGCTTGTTAGCTAGTTTCTGGTCTTGTGTCAGGAATTATACCTCAGTTGTTGCCTTGAGTGTTGGCCGACAGGTCATGGCTAGGTTGGAAGAACGTCAGGCTGAGTTGCACCCTTGGGCATTATGCCTTGTCGAGTGGTGCTGCCCGATACACCTTGTGCACGATGCGTCGTTGCACGATATGCCTCATAAGATCTTACCGCACGGTATACCAGTGTTACATATCACAGTGTTGCATGACACAGAGGTGCACGGCATGCGTTACACGATACACATGAGTGCTCGAGATGGTTTGGTTCCTTGTTGCCCGATATGTGTAGTAGCCTGATACCCTACTGAGTGCTTGGCCGATATGTAGAGCGGTTGCTTGGTTGTTAGGTGGTTGTAGTGTTGGGCAATATGTGGGGAGTGATCTGCCCGATACCATCTCTAGTGAGGGTGTCCTACACGTCACACCTTTGGTGAGGATAGTGGGCACTTCTAGTGAGGGTCTTGTCTGTTATGGAAAGCCTATACGCTAGCTCTTGTTCATGAATCACGTTTGTTTTTTATAGTAACCCTTACAATGCTTGATGGCAATCGTGATAGTAGATTACATATATGTATGTTGCCATCATAGTACCTGTGTTTATGATTATCTTGAATCATCTGTATAATGTTAAGGAAATGGTAAGCATATAAGATTCTTTGCTTAATGATATGACCTATGTCTAGGGTCACAAGTTGAGGCATGAATGATAAAGTATATAATCATCAGTACTGCCCTGTGTTGATAATATAAATCTTCTAATAATCAATGATGATTTTGCATACTAACCATGCAGGTATAGATGCATAGCCAAGTAAAAGGCTATGAGGTATATATGTTTGAGTAACACTGCTCTGACAGTTACTCTTGTTGATGAGATAACATGCATGGTGTGTTTGGTCGGAAGACCTAAGTTTGGCTAGAGTGCCTTAATGAGATGTTATTCTCTAATGATGACCTGGGATTGCTATCCCATGGTGATGATGTAAGCTTTGAGAGGCAGTGACACTATGTGATGAGGGATTGAGATCCCATGACAATGTAATGTTCGCTCCTTGTGATAGACCAGGATGATGTTGATGATAGTAAAAGCATGATGTTGAGTTTCATGTTATTTATTCTTATTATAGTCTGCATGTTATACAACATGGTTGCCTCAACAATCCACTTAAAATATACTAACTAATCACAGTGGAACATATCATGTAGTTTGCCCTGGCCATAGATCCATCATCGTCAGGAGCTGGTGATGGTGAAACGGGTTCTCCTACGGGTTAACCCAGAGCGCATATTGTTGAATATGCGAGGTTTCTCCTAGCCTAAAATAGTGAGGATTCCACTTCATCTGCGGTTGCAGACTCGGGATATGTATAGAGCATGGTGAACATGCCCATGGCTCAGGATATGTGATATGGAAGCATGAATGCATTCATGGCTCAGAGCATGGTGAACAGGCCCGTGGCTCAGTTTCACTAGCGCCGAGACCTGTACTGAGTCGGGCTAGGCAGAGGGTAGCCTACGGGAGCTGACCCTGTGGCTGAGGCCACTTAAGCATGAGACTGCAGTCTTGCTTGTGTTGTACTCGTGCACTGACCACGAGGTGGGAGGTCGTGGAGTCCGACTCTTCCATTGACCTTGTATGGCACTGGCTCTGGGTTTCGTAGTCATCGGTTGGATTTGAGCAGTATGACTCACTTCCTCAGGGCATAACAATACGTAATCCAGCCGAATAGTATTTACTGCTTAAGGCAAAACATGGAACATTGATTGAGGCCTTGCTTGTATAGTTAATCTCGTTATACTTGAAGTTACTTATACGTTCCTTATGTTATGAGGTAAGATCTTATAAATCTTATCTTGTTAATCATGTTCCATAAAGAGATGCTTGGTTATCTGCCTTCCATACAGCCTGGTAAGCTTGATGGTATGAATAGCTTTGCTATATGGACTACTCTTGTTATACCTTTATTAGTTACCTACTTTTTTTGCTCTCATCTTCCTTTGGTTTTATAGTTTTGGCGGGGAGTTATGTTTCTCACTGGGACTGTGTGTCTGACCCCGCTGGTTTACAACCTTTTTAGGTGTTCGATCTAGACGTGGTGGTGGTCGCGGAGTTGTGGTCGAGCAGCAAGAAGAGAAGTAGAAGGCAAGAGATGGATATGTTGCTGTTTTGGTCATTTTGTATTAGAGTCTTAGAGTCATCCATGTACTCTCATATCCTTGGAGGTGCTTTGACGATGTTTCACGATGTATAGCCGATGATGTTTTGTCTATCCAGCTGCTGGCCGGATGTGGGCCGTTCTGTATGTATAAACAGGTGATGAACTCATGTGATGAAAGGACAGCTGATCTCCTAAGTTGTGGACATGTATCAAGGCTTGTAAATGTTTATATTACCTATTTCCTTGCAGGATAAGGACCAAAATGTAATAGTTTCTTGGTTTATCTGCTTTCTGCAATCAGTTTTAATTAATCTGTGTTTTTGGTAATTTGTGGTTTATGGTGTTTTCCGCACGTTTTCACATAACACCTCGCTGTCTGTGTGATAGTGGGATGTGTTGCCACAATATTGGGGGTAAAAAGAGGTGAAAATCCTTCTCCTTCATCTTGCACTACTCCTTGCCACCAAGTGAGGTTAGAGAGTCACTCTTATAAACATTAGTCCCCTTGGCTTTAGTACATACATCTTCCAACAATTCTTCAAATAATATCAATTACTTTAAACTAGTGTATACTCTGTGTACTCTAACATTTAATAAGCAACTGGCATATAAGAAGTGGATAATAGTCACAAGAAAACACTGGGTTAACCATAAAGTGTACTACATGAGATGCAATAAAAGTACATAAAAGTTGGGGATGCCTACGGCCCAAAGTATGTAATACATGTACAAGTAAAGGTCGCCTTGCTTACAATTGTCTATTTGGTCCCTATAACCTAGACATGCGTATCTTTTAGATCCTATACATGTCCCTAATATGAAAATATAGAATATAACAAGGCAGATAAGAAGGATGATCACACTAAGCCCATAAATTGGAAACAAACACACAATATACAAAACAACTATTATAAATGAGAATCAATTTCAAACATATGAAACTCGACCCTCGTAAAGGAATTCTCTAACAAAAAATACATAGCAATATATTTTCCATACTTGCAACGCAAAGTGAGGATGGTAATATTTGAAACTTGAAATATGATGGATTGAGTGAGAAATAACAATTTGTAGGCATTAATAACGGAAAGGAAGGGGACATGTGTGTGTAATGTTACCTCTATAGGATCACCACATGCTAAAGAGCATGTATCAATACAAAATACATGGTTATATCTTCTATATCGAGGAGCATTCATGTACAACATTGTAGCTCACTTATAATTGCAACATTCTTTGTTGTTCACTCTCCCTATCTCCTTCTTTTGTGATTGAGATATGGTACCAGCTAAGGCATGGATAAAAGTGTGACTACGAGGCTTAAAAGGGAAAATCATCAAGATCTATATGTGTGGAAACTTGACTTATTTTTGTCATATACCTTACTACCCCTAGGTGGGAGATCTAATTAGCTAAGAGTGCCTTTTATCCTCTCACTTGGTAAAGATCATTTCTAGTGGTTGGATATTGGGGGTAAAAAGAGGTGAAAAAACCTTTTCCTTCACTTTGTGCCACTCCTTTCCACCAAGTTATAAGGTTAGAGAGTCACTCTTAGAAACCTAGACAAGAATTTGGTCTTCATTAGGTTCTTCTACCCTTGTAGTCAAGTAACGCTCATAAGGGTAGATAGATTGTGTGTATGCTCTTTCATTCATGTTGGAAGGAAGATGATAGCCAATTTCATGATCCGGTAACATATGAAAAAGTATGACGTCAATGAGTGTTGTGGCATCAACATGGGGAGGTGTAAGAGAAGTCAGATCTCTTATTGTTTGTGCATAATTGAATGATTCATTTTTAGTTAGGTGATGCTTAGATGTAAATTGACATGAGTTGAGATTAGAAGTTGAGAAAAATTGGGAATGTGTTCGAAGCCAATCGTTTGGTGAATAACCCAAAAACCCGCGGTTTGCTGAGCACTTTTCTTTTTTTGGGTAAAAAAGAAGAAGAAGAAGGAAGGAAGGAAAATGGATTGAAATGAAGGACAGTCTCAAGACTCGACCAAAATTGTGTTTACCATGCCATGTCTTTAGGTTTTTAGATAGAGAAGGGATTGGAATGGAGAAGAAACATGCACTTACAAAGAAAGTTGAATTTGGTATGGGGGTGTAATAAAAGAAGGATACAAATCTATCTCTCTTTTTTTAGCACGAAATATATAAAGTAACATGTTATAAAGAACGCTTAGCAGGTGGGTATTATTTACTATAATAATGTTAATTGATTAAAGAATAAATAATAGTATAATGATGTGATGGTCTTACTGACCTTTGAGCATGTTGCGCCCTGAATGAGGTATAATCCTCTTATGATTGACAAGGTTTGATACCCTGGGATAATGTGATAAGGATTTATATCCTGTGGTGATTATGTAATGATGAGTATGGTCTTATGAATGGAAAATGAATAATACCTTGTGATGTTGAGATGTGAAATTATATCTCACACATTTTATATCTTTTGAAGTTGTTATATAGCAATGCTTACTAGAAGTGAATTAGGGTTTGTGTGTCCACTTGTTTGATGCAGCCTTCATTCATCCAATTGGAAATAACCAATCAAGTGAAACCCTAATCATGTAGTACCCTATGCCATAAATCCATCTGAGTGTCAGAACTGTCCAGATGGTGAAAAAAGTATTCCTAAGGGAAACTTGGAACACATACAATTGAGTATGCGGGTTCTTGTCATCTCAAACCCAAGATTTTAGGGAGGATGAATGTAGTCATGCCTATCCATCTTTTTGAGAACGTCTATCGTCGTGTCTTTGTGATTATATATGTGATGCAATTGGAGGACAACTATGGTTGTACCTCAGGCGGTAGAGTTGCGTAGCCACCTCCTTTCACTAGTGTTGTGACATGTACCAAAGACGGATTAGGAAATTAGAAGCTTGACTTGATGTGTCATTATGGAGGACCCATACTAACCAGGGGAAGAGAATATCTTAGGACTCTAACTCTTCCTAGATCTTATATGACATTGATTTTGACATTGCATTGGTCAGTTGGAATTTGAGTGGTATTGAGGCATAATAAAAGATGTAATATAGCCGTGTAGCATATCTATTTTGAGTTATACACAACGCTTCATATTGAATGCTAGCCCTTGTTTGTTCTCTTTACATAAAGATGATGCTTAGTGCAATTAAGAGATAGTAGATATGCTTATGTTGTGGATATGCTCATATTGATAGTCATGTTATGAAGATAGTTTTGCTTTTGTTGTTAGCTCTACTTATGATATAGATATGTTCCACCTATTAGATATGCTAATACTGATAGTGTGGCAACACATCCCACTATCACACAGACAGTGAGGTGTTATGTGAAAATGTGCGGAAAACACCATAAACCACAAATTACCAAAACACAGATTAATTAAAACCGATTGCAGAAAGCAGATAAACCAAGAAACTATTACATTTAGGTCCTTATCCTGCAAGGAAAAATGTTATATAAACATTTACAAGCCTTGATATGTGTCCACATCTTAGGAGATCAGTTGTCCTTTCATCACATGAGTTCATCACCTATTTATACATACAAAACGGCCCACATCCGGCTAGCAGTAGGATAGACAAAACGTCATCGGCTATACATCGTGAAACATCGTCAAAGCACCTCCAAGGACCTGAGAGTACAGGGATGACTCTAAGACTCTAATACAAAACGACCAAAACAACAGCATATCCATCTATTGCCTTCTACTTCTCTTCTTGCTGCTCGGCCGCAACTCCGCGACCACCACCACATCTAGCGCAAACACCTAAAAAGGTTGTAAACCAGCGGGGTGAGACACACAGTCCCAACGAGAAACATAACTCCCCGCCAAAACTATAAAAACAAAGGAAGATGAGAGCAACAAAAGCAGGTAATTGATAAAGGTATAACAAGAGCAGTCCATATAGCAAAGATATTCATACCATCAAGCTTACCAGGCTGTACGGAAGGCAGATAACCAAGCATCTCTTTATTGAACATGATTAACAAGATAAGATTTATAAGATCTTACCTCATAACATAAGGAACGTATAAGTAACTGCAAGTATAACGAGATTAACTATACAAGCAAGGCCTCAACCAATGTTTCATGTTTTGGCTTAATCAATAAATACTATTCGGCTGGATTATGTATTGTTATGCCCTGAGGAAGTGAGCCGTACCGCTCAAATCCAACTGACGGCTGCCAAACCCAGAGTCGGTGCCATACAAGGTCAATGGAAGAGTCAGACTCCATGACCTCCCACCTCGTGGTCATTGCACGAGTACAACACAAGCAGGACCGCAGTCTCATGCTTAAGTGGCCTCAACCACAGGGTCAGCTCTCGCAGGCTACCCTCTGCCTAGCCCGCCTCAGTACAGGTCTCGGTGCTAGTGAAACTGAGCCACGGGCCTGTTCACCGTGCTCTGAGCCATGAACGCATTCATGCTCCCATATCACATATCATGAGCCATGGGCCTATTCACCATGCTCTATACATATCCCGAGTCTGCAATCGCAGCTGCAATGGAATCCTCACTATTTTAGGCTAGGAGAAACCTCACATATTCAACAATATGTGCTCCGGGTTAACCCGTAGGAGAACTCGTTTCACCATCACCAGCTCCTGACGATGATGGATCTATGGCCAGGGCAAACTACATGATATGTTCCACTGTGATTAGTTAGTATATTTTAAGTGGATTGTTGAGGCAACCAAGTTGTATATCATGCAAACTATAACAAGAATAAATAACATGAAACTCAACATCATGCTTTTACTGTCATCAACATCATCATGGTCTATCACAAGGATCCAACATTACATTGACATGGGATCTCAATCCCTCATCACATAGTGTCACTGCCTCTCAAAGCTTACATCATCACCATGGGATAGCAATCCCAGGTCATCATTAGAGAATAACATCTCATTAAGGCACTCTAGCCAAACTCAGGTCTTCCGACCAAACACACCATGCATGTTATCTCATCAACAAGAGTAACCTTCAGAGCAGTGTTAGTCAAACATATATACCTCATAGCCCTTTACCTGGCTATGCATCTGTACCTGCATGGTTAGTATGCACAATCATTATAGATTATTAGAAGAGTTATATTATCAACATAGGGCAGTACTGGTGATTATATACTTTATCATTCATGCCTCAACCTGTGACCATAGGCATAGGTCATATCATGATGCAAGCATCTTTCATGCTTACCATTTATTCATCATTATACATATAGTTCCATATGATCATAAACACATGTACTACCATGTCAAGCTACATAGATGTGATCCATTATATCAACTATCAAATATGTCAGGGATCATTATCATATATCAAACGTGATCACATCAGCAAAGACTAGCGTATCGGTTTCCATACAAGGAACAAGACCCTTACTATAAGTGTCTAATACCCTCACCAAAGGTAGTATCGGGCAGGGCACTCTCCCCTATCTCCCAACACTCCCACCACATAGCAGTCAAGCAACCAACTACATATCGGCCAAGCATAACAGCAAGGGTGTCGGGCTACCTTAGGGTGTATCGGGCAACCAAAGCACAACGACCCCCACCAGCATAATGTGCAGCTTGGCCCAAGGGCATGCCGTGCAACACTGTGTCGTGCAACGACACGTTACTATCTTGGACCCAGTGTATCGGCCAGCAACACCCAACAAGACATAACACCCAAGGATGCAACTCAAACGGGCAGCAAGGAACCTATCGTTCAACCAGTCTACCCATGACCTATCAGTCGACACAAGGCAAGGACCGGTGTGACACCCGTCATAAGGCCAGCCCACAACACCCCCTATCGTTCAAGGTGTAACAACACTAAGAAACCACTTGAGGTAGGCGTGCCGGGCAGGATACTCAACCAGGTGTGACACCTACCACCGAACAAGGTTAAGCATATCTGGCAGGGTATTCAGCATAGTGTGACGCCCGACACATAAAAGGTCAAGGACCAGGGTGCATCGCCCAACACAGCCACAACAACATGACGTCCAAGGCTCTAGGTCAAGAGGGGTATCGGGCAACGCCAACCCCAAGCCATATCGGCCAAGATGCAACTCCACAAGGTCATCACCAACCTCAAGCACAAGGGCACCAAAACCGTAATGGATCGAGAAGAAGGCTCACCTCTCAACAACCAAGACAGAGGGGTCTTGCCTAGCTTCTTATCACCAATCGGGCAACACAAGGAACAACTGCAACCAAGGTCCACAACCACCACATAGCTCACATTTCAAGTCCATGGTGAGAGGAGGGTGTTGCTCAAGCCACTAGAACACAAGCTCACCTCTCAACTTAAAGGAGAGAGGGGTATTGCCCATATTACTAGAACTCAAGCTCACTCCTCTTGACCAAGGAGAGAAAGGAGTGTTTCTCAACAAGGAACCCTAAAACACATGGTTCGGCCAACAAGAACAACTTAAGAAAGAAGCTCAACTAACAACATACATAGTCGATATGATCACAAGAAAGAATACAAGAACATAGAAGAGGTAGTATAGTTAGGGTTAGGAGTTATCTAACCCACCTTAAGCAAGTTCCAAGCTCCTAGCACCAAGTTCCAAGCACCACCAAGGTAGAAGAGCAAGGCACTCTAGGGTTCGGCCACCACTAGAGGAAGAAGGAGGCTCCAAGGCAAGGCTCGGCCACCAAGCTTGCAAAAGAAGAGGGTGTCGTGCACCAAGGGAGAGGGAGACTAAGGAACTAAAGGGATCCTTAGAAAGGGAAAGGAAATGCATATATAGGAGAGGATGGAGGAGAAACCAAGGTAAGATAAGGAAAGGTGTCGCCCACCTAGGGACACTTGTCCATGAGCAATGCCACCGCCCTAACATGTCCTAAACACATGTCCAAGGTCATTGCCACATGCAAGCATCAAGCACCAAGTGTCCACTAGTGGTGACACAAACGAGGTCAAAGAGGGTCAAAGGGTCCATGGGTGACACACCTCCACTCCACCATGGCCGACACACTCCCTAGGCCGACACACCACAGGACGACACAAGGCACTCCTGCCTGACACAAGGTCCAAAGAGGCAAAGGCAACGCACTACAAGGCCCAACAAGCTCAACCAAGCCCAAAGGAACTCAAGCAACGAGCGCAACCCTTCCTCTCAACACTAGAGGAAGCAAGGAGAGGGAGGAACACCTCACAAGGTGACAAACTTGCCCACAAAGCCTAAACTTGGGTATATTGCAAGTAGCACTTCCAGCTCTCAACAAAGCACCAACGAACCCTAATCAGCACTAAAGGTGATTAGCAAGCAGCTAAGCATCAGGGTTAAGCAAAGAAAATAGGATAAGCCCTAAACGGAGGTCAGGGTCCTTACAAGCTAACCCCCTACAAAGGGATTTCGTCCCCAAAATCCGAAGAGAAAAGTGAGGGATACTTCCTCCTCATCTCTTCCTCAAGCTCCCATGTGGCTTCCTCAACGCCATGATGATGCCAAAGAACCTTCACAAGAACCAGGTCCTTCCTCTTTAGCTTCTTAACCCTTCTATCCAGGATCATCACAAGACCTTCCTCGTAGGTCACATCTTCATCAATCTCAACTTTGTCTGGCTGTATCACTGTCCCTGTACCCGAATGACTTTTCTTCAGCATACTGACATGGAACACTGGGTGTAACTTGTGCAATTCTGGCGGCAGCTCTAACTTGTAATCCACCTTGCCCATACGTGCTATGACCGGGTATGGACCCATATATCTAGGTTCTAGCTTACTCTTCCAGCCAAACCTTAGCACACCTTTCCACGACGAGACTTTAAGATACACTTTGTCTCCTACCTAGAACTCCAAAGGTCGTCGGCGATTGTCTGTGTAAGACTTCTGCCTGTCCTGTGCTGCTTTCAACTGTTGTTGTATCACCTTGATCTTTTTTGTTGTCTGTTGTACTAACTCAGGACCCAAAAGCTAATATTCACCAGACTCTTACCAACACAATGGAGATCTGCACTTCCTGCCATATAAGGCCTCATAAGGAGCCATGTCAATGCTCCGCTGATAACTGTTCTTGTAAGAAAACTCTATCAAATTGAGATGTACGTCCCAACTGCCTAGGAACTGCAAAACACAAGCCCGAAGGAGATCCTCCAAAGTCTAAATAGTCCTCTCAGACTGTCCATCTGTCTGTGGATGGAAAGCGGTGTTGAACCTCAACTATGTTCCCAACGCTTTGTGCAACTGTTCCCAGAAACGACTCATGAACTGAGGACCTCTGTCGGAAACTATCATTGCTGGCACACCGTGCAAATGTACTATCTCATCCACATATACCTGAGTGAGCTTCTCGACTGTATACATTGTCTTTACAGGTATGAAATGGGCAGACTTCGTCAATCTATCCATTATTACCCAAATGGAATCATAATTCCTAGTTGTCCTGGGTAGACCAACTATGAAATCCATAGTTATATGATCTCATTTCCACTAGGGTATCGGCAGGGGTTGTAACGTACCTGCCGGCTTCTGATGCTCAGCCTTAACCTACTGATATACTGCACATCTAGCCACAAACTCAGCTACATCTTTCTTCAAACCGGGCCACCAATACAAGTCCTTCAGACTATGATACATCTTGGTGACTCCTGGATGCATAGCATACATTGATGTGTGTGCTTCCTCGAGCACTAGCTTCCTCATATCATCAGCATCGGGAACCACCATCCTATCATGATAGCAAACTAGTCCATCCTCGAACTCATGGAACCCATCACGCTTTTCACTGCCAAACTCTGATCTCATCAACTGTACTGTATCATCTGTTTGTTGTGCACATTTAATCTGTTGTCTCAGCGTAGGCTTGACTTGCATATGTGCTAAAAGTCTAGCTAACAAGGAAACTTCCATTTGCACATTCATCTGTCGCAAGGAAACAAGCATATCCCGTCTATGGCATCCCAAGGAACTCAACTTTACCTTCTTTGTAGGAAAAGAAGAAGACTTTCGACTAAGCACATCAGCTACCACATTCACCTTACTAGGATGATACTCGATGGTGCAGTCATAATCATTGATTAACTCCATCCATCGACGATGTCACATGTTCAACTCATGCTGTGAAAAGATGTACTTTAGATTCTTATGATCCGTAAAGATCTGACATACTTCCCCGTAGAGGTAGTGTCTCCAAATCTTTAACGCATGAACTACCTCTGCCAACTCCAAATCGTCAGTCGGGTAGTTCTCCTCATGTTTATTAATCTGTCGCAAAGCAAAAGAAACCACATGATCTTCCTGCATTAGCACACAACCTAAACCTTTCTTGGAAGCATCGCAGAAGACAGCATAGCCCTTTCCAGGCTCAGCACTAGTACTGGAGCACTAGTCAACTTCTCCTTCAAACTTTGGAAGGCTTGCTGGCAACGATCATCCCAGTCAAAAGGTACATCCTTTCTAGTCAACTTCATCATCGGCAACACAATCGCACTGAAGTCCTTTATAAACCTCTGGTAGTATCCTGCTAAACCCAGGAAACTATGAACTTTTGTCGGCGTCTTTGGCTGTTCCCATTCTGCAACTGACTCCACCTTCTTCGGGTCCACTTTGACTCCTTCTATAGATATCACATGGCCCAAGAAAGTCACTTCTTCCAACCAGAACTCACACTTACTGAACTTGGCATATAACGGATGTTGGCGAAGAAGAGTCAACACTAGTCGAAGATGTCTCCCATGCTCTTGCCTGTCTCGACTATAGATCAAGATGTCATCTATAAAGACTACAACAAACTGATCTAGAAAAGCACGGAACACTCAATTCATCAGATCGATGAAAGCAGCAGGTGCATTGGTTAGCCCAAATGGCATAACCACAAACTCAAAGTGACCATACCTCATCCTAAAAGCTGACTTTGGTATGTCATCTGCCTTAATCCTCAATTGATGATATCCCCATCATAGATCAATTTTTGAAAACACTGTAGCACCATGCAACTGATCGAACAGATCATCTATCCTCGACAATAGGTACTTGGTCTTGATCGTGAGTTTTTTCAATTGTCGGTAATCTATATATAGCTGCATCGATCTGTCCTTCTTCTTAACGAACAACACTGGAGCACCGCAAGGTGACGTACTCGGTTGGATGAAACCTTTCTCCAACAACTCTTGCAACTACTTCTTAAGCTCTGCCATCTCCACTGGAGCCATCCTATACAGTGTCTGTGCAATTGGTTGTGTTCCTGGGACCAAATTGATCTCGAAATTAATCTCTCGGGGTGGAGGAACACCAGGGAACTCATCAAGAAACACATCCACAAACTCTCGAACAACCCTCACCTCCTCAAGGCTAGGACCTTTCACCTTGGTATCTACAATGGTATCCACAACGTGAGCTAAGAACGCCTCACATCCTTGCTGTAGCAACTTCTCTACCACCATATCTGATACCAGACATGTCGGAAGAATCTTCCTATCTCCTTGGAAGATCCACTTCTTACCGCCCTCATCAAACACAGCTTGCTTGGAACCACAGTCCAAAACAACCTTATACTTCTCTAAGGTATCCATCCCAAGGATCACATCGAAACCATGCATATCAAGTGGTATAAGATCCACTCATATACAGTGTCCCGAAAAAGATAAGACACAAGATGGACACTCTTCTCGAAGCGTCGAGGAACCATCAAGAGGGTTTTCTAACAACAAGCTATCTTTCTTACAACTAATAGGTAAATGACAATTTTCAAGCATACTATAGGCGATAAAAGAGTGTGTAGCACCCGGGTCAACCAGAACAGATATAAAGCAAGAAGAAGACATATCAGAATGAAATAACTCCATATGACCTACCACCACTTGCGGGTTGACTATCACCTCCGGCTGATTCATAGCATAGAATCGAGCCGTTTCTTGCTGTCCACATCCTCTACTTCCTTGAGCAGACGACCTGCTTGCGATGCCTGACCGCGTCCTCATCTTCTGCTACTACTGGGCTACTGCGTCACTTCAACATCCCTACTTGGGCAATTTAACTTGAAATGCCCAGTCTGACCACACAGATGGCATACCCTATCTTCGAACCGTGGCCTAGATGGCCCTATCACTGCCACAGAAGCTGTACTATGTGCCCTTGACAGTGAAGAAACATAACCTTTTCCCCTACTCGGAGACCACTGTGATGGTACACTAGAACATCTCATCACGAAAGGTGATGAAAACCTTGACTTCTTGAAGCCACCAAACCTTCGTCCCTGGAACTGAGCAAGCCTCTTCTTAGACATGGATTCTCTTTTCTCCCTTACTGATCGTTCAATCCTCCAGACAGATTCCACAAACATAGAAAACCGCTCACGGTTCTCCAATGCAGAAACAGGTGTTGTCAGCTCAGCACTCAGACCCTTCTCAAAATGTCTGATTCGCTCCTCATCTGCTGCTGCCATGTGAGGACAAAACCTCAACAGATCTATGAACTTAGCCTCATACTCAGTGATGTTCATCGTTCCTTATCGCAGGCTCTCAAACTGACTGATCTTCTCATCCAGATACGTCTTCAAAAAGTATCTGCTGGTGAACTTGTGCCAGAAAGCCTCCCAACCGATCACCTCACCAGGACGCTTCTCCTCCTCGATGGTCCACCAGTGACCAGCACTACCTTTCAGAAGGTAGACAGCGTGCTTTACTTTGTCTGCTTCGGGGATGTCAAGGATAAGGAAAGCCTTCTCAAGACTTGTCAGCCACAGATCTGCATCCACTGGATCATCCATTCCAGCATAATCCGAAGCTCTGACTCGGCGAAGCCGCTCAAAGGTCTTCCCAATACCCGATGTTTGTCCATGGGGAGCATGTGCTCTCAGCGGAGGCACTGGCAATCTTTCTACCATGAGATTCATTATAGCCATCATCTTCCCCATAAGCTATTGGTAGGCAGGGTTTTCGAGAATGGCTGGGTCAGGTTGGGGGACCTCAGGCACCTGATCTTCATGTGCCTGCCCTATAGCTCCATCAACTGATGCAGCATGTTCTTCATGGTTTCCAGACATCTTGACTTTTCTTCCGCAGAGGGAAGAAGATGATTGTAAGAAAATCTGGGAAACTCACAAGAATATACACAACCTAGTCCTAAATCCCTGTAGACTCAGCGAATCTAGAGCTCTGATACCAAAACTTATGGCAACACATCCCACTATCACACAGACAGCGAGGTGTTACGTGAAAACGTGCGGAAAACACCATAAACCACAAATTACCAAAAATACGGATTAATTAAAACCGATTGCAGAAAGCAGATAAACTAAGAAACTATTACATCTAGGTCCTTATCCTGCAAGGAAACATGTTATATAAACATTTACAAGCCTTGATACGTGTCCACAGCTTAGGAGATCAGTTGTCCTTTCATCACATGAGTTCATCACCTATTTATACATACAGAACGACCCACATCCGTCCAGCAGTAGGATAGACAAAACGTCATCGTCTATACATCATGAAACATCGTCAAAGCACCTCCAAGGACCTGAGAGTACATGGATGACTCTAAGACTCTAATACAAAACGACCAAAACAGCAGCATATCCATCTCTTTCCTTCTACTGCTCTTCTTGCTGCTCGACCGCAACTCCACGACCACCACCACGTCTAGCTCGAACACCTAAAAAGGTTGTAAACCAGCGGGGTGAGACACACAGTCCTAGTAAGAAACATAACTCCCCACCAAAAGTATATAACCAAAGGAAGATGAGAGCAATAAAAGTAGGTAACTGATAAAGGTATAACAAGAGCAGTCCATATAGTAGAGCTATTCATACCATTAAGCTTACCAGGCTATACGGAAGGTAGATAACCAAGCATCTCTTTATGGAACATGATTAACAAGATAAGATTATAAGATATTACCTCATAACATAAGGAACGTATAAGTAACTACAAGTATAACGAGATTAACTATACAAGTAAGGCCTCAACCAATGTTTCGTGTTCTTCCTTAATCAATAAATACTATTCGGTTGGATTACGTATTGTTATGCCCTGAGGAAGTGAGTCGTACCGCTCAAATCCAACCGATGGCTGCGAAACCCGGAGCCGGTGCCATACAAGGTCAATGGAAGAGTCGGGCTCCACGACCTCCCACCTTGTGGTCAGTGCACGAGTACAACACAAGTAGGACCACAGTCTCATGCTTAAGTGGCCTCAGCCACAGGGTCAGCTCCCGCAGGCTACCCTCTGCCTAGCCCGCCTCGGTACAGGTCTCGGCGCTAGTGAAACTGAGCCACGAGCCTGTTCACCGTGCTCTGAGCCATGAATGCATTCATGCTCCCATATCACATATCCTGAGCCATGGGCTTGTTCACCATGCTCTATACATATCCCGAGTGTGCAACCGCAGCTGCATTGGAATCCTCACTATTTTAGGCTAGGAGAAACCTCACATATTCAACAATATGCGCTCTGGGTTAACCCGCAGGAGAACACGTTTCACCATCACCAGCTCCTGACGATGATGGATCTATGGCCAGGGCAAACTACATGATATGTTCCACTGTGATTAGTTATTATATTTTAAGTGGATTGTTGAGGCAACCAAGTTGTACAGAATGCAGACTATAACAAGAATAAATAAAATGAAACTCAACATCATGCTTTTACTGTCATCAACATCATCCTAGTCTATCACAAGGATCCAACATTACATTGCCATGGGATCTCAATCCCTCATCACATAGTGTCACTGCCTCTCAAAGCTTACATCATCACCATGGGATAGCAATCACAGGTCATCATTAGAGAATAACATCTCATTAAGGCACTCTAGCCAAACTCAGGTCTTTCGACCAAACACACCATGCATGTTATCTCATCAACAATAGTAACCGTCAAAGTAGTGTTACTCAAACATATATACCTCATAGCCCTTTACCTGGCTATGCATCTTTACCTGCATGGTTAGTATGCACAATCATCATAGATTATTAGAAGAGTTATATTATCAACATAGGGCAGTACTGATGATTATATACTTTATCATTCATGCCTCAACCTGTGACCATAGGCATAGGGCATATCATCATGCAAGCATCTTTCATGCTTACCATTTATTCAACATTATACATATAGTTCCAGATGATCATAAACACATGTACTACCATGTCAAGCTACATAGATGTGATCCATTATATCAACTATCAAATATGTCAGGCATCACTATCATAAATCAAACGTGATCACATCAGCAAAGACTAGCGTATCGATTTCCATACAAGGAACAAGACCCTCACTATGTGTAACTACAAGTATAACGAGATTAACTATACAAGTAAGGCCTCAACCAATGTTTCGTGTTCTTCCTTAATCAATAAATACTATTCGGTTGGATTACGTATTGTTATGCCCTGAGGAAGTGAGTCGTACCGCTCAAATCCAACCGATGGCTGCGAAACCCGGAGCCGGTGCCATACAAGGTCAATGGAAGAGTCGGGCTCCACGACCTCCCACCTTGTGGTCAGTGCACGAGTACAACACAAGTAGGACCACAGTCTCATGCTTAAGTGGCCTCAGCCACAGGGTCAGCTCCCGCAGGCTACCCTCTGCCTAGCCCGCCTCGGTACAGGTCTCGGCGCTAGTGAAACTGAGCCACGAGCCTGTTCACCGTGCTCTGAGCCATGAATGCATTCATGCTCCCATATCACATATCCTGAGCCATGGGCTTGTTCACCATGCTCTATACATATCCCGAGTGTGCAACCGCAGCTGCATTGGAATCCTCACTATTTTAGGCTAGGAGAAACCTCACATATTCAACAATATGCACTCTGGGTTAACCCGCAGGAGAACACGTTTCACCATCACCAGCTCCTGACGATGATGGATCTATGGCCAGGGCAAACTACATGATATGTTCCACTGTGATTAGTTATTATATTTTAAGTGGATTGTTGAGGCAACCAAGTTGTACAGAATGCAGACTATAACAAGAATAAATAAAATGAAACTCAACATCATGCTTTTACTGTCATCAACATCATCCTAGTCTATCACAAGGATCCAACATTACATTGCCATGGGATCTCAATCCCTCATCACATAGTGTCACTGCCTCTCAAAGCTTACATCATCACCATGGGATAGCAATCACAGGTCATCATTAGAGAATAACATCTCATTAAGGCACTCTAGCCAAACTCAGGTCTTTCGACCAAACACACCATGCATGTTATCTCATCAACAATAGTAACCGTCAAAGTAGTGTTACTCAAACATATATACCTCATAGCCCTTTACCTGGCTATGCATCTTTACCTGCATGGTTAGTATGCACAATCATCATAGATTATTAGAAGAGTTATATTATCAACATAGGGCAGTACTGATGATTATATACTTTATCATTCATGCCTCAACCTGTGACCATAGGCATAGGGCATATCATCATGCAAGCATCTTTCATGCTTACCATTTATTCAACATTATACATATAGTTCCAGATGATCATAAACACATGTACTACCATGTCAAGCTACATAGATGTGATCCATTATATCAACTATCAAATATGTCAGGCATCACTATCATAAATCAAACGTGATCACATCAGCAAAGACTAGCATATCGATTTCCATACAAGGAACAAGACCCTCACTATAAGAGTCTACTACCCTCACCAAAGGTAGTATCGGGCAGGGCACTCTCCCCTATCACCCAACACTCCCACCACATAGTGGTCAAGCAACCAGCTACATATCGGCCAAGCATAACAGCAAGGGTGTCGGGCTACCTTAGGGTGTATCAGGCAACCAAAGCACAACGACCCCCACCAGCATAACGTGCAGCTTGGCCCAAGGGCATGTCATGCAACACTGTGTCATGCAACGACGTGTTACTATCTCGAACCCAGTGTATCGGCCAGCACCACCCAACAAGACATAACACCCAAGGATGCAACTCAAACGGGCAGTAAGGAACCTATCGGTCGACACAAGGCAAGGACTGGTGTGACGCTCATCACAAGGCCATCCCACAATGCCTCCTATCGTTCAAGGTGTAACCGCACTAAGCAACCACCTGAGGTAGGCATGCCAGGAAGGATACTCAACTAGGTGTGACGCTTACCACCGAACATATCGGGTAGGGTATTCAGCTTAGTGTGACGCCCGACACACAAAAGGTCACGGACCAGAGTGCATCGCCCAACACAGCCACAACAACATGACGTCCAAGGCTCTAGGTCAAGAGTGGTATCGGGCAACGCCAATCCCAAGCCATATCGGCCAAGATGCAACTCCACAAGGTCGTCACCAACCTCAAGCACAAGGGCACCAAAACCCTAATGGATCGAGAAGAAGGCTCACCTCTCAACAACCAAGAGAGAGGGGTCTTGCCTATCTTCTTATCACCAATTGGGCAACACAAGGAACAACCGCAACCAAGGTCCACAACCACCACATAGCTCACCTTTCAAGTCCATGGTGAGAGGAGGGTGTTGCTCAAGCCACTAGAACACAAGCTCACCTATCAACTTAAAGGAGAGAGGGGTATTGCCCATATTACTAGAACTCAAGCTCACTCCTCTATACCAAGGAGAGAAAGGAGTGTTGCTCAACAAGGAACCCTAAAACACATGGTTCAGCCAACAAGAACAACTTAAGCAAGAAGCTCAACTAACAACATACATAGCCGATATGATCGCAAGAAAGCATAGAAGAACATAGAAGAGGTAGTATAGTTAGGGTTAGGAGTTATGTAACCCTCCTTAAGCAAGTTCCAAGCTCCTAGAACCAAGCTCCAATTACCACCAAGGAAGAAGAGTAAGGCACTCTAGGGTTCGGCCACCACTAGAGGAAGAAGGAGGCTCCAAGGCAAGGATCGGCCACCAAGCTTGCAAAAGAAGAGGGTGTCCTGCACCAAGGGAGAGGGAGACTAAGGAATTAAACGGATCCTTAGAAAGGGAAAGGAAATGCATATATAGGAGAGGATGGAGGAGAAACCAAGGTAAGACAAGGCAAGGTGTCGCCCACCTAGGGACACTTTTCCATGAGCAATGCCACCACCCTAACATGTCCTAAGCACATGTCCAAGGTCATTGCCACATGCAAGTATAAAGCACCAAGTGTCCACTAGTGGTGACACAAATGAGGTCAAAGAGGGTCAAAGGGTCCATGGGTGACACACCTCCACTCCACCATGGCTGACACACTCCACAGGCCGACACTCCATAGGCCGACACACCACAGGCCGACACAGGGCACTCCTGCCCGACACAAGGTCCAAAGAGGCAAAGGCAACGCACTACAAGGCCCAACAAGCTCAACCAAGCCCAAAGGAACTCAAGCAACGAGCCCAACCCTTCCTCTCAACAATAGAAGAAGCAAGTGGAGGGAGGAACACCTCACAAGGTGACAAACTTTCCCACAAACCCTAAACTTGGTTATATTGCAAATAGCACCTCCAGCTCTCAACAAAGCACCAACGAACCCTAATCACCACTAAAGGTGATTAGCAAGCAGCTAAGCATCAGGGTTAAGCAAAGCAAACAGGATAAGCCCTAAATGGAGGTCAGGGTCCTTACAGATAGCTATGCCTACATTGCTAGACTTATTCATGATGATAGAGATGTTATTCTACTAAACTTGCTTATGATGCTAACCATGATTCTGTCATTAGACTGCTTATATTGTTATAGCAAGGTATATATTGACAATTAGGCTAGTAATGATAGTTGTTATTTGATCTTGTATGTATCTGGTTAATAATGCATGTAGTTAATCCTATCTAATTAATCTTCCTGATCTACATAAGTTATTTAATTGCTTAACCTATTGTAATCAATAAGCGGTGTTGAGAGTTATATCTCTCGTTGGGACATGGGTCTCACCCGTGGGTCACCATATCCTCTTAGGTGATTGGCAGCAGCTGCAACATACCCATGGAAATGAGGATAGTAGAGAGGTTATTTAGATGTCTAGTGTGTCCTAGAAGTTGTCCATGCTTAAGGCTGAGCGGGAAAGTTTGTATACAATGTTTTAATCGAATCATGCTTTTGTTAGCATATTGATGCTTATTTATGTGGCATATATGGATAACATTCTCCTGTGTGTATATGTTGTGGCTAAGGCCATGGAACAAATTGTATCAGATTCTTGGCATAGTATGAATACAAGTAAGATGTTGGGCTTCAAGCAAATATTTTTTAGCATGTTGGTGATGTTGAAATTGATTTTAATTAGCCCCTTTTCCTATTATGTGATTAATTAGTGATCGATCGTGTTTTATGTTTTGAGTAACCTCATTTAGTGTGATAGATTCTTACACCAGTTGCCCTTTTTTTGAGACATGTGAAGTTTTTGTGGATGATATGACAACTATACAAAGGGAGATTGTAGGGACTGATTTCTTTGGGTCCCACACCTTCTACACTTTGGCATTGGATTTGCCTTTGTTACATTGACTAGTTGTGCTGTCTACCCTTAGCAGACCCCTGGTATGATGATCTACTGCACTTTCTACCCCTTGCATGTACTTGATGCGCCAATTGACTGTTGGACACTTATCAGAATTATTGGCTTCTGCTCCCAGACCGAGGCAATGATCTGAGTATTTTAAAACTAGTTCTTTATTGCCTGTTTCAATGGAAGGATGAGTCCATAGGATGGATCTTCTGGTGAAGAGATCATGAACACCACATTGAATGATGAAGGTGTTCTTTTGAGACAACAATATTGTGGACCTCCCCAACATCTATTAGATCTTGTAAGGCATGTTTGAGCTCAATGCAATCATGACTCTTGTGAGCCTTTGTATGACAGAAGTCACAAAAGGCGTTGGAGTTGTATCTCTTTGGCAAGGGGTTCGGTGGATTCCTTATAACCATATACTTGAGTAGATTCTTGATATCTGATATGATAGTGCTGAGAGAAGCTCCCAAGGGAGTGAAATTCATGGTTGGATAGGAAGGGTCCTATGCATAAGGAGCGATAGTTGTTGGCTCAGCATAAGATGTCACACTACTCACTGTAAGTGGAGTGTTTGTGGCTGTCTACTGCATTGGTGGCTAGAAAGGTGATGGTGTGCACCCATATATAGTAGTTTTTAGCGGCCATACTTACTATGGAGGCATGTATTGAGGTTGATAATTGGGTGGCATCACAAGAGCATGTTGTTTCTAAGATGTTGAGCATGGACTACCTATGTTGTTGATGCATATGCTGAAGAGACTTGTATGGATGGAGAATATAGCTTACCCATTCTAGCAGGGACAAGTACAACACTTACCGTGGCAAGTATGGATGGAGAATATAGCTTACTAACATTATGTTTCATTTATCAAAGCTACATTCTTTCTTGTTCGCTCTCCCTATCTCCTTCTTTGGTGATTGATCTATGGTACCAACTAAGGCATGGATAAAAGTGTGACTAACCCTAGGTGGGAGATCTAATTAGCTAAGCGTGGCTTTATCCGTCTAGTGGTTGGATATTGGGGGGTAAAAAGAGGTGAAAAATCCTTCTCCTTCATCTTGCGCCACTCCTTTGCACGAAGTTATGAGGTTAGAGAGTCACTCTTAGAAACCTAGACTAGAATTTGGTCTTCATTAGGTTCGTGTACCCCTGTAGTCAAGTAAGGCTCGTATGGGTAGATAGATTGTGTGTAGGCTCTTTCATTCCTGTCGGAAGGAAGATGATAGCCAATTTCATGATCCGGAAACATATGAAAAAGTAGGACGTCAATGAGTGCTGTGGCATCAACATGGGTAGTTGTTTGCGCATATATAGATGAATGATTCGTTTTTAGTTAGGTGATGCTTAGAGGTAAGTTGACGTGGTTTGAGACTAGAAATTGAGAAAAACTGGGAATGTGGACGAAGCCAATCGTTTGGTGAATAACCCGGAAACTCGCGGTTTGCTGAGCACTTTTTTTTGTTTGGGCAAAGAAGAAGAAGAAGAAGGGAGGGAAACGGAACGAAATGAAGGACAGTCTCAAGACTTGACCAACGTTGTGCGTACCGTGCCGTGTCCGTAGGTTGCGAGACGGAGAAGGGATTGGAATGGAGAAGGAACACGCGCTTAGAAAGAAAGGTATGGGGGTGTAATAAAAGAAGGATACAAATCCATCTAATAAGTAACATGTTATAAAGAACGCCTAGCAGGTGGGTCTTGTTCACTATAATAATGTTAATTGATTATAGAATAAATAAGAGTATAATGATGAAGATGTTTCCGCAAGACATTTGGGCCTACATACATATGTCAAGTTGGTTGATGATGCTGGGTAAATTGGTGGTATATAGTGTTAGTTGTTAGCGCCCAAGTACAGAAGGAAAACCTTGGGACAGAGGTCACAGAGCTGGGTCTGGGTCTAGAAGTTGGTGCATCCCCGGCGAGCGGTATTCATCTTCCCCCCTGGTGGATCCCCAGCGAGCTGGTGGATCCTCGGTGCTACGTATTGAATACAACAGCTTCTTCCCTGAGCTGTGAGCGATGAAGGTAAGCAGTACGAGTAATTAGATGCTTCACCGTAGTCTATTCTTTGTTTCCTCTTATGTTTTTCTCTCAGGAATTCAAACATCCTGTCTCCTGTCTGTATTGCAGCCCGCGCCGGTGTTCCTCCTCTTCCTCGCCCTCCCGCTAGTCGTCCTCTTTCTCACCGCCGACGCCCTGGGCGAAACCTGTGTTTCGGACTCCGTCTGTGACCCAGGGCAGCACTGCGAGACGTGTTTCGCCAACGGAGCCGTCCGTCCCAGGTGTACCCGCACGGCACCTCTGCCAGCGGCTTCGAAGAACAACTCCCTCCCCTTCAACCGGTACACCTGGCTGACGACCCACAACTCGTTCGCGCTTATCAACGGCACCTCCGACACGGGCTCCGTCCGTATCACCTTCTTCAACCAGCAGGACACCGTCGCAGAGCAGCTCAAGGTACGCAAGCAAGCGAAACGTACGTGTCGTAATAGTACTGCTCTGATTTGTTTGTTTGTCTATCTGTTTCATATACTGAGATTCCATCGAGTGAGTAGTCGTTCGTTGTGTGATGCGTGGTCCGTTTGTTCTATCGCTGGTTGTGCACTTTGTGTTGTTCAATCCTCCTTTCTCCGCCGCCAGCAGGGTTGGTGGATGGATTCAGCGGCCTAGGCGGCGACCGGCCCTATTCTGATTTTTCAACCGGCGGTGTGAATCTTTTTGGTTCAATCCCCCCAGGATCTGCTGGTCCTAGCTCAATGAGGAGCAGGCTACACCTCCAAGCAGATGATCTCACCTGGCAAATGAGCCTATATTAATTACCTCGTAAAACATCGTTTTGGTTATAATGAGCTTATCCACTTGTGTTTCTAGACAACTGCCAAATCTTCGGTTTGCTTTTCCCTCCCGGCAACCTACCTGTCTTTGCTTTGCCGGAACAGGGCAAGCCGCCAGGCAAACACCCATGTGGATAGATGGGTGGTTGGCAAACACCCATGTGGATAGATGGGTGGTTGGCTGTGGCGTGCCACTGCCATGGACCAAGTTGGGCTATTTTTTTTTGTTTTTGTTCTTCGTCGTCACCTTCCCTCGGCCCACCAAGTGACCATTTCATTCAGTAAGACCAAGCAAAAAGAGGCAATAAACATCTAAAGTAGCAAAAGTCTTTGAATATCCATTCTTCGACTTGTTAAACATTGACCCAATCTCTCCCGCACGGAACAAGCACCATGTCCGTCAACTCATGCATTCACACTCGCCTTATCTGGAGTAATAGATACATACTCTTGAATCATTCTTCCTTCCCCCACAAACCACCATACCATTCAGAGGTTGCTAATGCTAAATGATTCACGTCCTATTCACACACACACAAAAAAATAATGACTACAACAGCCTGACAAAACGAACCACAGAAAGATAGCAACTACATGGATGACAAATTACGACCGTTAAAAACACACACAGTTAACCAAACCAAAACCTAAAGCGATACCCAACTACAACTATAATATAATTTTTCATTCCAATATTATCAAAAAAGTGAAAAAAGAAGAGGTGATACTTCCATCAAAATAATTCCTTTTTCACAATAACACCATTTTCTCAGATTGCCGTCATTCACCTAGTGGTTTAATACGAAATTAAATTATTGGAAAAACGTCATATTTTCAGCCACGCTTTAAGTAGCGGCGTGGCGCTTTTTACTTTTCTTTTATTGGCTGTCAAATATGTATGACGGCCATTGTGATGTTATATATGGGATAATATCTTCTTGAGAATATTAAAAAGGACTTAGTTTAATCAAACTGTACTTAATTAATCCTTCTCTCTTTATCATTAATCACTGATTAGTAGTACCTTCGATAAGATTACATTCCATGTCAAAGTTGGCTCAACATAATAACGACCCGACCCACTGATTAGTAGTACCTTCGATAAGATTAACTTCCATGTCAAAGTTGGCCCAACATAATAACGACCCGACCCACTGATTAGTAGTACCTTCGATAAGATTAACTTCCATGTCAAAGTTGGCCCAACATAATTACGACCCGGGATAATCTTTTTTTTAGGGTAATTACAATCCCGGATAATTACATCCATTATTGTTGATACTATTGATGGTTTTGTCCAATCCACCTCCCAATCTGTGCCTTACGATTTGCATGTTTACAGAATGGCGTCCGCGGGCTGATGCTCGACTTCTACGACTTCCAGAACGACATATGGCTCTGCCACTCCTTCGGCGGACAGTGCTACAACTACACAGCCTTTGTAAGTTTCTACCAGTATATCCTCTCTCTTCACAGAATCAACTAACACCGCCTTGTATACGTACTGCAGCAACCCGCCATCACCGTCCTCCGCGACATCGCCGCATTCCTTGACGCCAACCCGACAGAGGTCATCACCATCTTCCTCGAAGACTACGTCACGACCCCTCAGGCAGTCTCTAACCTCTTCGACACCGCGGGCTTACGCAAGTATTGGTTCCCGGTAACCCGGATGCCCAAGAACGGCGGAGACTGGCCGTTACTCAGCGACATGCTGTCAAAGAACCAACGGCTGATCGTGTTCACTTCCAAATCGGCGAAAGAGGCCTCGGAAGGGATCGCGTACGAGTGGAGGTACGTCGTCGAGAACCAGTACGGTGACGGTGGGATGGTCGATGGGGAGTGTCCCAATCGGGCAGAGTCCTTGCCCATGAATAACACGGCCAGGTCGCTCGTGCTTGTCAATTACTTCAGGACCGTGCCCAATCTGGCGGCCGTGTGTAAGGATAATTCGCAGAACTTGCTGGATGTTGTAAAGACGTGTCAGAATGCGTCGGCGGGGCGGTGGCCCAACTACATCGCAGTGGATTTTTACAAGGTATGCTCATTTTATTCATGCTATATATATATGTTGGTGGTTGATTTTTAGTTAGTAGTTTGAAAAAACGCATCTACTTGGTAATTGTTTGGAATCATGCATTCTAGCTAATAACTGTTTCATATATCCCAGAGAAGCGACGGTGGTGGCTCTCCGCTCGCCGTCGACGTCTCCAACGGCAACCTCGTCTGCGGCTGCGACAACCTCGCCTACTGTAAGGTCAACGGCAAGTACGGAGACTGCGACATCCCGCCGGAGCTAGCCAAGCCACCAACTACGCCACCGCCACCCAAGTCCACCGCCACAGCGAGAACGCCTGTTGTCGCGTCAATAGCACTGGTCCAGAGCATCGGGATTATGCTATCCCTCATGCTTCTTTAATTGTTATATTAGCCTACCAGTATTACAACGTGTTGAGTGCACTGCCATTTATTTACATTACATTGCATTGAAATACAATTTTATACATTGGATAAAATACAAAACGAGTTCCGTGCAGTGCAATCTACTTTTCAATACCAACCCCTCCATGCGTTTGCTTGCAAGCAACTAACAACAACACCACTTTAAACGCATTGCTGCCAAAGACTTTTGTGTCGATCGGACTATTAGCTAGCCAATCTACCAAATAGAACAGGACATGATAATATTCCATCATCCTCAAACATGTCCTTGCGTAATGGACTATACCACATGCGGCCGTGTTATCTTCTCCCGACTTTTGGAGGCTGCAAACATCAAGTAGTCTTGGATTAACCTAAACAAGTCGCCTCTCTTGATTTATGCCATCGATTTGTCCTCTACTCTGAACATGAGTATCTGATACAAACTAAACACTAAGATGATTCATAATTTTGACTAATGAGCGCATGACCATATGGATTCATTGCATATGCAATACCACAACCGAGCACCATAGAGCAAGCATTATAATACATTTTCAACAACTCAATTCTCGTGATTCATTCTAGCTTACAACCAGCATGTAGATTGTCCATCCATTTTGTAAAGAGGCGAGATCGCCTCCTTACTAAAATTTAAAAAAAAATACAAAACATCCATTGAGGGATGCATGTATAATATTTTAAGTAAATAAGCATGCACCAGATACATTATAAAATGTCAATAGCAGGGGAAATAAAACTACTAAGCCTATTACATGGCTTTCATTGTTCACTACGTGATTTTTCCCAAAAGAAAAAAAGATAAGAGAAAAGGACTTAGCTATAGCAACTTAGACATCCTTTCAGATAGCTTGAGATCTACTCCTGAGATGACTTCCTTTAAATTTATCTTTCTCCTTGCTTAGTACCAGCACCTGGGTGGTTGGGAAAGCACCTAGTAAAAGGGGAAATAAAACAAGGTATGTGTCACAAAACTAGTCTAGGATAACAAGATAAGTAAAGTAAATAAGAACAGGCTAGGATTCATTATAAGATGAAGATAACAAGAGTATGAGGCTATATTCAAAAGAAACTTGCCATTAACAATTATATTAAAAAGGATTTGCATGTATGATAATTATGTCTACCTAATTAAGTAGGGTTGAGGCACCTACTGGACCTCTAACCTATAGTTGAGGGGAGAATAAGACATTCCCAGTCACCTACACAATTATATAGGAGAGAATAAAAACATTCCCCGTGGTAATTAAATACATGCCCTCTGTGGGTGGTTGTACATAAGTATTGCTACTTTAAATTAAATAGAACATAAATCTACATGCTAGAAAAGTAGTCATGGCAAGAGTAGTCATAATATTCAATGAGCATGACAGTGGGGTATAAGACTCAAATAAGAAGAAATTATAATTTGATTTGAGGCATGAACAACATTAGGATTTAAGAATAGAAGATTTAGGGTTCATTTAAGCCTCATTAGGGAAATATAGGGTTTGTCTGCAATTATCCCAACATAGGGTGTAAGGAATGCACATACCTCTCTTACTGATATCATATACTAACTTTCATTACTTTAATTGAGTTCAAGTTCCACTTTGCCTATTTTCAATGTATTAAAATGTATCAGAGTACATAATGCACATGAATGTATAGAAACCCTAATTTCCGAACTTTTTATAAAAATTCGTATTTAGATTTTTAAAATATCACCCATGAACTTATTAGATTTTCCTAATCAAGAAAATATAATTTTATGTTAATTTTAGAGTTTTGATGATTAAGATGTAATTTTTATGGATTTTATGCATTAAATTCATTTTACAAAAACTACTATTCGTCAAACCATAAAATCAGACCTTGAAAATATTTTTATTAGATAGATATTAAATTTTCAATTTCAAAACATATTTATTTGTCAAATTTGGATAAGTGGATTAGAAGATATGGATTTTTCAATACTGCCACATCATCAAATCGATCGAGATAATTGAAGAGAGAGGGAGAGGGAGAAAACACCATTTGACCCAAGATCAGGTTTGAAGTTGCATAGGTAACCAAACTAGAGCTTCTAGAGAAGGTAAAACAATAAGAAACTAAAACCCTAGAAGAACATGGTAAAAAGAGATGGAAATCATCGATTTTAAACATAGAAGCATACGTTTTAAGCATGTAGTAAGAAATATATGAGAAGGAGGTTAACAAAACTCACCTCTAGAAAGGTAAGAAGGTCCAAACAGCAAGGATCCCAAGATTAGAAGGTCTGGTTGTTCCAAGCCAAACTCCTTTCTTGAGCAAAGATCACCTTCTCCACTTTAGAGGTGCAAACCCTAGCAAAAGAGCATGGAGATGAGATGTTTTAGGGTTCTAGGTGGAGTTTTACCATGGAAGGTCATGATTCCAACCTAGAAGAAGATGGGAGGAATACTAACAACATGAAACTGGGAAGGAAATGAGGATACTTATTAGTTTTGGTAAAAATCACCAAGGAGGAGCTTAAGAAATCCTAAATAGAGAAATTTGGAACCCTAGGAGCCTTCTTCACCAAGGTAAGCACCATCTTTTACCTTGGGACAACAACTTCATGGACAAACATAGAAGGAATGATTATCTAAGATAGAAGAAAGAGAAGGAGAGGATTGATTCTTGGATTGGGAGGTGGGAAGGGGTAGGCATGACTTTATAAAGAAGAGGGCAAGCATGAGGTGTCTATGAGACTTCCCATGTGTCCTTAGGCTAAGGCTTCATGGCCATGTAAGAGGACAGCTCATAAAGACTTTTTGTATTTCCAAGGTCGGTACTAAAAGCTCATGGAGGCTTCTAGGCCTCCCCACCGTCCTCCAATCAAAGAAATAACCCCATTGGTTGATAGCTTTTAAAGATAAGCTCATTTATAAAGAAAGTAATCCCTATAATGCCCTTGGAAGGAAACACCTTCAAACCAAGGTACAACCAGGTGCCTCATGTTTAAAAATCTCAAGAATGGTAAGGGAATATCTAAGGATTAAAATTCAGGTGATAATTTGCAAAGAAAACCTCCCAATTGGGTAAATTGTATTAAAGTCCAGAATGTACCTAAAATTACATAACTTGCACAAACAACATCCAAATCGAACCAAATTTGAAACTTAGGCTCATTTTATGCTTTCAAATCACATAAAAAAGTTAGATTAAGTTTTAGAGAACTTAATTATGGTAATTAAGCTTTCACTTTGGTATTTGTGCATAAACCCTTATATTGGTACAATTAGTGAATAAATGTTCACTAAACTACTATAAATTCCACTAATTAAACATGAACGACATAAAGGACAGAAATGAAAGAGAAACTTGGAATAAAGGTTTAGATGGAGATTACATCTAAGATTCATTATGTTACAACACTCCACCCCTTTAAAAGGATTTCGTCCTCGAAATCTCAATAAAAAAAAGAAGGGTGAATACATAGCATTTAATCTCTCAACTCTCAAGTCGTTTCTTGCAGACCATGATATTTTCGCAAAACTTTTACCAACCCAATCTCTTTGTTCTTCAGTTGCTTTACTCGGTAGTTAAGGATCTTCACAGGTAGCTCTTCATAGGTTAGATTCTCATGTATCTCTAAAGGCTCAACAGTAAGGACATGAGAAGAGTCCTTTACATGCTTCTTCAGCACAAAGACATGGAACACATTATGAATATTATCATAGGAAGGAGGTAAAGCTAAGCGGTATGTACAACCTCCAACCTTATCTAAGATTTCAAATGGTCCAACATAATGGGGACTCAACTTAAATTTAACTTTAGATCTAGTAATAGAACAAATATGATTGATCTTCATAAATGCATAGTCACCCACTAGGAAGTTAACAAATAACCTTTTCTTGTCAACATATATCTTCTGTCGGTCTTGAGCAGCTTTCATGCATTTCTTTATCAACTATACCTTTTCTGTCATCATTTGCATGTCATCGGTCTTCACTAGAGAACGTTCACCGACATCATCTCAATGCAAAGGTGAACGACATGGTCTACCATAGAGAGCTTCAAAAGGTGGCATACCAATACTATCTTGATAGTTGTTGTTGTAAGCAAACTCAGATAATGGCAGATCATGCACCACCCCAATCCATCACACATGCACAAAGCAAGTCCTCCAGAATGTGAACTGTTCTCTTAGATTGACCATCAGTCTGTGGGTAGTAAGCAGTACTAAAATGCAAGTCAGTACCCATCTCCTCCTAAATCTGACCCCATAAACGAGAACTAAATTTTGGGTCACGATCAGAAACTATTACCTCAGGTACTCCATGCAGGCGTACGATCTACTCAACATACAACTGAGCCATATATGCAACTTTGTAATTAGTTTTAAAAGTTAAGAAATGAGCAGATTTTGTAAGCCGATCAATAACCACCCAAACATCATCATAACCTTTCTTGGACTTGGGGAAACCAGTAACGAAGTCCATTGTGATCTTCTTCCATTTCCATTCTGAAATTTCAAGAAGGTGAAGAAGACCACCAGGTCGTTGATGTTCGATCTTGACTTGCTGACATGTCAAGCACTCCGCGACGAACAGATCTATATCATTCTTCATGTTCTTCCACCAGACGCTTCATTGTAAGTCCTTGTACATTTTTGTTGTGCTAGGATGAATAGTGTACTTGGACCTATGCGCTTCACTCAGCAGCTTCTGTCTCAGATCACCCACGTCAGGAATCCACAACCTTTTTCTGAAGTGATCAACACCATCCACTCCAATAGAGAAGTCAGATTGTGGTTTCTTCGTCAAGGCCTTCATCTCTTCCATCTCTGATCTTTCCAACTGTGCATCAACGATTTCCTAGATCTAAGTTGGTATAATAGTCAAACTAGCCATATGGACACACAACTTGTCTTTGTCCACTGAATCGACAAGTTGAGGTCGCCAACTAGTCACATATTCGAGATTTTCCCACACTGAACATCTCAGAGCAGCACAGACATCATCCTTCTTGTGACTTAAAGTATCATCTACGATGTTTGCTTTACCGGGATGATAGGTGATGGAGAAGTCATAATCTTTGAGATATTCCATCCACCTTCATTGTCATAGATTCATATCCTTCTGTGTCAATATGTACCTTAAGCTTTTATGGTTGGAGAAAACTTCAAACTTCACACCATAGATAAAGTGTCGCCAGATTTTCAGAGCATGAACGATGGAAACAAGCTCTAAATCATGTGTATGCCAATTAGCTTCATTCAGTTTCAATTAGCAGGAAACATAGGATATCACCTTTCTGTCTTGCATCAAAACACACCCTAAGCCTTGTTTAGAAGCATCATGTAGATGGCATAGGGTATGCCTTCAATAGGGAAGGAAAGAATGGGAGCAGAAGTCAAGCACTCCTTCAGCTTTTGGAAACGATTCTCACATTCTGGTGTCCAAGAGAACTTGACCTCCTTTTGCGTCAGCTTGGTTAAAGGCAAGAGCTACTCAAAGAAGCTCTTAATAAACCTTTGATAGTAACCTGCTAAGCTGAGGAAACTATGGATCTCTGAGGGATTGTCTAGATCTTTCCACTTGGTCATGACTTCTACCTTTGTAGGATCAATAGCTATATGTCTAATAGAAATCACATGACCCAAAAACATCACTTCCTTTATCCAGAACTCACACTTTGAGAAATTTGTATAGAGTTGATTTCCTCACAGTGTGTTGAGTACGATCCGCAGATGCTCGCGATGTTGTTCTAACGTCTCAGAATAAACCAAAATGTTGTCGATAAATACCACCATGAACTTTTCAAGGTATGGGTGGAATGCTCAATTCATGAAGTCCATGAAGTCAGCAGGGGCATTTGTGAAGCTGAAAGGCATGACCATGAATTTGTAATGCCCATAGCGAGTTCTAAACGCCATCTTCGGGACATGATCATCCTTCACACACATCTGGTAGTAGCCACTTCGTAGATTCATCTTGGAGAACACAGTGGCTAACTTCAGCTCTGGTCGAACAAGTCGTCGATGTGAGGCAAGGGATAATGGTTCTTCACCGTCACTTGGTTAAGCATGTGGTAGTCCATACATATTCGCATTGAACTATCCTTCTTCTTTACGAATAGGACAGGGGCTCCCCAAGGTGAAATAGTGGAGTAGATCAAGCCCATGTTGAGAATCTCTTCTAGCTGCTTCTTCAGTTCGACAAGCTCGACAGGGGCCAAGCGGTAAGGCGGCTTCGATATTGGCAAAGTTTCAGGTACAAGCTCGATGGAGAACTCCACCGCCCGAGTTGGTGGCAAACTGGCTAACTCCTCAAGAAAGACGTTTGAGAATTCCTTCACCACATCTATGTGGTCGAGAGAAGGAGGTGTAGCCTCGAGAATTATAGAGGCTAAGAAAGCTCTACACCCTTGCGAGACTAGCTTTTCATCTTTGATGGAAGAGATAACAAATTGTCGATCCTCTCGCTTCCTACCCTTGACACACAATCTTCCCTCAATAGGATGTGACAAACTAACCTTTGATTCTTCACAAAACAAAATACTTTGTACCTCTTCAACCAATCCATTCTCAGGATGACATCAAAGGCGGTCATGTCAAGCAAGATGAAATATGGGGGAAACATTATACCAGATATATAGAGGTTCATGGTCAAAGTTTGGAGATACGAAGAGAAGATCTTACCACTAGGGGTTTTTACATCTAATATATGATACATATACTCAGATTCTATTTCTAACATAGAAGCAAGCTGACAGGATGTGAAGGTATTAGATGAGCCAGAATCAAATAGTGCCTTTATAGGATGCATATTAAGATGTAAGGTACCTTCAATAACTTCATTATCTTCACCTACTTCCTCAGCATTGAGAGAAAACACTCTCCCATTCCACCTCTCCATTGGCGGTCGCCTTGGGTTCTGGTTGTTGTTGTTATTATTATTCCGTAGAGATAGATTCTTCCTTAGCTGCTGTGACTGTTGGGCATTATTCTATCCCTACTAGAAATGAGGGCAGAGTGGTCAGATATGCCAAACTTGGACACACTCATGGCAGTTCGGAGGTGGTCGGTTGTCTCTACGAGCAGGTGCATTGTTGGTAGGACATCTCCCTAGAGGATGGCGGCGAGAGCACCTATTGCACCGATCACGTCTGTGATTCTCATTCTGGGTAGGGTTCTTCCTCTTGTTGTTGTTGTAGCCAGTACTGTGTGCATAGGATTGGAATCTTGGGTAGGAATCGATGACCAGGGCCTTATCCACCATCTGCTAGAAGGTGAGTGGAAAATGAGGAACAAGACTTCGGCCCACCTAGTAGTTCAGGCCCTCCAAGAACAATGTTTCCCTTCTCTCAGCTCCAAGGTTGGTGGCATAGCATTCTAGAAGTAGGAATCATTGGAGGTAGTCGGCCACACACATGCCTCCCTGCTTGAGGCTATATAACTCAGCTTTCTTCTTCCACAAGAAGGCGGGACAGATGTATTTCTCCCTAAAGAGCTTTAGGAACTGGTCCCACTCGATGGTAGAGGTGTCTCGAGTGCGGGAGACACCATTCTACTAGACACGTGCCGGTCCATCCAGCACATACGTCGTGAATTGAACCTTCTGGCGAGGAGGTCATGTCATACCCTCAAAGGTCCGATCCAAAGCCAACACCCAGTCATCGGCTTTATCCACCATGTTGTGTTCACTTTCACCCTTGAAGTTGGGTGGCTTCATCTTTATGAAGTTAGTGCGGGTGAACTCCCTCGGCTTGTTGGCGTTAGCAATCACTCTGTGGAGCTTCCCCATCACGGTGGAGAGCAACTGGTGCAGCATTGCCAACTCTTGCTTCAGTGTGATGGCGGACGTGCCCAAAGTAGTAGGGTTGAGCACACTATGGCCGACAGGAGTCACATGAGTGTTTCCCACATTGGAGTCATCAGGGTTCAACTCCTTTCCCTTGTTCCTGTTGTCGAACAAGTCACCTATCCTGAAAGGTAGGGTTAACATATTAAGTTCCCGGGAGTATTTGAATCATAGATGTGAAAATAATAGAAGCGTAGATGACAAAAGAATATCTAGAATGCTATTGCCTAAAAGCATACTATTTTGGGCAATTCATATCAGCTCAAGCCAGGCCGGTATCATATGGGAATGAGAGTCCTCATAAACCAAGCTAGTGGTGTGGAGGAAAATATTGTCAGCCCCCAAAACCCTGATCCATTCTAGACACCTTTGTTTCAAATTCATGTCCTAATAGTTGCCTAAAGGCTCTAATAACATGATGTAAAGAGGCGAGTTCACCTCCTTACTAAAATTTAAAGGAAGTACAAAACATCCATATTTTTAGAAAGACAAAATATATTGAGGGGTGATTTTATAATATTCCAAGTAAATAAGCATGCACCAGATACATTATAAAATGTCAATATAAGCGGAAATAAAAGTACTAAGCCAATTACATGGTTTTCATTGTTCATAACATGATTGTTCCCAAAAGAAAAAAAAGATAAGAGAAAAGGATCTAGCTATAGAAACCTAGACATCCTTTCAGATAGGTTGAGATCTACTCCTGAGATGACTTCCTTCAAACTTGTCCTTCTCCTTGCTCAACACCAACACTTGGGTGGTTGGGAAAGCACCCAGCAAAAGGGGAAAGAAAATAAGGAATGGGTCACAAAACTAGTCTAGGATGACAATATAATTAAAGCAAATAAGAACATGCTAGGGTTCATTATAAGATGAAGATAACAAGAGTATGAGGCTATATTCAAAAGAAACTTGCCATTAACAATTATATTAAAAAGGATTTGCATGTATGATAATTATGTCTACCTAACTAAGTAGGGTTGAGGCACCTATCGGACCTCTAACCTATAGGTGAGGGGAGAATAAGACATTCTCAGTCACCTACACAATTATATAGGGGAGAATAAAAACATTCCCCAGGGCAATTAAATACATGCCCTTTGTGGGTGGTTGTACATAAGTATTGCTACTTTAAATTAAATAGAACATAAATCTACATGCTAGAAAAGTAGTCATGGAAAGAGTAGTCATAATATTCAATAAGCATGGTAGTGGGGTATAAGACTCAAATAAGAAGAAATTATAATCTGATTTGAGTCATGAATAATATTAGGATTCAAGAATAGAAGATTTAGGGTTCATTTAAGCCTCATTAGGGAAATATAGGGTTTGTCTACAATTATCCCAACATAGGGTGTAAGGAATGCACATACCTCTCTTACTGATATCAATTACTAACTTTCATTACTTTAATTGAGTCCAAGTTCCACTTTGCCTATTTTCAATGTATTAACATGTATCAGAGTACATAATGCACATGAATGTATAGAAACCCTAATTTCAGAACTTTTTAGAAAAATTCAGATTTAGATTTTTAAAATATCACCAATGAACTTATTATATTTTCTTGATCAAGAAAATATTATTTTATATTAATTTTAGAGGTGTGATGATTAAGATGTAATTTTTATGGATTGTATGCATTAAATTCATTTTACAAAAACCACTATTCATAAAACCATGAAATCAGACCTTAAAAAATATTTTTATTAGATAGATATTAATTTTTCAATTTCAAAACATATTTATTTATCAAATTTGGATAAGCGGATTAGAAGATATGAATTTTTCAATACTGACCAATAGGAAATTGCCACATCATCAAACCGATCGAGATAATTGAAGAGAGAGGGAGAGGGAGAAAATACCATTTGACCCAAGATCAGGTTTGAATTTGCATAGGTAACCAAACTAGAGCTTCTAGAGAAGGTAAAACAACAAGAAACCAAAACCCTAGAAGAACATGGTAAAAAGAGATGGAAATCATCGATTTTAAACATAGAAGCATGAGGTTTAAGCATGTAGTAAGCAATATATGAGAAGGGGGTTAACAAAACTTGCCTCTAGGAAGGTAAGAAGGTCCAAACAGCAAGGATCCTAAGATTAGAAGGTCTGGTTGTTCCAAGTCAAACTCCTTTCTTGAGCAAAGATCACCTTCTCCACTTTAGAGGTGCAAACCCTAGCAAAAGAGCATGGAGATGAGATGTTTTAGGGTTCTAGGTGGAGTTTTACCATGGAAGGTCATGGTTCCAACCTAGAATAAGGTGGGAGGAATAATAAAAACATGAAAATAGGGATGGAAAGGAGGATACTTACTATTTTTGGTCAAAATCGCCAAGGAGGAGCTTAAGAAATCCTAAATAGAGAAATTTGGAACCCTAAGATCCTTCTTCACCAAGGTAGGCACCCTCTTTTACCTTGGGACATAAACTTCATGGGCAAACATAGAAGGAATGATTATATAAGCTATAGGAAAGATAAAGAGAGGATTGCTTCTTAGATTGGGAGGTGGGAAGGGGTAGGCATGGCTTTATAAAGAAGGGGGCAAGCATGAGGTGTCTATGGGATTTTCCATGTGTCCTTAGGCTAAGGCTTCATGGCCATGCAAGAGGACAGCTCATAGAGACTTCTTCTATCTCCAAGGTCGGTACTAAAGCCAATGTATGCTTCTATGCCTCCCCACCATCCACCAATCAAAGAAATAAACCAATTGGTTGATAGCTTTTAAAGATAAGCTCATTTATAAAGAGGGTAATCCCTATAATGCCCTTGGAGGGAAACACCTTCAAACCAAGGTGCAACCATGTGCCCTATGTTTAAAAATCTATAGAATGGTAAGGGAATATCTAAGGATTAATATTAAGGTGATAATTTGCAAATAAAACCTCCCAATTGGGTAAATTGCATAAAAGTCCAGAATGTACCTAAAATTGCATAACTTGCACAAACAACATCCAAATCGAACCAAATTTGAAAATTAGGCTCATTTTATGTTTTCAAATCACATAAAAAGTTATATTAAGGTTTAGAGCACTTAATTATGGTAATTACTCTTTCACTGAGGTATTTATGCATAAACCCTTATATTAGTACTATTAGTGAATAAATGTTCACTAAACCACTATAAATTCTACTAATTAAACATGAAAGACATAAAGGAAAGAAATGAAAGAGTAACTTGTGAAAAAGTTTTACATGGAGATTGAATCTAAGATTCATTATGTTACACTTTTACGGATAACGTCCATTCTTGTAGCTATAGAATATAATTATATACAATCTATAACAATTTAAATGACACACACTGAATGGATAAGTAAAAAAGAAATTGACATCCAAAGTTTCTTGATGGTGTCTAAAAATGAGTAATTCACTACAAAAAGTCAACTAGGCAATTGAAACCCCAATTTACTTAGTGGCGCCACAAAACATGATGAATAATCAACAACAATAATAATATAAATGACACCCACTGAATGGGTAAGCGTGACCAAAAATGGGCAAGTGACACTCAAACTTACTTAATGGCGCCTAAAAATGGATAATTGACATCCAAAGAATCATAAATGCACTGACACACATGAACTTAATCAATGCCGAGTTAATGACTATAAATCTCAAATTTACATTTGCTAATGATGAATACACATCTATTTACTTCTCTCACTTCTCTCTCCTTCCCTATAATTTTCCTCCTTATTTCTCTAATTTCCCATCATCACTTCTCTCCTGTCTTTCATTTTTTATTTATTATTTGAGTTACTAAGAAAATGCGTATTCGTATCATTTTTTCTCAAAAGTATAGCAATATTGGTCTTTCTAAAATCTATTTTATAGCAAATCTAAAGGTTTTTATTAAAAAAAACTATCACGACATAAATAATAAACAAAACAATTTTCTCTCTCATAAAATCACCTCCACCTCCTACCTTCATATCATTTTTTTTCTCAAAAGTGTATAAATATTAGTCTTGTGGGATGTATTTTTTATAAGGATTCCAACAGTTTTTATTTTGTCAAAAAGTTCATACACATAACGTCCACCTACACCCAATAAGACATACACCACGTCATCCTTTCCCCCTATTTTTCTCCCTCTTGTCTGTTTTTATATCAAGCCACCACTAACTACACCTCTCTACTATCCTGAAATTACCCTACTATGCCACCGCCACGTTAGCTTTCAAAACTACCTTTCTCCCACCAAACTGCTCCATCCTTGTGCATAATCCCGGTGTGAGGAAGGTTGCGCATGAAGAAATGATTTCTGTGTATGAACATGGTGTAAATATTATGAATTTTTTTGGTTTTGATTACATATTCTTGACATGTGGCCATAATCTAGTCGGGATGCAGGGGAAGTACCAAAGTTGAAACTTTTGGTGGGGGTGAGGGGGGTGCAATTCAACTATAGTATAGAGTTCAAAAATACCATGGTGAATATGACTAGTTGATGCAAATCTATTTGTTGGTCTTTATATGATGTATTAGAAGAAGACATATTCTATTTTTGACTACTTTTTATAGATTATATAAATATACAATCTACTAAGGCTAGCTTAAAATATATATGATGGAACGTAATAAATAAATTTTTCTAGGTGTCTCAACCTGTGAAACTATAATGAATATTTACTAGCAAAATGTAATTGTAGTATATTAGAGATCTCTAAACTATCATGTCAGTATTGATCTTGTCAATAGATACTTCCAAAAAGTTTTACTTATTAGTTCAAAATTTTTAGCTGAGTTGACATGCATGTTTTATAAATCATATAGGTAAAAGATTTCTATTTAATGTGTGTAAACGTCAATAAAATATGAAAGATATTTTCTAGAGTACATATATAACTTAATTTTTTAACATTTCTTATATATATATATATATATATATATATATATATATATATATATATATATATATCGTGTTGTATAAATTATTGTTTGCATTGTTCTAGAATCAATTTTCATGCAAGTTGTACAAGATTATACCCTAAGAAAGTTATATTTTATAAAAGTTCCTTCAGAAACAATAGAATACCAAAGGCTATATAAAATCATTATAAATAAAAAAATACATTGTTATGACTACCATGTGAAATAAATGGTCTTTAGTAAATTCACTTTACATTACAACAGGTGGATACTCTACTATTAAACAAGTACAACTAGACTTCAAGAAATTTATTTCTAATGGCGAACCCTTGGGGATGTTGGGTGTCTGATGATGGTGGCGGTAACATTGGTGATCCAAGAAGTTTGACTGTGGTTCTAGATGCAGAGTAGATGCTACGTGGAGATCCGAGTTACCTAGGCGGGGGAGAAAGAATTAGATGTGTTGGGAAGACATGCCACATAATGAGAATGGGGATATCAGTCCCAAAAGAAAGATTGCATTTTTTGCCAGACTGCCAATGTATTTGATGAATGGCTAAGACTCTGGGCAGCTGTGACGTGACGCAGAATATCATCACATGAACCACACACATGAGGGGTATGAGGGTGAGAGTACTACAACCCACTAGACTCGTGGCCCCAGAAACTCTAGCGACAACATGAATGGTAACAAGAGGAAGGACACACAAGAAATGGAACTTTCTTATAGTAGGGTGGTGTCTAGGGAGTCCACATAGGGGGAAAATGAGGCTGATGTGTTTTTCTTGAAGAATCTTTTCGAGGAATATCTCTCTATGGAAACTGTTACCCTAGGAGAGATTAATGGAAATTTGGTGTTGTCTACAAACCCTGATGCAGAGGAGAAGTTGACGTGGCCATGGAAGTATGCAGTGGCGGTACATTTGATCGGCATTGAAATCAACTACATGACTCTGCAAGAGAGGCTCAAACTCCTCTAAAATCAAATTGGGAGATTTAAACCAGAGATAGGGCACTTTGTTGTGCAACTTTAGTGCAAGAAAGATTATGATACCATGAGGATAAGGGGCCCTTGGAAGATCTTTGGATGCAACATGGTAGTCTAGGAGTGGACACCAACCTTTTTCCTAGCTTAGGACATACCAGGGTTCATTGTAACTTGGGTATGAGTGGTGAATCTATCCCTGCATCTCTATGTCCCAACAATATTTGAGTATATTGGCTTAGCCTTGGGAGTCCTGGTTAAGGTGGGCACCCACACAACTAGAAGGACAGGGAGCAAGTTTCCTAGACTTGTTGTGGACATCAACACAAGGAAAAAATTACCCCCTCTATCCTAATAAATGGTATAGAGTATGAAGTGGAATATGAAGGTTTCCCCTTTGCATGCTTAGCCTGTGGCAAGGAGTGACACATATCAAAGACCTACAAAAGGAAATTGAATTCAACTTCTAGGGTGATTCTAACAATAAGGGAGAGAAGCCTGTGAAAGTATCTTGATCTACACAAAGTAACGAGGGTTGGAATACACAAATTCAGAGGAGCCACATGAGGAAACCATACCAGGAACTTGTTGATGTGCATGAAGATGGAAAAATTACTTCTAAAATATTTTCTAGCCTCTTTGATGATGAGGAAGTTGTTTCTCATGACAAGGAGCAGGGGATAATGTAAGTAGTAATAACAACTAGGGTGTTGAGACGAGATAGAACAAACTATAGAAGAAGAAGAAGGTCCCCCAACTTGAAACTATAGATCATAAGAGGGTAATTATAAAGGAAATATAATACAAAACTAGTGTTAATCAAGTCAATGAGACAACATATGGAGTGGAAAAGACAGGGGAGGGGGTGAATCATACAATAGTATTACCATGTGTTGATGAAGTCACAAACACCATTGATGAGAATATCGATGCAAAAATGGGGGAAAGCTCCAAAGTTTTCTCATAGTTATTACCGTTTCATACACCTAGTATCACCAAGGGCAGAAACACCTACAAGTCAGATGAGAAGAAAAAAACAACTGGCAAAATCATTAAAGGGGAGTGGAACACATATTAAGAGGAGTGGCAAGGCTTGGACTACCCAAGAGAAGAAAAGACAGACCCCTAGGCTACTAGAGAAGCTAGTTGATGAATCCTCATAGGTGAACATAGTGGAAGGGGAGAAGGGAAAGGGGAATTATGCAGATAACTAGGACTACTAGTTTTTATATATTCAAGCATTCTCCACCTAAAAAAGATGGTTAAGATAGAACGTTTGAGGTATTAGAAACCTAGATACATGAAGGATGTTGTAAGAATGTATGCACATACACAAACCAAACATGATTGGCATAATTAAGCCTTGCATCAGTGCTCATAGTGTGTTGGAAACCATAAAATGGTTGGGTTTCGTGAACTCCCACAGATCAGTGGCCAGAGGTTTCAGTGGTGGTATATGGGTTTTCTAGAATGATGACCAATGTAGTGTATAGGTGGTCAACACTCATAAAAAAATCATTACTTTTAAGATAACTCATCTATGTCACCTTTGTTTATGCTTACCCTCATATATCTGTGTGATCCTTGTTATGGAAACACTTTCTGGAGATGGGTCAGAAATTAAAGGAGCCTTGGATAGTGTTGGGGGACTTGAGTTCTACCTTGGCCGCAATAGAAAATTTTAGCAGAGTAACGTTTGACTACGCTGAAGAGAGCACATTTAGTAACACCCCACTTGAAGCAGGGCTGCCCAACCTAAGTTTCTCGAAATAGAAATTTACTTATAGATATTTCTTACTTTAAGAATGCCTCGGTAGAGCTGTTGTAAATGATGCATTCATTTTAAATTTCATACATCTTGTTGTTACACACCTGTCCAAAGTCAAATTGGACCATTGTCCCTTGATTTTCACTTCTTCGAAACCCACACAGAGAGCCCATAGATTTCTAACAAAACCCTAATGGAAGGATAATTGTGAGACCTATAACATTCTCAGGGATAATTGGAAGGGAAATGAAGATTTGACTAAAGCCCTTACTAAAGCACATAGTAATCTAATGAGGTGGGATAAATACACTCAAAGGAAAAAGCATTTGAATAAGGAAATGATAGTTAGAAATATTGACATGCTACAAGCCATCTTGACAGAATAGTTCAATTTAGTTAATGACTAAATGTGCATCGGTATGCAAGTTAAACTTTCTCTTATCCTAAAATAATAAGAGGAGTGATCCAAAAATGGTTCATTGACACACAAAATTATAGAAATGGCACGCAAGTAATTGTTGCATGTGTTAAGTCACAACTTAGGGTAATTGACCAAAAAAACCAACGTAATTACATCCAAATCCATCAGTTTACCACCCAAGAACAACTTAATGGCTCCCAAATATGATTGTTTGCATTAAATTGGGTGTAAGGGTACTTCACACCCAAAAACAACTTAATTGACACCCAAGAACAACGTAATGGTGCCTATATAGGATTGTCGGACAACCAAAAACAAATTATTTGACTCCCAAACACATTCTTATCATATCCACACATGAAATGGTGCGTAATCATTAATTGACATCTAAATATGGTTCATTAACGCTAAAAAATAGTCCATTGACACCCATAAGTATTAAAAGGGCACCCAAGTAAATATTGTACATGTTAAATCATGGGCAAGGGTAACTGACAACTAAAAACAATGTAATGATGCAAAAAAAGGTTTGTTTGAAACTCAATAACAACTTAATGGTCCCCAAAATATGGTATTTTGATGCCCAAATGAAATAGAGCACACATTAAATAGGGTATAAGGGTACTTCATACCCAACAATTTAATGGCACCCAAATGGGATTATTTAATGCCCAAAAATGAATTGTTTGACACCCAAACACATTGTTACCATATCCACCCATGAAGTGACGCCTAATGGTTAATTGACACCCATATATGGTTCATTGACACCCAGAATTGGTTCATTGACACATAGAAGTATAAAAAGGGCAACTTATGTTTAACTGACACCCAATAACAATGTAATGGTGCCAAAATATGATTGTTTGATGCCCATCACTCACTTACTGGATCCCCATGAAATGACACCTAGTGAATGGGAAGTGCAACCAAAAATAGATAGTTGATACATGAAAACAACTTAATGGTGCCTCAA